>OW203990.1:29437044-30687044 GCA_934047225.1 Ypsolopha sequella | reverse complement strand
ACGCAAGCAAGATCGTTGCCGCGCGGCACGCTCTCGCGATGTTGAAATCGGGGCGCTCCCCGCGTCTACGGCTAAACCACGCCCCTCAAGCTCTCATAATTTTTTTTCATATCGCCTTAAAGCCAGGTTCGTTGGAATATCGCAATACGGAAGCAGTGATAGTACACGAGTGTAGCACAGTAGGTAAAGTGTTGCACTGAGCGACAAGTGAGAGTGAGTGCGCAAACAAACAACAATGGCAAATTAGTGGTGGCATGGTAGCTAGCTTCATGTTAAAACGAGACAGCTATACATCACGCTGTTGATGTCCTTGTTTATTTTTTAACTGTTCTTAGATAAATAGTCAAAAGAACGGTTAGAACGTCGATGCGATAGAGTAAATAAGATTTTTAGTTCAAATTATGGATATTTTTTTTTAAATATCCATTCCTGCCGTTGATCAAGGTTAATAAATAGGCTTATTCTTATGAAAATGGTCACATATCTTACATTTCTAAAAAGAACATTAAATGAGCAAGTTTTTAAAATAGTTTATCATTCCCACTCCATACTTTTTTTTTTCATCACAGAGATCCAAAGTTTAAAGATTTTTTTCAAATTTACACAAGAAGTGAAAACAAAGTCTTGCCATTTAAATTTGGTGTAACTTTTCTAAAATGTTTGGTAGCCAATTCATGAAATAGTTATTTTTAAATAATATTCTGAAAATAAAAAAAATCTTAACTGAAAAATAAAGTAATGACAGCAAAAAAAACAGGGACGGGAAGATGTTTTCAAGTTTTTTTGAAAAAGTTAATTAACTCAAAAACCATCAAACTTTTGTTTCACCTATGTTTATTTTATTTGATAGGAATTGGACTAAGCTACCTCCCATAACAATTTGATTCGCTTATTATGGGACACCTGTATATATACATATAAAAATAATGATCATAATAATAATAACGACATAAAAAAAATAAAAAATAAAAAATAAATAAAAAATCATAGACATATTTATATTTGTAACTAGTTATAAGTAAGGGTCAATTTAATCTCAATTGTAACAACTTAATTCACATAAAAAAAAAAAAATAATATCACCTAAAACTAATATATTTTATGTAAGGAGCGAAAAGGAGAAGTAACGAATAAATTAAACAAATTAAACATGACTAAAAAAGGTATGGCGATCAATGTCCATAGCACCTGCGTTTTATTAAAAAAAAACCTAACCTAACCTAACCTAACCTGTGTGTACTACACAGTTCGCCGCGAAAATGACGCCATAGTTCACATCATCTTGAACGCCCTGTCAGCGGAGACCGGTAAAATCCGTGAATATAACTTAAAAATGGCTATGCGAAACAGTGACATGGCTGTTGCTGACGCGATGCTAAAGAGCGGCGCAGGTGACACACGGGCGCCTGAGCAGCGGATGGTTTAGCGTCAACCAAAAATACTTCTGAGCTTAATGTTATATAACCTCTCAATTATCTCTTAATTAAGCATGTTTTAAAAAATATATATACATATTAAAAAATATATATATATTAATAATAATAAAAATCATAATAATAATAATAATAACAAAATAAATAGTAAAAAAAAAATAAAAAAAATAATAAAAAAATAATAATAATAAAAAAAAAAATAAAAAAAAAGATAATAAAAAAAAAAAAAAAAAAAAGTATATAGATATCTTTATATGTAGTTCTTAAGTTTTATGTATGTCTATATAAGGGTCTTTGTTTACGGTAGAAGCATGTATCTGATAGTTTTAAGGAGCGATAATTAATAAAATAAAGTAAACACAAAAAACAAACAGCAACAAAAAAATGGTATGGGAGATCTTATCCCATAGCAAAACCTTTCATTTAAAAAAAAAAAAAAAAAAAAAAAAAAAAAACCTAACCTAACCTAACCTAACCTTTTTTTTTTTTTTTTTTTTTTTTTTTTTTTTACATGGGGAAATCCTTCATGGATACCTTCCGGCTTGGGGGAGCGGGAGAGGTTATGCCGGACTCTTACCGGCTAAAACCCCATGGTGGCCTTCCTCCACGCCAATCAAGGGGCTCCGGGATCTCCTGTGGAACGCACCGGTGCCCCTCTGGCGCAACGCCGCGTCTGCGGCCCTCCCTGGGGAAGCTGAGTATTGCTTCCCCTTGCACCCTCTCGGTGCCAAGGCAGCACGAGACCACATCGTGCTGCCATCCTCCCGGAGCTGTTTAGTAGATACGAGGGGCCCCCGCCCCACGCATCCGCAGCTCGGGAGCCCCTTTTAGTCGCCTTTTACGACAGGCAGGGGATACCGTAGTCTTATTCTATGCCCGAACTACTGGGCGGTATGGAGGTGGTCACCTCTTCCTCCTCGGTGCCTCCTCCTTCGAGCGGGATTGGCCCTCTCCCTCTCCCGCTCAGCCTCCTCTTTCCGCACCATTACGCTCTCGCAGAACCTGGTAACGGCTTCCCATGAACTCTCCCCTGTCAGCATAGAATTGACTAACGCCGGTGGAGAGAGGTCCTGCCCAACCTGACTAACCAGGTCCTGCCGCTCGGAGTCCCAGGCAGGGCACTCTTCGAGCGTGTGCTGCGCCGAGTCCAGATCACCATCACAATGGTGACACTGGGCCGTCTCTTCACGTCCGATTCGACACAGATACTCACCGAAGCAGCCATGCCCTGTGAGCACTTGCGTCATCCGGTACGTGACTCGTCCGAAGCCTCGCATCATCCACGTCCAGAAATTGGGCAGTATTGCACCAACTACGCGCTGTCTGGCACTTTGCGGCTCATGTAGCCTATCGTGCCATGACTCCAGCGCGGCGCGGTGTTCCCGCTGCTTCACCCTCTCCAGCGGCTCTTGGGGCGCATTTTCACCACTACAGTCGATGCCACGACTTGAGGCAAATACCCTCTCATCCATATCGGCCAGGATATCAAGCGGTGGAAAACGCGCGAGGAGCGTCGCCGCTTGGAACGATATCGTGCGATATCCGCGGGCGATCCGCATTGCCATCTTGCGCTGCACACTATAGAACATAGTCCTGCAACGCCTGATTCCCAATCTTGCGGACCATACGGGAGCTCCGTAGAGAGCAATAGACCGCACTACCATCGCGTACAGACGGCGAACTTCCTCCCTGGGCCCCCCAAGATTAGGCAGCAGTCGGTGAAGTGCACCGGCTACCTTCTGAATCCGAAGGACCTGACGGCTGAAGTGCTCCTCAAACCCCCAACGGCTGTCGAGGATGAGGCCAAGGTACTTCATGTACCTTCCAATCTGGACCTGAGTCGAGCCGACACATACCGAAAGGCTGGGAGGTTCCTGGCTTCGAGGAAGCTTGTGGAACCATATAGCCTCGGTCTTCTGGGGTGCCACTCGTAGCCCAAGCTCGTGGATTTTGTCCACGATGCAGGCCACACCAAGTTCGGCGCTTCGGACGGTATTCTCGAAGGTGTCACCCTCGATCAGAACGAGAGTGTCATCTGCGTAACAGACGACTGTGACACCCTCGGGTAGACCGACGCATAGCACCGCGTCATATGCTATGTTCCACAGCAAGGGACCCAGCACTGACCCCTGGGGAACGCCGCAGTTCACCTCCCTGCTGTGTACTGAGCCGTCTCGACCCGTATATTTAATTGTCCTGTCGCTCAGGTAGGCCCCTATGATCCGTTGCAGATAAGAAGGGACGTCGTGATCAATCAACGCCCTTCTGATCGCACTCCAGGGTAGGGAGTTGAAAGCGTTCACTATGTCTAAACTGATCGCCAACACTACCCCGCCCTGGGAGACCACCCGGTTTGACATGTGTCGAACACGGAGAATTGCGTCCAATGTTGATCGACCCTGTCGAAAGCCGAACTGGCTGTCAGACAGGTCGGGGCCCACTCTCACAAGATGTGAGTTTAGACGGTGGGCAATTATTCTTTCGAATAGTTTGCCCACTTCATCTAAGAGGCATATGGGTCGGTAACCGGATGGAGAGTCCGGATCTCTGCCCTCCTTCACCAGAAGCACCAGCCTGGCCTCCTTCCAGGTGCGTGGGAACTGGCCAATGCGGAGACAGCTTGTAAACAACCGCCTTAGCCTGTCTCCTAGCTCCACCATGGCGAGCACCCACGCCCGACCCGGGATACCGTCTGGGCCAGGGGCGGTGTTGCGCGCTGCTAGGCGTTTGACGGCGCAGGTCAGCTCTGGTTTTGATACCTCCAGATCGTCGGACCAGATTGGCAGTTCTACGGGGGTCAAGGGCACAGGGTCATCCTGGGTTCTGGGGAAGAGAGTGTTGACCACTGTGTCTACCAGATTCGGTTCAAGGGTTTCCGTCAAAGGCGGAACCCAGGGCCGCAGCTTCCCCATGACCATCTTATATGGTCGACCCCATGGGTCCTTGTCCAGGTCCCGTAGAAGTTCAGCCCAAGACCGGGCCTTAGCCTCAGTGATGGCAATCTGGAGGTGCTTTGTGGCAATCCGATACTCCTCATAGGTCACCGCCCTTTCTTCTGCCGTGGCAAGTCGCCTTCTCCTGGTTCTGAGGTACTGGCGTCGGCACCGCAAGCAGATCGCACGCATTTCTGCAATCTCTTCCGACCACCAGTACATCGACCTCTTCTCCACTGGCTTGGCTCGGGGCATTGCAGCATCGCAAACCATTGACATGGATTCCCGAAACCATGCCACCTCAACTTCAGGATTGAGGTCAACTTCATCACCAGGAGTCTCCGGCCAGGCTGCCACGGCAGCAGCAGCTTTGAGCTTATCTCGGTCCATTTGCCTCAGGGACCACCTCCTCGGAGGGCTGCGACTCCTGAGACAAGGACCGAGAGATCGGACTGCCACCTCAAAAAAGATGTGGCGATGATCAGAGAGGGTGACCATCTCTTCCGCAACTCTCCATCCCGACACCATGCTCTCTGCAGTGGAAGTCGCCCACGACAAGTCAACAATCGACTCCCCCTGCCAGCGCACGCAGGTTGGCACCGCCCCCTGGTTAAGTAGGCGGATGTCGAGACTCGCCGCCCACTCCAGTATCGTCTCTCCCTTAGCGTCGTCCCAGGGGTTCCCCCACACTCTAGAATGAGCGTTGAAGTCCCCCAGGACAAGCATCGGACGGGTGAGATATCCGCGAATGCATACCACCAACCCGTCCAGAAATATCTCGTAGTCCGCGAGGGAGATATTGGGAGAGACATAACACCCAACCACCACCATCTGGCCCCACTCGACCGCAACGAAACCTTGCCCTCTGGCCAGGATTCTGCAGGGAGGGTCTCCATCCTTGCCTCTCCAGTACACGGCAACCAAGGCGGCTCCGTCACACATCCAGTGGGGGTCTTTTGGAACCCTGTAGGGCTCCGAAATTACCGCCAGGGCAATCGAACCCTCCGCAATGGTTTGCAGTAGCAGGTCCTGCGCACCACGGCAGTGGTTCAGATTGCACTGAAGGAAATTTATGACGGTGAATGTGTCGTGTCCATTTCCTCCGTTGGTGGCGGCTGGGTGCTAGGAGCCGCTTCTACTCTAGCCGCTGTTGGGCTAGAAGCAGAAGGAGCCTGCTTACTCCTTCTACTCTTTGGGGCACAAAGTTTTGATCCCAGCCTGTGGTTGGCTGGGCGGCCAAGATCCGAGCACAGTGGGCACTTCAACACCTTCGCGGTGCACTGTCTCGCCCGGTGGCCTGGCTCTCCGCAGGCGTAGCACCGTCCACTTCTGTCCTCTTTATTGGGACACTTGAGGCGAACGTGTCCCAACTCAAGACAGCGGAAGCATTGTAGAGGCCTAGCCTCCAGTACCTCCACAGTTGCTGCCACCCATCCAACACGGAGATGCTTGGTTGCAGCCATCCTTTGGACCACTGTGGCTGGGCATCTCACCCACGCCGTTCCGAGGGTCGAGGCCGTGCGGCGGATTTCTCCGACCTTCACGTCCGCCTCGAGACAGTTTCCGGCCTCAGCCACAGCAGCCGTAACCTCCTGTGGGGTAACGGCATCGTCCAGCCCTCTAACGCGCACTTCACCCATCTTTACCGGCCGGGACACGCGCACGTCCTTCTCGGATAGGACTTCCCGCATTCTGCAAGCAAGGATGTCAGCCTTTGAGGAGCACTCTGGGCCAGAGATCTCCAAAACCAGGCCTCCTGTGATGGCACGCTTTTGCTTGACCGTCTCAATACCGAGTTCAGTCAGCTTGATGCGATCCTTCGCTGCGGCCATAACCTCGGCGTAAGTGGTGGAGGACCCCTCCGGTACCGTCACAGTGATGGCGGCGGATGCTGGGGCTCGAGGCGGTCTCACCACTTTCTTGGCCAGCTTTTTTGGGGGTGCGTCCTGCTTTTTCGCAGTACCAGCTTTAGCCCTCTCGACTCTAAGAGCCTGATCTGGCTGCAGCGCTGGCAGGCTGGCGTTTGCTGTTGCTGGCTGACTGATGGAAGCCACTGACGTACCAGGCTTCAGCGGTCGGCCACCCTTCTTCTTCGACTGATTCGGGGTGCCTGCACCCACAGCAGCTCCTGTCACAGCCGATGCTGCACCTTTTAGAGGGGGCCTGAGCACCTTATCAGGGAACAACTCCGATCTAAAACGACTTAACTTAGCCTCAATAAGTGAGCCGATCTGGTCAAGAGTGAGCCGCTCTTTTCCTCGTTCAATGCTTGTGACGGAGGTGACATTCCCGGCATTTGGCTCCTTGCCTTCCCTATGCAGACGATTTTGCTCTTTGGAGAGCTCGTCCACGCGCGTGGTGAGGACACTGAGTTGGGAACGTAATTCTGAGTTCTCCCGCTCCAACCTCTCCACATTAGCAGAGGCTAATGTTCTTCTTTCCAGTTCATACACCCAGCAATTCGAAGACTTCGAACATATCCCCCTTTAAGGTTGCCGGATGTCATAGCTACCTTTTCAACCTCATCCAGCTGCTCGGTGACGCGATTGGCCAACTCTGCAGTCTGCAAGTCCTGCATGGAACTTGCGAGGTCCTCCGGTCTTGGTAAGGTCCGCATGGAACGGGTTTCAATGGTCCCCCTTTCGCAGGGAACAAGGAACTCATTCTCATCGGTTAACAAAACCTTTTTTCCTCCGCGTTGACTTGCCGTTGAAGTCTTTTTCCGCTTTCGCGTAGTATCCGAAGCGGTCGACATTTGTGACGAAATAGAGAGGAACGATTTAACGCTCTCTCCACTGTCACTGTCTCCTGCAATATTTCGGCGGTTGTTGCCCCCCCCAGAATACGAGGGGCAGCCCGAGCTATGCTCGGGGAGGGATTCTCCGGCTAAGCCGGTACCCTCCTGGGGTAGCTTATTTTTACAATTCGCCTCCATGGGTGGTTTTGTCGATAATCCTATCGCCTTTTCTGAGAGGGGGACGGTCCCCCTTCCCGCTCGGGACTGGAATCCTTCCAGCCATTCATCCCATCAGCACGGGAAACCTTGGGATTAGGGTAATTGTTTTAAAGAGGTTTTCTTCCTCACGGCCTTGCAGAAAGGCCCCCATTCCCACATGTGTGGGCTTACGGGTTGTCCGACGGTGGCCGAAGCCCGTGCCTGCCAGCTGTTATACTGGCCAAGCTCGTCGCACTCAGTCGCATCTTCTGCTTCCTCTGATGAGCAGAGGAATGCAGAGAGCAACTCCCCCCCTGCTGGTTTTGGTCCGCGCCGTATAAACCGGTACCTCCTATATCTAGGAGGCATTCCCCTATCCGCCACCTGGGGACGCGCCCGATAGAAGACCAGCATCTCCCACGGGAACCTAACCTAACCTAACCTAACCTAACCTAACCCGCGACTCCCAAAAGACGAGCCAAACACGCTCTACCTTGTCCACACCCAAGCCGAGAAGGAGCTCCTTAAAGGTCTAGGGTTCGGGAAGCAACAAGGATCGCGTCTCCACACAATCCATGAAGCTCAGGGACTAACGTGGGAGAGAGTGGTTATCGTAAGAACTGCAAAAAAGAACCTGCAGCTGCACAGCAGCGTCAATCACGCGGTCGTGGCGGTGTCCAGACACACCGGCAGCTGTGTGTACTACACAGTTCGCCGCGAAAATGACGCCATAGTTCACATCATCTTGAACGCCCTGTCAGCGGAGACCGGTAAAATCCGTGAATATAACTTAAAAATGGCTATGCGAAACAGTGACATGGCTGTTGCTGACGCGATGCTAAAGAGCGGCGCAGGTGACACACGGGCGCCTGAGCAGCGGATGGTTTAGCGTCAACAAAAAATACTTCTGAGCTTAATGTTATATAACCTCTCAATTATCTCTTAATATTAAGCATGTTTTAAAAAAATATATATATACATATAAAAAAAATATATATATATTAATAAAAAAAAAACCTAACCTAACCTAACCTAACCTAACCTAACCTAACCTAACCTAACCTTTTTTTTTTTTTTTTTACATGGGGAAATCCTTCATGGATACCTTCCGGCTTGGGGGAGCGGGAAAGGTTATGCCGGACTCTTACCGGCTAAAACCCCATGGTGGCCTTCCTCCACGCCAATCAAGGGGCTCCGGGATCTCCTGTGGAACGCACCGGTGCCCCTCTGGCGCAACGCCGCGTCTGCGGCCCTCCCTGGGGAAGCTGAGTATCGCTTCCCCTTGCACCCTCTCGGTGCCAAGGCAGCACGAGACCACATCGTGCTGCCATCCTCCCGGAGCTGTTTAGTAGATACGAAGGGCCCCCATCCCACGCATCCGCAGCTCGGGAGCCCCTTTTAGTCGCCTTTTACGACAGGCAGGGGATACCGTAGTCTTATTCTATGCCCGAACTACTGGGCGGTATGGAGGTGGTCACCTCTTCCTCCTCGGTGCCTCCTCCTTCGAGCGGGATTGGCCCTCTCCCTCTCCCGCTCAGCCTCCTCTTTCCGCACCATTACGCTCTCGCAGAACCTGGTAACGGCTTCCCATGAACTCTCCCCTGTCAGCATAGAATTGACTAACGCCGGTGGAGAGAGGTCCTGCCCAACCTGACTTACCAGGTCCTGCCGCTCGGAGTCCCAGGCAGGGCACTCTTCGAGCGTGTGCTGCGCCGAGTCCAGATCACCATCACAATGGTGACACTGGGCCGTCTCTTCACGTCCGATTCGACACAGATACTCACCGAAGCAGCCATGCCCTGTGAGCACTTGCGTCATCCGGTACGTGACTCGTCCGAAGCCTCGCATCATCCACGTCCAGAAATTGGGCAGTATTGCACCAACTACGCGCTGTCTGGCACTTTGCGGCTCATGTAGCCTATCGTGCCATGACTCCAGCGCGGCGCGGTGTTCCCGCTGCTTCACCCTCTCCAGCGGCTCTTGGGGCGCATTTTCACCACCACAGTCGATGCCACGACTTAAGGCAAATACCCTCTCATCCATATCGGCCAGGATATCAAGCGGTGGAAAACGCGCGAGGAGCGTCGCCGCCTGGAACGATATCGTGCGATATCCGCGGGCGATCCGCATTGCCATCTTGCGCTGCACACTATAGAACATAGTTCTGCAACGCCTGATTCCCAGTCTTGCGGACCATACGGGAGCTCCGTAGAGAGCAATAGACCGCACTACCATCGCGTACAGACGGCGAACTTCCTCCCTGGGCCCCCCGAGATTAGGCAGCAGTCGGTGAAGTGCACCGGCTACCTTCTGAATCCGAAGGACCTGACGGCTGAAGTGCTCCTCAAACCCCCAACGGCTGTCGAGGATGAGGCCAAGGTACTTCATGTACCTTCCAATCTGGACCTGAGTCGAGCCGACACATACCGAAAGGCTGGGAGGTTCCTGGCTTCGAGGAAGCTTGTGGAACCATATAGCCTCGGTCTTCTGGGGTGCCACTCGTAGCCCAAGCTCGTGGATTTTGTCCACGATGCAGGCCACACCAAGTTCGGCGCTTCGGACGGTATTCTCGAAGGTGTCACCCTCGATCAGAACGAGAGTGTCATCTGCGTAACAGACGACTGTGACACCCTCGGGGAGACTGACGCATAGCACCGCGTCATATGCTATGTTCCACAGCAAGGGACCCAGCACTGACCCCTGGGGAACGCCGCAGTTCACCTCCCTGCTGTGTACTGAGCCGTCTCGACCCGTATATTTAATTGTCCTGTCGCTCAGGTAGGCCCCTATGATCCGTTGCAGATAAGAAGGGACGTCGTGATCAATCAACGCCCTTCTGATCGCACTCCAGGGTAGGGAGTTGAAAGCGTTCACTATGTCTAAACTGATCGCCAACACTACCCCGCCCTGGGAGACCACCCGGTTCGACATGTGTCGAACACGGAGAATTGCATCCAATGTTGATCGACCCTGTCGAAAGCCGAACTGGCTGTCAGACAGGTCGGGGCCCACTCTCACAAGATGTGAGTTTAGACGGTGGGCAATTATTCTTTCGAATAGTTTGCCCACTTCATCTAAGAGGCATATGGGTCCGTAACCGGATGGAGAGTCCGGATCTCTGCCCTCCTTCACTAGAAGCACCAGCCTGGCCTCCTTCCAGGTGCGTGGGAACTGGCCAATGCGGAGACAGCTTGTAAACAACCGCCTTAGCCTGTCTCCTAGCTCCACCATGGCGAGCACCCATGCCCGACCCGGGATACCGTCTGGGCCAGGGGCGGTGTTGCGCGCTGCTAGGCGTTTGACGGCGCAGGTCAGCTCTGGTTTTGATACCTCCAGATCGTCGGACCAGATTGGCAGTTCTACGGGGGTCAAGGGCACAGGGTCATCCTGGGTTCTGGGGAAGAGAGTGTTGACCACTGTGTCTACCAGATTCGGTTCAAGGGTTTCCGTCAAAGGCGGAACCCAGGGCCGCAGCTTCCCCATGACCATCTTATATGGTCGACCCCATGGGTCCTTGTCCAGGTCCCGTAGAAGTTCAGCCCAAGACCGGGCCTTAGCCTCAGTGATGGCAATCTGGAGGTGCTTTGTGGCAATCCGATACTCCTCATAGGTCACCGCCCTTTCTTCTGCCGTGGCAAGTCGCCTTCTCCTGGTTCTGAGGTACTGGCGTCGGCACCGCAAGCAGATCGCACGCATTTCTGCAATCTTTTCCAACCACCAGTACATCGACCTCTTCTCCACTGGCTTGGCTCGGGGCATTGCAGCATCGCAAACCATTGACATGGATTCCCGAAACCATGCCACCTCAACTTCAGGATTGAGGTCAACTTCATCACCAGGAGTCTCCGGCCAGGCTGCCACGGCAGCAGCAGCTTTGAGCTTATCTCGGTCCATTTGCCTCAGGGACCACCTCCTCGGAGGGCTGCGACTCCTGAGACAAGGACCGAGAGATCGGAATGCCACCTCAAAAAAGATGTGGCGATGGTCAGAGAGGGTGACCATCTCTTCCGCAACTCTCCATCCCGACACCATGCTCTCTGCAGTGAAAGTCGCCCACGACAAGTCAACGATCGACTCCCCCTGCCAGCGCACGCAGGTTGGCACCGCCCCCTGGTTAAGTAGGCGGATGTCGAGACTCGCCGCCCACTCCAGTATCGTCTCTCCCTTAGCGTCGTCCCAGGGGTTCCCCCACACTCTAGAATGAGCGTTGAAGTCCCCCAGGACAAGCATCGGACGGGTGAGATATCCGCGAATGCATACCACCAACCCGTCCAGAAATATCTCGTAGTCCGCGAGGGAGATATTGGGAGAGACATAACACCCAACCACCACCATCTGGCCCCACTCGACCGCAACGAAACCTTGCCCTCTGGCCAGGATTCTGCAGGGAGGGTCTCCATCCTTGCCTCTCCAAACCTAACCTAACCTAACCTAACCTAACCTAACCTAACCTAACCTAACTGATGAGGAGCAGTTTCCTGAGGACACTCGGAGACCAGAGGTACACCTAGGGAACTCCTGAACCCCTTGTCCTATTCCCCCCAAGCTTGGGCTCGTTGATATCGGGACGACCAGTCCTTCCCGCACAGGCCCAAAACATCCCCCTCCCCCAAACTTTTAGACCCCCCCCAAATTTGCCCCCCCCTTCCTCCAAAACTTGGTCACCCACCGCGCGGATCACATTGATCTCCCCCCACCACCTGACGTACACCGCGCCTACCCCTCCCAGGTTTCACCCCCCCCCCAATTATCAAGTGGGGCAAGACGGACCCCCTGCCAATCGTCGGCTCTTGATTCCTACCCTTCCCCCGACCTCCAACCCAACCATCAACACTCCCCCTAACCCAATACTAACTCCCCCTCCCCTCCCCCTCGACCTCAACCCCGCAAGGTCCCGTCTTGCCCCCCGTGACGCTAGACCCCCGAGTTTGGGCTCAAACTTCTCGGGAGAGCAAAAGGAGTACTTTGGCTCTGCCAGAATTTTGATAGCCCTGCCGGTTGGGGTGATAGATCCAAAAAACCTTTTTCTACTCCCCCACCCTCTTACCTCCACACCCCGGCGGCTAGCTTTGTCCCCCTTGGCCTGACAACATCGAGCTTGGGCTCAAATTAACCGGAAGAGCCTCAGCTACAAACTGGCTCCCAAGGATCCCTGATTCCTTGCTTCCCTTGGCCATTAGATCGGAAAAACTATCCGCCACTTCTATCTTCCCCCCTTAGAGTGTACCTCACACAAATAGTCGAGCACAACAACTACGCAGGCACATCAAGCAGTTTACTCGCACAAATAATCCGTGAAGCAACAAAACCAGCATCCGGAAGCCATCAACATCTACGGCAAGACCCTTATTTGTAGTTAGTTGGTAATTTTTAGTATAGTTTTAAATATTTATTTCAATATTAACTTATCTTATTTTAAGTAAATAAAATCCCCACCAAAATGTCCAACATCCCGAAAAACCCCAGAACCTCAGTCGCCAAGTCATTTACGACTGGGGTGCCCCCTCTGCGGCCACAACGTCCGCTCCAGGAAAGACTCCTCAGAAATAGCCTCAAGTCCGGTTCCGACGGGGAGTCGGTCTCATCAGCTTCGGAGCGCAGAGTGGCTGCATCGGCCCCTGACACCTTCCACGCCGCACTATCACCACCTTGGCCAGTCGACTCGGACGAAGACTCTTTGTCGGAGTCGATTGACCGAAGGGATAGCTTTGTAGCCACCACAAACAGGGACCTCAGGAGTGGGGTCCGAATGGACGCTGCGAACAAGCTAGCCACTGACATGCTCCTCAAAGGTAACGAGGCTCTAGAGGCCGCAAGGAACCTGAAGACGGAGCTCAAAACCATGGCCATTTTATCCCTGCAGACCCTGTACGAGACGGTGCTGTCTCTTTCCGATCAAATAACAGGATTCGTCAAGGGTCTGTAGTGTAGAAGTCTGGAGTGGTGATTGAAACACAGACGTTAAGTTGACATGTTTAATGGTCAACTGCCAAAATAGAGAGAACCCGAAAACTGTACAATATTCTTTAATATAACTACTTATTGCTAAATAAGCAGTATGCATCGCAATGTTGCAGTCAGTAGCGGCATGTCGCAGTAATGCTATAAAACAATGTGTATACGTAATTACTATACTTCATCTCCCCTTTTAAGTCCCTTCATTCCCGGGGTACTGCAAAAAAAAAATGTGAGGCATACTACTTGGTTCACATTTTTATCTAAATATAATTTTCTTATAAAATAATTGCTAAAACTTAAATATTTCATTTAACAAATAATTTTGTATTATTTTTATGGGTTACATATTGAACAATTGTCCCAAATGAAACACCGTGTGATAATGAACCTTATAATATCAGGTGTATTGATAGGTTGAATAGGTTGTAATGGTTGGTTTGCAAATGATACTCGGAATGACTACTGGTAATGTTAAAGAACAATCGATATCGCGATGTAGAATACCCACAACGCCATCTAGTTGGTGACTGAGGTGAACAAAAACTTATATAATACAAAACTGAACTCCAAACTAATAATGGGGTCTTGATAGATTAGACACATATTCTTTACCATTCCTTAAAATTTAAACATTCGGTTCCAGATCTTGTATAACTTTAAATGGACCTAAATAAATCTTATCTAACTTATCACCAACTTGGTTTCTAATTACAACTATATCTCCACTCTTATACTTTACAGGATTGGCATTTTTATCAAAATGTAATTTCCTTAGTTCCTTGCTCATTAATAAATTATTTCTAGCTTCAAGTTGTACTCTTTGAAGCCTGTATTTGAGTTCCAAAGGAAAAGAATCGGGATTATACAATGGTTCTACGACTGGGTTCTGTAAATTGCTTGGTAAGTTACAGACTTTTCCAAACACTAACTCAAATGGAGTGTATTTTGTCTCAGTATGAACCGCGGTGTTATAGGAAAAACACCAAAATGGAAGCCAACTGCTCCAGTCAGTATTGTTGCTATCGCACTGTATCCTAAGATAAGCTCCTAGATGCTTGTGAGTGTTCTCTAAGGCTCCTAGAGTTTCATGGTGGTACGCGGTTGAGTGTAATTTAGTAATATTTAGTAAGCTACAAATTTCTGAAAAAACTGACGACATAAACTCTGTCCCCATGTCAGTTACTATTTCTTTCGGGATACCGTATCTTAAAATAAAATTATTTGCAAATAACCTAGCTACCGAAACCGTATCTTTCTTTTCTAGTGGATATGCTTCGACATACTTCGTCAAATCACACTGTAAAGTTAAAATATATTTATGATTTAAATTATCTATACTTAAAGGACCCATTAAATCTAAACTAACTCTTTCGAAAGCTGTGGATGCCGTAGATGTAATCACCATCGGCTCCTTTGTATGCCTATTGGAATGCTTTTGAATCTGGCAATTGTTGCACTTTTTAACAAATTCGCTTATATCGTTAGTCATTCCTGGCCAAAAGTAATATTTTTTTATATTATTCAACATCCTATTTACCCCCGCGTGGCCACTTGTGGGTAACAGATGAAAGTCATTCATGATCACAATTTTGGTGTCTCTATCAGTTACTCTCATGACGTCTTTGAGAATTATAGTAACTTAAGGATACCATTCAATTCAAATTTATTAATTTCCTTTATGAGAATATTTATCAATTCTTCATATCGTTTGTATTTAATAATTACGAGCTCATCTGATTTTTATTTGTTGCAAAAATCATGTAATTCTCTCGCTAGCACACTTACGGTAGAAAACGATCGAGACATTACGAATATGGCTGATTTTTCAGGCACAAAAATGCAATTACCTTTATCACTAGTGATTTGCTTCAGTTTCTGTATTTGTCTTTGGGTACTCATATTAGATATAATTAATTCTATGCTCTCTGCTGGACGCTTGAGGATTTCCACTACTTTTGGTTGATCAGACCTTGGAGTAGCGGGAATCTCAGGAGTCATGGCAGTGCTGTCACTACGCAACTTACGAGCGTTTGCTCTGGTGATGACTGATACTACATGTTCGTGCATGTTCTTTAAATCGGTGGAAGTTAAAGTAATACGGCTCAATGCATCTGCAGCTGCGTTTTGCCGTCCCGGAACATAACTTATTTCAAAATCATACTCCTCTAGATAGAGTCTGAATTTAGTAAGTCGACTTGAAGGATCAGTCATGTTAAATAAGTAAATCAACGGCTTATGATCCGTTTTAATATTGAATTTTTTGCCATATAAATAAGGCCTAAAATGTCTTACAGACTATTATACAATCGTCTAGGTAAATAAAACAAGCTTTATAGTTTAAACCAGACAACGCAATCGTCATCAGACGAGAAAATGCACTCGAAGATGTCTTTAAACCCATCGGACATCGCTTAATTTGGTATTGTTTATCCGTCGTAAATGCTGTATACTTCCTAGATTGCTCTTCAAGAGATAATTGATAGTAACTTTGACTGAGATCTAGCTTTGAGAAGTAGATACTATTCGATAATGAGTCTAAAATATCTGTAATATTGGGTAAAGGGAATTTATCGTCTTGTATTCTGTTGTTGAGTTGACGATAATCAACGACAAGTCTCCATTTTTTATCTCCTGACTTATCAGTCTTTTTAGGAACTAAAAGTACAGGGCTTGACCATTCAGAAGTGGTCTCCTCAATAATGTCATTCCTAAGCATTTCATCAATCTGCCTTTGAACTTCTCCTTTCATTGCATTTGGCAATCTATAAGGCTTCACGTACACTGAGGACGTATTATCTTTCAATTTAATAGAATGTTTAATTAAATTAGTTGTGGAGAGCGTATCTCCTGGTAAATGAAAAACGTCGGCGTATTTGGCACACACGTTTTCAATGCTCTTTTGCTCTTCTTTATTTAAATAAGAATGCAAATCAAGTAAATTAAGCAAAGTTCGAACTCTATTGGAACTAATACTATCTTTGTCAAACTTGCAAACATCAAAATGATTCAGACTAATGACTTCTAAATCCGAAATATCTACCTTAATTGAACTATCCGTGGTATTTAAAATTCTAACTGGAATAAGTCCATTCTGTGGTTTCGAAATGACACCCGCTGTACATATACACTCCCTTATGTATTTCTGTTGAATATGGCAGAGCAGGTTGTGCAGATATATTTGCGTGTCGTCTTAAAAAGAACGAGAAATAAAACCGTCAGGCACTTTCAATATACGTTTATTTCTTCATGAAATAAACTGTAGTACATCAGCGTCAAATATAATTAAGATTCAATTAGATACAAAATTGGACGACACAAACACAAGGCGAACGAGAAATCGTGTAGAGAGCGAGAACTGTCACTTGTGTGATTCACAGATAAGACATCCAGTGTAGAGCATAGACAACATCTTTGCTTTTTCTAACACTCCTCCTTATGCTCTACATTGGATAGAGTCAGAGTACATTTACAAAAATAAAACATTTATCACTCTAACAAGCATGCACCATGCATGACTCTATCTTAGTTTACAGAACATTATGATACTACACAATATAGAAGTCTTATTGATTCTAAAATCTAACATACATGTATATATATATCTAACATTTATAATGATACAAGAGACCACTCTATCAAGCATCACAAACATATATAACATTTTCGTACATTAAATTACATTACCCTGTTCTTAACAAAATTGTTTAACACTTTTAAGATTTAATTCAGACGTAAAATTACAATGCTTAACACTACACAAAGGCTTTGTTAACACATCTGCTATCATTTTCTCAGTAGGTAAATATTTTACATTTATCAAACCTTTTTGTACAAGATCCTTTACATAATGGTAGCGCAAATCTATGTGTTTTGTTCTTTTATGAGAGTATTCTTTTACTAGTAACAATTTCTGAGCACTCTGGTTGTCATTGTATACTACAACATCTATAGTTTTGCTAATAATTTCTGACAAGAAATTCCTGACAAAACAGATATCCTTGCACACGTCACCGATTGCCAAATACTCAGCTTCCGTACTAGACAAAGCTATGCAACGCTGTTTTCTTGCTTCCCAGTTAACAACGTTGCCACCCATTTTAATGACAAAGCCTGTGTAAGACTTACGGTCACACAGATCATTGGCCCAGTCTGCATCTGCATAGGCACTTATATTTAAATTACTTCCTTTACTAAAATAAAGTCCATAATTTATTGTTCCTGCTAAATACCTTAATACTCGTTTAGCAGCACGCCAGTGATCCATATCAAAGCATGTACTATATTGACTAAGTTGACTACAAGCATATGATATGTCAGGACGAGTACAGACAGACAAGTACATTAAAGAGCCTAACAGCTGTCTATACTTATAAACATCCTCCTCTAAACATTTCTTATCTGACTTATCAAGTTTAGGATTTATAGCTAGTGGTGTAGATACAGGCTTACACTCACTCATATTGAACTTAGCCAGTAAACGTTTTACATAGTCTGATTGATCCAAGATCAAAAGGCCCTTTTGTCTTGTTACATTCATGCCTAAACAATTTTTGAGCTCTCCTAAATGTCGAATTTCAAAATATTTTTCTAGTAATGCCAAAACCCCGTCTATACAGTTATTATGGAATACATAAAAATCATCAACATATAGAGCTATTATAACATATTCATTTTTAGACCTTTTTACATAAATACAGGGCTCGCACTTGCTCTGTCCATAGCCGTTTTCACATAATACATTATGAATTTTGGAATTCCACATACGGCTTGCGTGTTTCAAGCCATATATGCTTTTCTTTAGCATACAAACTTTATTATTGTCAAAGTTATTAAAACCTTTTGGCTGTTCCATAAAAATTACTTCCTCTAGTTCACTATTTAAAAATGAAGTAGTAACATCTATATGATTGCACTGCAAATCAAGCTCGGTTGCAAGAGAAAATAAAATTCTCAAAGTAGAATGCCTAACGACAGGTGAAAACGTGTCGCAGTAATCAATTCCTTCTTTTTGGCTAAAACCACGGGCAACCAATCTCGCTTTATACTTATTGAATTTACCTGCAGCATCACATTTCTTTTTGAAAACCCATTTGCATTTAACAACATTACCGTGCTTTGGTCGATCAACTACGTCCCAGACATGGTTTTTAATAAGAGCATCATACTCACATTTAATTGCCTTGCACCATTCCTCTTTATCAGGTGAATTCATGGCATCCTCATAGGAAACAGGATCGTCCAGTGAACTAGCCTCAGCCAACATAGTAGATAAGTCATAATCAGAAAACTTCTGTGGCAAATTACCTCGTGTACTACGTACAGGGCGCTGTGAACAAGACACATCGGTGGTACCATCCGATGTAGTCAGCTCTCCTCCTGGACATGCTGGCTCCGGCTCCGGCAGAGAAGAATCTTCATCACCTTCGTCGTCGGTAGCAATGTCTTCGCCAGTACAGTATTGATCAGACACTGGTGACCACAGAGGTGGTGTCATACCCGAATCTGAAATAGCATTAGACTTATCATTATCACAGTTAAATTTATCATTTGGAATTTCATCATTAATTTCTTTATTCATTTCATTATTTAAAATTCCATTATCACAGTTTAAGCTCTCATTAAAATTTGAACTGTCATAAAAAATAAAGTTATTATGATTAACATTCTCTAATTCAGCCCTTTGTGTGTTCTTTACATGAAACTCGCTTTCAATAAAGGAAACATTCCTAGAATAAATGACAATGAGAGGATCAGATGGGTCACTTAACCGATATCCCTTACAAGTCTCACCATAACCTACAAAAATATAAGGCTTAGCCTTGGCATCGAGCTTTCGTCGTTTCTGCTTAGGAATATGAGAATAAGCTACACAGCCAAAAACGCGCAAATGACTCAGATCTACAGCAGATCCTGTCCATACACACTCAGGAATTCTGTTTGATAACGCTGTGGTAGGGCTTCTATTCTTCAGGTAAACTGCTGTCATAACAGCTTCCCCCCAAAAGCGATTCGACAAACCAGACTCCTGCAGCATAGCACGTGCTTTCTCAAACAATGTCCTGTTGACACGCTCAGCCATACCATTCTGCTGAGGGCAGTATGGAACTGAGGTCTGGTGTATGATACCTTCCTTCTTAAGGAAACTTGTAAGGACACTATTACAATATTCTGTGCCGTTATCAGTACGAAGCACTTTAATATGCAAACCAGTTTGTTTCTCAACCATACTTTTGAAACTAACAAAATGGGAACTTACTTCATTTTTCGACTTCATGAGGTATCCGAAGGTTTTCCTCGTACAGTCATCGGTAAAGGTCAACAAGAAGCGGGCTCCGCCCCAAGTGCTGACTTGCATGGGCCCTGCGACATCGGAATGGACCAGTTCCAAAGGTGAAGCAGCACGTCTTTCACTTGCCCGAGGAAAAGATGCTTCATGCATCTTGCCTGACAGGCAAGAGACACAGCTGCTCAGGCAATGATCTTTTTCTTTTTCCTGAAAAACAACACCCAAACACTGATCCCCATCACCGAGTAAACGCATACCTGTAAGATTCAGATGGCCCAGACGCTTGTGCCATAAGCTTAATGACACACCAGCAGCTGTGTGAGCACTCACTGTCCCCTGCCTACAATGAAGGGGCTTGGAATACTCCTGGGGTAAGGACCTACCTTGTTGAGCACTAAATTTGTAAAGCCCATTAACTTTTCTGGCCGAGAAAATCTGGTTGCCAGTAATTTTAAAATTTTCATAAATATTACACCCATCCTTAGTAAAAACAACAACATAACCTCTTTCAGTAATCTGACTAACAGACATTAAATTATTAGACAGGTCGGGAACTACTAAAACATTATTTAGACTAACATAAGATGAGAGTGGAACTTTACCAATAGATTTACTGCAAATATTTTGGCCATTTGCCACAGAAATATTGCAACTTCTTTCTTTGGCATCTATAACTAGTTTTTCATTCTTCACCATATGGCAAGATGCACCAGAGTCAACAATGAACTCTTCTGACGCTGTAGCAGTCGCTGAGAACGCTGAAGCAACCATTGTGTGCTCCTCCTTTCCTTTTCGATCGCCTTGCTCTCGCTTCTTCTTGAAGCAGCGCTTCGCAATGTGCCCTTGTTTCTTGCAATATGTACAGATGATATTAGTATTCTTACTCTTCCTGTTAGCCACATAAGCTGCTGAATTGGTATCCGTATTTCGCCGGTGATCTTCTTGCAATAATCGCATTCTGACAATTTCACTTGTGAGATTATTGGTTAAACATGCTGTCTCTAGGCTTGACACGATGATATCATATTCTTGAGGCAAACCGGATAATAAAATCTCTGCCACTTCTCCATCGTCAATGTTCTTACCAATATCTGCAAGTTGTTGTACTAATCGCATGACGCCGTCTATATAATCAGACATGTTAGCGAATTGGTTGTATTCCACGCGATGTAACTGGCGTAGTAGAAGTACACGTCGATACAAGCCTTTGTCCTCAAAACTTACAGCAAGTTTTTGCCACGCCTCTTTTGCTGTAGTGCAGCCCCTTACATATTGGTAAAGAGCGGGTTGCAAACTAAGACAAGTCCTGGCCAACGCTTTGCTGTCACGAACTACGTCCGTATCAGTGCCTTCCACGCACTTCCAAAGACCTTCCAATACGAGAACCATCTTCAACGCAAATTTCCAGTTAATATAGTTTGTTAATCCTTCGAGTCTTTCTATTGAGGTTATGTTTCCAACATTATTTCCGCCCACATTTGACGCTGATTGAATTATTGACGGATTCGTCATCACGTTTATGATTCACAATTATCTTCGTCTTTTCAAGACTTACTGGGCTTATAAACCTGTTGAATATGGCAGAGCAGGTTGTGCAGATATATTTGCGTATCGTCTTAAAAAGAACGAGAAATAAAACCGTCAGGCACTTTCAATATACGTTTATTTCTTCATGAAATAAACTGTAGTACATCAGCGTCAAATATAATTAAGATTCAATTAGATACAAAATTGGACGACACAAACACAAGGCGAACGAGAAATCGTGTAGAGAGCGAGAACTGTCACTTGTGTGATTCACAGATAAGACATCCAGTGTAGAGCATAGACAACATCTTTGCTTTTTCTAACAATTTCCCTAGCTAAAATTACGCAATCACTACATAGTGTCGTCGGGATGTGTTTGATCATTTCGCATCGTGGCGGAATTGTAAACAAGTTTCCACTTACTTGTACAACAATAGACTGGTCTTGGTTTTCTAAACTCAAAGTACCATTGTTCATGCACAGGTGTACACGAATGAAACTTCCGAATACAATTTAGGTTTGTATTGTCCTTTATACAGTGTTTTTGATAATTTCGTAAAAGAAAAACAAGCGTTCGTATGCACTGACAGAATTGAAGTGAAGGTACATTTGATAAAAATAAACTCCGAGAAAAACCGCATTGATGCTTGCTAATAGTTTTACATCAGGCGTTAACATCCTGCCCCCTTTAAAAACAATCTTTTTCAACCTTCTAGTTCTTCTACAGTAGGCAAGAGACACAAGCGAACCAAGGGGCGGCGCAGACAACCTCTTGGTGTGGTCACATCGGCAACTCGGGGTATTCCATCCTTGGGACCATAGAATAGTCTTGAAATTCGTCCGAGCCTCCAGCAGAGAGGTGGAACATCGTCTTCTTGCAGAAGTACCAAGTCTCCTACGTTTGGGCTTGAAGAGTTGCTCTTCCATTTGTGGCGCTGTTGCAACTCTGCTATATATTCACGCTGCCAGCGTTGCCAGAAATGAAGATGTATCTGCTGCAGTCTAGCGTAGCGTTGCAGGTTGTTCGGGCTGCAGTCCTCCAGAGCAGGTAAAGGTATTGCAGTGAGAGCCCGACCAATGAGAAAGTTTCCGGGAGTCAGGCAAAGGAAATCATCAGGAGAGGACGATAAAGGACAGAGCGGACGGCTGTTCAATATAGCCTCTACTTGTGCGAAAAGAGTGGTTAGTTCTTCAAAAGTTAAGTGTGAGTTACCCATAACGCGCTTGACATGAAATTTTTCAGACTTTACACCGGCTTCAAAGATTCCACCGAAGTGTGGAGCATTAACGGGAGAAAAAAAGGAATTTGATTCCATCCTCACTTGCAAAATCAGATAAAGAATCTGCGTTGGCTTTCAAAAATTGATTTATTTCTTTAGCACCGGCTACAAAATTACGTCCGTTGTCACAGAACACTTCAGTTGGCTTGCCTCTACGTGAAACAAATCTACGAAATGTCATAACGAAAGCGTCTCTCGACAGATCGCTAACGGCTTCAAGATGCACGCATTTGTATCTTAAACAGACGAACAGGCAGAGATAACATTTTATAACTTTGGCACCACAACCTTTCTTGCTTACAATAAAGAAAGGCTCGGCAAAATCTAAACCGACTGTTTTAAATGGGAAGTCTGGCGTGACACGTTGAGAGGGCAAGTTACCCATCATGGGCTTCATAGTCTTACCTTGTAGTCGTCTACACTTGAAACAATTATGGACTATGCGTC
Organism: Ypsolopha sequella; assembly: GCA_934047225.1. Lineage (NCBI taxonomy): Eukaryota > Metazoa > Arthropoda > Insecta > Lepidoptera > Ypsolophidae > Ypsolopha > Ypsolopha sequella. Next base: position 30,664,245 of record OW203990.1, on the reverse strand, counting down.
GAGCTAGACGTCTACCATTTATCGGCCACACAAACTCTCGAACAGTTGCTAGTAACAATTGTGGTCCAGCGTGTAGGTTACGTATGTGCTCTTGTTCAAATAAAATTTTCGTAAAATGATGAGTAGCATGCAAAAGCACGGGATGTTTTTTGTCAAAATTAAAATCAGACGCTTCCAATCGACCACCTACTCGAATAACTCGATCATCACTAAAAAATGGAGTCAGTGATAAAATAGGAGATTTAGGACTCAGTGGTTTTTTGCTAGCAAGCAAGTCATATTCAAGTAAAAATGATTCTCGTTGTGACAAGCGACACAAATTAATAAAAGATGCATTTAACTCGTCGACAGATAAAGGACCAGATAGTCGATTATTTGAATTTCTCGTATTATGTATGAACCGTAATGAATAGGCAAGTATTCGTTTTAATTTAGTTAGGCTAGAGTAGTTTTCTATATGTATTATCGGATCTTTGGTAGTTGTTAAGTTTGTTAGGGTTGATTTAATTTTAGTTTCAGGTAAGTTTTGTAAATCTACTTTATTATTATTTAAGATAGGCCAAGCGATTTCAGGTTCAGCAAGATACGACGGACCTGACCACCATAGCATTGCGCTACTTAGTTGGTCTGGACTTATGCCCCGGGATATCAGATCGGCAGGATTAGAAGAAGTTGGTACATAACGCCAAGAAGCAGAGTTTGTAAGTTCGCAGATTTCTGATATCCGATTTGCGACAAAAGTTTTTAAATTTTGGAAGCTGCTATGGAGCCAACCTAGCACGATTGTGGAGTCGCACCAATGAACTTGGGTTTGTATATCGAATCTTAATGATTCTCTGACGGCTTTACATAACTTGGCGGCCAATAAAGCGGCGCACAGCTCAAGGCGCGGAATGGTAGTGGCTTTAATTGGGGCCACCTTAGATTTGGAACAGAGTAATTTGATGGTAACCTTATTATCAGAATCTACAGAGCGCAAATAGATGCAAGCTCCGTATGCGTTCTGGGAAGCATCACTGAAAGAATGTAACTCTACTGATGAAGGTTCATCGCAGAGAACACGCCTGGGAACCTCGAGGGTAAGAAGAGTAGGTATCGTTGTGGAGAATTTATTCCAGTCCCTTTGAATGTCACTGGGGATTGGATCATCCCATGCTAGTTTTCTCAACCATAACTGCTGCAAAAGCAGTTTTGCTTTGATCACACAGGGACTCAGCAATCCTAAGGGATCAAATATTTTAAAAAGCGACGAAAGCATTAGTCGTTTGGTTAGGTTATGATCATCAGTCGGGGGTGGAACTTTAAAGGGAAAATGCAATTGATCAGTACTTGGGTTCCAGCCCATACCTAACGTGGAGGAAGATTCACTCAATATCAAATTATCCTTTGAGTTTGTTGAAATTGAATCTAGGATAACAGGTAAATTAGTTTTAAACTTTCTTAGATTAAGGCAGCCTTCCTGAAGAGCTGCAGAAACAGTTTGATGAATATAGCGTAGAGTATGTTCGCTTTCGGATCCGGTTATCAGATCGTCGATGTAGAAATCATGTTGAATTATTTCTTTAATCGTGGGATCTGAGCACTCCTCACCTAGTTGCCATAAACAACGTGTACTGAAATAGCTGGAACTTGCCATTCCGTAAGTTACAGTATTCAACTTCCACGTTTTAATGGGCATGGACTCATCTTCTCTCCATAATATAAGCTGAAGATCTCGGTCCTCCTCATTAATTAGGACCTGGCGGTACATTTTCTCGATGTCACCGGTCAGGAGGTACTTGTATTGTCGAGCTATTATGAGAATGGAGAAAAGTGAATCCTGCATGTTGGGGCCTACGAAAAGAAGGTCATTGACAGAATATCCAGAAGAACTGGAAGACGAACCATCGAACACAATCCTAATCTTTGTGGATTCGCTACTGTCCTTGAAGACAGCATGGTGACAGAGAAAATAGGCTGTTTGTGGTTTAGATATAGGAGACTCCGAGAGGTGACCTAGGTCAGAGTACTCACGCATGAATTCGACGTATTGAGATTTAACTTCTGGTTGCTTTCTGAATCGAGATTCTAAATTTAATAATCGTTTTTTGGCTGAATTATAGGATTGCCCAAGACAATCTGGTGAATCTTTGAGAGGCAGACCTACAGAGAATCTACCTGAAGGTAAGCGGGAAGTGTGAGCCAAAAAATGGGCTTCGCATGCCTTCTCACTCTCACTAAGTTTAGATCTTAGGGGAACCTCCTCGAGCTCCCAGAACTTAGTGAGCTCTTGATGAATTTGGATATCGTCATCATTCAATGATCTTGAAATGACTGGGTGGTTGCATTGAACAATTGTGTTACTAGAGATATTTGTAGGAATAGGACCTGATATAATCCAACCAAACTGGGAGCTTCTTAATTTAGGATGATTGAGACCGAGAGAACGTTGATCGCGGCCAAGAATATCCCAGAAGAGATCGGCACCGATGAGGACTTCAGTCGGCGCTGGCTGGTGAAACTTAGGGTCTGCAAGGTGAATATCTTTTGGTATTTTTAGCTTTGATATATCGATAGGTAGCCTGGGTAGATTACCTGTTATTTTGGGTAAAACAAAGAAGCCTGATGTTACATTAAAGTTAGTAACTAGTGACTTCAATTGAGCTACACAGGTTTCTTTGACCTGCCCAGTGTGATTGTTGCCAATGCCTACAACGTTGACTAGGCAATTGGAATTTATAGGTAAAGACAGTTTGTCCTTGAGAGATTGGGAGATAAATGAAGACTCGGAACCACAATCTAAGAGGGCGCGAACCTTTTATCTTTGATTCGTTCGAGGATTCACAACCTCAATGAAAGCTGTAGACAGCAACACTTTATTTGAATTTTGCTTTGAAAAGTTGACCGTAGTATCGTCAGTGCTGGCTGAAATTGTCTCAACAGCACTAGAAATGGAAGCATTATTGTTGATTATATTGACGGGTTTATGTATGAGGCTATTATGTCTTCCTTTGCATACACGACATGGGCCCATCACGCATTTTTGTATAACGTGACCGCTTCTCAAACAGTTTAAGCATAACTTCAACCTATGTACTTCAGCTATACGCTCCTCTACGCTCTTTGCAATGAAGGTAGGACAGTCGTAAATACGATACCCTTCACTACAAACAACGCATGTTTTAGAAGGAGGAGTCACAGTATTGGTATTTTCACCGCTGGTGCATGCAAAAGATTTTGTGTATGATTTAGAATTATGGGCCTGAGCCTTAGATGTGGACGGAGTTGACTTATTACTATAGGAGTTCCGATATATAGATTCGAGAACATCAGCACGATCGAGTAAAAATTTATAAAATTGATCTAGGTTGGGATAGTCTTTCAATGTACCACGCCATTCCTCCCATTTCAGAGATGTGTGATTGTCCAGCTTGGAACTCATCATATGGATGATCAAAACATCCCACTTGTCTGTAGGCTGTCCAAGGCTGCACAGTGCTCGCAGATTTTTTGTGACGTGATCCACTAAAAATCTCAGTGATTTATCGGATTCGCGACTAATTGGTTGAATGTTTAGCAACGAATTTAAATGATGATTTATCAACTGACGCTTATTATCATATCGATCGCATAATAATTTCCAAGCGTTTGTATAATTAGCGCTAGAAACCTCTAAGTTAGAAATTATGCGTGCTGCATCACCCGTTAAGTATGACATAAGGTAATGAAATTTATGAATCGGAGCAATACGCTCATTGTTGTGAATTAAAGATAAGAATGTGTCACGGAACTCAAGCCAACGAAAGAATGATCCGTCGAACTGCGCAATTTGTATTTGAGGCAGTTTAAATCCAACTTCATGGTGATCGAGATTACTATGAGCTGATGCTGAGTGACTCGAATTCAGGCTTTCATTTTGACGAACACTCGCGTTTTGTTTTTGAATTAAGCTCTGGGCTAAGGCAATGTTTGAAATAAATGACTGCTCAATGTCATCTCGCTCATCTAATTCGTTAGTTAAATTACTAGGAGTCATCACCTCTATTTGACTTTGCAAGTCGTCAAATCGATTTGAAAGTGTCTCAAATTTAGTAAGTCTAAGTGATAATTCGGCTAACTCTGTAGTCGTCAGCGTACTCTTTGAACTAAGTTGAAATACATAGTTCTTGAATTTTGTAATTTGGCCCTTTACTGAACTACGTTTTACAAACAAATCTTGTAAAATTTGCTGATCTTTTGCAATAGTTTCACCTCCCATTGTTTACCAGAATTTAATATGTATGCAATGTAATAAGAGTTTGCTAGTAATAAACACTATTTAAATGACTTAAAAACACATAAATACAACGTTTGTTTACCATGGAAATGAAACTCAATGCAAAGAAAATAAAAATATTGTTTGAAAATACGAGTTCTAAATAAAGTAATAAAATTTGTCTCACGCTCCTCGACTAGGCGTCACCTTAATCGCGAGCTCTGTATCTGCGCTTGACCTGCTCCTTTTGAGGGTCCGCAATGGCTCGATTTATCGCGGCTCGTCGTAGGTAACGTTCGAGTATGCGAGATATGCCTGGAATGTTTCGGCGAAACAAGTGAATATTGATTGTAAAATAAATAAACACAAAGAAGGGAACAAAATTCTACTATAGGTTACTATTTACACTTTGTAAGTTTGTAGAACATCACTTATTATGTTGCTGAAATAGGAATAAAGACCTTGGTAAATAGGTAAAAATAATTAGGTAAATAGTAACTAGTAAGGTAAATCGGTAACTTTTATGTAACTTGGGTAGAAATTCACACTACGATAAATAATATGAGAATGAATTTAAATGAATTGAATGTTTGATTTACGTTTGGTAACTGTATAAAAGAAATTTGCACAAGTATATAGCTTACAAACAGACGTTCATAGGTAGGTAAATAGGTCTGGTTCGGAAATTTTGGTGTAGTTATTGGACAGGATAAAAAATAGGAAGGGCACTTAGCTGCATTGGCCTGGCTGCGGTTCGATGCTGATTGCTGATCGATGGACCGGCGATGGCTGCAATGGCTGGACCTTCAAGTATCCCGTGGATGAATTGGATGTTGATTTCGTAGCTGGAAACGGCAGCTAGCAGCGACGTATTGACTTGTATATAATGGCGTCACGCTCCGGCCGGTTTGACCAACCGAATATTGCTTCTTTTTCGAAGAATTTTGATGGTTCTTGACACGGTCGCCAGATGTTCATGCACAGGTGTACACGAATGAAACTTCCGAATACAATTTAGGTTTGTATTGTCCTTTATACAGTGTTTTTGATAATTTCGTAAAAGAAAAACAAGCGTTCGTATGCACTGACAGAATTGAAGTGAAGGTACATTTGATAAAAATAAACTCCGAGAAAAACCACATTGATGCTTGCTAATAGTTTTACATCAGGCGTTAACAACCATCTTTATAATTTAACATCGCGGAATATCGCGTGAAAAATTTTTGCCCGAGTATCCCCTCTGCGGTGCAAGATAAGTTCTTGAAAACGTAGAACTTTTGTTTAAAAACCACATTCTTAATAATAATATCTAAATTAATATAGCCAATAGACTCTAAATTACCACTTATTCCTTTAATTACTAACTTATCCTGTTGTATTAAATTCAATAAATCCCCATTTTTTAATAACCATTCATATTTCAAAATACATAGACTGGCTCCAGTGTCAATTAATAAATTTAACTCATCACCATCCCTTAACTGGCAAGTAATAACACAAAAGTTGTTAAAACTAAAAATAAAATGATTGCTTGGTTTAGGTACGAAAAAACTCTATACGTTCGTTATTATTTTGAAGCCTTTCCTGGCCGTCGTACTCTAACGCTGGAGGATATCCTAGTCTAGTTTTGTCTTTGATATTTATCTGGGGGCACGGCAGTGCCCCCGCAAAGTCTCGCAGAAAAAACGCGGAACGGCCGTACCATCCTTTTCTCGAAGCAACTCACGGCACTTTCAACCCCCCTGTATCTTCGTTGTGGGCGAAGCTAGAAGTCTGAAATTTCAGGAACCAAGAGTACTTACTGATCCTACTACTGACCCCAAATTACAACTTTGTACCTATATTCGATTACGAAATATCTCAAGTCAAAATTCCCTTATTTTGTCACTGACTGACTGACACATCATCAAAAGTCTAAAGGTGTTCTAGCAGGCCTACAAACTTGAAATTTTGCATGCGGTTAGTGTTAAGTGTACATTGCAACAAAATAATATAAAAATGTTATTTGCGGTTGGTAATTTAATATTTCCATACAAAGTCTATACAAAATGTATGTTTCCAGCTGCATCTATAAATTTGTATGACACTAGATGACGTTGGTGGTATGCTGCTTTGCATTAAAGACGCCTAAAACGAAAAATTCTACGTTAAAGTTAAAGTGCGAAAACTAAAAAATAAAACCGGTTAAGTGCGAATCTGACTCGTGCATAAAGAGTTCCGTACCCCTACACAATACGGGTACGGAACCCTAAAAGTAAATAACAACAATAAAGATGCCATAGCAACATTAAGGCGACAAAAAACAAAGCGATAAAACGGTAGCGCCTGACAAACAATTCGGTACCTTTTTAGTACGGAACCCAAATTTTCATTATTTTACTTTAAAGTATTTACTACAGACTGCCCAAAGTTTAAACTTTTACTTGTATGTTGTATTACCGTTCTAAAGATAGAGCCTTTGTTATAATAATCTGTTCCTTGGGTAAGGCACCCTAAAAAGGTTGGTTTATAATGTTCCACACATTCACAATATTAGTCTATTTAAGAAGAAAATATCAACATTTCGTAATTAAGTCACTAAAAAAACGTTAGTTTGCGAATCCGACTCGCGCATAAAGGGTTCCGTACCCCTACACAATACGGGTATGGAACCCTAAAAGTAAATTGCAACAACATAGATGCCATAGCACCATCAAGGCGACAAAAAACAAAGCGATAAAACGGTAGCGCCTGGCAAACAATTCGGTACCTTTTTAGGAAGCAACCCTAATTTTTATTATTTTACTTTAAAGTAGTCTGCCTAAATTTTCATCTTGTATGTATAACCGTTCTAACGATAGAGCCTTTGTTATAATAATTTGTGCTTTGGGTAAGGAACCCTAAAACACATTTAGTCTATTTAAGAAGATAAATATCAACATTTCGTAATTAAGTCGCTATTAAACCGGCTAAGTGCAAGTCAGACTCGCTCACGAAGGGTTCCGTACTACCATCACAAAATATGGGTACGAAACCCCAAATCATTATGGTAAATACCAACAATAAAGATGACATAGCAACATCAAGGCGACAAAAAACAAGGCGCTAAAATGGTAGCGCCTGACAAACAAATCAGCACCTTTTGAATACGGAACTCTAAATATTTATATGCCCAAAATTGTTGTTTTATAAAGATAGAGCTGAAACAAAGAACATCGAATTATTGGACCCCCCTTGGATTTCCATTTATTGAACTTTGTATGCTGTGATAGGGGCCACATTATTATTTGCCGTGATAGAGGACAATGTAACATACATTATGTGAAAATATTTACGCGCTACCTATAACGGCCGAAGCTTTAGACCCATGTGATAGATGGATAGACAGCGGAGGATTAGTAATAGGGTCACGGAACCTAATGATACGGAACCCTAAAAATCAAGGGAAAAGGTTATTTATCCAGTAAAGCTTTAAATATATTAAAGGAAAAATAAAGCGGCTAATGTTGTTTTATTTGTATATGCATCCTCTATGATGTAGGTATATTGAAATGTCTATGTACTCTTGTGTCATTCAAATAAGACCAGGTTTAGCTCATTATTCTGAGAGGTTTAGACATAATAATGTACTCTGTGGTTTAGACTGACAAGCCTGCCTTTCACTTCATGGTCAAAAGAAATTTTAACCTGCCTGTTGCATCTAATTGTGGATAATAGTAATAATAACTTACAGTAAAAATTAATATTGCAATGGAACGTGAAATATTGTACATAAATGAAAATCCTTGTCCACACCTAGTTGTCCCTATACCTGGATATGGAACATGTTTGTTCCATTCTTTGTCATTCTCTATGTATGGGAACATTGAGTCGTCATATGACATTAGGTGTGCGGTAGTCGAGTATGTGGTAGCGCATTGGGATGAAATGCAACTTTATACGTGTGACGAGCGTGGAGACACATGTACTCGACAGCAATGATGAAAACTACCACCTACGGTTCCGTATCCGAACTTATGGCAGCCACCGCTTTGTATCCATTTACGTTTGAGGTTTACGAAAATGGCCGTTTGAGAGGATCATTCGGTGGCGATCCTGGGATGCCAGTGAAACGTTTACGATTCTCTGGTAGTTTCTTAGGTGGTCATTATGAAATGCTCCTTCCCGATACTAGTTTCTCAGGAGTATGTCCTAATGATCAGTTAAAGGGAGTGGGTTTTAAGAAAATCCGCAGCAGACGTGCAAGAAATATTACCCGAGAAGAAAAAAAGGAGGACTACCTACAAAAAGAAATGAGATCCCATCAAAAACATAAAACGTACAAAAATGGCAAGTCTCGCAACGCAATTCTTCCACCGTAAAAAGTTGTGAGATCTTATGTAAAGCCAAGTCTGCTATTTTAGTTTTTATGGAAGCACCTTTTCATTTAAGTTAGTATGGGAGCACCTATTTAACAAATTTATCATAAATTGTTTCCTATTTAGTTACCTACCAACATCAAGTGACTGTTTTAATATTAGTCATCTTTATTTCCTAATAAAATATGGTGACTTTGCAATTGCTAATAGTTTTACATCAGGCGTTAACAACCATCTTTATAATTTAACATCGCGGAATATCGCGTGAAAAATTTTTGCCCGAGTATCCCCTCTGCGGTGCAAGATAAGTTCTTGAAAACGTAGAACTTTTGTTTAAAAACCACATTCTTAATAATAATATCTAAATTAATATAGCCAATAGACTCTAAATTACCACTTATTCCTTTAATTACTAACTTATCCTGTTGTATTAAATTCAATAAATCCCCATTTTTTAATAACCATTCATATTTCAAAATACATAGACTGGCTCCAGTGTCAATTAATAAATTTAACTCATCACCATCCCTTAACTGGCAAGTAATAACACAAAAGTTGTTAAAACTAAAAATAAAATGATTGCTCGGTTTAGGTACGAAAAAACTCTATACGTTCGTTATTATTTTGAAGCCTTTCCTGGCCGTCGTACTCTAACGCTGGAGGATATCCTAGTCTAGTTTTGTCTTTGATATTTATTATCTATACATAATGACTGAGTCAAGTCCGTAACTCATTAAATGAAGTTCTATTACGCATTACGAGTTTATATTATTTTCAGCAGATATATACCAAACGCGTTATGCTGAATGTGCTGGAAACGTGAGTGGCCGCCGCCGCGTGTTTGCTGACGCTGACCATTCTTGTGTCTACCTCGATAACCTGCACTTATAAAGGAAGTTTGTTGACCTCGATTATTGTTATGATTGGAACTATTATTATGAACAAAATTTTTATTCGAATAATTTCCTCGGCCACGGAAACCGCGATTATGATAGCGTTTATGCTGGTACAATTTGGTGGACCCAAAATGCATTGTTTGGTTCTGAGGCTGAGTAGACATAGATTGTTCATCTACTGCTGCCCTAATAGCTTCGGGTAGCGAATCAAACTGTCGCGACGCGATAACAGTACTAAGCCGCTGGTCGGACAAACCATCCGCAAACCGCTTGATAGCAGTTTTTTCATTAAGAGGGCGCAAGACCTCAAACTTAGACGGTTCATCATCTGCTTGAGCAATCGTCAGATTGACAAATAACTCTTCCAGCTCTGTACCGAACTTCTCAATAGACCTACGACCTTGTGTAATTTGAAATAACTGCGTTTGTAAAGCAACAGTCGATTTTTTCGGAAGTAAAAACTTGCGAATATCATTAACTAAATATTGGATACTGCTGTAAGTACTTTTCAGTCGCAACTTTGCACTAGCTGAAAGTCGCGTTTTTAACACAAACTCAATAAGCTGGTTTTTACTAGATTCACTAAAAAGAGGTATACAACAATATCCCATCGACGAGCTGGTTGGTCACTTGTTCCTGGCCATTCATAACAGGCAACAGGGAAATAGCCGTTTTAATATCAAAAGAGTCAGCCATTTTTGATAACTTTTGCGATAACTTAGGCTCAATTTCTACAAAATTACCTTCCCCAGTTTGGCAACTATTATCTATCTTTGATAGTAAACTAACAATCTTATTATAAGCAATAGTTATTTCATTTATCAATTTCTGAAATAAATCTGTGGATTCAGTGCTTAGCTGCTCATCTATAATTTCTTGGTTCAACTGAGTCAAAATACCATCGAGTTTTTTATATTCATTTTCAGCTTCCTGTAACTTCTTATAAGCTATATCTTTCTTACGACGTTCTGGACCGATTTTTACCAAGTATTCCTTAATTAAATTTATTTTAATATGTAATTCCTTTAACTGATCGGACATATTACAATGAATCGACAATTAAAATTACGGCATGATTAGCAAAACTACTAAATTAAATCATTTAAGTTGAATGCAAAAACTTTTGTTCAAAAACTTACAGAATTGTGCGCAGTTAGGTATGTTACCGCTTAGCATTATGTAGGTCACGCTGACGTCGGTTGAAACGTGCTGTGGTGGTCATCGGTCATCGGACTCGAACAGGCTTCCAGCTGCTCCTTATTTGACCCGTACTATGTATCTGCCGGCGCCCTGCATGTCCTTCGATCTCCTATTAGGCTTGAGCATATCTCCCGGCACCCGGCACCAACCTTTTCTTATGCACGATTCTTCTATAATATTTTCTGCTGTACACGAAGTACCAAGTTTCTTTCTTGATTTTTCTTCTTAAAATTGCTGCAGTTTCTCTGGTCTTCTGATCTTCTGGTATTGTAGTTTTTTCCTTCCTTGGTGTTGATACGTCATCTTCTTTTTGTCTTCGCTTCTTTAGTTATAACTTTAAAAATCTTCACAGGTAAGACTGGTATGGGTCGCCATCAAATAACAGGATTCGTCAAGGGTCTGTAGTGTAGAAGTCTGGAGTGGTGATTGAAACACAGACGTTAAGTTGACATGTTTAATGGTCAACTGCCAAAATAGAGAGAACCCGAAAACTGTACAATATTCTTTAATATAACTACTTATTGCTAAATAAGCAGTATGCGTCGCAATGTTGCAGTCAGTAGCGGCATGTCGCAGTAATGCTATAAAACAATGTGTATACGTAATTACTATACTTCACCGACTCCAGATCACGGCACAAATCCAACCTGGAGAAGGAAAGAAGCCGGCACGCTCTGGAACTCGTCAGAGTTGAGCGTGCCCACACTAGACAGCTCACAGAGGTGACCAACAACCTCACCATCAACCTCCAAAAAACAATGGAGGAAGTAGGACAGGGTCTCCGGGAAACGAAGGCCGTGAGAGTAGGTAGTTATTGTTCGTTCTGGATCAACGAAATTAGCGGCTCACGGCTCGCGCCGTTCGCTCGACGCCAATTTCGGCGATCCAGCACGATCAATAACTGAGTCGATTAGTCAAAAACAAAGTACTGTTCAACGGACCCGGGTTGGTGAACGCGATGCCAAACCCTCGCACCAGTATGCAAATTTTGAGGTAACAATACCCTCAGTTACTGGTTCGATTGGTATGAACAGAACGTACCGTTCAACGGACCCGGGATCGTGAACGCGGTGCCAAACCCTCGCACCAGTGACGCCGCTGCCCGTCACCAGTGTGTTTAGTTTAAGGCCCGGAAATTCAGGATGAATTAGTGTATTTTTACAAAATTGCAAGGTTCATTATCCCGCTGGCTCAAGCTAGTTCCGATCAGACCTACTAAGGCACGATCGTGGCAATTGCTAAGTATGAGTAGTTTTCATATTATATATCATAGTATATAGGGTATCGTTAAAAAGCTAGGAAAAACAAGCTACAATATAATAATTCAAGAGAGATATGGAAGTTTGCGAGTTGACACGTGTGACCTACTATTATAAATTGTCATTTATATAATTTTTTAGTGCTGCAGATTTTCGCAATCGGCTAGTTGGTAATTAAAGTGAATAATTTGCATTTTCACAAAAATTTAAAACTGTAATCAGTACAATTACTAAAATATACAGGTTGTTTTTTTTTTAGTTTTAACTTGTATTATTATTAAATTTTATTTTTGTACCACGATCGTGCATAAAACTGAAACTAAAACGTTGAGAAGCGGATAACCACGATCTTGACTAAACCATAAATAGGAACAGAGTCGCTAAATAACTCCGTGTAGCAATGTTGTTCGTGACTTTGCAATTTAGTCACGATCGTGGCAATCCATTACTTAACAGTAGTTTTAATTTTAGGCACGATCGTCGTACAAAAACAAATTTATATACATACTAGCTGTTGCCCGTGACTCCGTCCGCGTGGGCTTGTGTAGTTGTGATAATTACCCTAAGTCCATCCCTAAAAAGTACCCTATGTCCGTCCCTAGTAACAGCCAAACAGCGTTACTTTCGCATTTATATATTAGTGTGATGTGATATACAGGATAAGTAATATAAATTTTAGATATGGAAGCCATACCATTTTATGATCAACCTCTAGATACTGACCTAGATAGCATTTCGTAACTTCATAGAGACATTTTGCTAAATCAATAATATTAGTATTTTGTAAATTTGCGAATTCAGCCGCATTATTTCAGGTGCAGAGGTTGTCAACTATTATGTTTTGAATGAATTATGAAAACAAGCTAAAGCCGCTGCTTCGCCGCAGAGAAAATTAATTAATTTGGTATTTATCTTGCGAATCTGCATGCTTAGTATGTGCTTAACACATTGTCCTAGGACAGCGATAAACATACAATTTTCAATCGGACACTCGGTAAGTGGTCAGTAAGGTTCTTTGACCCTTTTTGTGAAGTTAGTATATATATTTTTTTCCCCTGCGACTGCAAGCCCAGCCCGGTCAATTTCTATGGGAAGTCAACATTTTATTTTGCTATATTACCAAAACGTATTATCGATCTGTGTCACTTACCGACTCTCCAGTATGAATTTGACTATATCAATAAAAGTCACCTTACTATCATCAACTACAGCAGAATAAACAAAACAGAGGTGTTCCAAAATAATAAATGATAAGAGATATTGTAGCCGCTGGCTACAGGAATGCAGAGATGATGAAAGAGGATAAATGGATGGGAAACAATGTGGGTGCACTGACCTGGTTGGTATGTTTCTATGGGCTGGCAAATCCGCCGTGTTTCGTCTCCTCTCGTTGGGCTGATTGAGTTGGCGGTGATGAGCAGTGATGAGCTGGATGTCTTGGATCTTGGTAACGTGAACACTACACTTTCACAATCTAAATAATGGGTCCGCAATATTATTTGTGCTGGCAGCGCGAATGTTTATACACGTGTCGTTCTCTAGACGATTCGGACGGAACAGTCCGGCCGCGCGAGCGCAGACGTGCGCCTGGGGAGGCGTCTCCAGCCGAACAGAGAGAGTGAACCGCGGGTTGGCAGCACGCGAGTCTATTGTGTCGCCAGGTGGCGCCAGCGCAGCGCCGCGATATTAGTCATGCACATGTCATGTTCGAACGTCACGCTGGTAACGTAGTGTAGCGTGAACATCCTGGGGGGGCCGGGGCTGCGGCTCCTCTTGAGCTGAGTCCAACGGCAGCCTGGCTATCTTGAACACAGGTCGTCGCAGATTTCCATGAGCTGTGTCCAGATCCACAACTCGTATCACTCCATCCTTGCCAGGTATCGTGCGGAGAATTCTTCCCAACTTCCATTGGAGCGGAGGCAAGTCGTCCTCTTTGATGAGGACCAGTTCACCCACTTGAGGAGGGGAAGAAGGGGAGAGCTATTTGGAGCGGGTTTGCAGGGTATGGAGGTAGGATCTGGACCAGAGAGTCCAAAAGCGCTGAGAGAGCGCTTGAATGAGTTGAAACCGTTTAAGAGCAGATATGGGTCTGTCGTCAAAAGACTGCTCAGGTAGAGCGGTGAGTGGACGACCAATAATGAAATGTCCGGCCGTGAGAGGTTCAAAGTCCGTAGGGTCGGATGAAATTGGGCAGAGGGGTCTTGAGTTGAGTATTATTTCGTGCAGAGCGCCGAACCAAGTTATGTGCTGATTCGCGAGCTTGTGAGTGATTGCATCATTGTTTGTGCCGCAGTCTGAGCGAATGAGAACTGGAGTACCGCGACGTGAGATAAAACCTAACAGGGCTCGTGCTGAGTGAAATTGAGTGTGATTGAGTGAATGTACGTCTGCTATTTCAAGTGATACGGTTGGCAACAAAATTGGTGTGTTAGTGACGTTCACTACACGTTGTGCGGAGTTACAAGAATTCTCTGTTGGAGTTGAAGTCATTGAGTGAAAATGAACTGAGTGTGTATGTGATGAGTGTGTGTGTGATGAGTGTGCTGAGTGCGCTGAGTGCTGGTTTCATTGAGTGAAAATGAGCTGAATGTGTATGTGATGAGTGAATGTGTGAGTGAAAATGAGCTGAGTGTGTATGTGCTGATTGAATGTGTGAGTGAAAATGAGCTGAGTGTGTATGTGCTGATTGAATGTGTGATGAGTGTGACTATATGTGAAAATGAGTTATTAAAACTTGAGCGCTACCAACTCCAACGTGCGGATAGCTTGTAACTTGCGCGGGCCGAAAAAACAAAGGCTATGTTCAAACGGAACACGGAAAATAAACACGACAGAGAGAAAGAAAGAAAAAAAAAAAAGAAAAATTTTTTTTTTTTTTAAAAAAAAACAACCTGTATATGAGCTGAACCAACGTGGAACAACCTATATGTGTACCATAAACAATAAAAGGCAGACAATAACAGGATAAAACTGTTCGGAAAACTTTTACCGTAACACAAGATTACCGCAACATAAAATATCAAAAAGGGTTGATGACCTTGTTCACTCCTATGTTATTATGCTATTCTATTTATAGAATAAAATACCTATCTACTGCCTCGAACTCATAAACAACAAAGAATGCGTTTACCTAGCCGAAATCGGATCTAAATGAGCGGACAATCCAATGATGCAGATCAAGCTTTGGTAACGTAATAATACGTAAACGTAAACGTGTGTACTTATGTACTCAACACACGTAACTTACGTATATATGTGACGTATATAAGTGCACGAAATAAAGTTTGGTATAATAAAGAAATATAGTGGACTGTAACTTAAACAATTGGGCTGAATGTATGGGCCGGTTCTATACCGATGGAATGTTCCAGGCGGCGGTTCTAATTACCTACCCGCAATAGGTATTCGAGACCACAAAATATTTTTTGCCGGGAAAGGGGGCAAAATATTTAACCGAGTGAAAATGGACTGCAAATCGACGGGGGCTGGTTCAAACAAAGTTACGGGCCGGCGGGGGGGAGGCGGGGGGTGATATAAACCAAAAATTTTCCGCTCGACGGACCAAAATTTTTCTTGTATTGAAAATGGACTGTAGGGGCTGAAAAGGGGCTGGTTCTAACGGTTCGAAGGGCCAAAATTTTTCTTGTATTGAAAATGGACTGTAGGGGCTGAAAAGGGGCTGGTTCTAACGGTTCGAAGGGCCAAAAATGTAGCCGCTGGCTACAGGAATGCAGAGATGATGAAAGAGGATAAATGGATGGGAAACAATGTGGGTGCACTGACCTGGTTGGTATGTTTCTATGGGCTGGCAAATCCGCCGTGTTTCGTCTCCTCTCGTTGGGCTGATTGAGTTGGCGGTGATGAGCAGTGATGAGCTGGATGTCTTGGATCTTGGTAACGTGAACACTACACTTTCACAATCTAAATAATGGGTCCGCAATATTATTTGTGCTGGCAGCGCGAATGTTTATACACGTGTCGTTCTCTAGACGATTCGGACGGAACAGTCCGGCCGCGCGAGCGCAGACGTGCGCCTGGGGAGGCGTCTCCAGCCGAACAGAGAGAGTGAACCGCGGGTTGGCAGCACGCGAGTCTATTGTGTCGCCAGGTGGCGCCAGCGCAGCGCCGCGATATTAGTCATGCACATGTCATGTTCGAACGTCACGCTGGTAACGTAGTGTAGCGTGAACAGATATCATTATACGTTTACGATCCCGACACACCTCTTTAACTTCTTTTGTATTCATCAATCGAGGCTTTTACCAAAAGAAAAGTACAATACGTTTTTATATATATATATAGAGAAACCTACCTACATATTAAGCAAAAACTAAACTGAAGCATAAAAAAAAAAATTGTTGACAACACCTGACATGCGTCATTAATTTTTCCTTTATAAACTACTAAAATTTTACGAATAATTATCAGTTCTCTACGCTCTACCTACAAATCAGTTAGTACTCTACTCGACAAAGTCATCGCTCGGTTCAGCTGCTGCCTGCTGCTTGTACTCCGATTGCTACATTCTGTTGCTGTTGCTGTCAAACTGCGAATCCACTGTCTTCAGATAATGTTAGTAAGTTTGATTTATGTTTTTAATTTCTTTATTCCATGTATTTTTTAAATGACTGATGTCGACCCTTCTTTCATATAAAACTATAAAAAGTATTATTTACGTTTAATCACTTATGAATATCATCATCCAAGTCAGCCAAGAATGTAACAACTTATTGAGTTTGTGTAATTTTCAGGTCGGACTCTGATTACTACAACAGGAAGTCAGTAGGAAGGGAGAGGAGCCATTTCGAGACGGACGACGAGGTAGCTTTTGCGAGGTATGTATTTTCCCCATAATATTTTCTTCGAGTGTTTTCTGTCTTCTCCTATGGGTTTCCAGGGTTTAAAATATTCAATCATACTACATCCCAATCGATCGTTAGGTGGGGCGATCTTTGAGCTTGTAGGCCTGTCTGTCTACTTTTACACTGTAACTTACTGTTAAACTAAGCATCAGTACACATAAATAAATTTGAAGTATCTGTCTGTCTGTCTGAAATGGAAAACTCAAAAACTACTTATCGGATTGCCGTTAAATTTTTGTATATGATGGATAATAATGTTGATTAACATTTAGGCTACTTTTTTTTTGTGATATCTTGATAAGTTTGTCATTGATACAAATTATATTTTGATTAATTGTGCAGTTAATGCTAAGATACCGTCTGAAATTAATTAACACTACATTTTCTATCCCTTGAGATCGGGAAAATCGGGATCCACGCGGGCAACGTCCCGGAGCGTGCGCTAGTAAACGATACGTATGAGCATGTACTTGCATTGCTTATATTTTTTATTCTATTTTTCAGGAAAAAAAATCCCGAGCCTAAAAGTACCAAAAAGCAGATCGTCGAATCAGATACCGAGTCGACATCTGTTCAGAGGTAAATATCGACTTTTATTTATTGTAGAACGCTCAGTTAATATATTTCTTTATTTTTTTCTTCTCTACCCTTCATAGACCAAGCAAATGCTTACCTTCAATAACTTGTTTTTTCAGGAAGAAAAATATTTCGTGCCGCAAACCACCAGCTGCAAAACGCGTCATCGAGACGGAAAACGAGTCAGTTAAGAGGTAAATATCGACTTTTTATTTGTACTAGTAGAAAGCTCCCTCTATATAATTTGTTTTCTGTGCTCTCCATAAATAAATCAAATGCCTACTTTCTTTATTTATTTATTATTATTATTTTTTTTTTTTTTAACGTTATTTATACTTTTGTTTATTTAGGAACAAGCCAAAGCCGAGACCATCCAAGCGAGTTCACGACTCGGACGACGAAACGGAGTCTAGGTAAATATACATTTATCTGGGTTACATGTTACGCTCCACCATCACATTTTGTTTTATTATTATTTTACTGCTAGTAAAAACCTCCCCTATCTTAAACCAGGCTTTTAATTCATTTTATGTTATTAATTATAATATCCTTATTTACAGACGCAAACAGGCTAAGGAGTCAAAGACTCCAGCGAAACCGAAGCAGTCGCTGAACAAGAAGTCCGACTCGTGGCGGTTGTTGGACTCCGAGAGCGAAGACGAAGCGGTGACAAAAGTAGTGCCGCTGAAGTCGTCGTATACCAAGCGGGTTGCTGACGGCGTCGTACGCCGCACCGCGGATCTACAGGGGGATCTTTTTTTGGACCTCAAATTATATCAGGTGGATGATATAAAAAATATCCACCCCCTCAAACGGCACGAAAAGGCGGTACTGGCTTTGCGCTTCCAGGCGGACCACGACTCGCCGGAGTTGGCTTTGTTGCAGCAGTTGTTGAAGCGCTGCAAGGGAAGCTTCATCGACGAGGGCTATTTCTTTGCCGATAAAGTAGCTTAAGTTTAGTTAATTTGTTTATTGTTTCTAGCTAATGATATATTTTAAATAAAAAGTAAGTCTTAGAGTATATATATTTTTGTTTTTAGACTCCCGACGAAAGAGTACTTATTTCCATAATTTATTTTTACTTGAACAACAAACTATAATGATTCTAACCATCAATAAATAATAATAATAATTTATTATAGTTTTAATAAAATTAAATTCTAATAAATAAATTCAAATAAAATTTGATTCTAATCAGTATTTCCAACAATATTTTTAAATTACTATAAATATGTCAAATAATAAATCGATATACTGTTCAGTGTGTGATGTGTCTGTTAAAAGTAAATCTTTTTCTTCTCACTTGCGAAGTACAGTGCACAAGAATAACAATTCTGTTAAGGAATGCGAAGGTATTCAAAAAGTATCTGGAGCATTTCGTAACCGCATAGCATCATACAGAGTGAGTGGATTATTGAATAGCGATGGCGCGGCCAACGCGTGCCCCCCCGCAATGTTTCTACGTTCGCTGCGCAGGCGTGTTCGCCAGCTGATAGATGCGCGACTTGACTCGTTTATCAGCTTGAAGGTAAATTTTGAGTTATTTGCAGAGTTTTCATTACCAAAAAATGATAACCGCGAAGTTAAATCATTTGCAACCGGGAATATCATAATTAATAAAAATTACGATTTTAATGAAATTTATAACAATGTTGTTGACCAAATTGTCGCTAGAGTTGATGAATTTCAAGAAAGGGATAGTGGGTGGAGCTTTGTTGCTAACTCTTATCTTGAGGTAAATGTTAATAAATTTAATCCTCTACGGGCTTCTGGATTCATTGAACTGCCTAAAGCTATAAAATTGAAACATGCATGCATCAACATTAAAAATGATGACCAAATTTGTTTTCTGTGGTGCGTTATGGCATCTCTATTTCCTGCTCAACAAAATTCAAATAGAACATCGTCATATCCTCATTTTGAAACTTTACTAAGCACGAAACATATGACATTTCCGGTTGGCTTGAAGGATGTTAAAGCATTTGAAAAATACAATGTTAACATCAGTGTTAATATTTATGGTCTCCAAAATAATAAAACTATTGTTGGACCCTTATACAAGACTAAGCAAAAAAGAAAACACCATATTAACCTATTGTTTTTGGAAAACGGCACACAGTCACACTACTGCTTGATAAAGAATCTAAGTCGGCTCGTTAGAAGCCAGATAACAAAAAACCATAACAAAATATTTTTTTGCGATGATTGCATGCTGTTTTTCTCAAACAACACTAAACTTAACGATCATAATTGCGGTGGTGTTAAAACAACTCTTCCTGAAAAAGGTTCTTTAATCCAGTTTAAGCATTTCGAGCGAATGCAAGATATGCCATTTGTTATTTATGCTGATTTTGAATCGTTGTTGCAACCCAATACGGATGAGCAAAAATCTAAATATACAGAAAATTTACAAAAACATATCCCCGTTGCATTTGGTTATTACATCGTATGCTCTTACGATATATCATTAAATCACTACGTTTCTTATCGTGGACCTGATTGTGTACAAGTTTTCTTAAAAAATCTGGGTGCAGACGTAGTCAAAATAAATGAAGTATTAAGCAAGCAACTAGATATGCTACCCCTAACTAATTCCGAGTTAAAAAGCTTTTCTGAGTCTACTTTTTGTTATCTTTGTAATAAGTTGTTGTTTGAAGATAAAGTAAGAGATCACTGTCACCTAACAGGACACTATCGTGGAGCTGCTCATTCTTATTGTAACATTAAGTTTAGGCTTCCTAAATTTTTGCCAGTTTTTTTCCACAACCTGTCAGGCTATGACTGTCATTTATTTGTACGAGAGTTGGGTGAGTTGCCCGGCAACATAAATGTAATTGCAAAAACAAAAGAAAATTATGTCTCGTTTACAAAATTCTTTCCAATCGGTAAAAATGAATTCATGGCGGTACGTTTTGTAGATTCTTTAAAATTTTTGGGTACGAGTTTAGAAAAAGTTGCAGAAAATTTAGCCATTGAAGATTTCATTCATTTGTCTCATTTTTACCCAGAAAAACAACAATTTGATTCATTAAGACGTAAAGGAATTTATCCCTATGAATACATGAGTAATTGGGAATGCTATAAAGAAAAAAAAATACCCCCGCGTAAATGTTTTTACAGTAGTTTAACGGACGAAACTGTTTCAGAGATTGATTATGCTCACGCTCATCATGTATGGCGATTGTTCTGTTTGTCTAACCTTGGTGAATATACTGACTTGTACTTAAAATCAGATGTGTTGTTGTTGACTGATATTTTTGAAAGTTTTAGACGCACATGTAAAAATAACTACAGATTAGATCCTGCATTCTACGTTACCGCACCTAGCTTAAGCTGGGATGCAATGTTGTTAAAAACAGAAGTTAAATTAGAGCTAATCGAAGATTTAGAAATGATTCGAATGATACAGCGTGGTATTCGCGGAGGTATTTGCTTATGTTCAACTCGCTATGCCGCTGCTAATAATAAGTACTTATCTAACTACGATCCAACCACCCCAGATAATTACTTGCTCTACATAGACTGCAACAATTTATACGGTTTTGCTATGTGTAGTTACTTACCATACTCCAATTTTGAATTGATTGACAAACCCAATTTTCAGGTTTCGGATATTCTCTGTTTAAAAGACGATTCTAAAGTAGGTTACATTTTAGAGGTTGATTTAGAATACCCTGAAACATTACACAGCCTGCATAATGATTTACCTTTCTGTCCACAAAAATTTGCACCTTCTGGGTCTAAAACTTCAAAGTTGATACCAAATTTGTATGACAAGTATAACTACGTCATACACTACGTTCATTTGAAAACTTGTCTCAAGCATGGTTTAAAGTTGAAGAAAATCCATAGAGCTATAAAATTTAATCAAAGTCCTTACTTAAAACAGTATATAGATTTGAACACGGAGTTACGACAAAAAGCTAAATCTCAATTCGAGCAAGACTTTTTTAAGTTGTTAAATAACAGCATTTTCGGAAAAACTTTAGAAGACACTGAAAAAAGGTTAAATGTGAAGCTAGTGAATCAATGGTCAGACGTTGGTAATAAAACTAAAAAACACTTTTGCGCGGAACAACTTATAGCCAGACCTAATTACCATAGCTCAACTATTTTCACG
The DNA here is from genome assembly GCA_934047225.1 of Ypsolopha sequella. Classification (NCBI taxonomy): domain Eukaryota; kingdom Metazoa; phylum Arthropoda; class Insecta; order Lepidoptera; family Ypsolophidae; genus Ypsolopha; species Ypsolopha sequella. The sequence goes on along the minus strand of OW203990.1, from coordinate 30,642,761 downwards.
GATAATTTCGTTGCAATACAATTAAAACCCGAAAAAATTACTCTTGATAAACCTATTTACATTGGATTTTCAGTTTTAGAAATATCTAAAAGTCATATGTATGACTTCTACTATTCTATTATGAAACCTTATTATGGTTCTAATTTAAATATGGCATACACAGACACGGATAGTTTATTACTTTGTGTACAAACAAAAGACGTCTACAAAGATATTAAGTTGAATTTTCTAAAATACTTTGACACTAGTAACTATGAGGATAAGAATGTTTACGACATACCTAAGCAAAATAAAAAGGTCCCTGGATTATTTAAAGATGAGCTAGGAGGACAACTTATAGTTGAGTTTGTTGGACTCAGGTCTAAGCTTTACAGTATCAAAACTGAAAAAGCCGAATTGAAAAAAGCTAAAGGGACAAAAAAATCTGTTGTCAAAAAATTAACATTTATAGATTATAAAACTGTGTTAGTGGATAGTTGCTTATTGAGGAAAAAAAATATGATTTTCAAATCACTCAAACATGAGATTTTTACGCAATCGCTTAACAAAGTAGCTCTTTCATTTAATGACGATAAGCGCATTATACTTAAGGATAAAATAAGTACTCTTTCGTGGGGCCACGAGTCTGCTTTACTTTAGTATAGATTAAGATCCTTTAAATAGTTTTATGTGTTTTATATTGTAAGTAATTTTAGGATTTACTATTAATATTTACATATTAAATATGTGTAAACCAATAAAAATGATTTATTTACCAACTTATGTTTACTTTAAATTTGCTCAGTAATTTAAGGTAAGCATAATTCAGGCACAATGTCCTTGGTTTGTAACTCGTTGACTTAACATTTATAAAGATAACATGTCAGAATTTTCAAGTTTGATCAAGTTACAGTGCAGATCAAAGTGCATGGTTGCAATAATAGTAATATGATTCTTTGTGCAAACAACTCTAGTTTAATGAACTGCACTCCAAAGTAGGTCATAATGACGAACAATTCTTTAAAAACACCTGACTACACGATTCGTGCCTAGGTAAGTTTATCATCACTTTAAAGCAAGAAGCGGGACGCGGAGGACTTGGACGACTACCTTCACCAAGCAACATCATCGCGTTGTATTATATTGTAAGTATATAAATATCAATGACCGATTAGCAGGTATTACTTTTTTATTTTTTATTTTGACTTTTGACAATGCTAATATTTTATTTGTTTCAGAAAATGGATGCTACAGACTTATGGTTACAATGTGCTCAGCCACTAGAAGATTACGACGACTTGCGGGAAGTTCCCACTCCAACACAGAATAGCAACGAAAAAAAGAAAATAAAGAAAAGCAAATTAGAACTTCTAAAGAAGCAAAAACCAAAAGTGCCATCGTCATATGTAATATCAAAACCATCAAAAAGGCCTCTTCGAATGGTCAAGATTGAAATATACGACCTCAGTGGAGCGCATACCTCAACGAACTCAGAAGATAGTGTTGTTAGTGCACAATATCTAGCCACGGAAGTGGTAGATGAGATTATGGATATGTCTGACAATCTGGTTAATAAAATTTGTAAGAATTTGTGTAATGATGTTATTTAATCAACTTTTTTTAATATGGAACTTGACAAATAAACGTTTTAACGTTAATGTATTTGTTTGTTTAAAATTTTTACTTGGTAACAATAGATTAAATGAAAGAAAGTAATATTATGGATATAAGATTTATTTCAAAATTAAATTCGTAAACTTAAAACAAAATAATCTTAACTACTAAAAGATACATTAATATAACTTTATTGTGTTATCTATATACCATTTTTTTATAACTAAAACGTTTCTTAATGCACAGTGTATTTTATGGCTTAAACAACTGAAACTATTAGTATCATCAAAATTATAATTTTTATGGAGGTCTACCAACTTAGGACAACCTATTTCTTCCACGTTTATAACGGTACAGCTGTCACATAACTCTTTAACCCATTTAGTTTTTTCCAAACCCTTAACCAGAACATGTTTATTTTCTAGATATTGTTTGATGATCTTTTTGAAATGAATATAATCTATGTGTCCTTCTGACCATCGGTATCCCAAATTACTTTCGATCCAGTTTACATGTTTTTTTTCAGAACTTGTTAAATTTTTATACGCGTACGGAGGTTTTATGAGAAATACTTGAGTATATTGAGCAGTAGCTATTGCAAGTTCTTTGATGATAAAGTTATTTTTATAATTTTTAAATCCTTGCACATCGGCAACTAAGGTTTTTGCATTCATGATATTTTTCTTACAACATTACTTAACGGTTTATATTCGATTAAACACTCGTTTAGGATAAGACAATACGCAGAAGTTTGATCAGGTATTTCTATTTCACTTTCGAGCTCTAGCCGCACATTAACCACTGGTCCAGATTTGAGGTTATCGCTTTGTCTTGAACAGTCAATAACAAATAGAGGTGCTAAATCTTTAAACTCCTTGGCACTTAACAAGGGTTCGGCTCTTCGACCGTAGTAAGACTGTTGAAATCTTACATATTGCTCATATAATATAGCTATCGTATTGTTAGAAAAACTCGCATTCATATTATCGTATGGAAAGTAGGTTGAATTTAGGTACACTTTAACATCACTTATATTACAATGATCAAATTGCGACATGTCTTTAGATGAATTATTCTTTCTATTGGTCTGTAAACCCATAATGACATACCTAGGTTTTTCAATCTGTGATGATGTTTTAATTGACCATGTATGCTTTGTAGTTTTAGGCAATAGAGGGTATTCATATAAATCCCAATTTCTAAAAGCTACTTGTATTGGTCTATCATTTTCTAACAATCGAAGTAGATTGATTCTTTCCACGTCAGAAACTTTTATATGTGGAACACGCCATACAATTTTATGAATTACGACATCATCTACGACTTCTCCAGTATTTAATTTTAAAGCATTAAGATTAGTGTTGCTGCGCAGCAAAACAAGCTCATGTTTACAGTTAATTATAACTTTCTTGTAATCTTCTGCAAATCCTAAAACATTACTGAGAGGTATAGATGCTGAAAATTTTCCTGATTGCACATTCTTAGTACCATTGATATCCCAGCCCCAAACCTTAGACATCTTGGACTCGCTCTCGTTCATAGATAACAATGATTTTATAGTAGTGGTTATACCTGCGTTTCTAATTTTGTCTATCTCAACTCCATTTAACTCATATCGTATATCTTGAAAAAAGAACAGCAATGGATTGTTTGTAAAATGAATACTAGCAGCTTTCTCCTTTGTTTCTCTCTTAGACACATTGACAACACCTTCCAGATATAATGAGCTAGCTGATGGAAGTATGTACAAGTCCTGCTGGTTAATCGGTATACGAATTTCATCGTTTGTGTTGAAACTAGTCACGTAAGGTTTATACGAATGAATCTCAATTCCATCAATGCTGTTGTCGTAAACAGGTGAACTCAAAATATCTAATATACTCATTTTAACAAACCAATTAATTTAAGGAATTTTCTATTTTCTGGTGATATTTGTTTCTTCTTGTGAGTACTTGCCTTGTGAATGCTAGAAATGTGACTAATGTTTTTATGTTGTGATGGAGACTTTTTATTAAAATCAATCATTTTTTCTTTAAATTTAAATACAATTGTACTTCTTCACTGCGTAAGTTTAGCAAATTATTGTTTATATCCAGTATTTTTATATTTATGCTACTAATATTTGTTTGATTAACAGGAAAATATACAACGTTTTTCGGTATTTCTATTATTCTATAACCCGGTGGAACATTAGGAGCAAACTCATGAATAATGTGACTGGATATGCCGTTTATATATGATCCGCTAACTATATCACATTCTATCCTCACCACAGTTGTTGATAGAATGTTGACTGGATGCTGTGACTCGTGTAATTTATTTGCTTCAAGAATCTGTTCACCGAAACCTAATAAGTTTCCGAGACTGTTCTCTTTCTCAAAATGTATATCTTTAGAACTAAACAAATAAGTTTTTAAAGTATTGTTGTTGCAGAATAGATTAAAAGTGATATCTTTATTTTTTTCTTTTAGGTAATCTTTTATGTCTTCCAATTCATATGTTCCTTCAGGTATTTCAAAAATATCTTCATCTCCATAGTAAAATTTATTATTCTTATGGTCAATGTTTGGAATTGAATTAAAAGTGGACAAGTATAGTAGAGCGCATTCATATTCACCCTCTAGTTGCAGTGGTGGGGAATAGTTCGTTGTCAAAAGTGACTCATTCCCAGTTATTGATAGTGTGAAAGACATAATGATAATGATCAAATAAAAGGGCAGCAATATTAATTTATATATTTATTCCAAAAATCTTGCAGGTATTCCAGACACAAATGACCGCAGTTTACAGTATTAAACAAATGATATTTAGTATAATTGTAAAACAGTTCAGGATTATTAAGATATTTCAAAACTTCAGTTGGTGGTTTCAAGTTTCCGAAACTGTCAAAATATTCACAGTATTCCTTCAGTTTTAAATAGGCTACCCAATGAGTTCCTTCGTTAATGGAATCATCTAAATTTACTATACCACATTCTATACGCCTAGGTTTGCTCGGTAGAGTATCTTTCATATAAACTCCTCGGAAATATGGTATTTCTGTTGCGTATTTTAGTATATCCAGATTTGTTAGAGCACGCTTAGGTAGCCTTCTGACTAGTTTTTTGAAGAATTTATAAATAAGCCACTTCCTTTTTTGTAAGGCTTAATGTATAGACCTTTGCCCAAAGTAACTGATTCCATTTTATTATTATGACGTTTAGATTCTTGTAAATTCTGTTGTGCTATTTTATACTCATTTAAAGTTTTAGCTATTCCTGCTGCACCTCCAGCTAAACTTCCTAAAGCTGATAGTCCTGCGAAAATTGGTAGTAGAGGTAGAATCCCTCCAATTTTAGGAAGGGGAATGATTCGTGGTATCGTTATGTTTTTATTATTAACTAGTAGTTTCTTGGCAGCTAAGTAAGCAGATTTGATGGCACTCTTCTTGTTAACGAGTTTTTGCTTCTTCAGATGACTTTTTATTTTTGATACTACTGAATTGAAATTTTTAATCCCGGCACCGGATTTCAATTTAGAATTCATAACTTTACTGACTAGCCATGATGCAAGTTTTTCTCCTCTTCGTGCATCTTTCGCTTGAAGTCTTCTTTTCGCCATTTTTAATAATTGGCAATCAGCTTTATGTCTATTTTCTAAATCGTTAAATTTTGTATAGGCAATATCGTGATGCATACAGGCGTTGTCTAATTGGTTCACACCCTTATCTCCTCTAGATAATCTTTTTTCTAGCTTTGTTCCAGGCCCACAATAATTGTAGCCTGGAAGATGTAACTCAAACGGCAAGTTGTTTATCACACTATTAACTAGTCCTCCACCTTTCATAACTAGTATTAAACTAAGAACATATTTTAGACTATATCCTTTTTATTGATCCAACTATTTTCGTTCTTATCCAGGCCTAACCATTTAACAAATAACTTGTTTCCTTTTTTCCTAATGATTTTTTCTATTAGGTACACATTATGATATTTGGTTTTTTGAAGTTCTTGATCGTAAAAACAACCTAAAATTGGTTGGTGACGAAGATCTTCGATGATATATGTTACAGGAATAGTATTATTTACCTTTTTGATAGTAAATATTTCTGTTGACCAGTTGGGAGTGTAACCTTTTTGAAAACAATTTTTATACTTGCTTATCCGAACGTAATCGCCAATACTTAATTTAGATTTCTTAATGACTTTATTTTTTTTTTGAAATTTAAGAATATTTATCATCACTTTATTCTCATTAAATGTATTTACGTTTGCAGGATTTTGTTGCGTTACACGATGTTTAGTATTATTGTAACAGTTAACAACATTCTCCAATTGCTTTCCAACCCACTTGTAACTACCTTGAAGACTAAAAGACTTAAACAAATGTGTTTTTAATGTTCTGATTAATCTCTCAACTATAGAAGCTTTTTTAACAGTATATGTGGAATAGTGGTTGATTTTATAAGATTTCATCAGTTTTTTGAAAATGTTGTTATAGAATTCAGTGCCCATATCTGTTTGTAAATTATTAGGTTGTCTCAGACTTTGCTTCAAAATATTTTCAAATGCCAGGGATACTTCTTGTTTTGTTTTAGTTTTCAGAGGTACAGACCATGCATACTTTGAGAAACAATCGATTACAACTAGAATATACTTGAAACCTTGATTATGTACTTGCAAAGAGATAAAATCAATTAAATCTGCTTGCCACAAATCATCAATACCCTTGAGGATAACAGAACGACGTAAAAAATTTTTCCTTGCATTTTTATGAAGTTCGTGTACCACTTGTTGCTTCATGTTTAGTCAACGATTTTATGATCATGTCTACCTCAAGCTTTGTGTAAACATCTTTTATAAAGAGATCCATCACCCTTTGTACCTCCTTCATAACTTCGCCTAGCATGAATTTAGCTTTATCTTCTGTGCATAATTTTTTTACTATCCCATCGATGTACTCCTTGTTAACAGCGTCATTAGATTCTATGGGGGCTCGTAAACCTATTAACCTCGACGACTGAAGATCAAAATGTCCGTTTTCTTTTTTAATCAAAGCATTTTCAGTAAAATCAAACAAATCTGACAAACGTAAGCGTTTGTGAACATGGTGACCAAATTTGTCAATATTCATTGTAGATAGAATAATATACAAGTTATAAGGACAAAGGATGAATAAGAAATACACAAAAAAAAAATATATAGTGGTTATATATATTCTAATTAAGTAAACCGCTCTCCTTTAATTCTTCTATGATGGATACAATTTCATTGTCAAGTCCTGTGTTACCAGCATCTCGAGATGCAATGAGTAACTTTAATCTCTCCACTAACTCGTTTGGATCGTCCCAATAGACATAGTCAACATCATTTTTCCATTTTTTCATTATTGATAATCCTGCGCCTTGAACTCGGTTGACTGGACTGATACAGTTATTAAAAAGAGGTTTAATAACTTGTATGTATTTTTTTCCTTTGTTACTCTTTATAGGTTTACTTGGATCATAATCTCTTCTATGCACGTTTGTATCCAACAGCATCAATTTATAGTTTTTGGTGTCCTCCTCAGTTACATTTGATAAGTTAGGTGATCGCTTGGTTAATAATTCTATTAAACCATAAGTATTGTTGTATTTATGGCCTCCTACTGAAATTTGTTTATCGGTGATAGTAACTGGAGCCGACCCCATCATAAGCTTGCCTTGAACAGATCTGACTCCAAAAGGAATGTCTTTCAAGCCTTCTGATGATAATGTCCATGTAGAACAATTGAGGTTGCTAACAGACAAATCAATTGACTTATCAGATACATCACTTGTATCTTCGTCTTCGCTTTCTTTTTCAGAAACTTCATCTTCTGTGTCCATAGAATAAGTAGGAGTCATAAATTTATCTGACTTTCTCTTTTTTATAACAGTGTCATTTGATGCACTCCAATTTAGAGGTTCTTCGTCTTCACTACCATGTTTTATTTCTATAGAATCGTTGTTTTTAGTACAAAGCTTATTTTTATTTGTGTTTGTGTGCTTTATAGCATCAGTTATTTGACTGAGAGGACGAACAACTGGTTTAAAAACATTTTCTAGAGATTTTTCATAGTCAGAATCAACGCTACGCATTTTTTTAAATTTTTTCTTCACAGCTTCTGCGGCACCTACGATTTTTTTTAAATTATCCATTTTTCTAATCAATGTGCTCTTATGCTCCTGCTTTTACTAACATAAATTGTAGTATTGCAAAAAGTAGTTTGAGTCACATCTTATATAGGGATAATTCTTTCATGACGTAAAGATTACGAAGGTGTCAAACTGCTTGCGATAATAACCTTTATTTTTTTCACAATCTTTATTTATGACCAAGTAGCTATAAGGATCACTCCATATTTTTGAGCACATTTCTCGAAATTCACACCATGTCATATCTGTATTTACATGTTCGTCATAAACATGGCGCAGATTTATATCATCTTGTTTAAATAGCACAATTAAGTTTGCATTATCTCTAACAAGCTGTTTAGGTATTTTACTGTAAGTCTGATTCAAATAAAAACTATCAATATTCTTGTATCTGCCCATTGCAAAGTAATCACGCATATTACTTTGATTTTCACATGCAACGTCATCAAAAATTATAACAGAATTGGACTTGGCTTCCTCGGTGCTAAGTACTTCCTGGTTTGCATGAAATTTGAAGAACGAAGCGTTAGGCACTAAACTTAAAACATTTTCGAGAAAAACATACTTCGGTTGATGTAAAGTTTTCGAAAAAACGTAAACGTTTTCAAAGTGTAGTCCATTTTCATGCAATAGTAGACCAATCATCAGATTAGTTTTACCACAATTTGATGGTCCGCAAATAACACATCTTATTGAATTTGGTAAAAGTTTTCCATGACGAAATGTTTTATTCGTGCTGTCCAAAGTGCTCAAGTTATCAAAGTGTAGAGAACTTTTCTGTTTTAAAAATTTCATTTTGTTTTGGGTATGGACCACTTGAAAATCGGTGTCAGACTAAATATTATCTTGAAGCTTGCAATATATATAAATACATAGTTCATAGGAGCTATCGATAAAGTATATTGAGAAGTACTTTGTTTTTGACTAATCGACTCAGTTATTGATCGTGCTGGATCGTCGAAATTAGCGTCGAGCGAACGGCGCGAGCCGTGAGCTGCTAATTTCGTTGATCCAGAACGAACAATAACTACCTACTCGTGAGAGAATGGCTAGCGTATGAAACGCGGGATCCATTCGGACAAATAGGGGAAGCTAGGGACCGCCTGGCCGCCATCGACCAAGCTGTGCAGGGCTTATCGAAACAGTTAGCCCAGTTGTCAGTTGAAGGGTCCGGTTGTCCGGAGAGCTCTCTCAGAGGAGATTACAACAAACTCTTCACCAGTAAAGAGCAGCTCTCCAGACAACTAGACTCAATGAGGAGAGAAACAACTACCCTCTTCCAAAGGACAACAGAGCTGCACGAACGGATGGCAATCCGGGCGGATACAACTCAAATCACGGAACCCTCACAACCACAGACCGACCGCTTAGAGCAGGAGGTAAAGGATGTGAGGGAAACGCTGACACAACTCGACACTTACATAAAAAACACATTACGCGAGGCAATCACCACCAACGAAGCGAACCCCACAAATTCGGAACTCACAGAGCACCTCCAGCCGCTCACCGAAAGGCTTGAGGCAGTCTCTTCGGAGCTCAAAACTATGCGCGAACAAAGAATGCGCACACCCCCGCCGCAACTCAGCTTAGAGACCGAGATCGCTGAGGCGAGCGGGTGGACCGTAGTGCAGCGGAAGCGCAAGCCGGAGAGACAGCCAGCCACACCGCCTTCACCAAGACCGAACCACAGCATTATCGTCTCCTCGACGGACGCCACAAAGACCGGGGAAAATGTCATCAAGACGATAATCGGTGCGCTGGACATGGGAAAAACCGGTGCACGGGTGGATCGGGTCAGAAAGGCGAGAAATCAAAAGGTTGTCCTTACTTGTGGGTCTAAAGAAGACCTGGCCCTGGTAAGGACAAGAGTTAAAAATAACGACACCCTAAAAGTGGAAGAGCCTCGCGTGAATAATCCCTTAGTAATAGTGAAAAACGTCCTCGCCTATCAGAAGGATGACGAGATTACGCAGCAATTCCGGGCTCAAAATAAACAATTGTTCATGGGCCTGGAGAAAGACGACAATCTCGTCAGAGTCAAATACAGAAAGAAAGCGAGAAACCCCCTGCAAGCTCATATAGTTTTCGAGGTGTCGGCGGCGCTCTATGGGAGGCTGATGGAGGCTAAAAAAGTCTACATCGGCCTCTCACGGAGCCCCGTCGAGGATCAGGAACAGACAATAAAACCTCAGAAATCGCCTTAATTATGGCCTTTTATCAAGACCGGTAGAACAGACAAGGTAGTATGGCCTAGTTCCTTAGCCTTTCCCTGACGGGATAAAATTAAATAAACCAAAAAAAAGGCGCGAAGATGTGATGGCATCGTTTTTTTGTTTTGTTGAAAAAATATTGCATTTTGGTCGTTTTGATCAACAATGGTGATAGAATATTGTGAATTAAAATTGCCGTAACCAGTGAAGTGTGTTGTTCAATGGAACAAAAGTGCAGGCTGTGACTTTTCGTGTGTTTTTTTAACCCTACATTGTGTTTGTGCTATGGGTCTATCACTTTAGCACGAAGTGACTGACATGACAAGACCATGCAAACCCTTCAGATGATCCTCAAGAGAGGATATAAGTGTAAAGCCGGCGCCAGACATGTGTCCACTTATTTGCACACTCGAGTGGACACACTGTGTGGCACGAGACTTTGTCTATGTGTTCCAAAGTTTGTACACAGATTTGCACTTTGCCGAGCGGTATCAGTTTTTTAGCGCACATCAAAGGAATGTGTTCAAATAAGTGCGTAGCCTGCCACACTATTTGCAAAGACCAGTTGCGCGAGCGCTGTTGTACGGAATGGTTGTGTGAGACACTACGTGCTTGATCGTTCAAAATGGACTGGAGTAACGAATGGCTAGAATTTATTGAGTTGCTGCAAGGGGAAACATATATATATATTTTCGATATATTTTTTGCTCATGTAAAAAATAATTACATGCACATAAATAGTATAAGCACACTGCGTCCACGAAATCGTCGTCCATCTCCTTTGTTGTCTACCAGCATACTGTGGAGAAAAGAGTTTGCGAAGCATGTGTGGCAGGTGCGCCAAATGTGTGTACAAAGTCGTCGAAGAAGTGTGCAAATAAGTGGACACATGTCTGGCGCCGGTATAACATATAGTTAGGCAATATGTTAGGTTTAGGTAAGGTTAGGGCTATTTGTTAAGTTAAAAAACTATTTGTTCGTGTTTAATTGGCAATCGATAACCTTTATGGATCGACATACGTCGCATTTTATAATATATATAATCGGGTCTACCGCGATAAATTATTACCTTTTTTACGAAAAGGGGACACCCGGCGTTTCGAGACAGTTGCATGTCTCGTGGTCTACGGGAAACTGGCAAGTATGGCGAGGCGCAGTGATGAGATGCAGGTGACGACCGAAGTATTTTTCTTTTACCCGCATAAACACTTTAGTCTTTAAAATTAATTGTTATCTAATTCACGCACGGCACACAACACTCACAGTATCCGGAGATGCACTAAGAGAAGAAACCCGCGATTTAAATTTCCCGATAACTGGACTCCATGTGGGAGACAATTTGAAACCATCTTCCCGATTGAAATTATTTGGATGTTTCTTGATTTCAATCGCTTCACGCACAATTCTAGGGTAGTAATGGCGGTCAGTGGAGAGAATTTTCGGGTTATGCAGTTCTATCCAGTGGTTGGTTCCGGATTCTAAAAGATGTTCTGCTATCGCTGATTTATACATCTGCCGGTTTTTCACAGCTGCTATGTGTTCCTTGACCCTTTCCTGTATGCTACGTTTTGTTTGGCCAATGTAGGAACTTTCACAGCTGCATTTTATCTCATAGACACCTGGATTTTGAAAAGGAATCACATCCTTCGGTGTGCGTAAATGGCTTGCCACTTTGGATAACGGAGTATATACAGTCTTAATGGAGTATTTATTTAATGCTGTTCCAATCTTATCCGTAATACCTTTGATATAGGGCATAAACGCTGGTTTTCTGTTAACCTCAGGACACTTTTCCTTTTTTGGTCTTGGATTTCGCCTCTTCATCTGATATCCGTTTCGTCTGAGTACCTCCTGAACATGTGACAGCTCATCTTTAAGATGGTCAGGGTCACAGAGATCATGTTGTAGCATAGCAAATTTTGTAAGTTGCGGTTATCACAAAGTTTTTTCGCGTCGTTGTTTTGCTTGATGGTAAATTGCGGTTTACCCTCTTTTCTAGACATGAAGTTGCTCGCTTGTCTGTTGCGATTTCCGAGGTTTTTTCTCGGTCATTTGTCGGCCGGAGCTTTTGCTGTCAACTCGTGTTGAGTGTATCTTCATTTTTTTATATATAATGGCGGATGTGCCAACAGGAGTTGTGTTTTTAATAAAATAGGTGGGTTTCGTGTTCAATTTGGTTAATTATTCTTGTGTGGAATAGTTCTATAATATTGTTTTGTATTTCAGGAAAATATTTACATTCTTCGGATGGTTTAAAAAGGAATTTTTTCGTCGGGTTGGTGGGAGTTCTGACTATTGTCAGATCATGGTATGTATTGCTTTCTTTGTATTTTGAGTCACCGGAATTTTGTTCTCATCGTTCCGTGTGGTAAAGGTTTTAATATTGTCTATTCTCTTCTAATTCCAGGGTTTTCAAGTTTTTCAAGTTTTTCAAGTTCAAGTTTGAAGTTGTATTGCCTCGTTGGTGATTTTATCCAGCTGGCAGGGAAATGACCGCTGCGTGGTGTACGCAGACAAGCAGTTCCTTTGTCTGCGTGGACGGGGATCGTTGACCTTGAAAGGGGGCAGCGGTTGGCGTGCCATTTCCTGTTGTGAATATTGGAGAATTCAAGTATGTGTTGGAATTTTTTTATTTTTAACCTCACACAATTAAGGTACCTAGGACGGTATGTTTTCAGGACACTTAGTTAAGTGTCTTATTAGTAACCAAGTGTAAATTCTTCTTCCTGTTTCACTGAATAACCCAAATTGTAAAATTTAATGTTCCGTAATATTTTTTTCCTGGTAGAACTCAATGGTGTACCAGACGATTTAGTTTAAAGAGTATGATCGACAAATATGTATTGTTAGTTGGATCTACGGCTCCCCTGAGCTAGATTTTATTTTGGAAATTATTGCCCTGGTTTGTTTACAAGTTTTGTTACTCTAAAAGTTTTTTTTAATGTAATTTCACAAGATTCCATGTAATCTAGTTACCTGTGGTTAAGGCGGTAACAATTCCATCTAGTTATCACTTAAATGTTTATTTATGGCTTGGCAATACTAATTCCAATGTAATATTACTACCTGATGTTAAGGCGGTACCAGACACAACTATTTAAAGGTACTTAAGGTTTTAGTAATGTCTTGGCAGGATATATGCCAAATGAAGGTCTTGGCCAAAAGCTTGTAACTAAGTATAATTTTTCCGTAACACCTTTGACTTGTGAAATTTGACTTTTGTTTTGATAAAATTAAATACACTTCATTGTAAAGTACCTCGAAGTTTTCTTCAGAACCTTTTATCAGCTATTAGGTTACAATTAGGTCACTGTTTAATTTTATCTTGTTAAGAGGCATGACCGGTGGAAAAGACCGGGTACCCGCCGGTTGTGCTATCTGACAATGGCGCCCTTACGTTTTTAAATAATAATATTTGTCGAAGGGTTATTTGGTGAAACACAGTTTTTTTTGTTACTGTTTTTTTTTTTTTTTGGTTTGTATGTGTAACATTTTTTTTTTTTTGTACTGTGTATTTTGGTTTAGTGTGTGCTTTTGCACATATAAGGAAGCTTAAGTGCTATATTTTTTTTGTGAGTAACAACTTAGGGTGTATTTAGACTGTTTTTTTTTTTGGTACCAAAAATTTTTTTTTATATGGTTTTTTGAATTTTATTTAGTTTACACTGAGTTGTGTTTGTGGTTGTGTGATTTTTTTTTTTTTGCACTCAGTGATTTTGGTACCAAATTAATTTGTAAGAATTTAAAACACTTGTACGAAACAGGAAGCAGATTTTTTTTTAAAATGGATACTAAAGAAGTATTGTTTTGGTCCTCTTAAAGGACGAATTGATTTACGAGTTGACTATTCGCGCGGACACGCTAACATCCACATTTACAGGTCTTTGGACGCTGTTAAGGAAGCCAGTTTTTTGTGTGTTTTGGTTGTTGATACCTCGGCATTTTATTTTATTTTAATTTTATTGTGGTTTAATTGGAGTTTTGTTTTTTTTGTTGATGTATGGAGCCTCAAAACAGTGATTGTGGGTTTTTACACTAATCTTTGGATTGAGCTTCGCGCAGGAGGTTGTAAGTTTTTACAATTCTCGGGTTTTGGGTTTTTGTTTTTTTAATTAATTTATTGGGGTTAGTTCGTGCTTCAGCTCGCTGCTCGAGTTGTTCCGGGTTTTGTTTTACTTGCTTTTAGGCAAGAGCCGAGGTATCGGGCAGGTTTATTTGTTTGTTTTGTTTTTTTTTTACCGTCATATATAGCAAAGTTTGCTTTGAGGGTAATATTTTTTTTCTTCTTTCTAGTAATGTTTTTTTTAAGTTACTCAATTTTTTGTTTTTTGTTTGTTTTGGGAGATTTTCTTAAATTAAATTTGAGTAACGGTTTTTACTTTATGACGTTTTTTTTGTCAGGGGTTTGGTTAGTTTTCACGGACTCACGTATTAGTGAGATTCGTGTTTTTGTTTTAAAATTTATTCCCCCTGCTGGATTTGTTAGTGACGCGACTTTTATTCGTAATGATCCCGTTTTTCCACTTTTGTTTCATTCGCGAGCCCGGGTGGGAGTTGAGTTTGATTTCATGGCCGGTGTTTTAGTGTCCCAACAATATATTTGGGGGGATACCTAATTTTGTTTGAAATGTTACTGATGGACAGCATTGTCTGGCTCGTTAAGAAGTTTGGATGTTATGTTTAAATGGATAGAATGCAGAGAGGTATGGAAGTAAGGTTGGTGATGTATGCTAGGATACACTGGGCCCATTTTGTTAGAAGTCAAATTTCGACAGTGACCTACTCCAGCTCAAAGAGGTCTCGGTTTTTTTTGTGTGACCCATTGCACACTTTTGTCCGCTGCCGTTTGGTGGTATAGGGTAGCCGTGGTTTTTTTTGAAGAGGGCGATAATCCCTGGACGTCTGGGAGTTACTCGTTTGAGTCTCCTGGTGTTTTTTTCCTCTCACTGGAGTGGCTTGTTAATTCCGGTAAGTTCGATTAAGTTCGTTGATTCCGGTGATACAGGTCATGTTGATGGTGAGGGGCCGAGGCGGAACTCTTGAATGATTTCATTTGTTTTATTTTTATTGTTGGTGGGTAGTATTTTATCATTACGGATACTAGCGCACTACTTTTGTTGTTCCTGCAGGAAGGGTTACTTTTGTTTGGTTTTGATTTTATTGTCGTGGGTTCGACTTTGTTTTGGGTTTTGACGGATGTTTGTTTCTTTTGTTTTATGTTTGTCTTTGGTTTTATTTGGTTTTGTTTGTAGGTGTGCTGTTTTCAGGCACCTACTTTAGTTTGTAGGGTTTTGTTTTGTGTTGGTTTTTTTTATAAAATCATCGGGGGGGGTTAATTTGTTGTTTTTTCTTTTGGGTTTTTTAAAAAAAAAATTGTTTTTTGTTGTTATTTACGCTGAGGGCAGCGATCGGTGCTCTAGGCGCACCTCTTATGCTTCGGGAGGGGGTATTGTAGCATAGCAAATTTTGTAAGTTACGGTTATCACAAAGTTTTTTCGCGTCGTTGTTTTGCTTGATGGTAAATTGCGGTTTACCCTCTTTTCTAGACATGAAATTGCTCGCTTGTCTGTTGCGATTTCCGAGGTTTTTTCTCGGTCATTTGTCGGCCGGAGCTTTTGCTGTCAACTCGTGTTGAGTGTATCTTCATTTTTTTATATATAATGGCGGATGTGCCAACAGGAGTTGTGTTTTTAATAAAATAGGTGGGTTTCGTGTTCAATTTGGTTAATTATTCTTGTGTGGAATAGTTCTATAATATTGTTTTGTATTTCAGGAAAATATTTACATTCTTCGGATGGTTTAAAAAGGAATTTTTTCGCCGGGTTGGTGGGAGTTCTGACTATTGTCAGATCATGGTATGTATTGCTTTCTTTGTATTTTGAGTCACCGGAATTTTGTTCTCATCGTTCCGTGTGGTAAAGGTTTTAATATTGTCTATTCTCTTCTAATTCCAGGGTTTTCAAGTTTTTCAAGTTTTTCAAGTTCAAGTTTGAAGTTGTATTGCCTCGTTGGTGATTTTATCCAGCTGGCAGGGAAATGACCGCTGCGTGGTGTACGCAGACAAGCAGTTCCTTTATCTGCGTGGACGGGGATCGTTGACCTTGAAAGGGGGCAGCGGTTGGCGTGCCATTTCCTGTTGTGAATATTGGAGAATTCAAGAATGTGTTGGAATTTTTTATTTTTAACCTCACACAATTAAGGTACCTAGAACGGTATGTTTTCAGGACACTTAGTTAAGTGTCTTATTAGTAACCAAGTGTAAATTCTTCTTCCTGTTTCACTGAATAACCCAAATTGTAAAATTTAATGTTCCGTAATATTTTTTTCCTGGTAGAACTCAATGGTGTACCAGACGATTTAGTTTAAAGAGTATGATCGACAAATATGTATTGTTAGTTGGATCTACGGCTCCCCTGAGCTAGATTTTATTTTGGAAATTATTGCCCTGGTTTGTTTACAAGTTTTGTTACTCTAAAAGTTTTTTTTAATGTAATTTCACAAGATTCCATGTAATCTAGTTACCTGTGGTTAAGGCGGTAACAATTCCATCTAGTTATCACTTAAATGTTTATTTATGGCTTGGCAATACTAATTCCAATGTAATATTACTACCTGATGTTAAGGCGGTACCAGACACAACTATTTAAAGGTACTTAAGGTTTTAGTAATGTCTTGGCAGGATATATGCCAAATGAAGGTCTTGGCCAAAAGCTTGTAACTAAGTATAATTTTTCCGTAACACCTTTGACTTGTGAAATTTGACTTTTGTTTTGATAAAATTAAATACACTTCATTGTAAAGTACCTCGAAGTTTTCTTCAGAACCTTTTATCAGCTATTAGGTTACAATTAGGTCACTGTTTAATTTTATCTTGTTAAGAGGCATGACCGGTGGAAAAGACCGGGTACCCGCCGGTTGTGCCTCTTAACAAGATAAAATTAAACAGTGACCTAATTTGTAAGTGATGTCATGACGGATCGGATGTGACGAGGATGGTGGTGTGAAGAGGCATGCAGGTATCTATCTGTGTGTGTTGGTTTTCGGTATACAGTGTGGGCCAGAGAACCATCAGATCTCACCATTAATTTGACATCAAGGAATGCCAAAGTTCTGTCACTTTCCATCTCATTAGTAAATTTTATTTTTGGATGGATGAAATTAAGACGATCTGCATACTGTTTTGCTTCCTCGCTACCCCCCCTGAGAATGCTAAATACGTCATCAACATATCTCATCCAGAGTCTGATTGTTGAGGGACCGGTACGTAAAGCCTTCTCCTCAAAATGTTCCATCCAGATATTGGCGAGAACCGGAGCCACAGGACTTCCCATCGCCACACCATCTATCTGGAGAAAATATTGACCCTGGTAAAGAAAGTAGTTGCCATCCAAGCAACGCTGTAGCAAAACAATGTATTCTTCTGACAGATTGTTCATCCTCAATTTTTCTCTGATAACATCAAGACACTCTTTGATTGGAACGTTAGTGAAAAGGGACTCCACATCGAAACTTATCATAATCTCATTCGGTTCCAGTTTCAAATTCTTGGCAATATCTACGAAATGGCGAGAATCTTTCACGTAAGACGAAGTTTTACCAACTAGTGTCTGCAGTACTCCCGCAACATGTTTCGCTAAATCATACGTGGGTGAACCAATCTGACTCACGATTGGACGTAGTGGCACGTTGGATTTATGTACTTTCGGCAGACCATAAAGTTTAGGTGGCTGAACGTTTTTCGGTCTGTGTAGATTTTGAAATTCATCTTCAGTGAAGAGGTTATCATGGTCTTTAATCAGGGAACGTATATGTCTATTAAGCCTGGCTGTTGGATTGTACGTCACTGGTTTGTACACATTTTTATCACTCAACAAAACTTGTATCTTTTCATCATAGTCAGCAGTATTCATTACGACAGTGGCGTTTCCCTTATCTGATTTTGTCTGATCTGTCAGAAGAATACATTGTTTTGCTACAGCGTTGCTTGGATGGCAACTACTTTCTTTACCAGGGCCAATATTTTCTCCAGATAGATGGTGTGGCGATGGGAAGTCCTGTGGCTCCGGTTCTCGCCAATATCTGGATGGAACATTTTGAGGAGAAGGCTTTACGTACCGGTCCCTCAACAATCAGACTCTGGATGAGATATGTTGATGACGTATTTAGCATTCTCAGGGGGGGTAGCGAGGAAGCAAAACAGTATGCAGATCATCTTAATTCCATCCATCCAAAAATAAAATTTACTTATGAGATGGAAAGTGACAGAACTTTGGCATTCCTTGATGTCAAATTAATGGTGAGATCTGATGGTTCTCTGGCCCACACTGTATACCGAAAACCAACACACACAGATAGATACCTGCATGCCTCTTCACACCACCATCCTCGTCACATCCAATCCGTCATGACATCACTTACAAACAGAGCACATGATCTCTGTGACCCTGACCATCTTAAAGATGAGCTGTCACATGTTCAGGAGGTACTCAGACGAAACCGATATCAGATGAAGAGGCGACATCCAAGACCAAAAAAGGAAAAGTGTCCTGAGGTTAACAGAAAACCAGCGTTTATGCCCTATATCAAAGGTATTACGGATAAGATTGGAACAGCATTAAATAAATACTCCATTAAGACTGTATATACTCCGTTATCCAAAGTGGCAAGCCATTTATGCACACCGAAGGATGTGATTCCTTTTCAAAATCCAGGTGTCTATGAGATAAAATGCAGCTGTGGAAGTTCCTACATTGGCCAAACAAAACGTAGCATACAGGAAAGGGTCAAGGAACACATAGCAGCTGTGAAAAACCGGCAGATGTATAAATCAGCGATAGCAGAACATCTTTTAGAATCCGGAACCAACCACTGGATAGAACTGCATAACCCGAAAATTCTCTCCACTGACCGCCATTACTACCCTAGAATTGTGCGTGAAGCGATTGAAATCAAGAAACATCCAAATAATTTCAATCGGGAAGATGGTTTCAAATTGTCTCCCACATGGAGTCCAGTTATCGGGAAATTTAAATCGCGGGTTTCTTCTCTTAGTGCATCTCCGGATACTGTGAGTGTTGTGTGCCGTGCGTGAATTAGATAACAATTAATTTTAAAGACTAAAGTGTTTATGCGGGTAAAAGAAAAATACTTCGGTCGTCACCTGCATCTCATCACTGCGCCTCGCCATACTTGCCAGTTTCCCGTAGACCACGAGACATGCAACTGTCTCGAAACGTCGGGTGTCCCCTTTTCGTAAAAAAGGTAATAATTTATCGCGGTAGACCCGATTATATAATATATATTATAATGTGTACGAAACGCGAGAGTTTAAAGTTATATATACGTCGCATTGACTGATTTATTTCGTGTTTTCCAAAAATTAATACAGATTCAGTATAAAAGATCTTTCAAACAAAACACGGGCAAGATTCCTTCTGGAGTCCTTTCAAAGTAAAGGTGTTGTTCCAGGACTCTCCTTGGAGACACGGTGTCATCTTCTTTGAGTATAGTTAATTTATCGTCGCAGTGCCTCCCGCACGGCAAGCAAGTGTTCTACGAAGCTCAGAGCTCCCCTACCTTAATTTGTACCTATGCTAACCAGTGAGAAGAAAATAATAAAACAAAGACCCAAAGTGCAATACGGTATATCAATCAAGAAGAATAGTGTTAGATCCCACTGTGAGCTAGCCCGCTAGTTATATGACATACAGTTATGTACTATAAATAGATAGTTAAACCTCAGAAATAGCTGTATGGGCTAAGTTCTCTTTGCCTTCCCACTTTGCAACATAACAAAAAAAAGCATATTTTCCCCTAATCGTACATAATTGTTATTTTGAAATTCAAACTTTAAACCACATATTTTTTGATTGCCCTCAATTGTATGTACAAAGACTAGTATTAATTGATAATTTATTGAATATTTATAAAGAAGCCCTGGACAGAGAATATAAAGTATTACCCTGGATGTTCCGCGCTCTATTCAGGAACTTCTCAAGAATACAGAAACATTTTACCCCATTTATAATTTTATCAAGAATACCATCGAAGTTATTTGAAAAATAGCAATACCGGAATTGACCCCTACATACATAACTGATTTGACAATACGGATATGACCTAAAAATACTGGATTATAAAATGAATGAATCTTATAAATACGTTAGACAAGGCAATTTGCCTCGATTATACAATACTGGAGACTTGATTTTGACCTAATAACTACAAAATTGAAGAAAATAGCTATGAAAGACAAGGCTTTTTAGCCTCGATTAATTACAAGAGAAGAACAGAAACTAAAATAAAACCAGGCAGTATGGGCTTAAGCTCTTTGTTTAGATAACAAATACGGAACGCATCGGGATCTCCCTGCGCCCGCGCCCCTGTATCACCACTTAGCCGTGTGACGCATACATGGACAGACGTCGTCGATCATACTTAGTATTTTATATTGAATCCTTATAGATTAAAGTATTTGGACAAAAACAAAGTATTTTAGATTTGAAAGAAGACCCTAAGCATCAACATATTTGGCGACCGTAACAGAAGAACACGAATTTGCAATCGACACGTCTACGGGTTTATCGTTTGGACAACTTTTCCACGACCTTTGGACCGGCAACGGCGAATATTGGATTTGGGACAAAGGAATTACAGGATTTGCAGTGTGTGATAGTGAAGTTGGCTTCTGAAGTGGAGGTTTGCTCGTTCCTTAGCTGATTCCTATATCCTTTAAACCTATTTAATCGTCTAGCTTGCTCGAGTTCAAAAATAATTCTTGTTTTTTTATCGCAAAGGCATATCCATTCAAACCGCGTTTTGTGCTGAGTTTCTCTGGCTAAGTCAAGCTACAAATATTATTTTTATTACATAAATATTAGCAAAACATAGTTTTCATATTTACTGTGAAATGAACAAAGCGTCATTGAAACTATTTTCCGCATTCCAATGCTAAAATATCTTCTCGTTTCTATATAACCTAACTAGGTACCTACTATTTTTCTATTTTACTGCAAGTAAATAAGTTTGTTTTTTTTTTTTTTTTTTTTTTCAATCGGCTTGCTACCATTTTGCAGCCGTATCGCAGATCCATTTATCCATTTAGTTTAAACATTTCATAGCTATAAATTCATTATTGCAATTGCAGTTTTAAAGACATTTAACTGAAATAAAAATACCTACCTACAACTTTCCCCGAACCTAAACAGTGAAATAGTTTTTTTTTTTTAAAAGTGAATTTAATTGCAACTCATCTCAATTCCAGGTTGCTAAGACGAGTGCAAGCGCATTTAGGACCTAAACCTGATAAATTGCACTCTTATCTACGATCGGCCGGTGACCTGTCTACTATTGTTATCGCTCGACGTCACAACTGCTTTGAAAGGTTTGCTTTGAGTAAAGGTATTTATAAACTTGAATTTTTGTCTTCATTGCAATGACTGGCACAGATGAGTCTAGAGAATTAAAGGCTAAAAGGGCTTCTATAAAAGGAAGGTTAACTACGTTTGAGAAATATTTAGAGGAATTAAAGTTATGTACTATTATTACAAAGTTAAAATGTCATGAAACAAAAACACGATTGAAAAAGTTAGAAAAGCTATTCGAGGAGTATGATTTAATCCAAACTAGCATAGAAATTAAGCAGGAAAGTTCCGAAAATCAGGTCGAGAGGGAAGCTAGTGAGAATAGGTTTTATACATGTATTGCTGAGGCTCAAGATATGATAGAAATGTACAATAGTAGGGTTGAGGCGGACGTACAAAGCTCATGTTCGAACACAAATGTACAAAATACTAATATTAAGTTACCCCAAATTAAAATTCCTAATTTTTCGGGTGACGGATCAAATTGGTTGGAATTTCACGATACGTTTTCTTCGTTGATTCATAATAATGAATCAATTGCAAGTATTAATAAGTATCAATATTTGAAAGGTGCAATTACCGGTTCCGCAGCGTCTGTGATCGCAAGTTTAGAAATATCGAGCCGTAACTATGAAGTCGCCTGGAAACTTCTGTGCGATCGTTTTAATGATAAGCGTAAGCTAGTGTTTACTCACCTTAAGGCTTTGCTCGACGCACCGAACACCAGTGGAGATTTTTCTCTGCGCATTTTAGCCGATCATATTGCGAAACATTTAAGAGCCTTAAATACTCTAGGTGAAAAAACTGAGAATTGGGATATTCTGATTATATTTTTATTCTCAGCCAAGTTGGATAGTGTTACTAGCACAAAATGGGAAGAATATAAAGGGTCTTTATCTGACGTACCTAACTTGGAAAATTTCTATACATTTTTGCGTATGAGAGCGGATGTTCTCGAGGCGACAGCAGCAAGTAGCAGCAAGCCGAGTTTTGAGCAGCAGCCATCGCAGCAACAGCCGCAGCTGATGCAATTTAAGCGCATAAATAAACAACAAAGGTCGTTTGTTGCTGCTACTTGTGAGAGTGACAAAAACAACAAGTGTTTTGTGTGTAATGGTGAGCATTTAATTTATTATTGCGAAAAATTTTTGGCGATGTCACCGGCAGACAGATTCAATTTGGTCGTGAAAAATAGGCATTGTATCAACTGTCTCCGTAGCGGACATTTAGCCCCTCAATGTAAGTCTTCATCTTGCAAATTATGTAAACACAAACACAATTCGCTTTTACATTTTGAGAAACGGACTGGCGAGAACAAGCAATTGGTTTCTAGTCCGATTTCATTATCAACTTGCATTTCTAATCAAGTTTTATTATCGACAGCTATTGTCAAGGTATCATGTACTTATTCAAATGATTTTGTTGAAGCACGCTGTTTGCTTGATTGCGGGTCACAATCGTCTTTTTGTAGTCAGGATCTAAAAAATAAACTGTGTGTCCAGACTGAAAACGTGAACTCAGTTTGCGTAACAGGAATAAACAGTATATCGTTTGAAGCATTACAGCGCTGTAATATCAAAGTACAGTCGCGCACAAATGCGTTTAGCACGTCAGTCAATGCATTTGTTATCAATGATATAACCAGTACACTTCCAAGTCATGAAGTGGATGTATCGAGTATCAAGTTGCCAAAAAATTTAACTCTTGCTGATTGTACCTATCACATACCATCGAAAATTGATTTGTTGTTAGGAGCAGATGTTTTTTGGGGAATATTATGTTCTGAACAGATAAAGTTAGGTCGAGACTTACCTATTTTACAAAACTCCATGTTTGGTTGGTTAATATCGGGACCAGTCATGTGTAGCGGTAATGATAATAATCATAAAAAAGTCGTTTGTAATTTCAGTCATGAAATCCAAATACAACTTAAAAAATTTTGGGAACTTGAGGAAGTTCCTCAAAAGCCAGCAATGTCTCAGGAGGAGAAGGAATGCGAGCGGCATTTCGAGCAGCACACTCGGCGGCTTGAGGACGGCCGTTTCTGCGTCACGTTGCCTTTGAAATCGAAGCCAGAAACATTAGGAGATTCGTATTATATGGCACGTAAAAGGTTTGAATCATTAGAGCGACGTTTTCGAAAGCAACCTGACGTAAAAACCCAGTATGTAAAGTTTTTAAACGAGTACGAAGTTCTCGGGCATCTGTCAAGGACTGAGAGACCTGAAAACGCTGTATTTTTGCCACATCACCCGGTATTGAAAGAACAAAGTGAAAGC
This sequence comes from Ypsolopha sequella, assembly GCA_934047225.1. Classification (NCBI taxonomy): domain Eukaryota; kingdom Metazoa; phylum Arthropoda; class Insecta; order Lepidoptera; family Ypsolophidae; genus Ypsolopha; species Ypsolopha sequella. Next base: position 30,619,162 of record OW203990.1, on the reverse strand, counting down.
ACAAAATGTAGAGTAGTTTTTGACGGTTCGTGCAAAACTACTTCCGGTCTCTCACTTAACGAAATAATGATGGTAGGACCTACTCTTCAAGATGATATTTTCTCTATTTTGATCCGATTGAGACAGCATGCGTTTATTTTTACCGGAGATATAGAGAAATTTTACAGGCAAATATTAATTGAACAAAAACAGAGACATCTTCAAACAATTTTATGGCGAGAAAACGAGTGGGAACCCATTAATTATTTGCAGTTAAATACTGTGACATATGGTACCTCGTCCGCCCCGTATCTAAGTACAAGATGTGTCGTGCAACTAGCGATTGAATGCAAGGATCCGTTGATAAGCGACATAATAAGACATGACTTGTATATTGATGACCTAATAACCGGTCATTCCAATGAAACCGAATTAGGTAATATTTACAAATGTGTAACTGCACAACTTGCATCAGCTGGTTTCAATTTACGTAAAGTAAGAAGTAATTCGGCTTCATTGATGAATTTAATCTCAAATGAATCAAATATTGAAAACACTCAAAATAATTTGAAAATTTCCACTGTAACTAACACATTAGGTATCGAGTGGGATCCTAATTCTGATTCGATCATTATCGCGGTCGAAAAATCATCTAAATTATATGAACAATGTAATGATGTTATTACAAAGCGTATAGTTCTATCAGTGTCATCAACTATATTTGATCCACTAGGGCTATTAAGTGTATGCGTTATTACGTGTAAAATCATTTTGCAGAAGCTGTGGCTTCAACAAATTGGGTGGGATGAACAGATTCCTCAGGATATTGCCGAAATGTGGCTAAAAGTTATTCACAATTTAAAGTATATTGAGCGTCTGTCAATCCCACGCCAGGCTATCTGCACCAATCCTATTAAAATCGAGTTACATACATTTTGCGATGCATCAATGAGTGCATACGCGGCTTGTGTCTATGTACGTTCGATAGATGCATTGGGGCACATAACAGTACGGCTTTTATGTGCAAAATCAAAGGTTTGCCCTCTGAAAACGTCTACTATACCTAGACTTGAGCTGTGTGGAGGAGTCTTAGCCGCTCGCCTATGTAAAAAGGTAACGGAATCACTGCGCTGTCTAGCAGATAAGAAAGTTTTTTGGTGCGACTCGAATGTGGTATTAGGCTGGCTGAATACTCCACCGCACAAGTTAAGTACGTTTGTGTCACATCGCGTAGCTGAGATAAACGAGTTGTGTGCAAGTAACTGCGTGTGGATGTACGTGCCTTCATCGCTGAATCCAGCTGATCTCGCATCACGTGGTGTGTACCCCGAGGAGGTACCGCATCTTTCGTTGTGGTGGGATGGGCCTACATACCTAAAAAGCGCACAAGATCAGTGGCCTGACCAGCAGAGCGTTGTTTCGCAAATCAATTTACCTGAAGTGAGAGTCCACTTTTCAAATATTGATACAAATCCGAAGTCAATTGTAGACTTTGAGCGATATTCGAGTTTCATAAAATTACGTCGTGCTTTTGCGTACGTCTGTCGATTTATTAATAATATATGCAAAAAGAATATAAAAATAACTGGACTTTTGACCGTTGAAGAATTAAAGAATAGCGAGTTGAAGCTAGCTCAGTTTTCACAACTTGAATGTTTTTCCATTTATAAAAATAATTTCAAATCATTACCTGCATTGCATAATTTAACCCCGACAATTGATGAACAGACAGGCTTGATTCGTGTTGGGGGGAGGCTAGAAAACTCCGACTATAGTTTTGACAAACGGCACCCAATCGTGTTAAGTAGTAAACATCGGTATACAGAGTTAGTCATGAAATATTATCACATCAAATTAATGCATGCAGGACCGCAACTGCTTCTTTCAGTTGTAAGAGAACAATACTGGCCCATTGGTGGCCGATGCTTAGCAAGAAGAATATGTAATAATTGTTTGAAATGCAAACGAATGAAAGGAGCAGCTGCAAAACAAATCATGGGTAACTTACCTTCGATTAGATTATCACCTGGATATCCTTTTGAAATAACAGGAACAGATTACGCAGGTCCTTTTTTAATCCTTAACAGGAAGGGTCGCGGCGCCAGGTTAATTAAATGTTATCTCTGTGTTTTTATTTGTTTCAAGGTTAAAGCTGTCCATTTCGAGTTGGTCAGCGACTTAACTACAGAAGCATTTATACTGGCCTTGCGACGCTTCATGTCTCGTCGAGGAAAGCCTCGCGAGATATTTTGTGACAACGGCACCAATTTTGTCGGTGCAAACCGAGAAATTGCTGCTCTTGTCAAAAATTGTTCCGATTCTGTGTCAGATCTGGCCGGTGAAGGCATAAAGTTTAAGTTTTCGCCAGTAAATGCGCCCAATTTTGGGGGTTTGTACGAAGCAGCTGTGAAGTCCGCAAAATTTCATTTAAAAAGGGTTGTAGGTAGCGCTCATTTTACATTTGAGGAACTCACGACATTGTTTTGCCAAATAGAGGCTATTTTGAACTCGAGGCCTCTAATGCCAATGTCCCCTGATCCAAATGACCTTTGTCCTTTAACTCCCGGGCACTTTCTCGTAGGAAGACCGCTTACGTCACTGCCTGCCCCTGATCTTCAAGATGTAAATCCCAGCCGTCTTCACAGATACGCCCTTATTGAGCAAGCAAGGCAGCATATGTGGAGCAGATGGAGCCGTGAATATATCTGCGAGCTGCAGCAGCGGACTAAATGGCAGAACAGACAACCTGACATCAAACCGAATCAATTGGTTCTTATTAAAGATGAATGTAGCCCGCCTATGAAGTGGCCATTAGGAAGAATTACTAACGTTTACAAGGGATCTGATGGTGCATGTCGTGTAGCAGACATCAAGACAAGCAAAGGAATCATACGGCGAGCAATCAACCGAATTTGCCCGCTAATCGACATTCTCTAAGAAGAACAGAACTTTCATCACTTTCAAGGAGGCGGAGATTGTTTAGATAACAAATACGGAACGCATCGGGATCTCCCTGCGCCCGCGCCCCTGTATCACCACTTAGCCGTGTGACGCATACATGGACAGACGTCGTCGATCATACTTAGTATTTTATATTGAATCCTTATAGATTAAAGTATTTGGACAAAAACAAAGTATTTTAGATTTGAAAGAAGACCCTAAGCATCAACACGTCATCACATTAGCCTTTACTATAAAGGAAAAAAAAGACGAAAAAAATAAAATTAAAATAAGTTGGAAAAAAGGCGAAGGTGTGATGGCGTCGTTTTTTTTTGTTTTATTGAAAAAAATTGCATTTTGGGTGTTTTGATCAACAATAGTGATAGAATATTGTGAATTAAAATCGCTGTAACCTGTGTAGTGTGTTGTTCAATGGAACAAAAGTGCGGGCTGTGCCTTCGTGTTTTTTTATCTAACCCTGTTGTATTTGCGTTATAAGACTATTATTATAGTGGAAACGACAGGACAGTGACTTAGACAGGACAGACCTTTCAGATGATCCTCAACAGAAGAGGATAGTGCATATAAACAGATAATAACTATAACGTCAGACATGGCTGTATGGGCTAAGTTCCCTTTGCCTTTCTACTTAGTGGGAAAATGAAACAAAAAAAAAAGTCACCAAAGAAAAGGCTATCATGGTCTCTTAGATACCTTTGCCTGTCCAAAAATGGGACAAATTGAGGAAAAAAAAAAAAAAAGCGTTTCTTTTCTTGTTTGTTGACAATAATTTGTGTTTATAGGTACTTGCTACTTAATTTTTGAGTTAAACTTGGTACCTAAATTAAACTAATTCAACTCTTGTACATAGATATAGTGTGTTGTTTGTTTCACAAGCAATTTTCAAGACTTATTTATATTTTACAAATTACTTCAAATGTCTATCGAAATAGAATCCGCCGAGTAAGTATATTATTTCAATTAAATTGTAAATACCTATGTTTTTTCCTTCTTCGTTATTTTTATTTAAATTGCCAAGTGATAGCCAAGTATCACGTTATCATTTATATTATTATATATCATGTTTTTATTTGAGGTTATATTGGTTATACGCAGCCATGGAGCTCTGCTACAGTCGAGCGAATTAACATGACACCTAGCTCAGACGACGTTTTCATAAAAGCGTGCGGGGTGTCACATTCCTAGCCAACTAAGCAAAGTGTCATGTTAATTCGACAGACTTGTACAAACTTGTAAGTATGCAGCCAACTATTTCACATTCAACATAAATTTTAAAATATTGTTTATCTAGTCCCATACTAGAATAAGTTCAACAACGGTTCTATAAGTACCTACATTGTTTGTACCTACAACTCGGTTACTAATAAGGATGCAAACATCGCTCTTAAAAACATCACAAAAACATTTAAAAAAAAAACATTGATGTCAAAACATCGGTCATAAAAACATCTATGTTTTTTCTATTTTTTTTTTGTTTATTAATAAACGCCATTATACACCATTCTTTAAATTTTATACATTTATTGTGTTTTTGAAAACATTTTTTTATTTAATGTCACAGAATTTAAAAACGGTAGTTTTGAAGGATGTTTCCTCACTTTTTAATTCACTCACTATAGTCAAATCATGCAACTTTAGACACATTCTAAATTCGTAGCGGGGGTGATGAGTCCTGCACTGATCCTCCACAATCGTGAATATTGTGCTCTTCCCCCCGGTCAGTTAGCCCAGCCAGGACAGCTCCTTAAAATAAGAGCCGAACAGCTTCAGCATTCTGACACAAACTGGTCCAGTGAAGGGAAGTCGGAGCTCATCGTGATCCCTGCTTTTCGTCTTATATCTTTGGTTGCAGAGCAGTGGAGTAGCACGTGTTCCACTGTCACTTCCTCTAGAAGGCACCCTCTGCATAGAGGGCTATCGGTGCCACCTGTGGTGAAAAGGTGCTTGTTTAGGTTGCAGTGCCCAGTTATGATACCTACTATGTCACGTAGGTCAGACCGTTTTAGTTTTAATAAGTATCTTGTTACCTTACCATTCGATTGCGGTATCATTAGTTTTGACAGCCGGCAGTCATTTCGTTCTGCCCATGTTTTGTTGTGTACAGTCATAGTGTGTTTTCGCAGTTCACCCCTGATTGCTTCTGCCGATGGTCGACACAGGTTAGTACCCTGTGTCGTTCTTTCTATGTAGGATGCTAGTTTAACCAGAGGGTCTGCTTGTTCGTTACCTTCATTTCCGTTGTGTGCTCTAGTCCAGTATAGCTTGACTTTGCACATGGTTGACAGGTTTTGCAGTTCCACATGACAGTCTACGATGATTTTGAATCTACTTACAGGTTTGCTGAGCGCTGATAATATGGCCGCACTATCTGTAGTTATTGTGACCTCCCGAATGTCGCAGGGCCTGCTAGTGCAAATTGCAGTCGCTGCCCTGGCCGCTAGGAGTATACCTGCCAGCTCTGTTTGGAACATCATTGTTGTGGTGTTAAGTGAAACTGCTTTACTGAGCCCTAGTTCGGGGGACACATAGCTGCATCCAGCGCTGCCATCCTTCCTTTTGGAACCGTCAGTATAAAAAGTCAGTACCTTTTGATTGGAGTTTGGCACTTCTTGAGAGTGCATCTCGTACCTTCTGTCCATTATGTAGGATTTCGGTGTTCTGTCAGTCCCAGTGGCTGCCTCCGGAACGATCTTTAATGCTCGTTCTAGGATTCGACAGTGAAAATGGTGAGAGACTAATTGGTCTGTACGCTTTAGGTTGTGTGTAGTCATCCTTACCGGGTTTGGGCAGAAAGACCACTTTAACTTCCTTCCAGGCGGTGGGGACACATTTCCAGGCCAGGCAGATCCTGAAGATTAAAACAAGGTGCTTCATGATATGCTCCAAAGATTTGTTCCTCTGTAACTATGGACTGTGCAAGCTCCCAGTTCTCTTCCGAGGGGCTTGGAGACGGCGAGTCGTCCATACATAGTTATTGTTTACCTGACAACCCGAGAAATGGGTCTCCAGTAGCAGAGCGTGTTGTTAATGAACTGTATAGTTTCCATCGAGTTCCTTTTGGTATGGTTGTCATTTGGTATGGTTGTCATTTGGTATGGTTGTCATTTGGTATGGTTGTCATTTGGTATGGTTGTCATTTGCTAAGATTTTTCTCAGCAGTGATGTTTCACTTTGTGATTGAATAAGAATAAGAATAAGAAACATTTATTGCCAAATACACACAAAAAAGAAAAAAATGAGTACAATAAAATATTAAAACATAAAAAGTTAAAAACACAAACAGTTCGTACACAGAATATAAACATTTAAACAAAACATTTATTTGGACAAATGGGAATAACTCAGCATTTGCTGACGCTGTCATACAGTGTGCAGCGCTGGTTATATTGTTACAGAAGTTGCCCCAGCTTTTACTTTTTCTAAAACGACCTCTTTATTGAATTCCAGGCGTGCTTTTTAGGGTTCCGTAGTACCTAAAAGGTACAAAAGGAAAAAATTGTATAGTGAGACTCCATTGTCCATCCATCCTTCCGTATGTCACAGCCTCATAACTTTAGCACTGTTATAGATAAAGACATGAAATTTGGCACAAAAATAGCATTAATTTGCCCACATATCACGGGGTAAAAAAAAAAATTTGAAATATTTCCAAAACCAAAGTGAGAAAAATAAAAAATATTATCCTAAAAAAACAATATGGTTATCAAATTGTAGATATTAAAATGCTGGTTGTAAAAATATATACTTTTACTATATTTACTTTACTGGCACTGGTTTCGAGAAATCTTGAAAAAACAACATTTTGTTCCTTAACTTAATCAGTTTCTTGCTCCACCACCCATATTTTTTCTCATCATACTTACCTTTCTCTGTGATGAAAGGGCATGATGACTCTTAGCTGCCAATTATGCAGTTTGTGTCTCTGTCTCCTCCGTACTGAGTCTGTCTGACTCTGAAGGTTCAGAGTGTCTGCCCTTTTCTACAAGTGTAGAAAATTTTGGTTTATTTGTTTTCTTTGGATTTATATATTTCCGTGGTTCTTGTTTGCCTACTTCTAATACATACCTTATCCGTCTGTGATCCGATCCAGACGTCTGTGATCCGATCCAGACGTCTGTGATCCGATCCAGACGTCTCTTTGCTCGCAACATGCCATCCATTAATGGATTCTGTTATTAGATTTATTGCTAACGTTATGTCCATTATAGTTTGACTTCGTCTATAGTTACAAAGGTTGGTTCTGAGCCCCTTTTTAAAATGTGCAGTTCGTGAGATAAAGCAAAGTCAAGAAGATCCGGTGAAACATAACTATTACCTCGCTAAATCACAATAAACTAGGTTTTCATTAGATATCGGCCGCAGGATTTTCGGGTCGTTGGGTGGGGGGAGGAGGGAGTACCCCCTAAACCCAGGAAACAAGTGTTTTTTATTATTTGAGACCAACGTAATCAGACACCTCACACGGACATTATTGTTCTTAGTCCATGGTCTAATTATCTTGGACATTATAATAGTTCCGATTCTAATAACAATTGTAGAAAATGTTGCCCAAAACATAATTATAAATTTTTGAATCTGTTGAACCTATCAATACTGAAGTAACTTTTACAACACAAAATTCACTTCTGCATCGGCTACGGTGCTGCGGGAAATGCAGGCCCTTCGCCCTTGCGTAGCAAATTATTTTCTCAATGCATTGTTATTTTTAATTTAGCATCCCCTGCACTTGTCTACGCATCAGAAAGAGAAAAAAAGTTAAAACCGTTTTAATTAGAGAGAGACAAAGAAAGGTATCCCGACCATTAGCAGCCTAACCTTGAAGTTAAACCTTAGTACGAACGATTTGCTATTCGGTTGCGTGCAGGCGTTTTTTTGGTTCGCCCTAAATTGAGTTCTTTTACAAGGCTTCGTTAAGTGACTTATGAACACTTAACAAGCAAAGTAAGCACATACACCACTTGGAAGTATCATCAATATTCTAATTAATTAAAACAGAATAAGAAATAACAAGTAATCGAAGCACAATTAAGGTATTCGGAAATAATTATTATTTCCAACGCAAAGGGCAAGACTCGCTCAGCACAGTTTGAACGGCGTGGGTCAAAGCGTGAGGCGCTTGTTTAGATCAGCCAGCCAAATATACGCTTTATTGTCGCGATACGTCTCGCTTCGCATCGGGGTTGGCGTCGTCCTGCACCGGGTTCTTAAGAGTGTCTTAAGAGCATTGTCGGCAAAAAACGGTCACTCGTTTTTAAGGTTAAATTCCTTGTAAATGGCAATAATTTACTGTAAAATTCTTTTAACACCGCATTAGAGGTATCTTTATATTGTTGGTGAACATAAAAAAATGAAAAATCGTAAAAATTTATAAAAATACAAGCTGACTTAAACTGGGTAGACACACAATTTTCACATGCCTGTAAATATCTCAATATATAAAGATATTCGGAGATGTAGGCCTTGTAGAGGAAACCTACTTAAATTACAAAAAAACCGGCGTTGCACGAGTCGGACTTGCGCAAAAAGGGTTCCGGTCAGAGGGTCGATAAGGGGGTACGATATCGATTAGGGTTCCGGTCAGAGGTTCGATAAGGAGGTACGATACCGATTATGGTTCCGGTCGGAGGGCCGATAAGGGGGTACGATACCGATAAGGGGACACGATACCGGACTTGAAAATTATTCGCTTTTCAGCGCCGTGACCTTTATAGGTGCATTATACGATCGTTAGCTACCGTCACTACAGTTACAGTCACTACAGTCACTACAGTTACAGTCACTACAGTCACTACAGTTACTTTATAGGTGCATTATACGATCGTTAGCTACCGTCACTACAGTTACAGTCACTACAGTCACTACAGTTACAGTCACTACAGTCACTACAGTTACAGTCACTACTGTCACTACAGTTACTTTATAGGTGCATTATACGATCGTTAGCTACCGTCACTACAGTTACAGTCACTACAGTTACAGTCACTACAGTCACTACAGTTACTTTATAGGTGCATTATACGATCGTTAGCTACCGTCACTACAGTTACAGTCACTACAGTCACTACAGTTACAGTCACTACAGTCACTACAGTTACTTTATAGGTGCATTATACGATCGTTAGCTACCGTCACTACAGTTACAGTCACTACAGTCACTACAGTTACTACAGTTACAGTCACTACAGTTACAGTCACTACAGTCACTACAGTTACTTTATAGGTGCATTATACGATCGTTAGCTACCGTCACTACAGTTACAGTCACTACAGTCACTACAGTTACAGTCACTACAGTCACTACAGTTACTTTATAGGTGCATTATACGATCGTTAGCTACCGTCACTACAGTTACAGTCACTACAGTCACTACAGTTACAGTCACTACAGTTACAGTCACTACAGTTACTTTATAGGTGCATTATACGATCGTTAGCTACCGTCACTACAGTTACAGTCACTACAGTCACTACAGTTACAGTCACTACAGTTACAGTCACTACAGTTACTTTATAGGTGCATTATACGATCGTTAGCTACCGTCACTACAGTTACAGTCACTACAGTTACAGTCACTACAGTTACAGTCACTACAGTCACTACAGTTACTTTATAGGTGCATTATACGATCGTTAGCTACCGTCACTACAGTTACAGTCACTACAGTCACTACAGTTACAGTCACTACAGTTACTTTATAGGTGCATTATACGATCGTTAGCTACCGTCACTACAGTTACAGTCACTACAGTTACAGTCACTACAGTTACAGTCACTACAGTCACTACAGTTACTTTATAGGTGCATTATACGATCGTTAGCTACCGTCACTACAGTTACAGTCACTACCGTCACTACAGTTACAGTCACTACAGTCACTACAGTTACTTTATAGGTGCATTATACGATCGTTAGCTACCGTCACTACAGTTACAGTCACTACAGTTACAGTCACTACAGTTACAGTCACTACAGTTACTTTATAGGTGCATTATACGATCGTTAGCTACCGTCACTACAGTTACAGTCACTACAGTTACAGTCACTACAGTTACAGTCACTACAGTCACTACAGTTACTTTATAGGTGCATTATACGATCGTTAGCTACCGTCACTACAGTTACAGTCACTACCGTCACTACAGTTACAGTCACTACAGTTACTTTATAGGTGCATTATACGATCGTTAGCTACCGTCACTACAGTTACAGTCACTACAGTTACAGTCACTACAGTTACTTTATAGGTGCATTATACGATCGTTAGCTACCGTCACTACAGTTACAGTCACTACCGTCACTACAGTTACAGTCACTACAGTCACTACAGTTACTTTATAGGTGCATTATACGATCGTTAGCTACCGTCACTACAGTTACAGTCACTACCGTCACTACAGTTACAGTCACTACAGTTACAGTCACTACAGTCACTACAGTTACTTTATAGGTGCATTATACGATCGTTAGCTACCGTCACTACAGTTACAGTCACTACAGTCACTACAGTTACTACAGTTACAGTCACTACAGTCACTACAGTTACTTTATAGGTGCATTATACGATCGTTAGCTACCGTCACTACAGTTACAGTCACTACAGTCACTACAGTTACTTTATAGGTGCATTATACGATCGTTAGCTACCGTCACTACAGTTACAGTCACTACAGTCACTACCGTCACTACAGTTACAGTCACTACAGTCACTACCGTCACTACAGTTACAGTCACTACAGTCACTACAGTTACTTTATAGGTGCATTATACGATCGTTAGCTACCGTCACTACAGTTACAGTCACTACCGTCACTACAGTTACAGTCACTACCGTCACTACAGTTACAGTCACTACAGTCACTACAGTTACTTTATAGGTGCATTATACGATCGTTAGCTACCGTCACTACAGTTACAGTCACTACAGTCACTACAGTTACTACAGTTACAGTCACTACAGTCACTACAGTTACTTTATAGGTGCATTATACGATCGTTAGCTACCGTCACTACAGTTACAGTCACTACAGTCACTACAGTTACAGTCACTACAGTCACTACCGTCACTACAGTTACAGTCACTACAGTCACTACCGTCACTACAGTTACAGTCACTACCGTCACTACAGTTACAGTCACTACCGTCACTACAGTTACAGTCACTACAGTCACTACCGTCACTACAGTTACAGTCACTACAGTCACTACCGTCACTACAGTTACAGTCACTACAGTCACTACAGTTACTACAGTTACAGTCACTACAGTCACTACAGTTACTTTATAGGTGCATTATACGATCGTTAGCTACCGTCACTACAGTTACAGTCACTACAGTCACTACAGTTACTTTATAGGTGCATTATACGATCGTTAGCTACCGTCACTACAGTTACAGTCACTACAGTCACTACCGTCACTACAGTTACAGTCACTACAGTTACTTTATAGGTGCATTATACGATCGTTAGCTACCGTCACTACAGTTACAGTCACTACCGTCACTACAGTTACAGTCACTACCGTCACTACAGTTACAGTCACTACAGTCACTACAGTTACTTTATAGGTGCATTATACGATCGTTAGCTACCGTCACTACAGTTACAGTCACTACAGTCACTACAGTTACTACAGTTACAGTCACTACAGTTACTTTATAGGTGCATTATACGATCGTTAGCTACCGTCACTACAGTTACAGTCACTACAGTCACTACAGTTACAGTCACTACAGTTACTTTATAGGTGCATTATACGATCGTTAGCTACCGTCACTACAGTTACAGTCACTACAGTCACTACCGTCACTACAGTTACAGTCACTACAGTCACTACCGTCACTACAGTTACAGTCACTACAGTCACTACCGTCACTACAGTTACAGTCACTACAGTCACTACCGTCACTACAGTTACAGTCACTACCGTCACTACAGTTACAGTCACTACAGTCACTACCGTCACTACAGTTACAGTCACTACAGTTACAGTCACTACAGTCACTACCGTCACTACAGTTACAGTCACTACAGTCACTACCGTCACTACAGTTACTTTATAGGGTTAGTTACTTCTATTTGCGGATGAGTCATTCCATATTTTCCGTGAGTGTTTAAATTTTTGCGAAAACAAAAGTGTGAACGTTTAATTTAAGTTTTGTTTATATGTAGATTTATGTTAAAATGTTTGTTTTTTTTTTTTTTTTTAGATGTATACTAGATCCTAAGTAAAGAAAAAAATATATATATGTATACTTACCTACCTAATTTATACAGTGCAATGGTCTCCTGTAATGCTGTATAAATGTTATGTGAATAAATAAATAAATAAATAAATAAATAGGTGCATTATACGATCGTTAGCTACCGTCACTACAGTTACATGTAGTATTGAATGAAATTGTGAATCTTTTGGAAAATTCCAATAATTTATTTTGTTATTCACGTAAGCCAATGCTACGCTTAATTTTCAAGCCACGCCCTCTTTTTTGGCCAATCACAGCGAAGAATTGCGGTGCATCCATCCATCCATCAGCTTGTGTTCGTCCACTGCTGGACATAGGCCTCTCCAATATTTCGCCACTCTTTGCGTTCCTCCGTCATCCTCACAGAGCCGTTACCCACAACGTTCTTCAGGTCGTCGGTCCAGTGGGTACGAGGTTCGCTTTACGTGGTCTCCTTCACAATGAGGGATTTTCCGACAGCTCAATTAAAAAAATACCTTGGTTCCAAATTACTCTATAGTAATTACCTTATTGTAGCGGGAGTTGATAAAATAATTTAAATATAATAATGAAGTTCCTAATTGAGATTATCTTTGTTTGCAGTGTGATCCGGCTGATCCAGCAGTACTTGAAGGAGTCTAACTTGACGCGCACGCTGGTCACCCTGCAGGTACGAACATTATAAAATATATACCAACTTAACGCGCACGCTGGTCACCCTGCAGGTACGAACATTATAAAATATATACCAACTTAACGCGCACGCTGGTCACTCTGCAGGTACTAACTTTATAAAATACATACCAACTTAACGCGCACGCTGGTCACCCTGCAGGTACTAACTTTATAAAATATATACCAACTTAACGCGCACGCTGGTCACCCTGCAGGTACTAACTTTATAAAATATATACCAACTTAACGCGCACGCTGGTCACCCTGCAGGTACTAACTTTATAAAATATATACCAACTTAACGCGCACGCTGGTCACCCTGCAGGTACTAACTTTATAAAATATATACCAACTTAACGCGCCCGCTGGTCACCCTGCAGGTACTAACTTTATAAAATATATACCAACTTAACGCGCACGCTGGTCACCCTGCAGGTACTAACTTTATAAAATATATACCAACTTAACGCGCCCGCTGGTCACCCTGCAGGTACTAACTTTATAAAATATATACCAACTTAACGCGCACGCTGGTCACCCTGCAGGTACTAACTTTATAAAATATATACCAACTTAACGCGCACGCTGGTCACCCTGCAGGTACTAACTTTATAAAATACATACCAACTTAACGCGCACGCTGGTCACCCTGCAGATACTAACTTTATAAAATATATACCAACTTAACGCGCACGCTGGTCACCCTGCAGGTACTAACTTTATAAAATATATACCAACTTAACGCGCACGCTGGTCACCCTGCAGATACTAACTTTATAAAATATATACCAAATTAACGCGCACGCTGGTCACCCTGCAGGTACTAACTTTATAAAATATATACCAACTTAACGCGCACGCTGGTCACCCTGCAGGTACTAACTTTATAAAATATATGCCAACTTAACGCGCACGCTGGTCACCCTGCAGGTAGTAACTTTATAAAATATATGCCAACTTAACGCGCACGCTGGTCACCCTGCAGGTACTAACTTTATAAAATACATACCAACTTAACGCGCACGCTGGTATAGTTTTCAAATTCAAATTCAAATAGTTTATTTTGCAAAGCAGGTATAGATATATACACTTTTTACACGTCAAATTTAATCTAATAAAGAAAATATATGTAATAAAATAATAAATGTACATGAACTAAATTAAAGGTTTATTTAATTTATGTAGCAATATATTTACGATTAAAATGATAGGTAAAATATATATTATAAAAGGTAAAATCCAATCAGCCGCCCGAACCCATACCGGAGACCCGGCCAGGGACCAGGAACAAGGTTCAATGATCACCAACCGAGCCCCCAGCACGAATCCAGGCGGCCGACCAAATCCCATCCTATATACTACATACTAATAGGTTACATATATAAATACATGCCTACCTCCGCCCATTCGATTAGTCTTGCTAAGAAGAAGGGCAAGAAACTTAGCAAGATCATGTCTTTTTTTTCAACATAAAACTTATACTATACAATATATGACTTATATCTACTTTAACCAAGGGATAAGAAAATACAAGACAGCAGGAATTCAGGTTAATGAAAAAAAGAAAAACATATATATCTTTGTCTACCTGTCTCATATAGTCCTTTTCCTTTTACAGTCTGTAATCAATTAATGTTTACACCTTAGAGGAATCATAAGTTAAGAAATTATACTATTTAATTAAATTATAACTTACTATCATTATCACTGTAACACCATGCTTCACCATCATCCAAATATTCATTTATTTTATAATATGCCTTTTTCAATAGGCCCTGCTTAATATACAATTAATATATTTCTTTTAATGTTGTTGTTGTTTATAATGTGATAAAATTGCTTGTAATGTATTATTAATTGAAATGTATATATTATATAAATGTGCATGCCCTAATAATAATTAGCTGGATTAGGCGTAAACTTAAGTAAGTACCATAAAACTTTATATTTATGATCATCTTGTTTCAACCTTCCCTTTCAAAAGCAAATAAATGGTTCTTATTTCTTAGCTAATAAGTCTAACAGTTTGCACTTGTCTAGGCATCGGAAAGAGAAAAAAAAAACGTTTTAGTGAGAGGGAGACAAAGAAAGGTATCTCGACCATTAGCAGCCTAACCTTGGTACTTGCTCTCTGCTTTTACCCGATACGTGCCAGCGAATTGTGACGTTGCAACATTTGGCTCCCTCTAGGACTTGTAGAAGTGAACACGAAGTGGCAACAACGCATAGATTGGCCTATTCCCAATTTTGTGCAAACATAGCGCCGCGCGCGTTGATGAGTTTGGGTATATGTACGGAAGATTTGCTATTCGTTACGTGCAGGCGTTTTCTTTTTTAGTAATACTTGGAAGTTAGAAGCACATAAAAATAATCGTAGATTCAAATAATGAATGGTGGATTCAGGATTGGTTAGTTGTGAAAATCTTTCACAAAATCTAAAAAAAAAAAGTATGACCACGAGCTGAGCATTAATAAATTGTTAGGTAAACATTTTTACATTGTTTGGTGATTTAATTTGGCGACACTTTTATCATTTTAAAAGCCAATACAATTATTTGATGATTGATATAATTTCCAAGTAATTCTTAATTAATATTTAGGTAAGCGTTTTAATATTATTTGGTGATTTACCTTAGTAACAGTGTTTATTGACAATAAAATTTATTAGGTAATTGATAAAATCACATCCTTATCTTATGGCAATATGTATTAAACTATGTCTTGCTATAATATACATTTTTAAATTATAGCTCCCGTGTTGAGTTTGTAGTGAGCAGTTACGGGGACCTAGAGGTCACACGTGTAATGTGTGTGACATGTGCAGGAAGAGACGGGCGTATCACTGAACACGGTGGAGAGTGTGGACGGGTTCTGCGCGGACATCAACGCAGGCCACTGGGACGCCGTGCTGAAGGCGGTCGTCTCGCTCAAGTTGCCGGAGCGCAAGCAGTGGGAACTGTACGAGCAGGTGGTGCTGGAGCTGGCGGAGCTGCGCGAGCTGCAGGCGGCGCGCTCGCTGCTGCGGCAGACCGAGCCCTGCCTCAGCATGAAGCAGCACGAGCCTGACCGGTACATGCACCTCGGTATGTCTACGTCTAGTAATGTTGTTGCACCCCATTCCAACAGTAGGTAGAGTCTGAACGAGTAAGATGTTCGCAGAGAACTTGGTGTCGCGCTCATACTTCGACCCGCGTGAGGCGTACGGCGCCGGCGGCGGCAAGGAGCGGCGGCGTGCGGCGCTGGCGGCGTCGCTGGCGGGTGAGGTGGCCGTCGTGCCCTCCTCGCGGCTACTGGCGCTACTCGGGCAGGCACTCAAGTGGCAGCAGCATCAGGGCCTGCTGCCGCCTGGCGCCGCCATCGACCTGTTCCGTGGCAAGGCGGCGCTCAAGGACCATCACGACGACCGCTGCGTTTCGCAGCTCTCCAAGATCATCAAGTTCGGTCAGAAGTCGCACGTGGAATGTGCCAGGTGAGTACCTAGTAGTAAAAAATGCCCTGGTAGTCGTCGTGTACTACCGGTAGACATGTAATGTACTACCGGTAGACATGTAATCATGGGCAGACTTAGGCGCTGATGGGGTTTTGTAAATCTTCAAATGGCTGACATTTTCCAAGTTCTTGACCGATTTCTTTGATAGTCTTAAACGATAATCCTGTAACAAATATATCCCCTATACACGAGCATCTGTAAGGAAAATGCCCTGCTTATACAGGTATATACATATTGTGTTATGTACAGTAATATGTACTTACAGTACATATATGTATCTATTCAATAATCAAAAAATTAGGTAATAATGTTTCCTATGTTCCTCTCCTCTCTACGTTTCCTATGTTCATAAGACATACTTGAGAGTACATCCATTTATTAATTACAAAAAAAATCATTAAAATAACGTATGTCATAATTCAACAACGGAAAATAAAGTATTCAAGAAAAACGAATGTACTGGTTATTTGTTAAATAATTCGACTTAGGTTTATACTAGAAGCTCCTTTAGTTCAAGGCTTTCGCCATTGAAAACAAATCCATTGGTACACGAACACAATAAAATTAATCCACTCTTTGATTCGACACGTTTCGAATAACACTTTTCATAAATTCTTAAGTTGCGCGCGACGTTTTATTTTTAATTAGATAAGTTAATATGTAAATATCGGATAATATAGTAAAGTGTGTGCGTGTAAAATATAATATTGTGGTGGTTTAGGGTTTTTACAAGAGAAGGAAAAATCGTAAACACTCAAGGCACGGTGGCTGCACGCTCTACGGTGATTTAGCTAGACTTTTGGTATTTGAGGGGATTCCAGACCCAGATGAGTCCAGAATGAAGTGGGGGCCCCTACAGATTTAGAAGAAGCCCACCCTGCACACCTTTAATAGACGTCCCCACACTATTACACAGAATAATAACGCTTCCAAACAAAATCCTTCGAACGAGCTAGCTATCCTTTGTACCTACATGTCCCTAAAAATTTACCCAATCATACAAAACCCTCGCAAAACATCACTTAAGCATTCATCTTTTCTACGACTTAATATCCAGTTAGTTCTACGATTTTCTACACTCGACGTTTTGGATAGAGTTTCGAAAGTGCATCCTCCAGCTATCAGCCGTTAAACCCCGAACGGCTTCAGAGTCACACGAGCAACATAGCAAGGGATCGCATCTGGGCTGACTGCTATGAGAAACCGGAAATCTGGCAAGACACAGTCTCCAAAAACCAACCCCTAAACCTCTGTGGTTACACTACTGCACTCACAAAAAAAAGCTAAAACATGGACCCTGACGTTGAAGAAATGTTTTCGGGGAGTCCTCATTTAGTCAGCTCCGCTACGTAGAAATCTGTTAAAGGAAAATAGCTATATGGAAAATAGAAATATAATGAAAGTCGATTGTAGCCCTCTCCGTCAGTTTCAGCATCTAGAACCCATTAGACTCCCCTACGATCTAAGGTAAGCAGGTCCTGAGAAAACGTAGCCGATTCTAAGGACAAAAAGGGGGAAGCAAATAGATAAAACAATAATATATATTCTTGTAGATAATACATATATTTGTGTATATATTAATAATTTCCAATATTCCGCTAAGCACTCTTACCATGCTATTCAAAATGCAGACTCAAGCACCGCCCGCCCTCCCGCATAAAACATGCACAAGCAAAGCAAGCAGTACGAGCACAAAATAAAGCAATCTTAAATAACAAGCAAGAAAACTTATCGACACGTGTTTCGCCTCTAAATAAGGCATCCTCGGGATGTTTTGTCCGCCCGAACGCTCGACAGCAAAATCAATTATATATTTAAGATTCCAATTTAAGAATTTTGGTATTATCCGGTTTCCAATTTAAGCATGAGTCTAATTTAACTTCATCCACTTGTGTAATAGTGATTCCATTTATTGAAATTTGTAGTGTATAATTATTTCTAGCTGTAGTTTTGAACAACATAACATTAGTTTTATTAGTGTTTAATTTAAGATTGTTACAAACAAACCATGCCTGGAAAGCCAACGTAGTGTTCTGTACTTTATCATTGAGATATTTATATTGTCAGAACTAATTACTGCATTTGTATCATCAGCTAATAGCACTATATGTATGCCAGGGACTTTGTTTTTTATGTAGTCTATCAGATCATTGGTGAAAATTGTGAAGAGAATAGGCCCTAATATAGACCCTTTGCGGGCACCCCACGCGTTATCGTTCTGACATTAAATCGCGCCATCTTTTGCATTCCTTTGTCTGTACATTTGATCTCTACATATTGGCTTCTATTTTTTAAGTAGTTTTCCATTAAATGCAATTAGCCTTTCCGGACACCATAATGTTCCAATTTTCCCAACAGAATGTGGTGGTCAACAGTATCAAACCCCGAGCTAAGATCTAAGAAAAGCGCTGCAACCTTCTTTTTTTCCGAAAGATATCTCACCGTATAATCGATCAAAGTTTCTACCGCATCTGCAGTACCAATACTTTTCCTGTTCCGTACTGTCTATTGTTTATTACTCTGTTCAAAGATAAATGCGTACAAAGCCTATGTCGAATATTTTAGATATTGTTGGAAGAACAGAAATTTGTCTATACATTTTGACGTCTATTTTGGACCCTTTTTGAAAACCGGTATTACTTTTGCAATCTCATGGGTTTTTACTTCACATTGAACTTATAATTTAGAAGTGATTTTTGTTTTGTGTTTACTGTTACTCAATTATTTAAGTAACATTGTTTTTTATTGTTTTTAATTAAACGATATGGATCTTGAAATACATACATTTATAAAAATAATGTTTGTTTTTACTAGTTACTATACTTTTGACATTTGATAAGCGGTCTCTATGACCGCAGGTAGGTGGTTATGTGACAAAAATAGGGGGTAAGTAGTTAATGGTTAAAGTAATATAAATTAAAATTATTCTCTTTCTCTAGAGTAGGTTCTTATGATGATCACTGACTCCAAACTATTCAGCTCAAATTTTATTAAATATATTTATACACACTAGAATTTAGTAGTCCTTCACAAACCACCAAACAACTTTCTTACTCTTGTATTTAAGGACTAAGTTCCACTCATCTATTTCTTACTAAATATATTCTCATTGAATCTCCAGATCAAAATTAGTCACAGGTCCTAATATTATACGTCTTTTCTAGCCGTAAATAAGGCTTAATGCTCGATTTCATAATGCGTCGTAATCAAAGACACAAACTTTTCGTTATTAGCAATTCTTACGTCTTGAAAACCCTATAATTTGAATTTACCTAACATTCTATTGATCAATAATAAAGTTTCCTAATATCACCCTATCAGTAGATTTTATCATGAAATTTACCTGCCTAACATTTGGCCCTAAAATATAGATTCCTAGACTTCCAAATGTGTGAATTTCAATGCTAGAGGTCCGGTACCTCACATTTAAAATTAAGCGTGTGTATGGTTGTACATTGTGCTAGCAAACACCATATAACCCCCCAACTAATCGACAGAAAGAAGTGGGGCAAGTTGGAACCCCTCTGTGTGCCTAAAACCCTAAAACTTTTCCCTACTCAGCCAGGGGGTGATACAGTAAAAAGACGTCACCCATCTGGCTGGGATATCCTATATGATCATGTGAATATATAAATATATAGATATGAGACCATGATTAGCTCAATCAGATGACAAAGGATAGAACAAATATCTTGCCTCTTCACGGCAATAAACGTCACCCTTCATGGGGGATGTGATCCAGTATGTAAAACTGGAGCAAGGCCATCCCAGACACTTGCTTTCCTCCAGAGGAGGTTAAAACTAAACTCTGTCGTTCACACCACTAGATGACCCGAGTCTAGCCCAGTGCGACTTCCGCTCTGTAAGTTCCCTGCCTGGCTCTTCAAGATTTCCCAGCAACTAGCCCTATGCCGCCCTAGTACATTTTCCCCTTTTCCACGTCTGGCAATACTAAAAAGAGACTATACTCCCTTTCCCTCCCCATAAACCCCTGAATCGACCTATGCACTACTAGGCATATTTAATTTAATTTAATTTATTTATTTCCCAACTTACATTACATTACAGGAATGCAACCTAATGCGATAGGATGTGTTTGACTTATTTTATCTTATAAATCTACAAAATAACACTATTAACTACATATTTCATCAAACTTACTGTACCTACTTATCTTTATAACACTGTGTATATAACGCTATTTTAGTGAATTCACTTAGAGCACAATTAAAAAGGTCTATGAGTTCCGCGATAGAATTGAGAATGGTAAACGCGCGCGTCAGCGGCGCCTCCGCAATCAGTGCGGTGCGTGCGTGCGGTACGAGCAGCAAGGGCGACTGGTGGCTCCGCCACATGTACCTGTCTGGTACACACAAATACACTTCTCCCATTAACACTGGTTTGTATATCTTCCCTATCAATATTTTAAACATGTGTGTAACCAAAGACAGTTCACGCCCGGCTCGAAGGACCATGAACAAGTCCCGAAACCGTATACAATAAATGAAACAACGAACAGAGTTCTTCAGTGGTTGCGTGTATTGATAAAATTTGTAACCATTTAATTGTAGCAAAAATCAAATGATATCGCGAGTTAGAATGCATGTAACACCATCTAGTCTGGAATTATCAGAACTAAACTCTTAACATTTCGCCCCCCATGGCCAGAAAGGACATAAACTTAGAAAATAACAAAAATCTGAATTTTTGGCCAAAGGATTTATACTACAATCTAAATAAATTACACATAGCTTCGTTTTGCAGACATTAAAATAGAGGTACATACATTTATTATGTGAGCTACAACAAAAATTCTTAAAAACTTATAATACTGACACTTCCTAAATTAACATGACTAATCTGACAATGGCAGAATACATGATTTTGAAACAGGTCTCTTAATTATGTTACCTTTACATTTCAAACTGACAACCCGTGTGATATTGTCCAATCCAGGATGCTTGTCATTAATTATACCATATAACCATTTCGCTGGTGGAAGATTATCTTATTTGACTAAAACGATATCACCAATCTTAGGTTCAGGTGTCTGGTATGCCCATTTATACCGGTGCATAAGCTGGGTCAGATACTCCTGAGATCACCTACGCCAGAAGCCCTGCAACATACGTTGTGTGAATTGCCATCTTTTCAGGCTAGTAATGTTGGAGTTCTCATAGTTAACATCAGGAACAAGAACAAGAGGTTCTCCAACTAGAAAATGGCCAGGTGTTAACGGGGACAAATCTTCTGGGTCGTCACTTATCTGTGATATTGGTCTCGAATTGAGACAAGCCTCAATTTGAGCCAACACCGTAGATAGTTTTTCGAATGTCAAGAGTTGAATTACCTATCACTCGCTTCAAATGGTGTTTGGTGGACTTGATCCCAGCCTCCCACAATCTGCCAAGATTCGTAGCATGTGCTGGGATAAAATGCCACGTTGTACCATTAGTAGCGAGCCTATCTGCTATTTCAACAGCTATACTGGACTTTTGTTTGAAAAATAGAGTTTTTAACTCTTTTGCCGCACCAACAAAGTTTGTGCCGTTGTCACTCCAGAGGTCTACGCATAGGCCACGTCTGACTACAAAGCGTTTAAAAGCACTTAAAAAACCCTCAGCTGTCATATCAATCACTACCTCAAGGTGAACAGCTTTTGTAGCCATAAAAACAAAGAGACAAATATATTCCTTTGTGGAGTGATGACCTCTGCCTTTTGAAGTACGAATACTAATAGGACTAGCGTAGTCAACACCGCTGTGATAAAATGGTCGGCAAGGTGTCGTCCTAGGTGCAGGTAACTGTCCCATCAACTAGGTAGTAGCACGTGCTGCATGACGAACACACCTGACACATTTTCGACAAAAAAACTTTGCAAGTCGTTTTACATCTGTGATCAAATACTTGCTTCGCAAATAATTTGTGCTGCATGACGAACACACCTGACACATTTTCGACAGAAAAACTTTGCAAGTCGTTTTACATCTGTGATCAAATACTTGCTTCGCAAATAATTTGTGCTGCATGACGAACACACCTGACACATTTTCGACAAAAAAACTTTGCAAGTCGTTTTACATCTGTGATCAAATACTTGCTTCGCAAATAATTTGTGCTGCATGACGAACACACCTGACACATTTTCGACAGAAAAACTTTGCAAGTCGTTTTACATCTGTGATCAAATACTTGCTTCGCAAATAATTTGTGCTGCATGACGAACACACCTGACACATTTTCGACAGAAAAACTTTGCAAGTCGTTTTACATCTGTGATCCAATACTTGCTTCGCAAATAATTTACCATGAGTTGAGGTCCCCCATGGAAAGTTTTTTCATGAGCCTCAGCTACTAACAAATTCGCTAAATGAGAATTTCGAGGTATGAGAATTGGATGCTTTACATTCTCACTAACTTGGGCTTGATTAATTCGGCCACCCACTCTCATTATACCATCTTGATCAATGAACGGGTTGAGAGAAGAGAGAGAGCTCTTTTTATGCACTATGGCTTTCTTCAACAAACTTTCTAATTCAGCACTGAAATACTGGCTATGGCATTGTTTTATGCATAAATTCAGAACTGCAATTAACTCTGTAGTCGTAAGCCAAAGAGGAAATTTCTCTTTCCTGTAGGAGATTCTTATGAAAATATAAAAAAATATAAAAAGGAAATAAAATAAATGAAAAAAATATTTTATAAAAATACAACATGGGTATCAAATTATAAGGATTAGAAAGTTGATTGTAAAAATATATAGTTTGGCTATATTTAATTGCATTTATTTCGAGAAATCCTCGAAAAACCGTAAAAAAATGTATGTCCCTCCCTTATCTCCAAAACTGATGGACAGAAAAATATGAAAAAAATCTTGGTTATAGTTGTTTACGTACAGATTACAGGAAAAATAAAGCGGTTGAGAAATTCACGAAAAAAAATTACAAAAGCTGTATCATCCACAATACGGAACTCTAGGTACGCGAGTCTGACTCGCACTTGGCTGGTTTTTCAATCAGTTTGCCCGCCACTTTAAGACAAACAACAAACTCTTCATTTTCTTGTTACGTGAATTTCCCATAATTGCGTTTAGTCACAAAAAACCTACTAGTAAATAATCAGACGTAAAAAGCTGTCGTTTGTTGCATAAAATCGTGAGCGCAAGCGACGCAGCCATCCCGTACGAAAGCCGAAGCGGGACTGAATCGGGGGTCAGGCGGCAGGGCGGTCCAGGTTAGGCTGACTACAGCGCGCGATCATTTAGGTATTTTCTTTTTACGGTGAAAATAATGGTTTATTCATTTTTATTTTATAGTCTGCAGCTGCTTTATACTAACATCAGTTATATTATGCAAAGTTTCAGATCTAATTTCAAGTATTCATTGAATGCTATCGGTTTATTTTACGGTTTGGAGGTAACTTTGTAATTTTTTTCTATTAAGAAAATTTTATGACATCAAGTTCTCACCATAATGTTGACATAGCATTAGTCCTCAACTTTACCATATATTTATTTCAAAGTGATTGTTGCAGTGTTTGTTGGTATAAAGCTGGATCATGCGAAGCGAAGTCAGTTATCATACAGCCTTAAAGTTCCACCCAGGCCTATCAGTTATTGTAGGAGCGGCGGCGGCGGCGGGTATGCACAGCTCCTCGGCCGTTAGCGACACCGCGAGGGGCGGGTGATACGCGTCCACGGGTACAGTGGAGACCACATCAAGCTATACACTTGCAGTACGACAATAGCCCCTACAGGGAAGAATATAAGATAGGTACAAAGTCCAATGTGTCTTACTTGATGCGGTCTCCACTGTACGAGTGGCCCTGTCGCCTCTCGCACGCTCATACTTCATTTCCCACTGAACGTGCTCAAAACCAAATCTAATTGGCGATTATTACAGTTGTCAATTGCTCTGAGTGAACCCACAATATGTCAATAAATATTCATAGTAATTTCTTACATTTGAATTTCCAGAATACAAGTTAAAATCGCCTATAACTACTACACTATTATGCCTATCACAATATTGCTCAATAATCCTAAATAAAATCAAATATTCATTCTCACAACAATTCGGCGGTATATATACAATACACAACAAAAACAAATATTTATTATTCAAATAAACAGTTGCCGCTACCAACTCAAACATGTGATCATCAACATTCTCTAAACGAGGTGTGGCCACGAGACAAGCGCCGCCCTGCTTGCGTCCATCCGCGCGGTCGCAGCGGGTTATCGTGTAGCCCGGTGGCACTATTATCGTGTAGCCCGGTGGCACTATTATCGTGTAGCCCGGTGGCACTATTATCGTGTAGCCCGGTGGCACTATTATCGTGTAGCCCGGTGGCACTATTATCGTGTAGCCCGGTGGCACTATTTCCGCATCTTGAATGGATTGATTACAACCAGTTTCCGTAAACGCGAATAAATCTGAGTTTGACGATAGAATACTATAATAAAGATCCTCCAGTTTTGTGCGCAGACCCCGTACATTCTGATAATATATATCATCAAATTCATGCTTTGGGGTTAAATTTATTTGTTTCACTACGAAACCACACCCATTCACAATATTCCACGTTTATTGGCCAATTATCAGATTCGCAGAGCTTGGCATACATACTTTCGGACAATCCTATTATAAAGGCGTAGTCCCGTTCCGTCTTGTTGTAAAGTAGCACGACCGGCTGGTACCCGGTCTTTTCCACCAGTCGTGCTGCTTAACAAATAAAGTTAAAAAGTGACCTAATTGTAACCTAATAGTTGGGAAAGGGTTCTGAAGAAAACTTCGAGGTACTTTACAATTAAGTGTATTTAACTTTATCAAATAAATATAATTTGACAAGACTGAAGATGTAATTGACAATATTACATTGGAACAAAATTCTACCAAGTCATTACTAAAACTTTTAGGACATAAATAGTTGAGTTAGGTATCACCTTAACTTCAGGTAACAATATTACATTGAAACAAAATTCTACCAAGTCATTACTAAATCTTTTAGGTCATAAAATAGTTGTGTTAGGTACCGCCTTAACTTCAGGTAACAATATTACATTGGAACAAATTCTACCAAGTCATTACTAGAACTTTTAGGACATGAATAGTTGAGTTAGGTACCACCTTAACTTCAGGTAACAATATTACATTGGATCTTGTGAATCTACAGTTAAAAAAAGTCTTTAAGAGAAAGAAAAAAAAACTTGAAAAACAAGGAAAATAAACTCCAAAACAAATCTAGCTCAGTAGAGCCGTGAATCCATCTTAAATAATATTTGTCGACATACTGTTTTGACTAAGTCGTCTGGTACACCATCCAGTTTTACCAGGAAAAATTACGGAACAATGAAATTTTAAATTTTTAGGTTATCAAATGAAACAGAAAGGAGAATTAACACTTCGTTTAGAAAGTTTATAAAACTAAGTGTCCTGGAAACATTCCGTCCAAGCCACCTTTTAAAATGTGAGGTTAAAAATAAAACCTACGTCACATACTTGGAAATCGCCACCATTTTCTAACCAGATCTGCCACGCAGTCCGCTGTCCGACTTAGGGTGAATGAACTCCAACCCGGCGATTTCGTCTGTCCAACCTCGCTAACAAAAGGGCAGCTTGACCGCGTTTCTACCACGCGGCTGCCATCACTCAGCCACCAGGACAAAGAACACAAAAAGAATACAACCTGGAATTAGGAGAAAATAAAAACATATTAAAACCTTTACAACACGGAAACGAGGAAAAGAGAAAACCGGTGACTCGATTACTAAGAAAGTAATACGAACCATGACCCGACAATAGATCAGATCTCCCCCCTTCCCAGCCGAAAATTTCTTTTTAATCCATCAATTCATTTCTAATAATTCTTCTGAAATACAAAAAACAATATTACAGAAACTATTCCACGCAAAATAAACACACCAATTTAAACTCGAAACAAACCTTTAAAATAAAAAACACGTTTTGGCAAAGCCGCCATGATCAAATTTTCCAGAACAAAGAACCAAAAAGGTAAAAAACAAGACACGACTCGACAGCTAAAACACTGGCCGAGCATTCATTTCGGAAACGGAAACTCGCACAAGCCAAGCGAACGAACTTCATCTACATCCACTCAACTTGAAACTCGCACCAACCCAGCGAACGAACTTCATCCACAACAACTCAACATTTTGACATGACCACACCCAACAAGCTAACAACGATGCGAAAACGCTGAGCAACGATGCATAAACGCTGAGATAAACGCAAGTTATACAATTTGCTATGCTACATTGTGTTTAATACTGTCGACTTTTATTTTAGCCTTTTCTCCGCAATTTTTTTTTACGAATTTCTCAAATTTTCAGCTGTCGTAAGTCGTATCTTTCTTCAACCGCCATACATGCAGATATTTCTTCTCAGTTCCCTCAATACCAATCGAGCTCGTGCATCCACTCTTTTTTAGGGCTCCGTAGTACCTAAAAGGTACAAAAGGAACCTTATGGTGAGACTCCGTTGTCCGTCCGTCCGTATGTCACAGCCTCATAACTTTAGCACCGTTAAAGATAAATACATGAAATTTGGCACAAAAATATTGTTATATTAGGGTCTAAATAAAATATGAAAAATTTGAAATTGTTCAAAATATTTCCAAAACAAAAGTGAGAAAAATAAAAAATATTGGCCTAAAAATACAATATGGGTATCAAATTGTAGGTATTAAAAAGTTGATTCTAAAAATATACACTTTTAATATATTTACTGACACTGGTTTCGAGAAATCTTTAAAAAACCCCAAAAATATGTATGTCCGGGGGGCCTTATCTCCGAAACTGGCAGACCGAAAAATATGTCAATTATAGATCATAACTGGCCAATTACAGGATCAAATTCAAAATTCAAAAAGTTTATTTTGCAAAGTAGGTATATACAGGGTGTCCCATAATAAGCGAATCAAATTGTTATGGGAGGTAGCTTAGTCCAATTCCTATCAAATAAAATAAACATAGGTGAAACAAAAGTTCGATGGTTTTTGAGTTAATTAACTTTTTCAAAAAAAATTTAAAACATCTTCCCGTCCCTGTTTTTTTTGCTGTCATTACTTTATTTTTCAGTTAAGAATTTTTTTATTTTCAGAATATTATTTAAAAATACTATTTCATGAATTGGCTACCAAACATTTTGGAAAAGTTACACCAAATTTAAATGGCAAGACTTTGTTTTCACTTCTTGTGTAAATTCGAAAAAAATCTTTAAACTTTGGATCTCTGTGATGAAAAAAAAAATTATGGAGTGGGAATGATAAACTATTTTAAAAACTTGCTCATTTAATGTTCTTTTTAGAAATGTAAGATATGTGACTATTTTCATAAGAATAAGCCTATTTATTAACCTTGATCAACGGCAGGAATGGATATTTAAAAAATATTATCCATAATTTGAACTAAAAATCTTATTTACACTATCGCATCGACGTTCTAACCGTTCTTTTGACTATTTATCTAAGAACAGTTAAAAAATAAACAAGGACATCAACAGCGTGATGTATAGCTGTCTCGTTTTAACATGAAGCTAGCTGCCATGCCACCACTAATTTGCCATTGTTGTTTGTTTGCGCACTCACTTGTCGCTCAGTGCAACACTTTACCTACTGTGCTACACTCGTGTACTATCACTGCTTCCGTATTGCGATATTCCAACGAACCTGGCTTTAATTTGGACTTTGCTGTGCTCTTGATTTGGTATCTTGTGAAGTGTACGACTTGGCGCTTCTCGGGACTTGTTTTGCTTGTGAATTGGATCATTGTGTTTGTGATTTGTTGCATCATGGCAAATCATCAAGACCATCCATTTACCCATCATGAGTATGCAGATATGCATTTGATTTATGGAGAAACCAGACATTTCGACGAAATACGTGGAAGTGTCACATACTCTGCTAGACAAGCTGCAAGGATTTATGCTGATCGTTATCCAAACGGACAACACCCACAATATGGAGTTTTTTTAAGGGTTGACAAAGCCTTCAGAGAAGGAAGAAATCCAGGTAGACACGGTGGTGAGGGTAGACCTGTAGAGGTTGACGATGAGGAAGTTCTCTTACAAATTGAAGACGATCCATCAACTTCTTGTCGGCGCATCGAACAAATTACGGGAATACCGAAATCCACTGTGCATAGAGTACTCAAACGATATCAATATCATCCTTACCATGTTACGCGTGTACAAGCACTTCTGACACGCGATTATGCGAAGCGCGTGGTATTTTGCCAACGAATGCTACGCAAACACCAAGAAGACCCGGATTTTTTTAATCACGTATTGTGGAGTGATGAGTCCGCCTGCAGGAAAGATGGCTACATCAATTTGCATAATCTCCACAGTTGGCGGATGGTCAATCCGCATGAAAAGAAGGAAGACCATTCACAGTACCAATTTAAAATAAACATGTGGGCCGGAATTTACAACGGTCGAATCGTGGGCCCAGTAGAACTGCCCTCAGTTCTGAATGGACAAAATTACTTGGAATTTCTGCAAAATACTTTGCCAGTTTTGTTAGAAGACGAGTCACTTCAAGCCCGAGCACAAATGTGGCTGCAAAATGACGGGTGTCCGGCTCATTATGCTGTTCAAGTAAGATCTCATCTCAACGAAGCATACCCCAGCCGTTGGATTGGCAGACTAGGCCCCATTCTGTGGCCACCAAGGTCGCCAGACCTTAATCCACTCGACTTCTTCTACTGGGGCTGTTTAAAGGATCGAGTGTACGCAAAGCCCATTCACAATGAGGGAGAACTACGCGAACGAGTGACACAAGCCGCCAGAAGCATTACGGCACTCAGCCTGCGCCGACTAAAACGAAATTTTTTGAAAAGGTGTCGTTTATGCATTCGCACAGGCGGGCGTCAGTTCGAACATTTGTTATAAGGAGATATTCTTAAAAAAAAACGTATCACTTTTTCTTGTCGGTATACACTTTTTTATAATAAAAAAAATAATCACTTCTTCACATTGTTTTAATTAAAACTCAACAATTTTTACTTTTATAGCATTTTAGTTCAAATTATGGAAAGTAAATATTTTTAAAAATCCATTCCACCCGGTGGTCAAGGCCAATAACTAGTCTCGCCCTTATGAAAGTGGTCAAATGTTATACATTTTTGGAAATAACATTAAATGAGCAAGTTTTCAAAATAGTTTATCATTCCCACTCCATACTTTTTTATTTCATCACAGAGATCCAAAGTTTAAAGATTTTTTTCGAATTTACACAAGAAGTGAAAACAAAGTCTTGCCATTTAAATTTGGTGTAACTTTTCTAAAATGTTTGGTAGCCAATTCATGAAATAGTTATTTTTAAATAATATTCTGAAAATAAAAAAATTCTTAACTGAAAAATAAAGTAATGACAGCAAAAAAAAACAGGGACGGGAAGATGTTTTCAATTTTTTTTGAAAAAGTTAATTAACTCAAAAACCATCGAACTTTTGTTTCACCTATGTTTATTTTATTTGATAGGAATTGGACTAAGCTACCTCCCATAACAATTTGATTCGCTTATTATGGGACACCCTGTATAAACTATATAGATATATAATTATATATATATATAAGCCAATACTTTATGCCGTAGATCAAAAAAAATATTACTTTTTCTTTTTTTTTTACCTCATTGAAAATTTATTCTAGTTTTAGAAAAACAAAACCGCATCAGATTTTGACAACTACTTCAGGAGATAGAGCCAAAAACAAAATAGGCGCGAAAAGTTGGCGGGAAAAAAAATTCGCCAATAATTCTACAGGTTGAGAATAAACTAAAAATTATAGCATTAAAGCTTTATATATTTCAAATCAAAACATGACGGTTCCTCACCCAAATAATGGGTGAGTTATCTTCTTTTCTCAACAGTAGATACCCGTCCGCCTCGAACCAATAACAATTTGTAAGAGTTTTCCTTCTTGAAAGCGCGAGCTTTAGCGTGTATCGACCGGTTACCTGGCGACAAATGCTCCCCAACATGGTTGTTGTTTATCATCTCCGAGATCCAAGTGGGCACTGCTGAGCTTATCTTCCGGATTGGCTCTTTTAAATATCAAGCAAGAAGCCAAGAGAGTGTCGCGCAATCGAGGCGAGGACAGTTTAATAATAACTGTCGTTGGTCTGGATGAGTTAGTGTTCATTTTAGTTTAATAATAACTGTCGTTGGTCTGGATGAGTTAGTGTTCATTTTAGTTTAATAATAACTGTCGTTGGTCTGGATGAGTTAGTGTTCATTTTAGTTTAATAATAACTGTCGTTGGTCTGGATGAGTTAGTGTTCATTTTAGTTTAATAATAACTGTCGTTGGTCTGGATGAGTTAGTGTTCATTTTAGTTTATTAATAACTGTCGTTGGTCTGGATGAGTTAGTGTTCATTTTAGTTTAATAATAACTGTCGTTGGTCTGGATGAGTTAGTGTTCATTTTAGTTTAATAATAACTGTCGTTGGTCTGGATGAGTTAGTGTTCATTTTAGCAACTCTGGAACTCGACTGTATATCCTTTTCGTTAATCTGACACGAAACGATAACGACATTATAAACAACGATTCACCATAGACAAATAATAGGTACTGAGTACACTTTGATCGTCACACGAACACGACGCTTGCTTAACACTGACAGCAGGATAGCACATACTGCGGGCGTTGTGTCCCTGGGTGCGTGCGGTGCGGTAAACAACGCTTGTCGGTTGCAGGTTCTCGCCGGACGGGCAGTACCTGGTGACGGGCTCCGTGGACGGGTTGGTGGAGGTGTGGAACTTCACGACCGGCAAGATCCGCAAGGACCTGCGCTACCAGGCTCAGGACGAGTACATGAGCATGGAGGAGGCGGTGCTGAGCCTTGCGTTCGCGCGCGACTCGGACACGCTCGCGGCCGGCTCCAACGACGGCAAAGTGAAGGTGTGGCGCGTGTCGAGCGGCGCCGTGCAGCGCAAGCTGGAGCGCGCGCACGCGAAGGGCGTCACGTGCCTGCAGTTCAGTCGCGACGGCACGCAGCTGCTGTCCGCCAGCTTCGACCGCGCGGTGCGTGTACACGGTCTCAAGTCCGGCAAGCTGCTGAAGGAGTTCCGCGGACACGCAAGCTTCGTGAACGAGGCGGTGTTCACGCCGGACGGGCACGGCGTGCTGAGCGCCTCGTCGGACGGCACGGTGCGCGTCTGGAGCGTGCGCTCGGGCGAGTGCACCGCCGTGCTCAAGCCGCTGGGCGCGGGTGAGCCGCCGGTCAACGCGCTGCTGCTCATGCCCAACAACCCGGAGCACTTCGTTGTATGCAACCGCACTAACACGGTGGCCATCATGAACATGCAGGGACAGATCGTGCGCTCGTTCAGCTCGGGCCGGCGCGAGCAGGAGGGTGGAGCGCTGGTGTGCGCGTCGCTGTCGGCGCGCGGCCGCTACGTGTACTGCGCCGCGGAGGACCTCGTGCTCTACGCGTTCGACACTGGCACTGGCAAGCTGGAGCGGACCCTCAATGTGAGTCATATTTGTTGATTACTGCTGCGGCCTGAAATTTAGGCATCGATGGTCGAACGTAGCCGCGGCACACATACGTAAGTCCATCAATGCGCAATTGCCGCCAAAGCTTGTATAGGTATTACTTCACCAAATGACGTTTGTACTTTTTATTTACAGTTCAAAAAGTTGATATGCTAGGCACTTTTAATAGGAAAAGTTTCTACTGGAGACTACTAGAGTAACACTTACCCTGACGTCAGGATATTCACTACTAGAGTAACACTTACCCTGACGTCAGGATATTCACTACTAGAGTAACACTTACCCTGACGTCAGGATATTCACTACTAGAGTAACACTTACCCTGACGTCAGGATATTCACTACTAGAGTAACACTTACCCTGACGTCAGGATATTCACTACTAGAGTAACACTTACCCTGACGTCAGGATATTCACTGTCTGCTGCTTCATTCTAAATATTTTCATCGGACTATTTCTTCGCTTGAACTTCATTTTAATCAATAAATATTAATTTAATAAAATACCAATAAAAGCTTATTTTTCTAATATTTGTCCATTTTAATCTCCAAAATAAAAATAAAATGAGACAGGCGATATTTAAAATACAGTGTAATATGTGTGTGTGTGTGTGTGTGTGTGTGCAGGTACACGAGAAGGCGGTGATCGGCGCGACGCACCACCCCCACCAGAACCTGCTCGCCACCTACAGCGAGGACGGACTGCTCAAGTTGTGGCGCGTCTGAACGTGCCTCGACTATGTACATCTAGCTACCAATCATTCATTAATATTACTTACATTAAGATACCTAATTCGTTTTATTTTACGTGAAAAACATTAATTGAATCGTGCCTCTTTCCAATAGAGAACCTTGTCTCTAACTATTCACTGTCATTCATCTCTCAACAAAACGTTGACTGTAGTGGAGCCATCGATCGTTTGATGGCACCTATATGTAGTGGAGCCATCGATCGTTTGATGGCACCTATATGTAGTGGAGCCATCGATCGTTTGATGGCACCTATATGTAGTGGAGCCATCGATCGTTCGATGGCACCTATATGTAGTGGAGCCATCGATCGTTTGATGGCACCTATATGTAGTGGAGCCATCGATCGTTTGATGGCACCTATATGTAGTGGAGCCATCGATCGTTTGATGGCACCTATATGTAGTGGAGCCATCGATCGTTCGATGGCACCTATATGTAGTGGAGCCATCGATCGTTTGATGGCACCTATATGTAGTGGAGCCATCGATCGTTTGATGGCACCTATATGTAGTGGAGCCATCGATCGTTCGATGGCACCTATATGTAGTGGAGCCATCGATCGTTTGATGGCACCTATATGTAGTGGAGCCATCGATCGTTTGATGGCACCTATATGTAGTGGAGCCATCGATCGTTTGATGGCACCTATATGTAGTGGAGCCATCGATCGTTTGATGGCACCTATATGTAGTGGAGCCATCGATCGTTTGATGGCACCTATATGTAGTGGAGCCATCGATCGTTTGATGGCACCTATATGTAGTGGAGCCATCGATCGTTTGATGGCACCTATATGTAGTGGAGCCATCGATCGTTTGATGGCACCTATATGTAGTGGAGCCATCGATCGTTCGATGGCACCTATATGTAGTGGAGCCATCGATCGTTCGATGGCACCTATATGTAGTGGAGCCATCGATCGTTTGATGGCACCTATATGTAGTGGAGCCATCGATCGTTCGATGGCACCTATATGTAGTGGAGCCATCGATCGTTCGATGGCACCTATATGTAGTGGAGCCATCGATCGTTTGATGGCACCTACATGTAGTGGAGCCATCGATCGTTCGATGGCACCTATATGTAGTGGAGCCATCGATCGTTTGATGGCACCTATATGTAGTGGAGCCATCGATCGTTTGATGGCACCTATATGTAGTGGAGCCATCGATCGTTTGATGGCACCTATATGTAGTGGAGCCATCGATCGTTTGATGGCACCTATATGTAGTGGAGCCATCGATCGTTTGATGGCACCTATATGTAGTGGAGCCATCGATCGTTTGATGGCACCTATATGTAGTGGAGCCATCGATGGTTCGATGGCACCTATATGAGAGCTGTGAATAGTGATTGATATATATTAGAGATGTGCCGACTATGACTTTGGCCGACTAGCTGATTGACTAGTCGGTTGAAAAAAGGCCGACTAGTCGGCTAAGCCGATCATTGCTTTCGGTGGTATATAAAATATGTAAAATTATTATTCTGGTATATAACAATAATTCGAGTATATAAAAACTTATGTGACGTAATAAGTTCTTAGTTCGGTGTTGTAGAAAGTCGCATTTAGATTATTTTTAAAATTTTTATAGTCTTCTTGATTTAAGTCCAATTATTTACCAAAGAAAGTGTTCCGATTCCTAGATTAT
The DNA here is from genome assembly GCA_934047225.1 of Ypsolopha sequella. Taxonomy (NCBI): domain Eukaryota; kingdom Metazoa; phylum Arthropoda; class Insecta; order Lepidoptera; family Ypsolophidae; genus Ypsolopha; species Ypsolopha sequella. The sequence goes on along the minus strand of OW203990.1, from coordinate 30,584,907 downwards.
TTTACAAACTGTGAGGCTGATTCTAACTAAAGTAAAAATTTATAACAATAAAGATTACGATTTCATTTCAAAGCAGGTAGCTAGATGTGATAGATATGTGTAGATAGATGTGACTTCATAATGTTTGCAATACGACCTAGCTGGGCTCTCGGAGCAGGTAGATAGATGTGACTTCATAATGTTTGCAATACGACCTAGCTGGGCTCTCGGAGCAGGTAGATAGATGTGACTTCATAATGTTTGCAATACGACCTAGCTGGGCTCTCGGAGCAGGTAGATAGATGTGACTTCATAATGTTTGCAATACGACCTAGCTGGGCTCTCGGAGCAGGTAGATAGATGTGACTTCATAATGTTTGCAATACGACCTAGCTGGGCTCTCGGAGCAGGTAGATAGATGTGATTTCATAATGTTTGCAATACGACCTAGCTGGGCTCTCGGAGCAGGTAGATAGATGTGACTTCATAATGTTTGCAATACGACCTAGCTGGGCTCTCGGAGCAGGTAGATAGATGTGACTTCATAATGTTTGCGATACGACCTAGCTGGGCTCTCGGAGCAGGTAGATAGATGTGACTTCATAATGTTTGCAATACGACCTAGCTGGGCTCTCGGAGCAGGTAGATAGATGTGATTTCATAATGTTTGCAATACGACCTAGCTGGGCTCTCGGAGCAGGTAGATAGATGTGACTTCATAATGTTTGCAATACGACCTAGCTGGGCTCTCGGAGCAGGTAGATAGATGTGATTTCATAATGTTTGCAATACGACCTAGCTTGGCTCTCGGAGCAGGTAGATAGATGTGACTTCATAATGTTTGCAATACGACCTAGCTTGGCTCTCGGAGCAGGTAGATAGATGTGACTTCATAATGTTTGCAATACGACCTAGCTGGGCTCTCGGAGCAGGTAGATAGATGTGACTTCATAATGTTTGCAATACGACCTTGGCTCTCGGAGCAGGTAGATAGATGTGACTTCATAATGTTTGCAATACGACCTAGCTGGGCTCTCGGAGCAGGTAGATAGATGTGACTTCATAATGTTTGCAATACGACCTAGCTTGGCTCTCGGAGCAGCTAGATAGATGTGACTTCATAATGTTTGCAATACGACCTAGCTGGGCTCTCGGAGCAGGTAGATAGATGTGACTTCATAATTTATTCATTCAAAATTGTAACATAACAGATAAATCTAAATCATTACAATAATATAGTTCTTAAATTAAAGCACTTACTTTCATACTTCTCTCTAACATTCTCTTACAAACATCTATCAGATAACTAATACGATCCACAAAAATATCACACTCTGGTGCTTCAGCGAGCAGGGAGCAGAATATGTCGAGTGCTCGCGCGACGGGCGAGTACCGATAAAGGTTAGTGCGCGAAAATGGCGCCGCGAACAACGTATGACTGCGCCCCCTGAGGTACCTATCGGGCACAAACAGTTTTAGAATTTTCTCAACAAGATCCACACAGTCGATCTTATTTCGAATAACGCCAAGTATAAATTTTGCCAAAGCTAAGTTTCTTCTGAGCTCAATTGACTCATAGCCCAAATGACCTTCAAGAAATCGAGTTGGGTACATAAAAGGATAGTATTTATGATTCTTCTTATACACATATCTTAAAAAACATTTTTGGACTTGTTCCAACATGAGGATATATTTATCTTCATGTGGACACCAGACCACTGCATTCGTTTCTACAATACTACGAACTAGAGCTGCATACAGCACCCGGGTGGCCACGGCGGTGAGGGGTGTAGAATTACGTAGCACAAATCCTAATCGCTGGAAGGCAGCTTTCGTCACCTTCTCTACGTGCTGACGGAAGGTCAGTTGTTGGTCAAAGACTACACCGAGATCGCGCACCTGCGTGACTCGTGCGATGGGGTCGGCCCCTACTATGTATTGGTGTTGCAATGGCGCAGGTGAACGAGAGAAACTCATCATTTCGCACTTATTGAAGTTGAAGTACAGCCTGTTATCAACACTCCACCGAAGTACAGCGTCGATATCTTGCTGTAATTTTAGGCTGTCGTCCAAGGATTCAATTACCTTAATCAGTTTCACATCATCAGCGAACAACAGCACTCTCGAGTTATTGACGACACTAGGAAGATCGTTAATTAAAAGCAGAAACAAGAAAGGTCCCAGGTTCGACCCCTGACTGATTCCAGAACGCGTTTGATATGCATCTGAAATGTATGGGCCGTATTTTACAAATTGTACTCTGTCGCGAAGGAAATTAGAAAAAAGTTTCAATAGTCTGGGCACAAAACCCATCTGTCCAAGTTTTAGTAAGAGTATGTCATTGTCCACTCTGTCAAACGCCTTATGGAAATCCAGGTAAATAACGTCTACCTGGTTACCTGGTTTGGCGTCGATCTCCTTTGATAGATAGTCGACCATCGTAACCAAATTTGTGGCCACTGACCGTCGTGGCAAGAACGCATGTTGAGCGCTGGTGATGTGAGGTAGACACTGAGGCAGAAGACGGTCGTAGAGAACCATCTCGAACACCTTCGCCATTGCACACAGCATAGCCACGGGTCGGTAGTTCTCAACCATAATTTTGGACCCTTTTTTGGGTATGGGAGATACTCTCGATTCTTTCCACGTTTTTGGATAATTGCCGGTAGCGATAATTAAATTAAATATAAATGTTATCGTCTCAGCTAAACTATCGATACAACCTTTTATTACGTATGCTGGAATCGCGTCCGGGCCGGGTGACGTTTGACCTTTAAGTTTCCGCACAGCACGCCGAACGTCAGCGAGGGTGACGCTCGGCACGTCCACGAGTCGCGAGTCAGGCGCTGTGCCGACACTAGCGGCGCGCGGGTCGAGCGCGGGCGACTCGCCCAGGAACACCGACTGAAAATGCTCGGCAAACGCGGACGCGGCTCCAGGACCGCTGTACTCAACTTCCCCAAGAGTGACCTTAGTTTCTATACCACCACGATTACGTAGGGAATTCACATATTTCCAGAACTGAGATGGTTCGTTGCTCAAATTTTCCGAAATACTTTTGCAATACATTGTATGGGCTTTTTCTATATTACATTTTACTTGAGTACGCAAGCGTTTAAATTCTGAGTGTGCTATTGCACATCCTGTCTTTTTCCAAATGCGATGATATTTTGCTTTTGATTCTATGTCACGGATTATTGCTTTCGTATAGAAGACAGAATAAGTACGACTGCACGAAGGCTTCCGTATTTTTTTGGGAATACAGTGATCAAATATTTCATAAATATTATTGTTAAAGTATTGTAAAGCCGTGTTCACATCTGTAATTTTGTATAAATCTGTCCAATCAATATTATTAATTAATTTATAAAGCTCAAGAAAATCAGCTATGGCAAAATTCCAATCTTTCGAGCGGTCTATATTCGACGGATCTGAGAATGTTACCTGTTTGAAGAGTGTGTACCCGACATGTACAAGCAGGGGCGGGTGGTACTCGTCTACCTTGGTGAGCTCCTCCCCGGCGCCCACTCGCCGTACGCTCACCGTGCTACTCCGCTCCGGGCTCGTGAGCACCACGTCTAGCACACCGTCTCGCATATTAGTCACACTGTTATACTCACACAAGTTACACATCGACATAAAACATTTATAATAGTTTAAGGTTTCTACGCTTGCACTATTTAAGTTTAAGTCTCCTAATACTAAAAATTTTGACGTGTCACGGTTTGTACATGCACTTTCAATGTTTTCAAACAAATCCAAGTATGATTCGTGTTTAGAATTTGGACGTATATACACAACAGCCACGTAAACATATTGTCCGTCGATCTTAAATCTAGCCCACAGTATCTCATAGCAGTCCGTGTTAGGTTCAAACAGCTGTACTCTCTCCAGTGTGAAGTGAGGGCGCGCTAACAGCAGCACGTTTGCAATACGACCTAGCTTGGCTCTCGGAGCAGGTAGATAGATGTGACTTCATAATGTTTGCAATACGACCTAGCTTGGCTCTCGGAGCAGGTAGATAGATGTGACTTCATAATGTTTGCAATACGACCTAGCTGGGCTCGGAGCAGGTAGATAGATGTGACTTCATAATGTTTGCAATATGACCTAGCTTGGCTCTCGGAGCAGGTAGATAGATGTGACTTCATAATGTTTGCAATACGACCTAGCTGGGCTCTCGGAGCAGGTAGATAGATGTGACTTCATAATGTTTGCAATACGACCTAGCTGGGCTCTCGGAGCAGGTAGATAGATGTGACTTCATAATGTTTGCAATACGACCTAGCTTGGCTCTCGGAGCAGGTAGATAGATGTGACTTCATAATGTTTGCAATACGACCTAGCTTGGCTCTCGGAGCAGGTAGATAGATGTGACTTCATTATGTTTGCAATACGACCTAGCTTGGCTCTCGGAGCAGGTATATAGATGTGACTTCATAATGTTTGCAATACGACCTAGCTTGGCTCTCGGAGCAGGTAGATATATGTGACTTCATAATGTTTGCAATACGACCTAGCTTGGCTCTCGGAGCAGGTAGATAGATGTGACTTCATAATGTTTGCAATACGACCTAGCTTGGCTCTCGGAGCAGGTAGATAGATGTGACTTCATAATGTTTGCAATACGACCTAGCTTGGCTCTCGGAGCAGGTAGATAGATGTGACTTCATAATGTTTGCAATACGACCTAGCTGGGCTCTCGGAGCAGGTAGATAGATGTGACTTCATAATGTTTGCAATACGACCTAGCTGGGCTCTCGGAGCAGGTGGATAGATGTGACTTCATAATGTTTGCAATACGAGCCTCGCTTAATGTCAACAACACCGACAGTCTGTACATAGCACCTAATGTATTATGATAAGTTTTTTGCAAATAAACAATTTCTATTTCTATAGCATTCGCTTAACTCACACGTCATTGTTTCCGGCTGTCTCACAGAGTAGGTACTATATTATACTGAGGGCTGTCTTTAAAGCAACTATTTGTTGTATTTTTGTAAAAGTTTAAAGTGTTTTTGTGAGAAACTTTATCATGGATAATGAAGAACAAGGTATGTTGTTCACATAAAATAAAAATGTATAAGTCATATAATTTTTTATATTTTTGCCCATATCAGTAATTTCAAATATGTTGTACTCATTTGAATTCAATAACAAATACCTCATTTCAAGCCCTAAAGTGTCTTATAATATATTTAAAACAAATATTTTACCCGAGTACCTAGTCCAAATTTTTTTATATAGTAGATGCTAGTGATTGTTGGCACTTGGTGGAGTTTATAAAACATTGTTTTATATAGTAGATGCTAGTGATTGTTGGCACTTGGTGAAGTTTATAAAACATTGTTTTATATAGTAGATGCTAGTGATTGTTGGCACTTGGTGGAGTTTATAAAACATTGTTTTATATAGTAGATGCTAGTGATTGTTGGCACTTGGTGGAGTTTATAAAACATTGTTTTATATAGTAGATGCTAGTGATTGTTGGCACTTGGTGAAGTTTATAAAACATTGTTTTATATAGTAGATGCTAGTGATTGTTGGCACTTGGTGAAGTTTATAAAACATTGTTTTATATAGTAGATGCTAGTGATTGTTGGCACTTGGTGGAGTTTATAAAACATTGTTTTATATAGTAGATGCTAGTGATTGTTGGCACTTGGTGAAGTTTATAAAACATTGTTTTATATAGTAGATGCTAGTGATTGTTGGCACTTGGTGGAGTTTATAAAACATTGTTTTATATAGTAGATGCTAGTGATTGTTGGCACTTGGTGGAGTTTATAAAACATTGTTTTATATAGTAGATGCTTTGTGGTGTAGTGGGGCGCCTAGTGGTAGTACCTTTCAGGTCCCTTCAGCCGACTCTCCTACTGGAGGGTGGAGGAATCATACTGGTCCACAGACGTCTCGCAAATCTCTCACCAGTGGCTCCAAGAAGCTGTTGTGCACGCAGCGGCCACACCACGGTAAACCACGTCGGCTCGTGGGCTAAACCTGGATGAGGGGGGCCTGCACACTAAGGCGGACAGGCCTATACGCGGACATCTCCCGCTCAGTGCATGAAGACTATCTCGGTGACAAAGGCAAATCATGGCTGATAAGCGACGGATATTGGTGGAATCGGCGGGATAGCAAAGGCATGGTGGAAGGCCAAGGGCGACAGCAGAGGTCTTCAGCAGCTGTCGGCCAGACACTGCACCCAAACTCTTCTCTGGTCGTAGCGGTCTCCGTTCCATCGGGTTCAGAAGAGGGAGGACGAGAGAGTGCACCTGTGGTCGCGCGCCCACTTGTGCACTATAATATGATCTGCGCAACGGACTGCTTCTGGAAAATGGACCCGAATTAAGAAAAAGCCCTGCGGCGATGAGCTGAGACAGAGAGGTACGGTTGTGATGCACACCGTGCTTTGGTTAAGGTTTGCACGTAGGCGGCTCGGAGAGAGTGGTCGCTTTTGCGCTGATTGAGGTAACAGCGTAAGCTCGGCAGCACTCTGGGTGACCAAGCAGCCCTATTCAGGGAAGCACTGCTTGCCCCACATGGGGACAGGACTAGAAAAGGTGTCCTAAAAATTGCTTACCTTAAAACAACAGGGAGGCAGTAACCACGGCTGCCTAAGCATCCCTCCAATTGTGGTCGAAATAATAAGAAAATTTACTCGAAATCTTTAAAAATGACCTTCGCTACATGGAACGTACGAACACTGCTTGATCGCAGCACAAACCTGTGTCCTGAAAGGAAATCCGCAATCGTGGCCCGTGAGCTTCGTCGCTACAATGTGGATATAGCAGCGCTCAGCGAGACACACCTGGCTGACGAAGGAGAGATAGTGGAACACGGTGGCGAATACACCTTCTACTGGAAGGGGACGCCCGCCTCCGAGCCAAGACGCTCAGGAGTTGGGTTTGCGATCAAAAACTCTCTGGTTGGGAAACTGGCAGAGTGTCCAGTATACATCTCTGATCGTGTTATCACCTTACGCCTCCACATGGAGAATAATAGGTTTCTAAATCTAATAAGCGTGTATGCGCCAACCATGACAAATGACAACGACGTAAAGGACCGCTTCTACGAAGAGCTTGCAAACACCTTAGCCAAGATTCGTCCGGTGGAGAAGATCCTTCTGCTGGGGGATTTTAACGCAAGAGTCGGACGAGAACACGAAGCGTGGCCTAATGTTTTAGGTCGACACGGAATTGGTAACATGAACAGTAACGGCCAAATGTTACTGAGCCTTTGCTCGCAATTTGGTCTGGCTATAACCAATACGTACTTCAGATTACCCATAAAACACAAGGTCACATGGATGCACCCGAGGTCGAAACATTGGCACCTGATCGACTTCGCCATCGTTAGACAAACTGATATATCCCAAGTACTCGTCACAAGAGTCATGCGCGGAGCCGAATGTTGGACGGACCACAAATTAGTGGTCACTAAAATGTTACTGCAACTTCGCCCTCCAATTAGATCCAACAAAGTTAAGCAGACGCGACTCAACGTTGGAAAACTTGCCAGCTTGGAAATTCGTCAAAACTATTGTCAAGTTTTAAACAGCGCAACCTCGACTATTGACACAAACGGTGATTTACAGGCGACATGGGATCTCCTTTGTTCGCAAATAATTGACTCAGCCAAACACACGTTAGGGAAATCGATCCGAACTAACGAAGACTGGTTTGATGAAAACGATAAGTCGTTGAACGAAGCAATTAATAAGCACCGAGCCCTACTGCGACGTCAGTGTCGAGGACGGCAATCTCAAGAGGCATTGGAGGAGATAAAGAAAAGCAGTATAGCGCTGCGGACCCTTACAAGGGAAGTTAAGGATCAGTGGTGGAAACGGAAAGCAGATTACATCAACTGGCTTTCTCAGTCAAACCAGCTGGGTTTGTTCTATAGTGAAGTAAGGAAGCTTATTGGGAGCGTACGCCGTGTTAGTGTGCCGCTTAAATCTATGGACGGCACTCAACGACTATCTTCTAAGGAAGATGCACTGAATCGTTGGGCACAGCATTTCAACCAGCTGTTAAACGTAGATCGATCAGCTGATCTACAGCACATTAGAGCGCTTCCAAAACTTCCTGAGACAATGGATTTGTGTGTACCACTCACTCTGGAGGAAGTTGTCGCAGCTATAAAACAGCAACCAAACAACAAAGCGGTTGGTATTGACAACATCTCGGGAGAACTTCTGAAGTATGGAGGAGAGGAGCTGCACAACACCTTATGGAAATTGTTTTTGCGAATGTGGGACGAGGAACGTGTACCAAATAACTTTAAAATCTCGTGCATTTGTCCTTTATATAAAAAAAAAGGCGACCGTTCAGACTGCAATTTCTACCGGGGTATCTCAATGCTCTGCGTTCCTGGAAAAATATTCGCTAGAGTTCTCCTAAATCGACTTATTCCCACCTCCGAAGCACTGCTGCCAGAGAGCCAGTTTGGCTTTAGACCGGAAAGAGGAACCTGTGAAGCGATCTTTAGTCTACGTCAACTACAAGAAAAGAATAAAGAGCAAGGCCAACCGCTCCACCTTTGTTTCGTAGATCTAGAAAAAGCATTCGATAGTGTTCCTCGTGAAGCCCTATGGTTAATCCTGGAAAAGTATGGCTGCCCAGATAAGTTTATAAGGCTTATCCGACTTCTACACGACAACATGGCGTGCTGTGTGACAGCTAATGGCGAGCAGACAGATTATTTCTCCGTTACCTGTGGAGTCAAACAAGGTTGTGTCTTGGCACCCACTCTGTTCGCTCTATACTTTGCCGTGGTGGTTCGAGAAACCTTACAAGGAACATCAGAAGGCATCCATATTCGCTTTCGGATGGACGGGAAGCTATTTAACCTTGCCAGACTTAAGGCCAACAGTAAGGTCTCTCACGATGTCATCACAGATATTATGTACGCAGATGACCTATGTTTTGTAGCGGATACCCCAGAGGGTCTACAGCTGCTCATGTGCAAGCTAGATGAGGCATGCTGTAAATATGGGTTGAAAATAAACGTGAAGAAAACTGAAGTTATGACATTAGACACATTGCAGTTGGCCGGCTCTACGCTGAATATTCGCTTAGGTGGAGACACTCTGAAGCAGGTAGACAAGTTCAGATATCTGGGAAGTACCTTGTCAGCAAATGGAGATCTAGATGCTGAGATCAACAGCCGTATCGGTGCCGCTTCTGCTGCTTTCGGAAAGTTGCAGTTAAAACTGTTCCGCTCACACGACATCCAAAGGTCAACTAAGATCGCTGTATACATGGCCATTGTTCTGCCAAACCTGCTATATTCAGCGGAGACGTGGTGCTTATACCGAAGACACATCCGTACTTTAGATAGGTTCCATCTCAAATGTCTTCGTGAAATTTTAAATATAAAATGGTCTGATCGCATTCGGAACACAGAAGTGCTGCGCCGTGCTAAAGTTGGCGGCATTGAATCTTATATCATGCGACGGCAACTGCGCTGGTGTGGCCATGTCTCGCGCATGTCTAATGAGAGGCTGGCGAAGCGTGTCTTCTACTCGGAGCTCCGAGAAGGCAAGCGCAAACAGGGAGGCCAGTTTCTTCGTTTCAAGGACGTGTTGAAGAGACATATGAAGAGTTGCGATATACCCCATGAGACCTGGGAGGAACACGCAGCTCAAAGACCAGAGTGGAGACATCTTGTGCAAACAAATGTTTTTAGCTTTGAAGCACAAAGACGAGCAGATCTCGACTCCAAGCGTGACCAACTCAAGGCCCGACCACCTGTGGCTATTGACTACAACTACGAGAACGGAATACTCAAATGTGGTATATGCGGACGAACATTTAAAGCCAAGATTGGTTACGTCAGCCACATTCGGGCACACCAGCGAAGCCCATCACACCCTCGCCAATAGCAGTCGCCGTAGCCGTGTCGGCTTGGAGACCATCAGATGCTAGTGATTGTTGGCACTTGGTGAAGTTTATAAAACATTGTTTTATATAGTAGATGCTAGTGATTGTTGGCACTTGGTGGAGTTTATAAAACATTGTTTTATATAGTAGATGCTAGTGATTGTTGGCACTTGGTGAAGTTTATAAAACATTGTTTTATATAGTAGATGCTAGTGATTGTTGGCACTTGGTGAAGTTTATAAAACATTGTTTTATATAGTAGATGCTAGTGATTGTTGGCACTTGGTGGAGTTTATAAAACATTGTTTTATATAGTAGATGCTAGTGATTGTTGGCACTTGGTGAAGTTTATAAAACATTGTTTTATATAGTAGATGCTAGTGATTGTTGGCACTTGGTGGAGTTTATAAAACATTGTTTTATATAGTAGATGCTAGTGATTGTTGGCACTTGGTGGAGTTTATAAAACATTGTTTTATATAGTAGATGCTAGTGATTGTTGGCACTTGGTGAAGTTTATAAAACATTGTTTTATATAGTAGATGCTAGTGATTGTTGGCACTTGGTGGAGTTTATAAAACATTGTTTTATATAGTAGATGCTAGTGATTGTTGGCACTTGGTGAAGTTTATAAAACATTGTTTTATATAGTAGATGCTAGTGATTGTTGGCACTTGGTGAAGTTTATAAAACATTGTTTTATATAGTAGATGCTAGTGATTGTTGGCACTTGGTGAAGTTTATAAAACATTGTTTTATATAGTAGATGCTAGTGATTGTTGGCACTTGGTGAAGTTTATAAAACATTGTTTTATATAGTAGATGCTAGTGATTGTTGGCACTTGGTGGAGTTTATAAAACATTGTTTTATATAGTAGATGCTAGTGATTGTTGGCACTTGGTGAAGTTTATAAAACATTGTTTTATATAGTAGATGCTAGTGATTGTTGGCACTTGGTGGAGTTTATAAAACATTGTTTTATATAGTAGATGCTAGTGATTGTTGGCACTTGGTGAAGTTTATAAAACATTGTTTTATATAGTAGATGCTAGTGATTGTTGGCACTTGGTGAAGTTTATAAAACATTGTTTTATATAGTAGATGCTAGTGATTGTTGGCACTTGGTGAAGTTTATAAAACATTGTTTTATATAGTAGATGCTAGTGATTGTTGGCACTTGGTGAAGTTTATAAAACATTGTTTTAAAAAACACTTGTACTTATCCACATATTACGTACAACTTTATTATGCCCGACCGGTTTCGCTGTAAAGCATTTTCTAGGGATTTTTACACATCCTAACTAACAAATAAATAATATACACTACAATCATGTCTAAAATGACGTGCAATAAATGAAACAACAAACAGACAGAAGGAGAATTTCAAATTAAAAATGGTCGGTATACGAAATTTTTTTTAATAACTTTTTTATGATATTGATTTTTTTTGCCTAATTTCCTTTCATATGCTGATGCATCAGCTCAGTTTTAAATGTGCAATGCTTTATTTGTGTAATTATTTCTGAAATAAAGATATTTATATATATTATATTAAACACTCGGCGATTTATCCCAAGGGTAAACAGGTGTCCCAAAAGTCAACGCATTCCCTTGGAAGGCTGGTAGGCCAGCTCATGACTGACCAGAATATCAAATTATGACCTCAGCAAAAAGTAGATAGTCTTCAAGTTGATGGTACTTTAATAAATTGGAATAGATTTTTGAGAGTCCAAGCTAACCAGTTCTAAATTCTAAGCATAAAATTTTTGTTGCGCAACTCTGAACAGTCCTGCTATTGATAAAGTCAAAAATAAACCTTGAAATGCTGTAACATCAGGAACAAAAAATAAAAACCCAATTTATGAGCAATTTTTTGTAATTAGGTTAGTTCGACACCACACCCTGAAAAAAAAAGTACTATGTTAGTTTTGCAAATTGTCTTAAATAACGGCTCATCAAATATTGTTTTTCAAATGATCTGGCAATTGCTGTGTATTACTTTTGAAAAAAAAGTTATTGCTATTTTACTACCAAAGGAGCTGCGTTTTTTTTTAAATAATTAGAATTTATATATTAAACAGAGAATGAAAGAGTGGCGGGCAGTAAAACTATTTGACGTGCATTAGAAATGCCATTTAACACGCGTTAAAGTGAGATAAATAGTGACGCTTTTTAAAATGAGTTGGAATGAGATAGTAACGCAGTTAAACGTAGTTAAATGAGAGAGGCATAATTGAGACAGGCTACAGTGAGATAGATAGTGACGTGGTGCATTCCTTCTGAGAATATTTGTTAGTTTCCACTTTTTGTAATAATAACAACTTAAGTAACAATTAAGTAAAGAAATAATTGGTCAAATTTATTTTCCAGCAAGTGTAAAACCAGCTCAACGGGCGAAAACTATTTAAAGCATGGGTAATGGTGAAATGGTAAAGGAGTGTCTGAAATCTTCCGAGTGTCAACTGATAAATGAAACACTCAAAAAAACACTTTTAGCCGACCATAATAAATTTACGTCCCGACGTGATAGCAAGTAGGATCAATGCCGTATGACGATGATCGAAATACACTAATTGTAGCCGCTGGCTACAGGAATGCAGAGATGATGAAAGAGGATAAACGGATGGGTTGACACGAGAGAATTGTGGGTAAACTGACTGACCTTTGATGTTGTTCTTGATGTTTTCGGTGAGCCGACGAAACGCGCCGCGTGTCGTCTCCTCTCGTTGAGCTGATTAATGCTGGCACTTTGGGCAGTGATGAGCTGGATGTCTTGAAGTATTACACAGCACTTATATGTTCACAAGACACGGTGAATACGCGAGATTGTTTGTATCGGCGGCACGAATGTTTATACACGTGTGTCGTTCTCTCGAGAGTTCGGACGCAACAGAGCGAGTCCAGCGCCCGCGCGCGCCTCGATCCGCGCGCGGCGGGGGGGGGGAGTGGTCATCCGCGCATGCGCACGCGAATCACACGTCATGTTCTAACGTCATGCTGGTAACGTAGTGTAGCGTGAACATCCTGGGGGGGCCGGGGCTGCGGCTCCTCTTGAGCTGAATCCAACGGCAGCCTGGCTATCTTGAACACAGGTCGTCGCAGATTTCCATGAGCTGTGTCCAGATCCACAACTCGTATCACTCCATCCTTGCCAGGTATCGTGCGGAGAATTCTTCCCAACTTCCATTGGAGCGGAGGCAGGTCATCCTCTTTGATGAGGACCAGTTCACCCACTTGAGGAGGGGAAGAAGGGGAGAGCCATTTGGAGCGGGTTTGCAGGGTATGGAGGTAGGATCTGGACCAGAGAGTCCAAAAGCGCTGAGAGAGCGCTTGAATGAGTTGAAACCGTTTAAGAGCAGATATGGGTCTGTCGTCAAAAGACTGCTCAGGTAGAGCGGTGAGCGGACGACCAATAATGAAATGTCCGGCCGTGAGAGGTTCAAAGTCCGTAGGGTCGGATGAAATTGGGCAGAGGGGTCTTGAATTGAGTACAGCCTCAATTCGAGCCAAAAGAGTAGAGAATTCCTCAAAAGTGAGGTGCTGTTCACCTATCACACGATAAAGTAGTTGCTTGGTGGATTTTACGTTTATTTCGTGCAGTGCGCCGAACCAAGGCCCTTTAGGCGGGTTCAGTAACCAAGTTATGTGCTGATTCGCGAGCTTGTGAGTGATTGCATCATTGTTTGACCTGAGGAAGTTCTGAACTTCAATGAGTTGATTCCTAGCACCTACATAATTTGTGCCGCAGTCTGAGCGAATGAGAACCGGAGTACCGCGACGTGAGATAAAACGTTGCAATGCCGCAAAGAACGCTTCCGTTGAGAGTGCAGAGACTGGTTCCAAATGAACCGCCTTTGTTGCGAGGCAAACGAAAATACAAAAGTACGCTTTTATGAGTTTCGCGTTCCGCAACGTGCTGGATTTAACGAAGAAGTGTCCAGCAAAGTCCGTCGTGACGTGACTAAAAACTGGCTGAGGAGTAACTCTGTCTGCTGGGAGATCAGCCATGAGCGGAGCCTTAGGCTGAGCGCGGCACCGGAAACATCTAATACATTTAAACACGCGGTGTCTAATAATACGACGAGCGGACAGAATCCAGTACTGCTGGCGTAATATGGCGTGTAATGTGTCAGCTCCAGGGTGGCAGTGTATTGTGTGATAGTGATCTATAATGAGATCTACGAGCGGACTTGAGCTGGGTAGAATGAGTGGGTGTTGAGCGTCATACCTAATTGACGCGTGAGAGAGACGACCACCGACTCTCAAGAGGCCGTCCTTTATGAAGGGCGAGAGACGCTGGAGCCGAACGGGACAAACTTTATCAGTCTGGATACGATTAATGTCTTCAGCAAACTCATTGTGCTGAACAGAGCGGACCCAGTGCAACAGAGCGTCCCTGCGTTCACTAGCTGTCAACGGACCAGAGCGCCGTGCATCTGGGCTGTGCCGACAATTGAATATGAACCTTTTAATACAAGCCGTCACTCCGACGAGCTTGTCAAGTGAGCTGTAGCGAGTGAGCAAGTCCAGATCGATATCTGGGACTGCTATGTGTGCTGGTACCTTTTTGGGCTTAAGGCCTGGGAGAGCATGATGGCCTAGAGCGGGTGGCATCTTGGGCCAAGTGCAGGTAGGTTCTTTGAGCCAACTGGGTGACCACCAAAGGTCATGAAGTGAGAGAGACTGGGCAGACATGCCTCTGCTTGCACAGTCAGCAGGGTTGAGATTCGTGGGCACATGCCTCCACGTATGGCTAGTTGAAGTAGCTGTGATCTTAGCCACTCGATTGGCCTCGAAAGTCTGTAATCGGTGAGGTGGGGTATTGAGCCATGCCAACACTATTGTGCTATCTGACCAGCATGTGTGTGTTTGAATGGCTATATGAGCTGACAGTTGGGCTGACACTCGAGTCATGAGCTGAGATAAAAGAGTCGCGGCTGACAACTCCAATTTCGGGATTGAGAGACGAGTCTTTATGGGTGCGACCTTGGACTTGCCAATGATTAGGTGTACATTGACATGTCCAGTGATATTGCGCTCATGAAGGTAGATAGCGGCACCAAAGCCAGCCTCTGATGCGTCCGCGAACCCGTGAAGTGAGTAAGTAGACGTGGGCTTGTACTTACAAATGTGTCGAGGTAAACGGAGGTTTGAGAGCTGAGGAAGATCCTCTGAGATGTGTTGCCACTCTGTGTGGACTTCTTCAGAGATAGGCTCATCCCATCCTATTTTCAGAAGCCAAAGCTTCTGGAGAAGAATCTTTGCGCGGAAGATGACTGGAGTAACCCAGCCATTGGGGTCATAGAGAGACGCTACTGTACTGAGAATGGAGCGCTTTGTGACTTGAGCATGAGTGGGCAGAGAAATGCGATAAGTGAACTCATCAGTTTGAGGAATCCACTGTATTCCCAGAACCTTAATGGAATTAGAGTCGGGACTGAAGTCAAAGTCCTTGGGCATGTCGCACTGGTCATCTGGGAACCGTTCAAGGAGCTGGGGCGAGTTGGATGTCCATTTACTGAGCTGAAAGCCACCTAGGGCGAGTAACTCGATCAGTTCGCTTTGGAGCGACTGAGCAGATTCTACAGAATCTGCACCTGAGAGAATGTCGTCCACAAATATTGATTTGCGGAGGACCTGAGAAGCGTGGGGGTAGCGATGACCTTCGTCATCAGCCAATTGGAGTAAAGTGCGGATGGCATGGTATGGGCTGGACCTTAATCCATATGTGACGGTATTAAGGGCATACGTGAGCAAGGGCTGGTCGGGTGAAGACCGCCAGAGAATGAGTTGAAAACGTCTTTGCTCTGGGTGAATGAGTATATTTCGGAACATCATTCGGATGTCTGTGCTGAAAACTTGTGAGTGGATCCTGAAGGACATGATAATGTCAACAATATCTTGCTGAAGAGCTGGACCTGTATGAAGACAATCATTTAGATTGACGCCGTTTGAACTCTTACAACTTCCGTCAAACACGCAGCGTAACTTTTCTGACCCTGGCTTGAATATGCCATGATGTGGGATATAGAAATGGGATTTATGAGCAAAGGTATTGGGGTGACACGGCGACATATGTCCCAATTTTATGTAATCTGACATGAATTCTACGTATTTCGAGCGGAAGGGCGGGTTCGCTTGCAGCTTCTTCTCTAAGTTGAGAAACCTGCGCAGTGCAATAGCGTGAGTGGAACCTAATGTCGGTGCGTTGTGCAGAAAGGGCAGTGTAACCACATATTGACCTGATGGTTCACGAGTAGTTGTGGTGCGGAAAATGTCCTCACACTGTTCTTCTAATGGGCTGGTATGATTGTAGGTTTGGGGTTCCTCGGATTCCCAAAACCTCTCAAGACTTTTGTGAATGTCATGAGTTGAATGCTCTGAGTCCGTGTGAGAGCCGACAATGTGAACTGAGTTGACCTGATTCGTGGGTGAGGTATGTAAACTTTCAAAAGGTCCAATCAATGTAAAATCAAATATCGTGCCGAAGGCTATAGGCTTGCCAGGGCCGAGCGAAACCTTGGTTCCGTCTAACACTTGACCAAGAACGTCAGATCCTAGTATTAGATCAACCGGAGCTGGTGTGTGATATTCTCGATCAGCAAGAGGAATCGGTGGGTGACCTGTTAACTGAGCGAGATCTGGAACCTTTTCTAACGGTAGGTACCCAGTTACGTTCTTCAATATATGGGCTGTGGCCGTGATCATAGGTGTGTCACGGTGAGTAGGTCGGCATACAATTGTGATTGATGCCTTTGAGTTTTGTGTGTGCTGATTTCCAACTCCTGCGATTTTTAGAGATGTATGTTTTAATGGTAAATTTAAAATTGTGGCCATGCGCTGAGAACAAAGAGTCAGCATACTTCCACAGTCTAACAGGGCTCGTGCTGAGTGAAATTGACCATTTACGTCTGCTATTTTAAGTGAGACGGTTGGCAACAAAATTGGTGTGTTAGTGACGTTCACTACACGTTGTGCGGAGTTACAGGAATCTTCTGTTGGAGTTGAAGTCATTGAGTGACAATGAGCTGAGTGTGTATGTGATGAGTGAATGTGTGATGAGTGTGCTGAGTGTGCTGAGTGCTGGTCGTCCTCGCCTTCATAGTGCTCTGTTATTGTAGGTAGTCACTGTTGACTACCTACCCGAGACCTACTTGGCGATCGCGATTGAGTGGGCGAGTTGGGATGGGACGTATATGCCTGTGTAGCATGTGCCGAACGGTACTGAGGCTCATGCGCTGAGCGCTGTCTGGGCTGCTCACGTAGAGACGGAGGCAGCAAATGAGCAGATGAGCGTGTCGGAGACATGGCCCCATGGCGATGCAGTGAAGTATGGTGGTCAGACCGCCCACACTCCTTGCATGCACGTGTAGACCTGCACTCGTTCTCATAATGAGGACCCAAACAGCGTCGGCACCGGTTGCGTGCGTTCACAAAGTCCCACCGACCTTGAACCGGTTGGTTATTAAATCCTGGGCATGCGATGAGTTTGTGTCCCCTATACCTGCAGTATGGGCATGGCATACCACCAGTAGGGGAAGAAGGTTGAGCCGAATAATCCTGTCGGCGAGTGGGTGATGGGGATGATTGGGCCGAGTAAACTAGCTGACGAGCGGATGACGAGGACGGTTGGGCCGAGTAGGTTAGGGCGTCACCGAATGCCAAGAACGGCCTATGGGGAGCAGGTTGAGGAGAGCGATATTCTTGCCGGCTCCTAAGCGGAGCTATGGGACGGAATTCTCGAGTAGCCATATAAGGCTGACGGGAACCTCGAGTGGGCTGAAGCAGCTTATTTAGCTGAGCGAGCCTTTCTGACGGGCCGAGCCGTGCTGAAGAAGAAGCCTCCTGTGACGCAAGGGACGAAGACTCATTCTCTTTGCAGCGTGCGTGCTCTTCCAAGAACTCAATGAGGTTAGCCAGAGTGGGCAGAGTTGGCTGAGATCCGTGCTTCCGTTCGAAGAGAGTACGGAGCTCACCTTGGAGTTTTCGTACCACTATAGATACGAAGACATAATCTGACTCCTTCATGGGCAGATCTAAATTTAAAAGAGCGCTTTGCGCTGATATGAGCGGTGTTAAAAATAAAGCGCGGACATTTGAACGAGCGTCAATTTGTGGGAGCCCTAGAATTATATCCACAAATCGATCTATGAGAACACGACGGTTCTCATAGCGCCTGGTGAGAATTTCCATTGCCACGGCATAATTTTCATTAGTGGGCTGAAGGTGAGACACCATGCTGAGTGCTTCACCTGTAAGAGAGCCGAGCAGATAATGATGCTTGACGGCATCAGAAACAGTAGCCATTTCTCCAATGAGGCTCCGGAAGATGGCTATGAAAGAAGGCCAATCTTCTATTTTGGACGAAAATTTGGGCATTGAGATTTTGGGCAAGACCGTCGACGATAGGCTTGAGGTACTTGGGCTGGATGGAGAGGCTGTGACGGGAAGCGCTGATGCCACACTCAACCGCTGAGATGCTACTACGACCTCCTCATAGTCATTTATCGCCGTCTGATAACTCATCGTATAAGCGGCCTCAGTATCTTTGAGCAGATCCTCGTCCTCAAGAATGTCGTAATACACATCCTCCAGTTTCTTCCGGTACGCCTCTAGTCTAAGATACCGTCCCGTAAAATCTTCGACACAGTACTTAGTTCTGTCGCCCGCTACGACAGCTACGCCTATCTCCTTCAAGTTGGCAATAGCCTTAACTGCTTCGCGAAATATGGCCGCTTGCTTCTTTGAAGGCATTTTAGTGTTGAAAATGAGTTATTAAAACTTGAGCGTTACTAACTCTAACGTGCGGATAACTTGTAACTTGCGCGGGCCGAAGTAACAAAAACTATGTTCAAACGGAACACGGAAAATAAACACGACAGAGAAAAAAAAAAAAAAAAAAAAAAAAAAAAAAAAAATGTTTTTTTTTTTAAACAACCTGTATATGAGCTGATACACCAACTTGGAACACCCTATATGTGTACCATAAACAATAAAAGCAGAGATGAGATGAAAAAACAAAAAAAAAATTTACTATAAAAAGCAGACAATATCAGGATAAAACTGTTCGGCAATATATTACTGCAACACAAGATTACCGTGATTACAAGATTACAATCGACAAGGCTTGTTCACTCTTATGTTATTATGCTACTTCCCGCTTACACGAAGCTAAATGCTATTCTATTTATATAATAAAATACCTAGCCGAAATCGGATCTAAATGAGCGGACAAACTAATGATGAAATCACGCTTTAGTAATATACGTAATACGTATGTATATGCACGAAATAAAGCGAATTTATACTCTCACAAAAAATATCTCGCAAGATACGAGAACTATCTTTGACAGTGGGTAGATTTGCACCTCTTCGCGCGATAGAAAACAAAGTGAAGTGTAGGTACTCAAAACGTTGTAACACGATATGAAACTAAAATGTGAACTATGTATTTACGAGCAAAGTTGAATCACTTCGAGAACATTTGAAAAGATTGGGTCGGGAATTACATGTAAAAAATGTTGAGCAAAATGCTGACTTTGAGTTTAATTAATTTTACGTATGGGGTTTATAAGGGCTGATAATTAATCCCTGGAAGTGACGGGGGGGGTTTAATAAAGAAATATAGTGGACTGTAATAAACAATTGGGCCGAATGGATATAATTATATTATCTGAGCTGAACAATAATTACAACCGTGATGAAAATGAGTTATTCTGTAAAGGGGCGTGGGGGGGTCGGTTCTAACCGATAAATGGAATGTTCCAGGCGGCGGTTCTAATTATCTACCCGCGATAGGTATTCGAAACCACAAAATATTTTTTGCCGGGAAAGGGGGCAAAATATGTAACCGGGTGAAAATGGACTGTAGTAACTCGACGAGGGCTGGTTCAGTAGCGGTTTGAAGGGCCAAAATTGTGAAAATGGACTGTAAGGACCAGAATTCGATCCGGCCGAAGGACCAAAAATGTAGCCGCTGGCTACAGGAATGCAGAGATGATGAAAGAGGATAAACGGATGGGTTGACACGAGAGAATTGTGGGTAAACTGACTGACCTTTGATGTTGTTCTTGATGTTTTCGGTGAGCCGACGAAACGCGCCGCGTGTCGTCTCCTCTCGTTGAGCTGATTAATGCTGGCACTTTGGGCAGTGATGAGCTGGATGTCTTGAAGTATTACACAGCACTTATATGTTCACAAGACACGGTGAATACGCGAGATTGTTTGTATCGGCGGCACGAATGTTTATACACGTGTGTCGTTCTCTCGAGAGTTCGGACGCAACAGAGCGAGTCCAGCGCCCGCGCGCGCCTCGATCCGCGCGCGGCGGGGGGGGGGAGTGGTCATCCGCGCATGCGCACGCGAATCACACGTCATGTTCTAACGTCATGCTGGTAACGTAGTGTAGCGTGAACACTAATAAATTCGATAAAATAAAATACGTATTACTTTTGACCCTACCTCGTCCACTCTATTCATATTATAGCTATGGTAGGCGCGAGCTTTGAGACCGGGACGAATTTCCACCCGCGCGCTATCGTAAAATTAATAAGCCACGCCCGATACTGGTTTTTGTTTTGGCTATGTCATACTCTTAAGGCAAGCGTGGTGTCATTTCGCAGATAAATAAAGGATGGCCAATAATTTTCTGGTATATAAAAAACACCTCTACATAGAAAAAAAAATAGAAATACAACTACAATTATGAATTATTATACAATTATGAACAAAAAAAAAATATAGAATTAAATGAGCTTGAGGATAATTCATGATTTATATAAAAACGGCTCACCTCAATACTTGCTATGATGGGGAAAGCCGACCAGTTTCAGCAGATTTAGACTGCGTTCATCTGGGCGAGTGAAGACGTTTACGCGACGACGTTACGCCTCACACTTATAGTAGGTATGAATGCTTCAGTGTGAGTTACCGGTCATGATAAAGTTACCGGTCATGATAAAGTTTTGCTGTTTGATGGTAATTATTCTTCAGGATGTTCCTAAATAAACTCTTCTTACAAAAAACAAACACAAAATGGCCACCATAAAAATCATTTTTTTTATTAAAAAATTTTTTGATTTTATCATAACTCAAAAACACTAAGGGCCTGTTTCACCACTTCCAGATAAGTGATATCCAGAAGATAAGTTTAAAAATGGAACACATTTTGTATGCGTTATATGTCACATATAACTATCAGGCACTTATCTGGAAGTGGTGAAACAAGCCCTAACTGCTAAATAAAAACATATAAGGAAAACATAATGAACAGAAAATCACTTGTACTATCCCACAGTGATTGATTTTCTGTGGGATACTATCCCACAGTGATTGATTTTCTGTGGGAAGTTGAAGTTGAAGTGAAGTGATTTTCTGTTCATTATGTATTCCAAGTTCCACCAAGTGCCAACAATCAACAGTGTAAACATTCATATAAGGAAAAAATTGTTAAGTATAAATTTGTCTATAACTTTACTTATTACAACTTTTTTGATAAATCTAATAGTTTACGAGAAAATTGCTTCACAATATTATTTTATATAATTTTTTTTCGAAGGCCACGTAAGACAAGAATTTAGGAACTTAGGTAGTTAATTAATCGTATGTAACAATCCATCCATCCATCCATCCATCCATCCATCCATCCATACATCCATCCATCAGCCTGTGTGTGCTGAACATAGGCCTCTCCAATATCACGCCACTCTTAGCGGTCCTGCGTCATCCTCATCCAGCCGCTACCCGTATCCTTCAGGTCGCTGGTCCAGCGGGCACGAGGTCGGCCTACGCTACGCTTTGCTGTACGTGGTCTCCATTCCAACGCGTTTCAGCTCCAACGGCTATCGTGTTGTTGACAAATATGGCCAGCCCACAGACACTTTAACTTACTAATTCGGTAGGCTATGTCGGTCACTTTCGATCTCTGACGGATTTTATCCATCAGAGATATCCCAAGCATAGCCCGCTCCATAGCTTGGTAAGACACCACGTCTCAGCGCCGTACGTCATCACTGAAAGGACGCACTGGTTGATTACTTTAGCCTTTAAGCACTGCGGTATTACATTTAAGGAAATAACCCAACTTAGACAAGATAACACTGGACCAGTTTTAGGCGTATTTCCACATACAGTCGGTTCTGCCACGTTTGGTGGGGGATGAGGTAACCACCCTTACATAACCGAATCATGTTTCTACAAACGCACCCACATGCAATTTGCACACCTGCAACACAAATTTACGTAAATACGTACGGTCTTTGAATGTGTGCGTTAAATTTAATAGAGTTGGGAACACGTTTATCGATAAATACATTACTGACACCATTCCATCAGAATCTGTTCAGCTGGACAAAATCTTCTCTATATCTACATATAAAATGCAACATCTGTCTGTGTCTGTATGGACGCTTGCTTATAACTTGGGAACATCTCATTGGATTTTGATGCAATTTTCATTGTAACGTAGTTTCTTGAGGAAGGTATTAGGCTATGTATCATCACGGTATGATATTGTTAGATACAGGCGGCTGATGGTCTGCAGGTCTTGGTCAGGAGTCACGAAAGAAATGTAAACCATGATTTAATCACTTCAGCACAAAGTTGCAAAACACAATGGCGCGCGCCGCTCAGTTACAGCCTTTTATATCCACCGTGCGCGCGCAGCCGTCGATGACTCAAACTGTTGCCACGCTCGTCCGGCAGGGGCGCTCCGTCATCTTGTGTTGCAAACAATATATAAGGCCTTTTACTTTAAATTTAAAGTAATTTAGGAGGTGATTCAGTATCGTTAATACATCACATTCCACTGCAAAGTACTTTTTTTTGCGCGAACTTTTTCTTCACTTGTCCATACAAACTGAGTCACCTGATCGGACCACTTTGTACTGAGAAGTGAAAAAAAAGTTTTTTTTGCGCGAACTTATTATAAACCTTATCTACGAGTATATAGGTACTATTTATTATTCACAATTTTATTTATTTAACACGTTTAACAGTTTAAGTTATACTCTTAACCTACATCACGAATAAAACTTATTCTATGTAAACTCACCTTTATGCCCACCTGAAAAAACAGACCCACACAAGTACACGTACACATACACTCATCACTCCACACATTCTCACTTAGGCCTAATTGTGGTCTAAGCATTCTCACAAACAATGTCGACGATTCGGTGTGGCATGTTGGCGGGACTAGGCTTGGTATAGGTGTTCTGTCTTTTTCTTTCAGTATTGAAACGACAGGGACGGAGCGCTTGAATCGGGTTTGGTCCTGTCAGACATGTGACATCGATCTGACACCAATATCTAGTTTAGCAAGTCAACACAGAGTCTTGCGTCTTTTTCTTTTTCTTAATTTAGTTTATTGCAAATTGTTTCATGTTAGTTCCTAGTATAACATTATATATATTTATTTATTTTATTTTATTTATTACACTTAATGTACATTTACACAAAAACATGAAAAAAAAAACATTAAAAAAATTTACAGTGTACAAAGGCGGCACTTATTGCTAATAGCAATATCTTCCAGGCAACCTTTGGGTGAAAAAGAAAACAGAAAAAATAAAGAGGAGCGTGTAAATGTCACGAAATCAAACTTAAGAGTAAACTACATAGACTTATTAATGGGGGATTCCTTACACTATAATAAACTAGTACATAAACATACACAAAAATATAACATAAATAATATAATAAATATACTTTTAAAAATACATACATTTACACATATATAATAATAAAAAAGATAACTGTGGATGAAATGTTAATCAAATGAATAAATGATAGATGAGTTAGGGGTATAGTTCACTAAAGTAGTGAGCTTTTAGTTTAATTTTAAAGGTATTCAGAGTACGACAGTTTTGAACGGATACAGGTAGACGATTCCATAATCGAGCAGCGTGCACTGAAAAAGAGTCAGAGTAAAAACCAGTTTTATTGTTAGCATAGTGAAATCCGTAATTGGCACTATTAGCTGATGTAATATTTAGTTAATATTTTATGTATTTGCTGTGGATTTTTGTTCATAAATAAAATAAAATAAAATAAAACTTTTTTTTCACTTCTCAGTACAAAGTGGTCCAATCAGGTGACTCAGTTTGTATGGACAAGTGAAGAAAAAAATCGCGCAAAAAAAAAAGTACTTTGCAGTGGAATGTGATGTATTAACGATACTGAGTCACCTCCTAAATTACTTTCAATTTCAATTGAAAGACCTTAAGTATATAATATATAATATTATAAGATACAATTAACATTTAATTTCTTCAGATAACTTAAATTTATCTAAGATTGAAAACATTTATAGAGATAGATCTATTTATTAGTCATAAACAAACAAAAAATTATTAAAATTTTAAAACTGATGGATCGTTGACACTAGTACCATGATTTGTACCATGATGGAACTAATGATAATTTTTATCAACACTAGTTCCACTATGAATGGAATTTGAAATAATGGTACTAATGATAACTTCGTTGTCACTAGTTCCACTTTACGTGTTCCATATTTGCGTAATTTTTAACAAATATTACCTCTTACAAATTTATGTTGTCCTGGTACTTTAACACCTAGATAAATTAAATTAAATTAGCGAATAGGTAAATTGAACAGTGATGGACCAACTCAAAGAAAACTCAAGATTTTAAGAATAAAAAACATACCTATTAAATCAAGAAACCATCGATAATAACTGATACATGCCTAGCTATTCCCGACGAGGCTACATGGCAGCCTGTTTGGAGCAGCGAGACTACTGTGTTGCCATAGTTTTTAAGTTCTGATTTTTAGGTAAATTCTTAAGTTTTAGAAAAAATATAGTTGTTGAATTTTTCGAGCAAGTAGATTTATATATTTTCAGTAAAAATATTAATTAACTATTGCTTATATTGCTGCCTACGATGAATAAATTGAAATTAGTTTTAGAAAAATAAAAATAACAGTGGATTCGGTACAAGAAAAATATAAATACTTAAATTTTGCTGTACACTTTATGAAATAGTAGCATATTTCTCAACACAAAAATCAAGTTAAGGTGAATTAATGTTAAGGTATTGATGAATTTCTAGGTAATTTTTTGTAGTAGTTGGCAACACCAAAAATAGTCTCGCTGCGGCGCATTCCTGAATTGTGACGTAGGCGTACTCCCTACGAGACTAAGTTAGTCTCGTAGGGAGTACGCCTACGTCATCGTGAAGAAGTTATGGCGCCAAATATGAATTTTATACATTTTCAAAAATGTTGGATATGAGTAAATTACGAATGAAATAACCAAAAATATACTTACAAGTGAAATGTAACACCATCTTTTTGTAAATTTGATGTGTTAGACATTGTTTTGCACCCATACACAGCACAAAACGGCATTTTTCTCGGAGCTCTTTATGCAAAGACGTTCGGGAATCGTATGACAGAAATGGCGGCTGAACTAGTTTTATATAACGCGTTAGATATAAACTCCGGCCGTTCATTCGAGAGAATGGTGACGTTTGCAAATGTCAGGGGATAAAACCTTTTTTTTACTGTTTTGCATTTCAATATTTTATATTTATCATGATGATTTTAGGGTAGATTGTATATCGTTAAAAGGTCCCATTTGTTAATAAAAAGTATTTTTGTCGTATATATTTTCCACTTCCTAGTACAAAACTTATTGAATCAGCTGACTCAATTTCTACGTAAAAGTAAAAAAAAAAACGCAAAAAATATTATTTTTGGCGAAAAGTTGTCTATTAGCGATACTCTGTACACTTGAATTTAAGAACCTTCTATAGAGGTTGTCATTTTATTGATGTAGCGGAAATCATATTGAATTAAGACTCTGTATCTATTTTCATTGCTTTATATTCTCTTATGATGCGATATATAGTTGCCATTGATACTCCAGTCATTGCAACCACCTTTTCAATACAGGCAGCAGTATAGCCCATAATTCGGGTGCTTTCGGCCAATTTTTCACCACGTACTTGTATACCTTAAGAATAATTTCTTTTTCACCAGGAACTATTGCACGACGTGTTCTTTTCTTTCTCGGTGAAAGAAAGTTTGCGTCCGTGTTTTTTGAAAAGCCCGGTTGCGGGTCCATTTTATGTCTTAGTGCCAGTCAACCAAGTAAAATGTAAATTTCGATAAAAATACTATGTACCTACTAAAATAACGAAAATTTAAAAAATAATTACAAATCAAATAATTTAATACACAAACACGGATCGCATGTATATCTATAACATTCGAGGACAAAGAAGCCGAATGAAGTTATTTGTTTAATCAATAAAATGTGTCAAGTTATTTCTGTCAAATCAGCAATCATAATGCCTGCAGTATGAATCCTCGACTTTTTGAATCGACATTTCAGAAAAAGGTTTATAATATCTGCGGTGTAAGGCAGTATTGTCGTATTATAAAACTGATATACCTTACCAAATAATAAGATCGTATATATATTCTATTCCAGGGGTTTTTATTTATAAAAAAAGTTTAAATAATCATGATTTAGATTTATTTCGTCCCATTTGTTGTACCGTTGATATTTTTTTAACGTGCCTTTATTTATTTTTGTCGTGAAGAAGCTCTTGTTGACTTGTAGTATTTTTTCGAGATATCGCCACACTCCATATGTCATCATTCTCTCGAATTAACGGCAGCAGTTTAGAATCTCATACCTTTGGCAGAGGGGAACGCCTGTTAAAGGCGTCTCCTTTGGTATATTCTCTAAGTAACCCAATCATACAAACATAAATATAATGAAATATATATATCATTTTAAAGGTATAAGCCTCCACCTTTGATTAAATGCATTTTTGTCTTTAAGTATTTGCTATACAGGCTGTATTTTTTTTTAAGTGATGTATTAATAAATATTGAAATAATCAAATAGCGAAAAATTAAAAAAAAACCTTCTTTTACAAAATCATTCATTTATTCATTAATTAAGTTTAACATTAGTACTTCGTGTTCCCCCCACTAGCCCTTATAACTGCTTGCAGCCGGTTCTTCATTGACCTAATAAGTTTTGTTGACTGCTGTCTGTGGAATGGCATCCCATTCTTCCATCATCGCAATTTTCAGGTCACTGAGTGACGCAGGAGCTGGATTCCGCTTTCTTACTCTTTTCTTAACCTCATCCCACATGTGCTCAATGGGATTAAGGTCGGGGCTTCGCGCTGGCCAGTCCAATGTGGGTATCCCCACCTCGGTTATATATTGCCGCACCGTTGCAGCAACATGTGGCCTCGCATTATCGTGCATTAACACGAAGCTATCGCCGACAAATCCTGCATAGGGCACGACATGTTGCTGTAGAATATCTTCAATATACCGGTGAGCGGTTAAACCACCCCTGCCAGTCCCGTCATTCACAAAAACCAAGTCGGTCTTTGCATCCAACGAAATGCCTGCCCACACCATAACAGAACCTCCTCCGTAGGCAACGGTTTCAGTGATGCAGCACTGCGCATAGCGTTCCCCAGGCCTCCTGTAGACCCGTGCTCTCCCGTCGTTGCAATGCAAGCACATTCGGGACTCGTCAGAGAACAAAATGGAGCGCCATTGGTCCAAGGTCCAGTTTATGTGTTCTCGGGCAAATTGAAGTCGCGCTTGCCGATGAGCTGTGGTCAGTTGGGGCCCGGTTGCTGGTCTTTTTGGTGTCAGGTTAGCTTTCTTTAGTCTTCTAACGATCGTTCGCCGACTTACAGCCCGATCTCGTGCTTGTCTGAGTTCTTGTTGGATCTCAACTGCGGTCATGTGACGATTTCTTAAAGAACTTGAAACGATGAAGCGGTCATCTTGCTCAGAAGTGCATCTTGTTCTGCCAGACCCTGGCCTCCGAATGACGCCGCCGTTCTCCACGAAGCGCCTGAAGACTCTGGAGACAGCTGATTGGCTTAGGTGTACATAATTCTGCAGCCACGCTTCGTTGGTTCCGCCCCAATCGCAATAGGGTAAGCACTTGAGTGGCCTCTAATGGCGTGGTGTCCATTTTCGGATGACGTAATCACTGGGTAATTAGGGTAGTTGTTAACAGGTTGAAATTGTGTAAGCAAGTGAGGAAAAAAAATTATTGCACGTCCTTTTAACGGGATAAAGGGAGCTTAACGCGTACGTATCTGTACGAGGTAAAAACTGTTCAAATACGGTAAATGAATTTTACGTCCTATATAGCGAATACTTTTAAACCAAAATTCATTTATTCAAAGGTGGAGGCCTATACCTTTAAAATTATATATATATTTCATATGTTTATGTTTGTATGATTGGGTTATTCCCTTGAATGTAGGACAACAATGCTTGAGTCGATTTTTATGTCCACCAGTGAATTTTTGAAAAACTTCGATACTGACATTGGCGGTGGTTACTGGCCTTTGGATGACATGACGGTTGAACATGACCTCAGTCTTATCCAAGTTCATCCGCAGGCCCACTCGTCTGGAAGAATCACTTAGGCTGCGCATCATTTCCTCCAGTTCTTGCAGCGATTCCGCCATTATGACGATGTCATCGGCAAAACGAAGATGCGAAATGTACTCTCCGTTCACATTTATGCCTCGACCATGCCTGTCCAGTGTTTTAAAGATGTCCTCCAGCGCGGTGGTGAACAGTTTTGGGAAAATAACATCCCCCTGTCTCACACCGCGCTGAAGGTGTATGGGTTTTGATTGTACACCGTGTACTTGAACAGACATTGTAGCGGAGTCATAAAGACATTTCAGCATCTCCACGTAACGCCAGTCAACTTGGCATCGCTGCAAGGACTGGAGAACAGACCATGTAGCATTTAAAATAAGTATTAAATTTGAGTTATTTTTTACAAGAACATTTGCAGAGAGCACTTAATTGTGATGACATGCTGCAGAAACAGTAGGAATATTAATCCAAACTGGTAGGAGTTTGTCGGCTTTTTTCTACCATCTATACTCGTATGGATCTGGTGGATTTATTTCCGCCATATGCGCGCAAGCCTAGATACTGGCTTGGTATACCGATCGCCTACAGTGATGCTGAAGAGCATTCAGGGTAGGGGGCAGTCTTTCCGGGTTTTGATTTTTTTGACAGAATAATATCTTCCTTAGGTCGTTTATTATGCCTTCTTTTTTAACAAGCGAGCGAACGACACTTCGAATGGCCACGTCTTGCCAACTTAGAGCAACGCGGACCTGCCTACGGCCGTAGGTCCGCGTTGCTCTAAGCTTGCCAGGGAGGAGAGCTCGCAGATTAGGGCGGTTGTAATTAACTAAAAATGTGGAAAGTGCTAACAAAACTCGTGTTTAAGTAGACAAACCACACATATAACAAATAAAACAGAAAATTAAAACGTAAACCGTTTTATTAATAATCGTTTACAAACTTTCATATTGTGAGGTCATTTTCTTGCAAACCCTTGATTTAACACTAAAAACCATTATTATATTCAAAGTTGAAGATATTTTTTTTATAAAACATTTTATTTTTATACAGATTTTTTTATCCTATGCATATTTCCTCTAGAGCTTTCATTTCTTGAGTTATATCAAGAAAATCAGGCTGAAATATTTTATTTTTCTGTTAATTGGCAGCCATTTTGTTTTTTTAATAGAATTACTTTGCCCCCCCCCCCCCCCAAAATAGTTTAAGATCATCCTAAAGAACAGATATAAACACATATGCAAACTTTATTACGGCTCGTAACTCCCGTGATTTTTTTATATGGAAATTCATACCTACTATTACGCCCAGATGAAGGCAGTCTAAATCTGCTGAAACTGGTCGGCTTTCCCGATCATAACACGTATTGAGTTGAGCCGTTTTTATATAAATAACAAAAAAAAATCTAGAAATGTCGATAAATTTCAAATTAGTAAAGATATCGACAACAAAATATATTTAGAAAGCCACTTTCATCAAAACTCCAACAATATAAATTTTATGGAACGATTTATGAAAAAAACTGAAAAAAAAAATTACAGCGCGGCAGAGCAACGCACTAACTTTTTTTGGGAAAATATTGACAACAAAACTACTTTTATAGTCGGTAGGTTACCGTTGCTAGTAAAAATAGTGTTTTTAAAAAGAAGACATGTTTTTGGATAAACCTTGTGTATAGTACACGTATGTATGTATATGTAGTACATACGTACATATTTTTTTATTTCACATAACTCAGTGCAGTTTAGTTGCCGCTGAAAACATTTGCACCTGGCGCCACAGTTCTTTTTGCATCTGCACCTGATCATTTCCATACAAGCATCGGCAGCTACTGGCAAGTCTGTCCATGTAGGTTGCAAGCTGTCATCAAATTTGGTCCATCCCCAATTAGATGCACTGGGAAGATTTTGAGTCGGTGACATCTGACCCCATACATGGACTGCTTGAAACACTGCTCGCAGGAAATGCTGGTGCAGAGCTCTTTTTGTGGGTGGTATGTTTTCCAGCTGGCGGTCTTTTTTTGTATAAAGGTGCTTTCGGCATTCATTTACACACGATAATGAGGTAGATCTAAAACAAAACGAAAAAATGATTAAATAGTGCTTTAATTTATAACCGGCCTTACCGCCCGGTGCAAGTGCACCCTCTTGCCCCTCCCTAGATCCGGGCCTGCCTAAGATGGGAGATACTTGGTGATGAGCACATCAAGAAGATCTCAAGTAACTTGAGTACTCAGATATACTTAGATTTGTTAAAAGAAGCAGAATTGGATGGAATAGCTCCAAATAGAGAGCCGACCATCCGCATGAGCCCAGCAGGCTCCCACCTCAACATCATCATCATCAAAATAAACAAGCACCTTTTCACTTCAGGTGGCACCGATAGCCCACTATGCAGAGAGTGCCTTCAAGAGGAAGAGACAGTGGAGCATTAATTACAATAGTACCTGTTCACGCTACGCTACGTTACCAGCGTGACGTTCGAACATGACGTGTGATTCGCGCGCGCATGCGCGGACGACCACCCCCCCCCCCCGCCGCGCGCCGGTCGAGGCGCGCGCGGGCGCTGGTCTCTCGCTGTTTCGCCGCAACCGTCGATCGAAATATACGTGTGCACACATTCGCGACGCTACAACCAATCTCGCGTATTTACCGTGTCTTGTGAACATATCAGTGCTGTGTATTACTCCACAATTCTCCCGTGTCAATTCATCCATTTTCCCTTTATCATCAGCTCTGCAGTTCTGTAGCCAGCGGCTACATTTTGGCCCTTCGAACCGTTACTGAACCAGCCCCCGTCGATTTACTACAGTCCATTTTCACCCGGTTACATATTTTGCCCCCTTTCCCGGCAAAAAATATTTTGTAGTCTCGAATACCTATGGCGGGTAGGTAATTAGAACCGCCGCCTAGAACATTCTATTTTATCGGTATAGAACCGGCCCCCCCCGCCCCTTTACAGAATAAACTCACGTTCATCCCGTTTGTTATTATTATTCAGCTCCGATAATATAATTATATCCATTCAGCCCAATTGTTTATTACAGTCCACTATACTTCTTTATTAAACCCAAATTTTACGAGATTTTGCGAGATATTTTTTCGGTGCGAGTATAAATTTGCTTTATTTCGTGCATTTACGTAAGTTACGCACATACGTAAAACCCACGTATACATAAGTTATTACGTAACGAACGTTTACGTTTACGTATTATTACGTTACCAAAGCTTGATCTGCATCATTGGATTGTCCGCTCATTTAGATCCGATTTCGGCTAGGTAAACGCATTCTTTGTTGTTTATGAGTTCGAGGCAGTAGATAGGTATTTTATTATATAAATAGAATAGCATAATAACATAGGAGTGAACAAGGTCATCAGCCCTTTTTGATATTTTATGTTGCGGTAATCTTGTGTTACGGTAAAAGTTTTCCGAACAGTTTTATCCTGTTATTGTCTGCCTTTTATTGTTAATGGTACACATATAGGGTGTTCCACGTTGGTGTATCAGCTCATATACAGGTTGTTTAAAAAAAAAAAATTTTTTTTTTTTTTCTCTGTCGTGTTTATTTTCCGTGTTCCGTTTGAACATAGTTTTTGTTACTTCGGCCCGCGCAAGTTACAAGTTATCCGCACGTTAGAGTTAGTAACGCTCAAGTTTTAATAACTCATTTTCAACACTAAAATGCCTTCAAAGAAGCAAGCGGCCATATTTCGCGAAGCAGTTAAGGCTATTGCCAACTTGAAGGAGATAGGCGTAGCTGTCGTAGCGGGCGACAGAACTAAGTACTGTGTCGAAGATTTTACGGGACGGTATCTTAGACTAGAGGCGTACCGGAAGAAACTGGAGGATGTGTATTACGACATTCTTGAGGACGAGGATCTGCTCAAAGATACTGAGGCCGCTTATACGATGAGTTATCAGACGGCGATAAATGACTATGAGGAGGTCGTAGTAGCATCCCAGCGGTTGAGTGTGGCATCAGCGCTTCCCGTCACAGCCTCTCCATCCAGCCCAAGTACCTCAAGCCTATCGTCGACGGTCTTGCCCAAAATCTCAATGCCCAAATTTTCGTCCAAAATAGAAGATTGGCCTTCTTTCATAGCCATCTTCCGGAGCCTCATTGGAGAAATGGCTACTGTTTCTGATGCCGTCAAGCATCATTATCTGCTCGGCTCTCTTACAGGTGAAGCACTCAGCATGGTGTCTCACCTTCAGCCCACTAATGAAAATTATGCCGTGGCAATGGAAATTCTCACCAGGCGCTATGAGAACCGTCGTGTTCTCATAGATCGATTTGTGGATATAATTCTAGGGCTCCCACAAATTGACGCTCGTTCAAATGTCCGCGCTTTATTTTTAACACCGCTCATATCAGCGCAAAGCGCTCTTTTAAATTTAGATCTGCTCATGAAGGAGTCAGATTATGTCTTCGTATCTATAGTGGTACGAAAACTCCAAGGTGAGCTCCGTACTCTCTTCGAACGGAAGCACGGATCTCAGCCAACTCTGCCCACTCTGGCTAACCTCATTGAGTTCTTGGAAGAGCACGCACGCTGCAAAGAGAATGAGTCTTCGTCCCTTGCGTCACAGGAGGCTCCTTCTTCAGCACGGCTCGGCCCGTCAGAAAGGCTCGCTCAGCTCAATAAGCTGCTTCAGCCCACTCGAGGTTCCCGTCAGCCTTATACGGCTACTCGAGAATTCCGTCCCATAGCTCCGCTTAGGAGCCGGCAAGAATATCGCTCTCCTCAACCTGCTCCCCATAGGCCGTTCTTGGCATTCGGTGACGCCCTAACCTACTCGGCCCAACCGTCCTCATCATCCGCTCGTCAGCTAGTTTACTCGGCCCAATCATCCCCATCACCCACTCGCCGACAGGATTATTCGGCTCAACCTTCTTCTCCTACTGGTGGTATGCCATGCCCATACTGCAGGAATAGGGGACACAAACTCATCGCATGCCCAGGATTTAATAACCAACCGGTTCAAGGTCGGTGGGACTTTGTGAACGCACGCAACCGGTGCCGACGCTGTTTGGGTCCTCATTATGAGAACGAGTGCAGGTCTACACGTGCATGCAAGGAGTGTGGGCGGTCTGACCACCACACTTCACTGCATCGCCATGGGGCCATGTCTCCGACACGATCATCTGCTCATTTGCTGCCTCCGTCTCTACGTGAGCAGCCCAGACAGCGCTCAGCGCATGAGCCTCAATACCATTCGGCACATGCTACACAGGCATATACGTCCCATCCCAACTTGCCCACTCAATCGCGATCGCCAAGTAGGTCTCGGGTAGGTAGTCAACAGTGACTACCTACAATAACAGAGCACTATGAAGGCGAGGACGATCAGCACTCAGCACACTCAGCACACTCATCACACATTCACTCATCACATACACACTCAGCTCATTGTCACTCAATGACTTCAACTCCAACAGAAAATTACTGTAACTCCGCACAACGTGTAGTGAACGTCACCAACACGCCAATTTTGTTGCCAACCGTCTCACTTAAAATAGCAGACGTAAATGGTCAATTTCACTCAGCACGAGCCTTGTTAGACTGTGGAAGTATGCTGACTCTTTGTTCTCAGCGCATGGCCACAATTTTAAATTTGCCATTTAAACATACATCTCTAAAAATCGCAGGAGTTGGAAATCAGCACACACAAGACTCAAAGGCATCAATCACAATTGTATGCCGCCCTACTCACCGTGACACACCTATGATCACGGCCACAGCCCATATATTGAAGAACGTAACTGGGTACCTACCGTTGGAAAAGGTTCCAGATCTCGCTCAGTTAACAGGTCACCCGCCGATTCCTCTTGCTGATCGAGAATATCACACACCAGCTCCGGTTGATCTAATACTAGGATCTGACGTTCTTGGTCAAGTGTTAGATGGAACCAAGGTTTCGCTCGGCCCTGGCAAGCCTATAGCCTTCGGCACGATATTTGATTTTACATTGATTGGACCTTTCGAAAGTTTACATACTTCACCCACGAATCAGGTCAACTCAGTTCACATTGTCGGCTCTCACACGGACTCAGAGCATTCCACTCATGACATTCACAAAAGTCTTGAGAGGTTTTGGGAATCCGAGGAACCCCAAACCTACAAGCATACCAGCCCATTAGAGGATCAGTGTGAGGACATTTTCCGCACCACAACTACTCGTGAACCATCAGGTCAATATGTGGTTACACTGCCCTTTCTGCACAACGCGCCGACATTAGGTTCCACTCACGCTATTGCGCTACGCAGGTTTCTCAACTTAGAGAAGAAGTTGCAAGCGAACCCGCCCTTCCGCTCGAAATATGTAGAATTCATGTCAGATTACATAAAATTGGGACATATGTCGCCGTGTCACCCCAATACCTTTGCTCATAAATCCCATTTCTATATCCCACATCATGGCATATTCAAGCCAGGGTCAGAAAAGTTACGCTGCGTGTTTGACGGAAGTTGTAAGAGCTCAAACGGCGTCAATCTAAATGATTGTCTTCATACAGGTCCAGCTCTTCAGCAAGATATTGTTGACATTATCATGTCCTTCAGGATCTACTCACAAGTTTTCAGCACAGACATCCGAATGATGTTCCGAAATATACTCATTCACCCAGAGCAAAGACGTTTTCAACTCATTCTCTGGCGGTCTTCACCCGACCAGCCCTTGCTCACGTATGCCCTTAATACCGTCACATATGGATTAAGGTCCAGCCCATACCATGCCATCCGCACTTTACTCCAATTGGCTGATGACGAAGGTCATCGCTACCCCCACGCTGCTCAGGTCCTCCGCAAATCAATATTTGTGGACGACATTCTCTCAGGTGCAGATTCTGTAGAATCTGCTCAGTCGCTCCAAAGCGAACTAATCGAGTTACTCGCCCTAGGTGGCTTTCAGCTCAGTAAATGGACCTCCAACTCGCCCCAGCTCCTTGAACGATTCCCAGATGACCAGTGCGACATGCCCAAGGACTTTGACTTCAGTCCCGACTCTAATTCCATTAAGGTTCTGGGAATACAGTGGATTCCTCAAACTGATGAGTTCACTTATCGCATTTCTCTGCCCACTCATGCTCAAGTCACAAAGCGCTCCATTCTCAGTACAGTAGCGTCTCTCTATGACCCCAATGGCTGGGTTACTCCAGTCATCTTCCGCGCAAAGATTCTTCTCCAGAAGCTTTGGCTTCTGAAAATAGGATGGGATGAGCCTATCTCTGAAGAAGTCCACACAGAGTGGCAACACATCTCAGAGGATCTTCCTCAGCTCTCAAACCTCCGTTTACCTCGGCACATTTGTAAGTACAAGCCCACGTCTACTTACTCACTTCACGGGTTCGCGGACGCATCAGAGGCTGGCTTTGGTGCCGCTATCTACCTTCATGAGCGCAATATCACTGGACATGTCAATGTACACCTAATCATTGGCAAGTCCAAGGTCGCACCCATAAAGACTCGTCTCTCAATCCCGAAATTGGAGTTGTCAGCCGCGACTCTTTTATCTCAGCTCATGACTCGAGTGTCAGCCCAATTGTCAGCTCATATAGCCATTCAAACACACACATGCTGGTCAGATAGCACAATAGTGTTGGCATGGCTCAATACCCCACCTCACCGATTACAGACTTTCGAGGCCAATCGAGTGGCTAAGATCACAGCTATTTCAACTAGCCATACGTGGAGGCATGTGCCCACGAATCTCAACCCTGCTGACTGTGCAAGCAGAGGCATGTCTGCCCAGTCTCTCTCACTTCATGACCTTTGGTGGTCACCCAGTTGGCTCAAAGAACCTACCTGCACTTGGCCCAAGATGCCACCCGCTCTAGGCCATCATGCTCTCCCAGGCCTTAAGCCCAAAAAGGTACCAGCACACATAGCAGTCCCAGATATCGATCTGGACTTGCTCACTCGCTACAGCTCACTTGACAAGCTCGTCGGAGTGACGGCTTGTATTAAAAGGTTCATATTCAATTGTCGGCACAGCCCAGATGCACGGCGCTCTGGTCCGTTGACAGCTAGTGAACGCAGGGACGCTCTGTTGCACTGGGTCCGCTCTGTTCAGCACAATGAGTTTGCTGAAGACATTAATCGTATCCAGACTGATAAAGTTTGCCCCGTTCGGCTCCAGCGCCTCTCGCCCTTCATAAAGGACTGCCTCTTGAGAGTCGGTGGTCGTCTCTCTCACGCGTCAATTAGGTATGACGCTCAACACCCACTCATTCTACCCAGCTCAAGTCCGCTCGTAGATCTCATTATAGATCACTATCACAAAATACACTGCCACCCTGGAGCTGACACATTACACGCCATATTACGCCAGCAGTACTGGATTCTGTCCGCTCGTCGTATTATTAGACATCGCGTGTTTAAATGTATTAGATGTTTCCGGTGCCGCGCTCAGCCTAAGGCTCCGCTCATGGCTGATCTCCCAGTAGACAGAGTTACTCCTCAACCAGTTTTTAGTCACGTCACGACGGATTTTGCTGGCCACTTCTTCGTTAAATCCAGCACGTTGCGGAACGCGAAGCTCATAAAAGCGTACTTTTGTATTTTCGTTTGCCTCGCAACAAAGGCGGTTCATTTGGAACCAGTCTCTGCACTCTCAACGGAAGCGTTCTTTGCGGCATTGCAACGTTTTATCTCACGTCGCGGTACTCCGGTTCTCATTCGCTCAGACTGCGGCACAAACTATGTAGGTGCTAGGAATCAACTCATTGAAGTTCAGAACTTCCTCAGGTCAAACAATGATGCAATCACTCACAAACTCGCGAATCAGCACATAACTTGGTTACTGAACCCGCCTAAAGGGCCTTGGTTCGGCGCACTGCACGAAATAAACGTAAAATCCACCAAGCAACTACTTTATCGCGTGATAGGTGAACAGCACCTCACTTTTGAGGAATTCTCTACTCTTTTGGCTCGAATTGAGGCTGTACTCAACTCAAGACCCCTCTGCCCAATTTCATCCGACCCTACTGACTTTGAACCTCTCACGGCCGGACATTTCATTATTGGTCGTCCGCTCACCGCTCTACCTGAGCAGTCTTTTGACGACAGACCCATATCTGCTCTTAAACGGTTTCAACTCATTCAAGCGCTCTCTCAGCGCTTTTGGACTCTCTGGTCCAGATCCTACCTCCATACCCTGCAAACCCGCTCCAAATGGCTCTCCCCTTCTTCCCCTCCTCAAGTGGGTGAACTGGTCCTCATCAAAGAGGATGACCTGCCTCCGCTCCAATGGAAGTTGGGAAGAATTCTCCGCACGATACCTGGCAAGGATGGAGTGATACGAGTTGTGGATCTGGACACAGCTCATGGAAATCTGCGACGACCTGTGTTCAAGATAGCCAGGCTGCCGTTGGATTCAGCTCAAGAAGAGCCGCAGTCCCGGCCCCCCCAGGATGTTCACGCTACGCTACGTTACCAGCGTGACGTTCGAACATGACGTGTGATTCGCGCGCGCATGCGCGGACGACCACCCCCCCCCCGCCGCGCGCCGGTCGAGGCGCGCGCGGGCGCTGGTCTCTCGCTGTTTCGCCGCAACCGTCGATCGAAATATACGTGTGCACACATTCGCGACGCTACAACCAATCTCGCGTATTTACCGTGTCTTGTGAACATATCAGTGCTGTGTATTACTCCAAGACATTCTGCATATCCCTGTCATCATCAGCCCGACAAGGAATACACCACGCGGCACAGTTTCAGCGCATACGTCGGCTCGCCAACATTCCAACCAGGTCAGTGCACCCACAATTCTCCCGTGTCAATTCATCCATTTTCCCTTTATCATCAGCTCTGCAGTTCTGTAGCCAGCGGCTACAGTACCACTAGAATACCACTGCTCTGCAACTGAAGATACAGGGATAGTGACAAGCTCCGCTTTCCCTTCACTGTACCGTTCGGCTCTACTTTCCCTTCACTGTACCGTTCGGCTCTACTTCAAAGAACTGCCCTGGCTGAAGTGCACAACACTCATGATCGTGGACAGTTAGTGCAGGACTTATCCCGCTATGAATATACAACTGGCTGAAGTGCACAACACTCATGATCGTGGACAGTTAGTGCAGGACTTATCCCGCTATGAATATACAACTGGCTGAAGTGCACAACACTCATGATCGTGGACAGTTAGTGCAGGACTTATCCCGCTATGAATATACAACTGGCTGAAGTGCACAACACTCATGATCGTGGACAGTTAGTGCAGGACTTATCCCGCTATGAATATACAACTTTTCAGCAAAAATGCATAGTTTGTGTGAAAATCAAAGGTAAAAATTGGATACCTAGTACATGTGAACGAAACAAAATTTGTTGATAAAATACAGTGGATTTTGTATTGAAACTTCTAACAAGCCATACACACCCAATATTATTGTATGTTATTTATATTTTAATTAATGCAATACAGTTTTATGATAAGCATTTGGTTTCTGCACTAGCCAGCAATTATCATAACTTGTAATTTAATAGATTATTCTAATATTGAGAGAAAAGTAAATAAACTTTACATGAGCACATTTATTTTGTTATTCTTTACTACAATACATTATTTCGAAAATTTCCAATGATCCAGGTAATACACGGCTAATATCAATCCTAAAAAGTCTTTATTTATCATGATGCACCATTACTACAATGGTAAGAAAAAATTCATAGGCAGGGTCTTGTTCATTATCCAGGCAGTCTGATGGATACTAAACGAGATTTTGCACTGCAGATACTGAATACAAGCCGGAAATGTATAAAATTTGAGTTCTTCTTTGTTTGTTTCTGGCTGGAAGTTTCCAATACAAAACGTCTTATTAGTGCAATGAAACTGGCTAGTTCTTCAGTCTTGGTTTGGCTGTAAACTTTATTCTAAGGCTGTAAATTAGAAAAGAAATTTTTGATTATGTGAGGTTATAAAATACCAAATTATTTATTGTTATTGTATATTAATAAAAATAGGCAGGTTATTCACTTACGTTTCCACAGTCCAGTGGCTGTTTGTGGCTGTCTGAGGCTCTGATTGAACAAAATGTTGGTTGTAACTTGTGAATAAAATTTTTGCGTCTTTAACTTAACTATTCCTTTTTCTTATTCCTTCCTCCTTTTTCTTAAACCAAGGTAGCGTTCCAAAACCAAACCCCTATCACCAAGGAATTCTAGTCGGATGAGCAATTTGCGGTTTTGAGCGGTTTTGGAACCGGTCTTAAAGGAAAAGTCTTCGGACTAACTTTGGTGAGATTCGGATATTTCAAAAGAAAAGTTTGGCGGGAAGACGAAAAAAAAATGTTTAAATGATGGATGAGTTTTTATCTACATGTTTAATTTTACCGATAATCAAATTTCAGACTTGTAAGAAATAACAAGAAACAAATTCAAATAAAAATATCGTTCGAGAAAATAGGAATTGTTCTCATCTGTGGATTGAGATGTGTTCAAACGTTTAACACTCGTCAGTTTATGTTTTGTAATTTTTGATATCCATGTAAACGTATAAAAATCATATCACGTCAAGAACCTTGTTTTTGACAGGAGCAATATATTTCCGACGATTTTCGCAAAGCAAAATATTGGTCGAGTCAGTAAAAAATTTTGCTCGGGTTTGATCGTTCCAAAACGATCTCATTTGAGGTTTTGGAACCAACATTGGGGATCTAAAAATGTTAAGACTTCATTTAACAATTTTAAAAAGCACCACCAATCCACTTCATTCCCTTTCCCATTCAATCCATTCATTCCACGGGATCTCATTCACTCACCGATTCAAACTCACCATGTTAAGACCTCGCTGTAATACAGCCTAAATATTATCATAAAATAATATATAATTTCGTGAACTATGCGTGTACATAGCACCAGGATTGATCAGGGGGCCCCCAGCCAGCAGCAGAGAGATAACCAGGAACATCAAAGGTTGCCTGGTAGATATTGCTATTAGCAATAAGTGCCGCCTTTGTACAATATAAATGTTTTTAAGTGTCCTGTTTTTATGTATTCTGTAAATGTACATAAGTGTAATAAATAAAATCAATATCATCAATTACCTGTAAGTCCCTCCAATTTCCTTTGGTGCTCTCTTTTCACATTTCAAAGCAAAGACACAACGACGCTCGATAAATCTAAATTTTAATCACCATACAGTCCACAACATAACATTTTGGTCCTATCGAGACGGATACCTTCACCAGTTTAATTTCCAATTTTTTTTTGTCAAGCGTCGGCGTCGGCATCTATCTTCTTTTTCCACACAAACAGTGCCCTTTTTGCCAGTTTATTACATTTTACAACGTTTTGATACATAAACATACTCATTTGTAGTAAAAATTTACTTATTTCTATCATTTTTATCCATCATCATTGATGTTTTAACAAATTCAAGTCAAACAAAACTTGAAAAGTTTCATCAGCCATATTTTATTTGGTTTCGAATAGCGAGCGAACTTGCGCGGGAGTCGGATTTCGGGTTATAGTACGACCAACTAAAATTGTCGGATGTCATTTTATGCGTTAACAAATTACGTACATATATTAAACTGTTACTGCCATTGTGTCAGTCAGTCATTATCTTTTAAGCTGTTACTGACATTGTGTCAGTCAGTCTCTATCATTTAAGCTGTTACTGCTATGTGTCAGTCAGTCTTTATCATTTAAGCTGTTACTGCCATTGTGTCAGTCAGTCTTTATCATTTAAGCTGTTACTGCTATTGTGTCAGTCAGTCTTTATCATTTAAACTGCTACTGACTTTGTGTCAGTCAGTCATTATCATTTAAGCTGTTACTGCCATTGTGTCAGTCAGTCTCTATCATATTAGCTGTTACTGCCTTTGTGTCAGTCAGTCTTTATCATTTAAACTGTTACTGACCTTGTGTCAGTCAGTCTCTATCATTTAAGCTGTTACTGCCATTGTGTCAGTCAGTCTCTATCATTTAAACTGTTACTGTCCTTGTGTCAGTCAGTCTTTATCATTTAAGCTGTTACCGTCATTGTGTCAGTCAGTCTATCAATTCAACTGTTACTGCCATAGTGTCAGTCAGTATTTTATCAATCCACTGTTACTGCCATAGCGTCAGTCAGTATTTTATCAATAAGTCAACATTCCATATTCTATAGGTAACTGTTACTGTGTTTTGCCAGGCAGTACTTTTATAATAACATTTATTTTACTAACTTTCTTCGGAAAGTTGCATCAAATACAATTTTTCACTGTACCGCTAAATTAATTATCTCCCTGAGGTTTAATTTATGCACTAATTACATTACATTCAAGTCGAAATACATTGACTTGTCAATCACAAACAATAATAAATATTCAAATTACGTTCTCATACTTTTGTTGGTCAGACTATATTTAAACACGCACACCAACACATACAATTTTGAAATTTGAACCAATTGTTTTCAAGGCCTCATAGTTATTTCCGGTGTTGCCATTGTAAGGAAAACAGAGTTCTTCTATCATTGTAAAACGGAAGAGACACTTCCAGAAAATAAATTGCGTTACGTTCACAGACATAACGATCTTTGAAATCTGTGGTTTCGTTTTGTTTTTTGACAGGGATTCTGGCGGGAAATCTTGAACGATAAAGGCGCGTTTTTTCCTTTAATTTTAAATTAACCAGTAAATTACCTTGGTTTTTTCTGTTGAAAGCGAGATGGACGGAGAAGATGATGAAACTGATAAAAGACAGAAAAAAAAACGAAAATTAGCTGAGCAGGGAGGTAAATCTGGCGGTGGCAACGAAGAGCAGCAGACATTGAGTATGTATAAAACTTTTTTCAAGCCAAGTCACCAGAGATTGTTTCCAGAAAACTCTGCAAATACTGAGTTTATTGTTTATGTTGAAAGTTTAAAGGCTGAAGATAAATTAGGAAATAAAAATCCCAAATATCTAAATAATATCTTCCAACGAGACATAAAGGGAATAGTCAGATTGAGTCGCAACACAGCGAAAAAAATCGAGGTGGTTTTTAATCAAGTCAACCTTGCTAACAACTTTCTCAAAAATGAAGAATTTTTATTGAAGAACAGCATCAGAGCTTACATACCAGCTAAACAAGTTGAAATTATGGGGGTATTATATTTGTGCCTACAGACGTGTCAAATGAAGAGTTATTCAAAACGTTAATTTCAGACTTTGAAATAATTAGAATTAAAAGATTTATGAAAAAAGTTAATGGCGAGCTTAAGCCCCTTCAAACTGTCGTTGTGACTTTTTTGTCTACTACATTACCATTGAATGTATATTTCAACTTATGGAGGTATAAAGTATATGAGTACAACGCTCCATTATTGCAATGTTTTAAATGTTTCTGGTTTAATCACCCAGCTAAGGCCTGCAAGAGTGCTCAAAAATGCTCAATATGTACAGGAGAACATTCTTTTAAAGATTGCCCTAATCCTGAAATAATTAAATGTATAAATTGCTCTGCACCACATTTAGCAATATCCAGAACTTGTCCTGTCAAAATTAAAAAGTCGGTAGAAAAGAGAAACAGCAAAACAGTGTCCTATGCTTCTGCTGTGCGAGAGTCACCTGTTGTGTCACATACTCACAAAGATTTTCAAAAGGAGTACCCACCTATTGCAGTTCCAAGAAGTTCAATGTCTCAACAAAATGTACAACTATTGAGAAAAACTAATGATATCAATGAAAAAAAGACCAGCAAAACAGATACCTCAGGCGCACAACGGAAGCATAGTCTTACCAAAGACGAAATAATAAACAATGATAAAATTTTGAGTGCTCTCGTAGGGACAATAATATCCTTAGCCAACAGTAATGATGGTGAACCGATGACAACTAGTAAAATTAAAGACCTATTTATATCAAAATTACAGCTTTAATTATGGATAACTTAAGTAACAAATCAATAAAAATATGTCAATTTAATATACAAAGTTTAACACATAAAAAACCCTTATTAATTAGTTTTCTAGCCGAAAATAATAGAAGCGTTTTACCTACCAATAAAACGCTTATTAAATTACTTACCTTATTCGAAGCTTAATAGATTGAGATAGGCACTTCTAGTTTCCCGCGCTATTTCCGTTTCCGTTTTACCCAAGAAGTTTCGTCATGGTATCATGACGGTATCATGATGGTATCATGTCTGGTTTTTACCCCTTCCTCCACGAGGCAGAGGCGCGTAAGAAAACGTTCGCGCCTTGTACTTCATTGCGTCGAAAAACCAACAGGCAGAAATTATACTATTAAGCTTCGAATAAGGTAAGTAATTTAATAAGCGTTTTATTGGTAGGTAAAACGCTTCTATTAAATCCCTTGACCGTTATTCGAAGCTTAATAGATTGAGACGTGTTTGTTATCGCCTGGTGGAGGAGGATGCCAATGTGAAGTTACGCATGTATGAATAGGACTGATAGAAAAAAGTATATCGGCCTGAAATTGTAGGTGTTTGTACTAAAGAAAAATGACAATGTACATATTTGATGAGCAAAAGATCATATGTATTCACAAACATTAATTTTAAATAGGCGAGCACAAGTTTACATAATCAACAAAGGCACAACAATGTTCAACTAAATATAATTTCGGTAACATAGGTACTGAAATTAAGTAAGGATTTCACAGAGGTCAGTCTTCGAAATCAACATATTAATTGTAAATATAATTATGAGGAGCACATTTTTATAAACCAAATATAATTACTGTATAGGATCAAATAAGTTAGTGATACTATTATTTGATACAATTGGCATGACTTGCCGTCTCTAACAACGATTAAATGTAACACTAGACCTCCAGTTCCCTCTGGATAATATATCATCAAGAGGGACATTGTCAAACCAATTTTTAGAAGCCACAGCCGAGCGTACGCTCCCAGGTGTTGCAACAACACCGGCCTCTTTCAGGATTGTTTTGACCCAGCTAGCTATTATTGTTCTAGAGGCCGCCTTTGGTGGACCTCTAATACTAACAAACAAATTAGTGCATGCCGCCAAACCACGTCTCTCTTTTAATAGATGTACAGTTTGCTTGATCCAATAAACAGGATCAAGATTTTTATCTGCTATAATAGTGGACAATTTCCATCCCGATTGTCTATGGTCAGCTGAGTCGGTCTTAGATCCAAAAACTGGCCAAAAGGTTACACTGGAAGAATTTTCAATATAATGCTCGGCATCAATGTGTAGAAGGGTCAAGTCGTGAACACGCCTACCAGAACAAAGTAACAATAACGTAGCAGTTGTTCTGGAAGCTAAGAATTCGCTATTATCTGCCTCAGGGGACATGTTGCGAAGATACGACACAACTGTATCTATATTCCAAACAGGAAGCTTACGGGTCATTGGTTTCTTTAAGGCGATGGACTTTAAAACGTGTTTAACTAATTTATGCGAACTTATTTGACCAGAAATATCTGCATCGCATAAGGTAGAAACGACTGATTTGTGCAATAAAATTGTATTATACGACAAGTTGTAAACAAGATGCAAATCAGCTAAAT
Source organism: Ypsolopha sequella (assembly GCA_934047225.1). Classification (NCBI taxonomy): domain Eukaryota; kingdom Metazoa; phylum Arthropoda; class Insecta; order Lepidoptera; family Ypsolophidae; genus Ypsolopha; species Ypsolopha sequella. The sequence goes on along the minus strand of OW203990.1, from coordinate 30,540,165 downwards.
ATTTTGCAATAACTGACCCTGTGGGTTTCAAAGGATCTACTTCGTGACTCTGCGACCATTCTGACCATCGAGCCCATGCTACTTTGTACGTTTTAATAGTAGATGGGCGCCAGGAATCTTTTAGCAATTTAATTTGTTCCTCGTTCCACCCCGTGATGTTGTTTGACCACCTTCACAGGTCCACACCTCCAGAGTCATGTTGCGAACGTCTCGCGGAGCTAGCCCTGTCGAGGTGTCTCTCAGATGACGATCGAGATTGTAAATCGAGAACGGGGCTGCTAACGCCCTGGCTTTCAGGTCTGCTCGCCAAAACACCCGTTCCCAGCGAGGTACCACCAGCAAATAAATCCTTGAGCCTGGTTCAGATGAGCTAACACTCTGGGTATTAGGTATGGTGGTGGAAACATCCATACCAGATGAAAATTCCACGTTAGGGAGAAAGCATCGTGAAACATTGCTTGTTGATCGTGTAAGTCTAGTGTCACATAATTCTCTACTACATGTGCTGTCTTTGAAGCAAACAGGTCTATGAGGGGAACACCGAACTTCGCAAATAACATCTCTGTGCACGGGGGTAACAGATGCCATTCTGGGGGTCGTAGGTTTCGCGAGAGATGATCGGCATGGCAATTGTATTTGCCAGGAAGATGGAATGGAGTTAATTGAATCTGGTATTGATCCAATATTTGAAACACATCGTGAGTGAGTTTCAGTAATGGCAGAGATCTCGTTCCCCCCTCGTTCCGTAGGTAGGAGACTACGGTTTTGTTGTCGCTTTGTACAAGAACTGTGCTCTGTCGGAGGAAAAGACAACGATCTTCTAAAACCTTTAGCACCGCTAGCATTTCCTTCATATTGCAATGCAAATGTTCTTCCGATAAGGTCCACGTTCCTGACATATGAGTATTGTCTATTTGGGCTCCCCAGGCATGGTCTGAAGCGTCTGTCGTCAAATAATGCGTTGGAGGCGCAGCATGGATTATTGAAGGATAGTGGCAATTGTCTAACCACCATTGTAGATTCCTTCGGACATCTTGTGGGAGATGATGGAGTTTTGTAGATTGATCTTTGAGTATCGAGTTCAGGAATAGTAACAGTGCTCAGTGGTTCAGTCTGCCTCTCGGGACAACAAAACTTGCAAAATTGAAGAAGCCCACTAACCTGCGGAGGACATTGTAGCATTGCAAATTTGGTAGTTGCGGTTATCACAAAAAGAATTTGCGTCGTTTATTTGCTTGCCGGAAAGTTTCGGGTTTACCCTCTTTTATAGACATGAAGTTAATCGCGCGTTGCCGCGTTGCCGAGTTGTTCTCGTTCATTTGCCAAACGGAATTTATGCCGACAGCTCGTGTTGAGTTATTTTTTACAATAATGGCGGATTTTGCCAACACGACTTCGTGATAGTTCTAAGGTTTGTTTTGAGTTTAAATTTGGGTTATTCATTTGAGTGGAATGGTTATTTAAAATTGTTTTTGTATTTCAGATAATTTGACATATGCGTGTGGATTGATTTTTGAAAAGGATTTTTTTTTCTTCGTCGGGTGGAGGGAGTTCTGAAATCATCAGATCATGGTATGTATTGCTTTCTTTGTATTTTGAGTCACCGGAATTTTGTTCTCATTGTTCCGTGTGGTAAAGGTTTTAATTTTGTTTTTTCTCTTCTAATTCCAGCGTGTACAAGAGTACCGAAAGTACTACAAGCAGAGCTAGAGACCTGGTTTGCAATGAAACAACAGCTCAAGGTGCTAGAGTATTTATTGGTTCGACTTATCATTTAACACTTACAAAAATGGAATAAAGAAAGCTATATCGCGATGTAACAACGATCATCGCCATCTAGTTTGCATTTCAAGAACTAATAATTTAAGACATGTGAAATTAACAGCAGCGTTAACATACCGCCCGCTATGGACGAAGTCCATTAAAACTAAAAAGAATTATTGCCAGAACGATTGTTAACAATAATATGTAATAAAAGTCACATAAGAGTACATTATGTAATAAGAGGAAACCCTAAAATAAAATGTGTTACTCTAAACGTATATAAGAAAATCTTAAACTCAAACAAAGGATAGCCGAAGGTTTAAAAACCAGCCGTACAGTATATCATTGAAAACATAAAAACGAAAAACAATCACATAATGTAACTAAAAACAAATCAGTGCTACTTTCACACATAAAAGTTTGAACTTAATGACTACTTGGGCAATAATATTAGTTTAGAAATGGGGCGCTTGATGATGTGTCCCCTACACTTAAGGCTGACTACCCGAGTGAGGCCGTCTAGTCCAGGGTGCTTATCAACGATTATACCGTAGAGCCATCGCGCTGGGGGTAGTTCGTCTTCCTTGACGAGAACTACATCTCCGACTCCAAGGTCAGGGATTTTGTCTGTCCACTTATACCTGTGCTGAAGCTGTGTAAGGTACTCTTCAGACCATCGGCGCCAGAAGTCTTGTGTCAGCCTTTGAATTAAGTGCCAACGCTTCAGGCTGCTGATGTTTGATGCCTCATAATTTAGTTCTGGAACAAGCACTAATGGCTCGCTAACAAGAAAATGACCTGGTGTCAGTGGACAAGGATCGTTTGGATCACTGGATAACTGAGACATCGGTCTTGAGTTAAGGCATGCCTCAATCTGAGCGAGTGTCGTAGTCATTTCCTCGAACGTCAGTGTGCTTGTCCTGATGACTCTCACTAGATGGACCTTGGTAGACTTCACTGCCGCTTCCCACAGTCCTCCAAAATTTGGAGAATGGGGAGGGATGAAGTGCCAAGCAGTTCCATTCGACGTCAACCAGTCAGCAATTTCAACGGCGACAGTCGAGCTTTCCACATCGAACAACTCAGTCAATTGACGAGCAGCGCCCACAAAGGTGGTGCCGTTGTCGCTCCACATTTCAGCAACATGACCTCGTCTGGCTACGAACCGCTTGAAAGCGGCCAGAAAAGCTTCAGAAGTCATGTCACTGACCACTTCTAGATGTATGGCCTTAGTGGCCATGCAGATGAATATGCAAATATATCCTTTCGTGGAGCGATGGCCTCGACCTTTGGTGGTTCTGACGTTGATTGGACCGGCATAATCTACTCCGGTCCTGTAGAAGGGTCGATGGGCCGTTACTCGTGCTGCTGGTAGCTGTCCCATCATTTGTTGATTGGTTTGGTTTGAGTGACGCACACAAGTTGTACACTTACGGACGAACTGACGAACCACGCCCTTAGCTCCTATCACCCAATACCTAGACCGTAAGTAATTGAGCATTAACTGAGGTCCTCCGTGCATGGTTCGTTGATGCGCTTCATCAATCAACAAATGCGTGAAGTATGATTTGTGAGGGATTATGATAGGATGCTTCATGTGCTCCTCAAGAGAAGCGTTTTGTAAGCGTCCACTCACTCTCATGATCTCATGTTTATCGAGATAGGGATTCAACGAGCTGATCTTGCTTTTTTTGCTGATCGTCCCAGATGACTGCAAAACTTCGATTTCTTCTTGGAAATGTGTTTTCTGGCATATTTTTATGCAGGTGAGTAAAGAGTCGTTTATCTCTCTTACTGTTAATCTATTATCTAATCCATTAGTTTTTTCCTTTTCAGATTTTTTCCAGAGCAGGACTCGACGGCAGAAGGATACGACACGGGTAAGTTTTCGCAAAGAAGAGTATCGTGACAAGAGCTCTTCGCCATCATGAGACTCGTCCTTTGTCGCTATGTGACATGTCGTTTTTGCTTTTCTCTCTTCCATGTGAGTATCCTTTACATTTTTCTTGCTGTATTCAATTCTGAGGTTGTGTAACCATTTAGGACCATGTTTCCACAACTGATTTTGGACACATTCGGTGGGCTGCAGTCCTCTGGACGCGCAGTCAGCTGGATTGTCTTCGCTAGAGACATGTGACCATTGATTTCCATCCATAGTAGTGAGAATATCCGAGACACGATTTGCAACGAACGTCTTCCACCTGCTGGGGTGACTACTTAGCCATGCCAGTACTATGGTTGAATCTGACCAAGCGTGAATGTTTTGCTTCGAAACTTTCAAAATGTGGCCGACTTCATTTAGAAGTTTGGAGAGAAGGCTGGCACCACAGAGTTCTAATCGTGGAATTGAGACCTGTTTTATTGGTGCCACTCGAGTCTTGGATGTCACTAAGTGAACAAAGATATTATTAGCTTTGTCAATAACTCGGGCATACACCACAGCAGCGTAGGCTAAGTTTGAAGCGTCCGCGAATCCGTGCAACTCCAGGAGTTGATCATCTGTGGTACAGTGTATCCAACGTGGGATGGTAAAGGATTCAAGCTTAACCAAATCCTCCCTGAAAGTTAGCCAGTCACTAAGTAAATCAGGAGGGAGTTGGTTGTCCCATCCAATACCAGACAGCCAAAGTTTTTGAATAAAAACTTTAGCCTTGGTGACAGTGGGCGCTAACCAACCCAAAGGGTCAAACAATTTGGCTATATCCGAAATGACTATTCGTTTGGTTACAGAAGAATTTGATAAGGGAGGCAGATTAACCCTGACGCGAAACTCGTCTGTTTCTTTGTTCCACACTAGACCTAGAATTTTCATAACATCGTCAGTTTTGATTTCTAAATTCTGATCTGAATTTTTTCCACCAATACATTTAAGTAGCTCCTTGTCGTTGCTTGACCATTTCTGAAGAGGGAATCCTGCTCGGTTCAGCAACTCAGTCATTTGCTCGTAGACTTGAGTTCCCTCTCCCACTGAATGACAGCCAGTCATTAAGTCATCGACGTAAAAATCGGTGAGAACTCTGTGTGCTGCTTCGGGGAAATTTGCACCTTCATCATGTGCAACCTGTTGTAAAGCACGAACAGCCAGATAGGGAGCCGAAGAAGTTCCAAACGTGAGGCGCAATAGTCGAAAATGATGTAATTGCTCGTTTGGATTCTCACGCCACAATATACGCTGATTATCAGCATCTTCATCAGCCACTTTCACTTGACGGTACATCTTGACGATGTCAGCGACTAGTGAGATGGGATAGCAACGCCACCTCATCACTAAGTGTCGCAGTTCGGGTTGCAGTGTAGGGCCTACCATGAGATCGCTGTTCAAGGACGCTCCATTTGTACCTTTACACGAGGCGTCAAACACAATACGTGTTTTAGTAGTGTCTTTGTCTTCGCGAACAACTGCATGGTGAGGTAAATACACTGCATCTTTGTCTTTATCGGCACATTGTTCCATATGACCCATTGCGAGATACTCATTGATCACCTTTGAGTATTCAATTTTGAGCATCGGATTAGTCAACAAGCGTTTTTCTAGCATGAGGAAGCGCTTTCGAGCAATGTTTTGGGATCCACCATACTTCGAAGCAGGATTCTCGTCCTTGAACGGGAGCTTGACTATATATCTTCCAGATTCATCTCTAGTGGTAGTGGCGGCAAATAACTCTTCGCATGCCATTTCTTCCTGATTCATGATTTTGTTGGGTAGTGAAGGTTCCGATTCCAACTCCCAGAAACGTTTGAGTAATGCGTCATTATTATCTTCGTTGATGGTGACATTGTGGCAATTAATATTTTTACTATCTTCACTATTTGAGATGGAATTTTGAACTACACCCGACAAAACCCAACCGAATTTTGTATTTTGTGCGATGAAATTTCCACCATCTCCTTGAACTAAACCTTCCATGATTATTTTTGAATACACTTCAGCACCCAAAAGCAAATCTATTCCACCCGGGTGATGGAAAGATGGGTCCGCTAATTTCAGGGATGAAAGTGTTTTCATTTGGGAAATGTCAATGGACACTTTGTTACTTGGCAACAAAGTTGTGAGCCTCTCTAAAACGTGTGCTTTAACGTTTAATGAGAAGGATGGATCACTACGTGAGGGTAATCGTATGTTTACTGACGATTTGGATTTGAGAGATCTAGAGCCTCCTACTCCAGAAACCATAACTGATTCCTTGATTCTTCTAAGACCCAGCAATTGAGCCGCAGCCTCAGTGACAAAAGACGCTTGAGATCCTTGATCCACCAGAGATCTCAAGACGCTAGCTGAACTGCCATCAGTTTGTGCTCTTGCATTAACTAAAGCAGTAGCCAATAAAACGGTACCACTAGATGTTGAAAAACAACTTGTGAGAACTTCCGGCGTCTCCTCTTCTTCGGATTCAACTTCGGATTCCTTTAAAGGCGATGTTGTTTCGGTTACGACAGCAACGACCTTTTCAAATTCAGGACCGGGATTACCTACTTGTGGTGTCTTGGGATGTAATAATGTGTGGTGTCGTTTTTTACACAAACGACAATTGGTTGACACTGTACACATATACACCGAGTGTTCGGGACTCAAACAGTTGAAGCACAGACGTTGCGTTTGTACAAACTGTCGCCTTGCTTCTATGCTTTCTTTGGCAAACCCTTTGCAATTGTGCAATTTATGCTTCTCGGAGCAAAACGAGCATGCAATAATAACCGTCGTGGCTGCATGTGAAGGTTTTGTTGTGTTGGTTGCAATTAGCTGACTTTTTTAAGACATTTTGTATTCCAACGACCTAAATCTGGTCTCGAGAAACACTTCTAACTGCTTGTATTTTGGTAGTTCCTCGCTCGACTCGCAGATTTTGGCTTCCCACTTAGCTCTGGACTCAGGGTCCAGTTTCTGACTGATGACGTAAATGAGCATCAAATCCCATGAACTAACATTAACTCCTACATTTTGCAGAGATTGCAAGCACTCAGTAGTTGTGTCCAACAATTGGCGAATAGCAGTAGCAGATTCTTGCGTCGCAGGTTTCTGAGTCATTAAACGTCTAATGATGGAGTTTGCCATTGATCTTTTATTATCATACCTAGCCACAAGCCTATCCCAGCAAATTTTGTAATTATCTGCTGTAATGGCTATGGATTTCACGAGGATTTCAGCCTCCCCAGTGAGTGAGCTCTTCAAGTAATGAAGTCTTTGCACATCTTCAAGCGACCTATTATTGTGTATTAACGATTTGAATAAGTCCTTATAGTTAAGCCATTCAGAATATTTGCCCGAAAATTGAGGTAAAATTATTTCAGGCAATTTCACAAAACATGCCTTGTTTGTTTTAGAGTCTTGTGGAACCTCAGTATCACCAGATTTTAACTTTAATTTTGCCAGAACGTCCTTTAATAAGGATTTGTAGCCAATGTACACTTCTTCAGTTTCATCGTAAACATTATTAGTCGAGTACTCCGTCTCTTTGAAATCTTCTCTTTCCATTTCAAAAACAATTTTACGGTGAGTACTTGTGAAGTCGGTCCACTGAGTTTCCAAAGTCTCCAATCTAGTTTCGACATATGATAAAGTTATGCGTTCCTTTGGTGATTTTTTAAAGTTAATTTTACCATTACTGATCTTTTCAGCAAGATCTTCTTGGACTTTTAAATTATTATCAGCCATTTTAAAAGATCTAGTTCAAAATGTAATTCTTAATATGAAAACATACAAGTTCCGTAAAAAACACCAAGTCCAGTCGAGATGAATCAAATTTTACTAAGTGTTTGAAACTTTAACACTTGCGAAAAATTCGGGCATAGGTTCCCCGTCGGAACGTTTTTAGAGAAATTATTCTAAGTCTATCTAATAGGATATCATTCTAAGTCTATTTAACCACTTTCCATGCACTATCTTGAAATTTTTCAAAGTTAATGTTGTCTTAGTAATAAGGTCGAAAATGTACTCACAACTTTTGCTTCACTCACGATTGACGATATCACACACGTCTGGGAGTTGTTCTTCACCACGAAGCTGCCCTCACGGAGTCTGCTGGATGTCCGAGGGGGTGCTCCCCCCGATCCGAAGCTGGCCCGTGCAGTGGTCTTCTTGGGTCACCGAGGGGGTGCTCCCCGCTCAGGTGATCTGCGGCTGAAGGCGCTGGATAGCGATCCACTATCCTGGTCTAGCGCAAAGAGTGGCACTTGTGTACGGTCACCCTGTTGCCGCTCTTCCAACTCGAAGGACCATGTACAAGAGTACCGAAAGTACTACAAGCAGAGCTAGAGACCTGGTTTGCAATGAAACAACAGCTCAAGGTGCTAGAGTATTTATTGGTTCGACTTATCATTTAACACTTACAAAAATGGAATAAAGAAAGCTATATCGAGATGTAACAACGATCATCGCCATCTAGTTTGCATTTCAAGAACTAATAATTTAAGACATGTGAAATTAACAGCAGCGTTAACACAGGGTGTTTGTTTTCAAGATCTTCAGTATACAAGATCTTCTTGTTACCGAGTGTACCAGTTTTCGTGATTTACCAGCTGGCAGTGGAATGAACGCCGCGTGGTGTACGCCGTAAGCAGTTCCTTTTGTCTGCGGTGACGTGGATCGTTGACCTTGAAGGGGGCGGCGGACGGTGTGTCATTTCCGTGGAGTGTAATGGAAAAATTCAAGTAGGTGTTGGAATTTTTACTTTTATCCACACACAGTTAGGATACCGGGGACGGTATGTTTTCAGGACACATAGTTATGTGTCCTTTTAGTATCAAAGGTTAAATTTTCTTCCTGTTTCGCCGAATAACCCAAACTGTAAAATTTAATGTTCTATATTATTTTTTTTCTTTCCTGGTAGAACTGAATGGTGTACCAGAAGATTTGGTTTTAAGAGTATGTTCGACAAATATTTATTGTTGTAGGATCTACGGCTCCCCTGAGCTAGATTTTATTTAGGGAATTGTTTCCCTTGTTGTTTACAAGTTTTGTTTCTTTTAAAGTGTTTTTTTTTTAATGTAATTTTCACAAGATTCCAAGTAATTTAGTTACCAGTGGATAAGGTGGAACAATTCCACCTAGTTGTCACTTAAATGTTTATTTATGTCTTGGCATTGCTAATACCGTTGTAATATTACTCCGGATGTTAAGGCGGCTCTTAACACAACAATTTTAAGGTACGGAAGGTCGTAGTAATGTCTTGGCAGAGAATTGCCAAATGAAGGTCTTGGCCAAACACTGGTAACAAAGATAAATTTTTCTGTTAACATCTTTCCTTTTCTTGTGAATATTAGATTGTAGTTTTGATAAAGTTAAATAAACCTAATTGTATAGTACCTCGAAGTTTTCTTCAGAACCTTATACCAACGATTAGGCAAATTATTGGATCAAAAATATCTTGTTACAGCATTTGTACAGCCACACGCGCCAACGGACCAAGTTTTGCCAAATCGCGCATTGTCATGCAAGGATTTCACTAGGTCGGACTTTTTAATAATCCTAACTGGTTCAAATGATGACAACCCCACAAAACTGCAATCCTATCTCTATTACTTTTTAAACGAATTCTGTAATACAAATATTATACTTGGGAATGTACCCCATAACGAATTCTTAAATGTAAGTGGTGTAGATAAAATAATAGAGTTTGTCTCTTTAACTTTCGAGCACACAATGTATGTAGAATTATTTAGCGGAAAACCTAGCAAATTTTTTGATAAAATGTACGCTGGCAGAAGGTTACTGAAAGAAATACTACACATTACTTATATGCAAAATTTTATGAACTACAAAAAGCACTGTGAGATGGGCACAACACGTGATATAGAATTTGTCGATGTAAATCCCGCAAACCATATTTTTTGTGAGATGGGCACACAAACAGATGATATAGTAATTCTTGGTGATAATCGTGCTGAGGATGTTTTTTTTCGTGAGCAATGTGTGCCATCAGCACGACAGTCAGAATGACTTGGGTTCCGTAATCCAAGTGGGCAGTAAGTCTGTGCAAAGTTTGATGGAAAATTCATACGTTAATCTTAATGTTTTCCATCAAAATGTCTGTGGAATAACTAATAAAAAGGATGAGCTAGAAATTTATTTGGAGGAATTAAATAATTTGCCAGATTTTGTATGCATTAGTGAACATTTTCTAAATGAATTTTCCGCTCCGTTGATTAACTTCACAAACTATAATCTGTTAACGTATAACACAAGACCTCCTAAAAAAAGAGGAGGAACTCTAATATTGGGACTCAAAGACAGGAACTTTGAAGAATTGCTAATATGTAAAACTCTGTATAAAATTAAATGTTTCGAGGTTTGTGGAATTAAAGATGTGGAGAGTAATATTTATGTATGCTGTTGCTACAGAAATCCAGCTGATATAAATTTCGAAACTTTTTTTGTCAAATTGGAAAATCTATTACAGCACTTCTTTAATAAAAAATGTGTCATATTAGGTGACTTTAACATAGATGCTCACGACAAAAATAAACACCTTAAAGAGTTCATGGTCTTACTTAAGTGCTATAATTTTAGACAAATTATAAATGAAGTAACGTACATTCGTAATCAATCACAGTCGTGTCTTGATAACATTTTGACAAATATCGCTGAAAATAGTCTTAACAATATTGCAGTTGATCATAATGGGCTCGCGGATGGTCATGCGGCAATATCATGTGGAATAAATGTTGAACGTTTAAATTCAAAACCTTCAAGCAAAGATTACGTACAAATTGAGCGTAGGATTTTTGGTGAAAAACGTAAAATTAAATTTAGAGAAGAACTACTAAAGTACAATTGGAATAAGATGGGGACAAACTGTTTTATTAAAACTTTGGGATATGTTTTTCGTACATCTTATAAAAAAGTTAAAATAAGAGTAAACACTAAATCAAATTTACAGCTTAAATGGTTAACCAAAGGTATTAGGGTATCTAGTAAAATGAAGCGTATTCTGAATGCAAAAACTGGTATAACTAAAGATTCTACAATGATTGAGTACAAGATCTCATATAACAGACTATTTAAAAAAGTAGTCAGATATGCTAAAAAGCAGGCAGTGCGTTTAGAGATCGCAAAAGCAGAAGTTTCGTCTAAAGCAATCTGGAAAGTTGTCAATAAACACAGGAAGAAAATAAAAAATAGTCTTAGTGAAAATCTCATGTTAAAAATAAATGACAAAATGATAGAAAATCCAATTGATGTAGCAAATATTTTTTGCTATACTTTTAATTATAAATCGCCAATTACTAAACAAGATCCTAAGGTGGCCTTAGATATGCTTGGTAATTGTAACACAAGAGTAGACAATGAGATGTATTTAAGAAAAACCAATCCGATTGAAATCACAAAAATTGTTAATGAAATGAAGACCAAGGTATCATGTGGGTACGATGAAATACCAATAACAGTCATAAAAGACAATATTGATCTCCTAGCGGAACCGCTTGCAGTATTTTTTAATGCTTGTTTTGATCAAGGTATATTTCCAGACCAGTTAAAAATAGCCAAAGTGTTACCACTTCATAAGAAAGGCTCATTAACTGACCCCATTAAGTATCGTGGAATTTCCTTATTGCCATCAGTGTCAAAAATATTTGAAAAATTGATAAAAGATAGACTCTTGTGTCACCTTAACTTTAATAAAGTAATTAATGATAGACAATTTGGATATCAGAGGGGTGTTGGAACCTCTGATGCAATTGATAAATTAGTAAGCGATGTTTTATGTAGTCTTAACAAAAAGGAGAAAGTAGCAGGATTATTCCTAGACCTGAGCTCTGCCTTTGACTCCGTAGATCATGATATCCTGTTGCTTAAATTGGAATACTATGGTATCAGAGGGAAAACCTTGAAACTATTTCAGTCATATTTACAAAATAGGAAACAATTTGTAGAAATTAAAACTCAAAAAGACCAAAATGAAGTAATTACTAAGTCTAGCACTGTCAACATAACGAGAGGTGTCCCTCAAGGCTCAATTTTGGGACCAATTTTCTTTATTGTATTTACAAATGACTTAATCAATTATGTTATGCAAACGGTTAAATATTCTGAGCTGGTTGTTTTTGCTGATGATACAAACGCAATAATATCGTCTGAAAATCTTGAAGTCCTTAACATAAATGTAAATAATGCTCTCAAAGCTTTTGACACCTGGTTCAAAATTAATCAGTTAAAACTCAATGTAATGAAAACTAGTGCCATATTATTTAGGACCACGGCAGGAAACAGAGATACTTTGGAGATTTCAATGAATGGAGAAATCATCCGTTTAGACGAAGAGGTCAAGTTTTTAGGTATTCATATAGACCATTTATTAAATTGGAAAAATGAAGTAAATGCAATCGAAAATTCGATCAGCTCAGCATGCTACGCACTTAGGTCCTTACGAGATGAGATTGGTACTAAGGAACTGACTACAGTTTATTATGCTTTGGTCGAATCAAGACTAAGATATAGCATCAAATTTTGGGGAAACAGCTACGATTATAATATGAAAAAAGCTTTCACAATTCAAAAAAGGGCAATTAGAACTATAGTCCGTATTCGGAATCAGGATTCATGTAAGGAACACTTTAAAATACTAGGCATACTTACTGCCCCTAGCTTATACATATTGGTTCTTCTATCTGATCTTGTAAAATATCTTCACAAGGTTGAGAATCAAGATGAAAGGAAGATAAGATTAAGTTCTCGCCGCAAAGATTTGTCGACTGATTTGTATCCAAGATTGGAAATAGTTAAACATGGTGCGAGACACCAATCGATTGCTTTATTTAATAAGCTGCCCACAGAGCTAAAAAGTATAACAGGTCATAATAAATTTAAAACGGAATTGAAGCAGTTTTTATTAAAACAGTGTCTTTATTCAATAGATGATTTGTAGGCAGACTTGACTTTTTTTTTTTTTTGACTTGTTTAACTTTAAAAATTGTCTGACATGTATTTTGAAATTGTATTACCATATATTAACTATTGACAATAATTTATTTGTGTTCTTTTTAATTTTAGCTAGCATTAAGGTTTTAGTTTTAGTAATTTTATTCAAATACAATTTATATTGTTTGTGAATTAATAAATGATGATGATGATGATGGTTACTATTAGGTCCCTGTTTAAGTTTTATCTTGTTCAGAGGTACGACCGGTGGAAAGACCGGGTACCTGCCGGTCGTGCCACCTGACAACATGAATGGTAATTTTGTTTAGCTGCAGTATTTTTGACACTTTGGTACGAAGTGCTGTTACTTTCTCTTGAGGAAGAGACTTTTTGTATGCCCAGGGGTCCCATTGCACGCCCAAATACACTAAACTCTTTTGCGGGGTCGTTTGTGTCTTTTTGAGATTCACCACCCATCCTATAGTCGTTCCAGATAAGTGATTAACATGTGCACGTGGTCGCACAGTGTTGATCTGTCCTGATGAGCCAATAAATAATCGTCTAAGGTCCCTAGCATGTACATATATGAAGCATGTACATTTGTTCACAAAAACCTCATTCTATATAAAATTGTACACCCTAGAATACTAAGAACAGCACGGAGCAATTATAAAGTATTCCCATTTCATAACGCAAACACAATATTCTATTGTAATACAGTATATGCCATGGCTCCAAAAATGTATAATCATCTTCCAAACGAAATGAGAGAGCTTAATCTAACACAATTCCAAAACAAATTGTACAACATCTTAGTCAATAAGTGCTATTATAATGTTGATGAATATTTAAATGATAATGACATTCATACTACTAAATCATAGATAATTAATTTAATGACATTTTAATCATTCTCAATTTTAATTTAATGTAATAAATATAATAAATAATGTTAATATGTTGCACTTCTCATGTAATATTATAGATAATGTAATAGTTGTAGTTAGTAATTAAAATTTTTGCATACCAGTAATGGTAAAATGTGATTGGACATAAATTTACGAACAACTGTTATACTTTACACACATTTTATAGCAAATAAACGTTTTGTATTGTATTGTATTGTATTGTAAGAAAACAATTATTCGAACTCCTAGGTTTCGGAGCATTTGAGCAATCCAATTGGTTAGCGAGGCGAAGGTTTTTGGTGCCGTGCTGATACCGAAAGGTAGGCATGTCATTTCCAAAATTTCCCCTTTGTAAATTAGTCTTAGAAAGCGTCTGTGGCTCTCTGCTACTGCCAAATGAAAGTAGGCTTGGGAAATATCCACCTTGCACAATCAGTCCTGAGGTTGAAGAAAATCCGGCACTTGGTAAACATTTATTAAATTGAAAGGGTCTGTTAGCACATACTTGTTGAGAGCCTTTAGATTGAAAATTGGACGTACAGAGCAGTCGGTTTTTGGAATGAGAAAGATCTTTGATATAAAGCTTGGTGATAGCTGTACTGGTTCGAGCACACCCTGGCTCTTCATCTGCTCTATAGCTTTGGTCATGTTTTCCGACACAGGAGTATCGAAACCCGTCCGTTTCAGGCTCGGCATTACTAATGGTGGTTTTTGGACAAAAGGTATGCGATAACCTTTTATGATTCGAAGCAGATATAGTGGAGCTCCTAGTCTTTCCCACTGGCGGTAATAATGTGCTAACTGACCCGCTCGGAACTGGACAGAGTCAATACCTTTTCTTTTTGCCCCCGTGGTTGCCAGCGGAGGGTGAGCCGGCGCGCTTATGGCCATATTTGTTTTGATACTTTGGTTTTCTATTGTTCTATTGTTGTTGTGTACAATACAATACAATACAGCTTTATTGTCACACCACAAAAGAAAAATAATACAATTAATTGAACTTAAAAATACGAGTACAGAGGGTAAGTACAAATAGGCGGTCTTATCGCTTAAAGCGATCTCTTCCAGACAACCTTTAGGTGGAAAAAAAACATTAAAATTGCTGAAAGAGGCGGTGTACATATAAAATAAGATATATAAAGTAGAAGCCAGATTATATGAATAATAATACATACTAATACATATATGTATACAATACATATACCTACATATATAAATAATTGTTTCAAACATAATAAATACATTTTACAAATATACAATTTAAAAAAAAGTAAATATAAAAGCTCTGAATACAAAATATGGTGCAGAAGAGTTAGAGAGACAAGTAATAACCCTTGACTAATTTTCTGAAGACAGGCAGTGATGGAGCTCTCCTTATTGGCAAAGGAAGATCGTTCCACAACCGAACAGCTTGGACTAAAAAGGAATTTGTGAAGAAGGATGATGAATGAGATGGTGTTGCCAAAAGGAGATTGTGAGAGGCACGTAAGGAACAACCATGAGTATCACGAAGAAATTGAAAATTAGTCTTAAGGTAGGAAGGAATTGCATGATTGTGCAACACGGAAAATAATAGAGACAGGATGTGAGTATCACGGCGCTGACGAATAGGGAGCCAGTTAAGTTGAGAACGAAATTCAGAAACGTGATCATACTTGCGAAGACCAAAAATAAATCGTATACAAAAATTTTGAAGACGTTCGAGTTTGTCAAGTTGCGCTTCAGTGAGATCCAAATAACTGACGTCAGCATAATCGAGAATGGGTAATAAGAGAGATTGTGCGAGTGCAATTTTAGTGGCAGTAGGTAGGAAATTTCGGAGCCTTCTCATAGCACCTGCAGCAGCAAACATTTTTCTACTTACCTCATTGATCTGTGGAACCCATGTTAAACAGCTATCAAAAATGATTCCTAGATTTTTAACCTTTGTGCTAAATGGGATAAGAGTTCCATCAAACAAGATATGAGGAAGCTGTTGCCAATCAATTCTATTAACGAACCACGGGCTACCTATTATGATAGTTTGAGTCTTGGTGGGATTAACTTTTAGCCCATAGTCATTGCTCCATGCAGATATCCTCGTTAGGTCATCATTAGTCATGGAAATGGCCTGCGAGAGATCATCCAACTTTGCTTGAGTGTAGATTTGGAGATCATCTGCATAAAGATGGTACGAGGAAGAAATGAATTGTGAGATATTATTGATAAATAAAGCGAAAAGTAGAGGAGAGAGGACGCCTCCTTGAGGAACACCAGCAGAAATATCGCACCAATCAGAAAAATAATCATCAATGCGGATACGTTGCCGGCGTCCACGTAGATAACTACGAAACCAGCCAATCACCGTTGGAGATATGTTTAGGGAACGAAGCACTCCTAAGAGTATGTCAAAGTCAACTGTATTAAATGCATTTGAAAAGTCCAGTAGAGTCAGAAGTGTCAGTTGTCCTTTGTCCATACCCCTCCGGATATCATCACTTATTTTCACTAAGGCAGTAACGGTACTGTGACCAGGGCGAAAACCTGATTGATTTGGATTTAGTAGGTTGTTTCTGTTAAGGAATTCACTTAACTGATGATGTACAGCACGTTCGAGGACCTTGGATAGGAATGGAAGGATGGATATGGGTCGGTATTCAGAAAAGGAAGATGGATTAGCTTTCTTAGGTAACGGAGTCACTTGAGCGTATTTCCATAAAGTTGGAAAAGAACTCATTGATATAGAGCTATTTAGGATGAAAGTGATAACAGGTAAGAGGATTTCTAGGATAGGAATTATCATTTTACGGCTTATACATTCACTACCAACTGCATTAGATGTAATAGAGGTGATGTGTTTCCTAACATCACAATCGGTGAGTTGGCTAAAGACAAACGGAGAGTAGTCGGGTGCTGGAATTGAAGAAAGATAACTTAGCGTATTTGTTTTCGTAGCACTGCCAATAGTGGACGAAGAAGAAAAATGCTGATTAAGACAATTTAAGTTTAAATCTTTAGAAATGGAGTCTTGGCGAGACTTACCAACACCCAGTGACTTTAGAAATTTCCATACTTTGGCTGGATCGCCGTTTTCAACAGATTCATGGATATGGCGTCGTTGAGCATCTCTACACACCTTGTTGCAGTGATTCCGTATCTGCAAGTACTTATTTTTATTGACATCAGTTGGTCGACGTTTAAATTTTGACTTAGCGATGACTTTCTTCTCCATTAACTTCTTAATATCATCGGTAAGCCAAGGAGCAGGAATGTGTTTCATCTTGATAGCGCGGACAGGGGCATGCTTATCAAATAACTGCGTTAGCAGAGAGTTAAAGATACTAACTTGTTCGTCTACAGTATTAGCATTTAAAACAGCATTCCATTCTATGTTTTTGGCATCCTCGCTAAGATCATGCAGATTCATACCACTAAAATTGCGTTGCAGAAGAACTTTTGGTTTAGCCTTAGGGGGATGAACTTTATAGGATAGATAAATTAAATCATGATATGAAAAAGCATCAGTGCTGTACTGACCATGCTTATCAACGTGTGCTGGTGATGAGACCATAATAAGGTCGAGAAGAGAAGGTTGGCAATTTGGAAAGTGATGAGTGGAGTTTGAAGGGAGGATATTTAAATTACTGGAACTAATGAGAGATCTGAGAGAAGAAGAGCGATGGTCGTTTTTGAGAAGGCAAGTGTTAAAATCACCCATTACAATTGTGTGACTGTATAATGGAGCTAAGTTCTGTAATAGACTTTCGAAGGATGAAAAATAATTGACAGTCATGGAAGGAGGGTAATAAACACCAAGAAGAAGCTTTGTGTGATTTAACATTACCTCAATAAATAGGTGCTCGCCAGCATCCAGGGGAGGTGGTTGAGCAGACATACTGACTATGGAGAAAGGAATATGTGATCTCAAGTAAATTGCTACTCCACCACAATCCCTAGGGACACGGTCGTTGCGTATGAGATGAAAACCTGGGATTGAAACAGATGTGGAAGGTAAACATGGTTTTAAAAACGACTCTGACACTAAAATTGCATGGATATTTTTAATATCAAATGAACCCAACATGTCTGGGTAATGACCCCAGATGCTTTGGGCATTAATATGTACGACATTGAAATTTTTAGCACAGTCGGAAAATTGTGACGTCAATGACTCATGGAGACTTGGAATACTTTGAAAGCTGCAGTCACTACTACTGTCATCAAAAGAAGAAGAGCAAGACATAAACTCATCACTCTTAGAACTATTATCATTGAATATACTACTTAGCATATGTACTTATGAGTAAATATATATATAATAATATAGGTATAAATACCTAATAATATACTAAATACAAATAAACTATTCTATAATACGCGAGACTAAAATTTAAGTTCCACCTGCCGGTAGTGTATTAAACTAAAGATAAATTGGGCAGTAAGTACAGAACGGTACATAAACAATATATTTGAACGCAAATTGACTAAATCTGAACACATACGGAAACACAATTTTAACAGGTAGTTCGATGCACAAAACGGAACAAACTAAAACTATAAATAAACGTCAAAAAAATGAAATTGTTTTGAAAACAAATGAATACTTAACTAGAAAAAGCAAAATTACCTACTGCCCGTAAGAAAAAGTTTCACTAAGTTGTGTACCTTGGGACCGAAAATTGTTATTATAAGGACCACCTCCACGACGGTCACTAATCTGGCGTCCTTGCGAAGGACGATAAAAGTTACTACCCTGCGAGGGTACTTTATCATTCAAGCCAGAACTTTTGGTACCCTGCGAGGGACCTTTATATGGCGCGGACCCTTGCGAAGGGTTCTGATCTCTAGCCTTACTTGTTCCTGCTAGCGGAGCGGAGCTGCTTGATTTAATTGGCCAGAAAGCTTTTCTTACTCCACCAGCTTTCTCAAGCGAAGTTGTGAAACTTTCTGCATTGAATACATTTTGGCAAGTCGGTGGTATTTTTCGCAAAGCAGATTTGACAAGGGGGTCACGTACAAAGCTCATTATGCCATCTCTTCTCATTTGAATAATCTCAGCTCGGTGACCGCAAATAATTTGCATCAGGTCCCCTGACACTTTATGAAATTCTCCTTGAATGAAATTGATTTTTTTCACTGAGATTTTCATAATTCGGGTTGTCACTATCACGAAACCATGTTAGAAGACTATGGAGGCTATTTTGTACAGCTTCTCTTTGTTTTAAAGCACAAAAAGTCAGGGATGCAAATGTCTTATCTGCGTACGCCAAATTCCGCAAGGTATCATACGCCTTCACCTCATCATTCATTTCTAACCCGACAAATCCTGGAGTAAGGTTATAAAGTTTTTGAGTTTCGGCATAACAAACTTCGCACCATTCCTCCGTATTAAAACGCTGTATATCATTTAAGGATTTAACAAACTTCTCTGGCGCTTTGGGAACGGTAGGTTCCTTTAACTTTATCTCTATGTCAAAATTAATGACAGGCTCCACTTTGTTTACATTATCGGGTACATCCTCATAAAGCTCGCCACTGACGTTTGGATCAACCGAAAAATCATCCTCAATGTTGACAAGAGGACTCGGTGCATGAGCGTTATTGGACAAATGACTGCGCAATTCACGTACCTGTCTGGTCAGCTCCTCTAACCTTTGATCATCGTGGCGCCTTCGTTTGCCCCCCCTTCTTTTGTTGCGTCTGCAGCGAGAGCGCTTGTGGCGACGAGCTGAACCCGATGAAGAGCTTGAAGTCGATGAGCTGGTACTGCTGCTGCTGCTGCTCAAGGAACTCGAAGTCGACCTTCTCCTCCGCCTGCGAGGCGGAGTTGGTGGCGCTACAGGCCTCGGTGATGGCGGCGATGGGTGCAGCGCGTGTGATGGCGAGGCCTGCGCACGTGGTGGCAATGGGACCTGCCCACATGGTGGCAACAGGGTCTGCGAGACCCTTGCACGATATGGGATAGGGGCCTGCCCACGTGCTGGTGGCGCTTCGTCGTCATTAGGATCCATTGTTCTATAAATTGCGTAAATTTGGGTAGGTAAATACTAAAATCTTATTATTTTACACTTACACTTTATCCCGTTAACAGATATTAAAATCTGATCCACTCTAAAGCACGAACGGAAAAACCGTTATTTAATAATTATATAGGTACGGAATACCAAGAAGAAATAAAATAGTGTACTTACAATTTAGTTGAATCTTACCATATAAATCCTTGTTAGAAAAATCACCGGATAGTGAAATTATATAAATGGAAATAATTATTTCAAAACGGAATTTTTTAAATATCGGTATTGGTTGAGGCTCAGGCACAACCTTTCGTAGCGGGAAACAAGACGCCAATGAAGTACAAGGCGCGAACGTTTTCTTACGCGCCTCTGCCTCGTGGAGGAAGGGGTAAAAACCAGACATGATACCATCATGATACCGTCATGATACCATGACGAAACTTCTTGGGTAAAACGGAAACGGAAATAGCGCGGGAAACTAGAAGTGCCTATCTCAATCTATTAAGCTTCGAATAACGGTCAAGGGATTTGATATAGATATTTGCCTACTAAATGAAACATGGTTGAAAGATGACACTAAATATAGACCTGTATATGTACCTGGATATGATTTTATCTATAAAAATGCTAAAAATGAACACGGAGGTGTAGCAATTTTAATAAGAAATTTTTTAAAATATAAAACTATTAGCATTCCATTTCATCAACAAATACAAACCGTTGCTATATCGCTGAATACATCTGTTGGAGACTTATCAATACTATGTGTCTACTGTCCACCAAGTAATCAAAAAATAGGACCTCTTAGAGCTAATAAATTCAAGAATATAATAAATAAGCTTAAAAAACCTTTACTTGTAGCCGGTGACTTAAATGCACATCATGTTGCATTTGGATGTTTGAGCAACAATACAAGGGGCAATGATGTATATGATGTCATTGATGAATGTGATCTTTGTATATTAAATACTGGTTCCTTCACTACTGTTCCTCCTCCTAATAGAAATCCTTCTGCAATCGATATTACTTGTGTAAGTCCTGTAATAGCCCCATTGTGTCAGTGGAAGGTACATGATGATCCTATGGGGAGTTATCATTTACCTACCATCACTACAATTCAATTGAGCCCTAGCACTTATGAAAAAAATTATAATATTAATAGATTTTTATATAATAAAGCAGACTGGAATTTTTTTAATCAGCAATCTGAACAAATGGTAGAGAAAATGAAATTTGACAATAGAGAAGATCCACTGAAATCATACCAAAACTTTTGTGATATTTTAAATTCTATTAGGCTCAAAAGTATTCCAAAAGATAACTCAAACAATTTAAAAAACAAAACTGTAACTAAGAGTCCTGCACCTTGGTGGGATGATAGTTGTCAAGATATGGTATTAAAAAGTAGAGAAGCATTAAAATTATATTGGCAAAACCCTAGCATTGAAAATTTTATACAATACAAAAAAATAGATGCTGAGAAAAAAAGATTTATAATTGAACAAAAAAAGAATAAGTGGAAAATTTTATGTGCTTCATTCACAAGAATGACACCTATAAGCACCATATGGAATTTTATAAGAAGATTTAAGCGCATTAGGACAAGTTGTTGTGATGAAGGAGATGAGTGGATTCCAGCCTTTCTTGATAAATTAGCTCCATTAAATGCACCTGAAAAGCAAATTGATCTTAATATTTTATCATCTTTTTTCCACGAGGAAGCTGATCCATCTAGTTTGTTTTTGATTGAACCATTCACATGGCATGAATTTTGTATGGCCTTAAAGTCAAGAAAAGATACTAGTCCAGGATTGGATGACATTCCATACAAATTAATAAAGAACTTGCACATAAACGCACAAAAATTATTAATATGTATTTTTAATCTTTTATGGGAAAAAAAATTATACCCAGTTCTTGGAAAAATCAATGTGTAATTCCAATTTTAAAATCAGATAAAACATCAGGAGATCCTAACTCATATCGCCCCATTTCATTGTCTTCTTGTCTTGGTAAATTATTTGAACAAATGATAAAAATCAGACTAGACTGGTTCATCGAAAACAATCAGATTCTTCCTCCTAACCAATTCGGATTTCGTAGAGGAAAAAGTGCTAGTGATAGTTTTACATCTCTGGTCTCTGATATACGCAGTTCTTTTTTAAGTAATGAAACTACTGTTGCTGCTTTTCTAGACATAAAAGGTGCATTTGATAATGTCAATGCTTCAGTCTTAGCTCAAATTTTGAATAGAATAGGTATTCCTGGTAAATTAACACATTGGATATTTGAATTTTTATATGACAGATCCATGTACGTTAGAAAAAATGGAAAGTTACATGGACCCAGATATATTTATAAGGGCACCATGCAAGGAGCCACTTTATCTCCTTTATTATTTAATATTTATGTATCAGAAATTTGTAAATATGTCAAAAACACTCACGTTAAAATCCTTCAATTTGCTGATGATGTAGTAATTTACTCAAGTATCATGATGTGAATATGGCCGTCTCAGAATTAAATACAGCTTTGCAACAACTTAATACATACTATAATTTACTCAAATTAGAAATAAGTACAGAAAAAAGCTCTGTTGTTATTTTCAGTAAGAAATTTCAAGATTGTTTACTTGAAAATGTCAAACTGAACGGTGTTGCCATCCCTTTGTGCAAGGAAAAAAAGTTTTTAGGAGTAATATTAGACTCAAAACTAAGTTTTGACTCTCACATAAAATATATTATTGGAAAAGCTTGTAAAGCTCTAAATATTTTGAGATGTTTAGCAGGAACTCATTGGGGAGCTGATCCTCTGATATTGACTAATTTGTATAAAAGCATAGTACGAAGTCATTTTGACTACAGTTGCTTAGCATATATGCATGCTTCTCCGACTTTGCTCGCTAAACTTGATGTAATTCAAAACAAAGCACTTAGAATAATAACTGGCGCAATGTGCTCAACACCAATTAATGCTTTAGAAGTAGAAACTTGCATTATGCCACTAAGAATAAGACGATTAATCTTTTCTGATAAATTCTGTGTTAAATCCCTAACAAATCAGAACTCAATAATATTAGAAAAGATAAAGCCATATCCATTACAACCGTTAAATGACAAATGTACCACAGCTAACACTTTACTTAATAAAAATTACATACTTCCTAATATGCATAGAATGTACATTGAGGTAGAAAATAAGTGTCACAATATATACAAAAATACTAAATGGCCATATTACCACAATAATTATCAAATTAATTTACAAAATATTAATATTAATATTACTAGAATGAATAATAAATATGATTTTATTAGAGTCGTTAGCAAAAAACATGGTTTCTACAGAATTTTTACTGATGGCAGTAAGCAAGAAAATATAACCAGAGCAGCATTTTATGACCAACAAAAGAAAACTTCTGAATGTTATAGATTAGATACTAACTGCTCAATATTCACAGCAGAAGCGTATGCTATCCTCAAAGCATTACAACATATAACAAGTATCAACAATGTTAATAAATTTTTAATTATATCTGATAGTATGTCAGTACTTACTGCTCTCAGTAATATAAATTGCCATTACAAAACTAGTTACATTTTGTATTCTATTAGAGAAATAATTTTTAATTTAGTAAATATAACTGTAGAACTCATGTGGGTTCCATCTCACTGTGGTATAGAGGGAAATGAGATAGTTGATAAGATAGCTTTTAGGGGAATCAATGAAATTTCTGCGGAAGACTCATGTGTCATTCCATTTACTGATTTCTACGCTAATATTAAAGAAGACGCCACTAATCTCTGGAAAGAATACCGAAATAAGACTATTGAAACTACAGGCCGTTGGTACGCAGCGATTCAAAAGACTATTCCCGTAAAGCCTTGGTATACGAAAATAAAAGATGGAAACAGACAGTTCATTACACAAATGGCAAGATTGCGATTTGGACATGTCAGAACACCAGCCCATTTAAACAGAATAAATATATGTGTGCCAATGGAATGCGAACATTGTAATGAAAAAGATAAACCTATTGATATAAACCATATTATTCGAGATTGATTCAAATTCAAATTCAAATAGTTTATTTTGCAAAGCAGGTATAGATATATACACTTTTTACACGTCAAATTTAATCTAATAAAGAAAATATATGCAATAAAATAATAAATGTACATGAACTAAATTAAAGGTTTATTTAATTTATGTAGCAATATATTTACGATTAAAATGATAGGTAAAATATATATTTATTTATTTATTTATTTTTATTCAGGAAACACACAGTCACAAACATAACAGATAACAATATACAAGACACACAAACAGACCTACAGTTCCTTAAAAGATCGTTTACAAAAATAATGTGGGAAACAACAGGGGTGGTTTTGATAACAGTAAATAAACACTGATAACACAAAGGTACGATAAACATTAAATACACACTGATAACATAGAGATACATTATTAAACCTTAAAGATTAAACAATATTTCGCCAGTCCTTTTTTTAAACGCGCCCAAGGAAAGATTAAAAATATCGACATCACTAAGGCCTTTATTGTAGAGATACAGGGTTCGCCAGAAAAATGAATGTTTTGCCATATTTGTTGAACATAAATGGGTATAAAACGTATCTTTAGATCGTGAAGAAATGCGAGGGGTTTTAAGTGTTACTTTCTCCAAAAGTATACAAGGTAAAATCCAATCAGCCGCCCGAACCCACACCGGAGACCCGGCCAGGGACCAGGAGCCGCACTTCCGAATCGCTCGTTCCCAACCCACGCGCGAAAGCATATACCCATCCCACGTTGCACATCAGAACTTGTCATTTGCAAGATGAGACAGGCATACACTTCCGCACGCGAACCGAACCCGAACGACCCAAAAATACGGCCCCAGGAACAAGGTTCAATGATCACCAACCGAGCCCCCAGCACGAATCCAGGCGGCCGACCAAATCCCATCCTATATACTACATACTAATAGGTTACATATATAAATACATGCCTACCTCCGCAAATTCAAATTCAAATTCAAATAGTTTATTTTGCAAAGCAGGTATAGATATATACACTTTTTACACGTCAAATTTAATCTAATAAAGAAAATATATGTAATAGAATAATAAATGTACATGAACTAAATTAAAGGTTTATTTAATTTATGTAGCAATATATTTACGATTAAAATGATAGGTAAAATATATATTATACAAGGTAAAATCCAATCAGCCGCCCGAACCCATACCGGAGACCCGGCCAGGGACCAGGAACAAGGTTCAGTGATCACCAACCGAGCCCCCAGCACGAATCCAGGCGGCCGACCAAATCCCATCCTATATACTACATACTAATAGGTTACATATATAAATACATGCCTACCTCCGCCCATTCGATTAGTCTTGCTAAGAAGAAGGGCAAGAAACTTAGCAAGATCATGTCTTTTTTTCAACATAAAACTTATACTATACAATATATGACTTATATCTACTTTAACCAAGGGATAAGAAAATACAAGACAGTAGGAATTCAGGTTAATGAAAAAAAGAAAAACATATATATCTTTGTCTACCTGTCTCATATAGTCCTTTTCCTTTTACAGTCTATAATCAATTAATGTTTACACCTTAGAGGAATCATAAGTTAAGAAATTATACTATTTAATTAAATTATAACTTACTACGAGTATCATTATCACTGTAACACCATGCTTCACCATCATCCAAATATTCATTTATTTTATAATATGCCTTTTTCAATAGGCCCTGCTTAATATACAGTTTAAACTTATTCTCTGACAAAGTAAGGACCTCCTTTGGAAGTTTATTGTAAAATCTTATACCATGTCCTACAAAAGAGGTACTCACCTTAGCGAGTCTGATTTTTGGAAAAGCCAGTTTATGCTTATTTCTGGTCTCCTTACAATGTTGCTTACCAAGCCTTGGGAAAGACTCAACATTTTTTCTGACATATCTAAGGACTTGGTAAATATATTCACAAGGAACCGTTAATATAATAATAATAATAATAATAAAATTCTTTATTGCACAAGATAAAAATTTCGTACATAGGCGAGCTTAATACTATTTAGTATTCTCTACCAGCTAACCTTTGGTAATTGGGAAGTTGTTGCGGGTAGTGCCATGATGTCAAAATATTATAGGGTACCGATTTAAATATATATATTACTCAAACACTTAGTAAATTATATTATACTACATGCTAATAAACATATACAGTAATTAATAGGAGATAACAACATTAAATGATAAACTACATATACCACTACATAAATAAATAAGTATAATGGTTATATACTGAAGAGAATTTGTCTAAAAACTTAAAACAGATAAAATATTGAATTATTGTGGATCATTCTGTAAATCAAGAAAGTGTTGTTTTATCTTATTCTTGAAGACTGATACAGACGGAGCCTCACGAATGTGTAGCGGCAAACTGTTCCACAAGCGTATTGCACTCACAGTAAAAGAATTTGTATACATGCATGAACTATGCTCAGGTGTACGAAGAAGCCAAGTTTTGCTGGGTCGTTCAATGCGATCGAGGGACGAAAGAGGCACAAAACGTTCCTTAAGATATGACGGGGAACTTGGGTTATGGAGAATACCATAAAGAAAGGTCAAAATATGGGAATCTCTGCGGAACTTGATATTAAGCCAATTAAGTTCAGTGCGGAATTTAGAAATGTGATCATACTTACGCAATCCGAATATATAACGGATGCATAAGTTGAGAAGTCGGTCAAGCTTATTAAGAAGTTCCTCAGTGAGGTCGGGATAGCATACATCCGCGTAATCTAAGATGGGGAGCAATAATGAATTAACAAGAGTAACTTTGGCAGAGTATGGTAGAAACTTTTGCATGCGTTTAAGGGCATGCATAGACGCAAATATTTTCTTGCTGCTTTCAGACACATGTAAATCCCAGGACATGTTATTTCTGATGTGCAAACCCAGACTTTTTACCTCAGTACAGTATGGTAGTGGTGTATTATTAAAACAAGCTTGGGGTAAGGTATGTAAGTCAGTTTTGTCCACCAGAGCCTTACTTCCTAAAATTATTACTTTCGTCTTAGCAGGATTGACTAAAAGTCCATACTGCTCGGTCCAAAGACTGATAGAATCAAGATCACAATTTAACTTCTGAACAGCATGAGACAATGAGTCCTGCTTGCAAGATAAATACAGCTGCAAGTCGTCGGCATACAGGTGATAAGAGCTGAAGTTCACAACAGAGACAAGAGTATTAATGAAAACAGAGAATAGCAAAGGAGATAGAACCCCCCCTTGTGGAACTCCAGCTGTCACATCACACCAATTGGAGAATCTGTCGTTGACACGAATGCGCTGATGGCGCCCATTTAGATAGGAATCAAACCATGACGCAGCAGAGTCAGAAATATTAAGAGAACGGAGAATAGCCAGGAGGATGTCGTAGTCAACGCAGTTAAAGGCACTGCTGAAATCAAGTAAGGTAAGGAGCGTAAGTTGCCTATCGTCCATAGCTTGGCGGATATCATCGGTAACTTTAATAAGAGCAGAGCAGGTACTATGGGATGGACGAAATCCCGATTGAAAGGGGTTAAGGAGGTTATTCTTGTGGAGAAAGTTTAAAAGTTGGCGATTGACCACTCGTTCAAGCACTTTGGAAAGAAAGGGTAAGATAGATATAGGTCGATAATCCTTGAATGTGATGGGATTCGTAGTCTTTGGAATTGGGACCATATATGCCATTTTCCATAGGGAAGGAAAACTGCTTGAAGAAAGCGAAAAGTTAATTATGTGTGTCAGAGAAGGAAGAATGGTTTTGAGGATAGGCAAAAGAAGGTCACGGCCCAAGCCATCATGACCCACTGCTTTACTAGGAATCGACAAGATAATTTTTTCGATACTGAAATCCGAAACTGGCTCGAAGGAGAAACTGTTGTCATTTAAAGGGGGCGAAGCAAGAAGACGCCTTATCGTTGAGTGTTTCAAGAGTGAGTCAATACTGTGAGGGGGGGATGAGAAGTGTCGATTTAGACCATCAATGTCAAGAGAAGAAATGGGCTCCTCCTTATTTTTACCGAATCCTAAGGTCCGCAAAAATCGCCAGAGATTTTGAGGGGAACATTTTTCTACATTGGTGTGAATGTGGCGCCGTTTAGCGTTCCTTATCACCTGGTTGCAACGATTTCTTGCGGCTTTAAACTTGATCCAGTTCTCCTCAGTCGGATCTTTTTTGTGTTTGTATTTAAGTCTATCTCTAGAGGACATTAGTTTGCGAATATTGTCGGTGAGCCAAGGGGTTGGAGCGTGTTTCATTCGTACTGGACGAACTGGAGCATGAATATCGTAGAGGTCTGTGATCAATTTATTAAATGTGTTGACCTTGTCATCAATGTTGTTTAAACTGTCTAACTGAGACCAATCTACCTTGTTTGCATCTGCCAAAAGTTTGTTCCTGTCCATATCTGCAAAATTACGCTGAAGAATTACTTTAGGCTTGACTTTAGGGATTTTTAGCTTATAGGAAGCATAGATGAGATCATGGTGAGAGTAACCAGCTGCTGTAAACTGGCCATGTGAAGCGATACGATCAGGGCAGGGGGTCATAATAAGATCCAGAAGTGTATGTGAATCACCAGTGTGATGAGTGGCATCAAGTTCTAGAATGGAAACATTAACAGAAGAGGTCAGGGCCTGAAGTTTTTGTGAGCGGTGAAAAATCTGTGAATCAGATGAAGAAAGTAAGTTGGTATTGAAATCACCCATAATTAGAGCATGCTCATAATTAGGCAAGTGAGTAACAAAGAGATCTTCAAGGCTGTCAAAATAGTCAACTTTGGGAGGGGGATATACAACACAGAGCAAGAATTTAACAGTACCAAAGTCAAGTTCAACGAACAAATGTTCCATGGATTGAGTATACTGTGAAGGAGACTGAGAGATGACTCTGTACTTAATATCAGAGCGCAAGAATATGGCGACTCCACCGCAGCCCGCTCCAGTTCGGTCATTTCTGACAAGAACATAGCCAGGGATCGCGACAGAAGTTGAGGGGATAGTGGGCTTTAAGTAGGATTCCGAAACTAAACAAGCATGGATGAGATCGTGATTGCTAGAGAAAGTAGCAAGAAATTCGGAATGATGTGCAGAGATGCTTTGAGCATTGACGTGGCAGATGTTCAAATTCTTTTTAAATGGGGTGAAAGAGTTGTGAAGCAAATCACTAAGAGGAACAGTAGATAATGCAGAATCATCCAAAGCGTCGACATATGAGTCATCAGAATCAAAAGATTGAAACAGTTCAGGATTATGTGAAAGATCCATTATAAATATAATAATATAAATAAAATAAATAGATACTTAAGTATACTTAAAATAATATGAGCTTAAGGCTACGTACAACAATTTCCACATCACCGCCAATTTACTGAGATAAGAAAATGCACAAAGAAAAAAAAAAAAAAAAACAAAAGTAAGTACCTACATTAACCAAATAATCATTTTGAAACAACAAAAGTTATGGTTAGTTGCAGAAGACAGGTAACATTAAGCATAATATAAGTTAACGATTTATGTTTAAAGTTGCATGACAACAGAATGAGTGTTTTGTTCAAAGTTACAGAATATGATAGATACTATAAATTAAAATGAAAAATGAAATCTCCGTGAAACACGAAATGATGCGACGTCACTGTCATGTAGTCAATAAAAATTTTACAAAACGAGGGTAAATTACAAATATCTTCTGAAAAATTTTTTAGAGCTGAAAGTCTGAAAATCAGTAACTATCACATTATCATTGAAAAGAAACATTTAATTACCAGTGCCAGCTGTGCATACGAAAATATCACTAAGCTGAGAAGAAATCATATTTTGTTTTTTGTACTCGCTGATCTATCCCTCCTGGTCCTGGTATTGAGCTTTCCAGTCCCGGATGTGGATTCAGCAGCAGGAGGATACTTCGCAGAGATATCCAGCAGCTGGTTAATGGACCTCAATCGTTGCTTCACACCATCCTGTAGCTTGAGATAAATGTGGCCGTCTTGTGACCAACATCGGTGAACTCCATACAGCCTACGAGCTTCCTGGAAGACCTGTCTCCTTTGGGCAGTGAGAAACTCACCAATGGAGATATCACTGCCTTTCAGACCAGTCTTGTTGCTCCACACTGAAGATCGAATATCCAGTTTAGCAAACTTTACCAGTATGGGACGTGAACGGCTGTCACTCTGGGGAGCCTTTCCAAGGCGAAAGGAGGACCTGATACTCTCCTTTGTGAAGTCTGCTAGCTTCAGCTTATCCGTCACTATGTGAGACACCACTGTTGGCAAATCTTCATCCACTGACTCCGGAACCCCTCGAAACAACAAAAATTTGCGCCTTCCAAGATTGTCCATGTCATCAACAATCTGATTGAGTGAGGAGAACTGCTCACGCAAGAGAGCTATAGCATCCTTCATGCAAACCTTGAATAAGTTGAACTCGCTTGCCAGACTTTCCACAGTGAGGGGTGATTTT
This sequence comes from Ypsolopha sequella, assembly GCA_934047225.1. NCBI lineage: Eukaryota > Metazoa > Arthropoda > Insecta > Lepidoptera > Ypsolophidae > Ypsolopha > Ypsolopha sequella. The sequence continues at coordinate 30,510,116 of OW203990.1, read as the reverse complement.
GTGAAAGTTGTTGACTGAATCCGGGCTTCGAAGGCAGCCATACCATCCGTGAATTTCTGTTCAAGGTTGGTAATTGCTGTAAGTGGGTCGAGAGCAGCAGTTTTAAAATCCTTTTTCTGGTTTTTGGACATTTTTATATGTTTATACAATTGTGCATGTGCAGTGATGTGAGGTTATATTATTTGCAGTGATGCTTGTGACTGTCTTAGTGCATAATAATACTTCTGTTCCTTTCTTCTGTAAACACCTTACTAGTTTTGGATTTAAAGGTATTTATATATGATTTATGTAAATAATAAATAATTAGCCAAAAAATTATGCTTGTCACTTAGCACCTACCCACGTTAAATATATTAATTTCTTTGAACTTTTGTCTTAATGAATCCCGGTGCTTCATATTATAAATAGCCCGAATTGCTCTCTTCTGCAAAACAAAGACTGCGTCTGTATCCGCGGCTCTACCCCATAACAGCATGCCGTATGACATAATGCTGTGAAAGTAACTAAAATAGACTAGTCTAGCAGTATCTACATCAGTAATTTGTCTTATGCGTCTAACAGCGTATGCGGCCGAACTAAGTCTACCACATAGGGCTTCTATGTGGGGACCCCACTGAAGACGAGAGTCTACCGTAATGCCTAAAAACTTTGTTTCGTTAACTAACTCCAGCTTGGACCCCTGCAAAAGCAAATTACCATCCACTTGAATTACATTTGGTAACGTAAATTTTATACACTTTGTCTTTTTTGCGTTTAAAACTAAATTATTTACAGTAAACCAATCAAGCACCAGTGATAAAGTTGTATTCGCGCCGTCAAGGATATCTTTACGTCTATTAACTTTAAAAATAAGTGACGTGTCGTCTGCGAATAATACTATCTTCGTTAAGTCTTTAACTAAATATGGAAGGTCATTTATGTAAATTAAAAACAGCAAGGGCCCTAATATGGAACCCTGCGGGACACCCATTTTAACTAATGCTCCACTTGATTTTACCCCGTTAATGTCTACCTTTTGAATACGATCACTAAGATATGACTTCAATAACGCCAAAGATTTGCCCCTCACTCCGTAGTGATCCAATTTACATAAGAGTGTTTCATGATTAACGCAATCAAAGGCTTTCGAGAGGTCACAAAATACACCAAATGCATCTTGCTTTTCTTCCCAAGCATCAAAAATGTGCTTAACTAAAGCAACTCCTGCATCTGTGGTTGACATCCCTCTAGTGAATCCATATTGTTCACAGTGAAGTAACTTATTTAAATTAAAATGAAATAACAATTGATTAAAAACTATTTTTTCAAAAACCTTACTCAATACCGGTAAAACTGACACAGGTCTATAGTTTGAAGGGTCCCCGTGGTCGCCTGATTTAAAAAGGGGGATCAATTTACTAAACTTCATTAAGTCAGGAAAGATACCATCATCTACACATTTATTAAAAATTAATGCCAAATAAGGAGCTATTAAATCAATAACAGAACTTATAACTTTCACAGATAGGCCCCATAAGTCCTCGGTTTTTTTCAAGTTAAGCGATTTAAATGCTTTAATTACAGTTAATGAATTAATATGTTTAAAAGCAAATACAGAAAGACACTGAGGTACGTGATCTATTAAAAGATCCTGCGCAAGCCTAGGGCTTGAATTTAAATCTTTAGTTGTTAAGGAAGGAATTTCAGTAAAGAATTGTTCAAAGGCATTCGCAACTTCTTTATCTCCTGTAACGACTTCATTGTTAATACTTAACTTAAGTTCGTTATCTCGTTTCTTACTTTTCCCAGTTTCAGTATTTATGATGTTCCATACTGTTTTTACTTTGTTATCGGACCTTTTAAGTTTTTTATTCAAGTAGATACTTTTTGCTTTTAAACACACCAATTTAAAGATGCGTGAGTAATTTTTCACGAATTCAGTGAATTTAACATTATTATTGTAGGACTTTATGTCGTATAATTCGTATAAATGATTTCTGCTTTTATAAATACCTGGTGTCGCCCAGTCACTGAAGGTGATTTTACTTTTGTTAGAAAGTTTTTGCATCTTAAACGTATTTTCGAACTCTTTAGAGACTATGTTGAAAAGGTCTGTAAAGAGAGCGTTTGGATCGTCTTGGAGAAGATTAAAATGTGCTAATTTAACTTCTAGATTTGCTTTGAAACAATCTACTTTGAGAGTTGTAATAGGTCTGCAAAAGACTTCTTTGGGCAGTTGTTTTACGCTTTGTTTAATGGTTATAGTTTGGCCACTGTGATCGGACTGCAAGCGGTTGATTACTTTATTGTCTGAATACTCACAATCACAGAATATATTGTCGAGGCATGACGCAGTATCCCGAGTAATTCGAGTAGGTTCTAAGAACACATTAGACAAATTAAATGATTTGAATAAATGTAATAATTTTGAGCGCATAATCGATTTTTCTAGTAAATCTACGTTAAAATCTCCACATATAATAACTTTTTTCTTTGTATCAAATAATAATTTTAAAACCTCTTCCATTGCTTTTTCAAAAATGTTGTAATCTTGTCCTGAGGGTCGGTAAACACAGAGAATAATATATGTACTCATTTCTATGCAAGCTAATTCTAGTTGATGTTCTACAGAAAGTTTTACAATGTCTTTTCTTTCCTTTGCTTTTATACTATTTTTTACAAGAATCATGGAGCCACCTTTTTGTATTTTTAATCTATTGTAGCAACTAAGAACACTAAAATTATTAACATTAAAATGCATATTATGTTCATGTAGATGATGTTCGGTTACACACAAAATATCTGTTTTTGATTCCTCTAAGAACAACTCGATTGAAAGTATTTTGCTGAGAAAGCCGCCTTGTATGTTTTGATGTACCAGCTTTAATACAGGCGGCTTTCCCATTGTCTTCAATTCTAAAAAGAATTTTTTACAATTTTGTTAGTACTTGTACTAACCGTGTCAATAGGGACAAAATTATGTAAATAATTAACATTACAAATACCATCAATTATAACTGGTATTGGAAAATTTCCTGTTACACTCTTTGTAACAGATTCACTACCTTCTAAAATGCATGCTAACTTAGTAGCTAATTGTTTTTTATAATAATTTGCAAGGTACAAAGTACCTTCTGTCAAAAAAAAATCACGAATGTAGATATTCGTATCTAAGTAGATTATTACGCCCATTCGATTATTATTCGATTATAATTCGATATTGTGCTGCTTTTACTCTTCAAAGATTATATTTTGTTGCGATGTTAGAAGAACTATATAAAAATGAAGGTAACATGCCCCGCCAGATAGAAGATATGCTAAAAGATATGAGAATTTACCTTCTTCTATATGATTTTTTGCAAAATACTGTTGGTAACATTTAAAGAGGGCGGAAAACAAAAAAAAAAAAAAATTTAACCATTATAAGAGATGGCTAAAAGGACTAGTTTCCAGGCCAATAACAAATTTAAAAAAAAAATGTTTTTGACATTTGACATTTCTTTCGTTCAAAACAAACAAAATGAGTTCGAAAGTGGTAAAAAGATGCGAAATTGCTCGTAATCATGCATTAAAACGTATGAATGATGCTCTCACTTGTGCCCGCGGTTGTTTGGCTAACCCTGCAATTGTACCACGGTTTGTTACGTGGTTATCTCGTTTAGATTCATTGCTTGAAACTTTTACCAATGCTCAGTTGGAGTATATTTGCCAACTTCACGAGTGCGAAGAGGCGGCCGAGGAGACGATTGAGAAGGAGTCTGAAGTGCAAAGCCATGCAGATGATATTTATACGGAAATAAGAGAAATTGAGAGTAAAGTGATAATACCTGCACCGCCTCCTTCCCAACCAGTTTCTGCTGCTCCTCTTATTGGCACACCTGAAGTTAATGAAAATAATCAGGGGCGTAGGAATCCTAAACTCCATGAGATAAAGTTGCCTATTTTTAATGGCCAGTTAAAAGAGTTCTCCGCCTTCATTGATTTATATGATAGGTCTGTGCATAAAAATGATAATTTGAGCAATGTAGAGAAGTTTCAATACCTGATTACATCACTCTCTGCCAAACCCAAAGATGCCCTTAGGGCTTATCCAATTACTGACCAAAATTATGAGGCGGCATACAACGCCCTAAGAAATAAATATAGCAACAAACGGTACCTAGCCTTTTTATGCTGGGAAGAAATAACCAACTCGAAACCATTAACCTCTGGCACGTCGGTACCTTTAAGAAATTTACTCGATACATATGAAGAAAATCTTTCCATTTTGGACACGTTAGGTCTTCCTACTTCTAACTGGGACTTTGTATTGTTCCACTCTTTGTTGACAAAGCTTGACAAGAGAACCCGTGAGGCGTTCGAGATTGCAAATCAAAAACTTGAGTTCCCTAAATTTGAAGTTTTACAAACATTCTTGTCTGAGCGTTGTGCTGCTCTAGAAAGGTCTTCCCCAAATGCAGGTGAAGAACTAAATAATCATAACAATAATGTTAATAACAAGAAAAATCTTATAAACCCTCAACCCAAACCTCGAATGCAACCATATGCTCTTCTTGCTTCACAGGGTAGCTCGTGTCAGCTTTGCAATGAAAATCATGCACTTTATATGTGCCCTATATTTAAATCAAAAACGCCACAAGAGCGTTATCAAACGGTCAGACAGAACAATCTGTGCCCTAATTGTTTGCGTGGTAATCATAATTCTATCAACTGCACCTCTACTTACAGTTGTAGAATGTGTAATAAAAAACATAATAGTTTGCTACATTTTCCAACAAATTCACAACCTAATAGAAACTCTTCACAGAGAACTAATAGAAGAACCAATGTGAACAATCAGTCTGATTCTTCTTACAATCAAACAAATGAAGCAAGTACCTCAAACTCCACTGCAAATATTGTTGTGCCACAAGATACTTCAGTCACCCCAGTGACATCATTGTCAAATGTTGTTCCAACATCGTCCCACTTTGTCCTTCTTGCTACTGCAAAAGTTGAAATTAAAAACCGATTCGGTACCTTTGAAAAGATTCGAATTTTGGTCGATCCAGGTAGCCAAGCAAATTTGATCTCCGAACGTTGTGTTCAACGTCTTGGCATTCCAAGATACAAAACAAATGTTGTGATGTCAGGTATTGGTGATATGCCAGCCCAATCTTCTGGAAAAGTTGTACTGGAGATCCGTCCAACTGGCTCTTCAAAGTCTGTCTTTCATACAGAAGCATTGCTTTTGAATAAAATTTGTGCTGATATGCCTACTCAGCCAATTGATCATAAACAATTTACTCATCTTTCCAATGTTACATTGGCAGATAATAGATTTCATGTTTCTCGTCCGGTGGACGTTTTAATTGGTGGTGAATTGTTCCCACAAATACTTTTGCCTGGAAAAATACAAGGTCCAGTGGACCTTGCATCCGCCATTAACACTGTGTTTGGCTGGATTTAAATGGGAAAGACTGTGTCTTCTCAGTCATCTACATTAATGACATCAATTTCCATTAACCATGTTGGTGTTGATCAAAACTTAAATGACACAGTTCAAAAGTTTTGGGCTGTTGAAAATGTCATTGGGGCAGACAAGGTCTTGTCTTCAGAAGATCTTCAGTGTGAAGAAATTTATGCCAAAACACATGAGCGTGATTCTACTGGCAGGTATTGCGTCAAATTGCCTTTCAAGGTTTCCCCAGAGCCTCAATTTAGTAGTTCTTATAACAAAGCACTATCCCGTTTCCTCCAGCTGGAGAGACGATTCAAAAATGATCAATCTTTTTATGAAGAATACAAAAATCACATTCGTGAATATTTGGCCGAGAGTCAACTTGAAGAAGTACCTTCAAATGATACCAAATCATCAGTGGCATATTACATTCCACACCATCCTGTCTATAAAGACTCTAGTCTGTGTCGTGTGGTGTATGATGCTTCGGCAAAAGATAATCAGAATAACTTGTCTTTAAATGACACTCTTTATGTTGGTTGCAAATTGCAAGCTGACATTGTTAATATTCTTCTGCGGTTCAGGCTACATCATTCTACATTCGTCAACTCGCTGAAGACGAACAGGACTCGTACCCTCAAGCGACCGACATACTGCGATCCGACATATACGTAGATGACGTAGTAACAGGTAGCCCAAATACACAAGAAGCTATCGCTGTTCAAAAACAGCTGATTGATATTATGAATGCTGGCGGTTTTCAGTTACGGAAATGGGCGAGCAATAATGCCTCTGTACTTGAAAGTGTCCCAGAAGAGCACAGGGCTACACCAAATTTAACATTTGACAATGATTCAAATGTAATTAAAGTGCTAGGTTTAGCATGGAATTCTTCAGAAGATATGTTCATGTATCTAGCTAATCCTATTAAAACTAAATGTACCAAACGTTCAATGTTGTCTGAACTTGCGCGCATTTTTGACCCCATTGGGTTTTTAACTCCCATAACATTTATGGCAAAATTCTTGATTCAACGGATATGGCTCTTAGGCCTTTCTTGGGACGTAGTTGTACCTGAGGATATACAAATTATTTGGGAAAAATATTCTCAGCAGTTGCGCAACTTATCAAAGTTAAAAATTAATCGTCGTATCACTTACGATAATACGATTGAGTATCAAATTCACGCGTTTTGTGATGCCAGTGAATCTGGCTACGCAACGTGCATTTTTCTAAGATGTACTATGCCTGATGGAACACATCATGTTTCTTTGGTCTTTGCAAAATCGAGAATTTCTCCTATAAAACGCATGACTCTGCCTCGTCTTGAACTGAGTGCCGCATCTCTACTGGCTGATGCAGTTCAGTATGTCTATAACATATATTCAAATATAATAAATATTAAGAATGTCTACGCATGGTCTGATTCCATGATTGTTCTTTCCTGGATCAAGTCTCCATCATCGAATTTTAAAGTGTTCGTCGGTAATCGAATTTCAAATATTCAACGAAAAATCCCTACTGCCTGTTGGGGCCATGTACCTGGCAGACAAAACCCGGCTGACTGTGCAAGTCGTGGTTTAACTCCAGATGAACTTGTCAATCATGATCTTTGGTGGGCAGGTCCCCAATGGTTATCATCAGAGCCAACAGAATGGCCATCTAACAATATTTCCTTACCGGACTCAAATGTGGATGAGTTAACTATAGAACAGCGTACAACTGTTTTGCCTGCTACAGTTTCAGAGGCTCAAATTCCTGCAAATCTTTTAGATTTATATCTTAAAAAATACTCATCTCTGAGAAAAATTCAACGCTTCATTGTTTATTGGCGACGATTCATCAATCATAAATTCAAAAAACTAAATTGTTTTGAACCCATTTCAGAAATGGAGCTTCATGAGGCCCTGCTGGTGCTAGTTAAACATGTACAGAAAACTGTATTTAAAACAGAAATCGAAAACTTAAATTCGCACAAACTTCCTAAGCCACTTAGGAAACTCAAACCATTCTTAGATAAAGATAATATTCTTCGCGTGGAGGGAAGGTTGAGTCAGTCAGATTTAGAATATGAAGCAAAGCATCCTGCCCTACTTCCTCGCAAAAATCGTTTGACTGAACTTGTAATAAAAACAATACATGATGAAAACTTGCACCCAGGTCCCCAAACATTACATTTCTTAATACTACAACATTTTTGGATTCTGTCACCTAAAAGGGCAATCCGATCGGTAATTTCTCAATGTTACCGTTGTTTTCGTGTAAAGCCTGTAGCTTTACAACCTGAAATGGCTGATTTACCGAAAGCTCGTGTCACTCAAGTTAAAGCATTTGAAGTGTCTGGTTGTGACTACGCCGGACCTTTCAACGTTACGTTTCATCGTTACCGTGGAGCTCGTACGACAAAAGCATATTTATGTCTTTTTGTTTGTTTTGCCACTAAGGCGCTTCATTTAGAATTGGCGTCTGACTTGTCTACCCAATCTTTTCTTGCTGCTTTGCGGCGTTTCATTGCACGTAGAGGTCGGTGCAATATAATTCATAGTGACTGTGGTTCCAATTTCAAAGGTGCTCAATCTCATCTCGCGAGTACCATGGAGTCAGCTTGTGCTGAAGAAAAAATCACTTTCAAATTCAATCCTCCAGCTGCACCGCATCAAGGTAGTCTCTGGGAAGCAGGGGTTAAATCCGTAAAGACACATATTCACAGAGTGATAGGAACTCAGATTTTAACATATGAAGAACTCAACACTTTGTTGGTTCAAATTGAATCTCTACTCAATTCGAGGCCTCTGTGCCCATTGAGCTCAGATCCCAATGATCCTGCAGTACTAACACCAGGTCATTTTCTCACGTTAGCTCCGCTAACTACTCTTCCTGACAAAGATTATACTGACACACCCATTAATAGACTGACAAGATGGCAGTTACTGCAAAGAATGAATCAAGATTTTTGGTGTCGTTGGCACAGAGAATATTTGACAACCCTAACACAACGTTTGAAGTGGACATCCGGCGATTCTGTAGAAATTGGTCGTGTTGTTCTTATTAAAGACGAACTAAAATCGCCCATGTCTTGGCATTTTGGTAGAATAGTAAAATTACACGTAGGTAAGGATAGAGTACCTCGTTCTGCTACTGTAAAAACGTGTAATGGGTTTTTAGAGAGACCATTAGTTAAATTATGTCCCATCCCTAATGGATGTGATCTATGTTTTTAATTTTTCGAATAATAACTTAATTAAATAATAACTTCTAGTTCTTAAGTTTTATTTTGAATTTAACTAAACATTTCATTTAATTTTCATTTCATACTCACTACAAATTATATCAGGTTCTTATATATTACTCAAGTTCACACACCATTTCAATTAAACATTACACTACATTTAGCAACTTTATAATATTAAATTATACCACTGTTTGTGTGAACAAAGATTGATTTGTCTGCGAATACTTCCTGGATATTCGCAGCGGGGGGGAGAATGTTAAGACTTCATTTATCAAATTTAAAAAGCACCACCAATCCACTTCATTCCCTTTCCCATTCAATCCATTCATTCCACGGGATCTCATTCACTCACCGATTCAAACTCACCATGTTAAGACCTCGCTGTAATACAGCCTAAATATTATCATAAAATGATACTCGTATATAATTTCGTGAACTATGCGTGTACATAGCACCAGGATTGATCAGGGGGCCCCCAGCCAGCAGCAGAGATAACCAGGAACATCAATATCATCAATTACCTGTAAGTCCCTCCAATTTCCTTTGGTGCTCTCTTTTCACATTTCAAAGCAAAGACACAACGACGCTCGATAAATCTAAATTTTAATCACCATACAGTCCACAACATAACAAAAAAGGCCGACTTGGGTGAATCATAAAATGATTTGAAAGTAGGATGGAGTCACAGTTTTTTCACGCGTGCAAAAGAGACGGCATTAGAACGGAATCATAATATGATTCATGCAAAACGGCCTTTTTAGAGGACTAGTATCTTCTAACAAGTCACCAATTATGTCAAATTTCACAGTTTAGCAATTCATAGGTATATAGTGGACCATTTTACACAATTCCATACAAAACTGTCAAATATGAAATCATCTGATGATTTGCCTATTATGTGGCCTTTTTAGATATCCAGTGTTATTTGTTAAGGCCCCAGACTCTCTTTGCAACATTTCGCTTTCATCTTACCTGAGGCTTTAGAAGTGGCGCTCCCCCCGCTGCATTAAGATATTAGAAACCGCACCTGAATGTTGCTCTACTTCGTTAAATGAGTGTACGATTACTTAAAATTTGACATGTGAAGATTTTAATTATTCGAGTAACGGTAATTTACAAAGTTTGGTTTGTTTATCGGAACAAACAAAATGAATTTGCAAAAGCAAAATAAACAAAAGTAAATCTACCTGGAATAGATGGCTTATTGGTAGTAGTAAGAGTGATTAGTATTTAGACACAATACATTTTATAGGTCATGCAATTATTTGCAGATTTTTACCGAGGGGGTGTCAAGAGGTGTTCCGAGTGTGAACTGTGAGATGCAAGTCATAAGTCCACCCATACGTGTACCTATAAGTACACCCGCGTTTCTCCGACGATTATTACGTCTCAACGTGATGAGCCCTATCGCTCTAAGGAAACCTGCATGCCCTAAAAAGCGTGTAGTTGTGCCCGAAAATTTCTTTATTCATCAAGATTTTCATTTATCTAATGCCTGACATAAAAATACCTTTATAAAATTTGGAAATGTAGAAAATTAATAATCAAATTGTAACAATGAAAACATTTAAAATTATGTATTCCTAATACTCACACACATATTACAATCAGTTCTTTAAGTAATATAATATCAAAAATAGAAATTCTTACGGTAATTAAGTGCCTGTCAGTTTGTGTCCATGATTATGACTAAGGTGCAATAAAAAAGGTAAAAAATTATTTTTAGAAATGTGATGTTTTAATGATAAGAACCGCAGCTGCGTACGTTCTTTTGTTTTGATGCATTATTGTCTAGCACGTCGTTATCTCGACTGTCGGTTTTAGTGACTTCGATAGCTTTTTAAGATATTAAATAAAAGTAAGTAAAGTAATAAAAAGGATGTAGCTTCGGCAACATTCGGCATCGTGCGTATAATGGATTTACTGAAGATTCTAAAAAATGAGTTTTCTTGTTTGTTGTGATTGCCTTGCACGTGTTTACTTCGACTGCTACACTTTCGTTAGATTGTCATGCGTTGTCTTTAAATCTAAAATATTTTCATTATATAATAAAGACAAGGTATACGAGGGATTTTCTGGGAGCAAAAGTAAATAAAAGAATGATAATCATGCAATTCTTTTATTTAAAAACAATCAAAGGATCATAGCTATTGTTAGTGACTTTGAAATCTACTACTTAAACTAAATGTTGGTAATTAATTACAAAAAAAATTAGGTAGTTATAACTTATAACTGCCTATTTTTTGAGCTTAGCTTCGTTGAACCGTAAGTTTTCTTTTGGGAATATTTTTGATTTTTATTTTCAATGGCGGCTATTATATGCGGCGGGTCTTTTATTGCCATAGAACGCTCAAGGCGCGAGTCAATTAATTCTGGCAGTAGACAATTATGATAGAATTGCGTTAAAGGGCCAAGCATTTTTGACTCCAAAAATAATTTATCCCTTTCTATATATTCGACTTTCATCGGTTGCTGCTCACTCTTCCAAACTGCAAAAATGCAAGTATTTTGTTCTGTGATATTTAATTGGCCTTGAATTTGAAAATAATAATCATTGTTCGTATCTACTTTAAACAAGTTCTTTTTTGGGTCGTATTTCCAAAACTTGATTTTTTTCTATTTTATTGCATCTTCAACATCCATGTCTTTGGCACCAAATGGACATTTCACCTCTATGATTCCTGTTTTTCCTTCTTTGTCTTTATAATTGCCATCAGGAGTGGCACCTAAAAAACACTTTGTCCTGTGAATATAAAGTCCACACCGTTCAATTTTTATTTTTTCCTTATACGCCAGCTGAGAAAGTGCTTTTTCTTCATTCTCTTTGCCATACGCAATTGACGATACATTAGATAAGTCTTTCGGTCTGACTATTAATTTGACTAGTGGCGCACAACTAATGTTATTTTTTCTTTTGCAAATTTTGCCAAAAAGCGAAGCTGTCAGTCTTTTTTTTCTTTGCTCTATCCAGTCTTGGCTATTGCTTTGCTGCATAGTATTTTTTTGAATATCATCTCGCTCTTCTGTAGTGACCTCTAATTCTCTTATAAAATATTGTTTAGCAACCTCGAAAACTTCTTCCGAGATGTCCGGACGTTGAGCGTTTGCACCATAATCTGGATCGTTTTTAGTGGCAGCACGAAATTTTTTCCTATATTGTCTTGTATATTTTTTTGCTTCGTTTTATGAGTTTCATATATTCGTGTATATTTACCTGTAGGTTTATTAAATATAAACCTGTTGACTGCATTGATTGGTGTCTTTGTGTTAAAACTGATGGCGGCGGCTGAACATCTTTCTTGATAAGAATTTCTTAAACTGTAATTTATCCTCTTACCTCCAACATATTTGGCGATAACTGAATTAAATGTCTCAGCTGCATTGCTGTCTACGTCAAAAACAAAGCTTTTTGCATTTGATGCCAAATATGAGACAGGTTGGCTCATTTTTAACCAAAGAGCGGTGTTTTGCAAATTTTGCGCCACATCTTTGTCGAGTTTATCAGTTGAAGGACATATCTGATCTTCACATTTAGTATGATCTCCTAAAGCATGGTGTAAGGCAGTGTAAATATCTGCGTTTAGATTTATTATCTTTTCTGTCTGAGGAACCTCTGCATGTTTTCTCAACTTTATTGCACGCCACGTATCTTCTCAATTTCATCATTTTTGGCTCTGTAAAAAGTTTTCTTTGTTGGAGGGGAATTTGAGTGTATTTTATGAGAAGCCGCAATTTATTGCATAGGTTTCGTAAAAGGTGATTGCGGCATTCGATCTTCTCAACCTTTACATTTTTGTAAGGGTTGCTAATTAAATTTTTTTTTATGGTGCTTGAATCACCGTCTGATATCAATTTAGCATATATCAAACCGTGTGTACTAAGAGATTGTTTGAAGCCTTCAACCAGTGCAGTCGATTCCATACTAGATGAGCTTGATGTGAAATTTTTATAACATGTATGTTCTTTCGGCTCAGTTTTCTTATTGGCTGCTTGAGCACATATCATGCAGTATTTATTTTTGACGCCTAGGTATAGAAGTTTTCCAGTATAGGCACCGATAATTGCTGCTGCGCCGGATGCAGCTGCATAATTGTTTCGAAATGATCTTTTGGACCAGCATCCGTCAGCAATTACAACTATCATAGGATTTCCTTCGCTATCAACGCTTCCAATTTCCTTTGCATGTTTTACTTCTTCTTCTCCTGCCTTGCGCATTTCTTACGTAAATTTTTTCGTAAATACAGGTATGTTTAAAGCCTAAAAAACCTATTAAAAGTAGCATTAAAGAAAATAAAAAAAATATGTTTTGAAATCTTTAAATTCCACACTTTAAATTAACGTAAAATGTACTTTAGTCATTGCTTTCTTACTAACTAATATAAAATCTGTCTTTTCTGATAATTCAGCGAGAATACTGACTTATACGGGACTGGAGCCAGGTAATACTACGTTATTCCAAAGAGTGGCAACAGCGGTGCTGGTATAAAATTTGTGTCGCGCCATCCCCGTGGGTTTTTTAGACCACAACTTCTAAAATATGGCTTATTAAACCTAAATCTCGTAATAGTTTTCGAATTAACACACATTAACATAACTTAATCTAAGGGAATTAGGGCATGCAATTATTCGCAGATTTTTACTATCCGGATAACGGATAATGTATTATCCGGATAACCGGATACTTATGGTAAAAATTAAGGGTAGTAAAAGCTCCGAAAACTAAATTAAAACCGCCCAAAAAACGGCTACCGCAAACATCTTGAAAAAAACCGGCCAAGTGCGAGTCAGACTCTAGTCAGAACCTAGGGTTCCGTAATGTGGATGACAAATTTAGTTTTATCATTTTTTTTCGTGAATTTCTCAACCGCTTTATTTTTTCTGTAATTCTTACGTAAACGCATATTACCATGATTTTTTTTCATATTTTTCGGTCCACCAGTTTTGGAGATAAGAGGGGGGACATACATTTTTTTATATATTTTCAAGGATTTCTCGAAATAGATGCAATTAAATTTAGCCAAACTATATATTATTACAATAAGCTTTTTAATACCTACAATGTGATACCCATATTGTATTTTTATAAAAAAAATTTTTATTTAATTTACTTTTTTTTATATTTTTAAATCACTATAGTTTCCCCGGTTACTGGTCAGTTATGATCTATAATGAAAATTTTTTTTCATATTTTTCGGTCTACCAGTTTCGGACATACACATTTTTGTGTTTTTTTCAAGATTTCACAAAACCAGTGCCAGTAAATACAGTAAAAGTATATATTTTTACAATTACCTTTTTAGTGCCTACAGTTTGATACCCATATTGTATTTTTAGGATATTTTTTATTTTTCTCACTTTTGTTTTGAAAATATTTAAAAAAAATGACAAATTTTTCATATTTTTTTACAATGTAATATTTAGGCACATTAATGCTATTTTTGTGCCAAATTTCATGTCTTTATCTTTACGATGCTAAAGTTATGATGCTGTGAAATACGGACGGACGTAGATTAAAGTTTATTTTATCGAAACAGGGATTTCTTAAAATATTCAAAAAATATTTTATCCATAGTTGTTTACTTATTAAATGATAAGTGCAATATTCAAGTAGAGCAACTTTCATGATACAGTTCGCCTCTCCATAAGAATCTACGCGAGGGAAAGGGAGCAACCGTGCGAGCGGGAGGTAAAATGACGTCGAGCTACACAACACACGTCTGAACGCTGCGATGTCCCAGCGAAACTGAGGGAAATTTCGACGCGTTTTGTGTTTTAAACTCTCGATAAGTTTCGATTTGATAAATGTTCTTAAAATAATTTTTTAAATACCGTTTTTTGTTATTTCACTTATTAATAGTTCTATTTTACGTGTTTTAAATTTGATTACGCTAAACGATAGTTTTCTAGTAGAAAAAAAATATTTTATCAGTGGTTGAATTCATAAAATTACAACTACTTAAAGCACTCGAAATAAGAAAACTGAAGTATTATCCAAAAAAGTAACCAGGTAAGATTATTGTTGAAGATATGGAAATAAATGTTACCTGAATAAATTTCTTGTTTTTGTCATCATTTTTACGGGACGTGTGCATGAATAAGACGCTCAACGTGTAGAACATAAATAAAGATATGTTTAAAGCCTAAAAAACCTATTAAAAGTAGCATTAAAGTAAAGGAAAAAATATGTTTTGAAATCTTCAAATTCCACACTATAAATTAACGAAAAATGTATTTTATTTATTGCTTTCTTACTAACTAAAATAAAATCTTTCTTTTCTGATAATTCTGCAAGAATACTGATTTTTAGGGGACTGGAGCCTTAATAATCTTAATCCCTGCCGAATGTTGCATAAACATATCCATTTTTATGACCGATAATTGCGCCGATTCGAGTTGCTTTGGTTAGAGTGTCATTCGACTTTATTGTCTTGTTTCGTTCACACACAGCATGTTGGTAGAGGACCACGATACTGTCGCTTACTTGCTGATTGTCAGTTGGTTGTGAATCACGGTGTTGAAGGTGTACAACCATAAAAAAAGTTTAAAGTTGCGAAATAGTAACATGTACGTTGGTTGCGCTGATTATCGCATTTAAATCTGCCGCCATTGATAAAACGCATGCATTTGATGTATTTATTTATTTTGATAAGGATAATTGGTTGATTGACATATCTGGCCTTTCCTGTGCCCATCTCCCTCCTGCACATACCTTACTAGCATACAAGAGCGAGACAGCGACTGTTTTTCGCTCGGCGGCCGCGACACCTCGCGGTGAAAAATGGAACTTATCGAGTCGCAAATGAGCAAGCAAGCTAGTGGATTGTTGTGTGGTTTAAATATTTTTGTAAATCGAAGTATAGACCGAAATTGTGCGTAACCTCTCTTCAGAACTTCAGAACCCTTGTGCCCAGTGTAATTTTGGTGGATTCCTTGGTTCAGTGGAAGACCACGACAAGCGGACTTGCCGGCCGGCATCCGTGCATACATCGATAACTCCAGGAATAAGGTATTGTGCATTCCTTTCTTTACCGAACGATTTTCTCTTGTCTTATTTTACCAAAATCGTTCAATTAGTCCTTCCCTCTGTGTCAGGATCGTGTCAATCAATCATACAGTCCATTTCACCCGTCCGCCATAGTTAGCCCGCGCCACCATACGTTTACTTAAAAAAAAACTTTTTTGCTAGGCATACAGAGGTCATCGCGTAATTTTTGCTGAACACTAATAGTGCAATTTGTCGTAGTGTGCTAAGCGTCTGTCGTACACCAAAAAGAACACAACCTTCAAAATGTGGCGTCACGTTTTAATGGCGTTTCCTACTGAGATTATACTTCCCTTCCTTATTATTTCGCTGACTCTAAAATATTCAGAGTATCCTAAGTGATGAATGTACGGGCAACCTTCCGTACATTCTGCTACGTTGCGACCTAGTTATGTCCAGCGTGTACGTGATGTTATTACTTCCGTACATTCTGCTACGTTGCGACCTAGTTATGTCCAGCGTGTACGCGATGTTATTACTTCCGTACATTCTGCTACGTTGCGACCTAGTTATGTCCAGGGTGTACGTGATGTTATTACTTCCGTACATTCTGCTACATTGCGACCTAGTTATGTCCAGCGTGTACGCGATGTTATTACTTCCGTACATTCTGCTACGTTGCGACCTAGTTATGTTCAGGGTGTACGTGATGTTGTTACTTCCGTACATTCTGCTACATTGCGACCTAGTTATGTCCAGCGTGTACGTTATTGATGTTATTACTTCCGTACATTCTGCTACGTTGATACCTAGTTATGTCCAGCGTGTACGCGATGTTATTACTTCCGTACATTCTGCTACGTTGCGACCTAGTTATGTCCAGGGTGTACGTGATGTTATTACTTCCGTACATTCTGCTACGTTGCGACCTAGTTATGTCCAGCGTGTACGCGATGTTATTACTTCCGTACATTCTGCTACTTTGCGACCTAGTTATGTCCAGGGTGTACGTGATGTTATTACTTCCGTACATTCTGCTACATTGCGACCTAGTTATGTCCAGCGTGTACGTGATTGATGTTATTACTGCCGTACATTCTGCTACGTTGCGACCTAGTTATGTCCAGCGTGTACGTGATTGATGTTATTACTTCCGTACATTCTGCTACGTTGCGACCTAGTTATGTCCAGCGTCTACGTGATGTTATTACTTCCGTACATTCTGCTACGTTGCGACCTAGTTATGTCCAGCGTGTACGTGATGTTATTACTTTTCGTACATTCTGCTACATTGCGACCTAGTTATGTCCAGCGTGTACGTGATTGATGTTATTACTTCCGTACATTCTGCTACGTTGCGACCTAGTTATGTCCAGCGTGTACGTGATTGATGTTATTACTTCCGTACATTCTGCTACGTTGATACTTAGTTATGTCCAACGTGTACGTGATTGATGTTATTACTTCCGTACATTCTGGTACGTTGCGACCTAGTTATGTCCAGCGTGTACGTGATGTTATTACTTCCGTACATTCTGCTACGTTGCGACCTAGTTATGTCCAGCGTGTACGCGATGTTATTACTTCCGTACATTCTGCTACGTTGCGACCTAGTTATGTCCAGCGTGTACGTGATTGATGTTATTACTTCCGTACATTCTGCTACGTTGCGACCTAGTTATGTCCAGCGTGTACGTGATGTTATTGCTTCCGTACATCCTGCTACGTTGCGACCTAGTTATGTCCAGCGTCTACGTGATGTTATTACTTCCGTACATTCTGCTACGTTGCGACCTAGTTATGTCCAGCGTGTACGTGATGTTATTACTTCCGTACATTCTGCTACATTGCGACCTAGTTATGTCCAGCGTGTACGTGATTGATGTTATTACTTCCGTACATTCTGCTACGTTGCGACCTAGTTATGTCCAGCGTGTACGTGATTGATGTTATTACTTCCGTACATTCTGCTACGTTGATACGTAGTTATGTCCAACGTGTACGTGATTGATGTTATTACTTCCGTACATTCTGGTACGTTGCGACCTAGTTATGTCCAGCGTGTACGTGATGTTATTACTTCCGTACATTCTGCTACGTTGCGACCTAGTTATGTCCAGCGTGTACGTGATTGATGTTATTACTTCCGTACATTCTGCTACGTTGCGACCTAGTTATGTCCAGCGTGTACGTGATGTTATTACTTCCGTACATTCTGCTACGTTGCGACCTAGTTATGTCCAGCGTGTACGCGATGTTATTACTTCCGTACATTCTGCTACGTTGCGACCTAGTTATGTCCAGGGTGTACGCGATGTTATTACTTCCGTACATTCTGCTACGTTGCGACCTAGTTATGTCCAGGGTGTACGACGATGTTTTTATTCACTTTATACATTTTATTTATCAACTGAGTACCGTATGTATTATTAACATACTTGTGGTCTTTTTATACACAATTCCCTGACGAAAATGACGACATTTACATAAATTTAACTCCATGCTCGGAAAATGTCGTTAAAAAAGCGATCTGCCCTTGTCAAGTTTTTTGCCTCCGTTACTCCATACCCGATCTGTTATACTACATGCTTGGTGTAACTATGATGCTTGTTTTACATCTTCTATCTAATAATAAAATAGTAAAAAAGTCGTGTAAGCCTTGTTATTGAATATTTTCGCGAAATTTTAAATGAAATGGGTTATTGGTATAATACTTAGTGAGACGAAAACTATTTTTTTTTTAATTTTTGTCCGTCTGTGTGGATGTTAAGTTTTAACTCGAGAACCACTCCAACGGATTTGGATACGAATTTCTTTATTTTCATTGTAGTGACCCTGATCAACATATATAAGGTATAAGCGGTGTTGATAAAATAACTGCGAAACCGAAAACGGGGCAAAGATGCAATAAACGCGGGCGGAGCTGCGGGCGAAAGTCTATTAATAAATAATGGTGTTAACTGACGGTTATAATAATTTCTTCACACGTTGCCTCCAATAACTGGTATAGTTCAAGGTCCACAGTTTCTACTACATTACATGTTGCCGAAGGGCCGCGGTGGGGCGGTAGACGGCCCCCACTAATTAGTGACCCGTGATGGTACTCTTGTTAAGGCGCAGGTGAGTCTTACTTCACCGAATGTAAAATTAGATTTATAAGTAGGGTCTTGTAACCAAATCCTAAAAGGAAACACTCCGTGAGACTTCGTTGTCAGTCGGTCCGTCCAGCCTACTGTATGTCTGTAAGGAACCACTCAGTGAGACTTCGTTGTCAGTTGCTCCGTCCGGCCTACTGTATGTCTGTAAGGAACCACTCAGTGAGACTTTGTAGCTCCTTGTAGCTCCTTGGTTGCAGAGATAAACTATAAAGTCACAGAGCGCCGAACTCAACGATGGCTATAGAATATCGTTGGCCGAACTCGTCATTCCGAGAAATTTCTGTTTAGCGTCCCCCGAGTAAATACCAACTATGCTCAAAATTCCCCAATACTACGTCTTCTTTCAAATTATAATAAAAATTGTCATAACATTGATCCTTTTGATTGTACTAAACATACCTTCAAAAGGCGAATTCTAAAATCACTTTCTCTTACAAGTTAGTCTCTTATTCATTTAATACTTTTATTCTAAATATTCATTAATTTCTTATTTATTATAACATATTTTTTTATATATTATAGTCTATTTACACATGTTTTGATATATATGTATATATTATGTATATGTATATATATTTATATTTACATATACATAGATACATATCTATATATGTTGTGTGCTCATGATTTTGTTAAGCGATGAAACCTAAATCTCTAGATTAAGTCACCCGTGTATGTTTTTGTTTAATTATTATTGTTAATTGTATTTACGGTGGATTTCTGTCACTGGCGATATTTACTGTACTCCTTTTTTCTGTATTATCATTAAAACTGTATGTGCTGTTGAAGTCCCAAATAAAATAAAATAAAATAAGATAAAACAATCTTTCTCATACACTTGAGCGAAAAGCAGGCGCTGGCCAGTCTCTTTTTTAAACTTTCAACTTAATTGTGCCAATTTAACTGTTCGTCTAATTCAACACCAAGGAAGCGTATACATTTAGATTTTTGAATTGGTAGATTTAGGTTACAGTCTGCACTATTTGTGTGGCACCTAAAAATAATGTAATTACTCTTATTGCAATTCATAGATAAACCATTAGCTTTAAACCACTTGCTTAGGTGAATCCATGTGTTTTCAGCTTTTATTTTAAGGTTATCAAATGTATTTTCGGTTAATATTATGCTTGTGTCATCTGCGTATAAATATGTTGTTCCTTGATTAATATTAACTCGCAAGTCATTTATGAATATCAGAAATAACAATGGTCCCAAGACTGATCCCTGCGGAACGCCATATTTGATTTTTCTTTCATCAGAGTCTGTCTTGTCTTGACTTCCTGAACCACTGTTAGCCCTAATCTGAACATACTGAGTACGATTTTGTAGGTATGATTGGATGAAATTGTAGGTTTAGCCTCTTACACCGTAAAATTCTAGCTTGTTAAGCAGTATTTCGTGATTGACACAGTCAAATGCCTTGCTTAAATCGCAAAAAAGTCCAATACACTTAATCTTGCTATTTAAATTATCAGAAATTTCCTCTACTAAGTCACATACTGCTGTAATAGTGTTAGAATGTTTTCTAAATCCATATTGTTGTGAGCAAAAGTATTTATTATTTTCGAAGTAACTCTGTAATCTATTTGCAATAATCTTTTCGAATAACTTAGCCAGCACTGATAACAATGAGATTGGCCGATATTTAGAGACATCTCTGGTATCCCCTTTTTTGTGTACTGGAATAACTTTGGCCTTTTTAAGTGTTTCCGGGAAAGTTTCTTGATCAAGGCAATTATTAAATATATGGCAAAAAGGGATACAGAGAAGATCAATATTAGCTTTGATAACATTAGTGCTTAGTTCATTTGGCCCACACGAATTGGAGTTTTTCAATGTTTTATAGTTATATATAATATGTTTAATAATTTAATTATTTCGATTTCATCTGTGGGTTTAAAATACATTGAACTTGAGTTTGAAATTTCAAAATTTTTAAGATATGTTTTATAATCGCAATTATTTTTTAGCTCAATCTTACTTTTACCTACGTTTGTGAAAAAATCATTAAATATGTCGCCAATAGTTTTAGTATCTGTCACATTTTTTCCGTCTTTGTTTAGTTAAATATTATTGCCTTCGTTTGTCCTTTTTTTGTTACCCGTGTGCTCGTTAATTATTTTCCAAATTGTTTTAATTTTACATTTTGAGTTTTTATTTCCTTTTTAATATGAATTTGTTTCGCAACTATTAAAGATTTGTTAAGTATCCCTTTATAGGTATGGCAGTATTTTTGAAGGTGTGGAAAATTATTAACATTTTTGTGACGACGCATTAGCAAAAGTAGAAATCTTTTTTTCCTGCACGATATTCTTAATCCTTTTGATAGCCATTTATTGGGTTTTCTTGCTAACTTGAACTTTTTAACAGGAAAATGTTTATTAATCAGCGAGTTCAAAAGGGCATAAAACATTTGTAGCTTAGTTTCACTATTGGTTTCTGCATAGATTTTATCCCAGTTCATGTTAACGAAACTCTCTCTAAATCTAGCATTGGCTGCACGCGAGAAATTTCTTTTCGTAATGTACTTTGAGGGTTTAGCTCTTTCGTTGATATATTCATTTAGTTTTATCTCTTGTGCGTCATGATCCGAAAAGTAGCAAGGTATGACGTGTGAGAGACAGAAATCACCTATATCTGTAATTATATTATCAACTGTTGTTTCTGACGCCGCTCTAGTGGCTATAATCAGGTTTTTTGATACTTTCACATTTTGACTTTTTTTCGAAAATTAGAATTGCGTGGTCAAACCGTACAATTTCGTTCAGTAATGCATTTGGAATAATAAAATAAATGACGTTTAGGCATAACGCGAGTTAGCTGTACTGTGTAATAAGTATACACCGCGTAAAGGTTTGTAACTTTCCATTATTTGACAAGTTTTCATTTTTTTTCAAATGTTTGAGTATTTGTTAATTATAATGCGATCTCTTAGGCATACGAAACTACATAGTACGAGGGCGACACTGAAAGTTCTTAGAAAATCAAAAACTTAACAAACTAGCAAGTTATTAGTTTTATTATATCTTTTCAAAATACTGTCCATTCACATCAATACATCTCTGCATCCGATGGCACCACTGAGAAAAGCACTTCGCCTACTCGTCCTTAGGGGTCTCTTCGACGGCCTTTCAAACGCAGCCACTGCTTCCTCGGCATCCATAAAACGTTTTCCTCGAAGTTTTTCTTTTATTTTCATGAATAACTAAAAAACGCAAGGTACGAGGTCGAGGCTATACGGCGGGTGACCCAGTAATTCCACGTCTGACGTCGCCAAATAGTCGATCGTTTGCTTGGCGGTGTGCGACGCGGCGTTGTCGTGGTAAATGAGGATCCTACTGCGAGGTCGTTTCTCCCGAACTTTTTCCAAGACAAGTGGCAAATAATTGTTAGTGTACCACTCTGCAGTAACTGTTTTTCGATCCTCTAAAACAATTGTTGCGTAATGACCTGTCCTTTCGAAGAACGAGGCCACCATCTTTTTTCCCACGTTTTGACCTCTCTTCACTTTAGTTGGCAACTCCTCGGAAAGAAACACCAACACAGCAGACTGTCTTTTAGTTTCAGGATCATAACAGTAAATCCAGCTTTCGTTGCCCGTAAGTATGTCAAACACAGCATTTGAGTTACCTCCGTCAAATCTTTGAACCATTTCACGGCACCAATCAACACGACGGAGTTTTTGGGCCTCTGTCAAATTATGGGGTATCTACCGGGCACAAAGCTTCGTGACCGCTAAATGTTCATGGAGGATTTTGTGTATTTGACTCATACCGATGCCTAAGTTTGTCCGAATCTGCTGATAGGTCACTCTTTTCTCAGTCTCTATCATACGCCGCACAACATTGATGTTATCTTCAGTCATCTCTGTAATAGGCCATCCCTCACGCAGATCATCGGTGAGATTAGTGCGACCACGTTTAAACTCATTAAACGAGTTGTAAACAGTGGCACGAGACGGGGCTTCATCTTAAAAGGCCAATCGAAATCTATCATAACGTTCTTGTTGACTTAAATGACATCGAAAGTCATAAAAAATAATTGCACGAAAATTTTCTCGCGTTAAGTTCATGCTGACGTGACACAGACAATTTTCAATTTGCCACCAAATCGTAAAACAAATGACAAATTAATGAAATAAATACACAATCATATTAGCAAAGAGTTCCATTTTCAACATTTTAACTTGTTTTTTTATTATATCGTTTACAAGTGGCCAATTCTAAAAACTTTCAGTGTCACCCTCGTATGTACCTACTAAGCTTATGTCAGATTGCACGACCGGCGGGTACCCGGTCTTTCCACCAGTCGTGCAACTGAACAAAATAAAATTAAACAGGGACCTAATTGTAACCTAATAGTTGGTAAAAGGTTCTGAAGAAAACTTCGAGGTACTTTACAATTAAGTGTATTTAATTTTATCAAAACAAAAAGTCTAAATTTCACAAGTCAAAGGTGTTACGGAAAAATTATACTTAGTTACAAGCTTTTGGCCAAGACCTTCATTTGGCATATATCCTGCCAAGACATTACTAAAACCTTAAGTACCTTTAAATAGTTGTGTCAGGTACCGCCTTAACATCAGGTAGTAATATTACATTGGAATTAGTATTGCCAAGACATAAATAAACATTTAAGTGATAACTAGATGGAATTGTTACCGCCTTAACCACAGGTAACTAGATTACATGGAATCTTGTGAAATTACATTAAAAAAAACTTTAAGAGTAACAAAACTTGTAAACAAACAAGGGAAATAATTTCCAAAATAAAATCTAGCTCAGGGGAGCCGTAGATCCAATCTAACAATACCTATTTGTCGATCATTCTCTTTAAACCAAATCGTCTGGTACACCATTCAGTTCTACCAGGAAAAATATTACGGAACATTAAATTTTACAATTTGGGTTATTCAGTGAAACAGGAAGAAGAATTTACACTTGGTTACTAATAAGACACATAACTAAGTGTCCTGAAAATATACCGTCCTAGGTACCTTAATTGTGTGAGGTTAAAAATAAAAATTCCAACACATACTTGAATTCTCCAATAATCACAACAGGAAATGGCACGCCGACCGCTGCCCCCTTCCAAGGTCAACGATCCCCGTCCACGCAGACAAAGGAACTGCTGGACTGCGTACACCACGCGGCGGTCATTTCCCTGCCAGCCAGATAAAATCACCAACGAGGCAATACAACTTCAAACTTGAACTTGAAAAACTTGAAAACCCTGGAATTAGAAGAGAATAGACAATATTAAAACCTTTACCACACGGAACGATGAGAACAAAATTCCGGTGACTCAAAATACAAAGAAAGCAATACATACCATGATCTGACAATAGTCAGAACTCCCACCAACCCGGCGAAAAAATTCCTTTTTAAACCATCCGAAGAATGTAAATATTTTCCTGAAATACAAAACAATATTATAGAACTATTCCACACCAGAATAATTAACCAAATTTAACACGAAACCCACCTATTTTATTAAAAACACAACTCCTGTTGACACATCCGCCATTATATATAAAAAAATGAAGATACACTCAACACGAGTTGACAGCAAAAGCTCCGGCCGACAAATGCCCGAGAAAAAACCTCGGAAATCGCAGCAGACAAGCGAGCAACTTCATGTCTAGAAAAGAGGGTAAACCGCAATTTACCATCAAGCAAAACAACGACGCGTAACTTTTTGTGATAACCACACCTACAAAATTTGCAATGCTACACTTAGGCATACTATATATATATATAATTAGGTATAACGGCTTAGTATATTATATAGGTATATATATATATATATACCTATATAATATACTAAGCCGTTGCGGCATAAAAGGGAAGGCGGGCTGCGGGGCCATTGGACAAACGGTAGTCGATTGAAGTATTTGTCTAATTTACTTTAAAAGTAACGAAAAAGAGGCGGTAACTCAGGGGTAACTGGCCTCTTAATCTTGAGATTAAGGTTCAATCGCCGGTCGGACATGCACCAATGAGTTTTTCGGAATTTAGATAATGTGCATCGTATTTGCTAATAAGTACTTACCACTCGTGAACAGTGAAGGAAAACTGGGTGGACTGTGGCTCGCAAAGTTCACACCTGGAACACATCCGACACCTCCCGGGGCATTCAGGTCGTAACGATTTATATATATATATATATAATATTAATACTGATTAATCCACCGGGAACCAGAACTTGGCCCTAGGGATTAACCACGCTAAAATTTAGAAAGAGAATCGCATGAGTTGCTGTCTTATATTGTGTCCCTCTCGGGTGACGACGCTCACACGATTGCTGCCAGCCCTAGACTGGCTCACGCCACACATAAGCGTGTGCAGACAAGCGAATGTGCGCCTGAGTGTGTAGGTAAATCACTTGAGCGATCACTATGGAGTGTCGGGGGTGTGCTGTTGGACTGTTGGACAACGGCATCTGTTAACTGGTGGGTGACTATTTTTTCAAGAAGCTTACCAAAAATGCAGATTTTTGAGATTGGCCTTTAATCGGTAACTTGAGTTTTATTGAGTAACTTGAGTCACAAGAGCGGGCTTCCAAAGTTTGGTAAAGCAACCTTCTGTAAGTGATTTTGAGAAGACAACTGTGAGCGGAATACTAATCGCTTTTGCACATTTTTTAATCAAGTGCGGGTGAATCCCATCATGACCAGCACCCTTGTTGACTAAGTTGAAGTTTGAGTACTAGGTTCTGTGAGATATCAATAAAAGATATATCCACAGGGGAGCTGGTGGCGTGGCTGTCAGATAGTAAGCAGGTATGATTCGGGTCATCCTTGACAAAGACCGAGTGAAAATAGTCATTAAATAATTAGCAAATAGTTCTCCCTCATCAGAGCACCTACTTTCATATGTGATTTTACTAGGTACAAAATTATGATTAGATTTTAAAAAAGTCTAAAAGTGTCTCGGAGATTTTTCAATGTTTTCTTCAGCATATCTGATGTAGGATTTATAATTTTGTTTTTCAAGTCTTTTACCACGGGATCTTAAAATTTTAAATTCTATGTAGTCTCTAGGATTCTTACAGATATTCCATCGCTTATGGATTTTAATTTTTTTTAAGTTTAGCAGCCGGATTGTGAAAAAGGCGCCTTTTACTAATTAATCGAAACCGAACACTTATATTCAAAATTTACTCAATAGTTCCTCAACAAAACCTTATTAACTACATTTTGGGAAAACTGTCATCACAAAGTTTCCAATGGTTTCAGTAAATAAGAATTTTAAATTTAAAAGAAAAGATGTACTTTGAAGACAACAAAGACGAGGACTATGTGTTAGGATTTGATAAAGGAGAACGCACTTGCTGTTATTGAAAACAGGCTAAACTATTTATCTATATTGTCAATGCTTACGTCCGTTTCTCTCTGCCTCTTAAAGGAACAAGAAAATGTCCTGATTTAAAATGTGCCATACGATAAATAAAAGTATTGGGCAAATATCCACTGCAGTATTTAATATTCATCAACCCATCAAGATATAAAACATATCAAAGTTTTTAATTTTGATAGATAATTATCAAAATCGGTATATGGAAAACTAGAAGGACATTTGTATATGTTGAATATGGAAGTAATTGTACCTGAAAAATACTGTATGACAGTTGATGATGATGACCTTTGGCACAAACGCCTAGGCCATTTGAATAAAATATCTTTAAGATTAATGAATTTACCCTACAGTAAAAGTCAGTGCGGAGCATGCATTGAAGGAAAAGCAACAAGATTGCCATTTGAGAAAAAGGAGAGACCGAATTCGAGAGAAGTAGCAGAATACTTACATACAGATATAGCTGGTCCTTTCAAAACGCCTAGTAGTGAAGGAGAAAGATACTACCAAACAATAATAGATGATTTCACACATTTTTGTGTAGTATATCCATTAATAAACAAATCGGAAGCAGAAGATAATTTAATAAATTACATAAAGAAAATAGAAAATGAAACAGCAAATAGAGTCAGAAAAATACGATGTGATAATGGAGGGGAATTTACTGCAAATAAAGTAAAGAATTACTGTTTAAACAAAGGTATTAGCATTGAATATACAATAGCCTATACACCGCAGCAAAATGGAGTTGCAGAAAGAATGAACCGGACGTTATGTGATAAAGCTAGAACAATGCTTGCGGAAACTAATCTACCAAAACATCTATGGATTGAAGCTATCCAATGTGCAGCTTATCAGTTAAATCGTTCCCCATCTAAAGCTATAAGAAACAAAATACCAGCAGAAAAATATTTTGGAAGATGTGATTTATCAAAATTGAGAATATTTGGTTGCAAGGCATGGGCATTAACACTACCAAGAAAAGATAAAATGGAAAAAAGAGCACGAGAGATGAAAATGGTTGGATATGGAAGAACAGGATACAGATTATGGGATCCAACAACGGACGAAATAATAATATCCCGTGACGTGCGATTTGATGAGACTCAAATAAAATTTGAGAATAATAAAAAAGAATCAGTGAATAGAAATGAATACTATCACAGATATAAGGAGGAAGATAACAAAAATAATGAAAAAGAAAAAGGATGTCAAAGACAAGAAGAAGTACAAATAAGACATGAAGAAGAAATACAAAATGATGAAGAACAAAAGAGTAATGAAATAGAAGATAAGACAAGTCAAGAAAGACAGGATAATAATGAAAATAGAGAAATTACAAAAACAAGAAGTGGAAGAAATATAAAAATACCAGAAAATCTACAAGACTATGAAGTTTATGAAGCATTTTGCTTATCGTCGATGGTCGAAGAACCACAAACATACAAGGAAGCTATACAAAAGGGATGGAAAGAAGCAATAGATAATGAGATAAAAGCACATAATAAAATGAAAACATGGACTGAAACGGAATTACCAAAAGGAAAACAAGTAATTGATACAAAATGGGTATTTCGTACAAAAGAAAATGGAATTCAAAAAGCAAGACTAGTAGCAAGAGGATACAAATTAAAAGAAGAACAAGACTTCGGAAAGAATTATGCACCAGTTGCGAGAATTTCCACAGTACGATTTGTACTTGCACATGCAGTACAAGAAGGATGGAATATCAGACAATTAGATGTACCAACCGCATTCTTAAATGGAAAATTGGAGACAGAAGTGTACATTAAACCACCAGAAGGAATTGAAGTAAAAGAAAATAAAGTTCTAAAGCTAAACAAAGGACTTTACGGTTTAAGAGAGAGTCCAAGATGTTGGAATAAAAGATTTGATGACTACATAAAAACGAAAGGATTTGAAAGATCTTTTGTCTATACATTGGAAAAGAAATTAATATTTGGCTTGTAATTTATGTGGACGACATAATCATGATTGGAAAAGATGAGAATTTAAAAAATGCAATACAAGATTTGAAGACAGAATTTAATGTTAAAGACTTTGGAGAAATAAGAAACGGTTCATTTTTAGGGATGGAAATAGAAAGGAAAAATGAAACCTTAAAAATAACACAGAGAGGACAAATAATTAAAATGCTAGAAAAGTTCAAGATGAGTGATTGCAATGGAGTAAGTACACCATTGACAAAAGGATTTCAAGCAAATCTATCTGAGGAAATTCAAAATGTACCATACAGGCAAATAATAGGAGGTTTGATGTTTATATCAACAGTATCGCGACCAGATATTGCATTCGCTACATCATATTTAAGTCAATATCTTGACAAACCAACTAAGAGTCTTTGGATACAAGCTAAACGAGTCTTAAGATACTTGAAACAAACTATGGATGTTGGATTACTGTACAAGAAACATGACGATAAATGCAATTTAATAGAGACATTTTCAGATGCAGATTGGGCGGGCAACAACACAGATAGGAAAAGTGTAACAGGTTCTGTTACTTTGTACAATGGAAATGTTGTCGCCTGGTTTTCGAGAAAACAAGGTTGCGTTGCGCTCTCAACCGCTGAGGCTGAATACGTAGCAGCAGCGACAAGTGCATGTGATCTTTTGTATGTAAAAGGACTATTTCATGATTTTAGTAAGCGAGATAGAATGAATGAGGAAGATTTGAAGTGTTTTTTGTATATGGATAATAGAGGAGCAATTGAGTTAACTAAATCATTCGAAAATAGCAAGAGGGCTAAACATCAATCAATCAATCAATCAATCAAATAATTTATTTGTGAAACATAGGTATACATGCGTAGATGACAACAATATTTAATGTGCTCTATGTTTTGCCTCAGAGGCGTACAAAATTTCATAAAACAATAATACACAATAATAAAACAGTTTTTATATAGATGCATTTAGAATAACATCATAATTAACATTCATGTCAATAAAACAATAAATTAGACAATATAATAATTCAAATCAATTTAACATAATACTTAATAAACTCAAAAAATGTCGCAGTTATAGGATAATAAAAAGCCCTATGGAAATTAATAATATCATTTAACATTTGTCAAGAAACTCAGAAATAGTATAATAGCATTTTTCAATAAGGTATGTCCAAAGTTTGTATTTAAAATGTATCAAGTCCAGGTTTTTTATTTCATGAGGCAAGTTGTTATAGATTTTAGGTCCCATGCGTACTATGCTATTATGTATTAGGGTTGTGTTGCTCTTTTCAATGTAAAGTCTATTTCTATTTCGTAGCTGCTTATCGTTTACCTGAGAAATTTTCTTAAATAGTTCAGGGTTTGTTTTCACAAATAATGAAGCTTCGTAAATATACATACATGGTAGCGTAAGAATCTTTAGCTCCTTAAAATGAGGCTTACATGTATCTCTAGATTGTAAACCACATATAGCCCTGATACACTTCTTTTGAGCCTTAAAGACCAAATTTACATCTGTGGAATTGCCCCAAAAGATTAATCCATAGCGAAGAACTGAAGCAGCATATCCGTGATATGCTGTCGTCAATGTCTGAAGGTTAACAACTTTTGATAATTTATACAAGGCATATGCAGATTTATTTAACCTTTTACAAACATTTTCAATCTGGGGTTTCCACTTCAAACCATTATCAACAACTATACCAAGGAACTTAGTGGTGTCTACTGTCTCAATAATAGTGCCATGATAGTCTATATTAAGGTGTGGGGGTGATATTTTTTGGTAAAAGTGCATAATTTTCGTTTTTTTAAGATTAATGACAAGTTTATATCATATATATGTTTATATATATAACATATCGATATTAAAACTCATTTTATAAAAGACTTGGTAATAAAGAAAGTTATAACAGTTGAATTCACTACTTCTGATAAAAATGTATCTGATCTGTTGACTAAAACACTTTCAAATGAAAAACTAAATTTTCTTAAAACTAAATTGAATATTGCTTGAATTTGAGGAAGGCCATTTTAATGTATAAGAATTGTAGATAATTTACACCTTAATTTGTAATCTAGGAAGCAGTAGAATTTATATAACGTGTTTTATTATTTGCAAATTAAATTGTAACGTTAACGATTTTAAATTTTGAAAGAGTAAAAAATCGAGGCGGGGTGTTAGGATTTGATAAAGGAGAACGCACTTGCTGTTATTGAAAACAGGCTAAACTATTTATCTATATTGTCAATGCTTACGTCCGTTTCTCTCTGCCTCTTAAAGGAACAAGAAAATGTCCTGATTTAAAATGTGCCGTACGATAAATAAAAGTATTGGGCAAATATCCACTGCAGTATTTAATATTCATCAACCCATCAAGATATAAAACATATTACTATGAAAACATAATAAACGGAGAAGAACAGGTACACCCGCAGAGTTCTGAAAAAGAAAAGAACATTAATACAACAAAAAAGAACAAAAGGAAAAAGGTACAACAGATAGAAGTCGAATTTACTGAAAACAAAAATGGTGATACAATTATAAATCCTAATTATTCCGGTGATGATGCTATCTCTAAGGACGAAACTTTAGTCACGGACATGCCTGAGAACACAAGTTCACAAGAGAATGGGAGGCGACAAAGAGACTTCCACCCACCTGTATGGACTAAGGATTATATGCTTTACTAGACAGACCCATCAGAGAGCATTGAAGAATCTTACCTGTTCAACGAAGACGAAAGTGACAATACAATATACATAAAGTGAAATACGAGCACATGTCAAGAACGGCACATGGAAAATAGTCGGAAAAAACAAAAATATGAAAGTCATAGACTTCAAGATGTTTCTGAAAAATAAAATGGGACCAGACAACAGCATAACGAAGAAAGTCAGACTCATTGCACGGAGATTTACGCAGAGACTGGGCGTAGACTATAATGAAACTTACTCTCCCGAGGATAAACTAAGCTCAATTAGATCTGTTTTCGAAATAGCAGTAGAAGAAGGCCTAGATCAAATAGATGTGACTACGGCTTATCTAAATGAAATGCTTATCTTAACTAGAAGAAAATATAACAATGAAATAGTAAAACTACCTAGAACACTATTTGCTTTGGTTATATTTGACAGAAATACTGATTGAAAAAAGCGAAAAAGACGATCTGACTATGTGCAACAAGACATCAAATATACTGACAGATATCAAAAATATAGATAACGAAAAAGTATGCCT
Source organism: Ypsolopha sequella (assembly GCA_934047225.1). Taxonomy (NCBI): domain Eukaryota; kingdom Metazoa; phylum Arthropoda; class Insecta; order Lepidoptera; family Ypsolophidae; genus Ypsolopha; species Ypsolopha sequella. The sequence continues at coordinate 30,478,760 of OW203990.1, read as the reverse complement.
ACTGAAAAGAGGCAGTGGTACAAGAAACTCGACACAGAACTGAAAGCTTTAGGATTAACTGTGGTATATGTGTTTACATTCTGGCGAAAGGAGTAAAGATAATCCTCGCCATCTATGTCGACGACTTGCTGATTGTCTATTCGTGTCCTATGCTGCCGTCATGCCGGAACATGACGAATCTTCCGGTATGACTTCTCATCCTGCCGTCATGCCGGAACATGACGAGTCTTCCGGTATGACTTCTCATGCCACCGTCATGCCGGAACATGACGAGTCTTCCGGTATGACTTCTCATCCTGCCGTCATGCCGGAACATGACGAGTCTTCCGGTATGACTTCTCATGCTGCCGTCATGCCGGAAAATGACGAGTCTTCCGGTATGACTTCTCATGCCGCCGTCATGCCGGAACATGACGAGTCATTCTGGCGGAAGGAGTAAAGATAATCCTCGCCATCTATGTCGACGACTTGCTGATTGTCTATTCGTGTCCTATGCTGCCGTCATGCCGGAACATGACGAATCTTCCGGTATGACTTCTCATCCTGCCGTCATGCCGGAACATGACGAGTCTTCCGGTATGACTTCTCATGCCACCGTCATGCCGGAACATGACGAGTCTTCCGGTATGACTTCTCATCCTGACGTCATGCCGGAACATGACGAGTCTTCCGGTATGACTTCTCATGCTGCCGTCATGCCGGAAAATGACGAGTCTTCCGGTATGACTTCTCATGCCGCCGTCATGCCGGAACATGACGAGTCTTCCGGTATGACTTCTCATGCTGCCGTCATGCCGGAACATGACGAGTCTTCCGGTATGACTTCTCATGTCGCTGTCATGCCGGAACATGACGAATCTTCCGGTATGACCTTCGAATGCAACCTGTGAAACGCGTAATGGATTACGTCAGCTTTTTTCTGTTCCCATAGGTAGGTACTGTACATATCTTATCTTCAGCCTTGCAGAAGTTGCAGAAGTTGCAGGTGATCATACATTTTTTGAAACCATAACGTCGTCGAGCCTCTGAACGTCTATAGCTACTGAACACACCAACACCATTCGAGCAGAACACCTCCATCCCCACCACAGAAACTATCTACACGCTATGAATACTAAATCAGCCTTGCAGGTTGCAGGCGGTGGTTACCAAAAGTGCGCTTACTTATCTCTGGTACAATACAACCCATCGGAAATATCTATTTCTAGTAGGTATAAGTACCTCACTGGAATGCAATTAAATTGGAATCAAATGTATGACGTCATGTGGTCACTATAAAAACTCAAACCAAGAAAAAAATATCTTTGTTTTCTTGGTCTGTGTTTACAAATATGAAATAGTACATTACGATACGAGAGCGATGAAACGTTTTCTGACGAGTGTGAGTTTGCGGCACGAGCCGAAGGCGAGTGCTGCAATCACACGAGTCGAGAAAAAGTTTCTCGCACGAGTTTCGTATAATTTTTTATAGCACAAGTGCGGAAAATTTACGCACGGTGTGCTATAAATAATTAAATACCTATCGATCTAGTTAGCTACGAATGTAGGTAGATACATACTGTGCGATACATCCCAACGATCGGTGTCCATGTCAGTAATCAAACCAAATCATGCACAGCACAGTAAAGTAATCGTCACACAGTTACCGAGCGAGCAACTAGTAAAATGCAAAACTACCCTAACCCAAAGGAGCCCAAGCCCCCCCCCCCCCGTGCTTGTAGCGTGCGACATAACTCCTAGCCTAGGGTGTGTTCCGTAATACCAAAAATGATGAATGAAAACTTGATGTGTTTTAAATTTTGTTTTAATAATCTGTAACTTGATAACATAGGCTATGTTTCCAGTCGAACAATATCACACGTTTTGTTGTTTTTAATACAAAACAAATAATAAGAAAACGGGTAATTTACGGCGTAAAAATGTGCGAATTGCAAATCGCCGACATTTCGTTTCAGGTTAGTATTTTGGAAGGAAACACATTCATGAACCTATAAAAATACTGGCATAATGTGGTTGAAATATGCTTGAATTGTAAATGATTTTGGTATTATGTTTGTATGGACAATTCATTTTGCGCCGGCCTCTTCTTACTTTCTTAGGTCAGAGCGTACCCTAGCCTACCTTATGTGCTTTTGAGGGTTTATATACCTATACATAATAGTTATAGGAAATACAATAACTTGTTACACGTTTTTTTTTTCTCATATAAGTAGGTATTTTGAGTTTTTGTTTCTTGCTTTTGTGACAAACAATAGCAATGAATGCTATTATTGTCTGTTAAGGGGGGACGTGTAGGGTACTTGTGGCCTAGCTTAATAGTATTGTACGAAGGTAGATTAATATATCAGTGTTTTACCGAACTTAGTGTTTTCCTCACGTTATTATCCACTAAAATCCAACTGAAATGACTTGTATGGAGTGGCTGACGCAGATTGAGGCGCAAGCTAGACAGAAAGTAATTTTCTGGCTACTGTTTTAAATATGCAGTGAGCTTGATTGCCAGGAAGCAGAAAAACATTGTCCTATCGACAGCAGAGACAGAATAAGCAGCAAAAGAGGCCATACACCTAAAATCCCCCATTGGGGATGATCTGATCATCCAGAACGATAATCAAGCTGCCCTGAATTTAAATAAAAACTCTATGGTGACTTCGAAGTCGAATCACATGGACTTGAAAGTGCATTTCATAAGAGACTGCATTCAAGAGAAAATCTTATAAGTCGAATATTGTCTAACGGAAAACATGGATGCAGATTTATGGAGCAGCCTCGGAATCAACTTATGTGTTAAATGTATAAATTAATTTAATATTCTTACTATGAAACAAAGACAAGTGTTGTGGTTATTCATCTCCAAGTTTTAAAAAGTGCCAACAATCGCAAGTATTAATGTTAAAAAGTGCCAACAATCGCAAGTATTAATGTTAAAAAGTGCCAACAATCGCAAGTATTAATGTTCTCCTGTTGCTTTTTTTCATCGCGCAACCCTACGTGTATCCTTTGGAAGGTACCATGTACCTACTTGTAAATACAAAATGATTACTGATTTGACTAAGCATACAATAAATAAAGGTTCATTCGAATAGGGACAAATGTATATACCCACGCCGACGCCTAGCACTTACAAACGTCGGTGGTGCGCACGACACGCTCGGCCTTCGGTCGTTACAACACGACTGTACTATATATACGTGGCACACGGTCGCACGCAGTCACACGCTGTCAATACTGCACCATGCACCTGCTGCTATTGGCGCTGCTGGCCGGCCCGGCGCTGGCAGGGCTCGGGGACAGGCTCAGTGCCGGTTTCAACAACGGGTTCACGTCGCTGCTCGGAGCCAAGTGCGACCGTGACGTTACCATGGACTTCCGGCAAGCGCTATACGACTTCTCCACCAAGCTCTACAAGCAGGTCGCCAAGCAGCAGCACGACCACTTCGTGCTGTCGCAGTACTCGGTGTGGCTCGCCCTGGCCGCTCTCGCAGAGGGCGCCGCGGGGCCCGCCCGTGACGAGCTGCTCGCCGCCCTCAACTTGCCGCAGGAGGAGTGTCTCCGCCTTAAATACTACGATATAGCGACGAAGCTCGAAAGTCCCGGCGACGACGTGACACTCGCCAGGAAACGGTACCTTGTGCTGGACGAGGGCAAGCAGCTGAACGCGTCGTGGGCGCAGTGGGCGCGCGACGCGAAGTTGCTGGACACGCGCCAGCTGCCGCTACGGGAGGACCCGGCGCGCGCTGCCACCGCACTGCGGGACCTGCTCGCTGCTGACCTGCTTCCCGCCACCACCCCGCCCGGCCCCCTGCTGGTCGACACGCTCGACTACTCAGGCCTGTGGACCACCGCCTTCCCGGACGCCGACGTCGAAACAAACGTGCCCTTCTACGACGATCAGAACAAGCAGATCGGTACCGTGGACATGATGAAGGTAAAGCGAAAGGTGAAGCTGGCCCACCTCCCCATTCTAAACGCGAAGGTGGCAGAGATCCCGGTGGGACGAGGGGGCCGCTACAAGCTGCTCGTGCTCGTGAACCTGGGCAGTGTACACATCCGCGACACCATCGAGCTGTTCCGCAACACGATCATTATCGACGTGTTCGATAACCTGCTCGAGAGCGCGATCCCGCTGCAAGTATCCCTCCCGCGCTTCTCACTGCGCACCGACTCGAGCGACTTGCGCAGCGCGCTGGAGGCGCTCGGAGTACGTGCTCTGTGGCGTGAGCCGCCTGCTACGGCGCCCGCACTGATGCTGCAGCGCGTGGCGGTAAATATCACATCAGGTGGATTGGCGCCACCCCAACCCGCCTCGACCTCGCTGCTGGGTGGGCTGACGGCGGCGGCCACGGGGCTAGCGGCGGCGGTGGGTCGCGAGTTCACTGCCAATAGACCGTTCATGTTCGGGCTAGTCGATGCTTCCACTAAGAGCTGCCTCTTCACAGGAGCCTTTACTACACCCGATAAACATTAGAACAAGTAGATAAGTACCTTTACTACACCCGATAAACATTAGAACAAGTAGATAAGTACCTTTACTACACCCGATAAACATTAGAACAAGTAGATAAGTACCTTTACTACACCCGATAAACATTAGAACAAGTAGATAAGTACCTTTACTACACCCGATAAACATTAGAACAAGTAGATAAGTACCTTTACTACACCCGATAAACATTAGAACAAGTAGATAAGTACCTTTACTACACCCGATAAACATTAGAACAAGTAGATAAGTACCTTTACTACACCCGATAAACATTAGAACAAGTAGATAAGTACCTTTACTACACCCGATAAACATTAGAACAAGTAGATAAGTACCTTTACTACACCCGATAAACATTAGAACAAGTAGATAAGTACCTTTACTACACCCGATAAACATTAGAACAAGTAGATAAGTACCTTTACTACACCCGATAAACATTAGAACAAGTAGATAAGTACCTTTACTACACCCGATAAACATTAGAACAAGTAGATAAGTACCTTTACTACACCCGATAAACATTAGAACAAGTAGATAAGTACCTTTACTACACCCGATAAACATTAGAACAAGTAGATAAGTACCTTTACTACACCCGATAAACATTAGAACAAGTAGATAAGTACCTTTACTACACCCGATAAACATTAGAACAAGTAGATAAGTACCTTTACTACACCCGATAAACATTAGAACAAGTAGATAAGTACCTTTACTACACCCGATAAACATTAGAACAAGTAGATAAGTACCTTTACTACACCCGATAAACATTAGAACAAGTAGATAAGTACCTTTACTACACCCGATAAACATTAGAACAAGTAGATAAGTACCTTTACTACACCCGATAAACATTAGAACAAGTAGATAAGTACCTTTACTACACCCGATAAACATTAGAACAAGTAGATAAGTACCTTTACTACACCCGATAAACATTAGAACAAGTAGATAAGTACCTTTACTACACCCGATAAACATTAGAACAAGTAGATAAGTACCTTTACTACACCCGATAAACATTAGAACAAGTAGATAAGTACCTTTACTACACCCGATAAACATTAGAACAAGTAGATAAGTACCTTTACTACACCCGATAAACATTAGAACAAGTAGATAAGTACCTTTACTACACCCGATAAACATTAGAACAAGTAGATAAGTACCTTTACTACACCCGATAAACATTAGAACAAGTAGATAAGTACCCACCTGTTACAAAATGAATAAATAAGTTATGTAATTTTTTATGTGAAGTGTGTTTGTTGGTTTGTTAGTTTATCCTTGTTTCACGCAACAACGCGGCAACTTGTGACATAGGCTACCCTTTATCCCGGGAAAATGCAAGCGGAATCAGCACGGGTTAGGCCGCGGGCAAAAGCTAGTAATTAATAAATTATAAGATTCTTCCTTTTTCATTATATGTACGTAAAAATTTTATAAAGAAATACCAAATTCATACTCAGTGATTAAATGAACAAATTGTAAAAATATACAGATTTTTAATTTATTCGTTATTTATTTCGTCTCACGGTGTCAATGGTTTAAAAATTATAATAACATACATAAAATTACTGGAACGAATTAGGTAGATAGATATTCGGCCATGGATGTGACAACATTCGCCATCAATATTTATTGACTTTTGGAAAGGTACATACCTCAGACCAATCAACCAATAGACAAAATCTAATTAAGCAGAAACCTAGAATGGTAAAGCTATGCTACTTTCACATATACAACTCTCCGTATGAAAAAACAAGATGGCAGTATTTTTATCAGTACGTCGATTTCAAGCCGGCTACAGCCCTATCTTTCAAACGCTTGCAACTAGGCATGTATCGGACTACCGGTTTGCAGACTTTATCGATATCAATTTGGATAAAAAAAAGCCTTAATAATACCTTGTTGTACAGTTAGAAAACTACATAGATTATCATAGTATTTTGTGCAACTGTAACATAATTCAAGTTATTGGGACACGAGTGCTTGTTAACGAAACGAACTAAGTGAGTTTCGTAATAGTTTTGCACAAGTGTCGAAATGTCTATTTATGTTCAGTTGGACACAATACTTAATCTACGACCATCAAAAATATCGTATTTTAATCATATTTTCAACTAACAATTTCACGAAAAATGAGAAGAACACTCGTTCATGAACCCCGAGTTCATCGACCGGTAATGTTGCCTTGAGTACCAATTAGAAGCAACTAGGATAAAGTGGGCGTGGCTTGAGAAATAAGGTCGGGACTTATTTCTCGTCGCTGTTGTTGATTGGCTTTCTAGCGGTGTTATAGTAAATTGGGCCAATAGCAGCGCAGAATCACGGTGTTATAATGTAATATTATCAGATAAACAGTATAGGTACTTATAAAACTGATTTTGATGATGCAATTACCTTATTGTAGTATGGGAGTAGATAAAATAATATATGAAATTGAGAAACCTGCCAAATATTTATGGAATGAAATAATCAACTTTATTTTCAAAACTAAGAATACCACGTTTACATACATACATCCACACATATACGGTCCCACTCCCACTAAAAATACATATTTTGAGGGGAAGGCGCCGCCATGAAAACTAGCCTCCTTAACACTCAAAAGGATCCCTTTCAAACAATTGTAAAATAATGATAATAATAATAAAACTCAGAAAAATGTAGAGAAATAACTGGATACTAGGGTTCAATGTATTTTATTAAATCGAAAGAATAAAGGAAAACATTTTTACATTTTGATAGCAAGCCAACCGTCTACCTGGCGTCTGAGTAAAAGACAATACAGACTTTTTAATCAACCTTAACATCCTCTCCTAATTTTACAAATTACTAATCTTAAAGTTGAATAAAACTAAATTTTATATATATTGCATCAGACGCCGAAACACGTAGCTTTTTCTAAGCTTTAAAGTTTAAACTAAACAAAAAAACAACATTTTATAGTCAACTGACCTAAGCTCAAAACTAAACAAAAATCATTAACAAAACATTATTTTATGGTCAACTGACCTAATCAAAAAAGCTCCTATTATTACCCTTACATAAAACTGTAAAATACAGAAGTTATAAACTTATAACTTACTAATGAGCGAGCCCTTATGTCTTAAAAACTTTATACGGTTCAATGATTTTGTCAGTATGTCAGCTGTTTGAGAATTTGTGGGGCAATAATTAATTGAAATCTCATTTTGACAATAAAGCTCATGAATGTAATGAAATCTCACATCTATATGTTTAGAGCGCCTATTAGATATTCCAGTTTTAATCAGTTGAATAGCACTCTGGTTATCAACGTAAAACTTAACGTTTGCTCGTACATATTATACTTATTTAAAATATTTTTGGTGTATGAGTTTTGTGTCAAGTAAATGCCCTTTTCATTTTGTTTTATTTCCATACCCAAAAATATAGTCGGCCTTTCATATATCTTGATCTTGAATTTTTCATTTATGTCTTTTAATACTTTCAGTATATCTTCTTTGTTATTTCCTACAATAAGTCCATCATCAACATATACGGCCAATAATATTGAGGCGTCTTCATTTTTTTAGCACGCAAGGCTCATTTTTTTTGTCTGAATGAAACCTAAACTTTTCATAGTTTCTATAAACTTTTCATTCCATCTTTATGGAGCTTGTTTTAATCCGTATAACGATTTTTTAGTTTACAGATATTTCCTTTCTTGTCATCGGACCCATACGGCAGTTTCATGTAGATCTCATTCTCTTCCTTTAACTGGCCGTTCAGGAAAGCTGTTTTAACATCGAAGGTCATAACCGTATATTTCTTAGCAGCAGCTAACGCAAACAAAGTTTTTAGGGCAGATTGGCATGCGACTGGACTAAATATTTCATCAAAGTCCATGTCATGCTGTTCGCAGCCTCTGACTACCAATCGCGCTTTATGTGTTCCATCTTCTTTTACACGAAACACCCATTTATTGGTAAGTATTTTATGGTTATTCGCTTCTTTTATATCTACTATCTCCCATACCTCATTTTCTTTCTATGATTTCATTTCTTTGTCAATTGCTTGTTTCCATTTTTCCTTTTTTAGGGGATTGCATCGCTTGTTTGTAGGTAAGCATAACGTAATCCTGATATTTATCTGGAATTATTCGTTTTCTATTGCTTCTCCTTAATTCTACTTGTTTTTCTTCTGTTTCTTCTTCAACATTAATCGTATTTTCTGTTTCAGGATTTTCACTTGATTCTTCTGGAGAGTGAACGACATCTTTATCGTTGTATTCTTCATAATCATCGTCTTGAACATTTGCAAATTTCATGTCTTCAATCGAGACTTTTTCTTCTGGTTTTATGTCCAAGATTTTATTTTTAAACGTAACATCACGTGCAACTACAATTTTCCGTTTTACGTTATCAAACAGCCTATAACCATTATTAGCGTATCCAACCATAATGTATTCTTCTGTTCTGGAGTCTAGTTTCTTTATAGGTTTTAGTACTTTTGCAAATGCTTCAGATCCAAACTCTTGTATATTTGCTAAGTTTGGTTTTCTTCCATTCCACAGTTCAAATGGCGTTCTGTTTTTAATGGCTTCACTTGGCAGTCTATTAATCAAGTATGTAGCACAGTACGCAGCTTCACCCCACATCTCTTTGTGTACATCTGAGTTAAATAGCAGTGCTCTTACCTTTTCCAATATAGTCCTATTCAATCGTTCAGCTTTGCCATTCAGTTGTGGGCTATGTGGTACCGTGTAGTCTAGTTTTATGCCTACATGTTTACACCAAGCTTTAAATTCATTGCTTGTATACTCGCCGCCATTATCACATCGAAGTGTCGATACTTTCATGTCTTTTTCTCTCTCTGCTTCTTTAATAAAATCTTTCAGACTATCCGAAACTTCGCATTTATTTTTAAGCAAATATACAGTCGTAAAATGACTATAATCATCCATTATGGTTAGTATGTAGTATTTTCCATTCCAGGTTTTTATGTCTAAAGGACCACATACATCTGTATGTATTATTTCTAGTAATCTTTCTGCACGTCTACGCTGGGTTTTAAATGGCAATCTTGCCTGCTTTGCTTTTATGCAAACTTCACATTTATCTACCTCTTCAATATTCTCTACTTTTATGCCATCCGCGACTTGAGGTAAAATCTTCAACATACCTTTTCCAGGATGTCCCATTTTTTTATGCCACTCTATGGCTGAACTATTTTTATGGGTAGAAATAAGTGCTTCATCTTGGTCTTTAGCAAGATCCAGTGTGAACAGGCCTAAATCATCTTTTCTTCCTTTTATGAATCCTGAACTGCTAGAAATTACTACGCGATCTCTCTCAAACGTCACTTTTCCGCCGTTTTCAGTAACTGCTGAAACTGAAATTAAATTACGCGACGGATCTGGTACGTATAAAGTATTTTTCAAGACACAAGTTTTGCCCAAACATTCTCCCTGACATACTGACTTCATCTTTTCGCTTGTTTTAGCCACACCGATATCAGTTACGTGACTTTTTATGTTGCACAGCGCATTTTTATCATTAACCATGTGAGCTGTGCAACCAGAATCAACGACAAATTTTATGGAGTCTGACTCCTCAGCATTATCGTACACATGAAATGCTGACTTATTTTTACCCAATTTTATGGAGTCTGCCTCCTCAGCAATATCATGAACAATAAATGCCGACTTGTTATTACTGTTTTTATGTTGATTCTTAAAGAAACAATTTTTATCTCTGTGGTTGGTTTTCTTACAGATTGAGCAACAATTTCTACAATCTTTGGCAAAATGCCCTACTTTATTACATATAAAACACCTAGTATTCCTGTTATTACCTCTGTACGCCGACTTATTATTATTACCATCACCTTCATTTACTTTAACCTTGTTTTTATTACTCGTTACAGTTTTGTATGCGAAACTAGTACTTGCTTCACTATTTTCTTTTCTTTTCTCCTCTTCTTTTATGAGTCTCAATTTTAGGTTCTGTAGAGTCTTTTCATCTTTGGATGTCGATTCCCAGGCGGTAACAAATCCCGTATAAGCAGATCCTAGACATGTAAGCATTTTACTCTCCAACATATCTTCTGCGAGGTCTACTCCAATTTGCTTTAACCTATACGTAATGTGTTCTAGTATAGCCCAATTTTCTGTCATACTCGCTTCTTCGTTAAATTTGAAGTTGAAGAAATCTTGCATTAGAGAACCTTTACGGCGATTCTCGCTCCCGTCAAACAGCTCGCAGATTTTTCTGTACATCTCATGTGACGTTTTACACGTAAACAACTGGACCAACAACTTTTTCTCCACTGTTTGAATTATTACCAATTTTGCCTGGGCATCCCTTTTTTGGAAAGAGGAGTCCCCCGTTTTCTCTGTCTCTTTACCCTCTACTATATCCAAAAGATTTCTTGCTTGAAATATTATATTCGTTTGAAATTTCCACATATGGTAAGAATCGGCATTACAAAGTTTCTCAATAGATTTTAATTCGTCCGCGCTGGCCATTTTTCATCTACTTTCTTGTTTTATGCTAGCAAATTTTTTTTGTTGCTGAACTTGTTTTATGCGGACTTTTATTTTTTTACAAATTTTATGCCAGCTTATGTAAAGCGTAATTAGCCCATAACCTGTAGAGAAATAACTGGATACTAGGGTTCAATGTATTTTATTAAATCGAAAGAATAAAGGAAAACATTTTTACATTTTGATAGCAAGCCAACCGTCTACCTGACGTCTGAGTAAAAGACAATACAGACTTTTTAATCAACCTTAACAAAAAATAATCAGAGGATAAAAGAAACAATTTGTTGCAAACTCCAGAATTACTATTTTACATATTATTATATAAAACATCAAAAATAAAAATTACATTTTGACCTTCGCATACAAAATGCATAATTGAATCGTTTTATTGAGAAGCTTAATTTTTTTAAACTTCATGGTTGTTTAATTTCTCAATTTTCTCCAGTGAGTACGTTTGATTTTCGCATGTCATTAAGATTTACAAAGCAGCCAACAATAAACGTATTTATTGACCTTTGAAAATTATTGTTTTCGTCAGAAATGAGCGTATATTTTCGATGGGTGCAGTAATTCCCTTCGTCATGTGATGTATTCTAAGTTTCAAATACGTGTTGAACACGAAGTTATCCAACGAATGGTCATGTAGGTCGTCAAGTACGTCTGTCTGTACCAATAATCTTTGTGAAATTTGGTTTATCATAGATGTGAAGTGCTGTGGTTTTCTTACACTTTTTTTTTGTAACTACATCCTTAAACTCTCTCAGGATTTTCTCTGCGGTTTGGTAGATTTTTTGAATGCTTTTTGATGGCTTAGTCAGCCCTCCTCTGTCTTTTACACTCATTAGGGGCATGCTGTTAGCAGGTCCTTCTAGGGCTTGGAGAATTTTTTTTCAATGCAAGAATTTTTTCAATTTACGCACTACAAAGCCAGCTTTTGATGGTTCCATTGCAGTCCTGTTCACTTATTGGTCATTTTTAAACAGATAGTAGTAAAATAAGCATTAAAATTTGTGCAACAAGAGAGCAAAGTTTATTTTTGTTGCGAGTGCCGAGTTTGAATCTCGAGCAAGACTCGTGATTCTAAGTTAGAATTTTGAGCGTAGTGAAGGATTCAACCAAAACAACTTCTGTTTTACTAGGTAAATTCAAGGTGGGCACCGCATCGTCTTTTAAGCGTGGTCGAAATAGTTCTTTTCAGAAAGCACTCTGGATTGAAGTGCTTTGAGCACTTTCCAATTAGTTTTGTGCTGTTTCCAACTCCAGCTAATAGCAACAAACCATCGTTTACGAATGTCTTAATTTTTGGGGAACCTTAAGTAAAATAAGCTGAATCAATACTTCATACTAGCACAAAATCAGTAAAATTACCGACAACTGTTTTGACTTCACTAATAACCTCAAAACGGATTTAATTATTTTAATGATTTTAGGATTTACTTTTATTCTAAAAGCTATATTTACGTTACTATATGAAAACGACACGTCGTAAAATGCGGTCTTTCTTGATGGAATTCCATTTTATGGTTCATTTACTCGGAAAACATCACTTTTTATTCACTTGTGAAAACTGATATTGCTGTTCGAGTTTTCTTTATTCCCCGAATGGGATCTGCAACCACGCATGTAGCAGGACATTGTCCTTGTATCTTCAACCCTTTTCCATACGATAATTCGCAGCAAAACACAACTTAAATAAAATTTTGCTTAAAAATCTGCCGACTTACTTCCTAACATAAACACAAGCTATAACGCGATCAAATTACAAAGGATTGCCAATGTTGTCACTTAAGAAAAGTAACAGTACATTATAATTTGGTGACTTGGACAGAAGTCATTAGGAGTCGAAATGAAGTTTTGGGTAGTACGTTTTGAGGGCACCAAGACTTTGTCTATTGGTTGATTGGTCTGAGGTACATACGTTTGGGACTCAGAATAAGGAATACAAATAGAAGCCTGACTAAAATAAGAACTGGGCATTAGCCATTGTACTCATCTAACGTAAATTACTCCTGTGTACGAGTGAATGAAACAGCGGACCGCACTTACTTTATATTTTTTCCTGGTGTGTCACTAGACTGAACCAAACAAATGTCAGATGGATGTAATTTGGATGTATTTTAAATATTATAATACCATCAAATTAAATATGTCTCATCATTGTATCGTTGTGTTGTAATATCGTTCGTTGCGTGCATCACATCTTAATTTGGTGGCATCGAAATGTGTATTGCATTTTGCGAAAGTTTACAGCTTCACCAAAGGAAATTAAATATTTTGGTGCTCTTCCTCTCAAAATTCGTGAAAGTGTGATTTATTATTGTTTGTGTTGATTGTTTTTTTAACATTGTAATAAAATGTCTTGTGCGATTGAAGGCTGTAAATCGCATACAAGAAGAAAAGAAAACAACAATGAAGCAATATCATTTCATCGGTGAGTTCTGATAGTTTTTATGTTAATAAGTTGCAGGATCATACCTAAAACTCAGTAACAATAATAGTAGTTCTTGTAAATCATACTCGTGTTCAATTCTACACCGATATTTGCCTGTTTTATATATATTTTCTGCCGACTATGAGAGGTTATGTTTTTTCGTATAGTGATGTACTAAAGTCCGTGTAGCAAACTATCGAACATTGGTTCCCGCGGCAGCCGTGCAAAAAGGATAATAGATTAATGAGAGGTTTTCTTTTTGAGTATTAAAAAAAAAACGTAGTTTCCAAGAACTCTGTAGATGGTGTGGAACTGACTACGTTGCTAGGTGCCAAAGCCAAAACGATTGAAAAAAAAACATTGCGTCACGTCACGTCACGTCACATACGCACGTTGGTTGATGACATGTGTGCTGAGCATATTATGTGCGAATGCTTTGTTATGGTCCGTCCAGGTTTAAAATGTACCATGGCTTGTACTCATTGCGCTTTACGACTTTTATACAAATCCACAATCCACAATCCACATTTTTATACAAATCCACAAGGCACAGACTTCTCTTCTTTTCTCTTGGGACATTTTTTTTCTGGCGTAGAAAACTCATAAAAAGACTGCCAAATATTTTTTTCTTTTTCCTTGTTGTTATTATTTATTTATTTTCAAAATGCCATTGTGATGTGATGTGACAATGACATTAATTACTTTTTTATGTACGTTTCGTTTTACGATCTCAAAATTACATCCAAGTGCAATAATCAAAAAATTGTGTGACGTTCCGTTCCTTGCAGTAACTTACCAAGTTCAGCGCCATCTATCCAGCGACTAGGAAAGAGTAAAAAAAAAAAAAGAAAATCCCTCTTTGCAGCGCGAGTTAAAAGAAAAATAATGCCGAATAAATATCGCTATATTTTTTTGTTACAGATTTCCAAAAAGGGAAGAATTAAAAAGTGAACGACTTATTAAAAAAGCAGTCATATTTGTTCGAAACACTTTACGTCGGATTCTTTTGGACCAAACGAAAATTTAAAATGGAGACTTTTAAAAGCAGATGCCTTAGCAACGTTATATTTACCAGATACAGACACATTGGTAACCTTTAAATAATTATGTATAATTGCATTATCAATCTTGTTTGTAGGTACGTGCTTGTACTATACTGTAGTATATTAACTCGATAATTTTTAAATTTTAGGCAACAGAACCAGTACCTATGGATGTCTGTGGTTTAGAAAAGTGCATACGTCTATGTTCGCAAATCGTTCTGAAAGGCCTGTTCGTTCACGTTACTGCCGTGATCGACTTCACGAAGAAATTCCGCAGATCAAGACATTTTCGTACTTAGTGGTTGACAATAAAAGTACTTTGACAGGGTAGTTCTATCGTGATATGAATTTTGGGAATGCTTATTGACTTGAACTGCGCATAATTTGATTTCTTATTACAGGTTATTAGGTATTTTAATCGTTCATTATTTGTTATTAGTTTTTATTCAAGATAAGTTGATGTTTATTTGATAGAAATAAAAAAAAAATTAAATTAGCTCTGTAGTAATTGCGCTGTCATCGCTCATCATTGACATAATATTATTATTACGAATCCTATAAGTCTGATTATTATGATTTCTATTGTTGCGATTAATTCCTTCCTCCTTGATTGAACAAAGACGCGACATCAACGAACATCTATTTGATTGAGTTAAGAGGCGATTTAAAAAGTATCCACTTAAATAGTTTACGGTTGTATCTCTGATACAAGCTACAGAATTTTTTGTACTAGAAACAAGCACAATTTTGGACTTAACTTATGTACCTACCTGCCTACGATATAGTAATTTGTACTTAATAAAAAACATTATGCTAAACGAAAGATATCCTTTTATTAATTCCTTATTTACACAATATAACATGTGTCCCAGTGGGGTAGACAGAGACCATTTTGCTATTAATTCTCTTGGCCTCCTTCCAAAGAAAGGTCGGTGCCTCCTGCATTCTCTTTTTTTTCACACTTTGATACGATATAATGTGTGGTAAGGAGATTGGTCGCGGTTCATTTCGATTTGGTTTATTTATCGTAGTCAAAAATCGACATTGTTACATCACTAGCAAAGCAACGAACTAGTGACAACCTACCTAATTAAGAAAAAACTAATACATATCCATCTCTCTCTAACGCACTAGAATGTCGTAAGAAAATCAAGGATAGGTGTCTTTCTCCGCGTATTATTTTAGCCAGGTTTCTATTTGTATTCCTTATTCTGAGGTTTGGGACGTGACAACAGAACAGGGTTGCGATTTTGTAAAAACAAATCATACCCATTTGACAGTTTAAAACTGCTATTCGCCTAAGCAAATTAGCCAGTTTGAAAATAAAAATAGTACTTTTTACGTCGCACTGTGGGAACATTTGTATGGAATCACGGAAATTACTACTGTTAAATGACTTAAAATATTTCACAAGTGATTTCAGGCAACTAACTTATGCATATAGGTGCTAGTTAGGTTACAAAGCTACATTTTGGTGTTGCCCAGTCTAACAAAAGAAATACCTATTAAAATATCTTACAAAATTTTGGCGACGATATTTTATTAATTTAAAAACCCCGCGATTTTCGCGAATTCAATTTCTAATTAAAAACAAACTTCTTTTTTTTATAATCCTTTAGGCAAAGGACTTATTGCCTATGCAGCCTTAAACGCAAGCATAAATTGCCAAAAAAGTAACTACGCGTGGCGCCAACTTGAGCAAAAAGGTGTACTAGGTAACTTGGTTTTGTTCTTTTGAGTTTTAAAATTTTAATTTCTTTAGGGAGGGTAGGTATGGGCAGCTGAATTTATTGTCAACTAATAGTATAGATATCCAGCTATTCACTGACATACATAAGCATATGTAGGCAAATGTAGCTAAAAGTGTAGGACCAAGAGTTTGAAAAGAAACCGTAGTTATTCTGAAACTATATTTAAACAAAACCGTAACCTTGAGTTTTTTCACTTTTTTTTATTTTGAGTACGGTATAATGTTAACAAGAAAATAGACACTAAAAAAAATATATATATACATAATTAGAAACTATTGATCGAAACATTTAAATAAATTCTTTCTATAAATGGTTCTGAATGGAATAAACTAAAACAATGGAAAATTTATTAATTTTAAAAATCAGTAGAAAAAAAAGTACCAAGCCCAAAAAAATTTATTTGGTAAATTTGGAAGCAGCGTTTAATTGGTCATTCACAAAAAATAAAATTCTCTTTGTAAAAGATACAACACAAAAATTATCTATTTCCGCGGAATTCCCACAGTGCGTCGTCGTACGTAAGTCCATAACCAACAGAAAATATTTCTATCGTCTAAAATACAAAACCTATAAGAATACAATTAGGTACACATGTAATATTAATACGTGGGGCATACTGCAAGTTTCTGGAAAAATCTCGTCTATGGGAACTGGCCACTTACAATAATAGTAGTTTATGCTACTAGGGCGAAAAGGAATAAATTACGAGGACGATTTAAAACACGAGCGTAGCGAGTGTTTTAAACGTAACCGAGTAATTTATTGCTTTTACGCCCGTGTATCATACTACGTTTTTCAATGCATAGTGTGAGGAAATGAAAATAAATATAATCTTGTGAACTTTAAATTATAATTGGCTCAAAAGGACTGTATCCAGAGCCGTTAAACAGTGGAAAAAAAAGTATAACATCTATGGTACACAGGAAAGGCTGCAGGTTAGTCAACCATTGTAAACTGGTTCTTTATCTGAGATTGTAAATAAATAAAAAAAAAATAATAATAAAGCCCTAGGGCAAAATAATCGACTTTTTGTTCGGTTTTGATGCATAAAAAGTGGGCCTTTACGAGCACATACATTGAAAAAAAAATAAAAAGCATTATAGCTGAGAGGGAATTCGTAAGAATCGTGTGACCGGGGGGAAGTGCACAATACTCACGGTAGCGGAGAGCCCGTGCAGGACCATTAATCGCCCCCACTTCGGCGGACAGTTTCCGTGACACCACCGACAAGTCGAGACACTCCATCGGAAGGAGGTTGTCCCGCGCAACCGGCGCGTAACCCGAGACCCGGACCCCTCGAACCTGGATTATTGGATTGCAGTGAAACCATTGGATTGTAGTGAAATCAGTGGAGTAGGGACTGCGCCCACAGGAGAGTGTGCCTTAGTAGGGACTGCGCCCACAGGAGAGTGTGCCTTAGTAGGGACTGCGCCCACAGGAGAGTGTGCCTTAGCCGCGACGCGTTCTAACTTTTACCGAAAATCTTTTCGTAGGCGAGTTCATGAGGTGGTATCTCGATTGAGGCGATCGTGGGTTTTGCGCGCTGATCCTTAGGGACTCTCAGGGTTGCGCTGGAGCAACCTTCAGCGCATAACGTGAGTCCCGAGGGGAATGGCAGCACAGGCCCTCAGAGCCGCCGAATCGAGACCACGGAATGACGCGTCTGCAAATAGCATTTGAATCCGATTTACCGAAACATTAAAATTATTTAAAAAGCCAAGCTCTCTCTCTCCCGGCGATTAGTACTTACGTAGGTTGAAACCTATGTGAACATTAGTGCGCGACGATAGATAACTGATAAAGTGCGATACCCCCCCCCAGCTGTAGTATTATGTGAATAAATAACAGTGGCGTGCAGTCCATACAGACAAAAAGACACTGTCTACCCTGACAAATACACATCATTTACGCATATCGTAAAAAAAAAGTGTAGCCACACCGACCGCCATCTATTGTCATTAGCGGGAACTGCGAGTCTCAGTTCACAGCTGCGATTCGCTCGCTCAGTCCAGCCATAGATAAAGTATCTATGCTCGAGCATTCCGAAATAGAATTACATCGCTAAAATCGATTACGAAAGACTATGAAGTGAATGGCTTATGATTCGTTGTAATTCAATATCGGACCAGCCATCGCGGAATGGTGGCTACCGGCCAGTACCGGCTTTTATGTGTGGGTCATTATTCCAACAGTATCTTTGTTGTGTGCGTTACTGTAAGTACATGGCACACAAATGCAAAAGCTTTTGCTTGTTTGCGTGCGACATGTATGCGAAAACTGCAAAAAGACGACGTCTTTTTAGTTTTACGACATTCACCGAAAATTACCGAAGTCTTACGAAGCCGCCTTAGCAGCTGAGCCGGCGCCATCCATTATTGTTTTGCGTTCGTTCGTTACGCAAATTGATGACAAGCAGTATAAATAAAATAAAATTGGGTCTAAAAATTGCAAAAAATGGCTAGTGGTGGTAGTAACTACTGTGAAAGTTGTGCTGGGAATGTGTGTGTGCAAAAATTAAGAAATGGTACGTTTTCAAAACTGTGTTATGCTGAAAAAAAAGAAGTAATCGAGAAAAGCCGCTTCGTACCGGATTCAAATAAAAGGTAAAGCAACTAGAAAATTCAATCCAAAACAATATGAAACATTTAACTGGCTGACAGGTTGTAAACATACTAATCGACTGTTTTGTTTCTTCTGCTTGTTATGTTCAAATAACCAAACTGTTTGGAACGATGCCGCTTAGCTATATTTACTTGCCTCTATTTTGGGAAATCCTCGAAAAACTACAAAAAAAAATTGATGTCCCTCAACTTATCTCTAAAATTGGTTGATCGAAAAATAAAAAAAAATCATGGTAATATGTGCTTACGTAAAGATTACAGGAATAATATAGCAGTTTAGAAATTCACGAAAACAAAATTACATTTTTCATCCACGATACGGAACCTTAGGTACGCGAGTCTGACTCGCACTTGACCGGTTTTTATGTCTACCCTGTGTAAAAACTCTGTGCACGCCACTGATAAATAACCTATGTGTAAATAGTAATTGTGTGTTTCCGTTCACCATACCCTCGTCCCAAGAGCAGTAGAGATCCATGCTGATGCAGCAGATCATCACAGCTTATCGTAGTATACATAACGAAATTAAAAAGAAAACTATCACAGAGTAGGCTTTACAAGTTAACGAGTACAGATCGCGCCAAACTTTTAGTCCCCTCTAAACACGGGGCGATTCACATCAGCAGGAACAAAATGTATAGACCGTTCTTGGGAAGAGCAACTTCCGAGCGTACGAGGGGAGGCTGAAAAGTAACCTACCTAACTATGAAAGAAAAGACGTAACTGGATAGTTTTTTTTTATTTTTCTATATAGTCCTTTGCTAGTAAAATGCACTTATTAAATTTTTCAAATATTGAATTTAAGCCATAAAAAAAAAAAACGGTTTGTCGTCAAAATAGTCAGAAACCGCTGCCTTCATTTCGTCATCGGTCATAAATCTTCGTCGCCTGAGGTCTTTCTTGAGAAGTCTAAACAGAAAATAGTGACAGGGGGCTAGATCTGGACTATAAGGGGGGTGGTCAATGGTTTCGAAGCCATTGTCTTTAATTGCTAGCTTTGTTGTGCGTGCGGTATGCACTGGTGCGTTATCGTGCAAAATCAGAATTCCTTTGCTTAGTTTACCTCGCCGTTTTTCTTTTATTGTCTCTATTAGTTGATATAATAAGTTTGAGTAATAATCAGCATTCATTGTAGTTTTTTTCGGTAAATAATCTATGAGCAAAATCCCTTCTGTGTCCCAAAAGATTGTAGCCATAAGTTTACCGGCCGATGGACAGACCTTAAATTTCCGAGGCGGCTTCTCATCCTTAAATTTCCACTGTAACGACTCTTGCTTACTTTCCGGGTCCCATTGTCGAATCCAAGTCTCATCACATGTTACAATTCTAGAAATTATTTCTTCCTCTTTCCCTCGACTCATGTCCAAAAACTCTTCGCAATATTTGACACGCCTCTCCATGTCAAATGCAGTCAACATTCTAGGGACCCAACGTGCACTAACCTTGGACATGTTCAAATGCTCATGAATTATTTCATTGACTCGCTCTTTACTGACGCCCACATCTCTAGCTATCTCCCACTGCTTCACTCGTCGGTCCTCTAATATATTTTTTTTTCACCCTGGCTACATTTTCATCGGTGACGGCCGAAACTGGTCTTCCGCTACGAGGATCATCTTCGAGGCTCTCACGACCTAATTTAAACTGCCTTGACCAAAACTTTATAACAAATTCGGAAGATCACGAACTGCCAAACACACGTGACATACGCTGTCTGATCTCCGAAGGCGTATTCCCTTCTTTAGTCAAAAACTTAATCACCGCACGCTGCTCGATTTTATCCATTTTCACTTTTTCTACCGACATGTTCGAAACAATTGTAGGAGACAAATAAACGTGATGCAATAAACAAATGAATGTAATACATTTTGAAAATAGAATAACAAACGAATATAAATCCATACCAGCCAGCATTATTTTTGTAAATATTTCTGACCAAGGAGATTACATATCAGCCGCCCTACGTACATACTACAAGTTTGGCGCGATCTGTATTAGTCGACAAACTTATAAAATGTACTTGGAGAAGAAGTCCGCATATTGTGCAGGGCAACTACGGAACCCTACACTGCGCGTGGCCCGACACGCACTTGGCCGGTTTTTTATCTGAAAATGAAAAAATGAAAATGAAAAATTTATTTATTTCAATTATTATAAATTTACAATTCAGGGTATGTATCCAGCGGTCCCCAACGTAAGCTAGGCTTGAATCTTGGGGCCCAGGTGACACGATTGACAGGTACAAATTACATTTATTGTCCTCGACGCCCTGCTTAACAATAGGTACTTGTTTCACAATTAAAAAACTTACGCTAAACATGCAAAGTGAGTGTGGTGTGTTGTGTGGGTGAGGGTGTTTATGTGTGGAGGTGGGTGATTGTTAAAATATACATATTATTGTGGGGGAGGTGGGTGGGTGTGGCGTGGTGGGGATGGAGGATAGAAGGGGATAGTGACCTGCCTATATTTGGTGTTCTAGTATATTTTCAGTTTCTTTGTAATTTTGAGTGAGTATCCACTGTTCTATAACTATTTTGACCTTGAAGACCGATAGACCTCTAATATCGCAGACTTTTGCAATCTTATTGTATACAAACTGATGTATAAAGGGAGGCAGTCGTTGTGCAAATGATGTGCACACTCTGGAAGTGGGTATTCTATAGACTCTCTTGGTAACAAGAGAGGCACATTGTTTTGATCCCAGAGTGATTTTATGAAGCATGCAGGTAGCCCTCACAACGAAGAGTTGTCGTACTGTCAGGATTTTATTTTCGGAGTAGAGCGCCTCCGTTGAGTATCTGAAGTGTTTTTTCAGCATGACTTTTATTACTGAGCGCTGTGCTCTTTCCAACTCTATTAAAAAAGTTTTACATGCGCCGCCCCAGGCCAGGATACAGTACGAGAGTACTGACTCACACAGAGCTTTGTAGACCATACGAACGATGTGTTCTTCGGCTGAATTTCGTAGTAGCTTCATAAAGTACATAATTTTTCGCACACGACATGCGAGCGCTCTTATGTGAGCTTTAAATGACAGATTTTGATCAATGATCACTCCGAGGTACTTAATGGAGTCAGAACTTTTGACACTGCCACAGTTGCAGTCTATAGAAGGGTCCATTTCAGAAATCTGGCAAGTGTGAATCTTAAGGTCCGGAAGAGACGGTGGTCTGGAGGCTGCGGTTTTGTGGAACCCCAAGTATTTTGACTTGTTCGTGTTTAGTGTCAGTAGGTTGTTGTTCAGCCAGTCAGCCACCACACCAAGGCCACGCTGGGCTCTTCTAAATACCTGTTTCCAGTCCTCACCGGTAAACAATATAACTGTATCATCAGCGTAGCAAAGTATTTTGGCGTTCGGGATTTCAAGTCTCATGATATCGTTCATGTACACCAGAAAAAGTGTGGGACCAAGGATACTACCTTGGGGCACTCCAAATTCAATTGGGAGTGCTTCACTCTTTAAGCTGGTGCCAACTTTAACACATTGTTCTCTATTAGATAGGTAGCTCTGGAACCATTCTAGTGCAACTCCTCTGATACCAATAACTTCTAGCTTTTTCAGCATGAGGGAAGCTGAGACCGTGTCAAATGCCTTAGCCAGGTCTAGAAAGACACCCAAGCAGCTTTTTCCACTGTCAAGGAGACTTGTAACGTGACTGGCCAAGTGAACGACAGCATCTTCGGTCGACTTACCTTGCCTGAAGCCAAACTGTCCGTCAGAGAGGAGCTTGTTATCTTCAAGGTATTTAATTAGCTGTTGGCTGATTACCTTCTCAAGGATCTTGGAGCAGATACATAGGAGGGATATGGGCCTATAGTTGTTAGGACAGTTTTTAGCACCATCCTTATGTATAGGTGTTATCATAGCTAGTTTCCAAAGCTTTGGGAATCTGCCCGTTGAAAGACTCAGATTGCAAATGTAGACAAGTGGTTCGAGAATTATGCTCTTTATGTGTTTAAGTAAGGGGGCTCTCATTCCGTCGTGACCAGGAGCACTGTCATTTTTTAGTTTACTAATTATGGAGTCAATTTCAAATAAGTCTGTAGGTCTTAAAAAGTAAGAACTCACTGGGGTATTTTTGTTTTTAATTTTGTCCGACAGAGCAGTTTCTGTGGATGATAGGTTTGTAAGTATTTTGTCAGCCAAATTCTTGCCAATAGAAGAAAAATGTTCATTACAGTGATTCAGAGACTCTACCGGATCTTCGCCTGCGTTAAGTAGTTCAGTAGCGGTATTGGGTTTGGTTTTAATTTCACATATATTCTTAATAGTCCGCCATAACTGTTTTGGAGTATTTTTGTTTTTTTCCAGTTGTTCAGATTCGTACTTTCGCTTTAAATTACGCAGGAGTCTATTGCAGAAGTTCCGATATCTCTTATAGGTAACTATCAATATATTATTGTCAGGGTCTTTTTTTAACCGGATGTGGAGCTTGTCACGATGTTTTATGCATTTAATTAATCCTGGAGTGATCCAGGGTTTAATATTTTGCTTGCTCCTACTTGTTTTGACCAATTTCGTATGTTTTTTCATTGCAGATTCAATTAAATTGTGAAATTGATTTACTGCTTCGTCAACATCCGCCTGTAGAGTAACTACAGTCCAATTTATGGTACGAAGTTCCTCAGCCACGGCTGTGTAGTCTGTTTTCAATACTTCTTTGTTCCGATGGCAATTACTTGATAAACTGACATTTAGTCCAAGCAAGATCATGTCATGGTCAGTAAGAGCTGTCGGTACAATAAGACCCAGTGCTTTGCCGGCAGACTTCACGAAAAAGTGGTCCAGACAAGATTTTAGACGTGTTGGTTTGGTAATGGCCGGTATAAGTCCGTATTCAGCTGCAGTACATAGGTACTCCGAATATGTTTCCTGGTTTTCGCAAAGCAAGTTTATGTTAATATCTCCTGTGAAGACTACATCATGCTTCACCTTTATAGTTGACAGCACTTTGTCTAAAGATTTTATAAATAAATCAGAATTTTTAAAATTTGGGGACCGATAAATTCCAAGAAGAGTTAAAGTATTTGGGATGTCGATTCTTAAGCAAGTTCCTTGTTGAAAAGTATCTATCTCCTGGACTATAGCACTATTCCATGTGTCTCGAACGTAGGCGACAACCCCGCCATTTTTATTAAAATTGTTTTTTGTATGAAAAACCTCGTATCCCGGTAGTTGGCGAATAATGGAGCTTTCAAGATAACATTCTGTCAGAACAATAATGTCAAAATTAACGTTTAGGCGTTTTAAACAAACTAGTAAACCATCGAAATTTTTCTGAACACTTCTAATATTATACGTAAGTATTTTAAAATTAAACTCTGAACTTAGTTCTCCCTTACACAACTCTAGTGACTTCAGTGAATAGCATTTTACCAAGTTACTATTATCAATTTCCTTAATAAGATCACTCGCGGCCATATATACTTATAGTTATAACGTAAAGAACGAACGCATAAAAAGCGTTTAATTTTTTGTTAAAGTGGAGGCGTAATACCGCGCATTTAGCTATCACTTGAGTGCAGACTGTTGCGTAAGTTTGTGTTATTTTTATAATCACATTTGAGTTTAGGCATTGTTTGTAAAGGGAAAAGTTTGTATAATATTTATATAGTTGTGGCTCTATTTTAGAACAGGTATTTATAATGTCAAAAAGGATAGATTGGATTGATAAATGTAATAATAATGTGTTTGTGTATAGAAGTATAAAATATTTGCAGCGATTTATAAAGCAACCCGGCATGAAAAATGTAACTAACTTATTGTCTATTTTCTGCGTTCCCAGCTTGCTAATTAGGTGCACTAGTAGTTGGAAGGTGCATATCAAGATCAGCTTCGTTTCGGATGAGAATAGCAGGACTCCCGTCCTGTTTACGGATATAAATTGAACCATTACTAGTCCAGCTTCTTCGACACCCGTTCTCCTTAACGCGAGCTCTAGCGTTCCGAAATAACTGCCTATTTTTCTTTGTTAGCCGCTCGTTGACAAAAATTCTGTTGGAGGATCCTCTGTCTTGAACGTCTGCTGCGGTAAGATTACGTGTTTTTTTAGCTGACTTGAGTATTTCGTCACGTTTTCCACGGCGCAGCAGTCGGACAATCACAGGACGAGGAAAGTTTCCTTCTCTCGTTTCCAGCTTAGAGCCTTTCGGACGTTTTGCACCTGCTCTGGAGACCCAGTCAACGTCTTTTTCTTCTAGGTCGACGCCGATCCTTTTAGCGGTTAGAAGGACGACGTGCAAAAGATTTTCATCACAGTTTTCCACGACTCCGGTCAGTTCTAGTTCGTTTTGTAGCGACAACTGTTGTTGCGAGTCGAGTTGCTGCTGAAGATTATCAATCGTCGCCTGAAGACTTGTGTTTGATAGCTGCTGTGCCTCGAGGGCTTTAATCTTGGCGTCTTGACAGGAAAGCCGCTGTTCTACTTCATCCAGCCTCGATGTAGCTTTGGTGAATCTCTCCGACACATCCTTGAGCTGCTTACTCAAGTTACTAAGGTCTTTGCGCAAGAGGTTTATGGCCGACGTGAACTCCGCTTGTTCATCTTTAGTCTTAGGTTCCGCTACTACTGTGCGTGTGGGTTTTTCTCGTAGGGTGACGTTACGGTGCTGGCCAACCGGAGTATCGGCCCGGTTTTGCTTTGGGGTCTGGCAGACGCAAGTAGGACAGGCGTAGTTATTTATTTTATCTGAACTCCATTTTATATAATCACTATTTGCAATGTTTACACATATTAAATGATAGCTTGACTTGCACAGGGAACATTTCATAGAATTGTCTGTCGTAATTGGCGCAAGACAGCCTCCGCATTCGATCGACATTATTGTTTGTTGCTGCTTGCAATAGTGAGATAAAATAATCACAAGCGATTGTACTCAGCTGGTAAACGGCCAATGTTCCGTATTATACTCGTAGATAACCGGTTGTAGCTACCCAGCGGACGACCTTGGATTTCGATGACCGCTGCGATGACGCGTTGACACGGTGACACTTGCGAATGTTTGTAAGAATTTTATGAGCACTGATTTAGCACTGATTAGGTAATATTTTTAGCAATCACGGCAACTGTCTTATAGACCACTGTTTTAGATTTTTGCTGGTAACTTTGTTTGACCCAAAAAGTCAGATTTAACTAGGTTCCTGATTAATTGTTTACAGAGCGCACGTTAAACGATGTTTACGTCTCGCGGGCGGCGAGTCGAGTCGAGATCTTTATCTACATTGTCGAATTTATTTGTTAGAATAGTTATTTTTCTATTGGCAGTATCACTTATTTATGTCACTTCCTCCAGTAGCCCAGCCCTTGGCGGCAGCGTCACCGGATCGTGTCTTGTGTCCAGACTGCCCTGTGCCCAGACATTTTAAAGGATAGAGGGGACTAAAATACATTTTGAAAAACCGCACAAAAATATACAGGCATATTTAAAAAACTCGGTAAGTCCCGGATCCACATGTCCATCTTCATCGTTTTGGTCAGACCTTAGTATTTATAAATTACTAGCTTTTGCCCGCGACTTCGCCCGCGTTGAATCAATTTTCGTTAATGAGGTAAACAAAGGAACATGATTTTTCGAGCCTTATGACTTTATCGTCAGCCCAAGCTTCAACGGAAATCCTCAACTATCCTTTTGAGTTGCCGTTTCCACCTTCCAGTGCCATTATCAGACCCTAGTCACTATGTTTTACGAAAGTACTAATCAAGACCAATCAAATAAGCCCGAACTCGGAGGGTCTGCTGTTGTCCGTTAAGAAGTTACCGTATCCATCTTTCGTAGATACTGCCTTTCACAGTACTTCTTTATGTACAATGTTTTTCACAAAGTAATTCAGAAGGCTAGTTGGAGAGCTCACACGTAAGCATGCCATATAAAACTGGCCGTGGGAGAAACAGTCCTGGCGCAAATCAACTCCAGCAAATTTCAAAGTTTGTCCCTGTGACTTATTTATAGTAATCGTGAAACAAACCTTCATTGGGAACTGCAATCTTTGAAATTCAAACGGAAAACATTTTATGGACATCAAAACACAAATTTTTTATTCCTTTTATTGGATTTAGAAAGTACATAAGAAAGTAAACACACTCCTAATCCTTGCAATATTTGTGAGGTACCTACGTTAGGTCACTTCTAACTATATAGCCAAAAATACATACTGAAGACTCGGTAAGTGGTAAGGACTGAGGTTCAGTGACCCTTTTAGAGAAAAAACACAACGAAAAAATAGGTTTCCTATACTAATTGACTGGGAGTTGTTCTTAAATTAGTATAGGGCACAAATTTTATTTTGCGTTTTTCGCTAAAAGGGTCATTGAACCTTTGTCTTGACCACTTACCGAGTCTCCAGCTTATCCGGACGGACAGACGGACAGCCTAAATAATAAATTTAGTAATTCTACTTTGAAAATGAAGGACTTTCCAAAGACAACTCCATCCCAATTTTCATCCCTTCGGAGTCGGAATATATCACAATATATCACAAACGCTGAGACACGTATAAAGTAATTTTCAATTGTCAGTCTAAACACAAAATTTAAAGATCCTAACTTCGAAACTGACGGACTTTCATACAAACTTTCATCCCCTATTTTACCCCCTTAGAAATGGAATTTCCAAAAATCCTTCCTTATTGCTTGCCTACACTGCGTAAGGTATCTATGTGCAAAATTTCAAGTCTGTAGGTCCAGTGGTTTGGTGCTGTGCATTGATATATCAACAGTCAGTCAGTTTAATACACAACGTGTAACAGAAAGGTGTAACCATATTTGAAGAGCTTGTTCAGTCAATGATAAAGAACAACTTTTACTATGGAACAAACCCTGTATCTCGAAAAAAAAATTTAACTGTTTCATAGAAAAATGCAATCCCGCTCGGCCAAAATGTATGGAAGGGTAGATTTTTTTTTGAGATTTCAGGGTTGGCTCCATAGTAAAAGATATTCTATATCATTGACTGAATAAGCTATTCAAATATGGTTGCTTTCTGTTACACGTTGTGTATATAGATTTTCCTACGGTAAAAAGAATCCCACGAGGAGCTAGGCACTCAGTGGTGTCCTCTCTGTCTCCCACGAGGAGCTAGGCACTCAGTGGTGTCCTCTCTGTCTCCCACGAGGAGCTAGGCACTCAGTGGTGTCCTCTCTGTCTCCCACGAGGAGCTAGGCACTCAGTGGTGTCCTCTCTGTCTCCCACGAGGAGCTAGGCACTCAGTGGTGTCCTCTCTGTCTCCCACGAGGAGCTAGGCACTCAGTGGTGTCCTCTCTGTCTCCCACGAGGAGCTAGGCACTCAGTGGTGTCCTCTCTGTCTCCCACGAGGAGTTAGGCACTCAGTGGTGTCCTCTCTGTCTCCCACGAGGAGCTAGGCACTCAGTGGTGTCCTCTCTGTCTCCCACGAGGAGCTAGGCACTCAGTGGTGTCCTCTCTGTCTCCCACGAGGAGCTAGGCACTCAGTGGTGTCCTCTCTGTCTCCCACGAGGAGCTAGGCACTCAGTGGTGTCCTCTCTGTCTCCCACGAGGAGTTAGGCACTCAGTGGTGTCCTCTCTGTCTCCCACGAGGAGCTAGGCACTCAGTGGTGTCCTCTCTGTCTCCCACGAGGAGCTAGCCACTCAGTGGTGTCCTCTCTGTCTCCCACGAGGAGCTAGGCACTCAGTGGTGTCCTCTCTGTCTCCCACGAGGAGCTAGGCACTCAGTGGTGTCCTCTCTGTCTCCCACGAGGAGCTAGGCACTCAGTGATGTCCTCTCTGTCTCCCACGAGGAGCTAGGCACTCAGTGGTGTCCTCTCTGTCTCCCACGAGGAGCTAGGCACTCAGTGGTGTCCTCTCTGTCTCCCACGAGGAGCTAGGCACTCAGTGGTGTCCTCTCTGTCTCCCACGAGGAGCTAGGCACTCAGTGGTGTCCTCTCTGTCTCCCACGAGGAGTTAGGCACTCAGTGGTGTCCTCTCTGTCTCCCACGAGGAGCTAGGCACTCAGTGGTGTCCTCTCTGTCTTCCTGCATTAGAAACGTAATAAACTACATAAATTACAGAAATAGATGGGAGTTGTTCTTTACATTTTCCTATCGAAATAAAATGATAAAAATAATATATACAATAATATATACAATATCCAATAATATACAATATCTTGCTAAGTTTCTTGCCCTTCTTCTTAGCAAGACTAATCGAATGGGCGGAGGTAGGCATGTATTTATATATGTAACCTATTAGTATGTAGTATATAGGATGGCATTTGGTCGGCCGCCTGGATTCGTGCTGGGGGCTCGGTTGGTGATCATTGAACCTTGTTCCAGCGGGTCTACCGCGTAATTAACATTTACATCAACATCAACTTGAGATTGAAATTTGACGTGCGTGCGACGACGCCCACCTAACATGCTATCTCTTTTGCACGCGTTGAATTTCGCATGCATTTGCTTGAAGTTGATACAAATGAGAATTACGCGGTAGAGCCCCTGGTCCCTGGCCGGGTCTCCGGTATGGGTTCGGGCGGCTGATTGGATTTTACCTTGTATAATATATATTTTACCTATCATTTTAATCGTAAATATATTGCTACATAAATTAAATAAACCTTTAATTTAGTTCATGTACATTTATTATTTTATTACATATATTTTCTTTATTAGATTAAATTTGACGTGTAAAAAGTGTATACATCTATACCTGCTTTGCAAAATAAACTATTTGAATTTGAATTTGAATTTGAACAACGATTCACTTCGCCTCCTGGGTGCTCCGGTTCTAGATGATTAAATTCCTGGTATCGTCGAAGAACAAATATCTAAATTTGAAAAATTATCTAGACGTCTTAAACAAATAAATCCCCATATCAATTCTTTCATCATTAGATATTGCCTCTTCGTTCCTAAATTTACATATGTTCTGCGCTGCTTAACAATTTGGAAACATAAAATTTTACTTACTCGTTTAAATGATATAACTAGATCGACTTTAACCGAAATCCTATATTGCTCTTTCGAAGAACGGAATTGGACCCAGGCAACACTTCCTATCAGATGTTGAGTTCTATGGGTATCCGAAAAGTAAGCAGCGTAGCACTACTTTCTGTCCTCAGCACGATCGACCTCTTCGGTAGAATAATAGTCCCATCACTCGGTGATGTTGAGGTGGCCAGGGACGTATTGTAAAGTAGCACGGCCGGCGGGTACCCGGTTTTTTCCACCAGTCGTGCCTCTTAACAAATAAAATTAAAAAGTGACCTAATTGTAACCTAATAGTTGGAAAAAGGTTCTGAAGAAAACTTCGAGCTACTTTACAATTAAGTGTATTTAACTTTATTAAAAAAATATGTATAATTTCACAAGACTGAAGATGTAACTGACAATATTACATTGTAACAAAATTTTGGCCAAGACATTATTAAAACTTTTAGAACCTCAAATAGTTGTGACAGTTACCGCCTTAACATCAGGTAGCAATATTACATTCGGAATAAATTCTGCCAAGACATTACTAAAACTTTTAGAACATCAAATAGTTGTGACAGGTACCGCCTTAACAACAGGTAGCAATATTACATTCGGAATAAATTCTGCCAAGACATTACTAAAACCATTAAGTGAATAATCTGGTTGGGTTAGGTACCGCCTTAACCCCAGGTAACTAAATTACATTGAATCTTGTGAATCTACATAAAATAAACTTTAAGAGTAAGAAAACTTGAAAAAACAAGGAAAATAATTTCGAAATAAAATCTAGCTCAGTGGAGCCGTGAATCCAACTAAATAATATTTGTCGAACATTTTCTTTTGACTAAATCGTCTGGTACACCATTCAGTATTACCAGGAAAAATTACGGAATTATTAAATTTTACATTTTAGGTTATCCAGTGAAACAGGAAGAAAAATTTACACTTGGTTTAAAAAAAAATCATAAATCTAAGTGTCCTGGTAACATCCCGTCCAAGGCACCTTTTATAATGTGAGGATAAAAATAAAATGTACGTCACATACTTGTAATACGCCAACATTTTCTACCCGAACTGGCATTCCGACCGCTGTCCAACCTCAAGGTGAATGAACTCCAACCTCGCCAACAAAGGGCAGCTCGACCGCGCTTCTCCACGAGGATGCCGTCACTCAGCCAACAGGACAAAGATCACGGAAGCAGCAAAAACAACAACAAAAACCCTGGAATTAGGAGAAAAAAAAAACATATTAAAACCTTTGCTACACGGAACGATGAAAACAGAATTCCGGTGACTCAAATACAAAGAATGCAACACGTACCATGATCCGACAATAGATCAGATCTCCCACCATCCCGGCCAAAAAATCCTTTTTACTCCATCAATCACCTCCAAAAATCCTTCTAAAATAGAAAACAATATTACGGAAACCATTCCACGCAAAATAAACACACCAATTTAAACTCGAAACCAACCTTTTTTAACTTTAAACAACTCGTGTTGCCAAATCCGCCATTATTATTTTCCAGACAAAGAACCAAAAAAAGGTAAAAAAACACGACACGACTTGACAGCTAAAACACTGGCCGAGCAATGCCTTAGGAAACGGACCTTCGCACAAGCCAAGTGAACGAACTACATGTCAAACCACTCACTTCAAACACGTACCAACCCAGCGAACGAAAAAAATCGAAATTTACCGACAAGCTAACAACGACGCGAAAACTTTGAGCAATGATACAAAAACTCTGAGATAACCGCACCTTATAAAATTTGCTATGCTACAGTATGGCGTACAACCGCCGGTCCCGAGGAAAGTATCCCGATCAATTTGGCTTCGCATGACGGTGACGGGCCGCTCTGCAGTCAGGTTCAAACTAACCTACTGGACACTTTGGGACGGGCCGCTCTGCAGTCAGGGTCAAACTAACCTACTGGACACTTTGGGACGGGCCGCTCTGCAGTCAGGTTCAAACTAACCTACTGGACACTTTGGGACGGGCCGCTCTGCAGTCAGGGTCAAACTAACCTACTGGACACTTTGGGACGGGCCGCTCTGCAGTCAGGTTCAAACTAACCTACTGGACACTTTGGGACGGGCCGCTCTGCAGTCAGGTTCAAACTAACCTACTGGACACTTTGGGACGGGCCGCTCTGCAGTCAGGTTCAAACTAACCTACTGGACACTTTGGGACGGGCCGCTCTGCAGTCAGGTTCAAACTAACCTACTGGACACTTTGGGACGGGCCGCTCTGCAGTCAGGTTCAAACTAACCTACTGGACACTTTGGGACGGGCCGCTCTGCAGTCAGGTTCAAACTAACCTACTGGACACTTTGGGACGGGCCGCTCTGCAGTCAGGTTCAAACTAACCTACTGGACACTTTGGGACGGGCCGCTCTGCAGTCAGGTTCAAACTAACCTACTGGACACTTTGAACGAGCTCGTCTTCTAGCGACTAGCGAGCCAGAGTCGGGATATTGGTTGAATGCCAATATCGGGACCCTATTGGAGAGGACTTTCAGCCATCGGTCTGAGAATAGGAGCTAAAATAAATGAGCCACATCACTGCCGTTGACACAGTGTCGAATAGTGTTCAATAAATGAGCCACATCACTGCCGTTGACACAGTGTCGAATAAAGTGTTCAATAAATGAGCCACATCACTGCCGTTGACACAGTGTCGAATCAATTGGGCCACCACGGCTTATATCTTGTCAGCATGGGACTACAGTTAGCAATAAAACAAACGAAACATTTTTTTCTCAATAGTCCCATGGAAAAGCAACATTAAGGCAATTATTATATTACGCTATGGTATACAGGTGTAATCGTTAAGTGTGACCAGGCTATTATTCCGTAACTATTACAGATATCAAAACAATTTTTTTATTTTATTTTTATTTTTATTTATTAAGGTATCAAACAGTCACAATACAATGAAATAGTTATATACATAAAGACACACGAATAAACCTATAGTACCATATAAAGACATACAAAACTAATTATACGCTACACATTAACATAACAACATAATTAATAACACATACTGAAAATTGATACAAACAATAAAATGCCTTATAAATCTTAAAATATATATGTATAATGAAAGATATTAACAATAATTATTAGGGAAAAACCTTAACACTTAAACAATAAATCATGTGTGATGGTGATGGTTTCACAAAACCTTTGCCACTTTAACTTTGAAAGAAGGAAGTGATTCAGAAAAAATGTCAATGTTGGTGAGCTTCTTATTGTATATATCTGGGGCCCGTCGGAAGTATGAATTTTTGGCATAATTAGTATGCGCACGTTTGGCGTGGAACAAATGTTTAAGACGTGAGGAAGCTCGAGGAACTCTAAAGGAGACTTTATCAAGAAGTGTGGATGAGTTAATGCCATTATTAACCAATTTGTGTAAGAAAGCGACATCTGCGAGTGCACGCCGGCTAACCAAGGAATGAATGTTATGGTGCTGAGCTGAAGACAAATGATCTGTAAAGTTATTGTGTGTTCTGTAGTCAAGTGCTTTAAGGAACTTATTCTGGACTCTCTCTATTCTGTCAATATGAAATGCGTATTGGGGATTCCAAACCACAGAACCAAACTCCAAGAGACTACGGACAAAAGCAAAGAATAAGGTTTTGTAAGTTACAACTCGCTTGAAGGGCTGACTGATATGGAGAATGAAACCTAGTTGTTTAAAGGCTTTAGCCGTAATGAAGTCAATATGAAGATTGAAATTCATTTTATTATCCAGTATTACACCAAGGTCCCTCACTTTTTCGACTCTGGTAATGTCTTTTCCTGCGAAATTATATGGGTAGACTAAAGTTTGACGCTTTCTAGAAAATGATATTACGTAACATTTGTCTACGTTCAAAAATAGAGAGTTATTATTACAGTAAACAAGAAGGTTTTCCAAATCCTCTTGCAATCTACGGCTATGAACGACAGAATTGACAATTCGAAATATTTTCATGTCGTCTGCATATAAAAAGTGGTTAGAATTCGTAAAAATACTGTCAATATTATTTATATATAAAATAAATAGCAGATATAATAAATATCATTAATAAATATCATATAGATATAATAAATATCATTTAAACTGATATCGAAAGTACGTTACCTAATCAGTAAAATGACATCAATAGCTTTTTGAAAATCAAACGAGAAGTATCCAAAATTTTGACATTAAACATTCCCATACATTTAGTATGGGGTTGGTAAAATATTGGAATATGCCATTTTTCAATAAATAAATTAAACAATCACGATTTTGGCGGGAATGACAACCCGCGATCAGGAGTTTTGAATTTAGAACGAACACCAAAGATTATTATTTTTTTTTGTAGTGTGTTGCTTTTCAGCCAGTTCAAATTAATGCGATATTGAAACAAGGTTTATTACTAATTTGAAGTGGTAACATAATTAATCTACACGTGAAAATCATTATTATCATATCATACGTAATCATAAAATGGGATTAAGGTAAAATGTATTGAATATTTGGTGAGGGCCAGGGCAGTTCTAGAGTTAAACACACAGTTTCTTCTGAACTAAATCTTCATTTATTAACTTAAAAACATAACTTCATTTCTTCTTACAAAAATATAACAACGCCATCTTTTATGGCAGGCTAGGCAGCAGACACAATCATAGACATCTTAATAGTTTTAATTAGAAAATATGAATGTTGCTATATTCAACACCCTTCCTCAACATTCACATTTTTGTTATCACACAAACCTAACTCAGCGATAAAATAATTAAACATTTTCTTAGACAAAGGTTTAGTTAATACATCCGCTAATTGTTTCTGTGTACAAATATACTCCAGATGAATAACACTTTCTTCAACTTTTTGTTTCACAAAATTAAATTTTAGTGCATGCCCTTCCTGAATGTCAACACCCTTAGGTGGCTTCAAATATACCTCTTCATCTATTCTTCCATACAGAAATGCTCCTTTCACATCCATTTGATGTATGTTATAATCCCTATGAGCAGCAACTGACAACACAATCCTCAAAGTTTGTAATTTTAATACTGGTGAATACACTTCTTCAAATGTATCTTGCTGCTGAAACCCTCGCACAACAAGTCTTGCCTTACATACACTTTTGTCATTCAAATCTTTCCTTGTAAAAACCCATTTTGTATCAATTAACTTAGCTCCATCTGGTTTAGGCACACTTTTCCATGTCTCACTCTCTTCTAACACATTTATTTCTTCTTCTACCGCCTTCTTCCATTCTCTCTTATCTTCTCTTGCATCAATGTCCTCATAGATAATCGGTACATCATTTGACTGTCCCATATACAAAGCAAACAATGCTTCCTCTTCCTCAGTAAAATCCATTACATAATCCTGTTGCCATGCTGGTTTATTAATCGTTCTTTTCGTTTGTGTCTTTGACTGACCTTCCTCTTGACTTGTATTTGGTTGTTGTTCATACACTCTTTCATCTGTTTCCACTCTTTCCTCTTTTTCCATTTTATTGACTCGATCTACTCTGTTCTCTTTCTCTTGTTCCTCAACATCTATACTACTTCCTTCAATAACGACTACATCTCTCACCTTTTGTGGTCTTTCATCAAATATAACATTTCTCCCTACTATTACTTTATGTTGTTCGTCATCCCATAGTTTATATCCTCCTGTACAGTATCCTATCATAATCATCTTCTTTCCTTTATCATCCAGCTTCCTTCTCAATTGACCTGGTACATGATTGTATGCAATACTTCCAAACACTCTCATATTAATTACATTCGGCTTCCTTCCTTCCCATAGCTCACTGGGAGTCCTATCTTTTGATACTGTAGGGCTTCTGTTAGTAACATATGCTGAGAAATAAACAGCTTCTCCCCAAAATTCCTTTCTTAAACCTGACTCAATCAATATAGTGCGTGCTTTGTCCATCAAAGTTCTATTCATTCGCTCAGCTACTCCATTCATCTCTGGATTATAAGCTACTGTGTACTGCATTAAAATTCCATTATCCTCACAAAACTGCTTGAATTCCCTTGACACATATTCACCCCCATTGTCAGTTCTAAGTTTCAGTAAATTTGTATTAAAATGTCGAGTAGCATAATTGTAGTACTGTATAAACTTATCAAATACCTCTGACTTCTGTCTGATCAAGTAAACCATCACAAAGTGAGTATAATCATCGATAAATGTTACAAAATAATTATTACCGTCCCATGTAGTGGGATTTATTGGTCCACAAACGTCACTGTGTACAAGTTCTAGTGGCCTACTCGCTCTATATCCTGGCTTATTAAAAGGCTGCTTTGACATTTTACCTAGCAAGCATGGTTCACACAAAAACTGTTCATTACCATTGTTTACATTTGAAATTCCGTGAACTAAATTCTTTTGACTCAATGACTTAATATTTTTAACTCCCAAGTGACCAAAACGGCGATGCCACAAATCCAAATCAGTATTTTGCACAATATTACATTCAGTTACATTTATCATTGTGTTTACCGTGTACAATGATCCATTACAGTAACCCATCATGATTAATTCCCCATATTGGTTAAAAACTTTTACGTTCCGTTCATTGAAAATTACTTTCATCCCAAACGATCCCATTTTTGACACTGACAACAAATTCTTTCTTAAATCTGGCACATAGTATACGTTATTTATAGTACAGTAACTAGGCTCATTTTTTACCATACATTTTACCTTGATATTTCCGACTCCTTGGGCCTCAAGTGTCACCCCGTTCTTTGCTGCACATATTTTCTTCGGCACCTTCAAGTCTATATATTCATAAAATAGTTCTTTACTATTGATAAGGTGATCAGAACACCCCGAGTCCAAACACCATTCTACATTTTCACTTTCACTTCGATAATTTTTGTTCATCCTACTTCCACACACAAACGCCTGACCATCCTCTTCTCTTTCCGCCATGAATGCTCTTGAATATTCTCCTCTAGAACCGCCTTGACCTCGTCCTCTTCTTGGATTAAAACCGTTTCCATGAAAATTGCCTCCTCGTCCTTGAAATCCACGTCCTTGAAAATAACCTCTTCCACGATTCTGATCTCTCATTTGACCTCTGTTGTTGAAATTATTACACTGATACTGTTTATGTCCTTTCTGTCCACATGAATAACAAGTGAAACTTGTTGCAACATTCTCCGCATAACTGGGACAGTTTGATAGCTTCTTCCTTTTTTCTTCTTCACCCAATAATCTATTTTTCAAAAAATCTAGTTTGAGGTTATCTACTGTTTCCAGCGCCGTTATTATCGCCTCATATGATTTCGGCATGGACAGAAGTATGTAGTTAACTTTTTCTTCTTCTGTCAACTCGTTCCCAGCGTCTACCAGTTGAGAAAATATTTCTTCCATACTTATAAAATGTTGTAAGAGGGGCTGAGACTCCGTGTACTTCGTATCTGATAGCTTTCTGCGTAAAAATAAACGGCTTCTTACACTTTTTTCTTTGAAACTTTCTTCCAGGTTTTTGATCATAGAATACGCAGTTGTCTTGTTTTTCAAGTATTCCAAATGGCTGTCCGCAACGCCACTTATTATTATAGCCTGAGCTTTAGATTCCGCTTTCTCATTTTCTTTAGTCGCAGCAAATTTTTCTTCTTGAACCGCTTTTTGCACACCGGCTTCTCTCAAAATTGACATCAATCGAAACATCCACGCCCCGAAGTTTTCTCCCGCAAATCTGCTCGAATAAAACTTATCTTTCGCCTCCATGTTACTATTTTCTTCTCTTCTTCTTTTCAATCCGTATTTCCGATCAAACTTTTATTTTCCGTTTTCAATTTCTTTTCTCCCTTATTATTTCGATGTATCCAACATGATCCAACACAACAATGGCCGCACGGCGTCTTTTCCACTTTTCGTTTTCACGCAAATCCTGGGCCCATGACCCTATTGAATATTTGGTGAGGGCCAGGGCAGTTCTAGAGTTAAACACACAGTTTCTTCTGAACTAAATCTTCATTTATTAACTTAAAAACATAACTTCATTTCTTCTTACAAAAATATAACAACGCCATCTTTTATGGCAGGCTAGGCAGCAGACACAATCATAGACATCTTAATAGTTTTAATTAGAAAATATGAATGTTGCTATATTCAACAAAATGACTACTAGATCATTTAAAATAAGGAAACTAAAACCTTTCTACTATAATCTCATACTAAATGTATGGGAATGTTTAATATCAAAATTTTGGATACTTCTCGTTTGATTTTCAAAAAGTTATTGATGTAATTTTACTGATTAGGTAACGTACTTTCGATATCAGTTTATTTTTTTTTTATATATTTAATAGTTACGGAATAATCGCTTGGTCACACTTAACGATTACACCTAATTACATGCTAAATGCTAAACTAAACCTACACATTATACAAAAACAAGCTGCCATTCACACAACCACATTAGTTTCAAAATTTTTAGGAAACTCTGTTTTTACCAACGGTGACGCTGGGCTTCCTTTCCCCTAAGGGTCTTGGGGCGGGAAGTTCGCAAAGAGAAAACCGATTACTAAATCGAGTAAAAGCTGCACAAATCCAGGGTTTTTTTTTGAATCGTGCGCCCTTAATTGGGGGGAGGGGGGTGGGGGAGGGGGTGGGGGGGGAGGTCCTTTGTCCCTCTTGTTAGTTTTTTTTCTGAGGAAATGTGTAATTTTTGAGAAAAAAATTATTAAAGTTTAATAAAATTTGAGGTTATATTTACATTATTCTCTTAATCTGAAGTTGTAGGGGATAAGATGTTTCAGCCATCTGAACCTCTACCAGTGCAGAAGTCAATTTATGGACCATAAGAACCTATCAATATGACACAAATTCACTTCTGCATCGGCTACGGCGCTGCGGGAAGTGCAGCCCCTTCGCCCTTGCGTAACAAAGCACAGGCACCCGTGCTCACCTCCGCAGCTTCGGCTTGTTGGTCGCCTTCGGCGACCAGCCTCAGCCGCTACGGCTCACACAGGTGCCTAAGCTTTATTACTGCGGGCGGGGGCTGCCCTCCCTTCGCGCCTTCGGCTTTTTATATACACTCTAGGGGTAGTAGCCACAAGACTGTATAGAGTCGGAGTATGCTGAGTTGGTTTTTAAACAGTTTTAACCTACCAGTACAGAAGTCAGATTTTATTGCATGTAATTTTTGCAATTTGATAAGAAAATATCTCTACTATTTTAATTGTTGGGAAAAGGAAGATAAAACACCATATTATTTATAATTCACGTAGCCACAAGAGAAACGGAATGACGCTGTGAAGGACGCCATTTTGTTTGCCATTTTCGGCTGCACACATACAATAATATTCAATAGTATTGCGTGTGTGCACAGAATTATTAGAGTGTCTTTGCGGCTAGAGTATTGTGCGGTCTTTACCTTGTCAAAAATCCTTGTTGTGCGGTCTTTCTGATTATGCGGACGTCCGCATAATATTTTGGCAGAACTTTAAATATAGCTATCGAATCGTCGTGCTCTGATTGGTCGACTGGTGAAATCTGGGAGAATTTTAATGGGGTGGCGCACAACCAGTATTTCTGTCAAGTTGAGTTAACACATGCAAAAATATAGTTCAAGTGTGTAACCACCACGTGGCGCCACCAGTCCAAAAAATGTATAACTTAGTACGAAAGTGATAAAATGCGGACGTCAAAGTAGGACCGCACTTTATACAAATAACGAACCAACTTTACTGTCTTGTGTGTAAAAAACAAATGTTAGTTAAAGTAATCATCTTTAAATGCGAAATTTAAAATAGGACCGCACTTTATACATAAATTGAATTCACCCTACTTCTTGGTGTGTGAAACACAAGTCTGAGGTAACGTAAGCACCTAAATATAGGTTTATTTTTTTATCCCAATTCATTCTGGGTAGTCGGTAAGTGTTCAGTATCAAGGTTTGATGACCCTTTTGTTAAATTCGTATTATTTTTTGTTTTCCTTGCAAACGCAAGCCCATCCATCAGCCCGTATTCGTCCACTGCTGGACATAGGCCTCC
Organism: Ypsolopha sequella; assembly: GCA_934047225.1. Taxonomy (NCBI): domain Eukaryota; kingdom Metazoa; phylum Arthropoda; class Insecta; order Lepidoptera; family Ypsolophidae; genus Ypsolopha; species Ypsolopha sequella. Next base: position 30,438,965 of record OW203990.1, on the reverse strand, counting down.
CCAATATTACGCCACTCTTGGCGATCCTCAATCATCCTCATCCAGCCGCCACCCGCAACGTCCTTCGGATCGTCAGTCCAGCGGGCACGAGGGCGGCCTACGCTGCGCTTTGCTGTACGTGGTCTCCATTCCAATGCCTTACGGTCCCAACGGTTATCACGTCGGTGACAAATATGGCCAGTCCACTGCCACTTCAACTTACTGATTCGGCAGGCTATGTCGGTCACCTTCGATCTCTGACGGACATCTTCGTTTCGGATTTTATCCATCAGAGATATCCCAAGCATAGCCCGCTCCATAGCTCGTTGAGCGATCTTAAATCGGCGGATCAAGCCTTTGGTAAAAACCACGTCTCAGCGCCGTACGTCATCATCACTGGAAAGACGCACTGGTTATATACTTTAGCCTTTAAGCACTGCGGTATTGGTGACGTAAATATCTGACGCAACTTCCCAAATGCTGCCCACCCCAAGCATATTCTTCTGTCAGCCTCGGAGTCGAAGTTGTTTTTACACAGCTGGATAGCTTGACCCAGGTAAACATATTTCTGAACAACTTCGATGCTGACATTATCGACGGTTACTAGCCTTTGGATGACATGACAGTTGAACATGACCTTAGTCTTATCCAAGTTCATACGCAGGCCCACTCGTCTGGAAGAATCACTTAGGCTGCGCATCATTTCCTCCAGTTCTTGCAGCGATTCCGCCATTTTGACGATGTTCTCGGCAAAGAAAAGATGTGAAATGTACTCTCCGTTCACATTTATGCCTCGCCCATGCCAGTTCAGTGTTTTAAAGACGTCCTCCAGCGCGGCGGTATTTGGGAAAATAACATCCCCCTGTCTCACGCCGCGCTCAAGGCGTATCGGTCTTGTAAGTACACCCTGTACTTGAAAACGGAGTCATACTGTGTCAGACAATGCGGAGTCAGACATTTCAGCATCTCCACGGAACGCCGGTCAACTTGGCATCGCTGCAAGAACTGCAGAACAGACCAAGTTTTAATGGAGTCGAAGGCTTTCTCGTAGTCCACAAACGCTAGACATAAAAGCTAATTATACTCTTGTGTTTTCTGTATGATCTGCCTTAGCGTGTGAATGTGATCCACGGTGCAGTTGCCTTTTTGAAACCCAGCCTGCTCTGGAGATTGGAAGTCGTCGAATCGTTGGGCGAGCCGATTTGTGATAACTCTTGAGAAGGGTGTGGCTCAGGAGCACGATTGGACTATAGTTCTTCAGTAGCATTTTGTCCCTTTTCTTCAATAATAAAATTACCAGGCTCCTACTCCACTCCTTGACGGCATTAAAGAGGTCCTGTAGCTGTCTAAGGGTAACCTCCAACTTTCAGGAGTTCTAGGGTTTCTACAGCCATAACCGTGCGGTCCGATTACCGATTCACTACACTCCTGTACCCCCACTTTGACGTTAAAGTCCCCCATAACAACGGTATGATGTGTCTTGGTGGTGTTATTTTTGACCTTAGTAATGTCATCATATATGGCATCGACATCACCATCGGGGTATCTCGAAGTGGGGGCATACACTTGGATTACTTTAAGAGAATATCTCTTGTTAAATCTGAGAACAAGATATACCACCAGAGAGGAGACACTGCCGATTACTAACACGTTGCTAGTGAGGTATTTGTTGACCAGCATGCCAACTCCACCGACAGACAATTGATCGCCCTCTCGATAGTAGAGCAGTTGTCCTGGGTTATCGTGTCCTCACCCACTCGTTGGACTTCTGAAAGCCCCAGAATATGCCAATTTATTCTAACTAACTCTGACTCGAGCTCCGCGAGATGTCTGTCCTTCAGTCACGTCCGTGCATTATACGTCGCCAAAAAGAGTCACATGTGTTGGTGACCATTCGACCGGAGATTTTTAGCACCCCCTGCCCCACCGTTACCGCGACCGCAACGCAAGCCTAACACGAGTCAATTACTAGTCTGGCCAGGGAAACGTGTCACAACAAAGCGCGGCAAATTTAAAAATTAATCCTTAGGAAAACTTTCGAAAAATAGCTGGGATAGTATGAATTAGGCTATATCAACAAAAGGCACCTCCATATATCCATCAGCCCCTATTCGTCCACTGCTGGAAATAGGCCTCCCCAATATTACGCCACTCTTGGCGGTCCTCAGTCATCCTCATCCAGCCGCTACCCGCAACGTCCTTCAGATCGTCAGTCCAGCGGGCACGAGGGTGGCCTACGCTATGCTTTTCTGTACGTGGTCTCCATTCCAATGCCTTTCAGCCCCAACGGTTATCATGTCGGCGACAAATATGGCCAGTCCAAAGTTGGTCGGGGAGTGTAATTTCGTATACAAAACCATTATAGTGCGAACGGTGTGTTATTCTGTACGTAAGACCACCAAAGTGCGGACGGAGCGTATAATTTAGTACGGTATTTCATCAAAATGCGGTCACTGTGTAATTTCGTTCACAAAACCATCAACGTACGGACTTTTGTGTTATTTCGTACGTTAACCCACTAAAGTGCGGACTCTGTGTATTAACGTCCACAAAACCCTTGTTGAGCGGACGGCCCGCACAATATTTTAGGACCGCACAAGCCGTATTTTTGACAAGAATTTTGATTGCTTCTATCTCCGTCTCCAGTAAGTGTTAACGAAATTCTGTTAGATGTTCATGCTAGAAAAAGACAGCCGTACATTGTGTAACCAAATACACTCGCCTAAGTCAACGGGAAAGGTGGGACCGCACAATGAGGATTTTGGTACAAGTCCGCACAACATTTGTCCCGCGAACAAGGGTGTGTGCGTATGTTTTAACGTTTCGATACGACATTCACTTAAAATTTCTTTAACAAATTGCGTTTCGTTCACAAATATTTTCCAATTTTCATCTTCGGTTTTCACGAAAACTAAGCATTTCCTCAGGAAAAGAAATCCACTTTGTTTAGAAAAGTGACTACCCACTATTGATTCCAAACCTCATTACAATTAAATAAAGGGCGCACGATATAAAAACCAACCCCAAATCCATAATATAATAAACTATTTAAGGAAATCACAAAATCATAATTTAAATAATGGTTGACATATATGTAGTCACTTATTTTCTGAAAAGTAATAAACAATCAACAATACATACTTACAACAAACAATTTCGAATGAAATAAAAAGTTTATGTAACAAAATCATGATTAAAATATTGGTGAACATACATTTGGTTATTTAACCTCTAAAAGTACCTAATAAACAATCAACAATATCATAAATAAAGGCGTAGGGATGTGACGACCCCATCGCCCTCTGGTACGTACAGTACGTCCAGTGCAATCAGTCACCGCAGGGCGGCTTGTGGCGAGCCGATGGTGAGTGGCGACACCACGGACCCTACCTCCAGGGGACACTATCACACATGCGCTTACACACACATACACACCCTCTCCCACACCTCTTTTCACATATCTTCAACCCCAAACACTCAATCTCCATGTATCAACCTGTATAAGCTATAATAGTGATGTAGTTCTTTAAGTTTTTAATATATCCCCGTTAGTCTTTAAACTTTGTATTTGTTGTACATTGTCTTTTGCTTGTCTAATCAACACTGTGTCTAATTAAATTGTTAATCAATTTACTACCTGTTATGTATGACCTATAATCTTGTTACAACTACAGGAAGGCGCTGGTGACTGTAATACAGTTCAAACTAAAACAGTTGCCAACGCAACATTTTACTGTCTCTAACATTAGACAATTTGCTAACCAGTGTATCTCTGCTACTGTATTGTTACAAAACTTTTAGTCTAAGATACTTGTACACTGACTTTGTCAATTGGTGACCAATAAATACATTTTATTATTATTATTATTCGACTGAACACAAAGTCTGTAGCATTTACTTTAACTTTACTCGCATGGCTTTTCTAAATTCGCCTAAGTGTTTTCTACTGGGGCTTTTACTTCTTACCATCCGTGGAGTCCGTCGTCTAAGTCTTTTCCTGAGACTTAAGAGTTTCTCATCATGCAGAGGGGTCGAAATATAGCGACTAAAACCATTTAAATGTTTGTATTTATATGAAGTAAAACATTTGATATTTTAATTGCGTAATAATCAAACAATTTTTTAATTAATATTATTGCATATGCGGAAACTAGATTTTTCGTTGATTTTTTAAGCTTTATTTGAGAAATCTTGTTTTGTTGTAATTAAGGTATGTATTCAATTATAAAATCGTATGAAATTGTGTTGGTTTTACCACCTTAAGGTATTGATTATCTCAGAAACTAAGCATTTTAAAGCTTTTAATTTTTACCAAAGGACAAATTACCTATCGCAAATGAATGTTAAAAGGACACTTGACAATCCCTAAAAAAAAATCGGGCAAGGACCTTACATGTTTTTTGCATACTTTATCATAGTAGAAATGAACTTTAACATTTTATTTGCTGATCTCGCGCTCTCCGCTCACCACGGCTACAAAGTAGTACAAAGCGAGCCGACCAGCTCACGACACCGTCACACGGCCTAGCGTCCCCGCCCCCGCGCTTCACCCCGCGCGTTTTTTGTATGCCATGATAATCGAAATCATGTTTTCTTAAAACTCCATGTGCGATTTTTTCTAATGTTTTGAATGATGATCGGGTATGTTATTACGATGAAGTAGCTGCCAACTTCTGCATTCTAATTTTATATTACTCACAACATGAAAAGAAACTTAATTAAATCGAAAAGCATGCTAAATGAATTTCTAAACTTTCTATAATAGGTCAAGATAAATAATAACATATGATGTAAATAAACCTAAGTCCTTCTAATATTATATTGAAAGACTTTTCCACAATTTTCAGTTTACCTATGTTCCATGTATGCTATCTTTCTAATAAATGAATAATAACAAGATACGCATGTCTTATGTCAGATACAATCCAAACTTTTAATTCTAATTTTGTAATGACACTTTAGATTCAATAATTGCAAATACCTAATTAATACCTAAAGCAACGTTCTAAGATTTCTAACTTTTTTAACAAAGCTTCAAATATGCATAACCTATCCACTGTCCGAAAACTAAGGATTTTAATAATACCATAACTTACGTCGAAATAAAAACGTCCGGCTATCGATATCATACGTGTCTATGTCCATTCTGGTCTATAGTCACATATCATATCTGAAGTCTGATAAGTCTTGTCTAAATATATTATTCAAATGATATCTACATTTTATTTAACTCAACAACACGCATCCGAGTTTTATGTGGCATAGATGACCCCTTAGTCGACAAAACTTATGTAACTCAGTGCGTAGTGCGCTGGACTACGACGCAAAAGGTTTTGACGTGTAAAAAGTGTATATATCTATACCTGCTTAGCAAAATAAACTATTTGAATTTGAATTGAAACATTTTTGATCATTGCTATTACAATTAGGAGCATATTACAGATTTTAGTGGTTTATTAAAGCCGATTCTAAAGGCTTTAATTTTAGTTACAGTGCTATCAAAACTTAAAATTTCCCTAAGTAATTTAACTTCAGTTCCTAAAACCTAAGGACTATTTTGCAATGAAGAAAATTTAGTTTTGACAGCACTAAAACTATGCTTTACTGTACACATATTTCACATTTATGATATTGTGAACTTGAAGTTTGTTGTGCATATTAATGAAAATTTGCCATAGAGCACGACGTCGAAAATGTACTGTTTCTTTCATTATTTCAATTAAAGGTTTTAAGTGTTTTTACCTCTAGAGGTTTCGAAAATTTCGCAAGTGCTAGAAAATACGTTAATTGAAAATCATAGTAGGTACTTCTAAAAACAAAAACTCCCATTTGAGTCTTTCCAGTGAAATATGTTTTCTATTTTTACTGATTGATAAATATTTCTCTAAAATTCCATGTAACAATTGAGAAAAAATAGTTTCACTTGTTCCATTGCTAACTGTAGTCCCTTTCCAATGGAACAAGTGAGAAAAAAAGTCTCACTACTTCCATCATAGAACTGTCCCGTGGAACAAGTGAGAATGATTGCAATGATTGTCATGAGACGTATGACGGCGTTCGCGTCAGCCGCCAAAGGAAGCAGATCAGAGGAGCCAGGCCAAGCAGACCAGAGGAGTCAGGCCAAGCAGACCAGAGGAGCCAGGCCAAGCAGACCAGAGGAGCCAGGCCAAGCAGACCAGAGGAGCCAGGCCAAGCAGACCAGAGGAGCCAGGCCAAGCAGACCAGAGGAGCCAGGCCAAGCAGACCAGAGGAGCCAGGCCAAGCAGACCAGAGGAGCCAGGCCAAGCAGACCAGAGGAGCCAGGCCAAGCAGACCAGAGGAGCCAGGCCAAGCAGACCAGAGGAGCCAGGCCAAGCAGACCAGAGGAGCCAGGCCAAGCAGACCAGAGGAGCCAGGCCAAGCAGACCAGAGGAGCCAGGCCAAGCAGACCAGAGGAGCCAGGCCAAGCAGACCAGAGGAGCCAGGCCAAGCAGACCAGAGGAGCCAGGCCAAGCAGACCAGAGGAGCCAGGCCAAGCAGACCAGACGAGCCAGGCCAAGCAGACCAGAGGAGCCAGGCCAAGCAGACCAGAGGAGCCAGGCCAAGCAGACCAGAGGAGCCATGCCAAGCAGACCAGAGGAGCCAGGCCAAGCAGACCAGAGGAGCCAGGCCAAGCAGAACAGAGGAGCCAGGCCAAGCAGATCAGAGAAGCCAGGCCAAGCAGACCAGAGGAGCCAGGCCAAGCAGACCAGAGGAGCCATGCCAAGCAGACCAGAGGAGCCAGGCCAAGCAGACCAGAGGAGCCAGGCCAAGCAGAACAGAGGAGCCAGGCCAAGCAGAACAGAGAAGCCAGGCCAAGCAGACCAGAGGAGCCAGGCCAAGCAGACCAGAGGAGCCAGGCCAAGCAGACCAGAGGAGCCAGGCCAAGCAGACCAGAGGAGCCAGGCCAAGCAGACCAGAGGAGCCATGCCAAGCAGACCAGAGGAGCCAGGCCAAGCAGACCAGAGGAGCTAGGCCAAGCAGACCAGAGGAGCCAGGCCAAGCAGACCAGAGGAGCCAGGCCAAGCAGACCAGAGGAGCCAGGCCAAGCAGATCAGAGGAGCCATGCCAAGCAGACCAGAGGAGCCAGGCCAAGCAGACCAGAGGAGCCAGGCCAAGCAGAACAGAGGAGCCAGGCCAAGCAGATCAGAGAAGCCAGGCCAAGCAGACCAGAGGAGCCAGGCCAAGCAGACCAGAGGAGCCAGGCCAAGCAGACCAGAGGAGCCAGGCCAAGCAGACCAGAGGAGCCATGCCAAGCAGACCAGAGGAGCCAGGCCAAGCAGACCAGAGGAGCTAGGCCAAGCAGACCAGAGGAGCCAGGCCAAGCAGACCAGAGGAGCCAGGCCAAGCAGACCAGAGGAGCCAGGCCAAGCAGACCAGAGGAGCCAGGCCAAGCAGACTAGAGGAGCCAGGCCAAGCAGACCAGAGGAGCCAGGCCAAGCAGACCAGAGGAGCCAGGCCAAGCAGACCAGAGGAGCCAGGCCAAGCAGACCAGAGGAGCCATGCCAAGCCCATCTCTTGAAGGGTCTCTAGAGCCCTGAAGATGGGGACGGCCGTACTCTGAGTTCGCTGAGCGGAGTTCCTTAATAGCGTGAGAACCTTTTTAGGGTTTCGTACCTAAAAGGTACAAAAGGAACCTTTATGGTGAGACTTGTTGTCCGTCCGTCCGTCCGTATGTCACAGCCTCATAACTTCAGCCCCGTCAAAATAAAGACATGAAATTTGGTACAAAAATAACATTAATTTGCCCACATATAACGATGTAAAAAAATTATAGAATTAAATGAGTGTGAGGCGTAACGTCGTCGCGTAAACGTCTTTACTCGCCCAGATGAAGGCAGTCTAAATCTGCTGAAACTGGTCGGCTTTCCTGATCATAACACGTATTGAGGTGAGCCGTTTTTATATAAATGATGTAAAAAAATATGAAAAATTTTTAATTGTTCAAAATATTTCCAAAACAAAAGTGACAAAAATAAAAAATATTATCCTAAAAATACAATATGGGTATCAAAATTAAATAGCTGATTGTAAAAATATATACTTTTACTATTTTTACTGGCACTGGTTTCGAAAAAGCTTTAAAAAACCACAAAAATATGTATGTCCCCCCCCCCCCCCCCTTATCTCCGAAACTGGTAGACCGAAAATTATGAAACAAAATGACGATTATAGATCGACCGGCCAAGTGCGAGTCAGACTCGCGCACGAAGGGTTCCGTTCCTATAAAAAAATAAACTTTTAACAAAAAAATAGCAACCGACTTCAATAGTAACAGCAGTCATTCACTAAAAAGTTAATAATAATTCTATAATGACCGATGGTACCGAAGCAACACTTTTGCCGACTTCTTTCTTCCTGAAACGTTATGTTATCTAGAAGTCGGCGTTCTTATATTGGTTTTTATGTTGCTATATCGTAGGAAATACGCCGACTTCTAGATAACATAATGTTTCAGGAAGAAAGAAGTCGGCAAAAGTGTTGCTTCGGTACCATCGGTCTTTATAGAATTATTATTAACTTTTTAGTGAATGACTGCTGTTACTATTGAAGTCGGTTGCTATTTTTTTGTTAAAAGTTTATTTTATTTCACATTTTTTAGTGTTGCTGGGTTAAATTGTGAAATATGGGTAGTTCTTGCAAACGAAGTTCAAGTGAGTATAAGTAGCTATGTTTGAGTAGCTTCCTGCTATCAATCTCGAGTTATGTGCTGTCATTCGTTAAAGAGTTCTACGGTGATGAAGCCAAGATCGAAGGTCAGGTGGGTACACTGGCAGTTTTCAAGCAATGTCCTGCAATGAGCACCATAACACAAACTGATTGCCGCAATCCAAAGTTATGTGCTGTCATCTGTTGAGGAGTTCTATGGTGATGAAGCCAGGATCGAAGGTCAGGTGGGTATTCTGGTAATCTTTAAGTAATACCCATGAATTAGCACCCTAACGCAGTGATTGCCGCAATCTCGAGTTATGTGCTCTGATCCGTTGAGGAGTTCTATGGTGAATATGGTGATGAAGCCAGGATCGAAGGTCAGGTGGAAGAATGATGATTTTCAAGTAATACCTTGTAATCAGCACCCAGGTACAAAGCGATTACCTCAACTTCGAGAGGTATGCTGTCATTTTCTGAGGAGTTTCACTGCCTATCTCTGAAGACATTCATCAGATCATGACCAAACCCAAAATGGGACCTACCTGGAAGTACACTCTTTCAAACAAAAAAAGAATTGTTCAAATCGGTTCAGGAATGACGGAGTTATGGAGTAACAACGCCAAAAAAAAAAAAAACATACAGTCGAATTGAGAACCGCCTTCTTTTTGAAGTCGGTTAAAAAGGCAAAAAATCAAGTTTTTTTGTACGGGAGCCCCCTTAAATATTTATTTCATTCTGTTTTTTAGTATATGTTGTTATAGCGGCAACAGAAATACATCATCTGTGAAAATTTCAACTGTCTAACTATCACGGTTCATGAGATACAGCCTGGTGACAGACGGACAGACGGACAGCGGAGTCTTAGTAATAGGCTCCCGTTGGTTACCCCATTGGGTACTGAACCCTAAAAAAGAAGTAAAATTAATAAAAATGAACTTTTAACAAAAAAAAAATAGCAACAGACTTCAATAGTAACAACAGTCATTCACTAAAAAGTTAATAATAATTCTATAAAGACTGATGGTACCGAAGCAACACTTTTGCCGACTTCTTTCTTCCTGAAACGATATGTTATCTAGAAGTCGGCGCTTTTATATTGGTTTTTATGTTGCTATATCGTAAGAAATACGCCGACTTCTAGGTAACATATTGTGTCAGGAAGAAAGAAGTCAGCAAAAGTGTTGCTTCGGTACCATCAGTCTTTATAGAATTATTATTAACTTTTTAGTGAATGACTGCTGTTACTATTGAAGTCGGTTGCTATTTTTTTGTTAAAAGTTTATTTTATTTCACATTTTTTTGTGTTGCTGGGTTAAATTGTGAAGTATGGGTAGTTCTTGCAAACGTGAAGTTAATATGAAACGAAGTTCAAGTGAGTATAAGTAGCTATGTTTGAGTAGCTTCCTGCTATCAGCACCCTAACACAACATGATTACCGCAATCTCGAGTTATGTGCTGTCATTCGTTGAAGAGTTCCACGGTGATGAAGCCAAGATCGAAGGTCAGGTGGGTACACTGGCAATTTTCAAGCAATGCCCTGCAATGAGCACCCTAACACAAACTATTGCCGCAATCCAAAGTCATGTGCTGTCATCCGTTGAGGAGTTCTATGGTGATGAAGCCAGGATCGAAGGTCAGGTGGGTATTCTGATAATCTGCAAGTAATACCCTTAAATTAGCACCCTAACGCAGTGATTGCCGCAATCTCGAGTTGTGTGCTCTGATCCGTTGAAGAGTTCTATGGTGAATATGGTGATGAAGCCAGGATCGAAGGTCAGGTGGAAGAATGTCGATTTTCAAGTAATACCTTGTAATCAGCACCCAAGTACATAGCGATTGCCTCAATTTTGAGAGATATGCTGTCATTTTCTGAGGAGTTCCACTGCCTATCTCTGAAGACCTTCATCAGATCATGACCAAACCCAAAATGGGACCTACCTGGAAGTACACTCTTACAAACAAAAAAAGAATTATCCAAATCGGTTCAGAAATGACGGAGTTATGGAGTAACAACGTCCAAAAAAAAAAAAAAAAACAGTCGAATTGAGAACCGCCTCCTTTTTGAAGTCGGTTAAAAATGCAATATGGGTATCAAATTCTAGATATTAAAAAGCTGATTGTAAAAATGTATAGTTGGGCTATATTTAATTGCATCTATTTCGAGAAATCCTTGAAAAAACTTAAAAAGCTATGTATCCCCCCCTTATCTCCAAAACTGGTGGACCAAAAAATATGAAAAAAATCATGGTTATACGTGTTTACGTAAAGATTACAGGAAAAATAAAGTGGTTGAGAAATTCACAAAAAAATTACAAAATTAAATTTATCATCCAGAATACGGAACCCTAAGTACGCGAGTCTGACTCACACTTGGCCGGTTTTTAATTTGTCGTAGGACGTGTGGTTCGAGTAGAAATAGCTACACCTTTATATAGATATAGTCTTTTAGGTTCTCAGAAAATATATTAACATATCGTGATAGCTTTCTTTATTGATAGGGCTCAGCTTTAACCCGTGTCACTGTAGGTAATCGGTACTTCAGTTTCTATGAGCCGAAACCCTCGACCCATGAGTAGTCTCGTAGCCATGGCATTGTAGCTGTGGATTGGAGAACGACTTGATATAACGGGTTCGAGTCCCGAGTTATGTTTGTACGTAATCACATTTTTTGGAAATTGACTCCGGAGTGCCTCAGTGTTCCCATCTGGGTCCCTTGTTGTTTATTCTGTATATAAATGATACGAGGGGCATGCCAAAAGAAGTTAGATACTATTTACTCCTTTGATTGACACTAGCAAGTTATATATCATCTTATAGGCTGGTTGTTTGTTAGTATATCTGAAAATAGAACGCACATCATTTCTTCTTTTTTTTATTTGGATGAGCATCATTTTTCCGAGAATCTGGCGGGAATTCGCTTGCAGCAATGGAGCTCAGTCGAAGTGATTGTCGCGCTATGATTTATTATGACTATAAAAAAGTTTTAAGCTTCAAGAATGTTTTAAACTTTTGGCTACTACTTTTGGTGAGTCTGGTTGCTCACGAACAACAGTATTTAATTGGTTTGCTGAATTTAAAAGAGGACGGGGATGTCTCAAAGATGAAGCGAAGACAGGTCGGCTGCCAACCGCGGTCACAGAAGAAAACGTTCGTGCAGTCGAAAAACTTATTCGCGAAAACCAACGAATTATGTATGTAAAGCTGGAGCGAGAACAGGGAATTGGATCAGCAGCAATGCAAACCATAATTCACGACCACCTTTCTCTCCGTAAATGTTTTTTGAGATGGGTGCCGCACAAACTTACCGATGAGCAGAAGACCGTCGGTTGGATTGGTGCCTATTCATGATAGATAAATTCGACGGTGGCGAGGAAAAAAATGTGTATGATATGCTGACTGGTGATGAAACATGGCTTTATAACTATGATCCCGAAACAAAGTGACATTCGACTGTATGGTGCTTTGAAGATGAGCCAACTCCAACGAAATGTCGCCGTGCACGAAGCACACAGAAACAAATGGTCGCCTCGTTTTTCAGCAAAACGGATCATATTGCTACTGTAGTGCTAGAGAATCAAAGAATGATGAACTCCGAATGGTATGTGACAGTTTGTGCTCCAACAGTAATATCAGCTTGGTGTGACAAGCGACCGAAGTCAGGAATCCGACGCCTTCTCGGCACCACGACAATGCGGCGTCGCACACGTCTGACAAAACACTTGACTTTTTCGACTCAAAAAATGCGTCAATCCTCCCTCACTCACCATATTCCCCTGACCTAGCACCTTGTGATTTTACCTGTTTCCAAAAATCAAAGAAAAAATAAAGGGGAAGAAGTTTGAAAGCAAAGAAGATGCACTGGCTGCCTATATTTTCGAGATTTCTGAGGTGTCTAAAGAAGAGTGGTCATTGGTATTTTCCAGACGTATAGAAAAGTGTATACGTGCTCAGGGTGAATACTTCGAAAAGATCGATACTTGTAATAAAGAATAAATTTTATAATTTTCGAGTATCTAATTTCTTTTGGCATGCCCCTCGTATAGATAACATATTTAACAATTGTAACCACTTACTGTATGCCGACGATATGAAAATCTTTCGGGTAATCACCTCAGCAACGTGTTGCAGAGATCTTCAGCTTGATCTAGATAATCTCGTTTCATATTGTAAAAATAACTTTCTCTACCTCAATGTGGACAAATTTTTTTCTATAACCTACACTAGACAGCGCTAGCCAATAATTCATAATTATCAGCTCTCTGGTAAAAACATAACACGTGTCAATCACATAAGGGATCTAGGCGTCATACTCGATTCTAAATTGGATTTTACTTATCATATTGATTTAATAATACAAAAAGCTTTTAGACAACTCTGCTTCATCCTTCGAATATGTCAACCCTTTAAGCGTGCTGCGACCTATAAAGTCTTGTATTTCGCGTATGTTGTGAGTATTCTCGAATTCGGTAGTGTGGTGTGGAGTCCTAGTTATGCAGTCCATATTGATCGTATTGAGAGGATACAAAACAAGTTTCTAAAATCCCTCTTTTTCAGGACGGGACCTAGCAGCTCTGAATATATTAAAACAACATTTGCCGAGCATCATAACTTGCATAGTCTGGCCGAGCGCCGCTCACTTATTGATGCTATGTTTCTAAGTAAATTACTTAATAACACCATAGATTGCTCGAACCTATTGAGTCTTCTTAAATTTAAGATTCCACGTACCTCCTCACACCGTATCACTTTTCAGTTTCACTCGGAAACTTGTCGTACCAATTATGCTAAACACAGATTCTTTACACGTACCACCCAACATTACAACGAAAAACTTAGTGGCATCATCGATTTGTTTAACGAAAGCATTAACTCTTTTAAAACCAAAGCAGCTAAATTACTGTTTAAATTGCATTCTCGTATCTTCACCAGCGTATTACGTTTACTGTCATTTTATGCGAATTATGTAATTGTAAAACTTTTTAATTTCTTGCATTTTAAAATTTTTCTGTTTGTAAGAGTGTATTATAATTATAGTTGTATTTCATTGTTATGGTTCTTAAGGTCTGTTTGTGTTTGTTATTTTTTATATTTACTTAAAGGAATGGGGGGGGGGCATCAGGATTAGGTACCAGTGTCGCCCATTCTTGATCACAGAAACGTGGGTAATCGGGCGAGGAGTCAAAATGTACGAAGCGGTAGAATCATAATTTTAACCAAACGTTACTCAACAAAATACAACCGTTTTTATAATTCTTGATCTCTAAGATAAAGAATGTAACCGACGTTCTGCAGAACACGTGGTGCCTCAACGAGATTCAAAACGATTCTGTCCTAATGGCGGCCGATCGCCAGTGTTGCCACCCTGTCTCCCTTTGACAGTTCCTATCGGTCCGAATCGCACCAGTGTTCTGCATTACGTCAGACCGTGTTGGATGCTCCATCCGACCCGACCGGTCGGTTGCCCCATCCAGCACGCTCTTTAATCATACGACACGGATACGTCAGACGCGCTCGCTGTCAACCAGCTCAATCGCAGCGTGCGGCACACTCCCAACCACCGCCATTCTTATTGGACGCGCCGTCACGGCCAGACTGACACGTCGCTCGTCCTCGTGCGACTTCTTATGACGGTTTATCTGGAAAGAAGGGAATACACCACCTTGAACTTTTGAGGGCATCCGCTTGCCCATCTCTGACATTCACATTTACGCACAACCACACGCATTAACACTCACACTTTTGTTCTCACATCCATGACCGGACCGGACAATTACTGATAATTATCCCTACGATCACCAACTACACTTATTGCAGATCGGGCCGGGCAACCACTCATTGGTGCCCCTGCGATCGTCTCTTGTTGCTGCAGATCGGACCGGGCAACCACTCATTGGCGCCCCTGCGATCGTCTCTTGTTGCTGCAGATCGGACCGGGCAACCACTCATTGGCGCCCCTGCGATCGTCTCTTGTTGCTGCAGATCGGACCGGGCAACCACTCATTGGTACCCCTACGACCAAAGCGCTCTAGATCGGACCGGGCAACTACTCATTAGCGCCCCTGCGATCACTAGACTTTACTCGAATAAGTTAGACACGGACAGGACGTCGACCTTTATGAGCCATTCCTTCTACATACAGTCGCTAGACAGCTTTATAGTTGATAAGTTTGGTTACTTACCGGCTAGCTCTTGCTCGTCGAACTCAGAGGCGGAGAGGGTGGCAGAGCTAGCTGTAGATACGCGAGAGCTTGCTACAGTTAGGGTATCACTGTCATCATCGGATGAAACCTCTCCATTCCCCTGACCCTGAACCGCCGTCTCGGCCTCGTCATCATCATTATTTAGACTAGCACTTACTTCAGCTAAGCCCTCGAAGCCCCCGGGTACAGCGCGCAAATTCTCATGAGAATATTTGTATAAACGATTCGTGCCACTAATCGAACGAAGCTCATATCTGTCGTTGTCTAGAACATGAGTTATTACAAAGAGGCCTTTAAATTTTCGCTGCAATTTCGTCTGGTTACGTTCACCACCCTTGATGAATACGAAATCACCCTTTGAAAACGCTTTGACCTTGGCTTTGCCACGATTAAACCGATCTACTTCAGCTGCCGCAGCTTTTGCTATATTATTAGATGCGTTGTTACGTAAGACCTCCAGATCTAAGCGCGCTTCTGGTTCGGTATTAGATGATATTTTTGCTAACCCTAAAGATTGCGAACGTATTCCGAACATCAGTTCCGTTGGTGTATAACCTGTTACCCTAGAACGGGTGCTATTCATAGCTAACCGCACATTGGGAAACTGATCACGCCATACCTTATTTGGTCGTTCTCAATTATCGTGAGTAAACTCTTAAGTGTGCGCATCACACGTTCCACCTGACCATTTACTCTACTTGACCCTGTGGCAATGAGGTGGAGTTCTATATTGTACGTATTACAGTATTGCCTGAAGTCTGCACTAATGTAGCACCGCCCTTGATCAGCAATGACCTTCTTAGGTGCACCGAATAAAGAAACACTGGCGTTAAGGGCCTTAATCGCGCAAGCGGCATCAAGTGAAGGGGTGTACTCGAGTAGGACAAACTTTGTGAAGGCATCTATAATGACGGATGTATACTCTTTCCTATCACTTTTCCCGCTCAATTTTTCAGTTATGTCGATGTGCACAGTATGCCAAGGCACAGGTACTTTAGGAATAGGATGCAGTCTAACTTGTTGTGCTCCCAAACAACCTTTTGAAGTTTTGCATACTATGCACGAATCGACAAACTTTCGAACCTGCTTGGACATTTGAGGGAACCCGTATTGCTCGTATATTTTATCAAGTGTCTTATCCGCGCCTAAATGCTGAATTTCTGTATGCACATGGTTTATCAAAGTCCAAGTTAACGTGCGGGATACGACAGGTAGCCAGAAACTAAACTTGTTGCGTTCCATTTTTCAGTATAAAATGCCGTTACGCACATCATACGTATGCACTGTCGCTTCTGGGAGTTCACCGTTATTATGTTTAGTGATGAGATCCTGTATTTCGGAATCTCGCTTTTGTTCAACACTAAGCCAACCCCGGTGAAGCTCCGCGAATTGAACTACTTTGTATTTTTGGGATGCTTCAGCTGGGTCAGGCTGACGATCATTGACTACGGAGCTAGGGAAGGGGTTCCTAGACAGGAAGTGCTTTCTTGCTTATGCACGATATCAAAATCGTACGCCTGTAAAAAGGCCCACCACCTCTGCGTTCGGGGAGTTAAATCAGTTTTGAACTTAAATGCTTTCAGGGAATTGCAGTTTGTGAAAACTGTAAAATGTTGCTCGTACAAATAGTGTCGGAAATTTTCTACTGCTCGAACGACGGCCATGGTTTCCAACTCGTAGGAATGACACCGAGATTCCGTGTCCGTCGTTCGATGGCTGAAATATGAAACCACGTGAGGTACATTATTTTTTCTTTGAATAAGTATAGCCCTCAGAGCTTTATTAATGCACCGCTGATACACGGACGCGGCGTTTCGTAACCCAAAGGGCATGGCTAGGCTAGATACTCATACTGCCCGTCCGGTGTTACAAAAGCCGTGCATGATATACTATCACCATTTGGGTCAACTAAAATCTGGTGGTAACCCGAAGCCATGTAAAGCGACGAAAAATGGCATGCGCGATGCAAACGGTCTATCTGTTCATCAATACGTGGCAGAGGGTGATGCTCGGGTTTCGTATTAGAATTCAATTCCCTATAGTCAACGCACATCCTATCTGAGCCGTCTTTTTTTTACAAGATGGGGCTAGCAAAAGGTGACGTACTTTCCCGAATAACTCCGGCATCTAAAAGGGATTTGACCTTTTCTTTTACTATCTCTTTCTCAGCGGGGGACAGCCTGTAAGGACGCCTCTTCACTGTTTTATGTGGGTCAATGAGATCAGTGCGCAACACACCTGTGGTAACTCTGCGGATAGGCACACCGTCAATAAAGAAATCTCTGTACTTTTTCAGAACTTCAATAAGAACCAAACGATCTTTTCCCTTTAAATCTGTATCAATATCCGTGAAATCAAAGGTGTCAATCGCATGGACCTCATTGTGCCAAGAAAATGAAATGTTCTCGCTACTTGTCTTGACGTCCACTCCAAGATCTAACAAATCCCTGTCTATAAGTATTGGTTCTGAAATGGCGTTGTCAGGGACAATGTGAAATAAAACTGTTACTTTTACACCCTGGATGTCGACTAAGCTTAAAATTTGAGAAGAACATTCTACTCCGTCGTTACCAATACCTACGAGCTGAACTAGATCTTTGCGCAATGTACCCGGTAACTTTTCAGACACGCCATGTTTTACTAATGAACAAGCGGATCCACTGTCAAAGAGAAAAGAAACGATCTGACCCAGTTATGTGGTCAGCGTCCCCTTGGTCACCCGGCGCTCGCAGACTTGCACTTCTTTAGTCGCCACCGGTGCCCCGCTGCCGCCTTTGCGCTCCGAGCAGGCCGATGCTAGGTGTACTGGTCGTCCACACACGAAACAGGTGATACTGGAGCTTGTTGGCTTGTCAGGAATCTTCCGTTTTGTCAGTCGCCTTCTTTGACAAATCTTGCTCGTTGCGGCGTTTGTGACAGTCAATAGCCCTGTGTCCCGTAGTTCCGCGGCGGTGACAATTTCCCATAAAGCGTTGGTCTTGAATACGGGTACTTTTTGCTTCTGGCTCATAGGGATCGCCGTTGTCGTTTCGTCTTTTAAGCGTCACACTATTAAGTACCCGACATAGTTGTGCTCTGCTCTGCAACGTGTGAGAATGGAGATCCCTTCGTATGGTACCGCCTTTCTGCGATAATACAGACGTTACTAGCCCAGTCATTATATCTTCCGCCATTTCGACACGCGGCATTCTTTCTACGTAGCCCCACAATCGTATAGCTGCCTCACTAGCAGTCTCCCTGGACCCGATTTGAAAACGAAGAATTTCGTCGAACTAATCTTGAGGAAGCATAGGTTTCGCAAATTTCGCTATAAGCAGTTCTTTGATATGTGGCCATGTTAGCTGTGTGAGCTGTAGCTTAGTGAGGCATGTGGCGGCTCTGCCTTGAAGAGCGTGTGTTAATGCTAGCAATAATTTGGCACCATCGAGCCTTCGGCTGTTCACAATGAATTCTGTCACATTACGCCAACCTTCAATATATGCTTCGGCGGCGTCGGGATCAAATTTTACTAGCCACGTTGCGACGGTACTCGCTGGAGCAACTTGCGGTTGTGGTGCAGCTAACACACGAGTTAAAAGTGCCTCCATATTTTGCAGCAAATTCGGCGTTGCAGTCGTCGCACTTGTGTTCCGAATCTCCTCAGGACAAAGCCCTTCGCATCCCACTTCTGATAAAGGAATGGGGGGGGGGGCATCAGGATTACCAGTGTCACCCATTCTTGGTCACAGAAACGTGGGTAATCGGGCGAGGAGTCAAAATGTACGAAGCGGTAGAATCATAATTTTAACCAAACGTTACTCAACAAAATACAACCGTTTTTATAATTCTTGATCTCTAAGATAAAGAATGTAACCGACGTTCTGCAGAACACGTGGTGCCTCAACGAGATTCAAAACGATTCTGTCCTAATGGCGGCCGATCGCCAGTGTTGCCACCCTGTCTCCCTTTGACAGTTCCTATCGGTCCGAATCGCACCAGTGTTCTGCATTACGTCAGACCGTGTTGGATGCTCCATCCGACCCGACCGGTCGGTTGCCCCATCCAGCACGCTCTTTAATCATACGACACGGATACGTCAGACGCGCTCGCTGTCAACCAGCTCAATCGCAGCGCGCGGCACACTCCCAACCACCGCCATTCTTATTGGACGCGCCGTCATACTATTTGTGTTGTGACTGTTTGTTACCTGAATAGGGTTGGATTTAGTATCGTTTGGCAGTTGTATGGGGGTGAAAGTGGTTAAAGCTGGTAAAGGGGGGTCCCCGATTATAACGCTATCACACTTATTAAAAGGTAATGCACATTTTTCGAGAAATAAATGAAAATTGTTTCTAACCTAAAATCAGGTAAAAGGCGAAAACGGAACGTTAAAATGGGCGTTTGACAACCAAATCTGTCCTAGTTTATTGTCTGTGGTGCAAAATATTGTGCTATAACGATGAAACGGAACGCAAAAAAAAATGCGTCATGTGTTACTGTCATTCGTAATTCGTTTATTCATTCCGTTTCTCCTTGAGTTCCGTGAATGTTCTCCCTGTGCTGTGTGGTGTTTTTGTTTTGGTTTTCTTCGACGACTTTGGCTTGTTTCCTGGACTTTGATTGTTTGCATTCCCGATTGAAATCCTGCTCAAAAGGAGGTTAGTGTACCCCACTTCATGATTAAAATAGGTTAAATCTGTTTCAAAACCGAATCAGAGCACCCCGACTCTATACAGTCTTGTGGCTACTACCCCTAGTGTATATAAAAAGCCGAAGGCGCGAAGGGAGGGCAGCCCCCGCCCGCCGTAATAAAGCTTAGGCATTAGGCCGAAGCTATGGAGGCGAGCACAGGTGCCTGTGCTTTGTTACGCAAGGGCGAAGGGGCTGCACTTCCCACAGCGCCGTAGCCGATGCAGAAGTGAATTTGTGATATAAAAGTGACTTCAGTATTGATAGGTACAAATGGTTCAAAAATTTACTTCTGCACTGGTAGGTTCAAGGTTAAAGGAAGGGGGGTTTCTACACTCCCAGCTTATAAGGAAGTTCTTCCATCTCCTCCCACCTTTACTTTAAAAATATAACCTGAATTTGTAGATTATAACCTCAAGAAAGTAAAAAATTTATTATAAAAAAACGATGCATTACCTTTTAATGGGGGGGTACCAGGGGGTAGGGGTCCACTCCCCCCCCCCTCCACCTGCCAAACGATACTAAATTTTAACCGTTTTAACTTCAAAATTAACGAAATTTCCTTACAAACTTTCATTTCCTATTTTATCCCTTAGGGGGCCTTAAAAGATGATTTTTCATAAACGCTGAAATACATTTTTTTTATTTTTTATCCAAAAGGCTTCATACTCAAGTTGACTCAGTGTATACTGATTTTGCGAAGGCCTTCGATCGTGTTAATCATCACATCTTACTGATCAAACTAGAACACATAGGCATCCATGGTAGTTTGTTCAGATGGTTTAGTTCCTATTTGCGCAGTCGTAGTCAAATAGTATCAATATATGGGTACGAATCAATTCCTTTTGAGCCAACAACTGGAGTTCCGCAAGGATCAAATTTGGGACCCTTACTGTTTTTAATATTTATTAACGATTTGTTGGGTAATCTGAATTGTGAATGTCTTGCGTACGCAGATGACTTAAAAATCTTTTGTAAAATTAAAACAGTTGACGATTGTGTCGCTATTCAAAGTGATCTCGATGTCCTACATCAACGGTGTATTCAAAATTATATGTCCCTAAACATAAGTAAATGTCAATTTATTTCTTTTACTAAAAAAGTTAACTTTATTAATTTTTCTTATAAAATAAATAACGTCGGACTTGACAGAGTCGAAATTGTAAAGGATTTAGGTGTATATTTTGACAGTAAATTAACATTCGTTCCCCATTATGATCATATTATAAGTAAAGCAAATAAATTGATCGGATTCATATTTCGCACTACAAAACCTTTCAAAAAAACTGAATCTATATTAATTTTGTATAATTCTTTGGTCCGAAGTACTTTGGAGTATTGTAGTTCAGTGTGGTCTCCAATTTATGCTAAACATGATTTAAGATTAGAAAAAATTCAAGCCCGTGTGCTACGTTACATCTGTGCAAAAATTGGCAAAAGGCGGAAATTAAGTACATATGAAGAACGATTAGATTATTTTAAGTTACTTACGCTCAATCAACGAAGAAAGGTTTCTGATCTTGTCATGTTGCATAAAATTGTAAACTCAACCGCTGATACAGACCTGCTGTCACACTTATCCTTTAAGTGTAACAGAAGATCTGTTAGACATCCTAAGCCATTTCATATACCTAATACAAATAACAATGTTTCTCATAATAACCCACTGTATCGAATGTGTCGTGAGTACAACAACATTGCAGAGGATTGTGATATTTTCTTTGACAGTCCTGGCTGCTTTAAACATAAATTATTTTTGTTATCAGACTAAGCTTGTATGTTTTGTAAATGTTAAAATTTATATAATTATATGTATTTAGTTATATTATATATTTATGTATATCTTCCTAATCTTTTTATAGTCATTTTATTCATGCTCTTTGTGTTCTAAATTGTCAATTGTTATATCTGTTATTTCCAATGTTGTGTACGGTTATTATCTAATTATGAACATTACTTGTTATTCGATTGTCAAAATGTTATGTGAATGTTTTGTTTGTAATTTGTTACTGTACCATTTAAATAACTAGAAATATAGACTAGAAATAATACTAGAAAAACTAGCGAAATTCCCATACAAACTTTCATCCCCTATTATGCCCCCTTAAGGGATGAATTTCGTAAAATCCTTTCTTGGTATGCGGCTCTAGTGTCAAAATGACATGTTCCTGGATCTAGCCGTTTGTGTCAGTCAGGTCAGGACTTGTCATTTCTTAAGTAAGTATACATTTGTTAAGTGGTTCCTATTAAAGGCTATTTTATTTTTATTTATTTTATTTTATGTGGATTGCAAACCAATGCTACTCGTAGAGACGTCCGTGATTCTACTATTAGTCACATATAAATAAATTATATTGTATGTTAAGTATTTATTCAGTTTATTAAAAGGTGTGTAATGTAATGGTATAGAGCAAAGAGGGAGTCAGGTCCCGGCACAGGTGCCACCGGTGGGGTCCAGGAGCGGCGGGGGTGTGAGGCGCGCGCCCACCACGTACTGGTGCTGCAACGCCTGGCGCGCCGAGAGCCGCTCAGCCGGCTCGTAGCGCAACAGGGCCTCGAACAGCTGCGGCAGCGCGCCGAGCTGAGCGGCGGGCGGCAGGAGACGGCGGGCAGGGCGCGGGGGCCAGCGGGGGAACGCGGCGCGATAGTCAGGCAACGCGCGCGCCGCCGGCCACACGCCCGCCGCGCCCGGCGTGCCGAGCGCACGGAACATACGGAACAGCTGATCGATCTCGCTGTCACCCGGGAACAGCGTGCGCCCGCTCGACTGCAAACAACAACCGGACCGCTATAGCAAACTGAGCATTATTAACTACCTAATTCTCAGAATGGGTAAAGTTTTGTATGAAAATCTTTTAAGTTACCTACATTACTGTTATAATGAAACTAAGTAGGTATCACTTAGAATTTTGATTTAACTTAAGGAAATTACAGAATTTTACAGATTATCAACGCAGTTTTCTTCAATTTTCGCTTCCACGCACAGTTTTGAGGCTCTGTTTTACAGATTATCAACGCAGTTTTCTTCAATTTTCGCTTCCACGCATAGTTTTGAGGCTCTGTTTTACAGATTATCAACGCAGTTTTCTTCAATTTTCGCTTCCACGCATAGTTTTGAGGCTCTGTTTTCGGAAATGTGTCTACTATGTATAACATGCACAGACACATTACTTCTGCAATTACATGCATAAAAAAAACAATAAAAATAATAAATATTATAACAAAACAAAATAATTATGAATAGTATAATTATATCATTATGAATACATATACTAATATTAGTAAATAGAAATAATTACAAATATACTCCTCTTTCGCGGCTTCAAGCCAGTTCAAGCGACTACAGCACAGTATATATTTATACTGTGACTACAGTCAGACGCGCTCTGTGCTTCTTCAAGCCAGTTCAAGCGACTACAGCACAGTATATATTTATACTGTGACTACAGTCAGACGCGCTCTGTGCTTCTTCAAGCCAGTTCAAGCGACTACAGCACAGTATATATTTATACTGTGACTACAGTCAGACGCGCTCTGTGCTTCTTCAAGCCAGTTCAAGCGACTACAGCACAGTATATACAGGGTGTCCCATAATAAGCGAATCAAATTGTTATGGGAGGTAGCTTAGTCCAATTCCTATCAAATAAAATAAACATAGGTGAAACAAAAGTTCGATGGTTTTTGAGTTAATTAACTTTTTCAAAAAAATTTGAAAACATCTTCCCGTCCCTGTTTTTTTGCTGTCATTACTTTATTTTTCAGTTAAGAATTTTTTTATTTTCAGAATATTATTTAAAAATAACTATTTCATGAATTGGCTACCAAACATTTTAGAAAAGTTACACCAAATTTAAATGGCAAGACTTTGTTTTCACTTCTTGTGTAAATTCGAAAAAAATCTTTAAACTTTGGATCTCTGTGATGAAAAAAAAAAGTATGGAGTGGGAATGATAAACTATTTTGAAAACTTGCTCATTTAATGTTATTTCCAAAAATGTATAACATTTGACCACTTACATTTCTTACATTTTATCTTACATTTCTAAAAAGAACATTAAATGAGCAAGTTTTTAAAATAGTTTATCATTCCCACTCCATACTTTTTTTTTTCATCACAGAGATCCAAAGTTTAAAGATTTTTTTTCGAATTTACACAAGAAGTGAAAACAAAGTCTTGCCATTTAATTTTGGTGTAACTTTTCTAAAATGTTTGGTAGCCAATTTAGGAAATAGTTATTTTTAAATAATATTCTGAAAATAAAAAAATTCTTAACTGAAAAATAAAGTAATGACAGCAAAAAAAACAGGGACGGGAAGATGTTTTCAAATTTTTTTGAAAAAGTTAATTAACTCAAAAACCATCGAACTTTTGTTTCACCTATGTTTATTTTATTTGATAGGAATTGGACTAAGCTACCTCCCATAACAATTTGATTCGCTTATTATGGGACACCCTGTATTTATACTGTGACTACAGTCAGACGCGCTCTGTGCTTCTTCAAGCCAGTTCAAGCGACTACAGCACAGTATATATTTATACTGTGACTACAGTCAGACGCGCTCTGTGCTTCTTCAAGCCAGTTCAAGCGACTACAGCACAGTATATATTTATACTGTGACTACAGTCAGACACGCTCTGCGCTTCTTCAAGGGAGGACGTTATCGAATAATTTTCCCGCGCCTTTTTCATTGCCTACTGTAATCTGGTCCCGTAGCATAGTTTTTAATCGCGCACGACGCCACTAGTTTAATTACATGTGCAAGGAGCGTGACGTAGGTACTGTTTAATCGCAAAAACATCGTGTCACACTCCTCGCACTTGTGATTCAACTAAGTGGCGTCGCGCGCGATTAAACACTGTGCTACAAGTGCAGGTCAGCATATACACCGTTTTATAGACTACAAAGCTTTGAGACTTTTAAACAGTGATTGTGTATTGTTATATTTACTTTGAACTGTACACCTGGAATAAACGCCTTTTTAATTTTAAACACAATATCAACGTTATTTTTAGCTATGCGATGAGTAAGTATATTAAATTACATAGGAAATTCCACAAATGACAGGAATAAAAAAGCATGAATAGAAATAAGTTCAATGTATTAACGGGATGTTTCCCAGTGACGCATCGCAGAGGCATTGTCGGCGTCACTCGTCCTGGTAACATCGATTTTATTTGCGAAGTTCGGTTGCGTGAGCCATTTTTTGTTCGTATTATTAAGTGTGTGTGTGTGCGTTTAGTGATAATTAGTGTCGTATATAGGTTAAGGCATGGTTGATTTGTTTTTGATAAATGATTTAAATGGAAATAAACAGTTAGTCATTTCTTTGTGAGCTCTTTGTTTTGATTTTTATTCCATTTCTGTTCCTAAAAGTATATTTTTAGACTGTTGTATTTTTAAATAAAGTCTTATTTTTACAACTTCTTATTTTGTTGTATTTATTGCCTCACATGTATTATATTTATTCCCATATTTTTATTTTGCTAAGTAAAAATATAATATTATGAAATCGAAGTTTGCCAAACTTACATTGTTTTATTGTATTTCCCTTATTGAACGAGTGAGCGAAGCGAACGAAGTTCTCCGACTCTACTTGAACAATCCGGCGTTTGTATGCATGTATGTATGTATGTATGCATGTATGTATGCATGTATGTATGTAAGAATATTTGTATGACGATAACTCGAGTATTGTTGATCGGAACGTCATGAAATTTGGTAGGCGAAAATGGGACAATTGATTTTTTAAATTCGAACATGAGTCAAATCGGTCAAGATCGAATCGCGAGTTCACAGTTCGGGGCGAACTACTAGTTATATTTTGTTTTTTTTTTACTATTATTTTACATTAAACCTGACCTGTAATAAGTTATATAACGTTGTATTACATAAATAAATATTTTTTATTCCATATTTATTCTTTCCCAATTTAAAAAGACTGAGTGAGGTAGGGAGGATAACTTTTTTTAAATTTTTATTTTAAACATTTACTAATTTTACAGCAAAATACAACTAAAACCATTGTTAAAGACTTTTACTCTGTGTGATATTTTGATGTGTGATTTACTCTGTACTACGTTACCATGGTAATTGTATTATAACACTTTCGCAAAGCTGATATTCTTGTCTAAGTTTTCCTCAACCTTTAACTAGCATCAGTCCCCAACATCGTGGTCCATTCGAGCAAACGAAGTACTGAGGTACAAGATTATCACCAAAATGTTAACAAGAGCAAAGGCTCGAAGCGAAAGTCAACTCGCATGACAGTTGTCATCCACCAGCAAAACGAGCCATGATAATATTCCCGATAGCTCTAACCCAGTATGTAATCAGCCTAGCAGCAGCAGATTATCAGTATCTAGTTCCAAAATTTCAGTTATATCCGTCGACGTGGTGAGGAAACAACTAGAATTAGAGGCTGCCAAAGAGAAAGCACGCTTGTTCGTCGCGACTGCAGAGGCAGAAGCTAAGTTGGAGGAGGTCAGGATGCGTGCGAAGATAGAAGAAACAAGAGAAAAAGTCAAGCTGGAGGAGGCAAAGTTGCAAGCTGAAATTGTGGAAAAGAGACTCAGTGCCAGCTTAGCAGAATTGATTGACGACTTCGTGAAGGTTCTAATGTGACGTCGTCAGCACGAAGGACTGAGGAATGGGTAGCGCGACAGAATGTTAATATTCAACACACCACCGCGACACAAAATATGCAATACTCAAACCCCGGTGCCCCCGCTGAACAAGATGATTGTCAAACAGTTCCTACTACTCATGATGACGATGTACGTTTAGCCTCTTCTGCCCCAAAAATGTCAGCCCCTTTAGCCCAAGGTAATGTTCAAAGCCATGCAATACTTAAGTTAGCTGATGCAGTGCATAATTTAGCTTTAGGTTGCGCTCGTAATTCTCAAGAAGCGAATGTTTCTGATAAGTTGATGAGTCGTATTGCGACACCTAAGGAGCTGCCAACGTTCAGAGGAGACCCTTTGGAGTGGATTTGTTATGAAAGTTTCTACGAGGAGTCCACGCAGGTTTGTCAGTTTTCTAACGTAGAGAATCTTTGTCGTTTACGTAAAAGTCTGCAAGGTGAAGCGAGAGAATGTGTTGCTGCACTTCTTATGGGAAATGTTTCTGCTGAAAATATCATGCAAACTTTGAAACTACGTTTCGGCCGACCTGAAATTATAATTACAAAAATTGTTAGCCAAATTCGAAAAATTCCGTCATTGTCTACGTCATATCACAATGACATCGTGTCATTTTCTATCAAAATAAAAAATTGCGTCGCTGCTGTCAAAACCATAAAGCAAGATGATTGTCTAAGGATTCCCGAACTTACGTCGGTAATACTATCTAAGTTACCATGTGCTTTGATCACACGTTGGGCGGACTATGTACACGAACATAGCGACAAAAGTTTTAGTATTACTCGCATGGAGCTTTTATCGGAATTTTTAGATAAAGAAGCGCAAAAGATTTCCAATATCGGTGTAGCTTTACTGAATGTTCCTTCTATTCAAAGAAAGACTGAAGTGATACAAACTCATTCTAATTTTCAGAAACAGCATCACCTAGTGCTAACACAAACAAAGGAAGCACAGACGAGTGCTACGAAAAAAGACGCGACGAAATGCCGTTTCTGCTTCAAGCGCTCTGATCATGTTATAACTGACTCTCCAAAGTTTAAACGCGCCCTTCGGAAAGATAAGTGGTCTTTCGTACGTAGAAATCGACTTTGCCCAAAATGCCTAATTTCAGATCATGACAAAAACGTATGTGATGCACCGATATGTAACATTGATAACTGCGGATTACCACATCACGTAATTCTTCACTGGCCAATTAAGACAACTGAGAGGTCTGCTAATGTTACCATGGATGAACCTTCTGACAATGTGGACCCCAGTAAACGTGCAGCCTTTGAATTTCTCGAGAATGAAGACTAACGCATGTGTAGCAAACGTTACACACTCAGAAAGTGCAACTACATCAGACTCAATTTTACCTTCACACGTGCTCCTGAAGCATGTTCGCGTCCGGATCCATGGCCCTAATGGTGACGTCGTTACTGATGCCCTCTTAGACGACGGTTCCACCATCACGATGATTAATGATAGGGTTGCGGAGCAAGCTGGATTGAAAGGTCGCACTGAAAGTTTACGACTACGTGGAGCTTGGGATAGTAGTATTCTAGTCTGTCAATCGGAGCTAATGACATCTGAGGTCTCTGGAGGAAATTCTGACCGCTTTAAGATAGTAGCACGTTCAGTTAAAGACATAAACCTACCGAATCAATATTTTCAACCAGACAGGTATGAATATTTGAATGAAATCAAAGATGTTCTATGTTCCGATCCCATGAAGCCCTTAATGATAATCGGTCAGGACAACTATCACCTGCTGGCGCTACTGGAGATTATAGAAGGCAACCCTAGTGCAACTCGTACTGTCCTAGGTTGGTCTGTTCATGAAAAATAATTAATGAAACGTCGTCCACATGGAAATACTAATGCTTGTAAGCTGTTCATAACCAGCTCTGACGAACGCGAAAGTAGTTTAGGAGAACTAAATGATCTTGTCAAACGCTCATATGCACTAGATTCTCTTGGAGTCAGCGCCAAGCCTCGACAGTGCTTAGAGGATGTAAGAGCTTTGAAAATACTTGATGCTACGTCTAAACAAGTTGATGACCACTGGGGAGTTGGTCTCCCGTGGAAAGATGATTCGTTAAAGATGAAAGATTCTTATCCTTCTGCATACATGCGACTTCAAGGCGTAGAGAAAAAGATGCGCTTAAACCCAGATTTCCGAGCTCGATACCGTAAAAGAGTACAACATCTTCTTGAGAATAATTATGCACACCTCTGTGAAGAACCTGATGATAATGTGTCTGTACTCGATCGAATTTGGTATTTGCTCCATTTTGGAGTTGACAATCCTACCAAAAAGAAACTACGACTAGTTTTTGATGCCACTGCGAAGCCTGAAGGCTGCTCTCTAAATGACTACCTACTTCAGGGTCCAGATTTACTAGTTTCACTTATGGGAATCTTGTTCAGATTCAGAGAGCATCGCATTGCAGTGACCGGCGATATCAAAGATATGTTTCTTAGAGTTCAAATTAGAAAGGAAGATCAAGATGCCCTACGTTTTCTCTGGAGAGATAATTTCAACAGTAATAAACCACCTGCAAAATATGTCATGAACTCTCTGATTTTCGGAGCATGCTGTTCTCCCTATGTTGCACACCGCCTCGTAGAGATCGATGAACTCACCAATTTGGAGGAATGGGAATTAAATGTCGCAGACTTCGCGACCAAAGAAGATGTTGACCATCTTCAATATGATCATCAATGGTTCCACGGTCCTAAGTTTTTGAGCCAAGATGAGATTATGTGGCCTCAACAAATGTTTACCAAAACGTCGGTATCTGTTGAAGATTTAGAGCTCAAGAAAGGAGCTGTGGTTACCGTTGTAACACCTTTTGAGTCATCTATTCCTGAATGTACTAGATTTTCATCATCGATACGGCTTTTAAACGCTACGGCCATACTTTTGCAAGCCATTGATAAGTTTCAGAAAAAAGGTGCAACAGTTGATTTTAAGCAACTAGATCGAGCCGAAGTTTTGATACTTAAGCAATCTCAAAATGATTCATTCCCTGAAGAGATAGCTCTCCTGAAAGACAATAACCCTATTCTAAAGAAAAGTAAACTTGCAAAGCTTTCACCTTAACTTGATAATGAAGGAGTTATACGAATTCATGAACGCATTGATGCTGCAGAAAATATTAGCATCGACTTAAAAAGGCCCGCTATTCTTGACGTTCGTCATCATGTTTCGCGTCTAATCATTAACTATTATCACAAACTGTTTGCTCACGCTAACAATGAAACAGTCATCAATGAACTTCGGCAAAGGTTTTGGATTATACATCTTCGACCATCAGTGAGAAATGTAGCGTCAAAATGTTTAATTTGCCGCATTAGAAAAGCAATGCCTGTACCACCGAGACAAGGAGATTTACCAGCAGGTCGAGTTGCGCATAGTTGTAGACCATTTTCTCATTGTGGTCTAGACCTTTTTGGACCTTTTGATGTTGCGGTTGGAAGAAGGCGAGAAAAAAGGTACGGAGTAATATTCACATGCATGACTGTGCGTGCCATTCACCTTGAGATTGTTCACTCACTGTCTACCGACAGTTTGATAATGGCTTTAAGAAGAATGGCTACAAGACGAGGATGGCCAACAGATCTGTACTCTGACAATGATACAAACTTACGCGGAGCAGATGTTGAACTTAATGCCTTGCAGACTAAGACTTCTAAGTACAGAATTAACTGGCATTTCAACCCACCTCTCAGTCCACATATGGGAGGTGCCTGGGAAAGGCTCATTCGCAGCGTAAAGACAGCGTTGAAGGTTATAATGAAAGAGAGAGCGCCACGAGATGAAATTCTTAGGACATTGATGTGCGAAGTAGAAGCGATAGTTAATAGTCGCCCGTTAACACACGTTTCGGTAAGCTCCTCTGATGATGTTGCTTTGACCCCATTTCATTTTTTGTTGGGTACATCATCGAATCTGCCTACTGGTTTGTCGGATGCTACCGATCTATGCTCAAGAAAACAAGTCGGCGATGTGGTACTCATCGTTGACCCAAATTCTGAGAGAGGATACTGGCCGCGTGGCAGGATTGAAGCGGCGTACCCTGGAGCCGATAGCCGAGTGAGGGTTGTCGACGTGAGAACATCACGCGGCACGGTGCGCCGCCGCTCTGTATTACGACTCGTTCGTCTGCCTTCAAGCCCCAGGGGTGAAGAATGTTAAAGACTTTTAGTCTGTGTGATATTTTGATGTGTGATTTACTCTGTACTACGTTACCATGGTAATTGCATTATAACACTTTCGCAAACCTGATATTCTTGTCTAAGTTTTCCTCAACCTTTAA
The DNA here is from genome assembly GCA_934047225.1 of Ypsolopha sequella. Lineage (NCBI taxonomy): Eukaryota > Metazoa > Arthropoda > Insecta > Lepidoptera > Ypsolophidae > Ypsolopha > Ypsolopha sequella. The sequence goes on along the minus strand of OW203990.1, from coordinate 30,408,504 downwards.
CTAGCATCAGTCCCCAACAACCATCAATGATAAAATTTCAAATGACGATAACAAAACTAAAAATAAATAACACGTCAATAGAATCAAGACCGTTTTGCGAGCTACACTTTTGCACCTGCGCTGGAGTCGCCTGTTAGACTGGCCAGTTACCGGGCGTAAATACCTAATATGGAATCGAGCTCGCGCGGTGAACAGCTCGAGCCTCTCTCTACATACAGAGTACAGACAGATCTAGTCTAGCTGCAGCGGCCACAACAATGCCCTAACTTTCCCCCAGTAATCCGCTTTTGTAATCAAGACTCGTTGTGACGCTAATTGTACTTGCTAGTTGCTATGCTACCTTTTACGCATTTGTAACTTGTGATCCAGTCTTGGGTAGGTTTTGTCCGAATTTGGTGGATTAGTACAGTTTGTTGTTATACGAGTAGCATAGCAAAATTAACTCGTACGTTGAATTTGGGTTTTTAAACCCGACCCATCTGCGGTCGTCCGATTGTACTAGCAATTTTGATTACAACAGTTATGTTAGCATTTTTAGACGATTTTGACCCTTCGAGCATTGCCATAAAGGTTCGAGTTCGAGGACGAGAGAGGACATATGTGACTAGAACAGGCTAGTCGCTGGTCGAGTAGTTCTAAAATTACAATTTTACAGCACATATTTTTTTAATTTGTTCTGATTTTTGGAAGTGGCGATTTGTTACCTCTAGATGGATTGATGTATTGCGGGAGTTGGAGGGATATTTCCAATTCGGAAAAATAGGTAAGTCTTATTTTATCTGAAAGTCACGTGGGAGGGAGTTAAAATGTTTTTTTCTTGAATTTCGGATAATAAATATTTTTCTTCTCTTCTCATTACAGGGTTTTTTTGTACTTTTGTACTTCATTTTCAATTTATATAGTCCCGTTCGTGCCAGGAGTTACTGAAACATTTTATTTCAGTCCTCGGGTGGGAATATCTGATTCCAGTTCTCAGGTGGGACATTTTGAACCTCACGTATGTAGAGGGTTTTTCCTTTACCTGATTTCGCCGTGGCTGCCATCTTGCAGTCCGCAGTGGCAAGTCCTTTGTTAGAAGTTTACCATGTGGCCGCAAATGTTTCAAAATAATTTTACCTTCACCTGATATCGCCGTGGCTGCCATCTCGCAGTCCGTAGTGGCAAGTACTTTGTTAGAAGTTCACCACGTGGCCGCAAATGTTTCAAAATAATTTTACCAAGTAATTTCTTTTGTCGAATGATTTTCCGTTAGCTCCTCTAATGGTAAAATGGTAAATTGAATGTCGTAAAGACTAAGTATATGTTTTTTTTTTTTATATTATGCTAATATACAAAGATTATAGAACATGAACCATGCGGCTTTTCCGCGAATGAGGTCGGATGTTTTTTTTTAACTTTCCATTCCGTAACAATTCTGGAATTTACTAAATTTAATCTGGGAAAATGTTTAGCTCTGAAGGCTACATCCTTTTTATATAAATTTTATTTTTTTAAGTTATTTGTGGTTTTTTGTTATGTCTTCTAGACTTTTGATATTTTTTGACAATTAAATTTGAAATTCTGTAACTGAAACCAGCGTTTAGATTGTCAGCTGTCAACTGATCGTGTGCACATGTGTTTTGCTTCCAACTTGAGTTTTCTGCAATCTTTTCGTTAATATTACCTCTTTTATTCGTTTTTGTCATTAATCTAATCCCCATAATCATAATTAATATAGTTTTCGTGTAGTTTTTTACTTTAATTTTTCACCTGTTCCATGTTTTACAAATATGTCCCTCCATAACATCAATCCCAAACCTCCCGACCCCCTGGACCGGAATCTGAATTCTTCCAATTCAGAATACGAATCCGATAATAATATGGAATCATATCATAACGAATCTTTCTTCTAATTCCACCATTTTCTCGAAACGTCAGGAGTTAAAACACAAAATTATCGCCAACAACCATGACTACTTTTCCAAAAAAACATTTAAGGCGTTTGATGGCGATGAACTTACCCGAAGTAATAACGACATCACTCCCCCTATCTCCCCCTCTTTGCAAATACTGTTGTTGGAACTACCCCTCCACCCCTAAAAACCACTCTACCAATAATTCAATCAATCAACAAAATCCACAAAGCTCCCCTACACAATGGCGGCAAATATATTACCCAGAAGACCTTGGTCCATATATAGCTTACGTCGAATTAATAGAATCAACACCATCTTCTGGTACTTTCCTACATCCCGTAAAATTTGGATCATTTTTGTTCAAAAACAAAATGTTCAACATCCTAGAGGACGGAATTAAAAGAATTGGCAGAAACAGACTCTCCATTACTTTTAATTATTACAAAGATGCCAACGAATTCCTGATAAATGATATCCTTCCAAAACATAACTTTAAAGCATATATTCCCTCACATAACATCACGAGGATGGGGCTTGTTCGAGGCGTACCAACTGACTGGGCGGGACAAGAAATTATTGAAAGCATTAAACTCCCGTCAGGCACTGGTAACATAGTTAAAATAAGACGATTAAATAGGAAAGTTGCCACACAAGACTCCACTGTTCCCTAAACGATAACCCAAACGATAGTCCTAACTTTTGACGGTCAAATCCTCCCTAAAAAAATATTCTGTTATTACTCAGTCCTTGAAGTTGAAAAATACATTTTCCCAACAATACAATGTTCCTCCTGCTGTAGATTCGGCCACACCCGAGGAATCTGTAGATCTAAACCAAAATGCTACAAATGCTCAGGTGACCATTCTGGGGACTCATGTTCCATTGGAAATAACGAAGCAATCTGCCTTTACTGCTCCAGTTCACACTTTGCCACAGAACGAACTTGTCCAGAACAGCATAGACAGGCTAACATTAAGAATTATATGTCGTGTCATTCAGTTTCTTACATGGATGCGAGTAAAAATTTCTCCTCGATCAAAAAATCATTTTCAGAAGTTCTATTTTCATCATCCCTTGCTGCTTCTCACATTATGCCTCAGAAACCTCACTCCGATTCCCGGACCACCATAAAATCACAAAACAACATTAAAAAAAACTATTCTCAAAACCCTCTCCCCGTCCCGTTTTTTGTCCAGGATATGACCAACTAGCTCACAATAACATGATCAAGAGTTTTACGATCCCCTCTCCTTCTAATGGTTGTGCCCTTGAAAATAATTCCTCTGCTCCTTCTGATAAAACCAGTCGTATTGAGGACAATATACACTCAACCAACCATCTCAACCATAATATAAATTATTTTCAAATGTAACTTACCGCACGACGTTGCTACAAAAATCATCAACTCTTTGACACAATCATTATTTATTTCACTTAATCATGGATAGAATCCTTCAGTGGAACATAAGAAGCATCTTAAACAAACGTTCTGATTTCCTCTACCTCCTTAACTAATTAAAACCCTTTTTATGTGCAATTTCAGAAATCTAGCTCAGCCCAGGTTCTATTTTTAAGATCTCAGGCTATAAATGCATTAGAGATGATAGAAGTGACTACTATGGTGAAGTGCTATCTCCACAAAAGAAAAATCCCCTTTTCTATAATTCCTTTACAACATAACAACCCCAATGTGAATGCTGTAGCTATCATAGTAAAAAACATTACTACATATCTATATACCTCCCCAAAAAAAGACAACTCTTTTCTTTCAGCTATTAGCAATATCCTTAAGAAATTCAAATATCTGGGGAGCACGATTACATCCAAGTGCCTTCTTGACGATGAAGTCAACAGCAGAATAGGAGCAGCTGCTGCAGCCTACGGCAAACTTCGTCCCAAGGTGTTCCGGTCACATGACCTAAAGCTCCATACAAAGGTCTTTGTGTACATGGCGATAGTTTTGTCTAATCTTCTTTATGCCTCCGAACCGTGGTGTCCATACTGAAAGCATATCCGCACATTGGATAGGTTCCACCTCAAATGCCTGCGTGACATCCAGAACATCCACTGGTCGGACCGTGTGAGAAACACAGAAGTTCTGCGACGTGCTGATGTCGGTGGGATTGAGGCCTATCTAATAAGGCGTCAGCTGCGATGGTGTAGCCATGTTTCCCGAATGTCTGATGCCAGGGTGCGAACTGCAGGAAGGGAAACGGACACAGGGCGGCCAATTTCTGCGGTATAAAGAAAAGTTTCTGCCACATGAAGAAATGTGCAATAGACCCAGCACAATGGGAAACACTGGCAGCAGACAGACCGCATTGGAGGCAGGCTGTGGACACTAAGGTGTATGCTTTCGAGTCGATTAGATGCGCTGAGCTCGACACAAAACGTGACCAGCTTAAGGCCCGACCACCAGTGGCCATCAATTATAATATAGTTGGAGGGGTGCTGACGTGCAGTGAATGTGGTCGCACGTTCACTGCAAAAATCGGCTACGTCAGTCACGTGAGGGCTCACCAGCGCCGCTCTCAGCAGTGACAGTCGCTGTGACCGAAAGCGGCCTTGAAGAATTGATTGATATCCTTAATAATGGTGATTGGTCTAAATTCAGTGATTTAGTTGACCATGATATTAAAAATCTTCCTACTCCTTCTTCATCAAAGACTGCATAAATAAATTCACAGATTCTCTGATATCTGCAGCAAACGCTATTTTAAAAAAAATAACTCTGATAAAGGTAAAATTAGTTCTCCACCTTGGTGGGATCATGAATGTTCCGAAGCTATAATAAAAATGTAAAGAAAAAGAATTGGTCTGCCATAATTTCCTTAACCTCTCCAACTTTTTAGATCTCAGGAACACCGAAGCAGCGACAAAAAGACTTCTCCGTAAAAAGAAATAACAAGGCTGGAAAAATTTTTGTTCCTCTCTCTCTCAAACACCTTCAAGTATTGTCTGGAAAAACATTAGATCAGGTCGTAATGAAGATAACGAAGATGATCCAATTTTGCTTTCTCCACTTCCTGGGTAAATAAATTCATGGATAAACTCGCCCCACCCACAGTTCCTAACTATGACTCCATGCCATACAACTACACTTCCTCTTCCTCTAGCCCTCTTGACTCTCACTTCACGCTCCAAGAACTCTCTCTAGTACTAGACCATGTCAAATTCACAACGCTGAAGAAAAACATGCCACAGAAATTATAGAGAACACTGCTTCTCGACTCCCTGATGGAAACTATGAGGTAGGTTTGCTGTGGAAAGAGGGTGATCTGATTGTTCCCAACAGCTAACCCCTGGCAAAGCCCCTCACCTTGGAAAAAAAAATGACAATACGCCGAGCGCTACCGAAATAATATACGCAACACTATAAATGAAAACTTTGCAGAACTATGCGAGGAAAACAATGATATTCCAACCCTGGATCTATTACCATAGACTAAGTATTACTAAATATTTATCCTATTTGTATCCTATTCAATAGGATACAATTTTGAGTCGGTATGGCAATAACAAAACTAAATAGTACATTACGATACGAGAGCGATGAAACGTTTTCTGACGAGTGTGAGTTTGCGGCACGAGCCGAAGGCGAGTGCTGCAATCACACGAGTCGAGAAAAGTTTCTCGCACGAGTTTCGTATAATTTTTTATAGCAAAAGTGCGGAAAATGCCGAAATTTATACGCACGGTGTGCTATAAAATAAATAACATGTCAAAAAGGATCAAGATCGTTGCGCGCACTATGCACCGGCATTGAAGCCCACCTGCAGATCAATTTAAACTGAAGTTTTGCGTGCGCGGCATCTGATTAAAGCAAGATAGAGTAAAAAAACAAACGCGTTTGAGCAGGACTGAATTTTAGCATAGTGCAGCCTCTTAATATACAGTTTAAACTTATTCTCTGACATAGTAAGGACCTCCTTTAAAAGTTTATTGTAAAATCTTATACCATATTTGCTCGCCAATCCTCGGGAAAGACTCAATATTTTTCTGACATATCTGGAAATATTACTCAATACTGGTAAACTGACACCAGTATATAGTTGGAAGTGTCTTAACGATTTAAAAATTCAACCGATTTAAAAAGAGGGATCAATTTACTCAACTTCATTAAATCAGGAAAGACACCATCATCTACACATTTATTAAAAATTAAAGCTAAATAAGGAGCTATTAAATCAATTACAGAACTTAAAACTTTAACAGATAGGCCCCATAAATCCTCATCTGTTTACCCGACTACAGCAAATAGAAGCAAAAAGGAGGGTTATGATTTTGACCGGCATGTATGTATGAATGTTCATCTGTTCTCTCATTACTTCTAAACTACTTATCATAATTTGACAAATGAGGTATCGGTGGAAGCGCCTTGATCATGATCATCCGCTGGTTATAGGATACGTGACGTTATATTAAATTGAATATAGCGCCCTCTAGAGGGCATAAAGTCATAAACTAAAAAAAAAGTATTTATTATGCAATGAAAGGGCTTAATTCGCACATTTCAAAAATATATATATTGTTAGCTGTTGCTCGCGGCTTTACTTGCCTGCACCCGATAATTGGGAATAATTTCTATAAAATCAAGCTTCACTTCAATGCTTCCCAAAAAAAATATACATATAATAAATACGTATGTATATATAAAGCGGCTCTGCATATACTTTATCACGAAAATATCCGCAAAATAATTTAAATAAAAAATGAGTTCAAAAACTAAAACCCGACTACTGTAATATCACGCTCTAAAAAGTATGAAACAAGAAAATATTCTTATCTAAAATTGTTCTGTACAAACGAATCAATATTCATCGTCTATTAAATAAACAACTTACACGTAACACATTTTCATGTATTTAATAAATATTCATGTGATGTTCAGAAGACAGCCGTGGTAGTATGCCCAACACTCTAAAAAAAAACAATACATTCGTCAGCGATCATAAGCTTTAGAGCAAAATGGCACATGACCACGGCGATCCTCTGAACATCACTATGAATATTTATTAAATACATTAAAATGTATTACGTGTAAGTTGTTTATTTAATAGACGATAAATATTGATTCGCTGGTGCATAACTATTTCAGATGAGAATATTTTCTTGTTTCATACTTTTTAGAGCCTGATATTACAGTAGTCGGGTTTAAGTTTTTGAACTCATTTTTTATTAAATTTAGAGATTAAAATGCTAATGACAGTTAATGAGTTAATATGTTTAAAAGCAAATACAGAATGCTACTGAGGCACGTGCTCACTCAAAAGATCCTGCGCAAGTCCTGGGCTTAAATAACAATTCTTAATTAAGAATTCTTAGAATTGGCGCTTGCATCACGCTTTGAGTGTTGTTTTTGGATCGGCTTACCACTGTCATAATTCCACCCATCGCCACTGGAACTACCAACAGCATTGCCCTAATTTACCATCACTACATAGTATAAAACAAAGTCGCTTCCCGCTGTCTGTCCCTATGTATGCTTAGATCTTTAAAACTACGCAACGGATTTTGATGTGGTTTTTTTTAATAGATAGAGTGATTCAAGAGGAAGGTTTTTATGTATAATAAATGCCCGTGCGAAGCCGGAGAGGGTCGCTAGTATTGTATAAATACTCCAAATTATGTTACTAATGCGGCGGTAGCTCAGGCGGTAGAACGCTAGCCTCTCGGTATTGAGACCCAGGTTCGATCCCCAGTCGAGCAGGCATCAATGAGTTTTTCGGAATTATGTGCATAGTATGTATTTGGATTACCTAATACTTACCACTTGCTGAACGATGATGAAAAACATCATGATGAAACCTGCATGCCCTACAAAGCGTGTAATTGTGCCCGAAGAACTATCACAGTAGAGCGTGTAAAAAAAAGGACTTTTTCAGTATCGCGATTTTTTTATCACGAAATTATTTTTTCGAAAAGCCTTTAGATTTGAGAAGGCGGAGGAGTAGAGCCTGGCTCCGAGCAGGATCTCGGGCGCACGCGCGGTACCACAGCTTCACAACCTCGTGCATGTAGCTAGAGAGTTCTCGACTCAGTAGCAAGGAGGCCCGCGCTCACACTCACCATCTCCGCGACGATGCAGGCGAGGCTCCACAAGTCGACGGCGGTGGAGTAGAGCTTGGCTCCAAGCAGGATCTCGGGCGCGCGGTACCACAGCGTCACCACCTCGTGCGTGTATGCGCGCAGCGGCAGCGCGAAGGCGCGCGCCAGCCCGAAGTCGGCGAGCTTGATGTGTCCCGCCGCGTCCACAAGCAGGTTCTGCGGCTTCAGGTCGCGGTGCAGTACGCGGGCCGCGTGGCAGTACGCCAGCGCCTCCAGCAGCTGCCGGCAGTAGCTCTGCACGAGGGGCGCGGGGAGGGGACCACGCGTGCGGTCCAGCAGCCGCTTCAGGTCACAGTGCATATACTCGAACACGAGGTAGAGCGTGTGCTCGGCTACCAGCACGTCCAACAGCCGCACCACCCCCGCGTGTCGCAGCCCCCGCAAGACCGAGATCTCCCGCAGCGCCGTCGACGGCACGCCCTCCGGCTCGCTGCAAGCATTTTACACTTACATTGTGTTTTAGGTGCTGGAAACAAAATACGAGCTCGAAATATTTGAAATTTTTGATACTTGGTGTTTTTATGCTAGAGATGCTCTGCGGATTGAGCGTTTGGGGTGGCTAATAAATGTTCAATAGGGTGTTCAAGAGCCCATTTTGGGTTTTGATTATTAAGTTCTGGATAAATTTTTGGTACGAGCTTGTTGCGTATTTCCTCAACTGTATTGAATTCGTCCTTTCGTCGCGACCAATTCAGTACGCTTTTGAAAATCAAAACATGTTGCGAAAACGTATCGATTCCCCATTCAGCTCCATTGGTAGACAAATTCAACACGGGTTTGTGCATTTTTAGGGTTCTGTAGTACCTAAAAGGTACAAAAGGAACCTTTATGGTGAGACTCCGTTGTCCGTCCGTCCGTCCGTATGTCACAACCTCATACCTCAGTAACTCGCAACAAAAGTGTGTAAAAGTCAATAATTATATTAGCTCTGACCTTGACATAAAAATCGGTGTCCCTCAAGGCAGCATCCTTGGCCCTACCTTGTTCTTGATATATTTAAATGATCCTTGCAACCATCAATAAAAACATGGCACCTTGATATCGTACGCCGATGACACCGTGCTATTATTTACGGGAAATACTTGGAATGACGTCTACAGCCAACAAGGAATGTTGCAAACAAGGAATTGCTCTACCAAGTATATTCAGCCTTATGTCAATCTATACTAACATACTGTATTTCATCATTTTATTTTATTAAGGAACAAACAGTCATACATAAAACTAAATAACACGAAGTATTGTTTACTAAACGACCTATAGTTCCCTTAAATTATCCACTTATCTAAATACAATATCATCACTTCAACAACTTAATATAACTCTTAAATTTTAAATAACTAAACTTTAAATGTGTTTTCTTGCATAATTTTTAACAAAATTCAAACTGTTACAAAACAAATCTATTTCAGCGAACCCATCGTTGTAAGTCTTACAACTTCGTCTAATAAAACTGTTAGAGACAGCTACTTTTACCCACTGCAATCGAAAAAAGATGTTTATTACGACAGCTGCGTTCGCGCCTACGAGGTACACGAAAGAGAATCTGTCGTAGTAATTCCGGAGCATCGATAGAATTACTAAGAAATTTGTATAAAATATTATATCTAAATATTTATGTCGGTCGCACAACTTCATCATTTTATTACGCTGTAAAGAGGTTGGATAGTCTATGTAAAACTGAACTGTTCTATATTCTAGATGTGATTTTTGAAAAATGGGTGCCAAACTGTGCTGGCAAATTCAAGATGACTCCTTACGTAACTGTTGTATAAGAGTTAATAGGTTAGTGCTCTTTTAAAGGATTTGCCAACACGTAAGATGAAAGCTAGCTGTTTATAAGCTTTCTTTAAGACAGCGTCTATATGTGGTACAAATTTGAGCTGGCTATCCATTTGAACACCCAGGTAACTAGTCTCTGCAACACGTTTTAATATCTTATTACATAGTGTATATTCATACTTTATAATTTTTCTCTTTCTGGTAAAAGATATAACATGACACTTATCTGGATTTAAAAATAACTTATTTATGCCACAGAAGTGTTCAAAATTTACTAAATCGTTTTGAAGAGTTTTACAGTCATTATCGTCACATATTATTCGAAAAATTTTAGTGTCATCTGCGTATAAAAGCGAAATTTTGTTTTTGATGCATTTCGGTAAATCATTAACATATAAAACGAATAGCAACGGTCCCAAATGCGAGCCTTGCGGCACTCCTGAGCTAATATACTTTTATGAAGAGCAATGACCACAAAGAACAACAGCCTGACATCTGTTATCAACATAAGATTTTATCCACCTAAGCTAGTCGCCGTGGATACCGAGATACCCGTGGTATACCACGTCGACCTGACAGTTATCATTCATGGCATTTTCAATACTCCTACCCCTACAGAAACCGTGCTGATTAGGAGAGATATGACGAGCTACCGCTGCGGACACCTGCGTTGTGACTATTTTTTCAAAAATTTTGCTAAATTGGCATAACTTGGATATTGGCCGATATTTCTCTATATTATTACTAATAGTACCCTTGGGAATATGCGTGATCCATGCTCGTTTCCAGATTTCAGGAACACATCCAGCTTTGAGGGAGCTCATGAAAATCAAAGTAATAGGCAACGGTAATGTTTCAGCGCAACGTTTTATAAGTAAGGGATGTATACCGTCCGGGCCGGAGCTCTTACTTGTATTTATTGACTTTAGATGTTCAAATACTATGTATTGTGTAATTTCTATTGAACTGATATCAATGATTGCATCTGTAGGAGGGTGCAAGGTATTTATATCAATAGGGACAGTACTGGGTTTCTCAAAAACAGAGTGGAAATGATTGTTAAACAAATTGCATATTTGTGCAGTGTCAGTTGTAGAAATATCTTTATAGGACATTAACTTTGGAAGCACCCTACTAGAACGAATAGATTATAAAAATGCGTACAGAAATATTTAGGATGGCTTTTTATTTTTTCTTCAGAGTAGTTGAAATAATCGTTATAACAGGTTGCCTCCATTTTGATGAATATTTTTCTTAGTAACTTGAAACTTTGGTAATCTAAGGGGTTACCATACCGCTTCCAAAGTCTGTGGTATTTACATTTTTCATCCATTAATTTTCTTAGTGGTTTACTGTACCAGACTGGGCGTGATGCGGATGTGCATATGGTACGTTGAGGTATGTATTTCTTCATTAAATTATTTAAAACGTCATAAAACTTGTGTACTATATCATTAGTGTCCAAGTTATAAAACAGACTGATCCAATCGATACCTGACAGTTCACTGTTGTATCATGGGGCGGAGCTCCCAAGACCACTCTGATTACACTTGAACGAGCTCAAAGAACAATACTAAAGGTTTCTACCTTTCGGCCATTTTACTTCCCAACCAGGGAACTATATCATTGTTGGTCAGTCCTAACCATACGACAACTATCTTAGCTTAGACTGTTAGACCCCAAAAAAGGCATCAGTTTAGTTTTCTGGAAGAAAGGATGCCACTTGCCACAGTTGTTTATTGGACCAATATCTACCGATAAAGATCGGTAGCCTTCGGGAGCCTCTTCAATTTGGAGGGGGAAGGGGGTTCAAAGATGCACTGCGCCAAGCGTCATTTAAAAAAATTAAACTGTCTGAGTTTGTCAACTACATCAAGATGGGTGTCTTTTTCAGGTAAATTAAGGACGTAGAATTCATTTCTGGCATAAAAATTTGAGATATTTCCCTCCCTATTTTGAGATAGTCCCCGTTGTCACCTGATTTAAAAAGGGGGATCAATTTACTCAACTTCATTAAGTCAGGAAAGATACCATCATCTACACATTTATTAAAAATTAATGCCAAATAAGGAGCTATCAAATCAATAACAGAACTTATAACTTTCACAGATAGGCCCCATAAGTCCTCGGTTTTTTTTTTCAAGTTAAGTGATTTGTTAAAAAGCAAATGCAGAAATACACTGAGGTAAGTGATCCATTAAAAGATCCTGCGCAAGGTCCTTTGGAACGGAAGGTGGTACACCCCTAAGGATTGGACCACGGGGTGCCAAAAGTTTTTTTTTAATGTCAAAGCTTTGACGGCCTGTATCTCCCAAACGCCTGGAGTTAAACCAATGTTGATGGGTGTCTAGGAAAAAGTCTCGACGAGATCTACCTGCTGAAAGTGTCAAAACTTTACAGGCCCATGTTCATGGTACTCTAAGAAAAGAGCTCGGCGAGATCTAGATGAAGATAAAAAAAAATGGATTTTGATCGGCCATATCTCCTGAATGGATAATCGTAGGGAGTTTGGGTTTAAACTATAGTGATTGGTCAAGCTAGGACTACATGACCAAAAAAAAATTTTGAATTTGACAGGTTTTGACAGGTCCAAAAAAGTATTTTGATTTGCATGAAACTCGGTATCAAGGGGCATTCGGGGTTGCCGATTACGTATTAAAATTTTACATTTTTTGACAACTGATAGGGATTTTTTGACACTTTTTCAGAAAAACCGTGAGTGTTTGGCACTCTGGCGAGGCCAAAGGCCGAGCCAAGTTCCACGAGGCCGAAGGCCGAGTAGTGTGTTTCTAGCGAGGCCGAAAAACGAGCATGCAAGCTTTTTGGCCGAGCACTACACCTTCACTCCCAGAGGGAGCGAGAGCATTTAAAATGTTTGTTTCTGAAAAAAAAATCATTTGTTTCCTGTAGGCCACGCAGGCGAAGCCGCGGGCAGAAGCTAGTGATCTATAATTGTAATTTTTTTCATATTTTTATACTCTAACAATAAACTAAAAACTAGCTGTGCTCTCCCGAAACTCGTAAGTGATTCAAAAACCATCACCAACCCAACTGAAATTTTCAATACCTTCAATAATTACTTTTCATCTATTGGACCGCTATTGGCTAAAGAAATCCCCTCATTCCTCCACAAAAATGACACTAGCATCCCATCACCAAGTTCCTCAGACAGAACATCACAACTAATAGACCTAGCACCTACTACGGATAGTGAAGTAACTAAAATAATAGATGAGTTAGATCCCAACTCAAGTACTGGCTTGGATGGCATCAGCACTAAAGTTATCAAATGCCTGAAAACTTTGATAGTCCCTCTACTAACAGGACACTTCCCCGACAGGCCGATTTCAGTTCTTCACTAAGATCAGAAGAAAATAAAAAAATAAAAAAAATTGTGATGGTAAAAAAATTTCGGTAGGAATTTTTATCGATCTGAAAAAAGCTTTCGATACGGTGAGTCATGGCCTACTAATACGTAAACTCAACTCGATTGGAGTAAGCGGTACCGCACTCAGTATGTTTAGATCGTACTTGATAAATAGGAAGCAGATAGTAAAAATCAACGAATATCAAAGTGAACCCAAACTTATATCCTTTGGTGTCCCACAGGGATCAATTTTGGGCCCTTTATTATTCTTGATTTGTATAAACAGCATCACTGACTTAGGATTACATGGCCATATAACCCTATATGCAGATGACACATGCCTATTCTACTTTAGCTCCTCCATACGTGATATTTTTGCTTCAGCACAAGAAGACTTGAACGTTCTAAACTTCTGGTTCCAATCAAACTTGTTAACAATCAACGTCTCTAAAACATCTTATGTTATATTTAAAGCAAAAAACCAACCTATTCCTACACACCCGCTTTTAACGATCAACAACGTACCAATACAAGAGAAATACGAAGAAAAGTTTCTAGGACTGCGAATTGACAACCGATTAACGTGGAAGCCGCATATTGATTATCTTGAGAAAAAACTGTCTTCACTAATGGGTTCTTTACGCGCATTGTTCGCTCCCTCCCTCGAAAAGTGCGAATGACAATATATTATTCATTGATAAAATCACATCTTATATCTTATCGAAATATGGGGCAGTGCATGTAAAACTAGTTTATCTGGCCTGCAGATCATACAAAATAAACTATTTAAAATGTTATTTCACTATCCCTACTTAACACCAACAACTACAATATACAAACAAACCAACATCATGAACCTAAAACAATTATATACTTACTGCACCTGCATCCTCGTTAGGAAAATATTAAGATAATCAATACACACATCAATCTCATTTATCCAACACAGGCAAGTGTCTAAACGCTCCACGAGACGGCCGAGGTACATCATGCTACCAAAGATCCGAACAAATTATGGAAAACGAATGTTTACTTACGAAGGAGCGCAACTTTTTAACAACTTACCTTCAGAAATTAAAAATATCGAACTTTTTAATAATTTCAAACGTAAATTAGCACAACATATTTTAAATAACTAATATATTAACTTATGACTCCGTTGTCCGTCCCTCCGTCCGTATGTCACAGCCTCATAACTTTAGCACCGTTAAAGATAAAAACATAAAATTTGGCACAAAAATAGCATTAATTTGCCCACATATCACAGTGTAAAAAAAATATGAAAAATTTTAAATTGTTAAAAATATTTCCAAAACAAAAGTGAGAAGAATAAAAAATATTATCCTAAAAATACAACAAGTATATCAAATTGTAGCTATTAAAAAGTTAATTGTGAAAATATATGCTTTTAGTATATGTACTGGTACTAGTTTCGAGAAATCTTAAAAAAAAACACGAAAATATGTATGTCCCCTCCCTTATCTCCGAAACTGGTATAGCGAAGAATATAAAAAAAAATCGATTACAGATTATAACTGGCCAATTACAGGAAAACTATAACGATTACAAAAAAATTTATACTTGCGATTGTCGGCACTTGGTGAAACTTGAAACACATCTTGAATTAAAACACTTGTACTAGTAGTTTCACTTTATTTGTGTTAACTCCCGACCGGTTTCGGATTTTATTCCATTTTCAAGGGAAGATCTTAATTAAAATATTTTACATGACTCCAGGCACTAGCTCTGAGCAACGTAAACAACATTATCATTGTTTACGTTGCTCAGAGCTAGTGCCTGGAGTCATGTAAAATATTTTAATTAAGATCTTCCCTTGAAAATGGAATAAAATCCGAAACCGGTCGGGAGTTAACACAAATAAAGTGAAACTACTAGTACAAGTGTTTTAATTCAAGATGGATTACAAAAAAGTTAAGCACAAATGAGAAATATAAAAAAAATTGTAAAATAAATTTAAAAAAATATTTTAATTATCAAATTGTAGGTACTAAAAAACTGATTGTAAAATATATACTTTTAGTATATTTACTGGCACTGGTTTCGAGAAATCTTTAAAAAACCCCAAAAATATGTATGTCCCCCACCCTTATCTCCGAAACTGGTAGACCATATAAAAAATATGAAGAAAATTTCGAATACAGATCATAACTGGCCAATTACAGGAAAACTATAGCGATTATAAAAAGTTGAACACAAATGAGAAATATAAAAAATATTGTAAAATAAATAAAAAAATATTTTACAAAAATACAACATGGGTATCAAATTGAAGGTATTAAAATGCTGATTGTAAAAATATATAGTTTGGATATATTTAATTGCATCTAATTCGAGAAATCCTTTAAAAACCACAAAATATGTATGTCCCCCCCCCCCCCCTTATCTCCGAAACTGGTAGATCGAAAAATATGAAAAAAATGACGATTACAGATCATAACTGACTAATTACAGGAAAGCTATAGCGATTAAAAAAAAGTTGAACACAAATGAGAAATATAAAAAATATTGTAAAATAAATAAAAAAATATATTACAAAAATACAACATGGGTATCAAATTGTAGGTATTAAAAAGCTGATTGTAAAAATATATATTAAGATGTATTTAATTGCATCTTATTCGAGAAATCCTTGAAAAACCATTAAAAAATGTATGTCCCCCCCCTTATCTCCAAAACTAGTGGACCAAAAAATATGAAAAAAATCATGGTAATATGTGTGTGAATGCTCCAAAGAGCTTACTTACTTTGAATCTGTGAGCAGTGTAATACACCTAAGGTACAGTCAGTACCCCTAGATAATGTATACAATCCATTTGAATCTGTGAGCAGTGTAATACACCTAAGGTACAGTCAGTACCCCTAGATAATGTATACAATCCATTTGAATCTGTGAGCAGTGTAATACACCTAAGGTACAGTCAGTACCCCTAGATAATGTATACAATCCATTTGAATCTGTGAGCAGTGTAATACACCTAAGGTACAGTCAGTACCCCTAGATAATGTATACAATCCATTTGAATCTGTGAGCAGTGTAATACACCTAAGGTACAGTCAGTGCCCCTAGATAATGTATACAATCCATTTGAATCTGTGAGCAGTGTAATACACCTAAGGTACAGTCAGTACCCCTAGATAATGTATACAATCCATTTGAATCTGTGAGCAGTGTAATACACCTAAGGTACAGTCAGTACCCCTAGATAATGTATACAATCCATTTGAATCTGTGAGCAGTGTAATACACCTAAGGTACAGTCAGTACCCCTAGATAATGTATACAATCCATTTGAATCTGTGAGCAGTGTAATACACCTAAGGTATAGTCAGTACCCCTAGATAATGTATACAATCCATTTGAATCTGTGAGCAGTGTAATACACCTAAGGTACAGTCAGTACCCCTAGATAATGTATACAATTCCATTTGAATCTGTGAGCAGTGTAATACACCTAAGGTACAGTCAGTACCCCTAGATAATGTATACAATCCATTTGAATCTGTGAGCAGTGTAATACACCTAAGGTACAGTCAGTACCCCTAGATAATGTATACAATCCATTTGAATCTGTGAGCAGTGTAATACACCTAAGGTACAGTCAGTACCCCTAGATAATGTATACAATCCATTTGAATCTGTGAGCAGTGTAATACACCTAAGGTACAGTCAGTACCCCTAGATAATGTATACAATCCATTTGAATCTGTGAGCAGTGTAATACACCTAAGGTACAGGCAGTACCCCTAGATAATGTATACAATCCATTTGAATCTGTGAGCAGTGTAATACACCTAAGGTACAGTCAGTACCCCTAGATAATGTATACAATCCATTTGAATCTGTGAGCAGTGTAATACACCTAAGGTACAGTCAGTACCCCTAGATAATGTATACAATCCATTTGAATCTGTGAGCAGTGTAATACACCTAAGGTACAGTCAGTACCCCTAGATAATGTATACAATCCATTTGAATCTGTGAGCAGTGTAATACACCTAAGGTACAGTCAGTACCCCTAGATAATGTATACAATCCATTTGAATCTGTGAGCAGTGTAATACACCTAAGGTACAGTCAGTACCCCTAGATAATGTATACAATCCATTTGAATCTGTGAGCAGTGTAATACACCTAAGGTACAGTCAGTACCCCTAGATAATGTATACAATCCATTTGAATCTGTGAGCAGTGTAATACACCTAAGGTACAGTCAGTACCCCTAGATAATGTATACAATCCATTTGAATCTGTGAGCAGTGTAATACACCTAAGGTACAGTCAGTGCCCCTAGATAATGTATACAATCCATTTGAATCTGTGAGCAGTGTAATACACCTAAGGTACAGTCAGTACCCCTAGATAATGTATACAATCCATTTGAATCTGTGAGCAGTGTAATACACCTAAGGTACAGTCAGTGCCCCTAGATAATGTATACAATCCATTTGAATCTGTGAGCAGTGTAATACACCTAAGGTACAGTCAGTACCCCTAGATAATGTATACAATCCATTTGAATCTGTGAGCAGTGTAATACACCTAAGGTACAGTCAGTACCCCTAGATAATGTATACAATCCATTTGAATCTGTGAGCAGTGTAATACACCTAAGGTACAGTCAGTACCCCTAGATAATGTATACAATCCATTTGAATCTGTGAGCAGTGTAATACACCTAAGGTACAGTCAGTGCCCCTAGATAATGTATACAATCCATTTGAATCTGTGAGCAGTGTAATACACCTAAGGTACAGTCAGTACCCCTAGATAATGTATACAATCCATTTGAATCTGTGAGCAGTGTAATACACCTAAGGTACAGGCAGTACCCCTAGATAATGTATACAATCCATTTGAATCTGTGAGCAGTGTAATACACCTAAGGTACAGTCAGTGCCCCTAGATAATGTATACAATCCATTTGAATCTGTGAGCAGTGTAATACACCTAAGGTACAGTCAGTACCCCTAGATAATGTATACAATCCATTTGAATCTGTGAGCAGTGTAATACACCTAAGGTACAGGCAGTACCCCTAGATAATGTATACAATCCATTTGAATCTGTGAGCAGTGTAATACACCTAAGGTACAGTCAGTACCCCTAGATAATGTATACAATCCATTTGAATCTGTGAGCAGTGTAATACACCTAAGGTACAGTCAGTGCCCCTAGATAATGTATACAATCCATTTGAATCTGTGAGCAGTGTTTGATAAAAAACGCTCGTTGCTACCAGAAATTGTAGCTTATAAAAAGTGGTAATACTGACTAGTGACGGGCATCGGCGTCACTGGTGCGAGGATTCCATAACCACGCTCAGACACCACTTTTTGTATGCTAAAGGGCGATATTTGCAGCTGGAACAGGGGCCCATAAGCTGTCCCAGATTTTTAGTCTACAAGTATCTTATATTCTACAATATATAATATAAAATGTCCTACCAGACAGTTGTATGATGACGTCATCCACTGATCATCGCACGAAGACCCTCCACGTGGACTCCAAGGCGTGTCGGTGCCGTGACACGTTGATCACCTTCCACGATGAATCTAAACACAACCCTCCTACCCCTGGATGCATCCAAACCAGAAGAAAAATTAACAAGTCCACTTGTCGGAAGCCGCGTGGACACAGGTTATGTCACACACACACAGGAAATTCACTAAAAAGTGGCCTTCACGCCAAAATATCGTCAGCCCTTGATCCACTAGTGTTCTTTACGGTGTCCGCACCGATTTCCCCTCTATTAAGCCCTTAATAACACATTTTATAAAATCGGCCACGATCTATACCAAAAGTCGACGACCCTCGTTTTTTGACAGCTCCAAGTCCATAGACAAAATATATAGACCATTGATGGATACGTTCCGAAATATACATTTTATTCTAAACAAGCAGTGTAATACACCTAAGGTACAGTCAGTGCCCCTAGATAATGTATACAATCCATTTGAATCTGTGAGCAGTGTAATACACCTAAGGTACAGTCAGTACCCCTAGATAATGTATACAATCCATTTGAATCTGTGAGCAGTGTAATACACCTAAGGTACAGTCAGTACCCCTAGATAATGTATACAATCCATTTGAATCTGTGAGCAGTGTAATACACCTAAGGTACAGTCAGTGCCCCTAGATAATGTATACAATCCATTTGAATCTGTGAGCAGTGTAATACACCTAAGGTACAGTCAGTACCCCTAGATAATGTATACAATCCATTTGAATCTGTGAGCAGTGTAATACACCTAAGGTACAGTCAGTGCCCCTAGATAATGTATACAATCCATTTGAATCTGTGAGCAGTGTAATACACCTAAGGTACAGTCAGTGCCCCTAGATAATGTATACAATCCATTTGAATCTGTGAGCAGTGTAATACACCTAAGGTACAGTCAGTACCCCTAGATAATGTATACAATCCATTTGAATCTGTGAGCAGTGTAATACACCTAAGGTACAGTCAGTGCCCCTAGATAATGTATACAATCCATTTGAATCTGTGAGCAGTGTAATACACCTAAGGTACAGTCAGTGCCCCTAGATAATGTATACAATCCATTTGAATCTGTGAGCAGTGTAATACACCTAAGGTACAGTCAGTACCCCTAGATAATGTATACAATCCATTTGAATCTGTGAGCAGTGTAATACACCTAAGGTACAGTCAGTGCCCCTAGATAATGTATACAATCCATTTGAATCTGTGAGCAGTGTAATACACCTAAGCTGTATACCTTATCTAGGGGCACCAATGGTACCTAAAAGTGGTTGGACAAGAAAAACTGCCAGGCTGCTGTCTGTCGAATCAAAATATGTGTTAACAACTTTAAATAAACTGTTATGTGGTAATTTATACCACCCCCCTGACTTGGAGAAAACTACACAAAAATTAAAATACCTATATTTTTTTAATTTGTTTTATAAAAGAAAGTGACTTGAGTGACTTAAAGGCCCAAACGTAGGTATTATAATTTTTTTGTTTTTTATAATTGTAGCGATGCAAATAAGTATAATTTATAAGTAGATGCACTGCCCTGACAATAATCCTGCCGGTGCCCATGGACTCAGGAACCTGCCAATATAATAGGTACTCTGCCAACCATTTTTTTAAGTTTTACTAGACGATAGAAATCGTTAGCAATAGCCTAGTGACGTTCTGGTGTCCGATGACATATTTTAGAAGGTCAAAAGCATGCACTTTTTTTCTTATTTATAACACAAAACGTGCCAAGTTGCGCACTGTCCACTGTCCATGTGATTTTAAAGCTACTGAAGGTCGGCTTTCCGTACAAAAGTAAATGGGTTCTGCTATATTGAAAGATACCTTGCTTGTACCAGCCCAAGGAATATAATATACCAGCCGCCCAGGCTATACAGCATTGTATCTAAACAAATTTTCATGCATTTGTCATATTTCGCGCCAAAACTTACTTTTCAAGTTTTATTTTCTTCAAAGCTATTTCTTGTCCAGTAATTCTATCCTTTGCTTTGTATACAACTCCGTAAGTCCCTTCACCAATCTTCTCAACTCTAGAAAAGTTCTCCATTTCACAAAATAAAGTATAAATTAACCAAAACCTCTCCTCTCACTTCACTCACAGTAACATAACCATAAATAACAAACATCACATCACAGTGTTGCCAGATCCTAGCGGCCCAGATTCCGTATTTTAGTTGCCAAAATCCGTATAAAATCCGTATCGTTGGTTTAGTGTCTAAAAGGAAGTGAATGAATGAAATTATGTAAGATTGAATCAATAAACCTTCTCTCGCATGGAAAAGACCAAGACATACTGCTCGGACATTTACCTGTTTCACGGTAATGGGAGGGGATTCCCCACAGGGCAACTTTCGAAACAGGAAGATCATTGGGGGAATACTTCTTAAATTATATGAAAATATGTTATATTTTAACAAATTTTTATGAAAAAAAAAATTTTTTTTCGGAACATGCTAAGGCTTTTTGGGGGATTATGACCTCCCTAACTACCCCTGGGCAAGTGTCTGACTCCCAACACCTCCCTCATGTATACATCCATTTTCGTGCGTGGCTAGATTTATGAGTGAGCTTGTAAATATGCAGTTTTTTTTTTGTATGCAGTTACGCGTCAGCCATCCCGACGGTCAATACAAGACGCACACATAGAGCTGCGCCAGCCATCCCGACGGTCAATACAAGACGCACACATAGAGCTTTTAGTTGAAAGATGTCCTGTTGTAGTGGTGCAATTAAATTAAATATCTTTCTCATAATTTAAAAATAAGACCGACAAAAAAATTATACTTAAGGATCTTTTTGAAGTTGATGGGTCTGTCTACTCCGTATTCATAATTCATCGGTATCGGACTCCCAAAATCCGTACCAATACTTACGGATAAATCCGTATATATGGCAACGCTGTCACATCATCTGTCACATGACAAAACGAAGCAAAGACGAAATGTCAATTTTGTCGAATTTTGCCTAAAATAATTTTGAAAAACAAAATGAAAATGAACATATTTATTGATACCATCAATATGAACAAAACATTAGGCTATATAACATACACAATACAAAAAACTTTACAAAAGAAAACTTTGATACTTTTCGATGACAATTTAGCACTAAGGCTACTGTTGCCTAATATAGTAAAAACCGTAATAAGTATAGGCATCAGTGCTTCTCCCATTGTTCAGAATGAAAACAAGCACTTAGTATAAATTATATTTGGTAGCGTACCGTAGAAGTATGTTTATAAAAAGATAGTATGAATCAGAAAAGAAAAAAATTGTAATGACACAAACAATAGAATATAGTTATGGATGTTCTCTAATAAACACAAATTATGTTTCTTAACAATTTGTATACCAGTTAAAGTTACAAATGAGCATTGGTATTGAAGAACTTTTCCGTATCTGGGTAAGAAAGTTCTTATAGTAACCAGTTCGATAGCAATCTACTACACTTACTTTTACAAGTAGGTAGGGAAATTTGTAAGAACTTTATTTGCCTTATTGTAAAGGCCGCTACCAAGAAAGCAAAAGAATCGCTGTGCGAAGGCAGTCTTTAAGTGGGTAGAAAGAATGTTGCAGACTGCATAGTGCCGTCTTTTGGACAGAGAAGGATGTGAAACGGAGTAAGTTAACGGAGTTTTGTGTTGCTTGAGGATAATTTGTGCTGTGAATATTTTTCGCACCGTTAGAACAACACATGCCGCATAAAGCTCGTCTGTTGGAAATCTGAATGGGCAAAAGTACATACTTTAAGTACAGCTCTCTGTGCCCTCTCAAATTTTATTAAGTGTGACTTAGCAGCACCTTCCCATGAGGTAATGCTGTAGGAAAGAAGTGATTGGCAGAGAGCCGTATATACCATTTTAATAACTCTCCATTCTGTAACATGTCTTAAATACATAAATAAGTTTCCTGATTCTGCCTGTAAGGAGGTCAATATGATCTTTGAAATTTAACCTATCATCCAGAAGTATACCCAAGTATTTAATCTTATTAACTTGATCGATAGAATGGCAAGAACATGAGGAGCTACGATTGACTGAACAAGTATGTGCAATAATAGAGTATCTTAAGGCTTCATGGGGCTCACGGATTGCAAATCTCAGGTATTTAGTTTTGGCTGCATTTAAAGTAAGAACGTTATCCGCCAACCACCGGGTCACGACATTAAATCTGTCCTGTGCATTGGAATACACTTCTTCCCATGTATCAGCAAAAAAGGTTAAGTCAGTGTCATCTGCATAAGCAAATATTCTGTTGTTATTGAGTTCAAGCCGACACAGGTCATCAATATATATTAAAAATAAGGTCGGTCCCAGAATACTGCCCTGGGGGACGCCATGAGATATAAAAAGGTCATTATAAAAATTTTATAATGTCATTATAAACCAGAATCTCATGGCAAATGGGAAAATAAAATTTTGTGGTGTGCAATACTGGGGAAATTGGATTAAACGATCTTGATACTGTTTAATTTTTATTTAGGTCTAGTATTAATGAACATGAAGTATATTAGTTATGTGTATGAAAGAATGAAAAATAAAAAAATCATAAATCACTTTGCTTTCTAATAAATTTTATAGTACAAAATAAAAGAACATATAATTCAATTATACGAATAACTTAACACCTCATTCAGAACTAGAAAACGGTTTCATCAGATGATGAAGATACAGAACTAGAAAACGGTTCCAAGAATTCTACTTGCATTTCTTGTTCTTCATCAAATGATGAAGATAAAGAGGTATTTATTATAAATCACCCTATTATATTCCCCCTCTCCTTTTTTTACCAGGCGTAGAAAACACACCATTATTCGATGTACCCTCACTTACGATTCGCCGTATAGTAGTACTGGAAACCCCTATAAAAAAGTCACAATTAAGTATCTAAGAAAAATAAAACTAAAAGTACCAAAACAACTCACTCCAACTTACCGGTCTACTTTACCACGCGCTTTAAAATAGATGATTGAGTTTGATTAACACCTTCTTCTTCCTTTATTTTACGATAAACATTGAAGACAATATTTCTCGCTTGAGATCGAAGTGGCTTTTTCGACATTTTCACAAAAACAACCAATTGTAAGAAGATAATCACAAAATCTCAGTATAGCGGCACGTCTAACACGTTTGCCGCATTCCTTTTAGATATGAATAATCACGTATAATTAAGTATAAATAAGGATTCATCTTTCGTCAATATATATTACATACCTAACCATCTAACTGGCAACAACTACTTATTTTATACCGCCCCCAAATTGGTGACCCCGAGTGTGAACTAAGCAACCCGACGTGAACACCAGGAAAACCCGACTGGAACATTATCGCCGGGGACCCGGCGTGGTCCCCGGGCGCATGGCGACACCCAACTTGAACTGGACGTAATCACCGGGAACCCGCCACCACCTCACCCCGGGCGCACGGCGCTATACTAAGCAACCGGACGAAACAAGAAGACACCTACTAGGCCAGCTGCAACAACAAACTCCAACATGGACACATTGGAAATCGCGGCAACCTCCATCATATCCCGGATTCCGGAGTCCTGGAGGAATCAGCCCCGACTATGGTTTACGCAGTTCGAAGCCATCATCGCCCCTCAAAAGCAAGGCGATGACTATAAGTACAACATGGTTATCACAAAGTTATCAAAAGAGGAAATACAACAAGTAAGCGACATACTCGCGGCCCCACCAGAAACCGATATACACAAAGCAATCAAAAACCGCTTGATTGGGTGCTACGAGGAATCAGAACAGCATCAATTCCAAAAAATTACTCACGCAGATGGACCTAGGGAATCAAAAACCTTCTCAATTACTTCGGAAAATGCGAGATTTGGCCAGAGAAAACATAAATGAAGACACAATACGTCTTCTGTGGTTGAGGCAACTACCCTCTTCAGTTACCACGGTATTGGCTGTCACCGAGTTACCCTTGGATAAAACAGGCGAAATCGCTGATAAAATATTCGAGAGCTCAAGATTCACACAAATATCAGCATTCGATCGTCACAACAACAAGGGTAACGACACCACAAATGGCATTGCTAGCATTTCAGAACAACTCTAAGGAACAACTCGAAAAAATGCAATTCAACAAAAATACAGCAGCATGGTCACGGTAACTATCGACGCAGCACTCCGCGGAATCACATCAGCGTTATTCGTCATGATCAAAGCCAAGAAACATCAACAAAATTCTATGGCAATATAATGGAGAAAACTAAACACACTGTGTGAAAATAGCCGTCTAACAATTAACACTACCGACTGAAAAAGTGGTATAAGTTTTTGTACGGGCAAACAAAACTCAAGCAGCCAAATCTTCGCAGTACAAACAAAACTAAACCGCCCCCAAACTCAGCAGCTTTCGTTCTTTGATTTGACAGGTGACACTGTGACATTGCCATATAAAAATCTATTTTTTGTTTATTTTTTAAATGCCATGAGATTCTGGTAGGCCTATACTAACATATTGATGAATTAACACGCACTGTGTTCTTTCAGATAGGTAATCTTCAAACAATTTGTACTGGTTACCCCTAATTCCAAGCCTTTCTAGCTTTTTCAAAAGGAGTGGAATAGAGACCGTCATCTATTGAGTCGTTCGGTACTACTTTCCTTTTTTTATTTGTCTTTAAAAACCCCTCATACAATATTAAATTGCCACCGTACAATACAAAAGGGCTTTTGAGATTCTGGAGGTTATTTGAGACGACACTAAAACTTTGTTTGGAATCTCGATAATTTTGACCACAATGACAGTAGGAACTTATTATTTATTTCTGGAAAAACTGCATCTAACCTCAAATTAACACACTGCATTTGGAAGTATTATTGTAACGCCAAGTTTATTTTTTGTCTTGTTTTTTTGATAGCATACCAAAATTTAATTTGAGAACCCGTCCAAATTTGGTGTGAAAAGTCAGTTTGTGAAGGTAACTGACAAATGTCTTATCTTTAAATAAATGTAGATAGTCTCATGACATCATAGCATTTGCGTTTGTTGTAAATGCATGTACGTAAATACATTTTTTTTTCATGATTTGTTAAAGGGGGCTATTTTAAACAGGTTTTGGGGCTTTTTAAGACGGTGCTTAAAGGTACGCCGTTTTAGTCTGAAAAAAATTATAAAGCTACCCGCATTAGTTTAATGACTTCACAGGCTACCAATTCCATTTTTTTATTGGCTAACTAGGTAATATTTTATTTCAGTGAATATAAAAGATCTTTTAGACATGTATATTTAGAAAAGCATATTTAGAAAAAAGAAATTATATATATATATATATATATATATATATATATATACGAAAACACAAAAAATATAATTATAGGTAAAATATATTTCGACCACTAATTGTGGTCGGCATCAGTTACACAATTATAAATAAAAGTTAAAAAGTTAAAAAGTTAAAAATGCTGGACATAGGTCTAAAAGCACAATATTGTTTAATGATGAAGACGAAATTTATTTTTAATATTTTGGATATATTGGAGACAAGAAAAAATTTAAATTTTCTTAAAGAGATTCTCGTGTTTTTTTGATAATTTTGTTCAATAATTATTAGCCAATATGAATAATGTAAAATTTTAACTTAAAAGCTAGTGTTTGTTAAGTTATATTTAATTTTTTATATAAATGTAGTTTGCGGCAAATTTAAGGCAAAATAAAACAAATTTAATATAGATGACTTTATCAGAGTACAATTGAAAAAAAAATTTTTTTTTAACTTTTGTGTCATAATGTAGGTTCTAAGAAATTGTCTCAAATATCGCCCGGTTTAGTTAAATTGGTTTTTACAGATAATCCAGACCAAAGTTTAGATCTGTGTTAAATAGCCCCGATCTCGGGGGTTTCATAATTATTTTAAAAATAAAATGCAATAAATAACTGTTCAAAACCCAAGAGACTTTATTTGGCACATGGGTTAAAGCACAAGCTATCGAATTCAATATAAACATCTCGAGATAGACTACAAAATAATGAGATACACCATTTTTAATAAGAAAATCGTCTCAATTGGCCCCATTTTACGGCACTTTTTTTTATAATTTTTTCAAATAGTGTTGCCCTCACATTTTTTCCCGACATTGTAAGGAATAAATTAAGTTATTGCTTGTAACATTGACAGCAAACGTCTCTTAAAAGATTGACGAACTGTTTATTTTATTTTTTTATTAAGGAACAAACAGCCATACATGAAACTTAAATAACACGAAATATTGTTTACTAAAAGACCTATAGTTTCCCTAAATTATCTCCTAATTATCTAAATACAATATCATCACTTCAACGATTTAACCCTTTAATGGGCAGATTTTTTTTTGTGAGGTATTCAAATTTTTGGCATCGGTTATTGTTAATAAGTCTATTAGTATCTCAAAACAAGTAAAATTGACTACTTATGTTTTGCGGTTTTGCCTGTAGGCCGTGGTTACATATGTAACCGTGACCGTTTAGGGAATAAGACAAGTGGCTACATATGTGACTATGACCGTTTAGGGGAAATGACAAGTGGCTACATATGTGACAATGACCGTTTAAAGAATAAGCTGAATATTTTGAAGTAACTATGGGTGTTTGCGGTCTTTCTTAGTAAATAATTAAATTAGTAAAACAATTAGACACGTTTTAGTAATCAAAACTTAATGTTTATTCTTTTTACTGTAATGTATCATTATGTAAAATCAACAGAAACAATAAATTACAGAGAGGCAACTTCAACTAAGAGGCAACTTCAACTGAGAGGCAATGTCAACTACTCGAAATAAACTTCTTTGATGATAACTTGGCAGTCATAATTCTCTTAAACATTTAGGCAACTTAAATCTCTAACTTCCCTACAGCTAAGTCACAAAAACCTATTCTATGTATCACATGCAAAATCACAAACAGTTATGCATTAGGCTGTCTTGAGTTATTCATTCCGGTGGAATTAAATATTTATCAGTATAATTTTTCTCAAACATTTACGTACTTAAATCTCTAATTTACCTATAATGTAAGTCACAATAACAATTTTTAATCAAAAAAGTAATATAAAGAATCAACAATCATTATAAATCATCATCATGGCTTCGAACTCCTCTGCATCCATCTCCTCCAAGTCAAGGATTTTTTTTCGAGACATCTACAACCAAAAAAATATCATTTAGGTACAAAAATTATGAAAATATTAGTTTTTAATACCAAAATTATCTATGAGTCAATGCCTGACTTTTATAGCCAAACTTGCCTCTGAACGAATGATCGACTTTGAGGGACAATAACATCTTTACCTAAAATATCCTAGTTTTTGTGGAGTAATTATCGTAAAAACTATTAAAAATACTATACAAAACTAATAATCACATGTTGAAAATTACATAATTGAGAAAAATATGAATTGAAATATTAAGAGACTCGAAAACTAACCTAAAAGTGGCCAACACGTGCTCGTCATATTTAACACGTTATAAAAAGTTTAATTGAACAATAGCACATGTAAAAATGGTATCAATTTATTGGGAAAATAATAAATTAATGATAAACATACCTTTTATTGCGTTTCTGTCACTAAATCCTTTTATTTTTAATTTAAAATCCGGAGAACACTGTGCCCGTGCATGTCGGAAGTTCTGAATGAACAAAAGGCACAAACGTAACCACAATTATTTGGTGCCACTGCAAATGTCTTTCGCACACTTCAGACTTGTGGCTCCGTTTGAGCGTTACGCCCGTTCACGGACTATGATAAAAACACATAAGAGCTATCCTATATAAAACAGTTTCAATAAAATCGACCTTATGGTCAAACACGTGATGTGGTTACAGACGCCATACTAATTTTCTTATGCCCTATAAAGGGTTAAAATAAGTAACTTAACTTAAACTTTAAATGTGTTTTCTTACATATATTTTAACAAAATCTAAACTGTTAAAAAACAAATCTATTTCAGCGCACCCATCGTTGTAAGTCTTACAACTTTGTCTAATAAAACTGTTAGAGACATAACTACTTTTACCCACTGCAATCGAAAAAAGATGTTTATCACGACAGCTGTGTTTCGCGCTATGAGGTACACGAATGAAAAGCATTTTGCATAAAAATGTTATAAGTATCTAAATATTTACGTCGGTCGCACAACTTCATCATTTTATGACGCTGTTAATGTATTTGCACTATTCCATTGGATTTCATGTTCGTAAATATATATTTTTCACATTTTTTATTAGAAGTAGGTAAGAACAAAAATTCAGTGGAATTTTCGACGAAAATATTACAATAGAGTAGGCAACAATTGGTCAACGGTTTCAATGCAATCTGTTGGTGTATTTTATAACGTTGCTTTTAGGAGTATTATGACTATAGTTGGCTTAACGTTGGATGAATAATGGTTTAGGTAGATGTAATTAGGTGCACATAGAATAACAAACGCTCCAGCTGTTTTTGACATAAGACGAGGAGGGTGGTCCGCGAAATTGAAAAAAAAAAGTCATTAGGTCAGGTGTATTTAGCCCTTATTCTATTCACTGAGCAAAGCAAATTCTATTAACTTATTCTAAGATTTAGCCAGTGCGCATAAATATCATTATTCTTTCATCTGTAAAAGGAAAATAAATTTTATAGTATAGGTGGGACAGACAAACGGTATTTACGATACCACGACTTGCATGAGGTATGGCCCTCAGCATCAAATATCTGGTCAGAAGTATCAATAACAGTAAGAATTTTGTCGCAAGAAGCATAATGACTACTTTATCGAGGTCAGAAAAGGCGCTAGAGAAGTTGCAGAAGAACCCTTACTTCGAGAAGTACGCGGAGCGCATTGCGGCCCTGCAACAGACTTCTCCGGAGGATTTCTTGCAGCGCGTCGAGCAGACGAGTGTAGCGAGCCAGCAGCAGGACGGGAACGCCGCGCCTGCCATCCCCGCCACCCCCGCCGTCGTTGACACCCGGTGTGTACTGGCTCTCGTAATCACTTGTTACATAACCACAACTGCCTACTGAAAAATACCAAGTTAAAGGTTTTGTTTATTTACCTTTCAGACAATACTCATCAGTTCTAAATCCAAAATCTCCACTAAAAGAAAATACTCCTGTAGAGGACAAAAAGTTGGAAACAATATTTAAATTGGAACTGGTAGAAGACAAAAATGCAGAAGAGGTTGCAGCCATCTGGGAAGAATACCACAAGAATAAGGAGCTGCTGTCAGCTACAATCCCTCCAGCTTTGTACCAGCGTCTCGTAGAGTGCTTGCAACAACATCCAATGTTCTTGTTCCCTCTGCCGCGAGACCAGGGCTATGAGTTTATGCTGTGTCAGAGCAGCGGCCACTCCCTGCACTTCACACCTTTACTTGCATACCAGGTCTGTCACCTAAATCTGAGCACATTCATTTGGGAGGCATTTTGAGTCTCCATAAAAATTAAAAATATAGGAATGGAATGAAATATATTTGAAGGGTACGCGGGGTATTTTATGGCAGGGATTGCCTGCCCTCCCCCCTCATATACGCCCATGCTTTGGACAGTGTTAATAAAGAAACAGTTCTCATTAACTAAGATGATAATGTTTTATATCGACATCCTTCTGTTCGTTTACTATAAATATTATTAAGTAGAGTGCTAGAAAAAACTAGAAAACAGCTTTCCTTGTAAGCAAGAGGTCGTAGGTTCGAATTCTGGCAAAGGAATGTTTTCAAACTTTAAAATTGTTCCTGTTTGTAATAGGAGCACCCAAAGCGATGGATTTCGCTCTCCTTTAGAAAAAAATTATCAGAAACAAATTTCAAGTAAGAAAATATGGTATATGGTTAGTAATTTAATATTTATATCATTGCTCGTGTGTATATGCAGGTGCACAAGGAGAACGCGCCGGAGTGCCTGACGGTGACGCACTACACGGAGCTCGCCGCGCGCGGGATCGTGCTGATGCGCGGCGAATACGACAAGGTACACTGTTACTGTACACATTCTGACGGTGACACACTACACGGAGCTCGCTGCGTGCGGGATCGTGCTGATGCGCGGCGAATACGACAAGGTACACTCTTACTGTACACATTCTGACGGTGACGCACTACACGGAGCTCGCTGCGTGCGGGATCGTGCTGATGCGCGGCGAATACGACAAGGTACACTCTTACTGTACACATTCTGACGGTGACGCACTACACGGAGCTCGCTGCGTGCGGGATCGTGCTGATGCGCGGCGAATACGACAAGGTACACTCTTACTGTACACATTCTGACGGTGACACACTACACGGAGCTCGCTGCGTGCGGGATCGTGCTGATGCGCGGCGAATACGACAAGGTACACTCTTACTGTACACATTCTGACGGTGACACACTACACGGAGCTCGCTGCGTGCGGGATCGTGCTGATGCGCGGCGAATACGACAAGGTACACTCTTACTGTACACATTCTGACGGTGACGCACTACACGGAGCTCGCTGCGTGCGGGATCGTGCTGATGCGCGGCGAATACGACAAGGTACACTCTTACTGTACACATTCTGACGGTGACACACTACACGGAGCTCGCCGCGCGCGGGATCGTGCTGATGCGCGGCGAATACGACAAGGTACACTCTTACTGTACACATTCTGACGGTGACACACTACACGGAGCTCGCCGCGCGCGGGATCGTGCTGATGCGCGGCGAATACGACAAGGTACACTCTTACTGTACACATTCTGACGGTGACGCACTACACGGAGCTCGCTGCGTGCGGGATCGTGCTGATGCGCGGCGAATACGACAAGGTACACTCTTACTGTACACATTCTGACGGTGACACACTACACGGAGCTCGCTGCGTGCGGGATCGTGCTGATGCGCGGCGAATACGACAAGGTACACTCTTACTGTACACATTCTGACGGTGACGCACTACACGGAGCTCGCTGCGTGCGGGATCGTGCTGATGCGCGGCGAATACGACAAGGTACACTCTTACTGTACACATTCTGACGGTGACGCACTACACGGAGCTCGCTGCGTGCGGGATCGTGCTGATGCGCGGCGAATACGACAAGGTACACTCTTACTGTACACATTCTGACGGTGACGCACTACACGGAGCTCGCTGCGTGCGGGATCGTGCTGATGCGCGGCGAATACGACAAGGTACACTCTTACTGTACACATTCTGACGGTGACACACTACACGGAGCTCGCTGCGTGCGGGATCGTGCTGATGCGCGGCGAATACGACAAGGTACACTCTTACTGTACACATTCTGACGGTGACACACTACACGGAGCTCGCTGCGTGCGGGATCGTGCTGATGCGCGGCGAATACGACAAGGTACACTCTTACTGTACACATTCTGACGGTGACGCACTACACGGAGCTCGCTGCGTGCGGGATCGTGCTGATGCGCGGCGAATACGACAAGGTACACTCTTACTGTACACATTCTGACGGTGACACACTACACGGAGCTCGCCGCGCGCGGGATCGTGCTGATGCGCGGCGAATACGACAAGGTACACTCTTACTGTACACATTCTGACGGTGACACACTACACGGAGCTCGCCGCGCGCGGGATCGTGCTGATGCGCGGCGAATACGACAAGGTACACTCTTACTGTACACATTCTGACGGTGACGCACTACACGGAGCTCGCTGCGTGCGGGATCGTGCTGATGCGCGGCGAATACGACAAGGTACACTCTTACTGTACACATTCTGACGGTGACACACTACACGGAGCTCGCTGCGTGCGGGATCGTGCTGATGCGCGGCGAATACGACAAGGTACACTCTTACTGTACACATTCTGACGGTGACGCACTACACGGAGCTCGCTGCGTGCGGGATCGTGCTGATGCGCGGCGAATACGACAAGGTACACTCTTACTGTACACATTCTGACGGTGACACACTACACGGAGCTCGCTGCGTGCGGGATCGTGCTGATGCGCGGCGAATACGACAAGGTACACTCTTACTGTACACATTCTGACGGTGACACACTACACGGAGCTCGCTGCGTGCGGGATCGTGCTGATGCGCGGCGAATACGACAAGGTACACTCTTACTGTACACATTCTGACGGTGACGCACTACACGGAGCTCGCTGCGTGCGGGATCGTGCTGATGCGCGGCGAATACGACAAGGTACACTCTTACTGTACACATTCTGACGGTGACACACTACACGGAGCTCGCCGCGCGCGGGATCGTGCTGATGCGCGGCGAATACGACAAGGTACACTCTTACTGTACACATTCTGACGGTGACACACTACACGGAGCTCGCCGCGCGCGGGATCGTGCTGATGCGCGGCGAATACGACAAGGTACACTCTTACTGTACACATTCTGACGGTGACGCACTACACGGAGCTCGCTGCGTGCGGGATCGTGCTGATGCGCGGCGAATACGACAAGGTACACTCTTACTGTACACATTCTGACGGTGACACACTACACGGAGCTCGCCGCGCGCGGGATCGTGCTGATGCGCGGCGAATACGACAAGGTACACTCTTACTGTACACATTCTGACGGTGACACACTACACGGAGCTCGCCGCGCGCGGGATCGTGCTGATGCGCGGCGAATACGACAAGGTACACTCTTACTGTACACATTCTGACGGTGACGCACTACACGGAGCTCGCCGCGCGCGGGATCGTGCTGATGCGCGGCGAATACGACAAGGTACACTCTTACTGTACACATTCTGACGGTGACACACTACACGGAGCTCGCCGCGCGCGGGATCGTGCTGATGCGCGGCGAATACGACAAGGTACACTCTTACTGTACACATTCTGACGGTGAAGCACTACACGGAGCTCGCTGCGTGCGGGATCGTGCTGATGCGCGGCGAATACGACAAGGTACACTGTTACTGTACACATTCTGACGGTGACACACTACACGGAGCTCGCCGCGCGCGGGATCGTGCTGATGCGCGGCGAATACGACAAGGTACACTCTTACTGTACACATTCTGACGGTGACGCACTACACGGAGCTCGCTGCGTGCGTGCTCGTGCTGATGCGCGGCGAATACGACAAGGTACACTGTTACTGTACACATTCTGACGGTGACACACTACACGGAGCTCGCCGCGCGCGGGATCGTGCTGATGCGCGGCGAATACGACAAGGTACACTGTTACTGTACACATTCTGACGGTGACACACTACACGGAGCTCGCTGCGTGCGGGATCGTGCTGATGCGCGGCGAATACGACAAGGTACACTGTTACTGTACACATTCTGACGGTGACACACTACACGGAGCTCGCCGCGCGCGGGATCGTGCTGATGCGCGGCGAATACGACAAGGTACACTGTTACTGTACACATTCTGACGGTGACGCACTACACGGAGCTCGCTGCGTGCGTGCTCGTGCTGATGCGCGGCGAATACGACAAGGTACACTCTTACTGTACACATTCTGACGGTGACGCACTACACGGAGCTCGCTGCGTGCGGGATCGTGCTGATGCGCGGCGAATACGACAAGGTACACTCTTACTGTACACATTCTGACGGTGACACACTACACGGAGCTCGCCGCGCGCGGGATCGTGCTGATGCGCGGCGAATACGACAAGGTACACTCTTACTGTACACATTCTGACGGTGACGCACTACACGGAGCTCGCTGCGTGCGGGATCGTGCTGATGCGCGGCGAATACGACAAGGTACACTGTTACTGTACACATTCTGACGGTGACACACTACACGGAGCTCGCCGCGCGCGGGATCGTGCTGATGCGCGGCGAATACGACAAGGTACACTGTTACTGTACACATTCTGACGGTGACACACTACACGGAGCTCGCCGCGCGCGGGATCGTGCTGATGCGCGGCGAATACGACAAGGTACACTCTTACTGTACACATTCTGACGGTGACGCACTACACGGAGCTCGCTGCGTGCGTGCTCGTGCTGATGCGCGGTGAATACGACAAGGTACACTGTTACTGTACACATTCTGACGGTGACACACTACACGGAGCTCGCTGCGTGCGTGCTCGTGCTGATGCGCGGTGAATACGACAAGGTACACTGTTACTGTACACATTCTGACGGTGACGCACTACACGGAGCTCGCTGCGTGCGTGCTCGTGCTGATGCGCGGCGAATACGACAAGGTACACTGTTACTGTACACATTCTGACGGTGACGCACTACACGGAGCTCGCTGCGTGCGTGCTCGTGCTGATGCGCGGCGAATACGACAAGGTACACTGTTACTGTACACATTCTGACGGTGACGCACTACACGGAGCTCGCTGCGTGCGTGCTCGTGCTGATGCGCGGTGAATACGACAAGGTACACTGTTACTGTACACATTCTGACGGTGACACACTACACGGAGCTCGCTGCGTGCGTGCTCGTGCTGATGCGCGGTGAATACGACAAGGTACACTGTTACTGTACACATTCTGACGGTGACGCACTACACGGAGCTCGCTGCGTGCGTGCTCGTGCTGATGCGCGGCGAATACGACAAGGTACACTGTTACTGTACACATTCTGACGGTGACGCACTACACGGAGCTCGCTGCGTGCGTGCTCGTGCTGATGCGCGGCGAATACGACAAGGTACACTGTTACTGTACACATTCTGACGGTGACGCACTACACGGAGCTCGCTGCGTGCGTGCTCGTGCTGATGCGCGGCGAATACGACAAGGTACACTGTTACTGTACACATTCTGACGGTGACGCACTACACGGAGCTCGCTGCGTGCGTGCTCGTGCTGATGCGCGGTGAATACGACAAGGTACACTGTTACTGTACACATTCTGACGGTGACACACTACACGGAGCTCGCTGCGTGCGTGCTCGTGCTGATGCGCGGTGAATACGACAAGGTACACTGTTACTGTACACATTCTGACGGTGACGCACTACACGGAGCTCGCTGCGTGCGTGCTCGTGCTGATGCGCGGTGAATACGACAAGGTACACTGTTACTGTACACATTCTGACGGTGACACACTACACGGAGCTCGCTGCGTGCGTGCTCGTGCTGATGCGCGGTGAATACGACAAGGTACACTGTTACTGTACACATTCTGACGGTGACGCACTACACGGAGCTCGCTGCGTGCGTGCTCGTGCTGATGCGCGGCGAATACGACAAGGTACACTGTTACTGTACACATTCTGACGGTGACGCACTACACGGAGCTCGCTGCGTGCGTGCTCGTGCTGATGCGCGGTGAATACGACAAGGTACACTGTTACTGTACACATTCTGACGGTGACGCACTACACGGAGCTCGCTGCGTGCGTGCTCGTGCTGATGCGCGGTGAATACGACAAGGTACACTGTTACTGTACACATTCTGACGGTGACACACTACACGGAGCTCGCCGCGCGCGGGATCGTGCTGATGCGCGGCGAATACGACAAGGTACACTGTTACTGTACACATTCTGACGGTGACACACTACACGGAGCTCGCTGCGTGCGGGATCGTGCTGATGCGCGGCGAATACGACAAGGTACACTGTTACTGTACACATTCTGACGGTGACACACTACACGGAGCTCGCCGCGCGCGGGATCGTGCTGATGCGCGGCGAATACGACAAGGTACACTGTTACTGTACACATTCTGACGGTGACACACTACACGGAGCTCGCTGCGTGCGTGCTCGTGCTGATGCGCGGCGAATACGACAAGGTACACTGTTACTGTACACATTCTGACGGTGACGCACTACACGGAGCTCGCTGCGTGCGGGATCGTGCTGATGCGCGGCGAATACGACAAGGTACACTGTTACTGTACACATTCTGACGGTGACACACTACACGGAGCTCGCCGCGCGCGGGATCGTGCTGATGCGCGGCGAATACGACAAGGTACACTGTTACTGTACACATTCTGACGGTGACACACTACACGGAGCTCGCTGCGTGCGTGCTCGTGCTGATGCGCGGTGAATACGACAAGGTACACTGTTACTGTACACATTCTGACGGTGACGCACTACACGGAGCTCGCTGCGTGCGTGCTCGTGCTGATGCGCGGCGAATACGACAAGGTACACTGTTACTGTACACATTCTGACGGTGACGCACTACACGGAGCTCGCTGCGTGCGTGCTCGTGCTGATGCGCGGTGAATACGACAAGGTACACTGTTACTGTACACATTCTGACGGTGACGCACTACACGGAGCTCGCTGCGTGCGTGCTCGTGCTGATGCGCGGCGAATACGACAAGGTACACTGTTACTGTACACATTCTGACGGTGACACACTACACGGAGCTCGCTGCGTGCGTGCTCGTGCTGATGCGCGGTGAATACGACAAGGTACACTGTTACTGTACACATTCTGACGGTGACGCACTACACGGAGCTCGCCGCGCGCGGGATCGTGCTGATGCGCGGCGAATACGACAAGGTACACTGTTACTGTACACATTCTGACGGTGACACACTACACGGAGCTCGCTGCGTGCGGGATCGTGCTGATGCGCGGCGAATACGACAAGGTACACTGTTACTGTACACATTCTGACGGTGACGCACTACACGGAGCTCGCTGCGTGCGGGATCGTGCTGATGCGCGGCGAATACGACAAGGTACACTGTTACTGTACACATTCTGACGGTGACACACTACACGGAGCTCGCCGCGCGCGGGATCGTGCTGATGCGCGGCGAATACGACAAGGTACACTGTTACTGTACACATTCTGACGGTGACACACTACACGGAGCTCGCTGCGTGCGGGATCGTGCTGATGCGCGGCGAATACGACAAGGTACACTGTTACTGTACACATTCTGACGGTGACACACTACACGGAGCTCGCTGCGTGCGGGATCGTGCTGATGCGCGGCGAATACGACAAGGTACACTGTTACTGTACACATTCTGACGGTGACACACTACACGGAGCTCGCTGCGTGCGGGATCGTGCTGATGCGCGGCGAATACGACAAGGTACACTGTTACTGTACACATTCTGACGGTGACACACTACACGGAGCTCGCCGCGCGCGGGATCGTGCTGATGCGCGGCGAATACGACAAGGTACACTGTTACTGTACACATTCTGACGGTGACACACTACACGGAGCTCGCTGCGTGCGGGATCGTGCTGATGCGCGGCGAATACGACAAGGTACACTGTTACTGTACACATTCTGACGGTGACACACTACACGGAGCTCGCCGCGCGCGGGATCGTGCTGATGCGCGGCGAATACGACAAGGTACACTGTTACTGTACACATTCTGACGGTGACACACTACACGGAGCTCGCCGCGCGCGGGATCGTGCTGATGCGCGGCGAATACGACAAGGTACACTGTTACTGTACACATTCTGACGGTGACGCACTACACGGAGCTCGCTGCGTGCGTGCTCGTGCTGATGCGCGGCGAATACGACAAGGTACACTGTTACTGTACACATTCTGACGGTGACACACTACACGGAGCTCGCCGCGCGCGGGATCGTGCTGATGCGCGGCGAATACGACAAGGTACACTGTTACTGTACACATTCTGACGGTGACACACTACACGGAGCTCGCCGCGCGCGGGATCGTGCTGATGCGCGGCGAATACGACAAGGTACACTGTTACTGTACACATTCTGACGGTGACACACTACACGGAGCTCGCCGCGCGCGGGATCGTGCTGATGCGCGGCGAATACGACAAGGTACACTGTTACTGTACACATTCTGACGGTGACACACTACACGGAGCTCGCCGCGCGCGGGATCGTGCTGATGCGCGGCGAATACGACAAGGTACACTGTTACTGTACACATTCTGACGGTGACACACTACACGGAGCTCGCCGCGCGCGGGATCGTGCTGATGCGCGGCGAATACGACAAGGTACACTGTTACTGTACACATTCTGACGGTGACACACTACACGGAGCTCGCTGCGTGCGTGCTCGTGCTGATGCGCGGCGAATACGACAAGGTACACTGTTACTGTACACATTCTGACGGTGACACACTACACGGAGCTCGCCGCGCGCGGGATCGTGCTGATGCGCGGCGAATACGACAAGGTACACTGTTACTGTACACATTCTGACGGTGACACACTACACGGAGCTCGCTGCGTGCGTGCTCGTGCTGATGCGCGGCGAATACGACAAGGTACACTGTTACTGTACACATTCTGACGGTGACACACTACACGGAGCTCGCCGCGCGCGGGATCGTGCTGATGCGCGGCGAATACGACAAGGTACACTGTTACTGTACACATTCTGACGGTGACACACTACACGGAGCTCGCTGCGTGCGTGCTCGTGCTGATGCGCGGCGAATACGACAAGGTACACTGTTACTGTACACATTCTGACGGTGACACACTACACGGAGCTCGCCGCGCGCGGGATCGTGCTGATGCGCGGCGAATACGACAAGGTACACTGTTACTGTACACATTCTGACGGTGACACACTACACGGAGCTCGCCGCGCGCGGGATCGTGCTGATGCGCGGCGAATACGACAAGGTACACTGTTACTGTACACATTCTGACGGTGACACACTACACGGAGCTCGCCGCGCGCGGGATCGTGCTGATGCGCGGCGAATACGACAAGGTACACTGTTACTGTACACATTCTGACGGTGACACACTACACGGAGCTCGCCGCGCGCGGGATCGTGCTGATGCGCGGCGAATACGACAAGGTACACTGTTACTGTACACATTCTGACGGTGACACACTACACGGAGCTCGCCGCGCGCGGGATCGTGCTGATGCGCGGCGAATACGACAAGGTACACTGTTACTGTACACATTCTGACGGTGACACACTACACGGAGCTCGCCGCGCGCGGGATCGTGCTGATGCGCGGCGAATACGACAAGGTACACTGTTACTGTACACATTCTGACGGTGACACACTACACGGAGCTCGCTGCGTGCGTGCTCGTGCTGATGCGCGGCGAATACGACAAGGTACACTGTTACTGTACACATTCTGACGGTGACGCACTACACGGAGCTCGCTGCGTGCGTGCTCGTGCTGATGCGCGGCGAATACGACAAGGTACACTGTTACTGTACACATTCTGACGGTGACACACTACACGGAGCTCGCCGCGCGCGGGATCGTGCTGATGCGCGGCGAATACGACAAGGTACACTGTTACTGTACACATTCTGACGGTGACACACTACACGGAGCTCGCCGCGCGCGGGATCGTGCTGATGCGCGGCGAATACGACAAGGTACACTGTTACTGTACACATTCTGACGGTGACACACTACACGGAGCTCGCCGCGCGCGGGATCGTGCTGATGCGCGGCGAATACGACAAGGTACACTGTTACTGTACACATTCTGACGGTGACACACTACACGGAGCTCGCCGCGCGCGTGCTCGTGCTGATGCGCGGCGAATACGACAAGGTACACTGTTACTGTACACATTCTGACGGTGACACACTACACGGAGCTCGCCGCGCGCGGGATCGTGCTGATGCGCGGCGAATACGACAAGGTACACTGTTACTGTACACATTCTGACGGTGACACACTACACGGAGCTCGCTGCGTGCGTGCTCGTGCTGATGCGCGGCGAATACGACAAGGTACACTGTTACTGTACACATTCTGACGGTGACGCACTACACGGAGCTCGCTGCGTGCGTGCTCGTGCTGATGCGCGGCGAATACGACAAGGTACACTGTTACTGTACACATTCTGACGGTGACACACTACACGGAGCTCGCTGCGTGCGTGCTCGTGCTGATGCGCGGCGAATACGACAAGGTACACTGTTACTGTACACATTCTGACGGTGACGCACTACACGGAGCTCGCTGCGTGCGTGCTCGTGCTGATGCGCGGCGAATACGACAAGGTACACTGTTACTGTACACATTCTGACGGTGACACACTACACGGAGCTCGCTGCGTGCGTGCTCGTGCTGATGCGCGGCGAATACGACAAGGTACACTGTTACTGTACACATTCTGACGGTGACGCACTACACGGAGCTCGCTGCGTGCGTGCTCGTGCTGATGCGCGGCGAATACGACAAGGTACACTGTTACTGTACACATTCTGACGGTGACGCACTACACGGAGCTCGCTGCGTGCGTGCTCGTGCTGATGCGCGGCGAATACGACAAGGTACACTGTTACTGTACACATTCTGACGGTGACGCACTACACGGAGCTCGCTGCGTGCGTGCTCGTGCTGATGCGCGGTGAATACGACAAGGTACACTGTTACTGTACACATTCTGACGGTGACGCACTACACGGAGCTCGCTGCGTGCGTGCTCGTGCTGATGCGCGGCGAATACGACAAGGTACACTGTTACTGTACACATTCTGACGGTGACGCACTACACGGAGCTCGCTGCGTGCGTGCTCGTGCTGATGCGCGGCGAATACGACAAGGTACACTGTTACTGTACACATTCTGACGGTGACACACTACACGGAGCTCGCTGCGTGCGTGCTCGTGCTGATGCGCGGCGAATACGACAAGGTACACTGTTACTGTACACATTCTGACGGTGACGCACTACACGGAGCTCGCCGCGTGCGTGCTCGTGCTGATGCGCGGCGAATACGACAAGGTACACTGTTACTGTACACATTCTGACGGTGACGCACTACACGGAGCTCGCCGCGTGCGTGCTCGTGCTGATGCGCGGCGAATACGACAAGGTACACTGTTACTGTACACATTCTGACGGTGACGCACTACACGGAGCTCGCCGCGTGCGTGCTCGTGCTGATGCGCGGCGAATACGACAAGGTACACTGTTACTGTACACATTCTGACGGTGACGCACTACACGGAGCTCGCTGCGTGCGTGTTCGTGCTGATGCGCGGCGAATACGACAAGGTACACTGTTACTGTACACATTCTGACGGTGACGCACTACACGGAGCTCGCTGCGTGCGTGCTCGTGCTGATGCGCGGCGAATACGACAAGGTACACTGTTACTGTACACATTCTGACGGTGACGCACTACACGGAGCTCGCTGCGTGCGTGCTCGTGCTGATGCGCGGCGAATACGACAAGGTACACTGTTACTGTACACATTCTGACGGTGACGCACTACACGGAGCTCGCTGCGTGCGTGCTCGTGCTGATGCGCGGCGAATACGACAAGGTACACTGTTACTGTACACATTCTGACGGTGACACACTACACGGAGCTCGCTGCGTGCGTGCTCGTGCTGATGCGCGGCGAATACGACAAGGTACACTGTTACTGTACACATTCTGACGGTGACGCACTACACGGAGCTCGCTGCGTGCGTGCTCGTGCTGATGCGCGGCGAATACG
This sequence comes from Ypsolopha sequella, assembly GCA_934047225.1. Taxonomy (NCBI): domain Eukaryota; kingdom Metazoa; phylum Arthropoda; class Insecta; order Lepidoptera; family Ypsolophidae; genus Ypsolopha; species Ypsolopha sequella. Next base: position 30,366,512 of record OW203990.1, on the reverse strand, counting down.
ACAAGGTACACTGTTACTGTACACATTCTGACGGTGACGCACTACACGGAGCTCGCTGCGTGCGTGCTCGTGCTGATGCGCGGCGAATACGACAAGGTACACTGTTACTGTACACATTCTGACGGTGACGCACTACACGGAGCTCGCCGCGTGCGTGCTCGTGCTGATGCGCGGCGAATACGACAAGGTACACTGTTACTGTACACATTCTGACGGTGACACACTACACGGAGCTCGCCGCGTGCGTGCTCGTGCTGATGCGCGGTGAATACGACAAGGTACACTGTTACTGTACACATTCTGACGGTGACGCACTACACGGAGCTCGCTGCGTGCGTGCTCGTGCTGATGCGCGGCGAATACGACAAGGTACACTGTTACTGTACACATTCTGACGGTGACGCACTACACGGAGCTCGCTGCGTGCGTGCTCGTGCTGATGCGCGGCGAATACGACAAGGTACACTGTTACTGTACACATTCTGACGGTGACACACTACACGGAGCTCGCTGCGTGCGTGCTCGTGCTGATGCGCGGCGAATACGACAAGGTACACTGTTACTGTACACATTCTGACGGTGACGCACTACACGGAGCTCGCCGCGTGCGTGCTCGTGCTGATGCGCGGCGAATACGACAAGGTACACTGTTACTGTACACATTCTGACGGTGACGCACTACACGGAGCTCGCCGCGTGCGTGCTCGTGCTGATGCGCGGCGAATACGACAAGGTACACTGTTACTGTACACATTCTGACGGTGACGCACTACACGGAGCTCGCCGCGTGCGTGCTCGTGCTGATGCGCGGCGAATACGACAAGGTACACTGTTACTGTACACATTCTGACGGTGACGCACTACACGGAGCTCGCCGCGTGCGTGCTCGTGCTGATGCGCGGTGAATACGACAAGGTACACTGTTACTCTACACATTATAATCTCGCCCAGTTGCACCCGCACGCACCTTGGTGCGTCATGTTTAGACTTGCTCAATTAGTGCGAAACTCATATCATGGGCCGGATATTTTTTTAGGCATTTCGGCCTAGTGCCCCGCCGGATATCCGGTATCCGGCCAAATCACTATCCGTTTCATCTCTAGTTATTTTATTAACACTCTCACTGCCATGGGATCCGCCGGCGGTCCCCTGACTGTTTAATACAGCAGGCCAGCTTCATATTAAAAAAAATACAATACAAATGTAATAAAAAATCACCCAAAAGATTTTTATCAGTCGGCCATTACTATTAGCACTAAATCACACCTGTACGCCAACTATGTAAAACGATAGTTAGCCGCCCGCCCCGTGGCCTACCGGATGCGTAAATTTCCCGAGCATTCAATACGATCGCGAATTCCGACCAGTATTTCGTATATAAAACATGTCGCAGGACTCTGGTACCGATTCCGATTATGCGCCAGGTTCGGCAACAAGTATATCGAGTAATAAAAAAAAAGTGGAAGAAAAAAGACTTACCAAGAAAACAAGCAGTATCTGTCTAAGTTGCCCGACAAACCCCAGCCTTGTTTTGCAAACTTCCATGGCTTAAAATAACTTTTCTTGTATTTCATGTGATTTTCTTTTTTTAATATGATTATAAAATAAAAATAATTAGATGTTCAATGTTTTGTTTCATTTTTTCCTCAATTTTATAGAAACGTAATTATTAGTCCGACAGACACGATTTTTTTTTAAATGTCTAGTAAAATTTTGTGGGCACGCCATGGTACAATTAAATTTTCCTTATCAGCAAGCCAGAAGGTATAAAAACTGTTTAAATTAAGGGGGTCACAGCGGATCCCACGGTGTGCTAGAAACATTTTCGTATAACCCGCTGGCGGATCCCATGGCCTGCTGAAATAAATTTCCATTTTAAGTTTTGGACGGCTGTGGTGAAAGGGATGGGGGTCGCCGGCGGAATCCTTGGTCTACTGAACTCGAACAGGGTTATATATTAGTGGCAGTGAGAGTGTTAAGTATATACAGGTTGATAATGAACCCTCTAGTTATATTAAAGGAACCTATTCTATGTTCGAAATAGAAAATATATGTTTTGTTACTTTTGTCTTGTTTCATACTAAAAAAGCCGACCAAGTGCGAGTCAGACTCGCGTACCTAGGGTTCCGTATTGTGGATGATAAATTTAATATTGTCATTTTTTTTGCGAATTTCTCAACCGCTTTATTATCCTGTAATCTTTACGTAAACACATATTACTATGATTTTTTTTCATATTTTTATTCATTTATCACCAGTTTTGGAGATAAGGGGAGGGGGACATACATATTTTTTGGGGTTTTTTAAAGATTTATCGAAACCAGTGTCAGTAAATATATTAAAAGTATATATTTTAAGAATTAACTTTTTAATACCTACAATTTAATACCCATATTGTATTTTTATAAGATATTATTTTTATTTATTTTACTTAGTTTTTTACATTTCTCATTTGTGCTCAATTTTTATTTTAATCGCTTTAGTTTTCTTGTAATTGCCCAATTATGATCTAAAAGAAAATTTTTAGCGTTTCGTAGTACCTAAAAGGTAAAAGGAACCTTTATGGTGAGACTCCGTTGTCCGTCCGTCCGTATGTCACAGCCTCATAACTTAAGCACCGTTAAAGATAAATATCTACATAAAATTTGGCACAAAAATAGCATTAATTTGCCCACATATAAGGGTGTAAAAAAATATATGAAAAATTTGAAATTATTCAAAATATTTCCAAAACAAAAGTGAGAAAAATGAAAAATATTAGCTTAAAAATACAAATAAGGTATCAAATTGTAGGTATTAAAAAGTTAATTGTTAAAATATATACTTTTAATATATTTACTGACACTGGTTTCGGTAAATCTTTAAAAAACCCCAAAAAATATGTATGTCCCCCTCCCCTTATCTCCGAAACTGGTAGACCTGTTCGCTATTACAATAGCGAGCCAAAATATTCTGTATTCTCACAGGCACTGAATGTTTTTGTTATAATGTAAAAGTCCAAAATACTGGTAGGAAAGGAGTTTATTCTTGAAGGCACTTCGATTAATTGTACTTAGCACAGCAAAAACTATAAATATTCACAATTACGTTTATTTAGTTCTATCTCGATCGGTGGTTAAATTGCAAGTGACCCGGAGGGGGTAGAACAATAGTGAGTGATGTCGGAATCTAAGTATGTTCATGTATCCAACAAGACCGAAAAATATGAAAAAAATTATAGATCATAACTGCCCAATTACAGGAAAACTATAGCGATTAAAAAAAAATCAGCACTAATGAGAAATATAAAAAAAGAAGAAAAATAAATTAAAAAAATATTTTCTAAAAATACAATATCAAATTGTAGGTTTTAAAAAGCTGATTGTAAAAATATACACTTTTAATATATTTACTGACACTGGTTTCGAGAAATCTTTAAAAAACCTCAAAAATATGTATGTCCCCCTCCCCTTATCTCCGAAACTGGGAAACCGAAAAATATGAAAAAATGTTAATTATAGATCATAACTGGCCAATTACAGGAAAATTATAGCGATTAAAAAAAATCAGCGCTAATGAGAAATATAAAAAAAGAAGTAAAATAAATAAAATATATATTTTATAAAAATACAATATGGGTACTAAATTGTAGGTATTAAAAAGCTGATTTTAAAAATATATACTTTTACTATACTTACTGGCACGGGTTTCGAGAAATCTTTAAAAAAACCCTTATCTCCAAAACTGGTGGACGAAAAAATATGAAAAAAATCATGGCAATAAATATGTGTTTACGTAAAGATTACAGGAAAAATAAAACGGTTTAGAAATTCACGAAAAAAAAATGACAAAATTAAATTTTATCATCCACAATACGGAACCCTAGGTACTCGAGTCTGACTCGCACTTCGCTTTTTTTTTTCTTAAAAACGTGACACCGCCACATGTCTGTGCGGCCAGGCTGGCCGGCCTCCCAAACGCGAAACCGCCACATGGCCGTGCGGCCCGGCTGTTCGGCCTCCCAAACGTCGACAAGTATCTTTTGTCTTTGCATGCTGCTCTGCGCTAAAAGGAAACATCAGCGATCATAAGTTGCCATTTTCCCTTTCACACTTTTACGGGCTTAGAACCGTCAAAATACAGAAGTTGTTTAGATCGCGCTAAAACTGAGCACCTTAAGTGTGAATGGTCCAAGGTAGTTTTTATGAAAAACTTGTGAGAACCAATAACGACGACAGAAGTATTATTATTTAATTCTGTTACCTTTTGCCACACGTTCCATCAACTTTACACCCGCGAATATTCAGTTTTTCATAAAAACAAAATGTTTTAACAGTCTTATTTTGCAATTTAAAACTTTCATACATTGGATTACAAAAGTTTTAAATAACAAAATTAGATTCTAAAAATGTTTGTTTCTAAAAAAAACTGATTTTTTGCGGGTGTAAAATTGATGGAACGTGTGGAAAAAGGTAATAATACTTCTGTTGTCGTTATTGGTTCCCACTAGTTTGTATGAAGATTGCCTTGGACCATCCACCTTAAGAATGCTTTGAATAGGATTTAAAATTTACAAACAGCAAGTAGGTAGGTAAGTTACGAAATCGTTAGGTACTTTACTTAGTCACTTCTGTATTCAGGCGTACTTAAAAAATTGAAATCAACTTATGTACAAATAATTGAAATCAATGAAATCGTATACCTAAACCACACCCCCGACACTTCTTTGTTCTCGCTCAAGTTATTTACCTACACTCTCACGCGCGCATCTGGCTCGTCCGCACACGCTTGTGTGTGTGCGTGAGCTAGTCTAGGGCTGGCAGCAAGCGTGTGAGCGTCGTCGATCGAGAGGGACAACATTTATAGTCAGCAACTTATATGATTCTCTTCCTAAATTTTAGCGTGGTTAATCCCTAGGTCCTAATTTGGTTCCCCGTGGATTATTTTTGTATTAAAAATATATACATCGTCACGACTTGAATCAAATGCTCGAGGGGGTGTTAGAGGTGTTCCGAGTGTGAACTTTGAAATGCATGTCACAGTCCGCACTCGGTACACCCGCGTTTCACCTACAAATATTACGTCCCAACGTGATGGGTGGTGAGCTCTATCGCCGTACTTCGGGCACAAATAGACAATTTTTAGGACATGTTGAAATTTGCTCAGGTCGAACGGTGACACAAAAACATTCGATTTTTAAAATTTCAACTTAATGTTGAAATTCTTACCAACTGTTACACAACTGCTTGAGAGTTGCAGTTAACGCCATAAACCAATACATAAAAGAAAATGCCTTGGTTTAGTTCATCGGCAGAAAATAAAAAAAATCTGCGTTCTTTATTTTTTGCTCCGTTTTCAATGCATCCATAAACACCACAAAAACGAACCATATTCATTAAAAATCAGTATCGTAATAAAACAAAAAACAAAATACGCGCGCAGTGAATGAGTGCTACTCGAGCTCTATGTGCCACCAGATTTCCACTAACTTGCGGGGGACCGCGGGGGATGTTAAATTCGCGCGGGGAGGTGAGTGTCGCTTCTTTACGTAGTAATACTTTATATTCTCTGCCTAAACCATGGACGAACTAAACTAACATTAGCTGATGCAGTCCGTTTCTCTCTAGAGTCCAGCACGTTTCGGTGCATTCCTTCTTAGTTTTTTAGTCACTTTTTACAGCGTTAAATGCACTGATAATACTGTCTTTCAGTTCTTCGCGGCTTTGAGAGGCTCGTACCTGTTGGGCGTAATGAAGTGGTGGTCCGTCTTGCTGGAAATAAAAGTCATACAAGTACGCGAGCGGCACATCCTCCAAATGGTCTGCAATCGCATGTCTGTGTAACCTCCGGTTAAAGGTTCTTCAATAAAACACGGTTCAAGAGCACTTTGTCACCAATGATACCGGCCCACATATTCACACTGAACTGCGCTTGATGGTGATGTTCGCGAATCACGTGTGGGTTCCTGTACGACCACCAGTGTTCATTGTGGCTATTGTACAGACCCACACGTGTAAACATTGACTCGTCAGTCCATAAAATGTCTTTGTTTTGGTTCTGAAGGAACCACTCACAAAACGTGCGACGATTTGGCGCGTTAGCCTCATGCAGGTGCTGCACTGTCTGAAAATTATATCCATGATTTCAGCACAGTGCAGCAATTTCCACACTGTTGGTTGGCTAATTTCAAACCGCTGAGCTGCGTCTCGCGTACTGGCTCGGGGGTGTCGCTCAAAGAAGTTGAACACAACATCTTCTACCTCAATAGCCAGACGTGGCGCCAGCTCCTTGTGCATGGCTTGGCACGGTAAACTGACCATATCCAGTAGCCGCTGGTTTACCGCTAAAATCGTTTGACGGTGAGGAACCGTGGCGTTGACTAGTCCTTGAGCACGAAGTCGAGAAATGCTCTACTCATCATACATTGTTCTCGCTTGGTGAAGATTTTCTCCTCTGAGTATGTACACTGGCACCATATCCACCCGCGAGAAGAGTACATCGATGAAGCGGGCCCGCGGCTTGTCGCGTAGGCTAGCCATTTTATTCGCAATTTGGAAACTTTTCCTCGATAGAAATGTGGGGAAAAAAAACATATTTTTACGATTCTGTGTTCTATTAGTGATTTTAATTCATAAGTTTCAATAAAGCTAGGGGTTTCATTATCAACCTATATATTTATATATAAACTATAATTAATATAATGCAATAAATAAATAAATATTATGCCTAACTGTATATTTAAGAACACAGATGGCTCTGTTGTCAGCTCAATTGCATGTGGGACTTCGGACAGACTAAACATTTCCAATTCGGAGGTGTTCACTTCAAATACCTACCACTCGACTTGCTATTGGTTTCTCATATATTTTCGTACTTAGGTACATACAAACTTTGTTCGATATTGATGATAAAGATACATTTTATGACTTTCGCAGAACGTGTTGACCGGGAAGGAGGCGCAATGTCTGGTGAACCAGTTCCAGATGTACTACAGCGGCACCGACGAGGAGAAGTCCAGACTCCTGAAGACGTTCACCGCCAGCCCCGACGCCTTCCGCCACATGGACCTCATTACGCAACTCGAGAGCATCGGCCTGCCCGCCACACCGAGCGGCGGTCTGTCTGCGTGACCGCACGGCAAGCTGCGCTGACACTCGATTCATCACTCTTGATCATCTTAATACCAAATATGTACATTTATTATTTGTGTACCATAGTTATTGGTGATGTAACAATGCAGTTGGTGCAACACTTCGTTTCAGCTCTTAAACAGACAGTAAGATATTTATTGTTTTATTGCAGAGTTTGCACACTGTGGTGGTGGTATCTGTGTAAGTCGTACCTGACGTTTGCGGACTGTGGTATCTATGAAATTGGCCATGTCGCACCCTAAATCTCATAAGATATACAAATACATCATAATTATTTCTGCAAACTCAAACCTGTCTGGCTCAAAAATTATGATCATTGATCACTCATTCCAGTTCACTTTCAGTCAAATAATCAAGGATATGAACAAATAAGATCATAATTAGTGCCATAGGCGACAGGCGCACGCCTAATTAGTTAATTTTGTTCGCAATAAACTTACTTAAAATTGGGTCCAAACATTTTGGACTTCTGGACCCTCCCCCTGGCATCACTTCAGGGACAACTCAGCCCGCAACAAACTTAGCCCGCGAGCTGAGTTAACCACTTGCAAAAATTATATTTGATCAAGTATAAAGTTTTAATAACGACAACTTTTTTATTGCTGGTGATCTTAATTTATCGAATATTCAATGGGACTCTTCTAACAGCCATATATATCTTCAAAAAGGTTCTGTAAACGAAACACTGTTTTTATCTGACCCCAAACTCAAAAATTAAATTTTAGATCTCGTATTCAGTAATTTTTCTACTGAAGTTAACCATTCAAACTTCCAGTTAGTAAAAGAAGATATTTTTTATTTATTTTTATTTTTATTTATTAAGGTATCAAACAGTCACAATACAATGAAATAGTTATATACATAAAGACACACGAATAAACCTATAGTACCATATAAAGACATACAAAACTAATTATACGCTACACATTAACATAACAACATAATTAATAACACATACTGAAAATTGATACAAACAATAAAATGCCTTATAAATCTTAAAATATATATGTATAATGAAAGATATTAACAATAATTATTAGGGAAAATTTTCCACCCATCATTAGAGATGTTGGTTTCAGATATTTTTTCTATACCCCTTACAGATAACAATTCGCAGATAAGGAGATTTCGGAAGGGAAATTACGATTTAATTTTATGAAGCTTTCATGCAAATTGATTGGGCTAACCGTTTTGTGGCGGCACGTCTACACGTCTGCCGCATTCTTGCTGGATATGAATAATCACATATATTTAAGTATAAATAAGGAATCATCTGTACCTATATATAAAATTCAAAGTCCTGACTGACTGACTGACCGATATATTAACGCACAGCCTAAACCGCTGATCGTAGAGACTTGAAATTTTGCATATAGATACCGTATGTAATGTAGGCATCCACTAAGAAAGCATTTTTCAAAATTCACCCCCGAAGGGGTTGAAACGGGGGTCCAAAGTTTGTATGGGGAAACAAGATTAGTTAGACTATTTTATTCGAGACTTCACAGGAGTACTCCTATAAATCTATAAATGAGTAAACATGTGTTTCAGGTTTTTTCAGAATTCAACCCCTAAAAGGGGGAAATGGGGTGACAAAATCTGAAAACCAACATTGGTATCGTTTGTATGGTTTATCGGGTCGCTGATTACGAAAACAACAACAATTTCTAAATCTAACGGAGTGGACGTGAAATAACATCACCCCTGTTGGAGTTCGATGGGGTTGAAATGTGTAAATATCAATATGGGTGTCGTTTTTATGGTTTTTTGGGACGTGAATTACGAAAATGGCATCGATTTTGAAATTTAATATAGTGACATGAAAATTCTTGAAAGTATATGTGCTAGAGCAAATCGGCTGTAACAGACGAACAGATAGACAGCCACCGAAAAACGAGCATGCGAGGGAGTGAGAGCACTTATAATGTTTGTTTCTGAAAAAAAAATTATTTGTTTCCTGTAGGCCACGCGGACGAAGCCGCGGGCAGAAGCTAGTATTTCATAAAATACATTAGGTACATACTACAGTGTCAGACAGTAACAAATATTTTTTTATAAAACCACCCCCATATTGGTGACCACCAGTCAAGAACACCAGGAAAACTGACTTGAACATTATCGCCGGGAACCCGGCGTGGTCCCCGGGCGCACGGCGCAAACTAAATTGGTAATCAGACTTCGGAATGTAATCGCCGGGGACCTACCGCCGATCTCTGGGCACAACCAGTTGAACACTTTTTCACATTGAAGGATCGAAACAGCATCAATTCCAAGGATGATCAAAAGTATTATCAGAGGACCTCGGTGATGTAGCCTTCAATCATGATTGTTTGAAATCGCCAGAAAAATATACAACAACAACAATGGTTACGGAATTACAGACTGCATCGCCTGCTCGCCTGCATCACGTCACAGCTGGCAGAAATGTAATTACAGACTGCATCACGTCACAGCTGGCAGAAATGTAATTACAGACTGCATCACGTCACAGCTGGCAGAAATTAATTACAGACTGCATCACGTCACAGCTGGCAGAAATGTAATTACAGACTGCATCACGTCACAGCTGGCAGAAATGTAATTACAGACTGCATCACGTCACAGCTGGCAGAAATGTAATTACAGACTGCATCACGTCACAGCTGGCAGAAATGTAATTACAGACTGCATCACGTCACAGCTGGCAGAAATGTAATTACAGACTGCATCACGTCACAGCTGACAAAAATGTAATTACAGACTGCATCACGTCACAGCTGGCAGAAATGTAATTACAGACTGCATCACGTCACAGCTGGCAGAAATGTAATTACAGACTGCATCACGTCACAGCTGACAAAAATGTAATTAAATACTGCATCACGTCACAGCTGACAAAAATGTAATTACAGACTGCATCACGTCACAGCTGACAAAAATGTAATTACAGACTGCATCACGTCACAGCTGACAAAAATGTAATTACAGACTGCATCACGTCACAGCTGACAAAAATGTAATTACAGACTGCATCAGGTCACAGCTGACAAAAATGTAATTACAGACTGCATCACGTCACAGCTGACAAAAATGTAATTACAGACTGCATCACGTCACAGCTGACAAAAATGTAATTACAGACTGCATCACGTCACAGCTGGCAGAAATGTAATTACAGACTGCATCACGTCACAGCTGACAAAAATGTAATTACAGACTGCATCACGTCACAGCTGGCAAAAATGTAATTACAGACTGCATCACGTCACAGCTGGCAAAAATGTAATTACAGACTGCATCACGTCACAGCTGGCAGAAATGTAATTACAGACTGCATCACGTCACAGCTGACAAAAATGTAATTACAGACTGCATCACGTCACAGCTGGCAAAAATGTAATTACAGACTGCATCACGTCACAGCTGGCAGAAATGTAATTACAGACTGCATCACGTCACAGCTGGCAGAAATTAATTACAGACTGCATCACGTCACAGCTGGCAGAAATGTAATTACAGACTGCATCACGTCACAGCTGGCAGAAATGTAATTACAGACTGCATCACGTCACAGCTGGCAGAAATGTAATTACAGACTGCATCACGTCACAGCTGGCAGAAATGTAATTACAGACTGCATCACGTCACAGCTGGCAGAAATGTAATTACAGACTGCATCACGTCACAGCTGACAAAAATGTAATTACAGACTGCATCACGTCACAGCTGGCAGAAATGTAATTACAGACTGCATCACGTCACAGCTGGCAGAAATGTAATTACAGACTGCATCACGTCACAGCTGACAAAAATGTAATTAAATACTGCATCACGTCACAGCTGACAAAAATGTAATTACAGACTGCATCACGTCACAGCTGACAAAAATGTAATTACAGACTGCATCACGTCACAGCTGACAAAAATGTAATTACAGACTGCATCACGTCACAGCTGACAAAAATGTAATTACAGACTGCATCAGGTCACAGCTGACAAAAATGTAATTACAGACTGCATCACGTCACAGCTGACAAAAATGTAATTACAGACTGCATCACGTCACAGCTGACAAAAATGTAATTACAGACTGCATCACGTCACAGCTGGCAGAAATGTAATTACAGACTGCATCACGTCACAGCTGACAAAAATGTAATTACAGACTGCATCACGTCACAGCTGGCAAAAATGTAATTACAGACTGCATCACGTCACAGCTGGCAAAAATGTAATTACAGACTGCATCACGTCACAGCTGGCAGAAATGTAATTACAGACTGCATCACGTCACAGCTGACAAAAATGTAATTACAGACTGCATCACGTCACAGCTGGCAAAAATGTAATTACAGACTGCATCACGTCACAGCTGGCAGAAATGTAATTACAGACTGCATCACGTCACAGCTGGCAGAAATGTAATTACAGACTGCATCACGTCACAGCTGGCAGAAATGTAATTACAGACTGCATCACGTCACAGCTGGCAGAAATGTAATTACAGACTGCATCACGTCACAGCTGGCAGAAATGTAATTACAGACTGCATCACGTCACAGCTGGCAGAAATGTAATTACAGACTGCATCACGTCACAGCTGACAAAAATGTAATTACAGACTGCATCACGTCACAGCTGGCAGAAATTAATTACAGACTGCATCACGTCACAGCTGGCAGAAATGTAATTACAGACTGCATCACGTCACAGCTGGCAGAAATGTAATTACAGACTGCATCACGTCACAGCTGGCAGAAATGTAATTACAGACTGCATCACGTCACAGCTGGCAGAAATGTAATTACAGACTGCATCACGTCACAGCTGGCAGAAATGTAATTACAGACTGCATCACGTCACAGCTGACAAAAATGTAATTACAGACTGCATCACGTCACAGCTGGCAGAAATGTAATTACAGACTGCATCACGTCACAGCTGGCAGAAATGTAATTACAGACTGCATCACGTCACAGCTGACAAAAATGTAATTAAATACTGCATCACGTCACAGCTGACAAAAATGTAATTACAGACTGCATCACGTCACAGCTGACAAAAATGTAATTACAGACTGCATCACGTCACAGCTGACAAAAATGTAATTACAGACTGCATCACGTCACAGCTGACAAAAATGTAATTACAGACTGCATCAGGTCACAGCTGACAAAAATGTAATTACAGACTGCATCACGTCACAGCTGACAAAAATGTAATTACAGACTGCATCACGTCACAGCTGACAAAAATGTAATTACAGACTGCATCACGTCACAGCTGGCAGAAATGTAATTACAGACTGCATCACGTCACAGCTGACAAAAATGTAATTACAGACTGCATCACGTCACAGCTGGCAAAAATGTAATTACAGACTGCATCACGTCACAGCTGGCAAAAATGTAATTACAGACTGCATCACGTCACAGCTGGCAGAAATGTAATTACAGACTGCATCACGTCACAGCTGACAAAAATGTAATTACAGACTGCATCACGTCACAGCTGGCAAAAATGTAATTACAGACTGCATCACGTCACAGCTGGCAGAAATGTAATTACAGACTGCATCACGTCACAGCTGGCAGAAATGTAATTACAGGCTGCATCACGTCACAGCTGACAAAAATGTAATTACAGACTGCATCACGTCACAGCTGGCAGAAATGTAATTACAGACTGCATCACGTCACAGCTGGCAGAAATGTAATTACAGACTGCATCACGTCACAGCTGGCAAAAATGTAATTACAGACTGCATCACGTCACAGCTGACAAAAATGTAATTACAGACTGCATCACGTCAGAGCTGGCAAAAATGTAATTACAGACTGCATCACGTCACAGCTGGCAGAAATGTAATTACACACTGCATCACGTCACAGCTGGCAGAAATGTAATTACAGACTGCATCACGTCACAGCTGGCAAAAATGTAATTACAGACTGCATCACGTCACAGCTGACAAAAATGTAATTACAGACTGCATCACGTCACAGCTGACAAAAATGTAATTACAGACTGCATCAGGTCACAGCTGACAAAAATGTAATTACAGACTGCATCACGTCACAGCTGACAAAAATGTAATTACAGACTGCATCACGTCACAGCTGACAAAAATGTAATTACAGACTGCATCACGTCACAGCTGGCAGAAATGTAATTACAGACTGCATCACGTCACAGCTGACAAAAATGTAATTACAGACTGCATCACGTCACAGCTGGCAAAAATGTAATTACAGACTGCATCACGTCACAGCTGGCAAAAATGTAATTACAGACTGCATCACGTCACAGCTGGCAGAAATGTAATTACAGACTGCATCACGTCACAGCTGACAAAAATGTAATTACAGACTGCATCACGTCACAGCTGGCAAAAATGTAATTACAGACTGCATCACGTCACAGCTGGCAGAAATGTAATTACAGACTGCATCACGTCACAGCTGGCAGAAATTAATTACAGACTGCATCACGTCACAGCTGGCAGAAATGTAATTACAGACTGCATCACGTCACAGCTGGCAGAAATGTAATTACAGACTGCATCACGTCACAGCTGGCAGAAATGTAATTACAGACTGCATCACGTCACAGCTGGCAGAAATGTAATTACAGACTGCATCACGTCACAGCTGGCAGAAATGTAATTACAGACTGCATCACGTCACAGCTGACAAAAATGTAATTACAGACTGCATCACGTCACAGCTGGCAGAAATGTAATTACAGACTGCATCACGTCACAGCTGGCAGAAATGTAATTACAGACTGCATCACGTCACAGCTGACAAAAATGTAATTAAATACTGCATCACGTCACAGCTGACAAAAATGTAATTACAGACTGCATCACGTCACAGCTGACAAAAATGTAATTACAGACTGCATCACGTCACAGCTGACAAAAATGTAATTACAGACTGCATCACGTCACAGCTGACAAAAATGTAATTACAGACTGCATCAGGTCACAGCTGACAAAAATGTAATTACAGACTGCATCACGTCACAGCTGACAAAAATGTAATTACAGACTGCATCACGTCACAGCTGACAAAAATGTAATTACAGACTGCATCACGTCACAGCTGGCAGAAATGTAATTACAGACTGCATCACGTCACAGCTGACAAAAATGTAATTACAGACTGCATCACGTCACAGCTGGCAAAAATGTAATTACAGACTGCATCACGTCACAGCTGGCAAAAATGTAATTACAGACTGCATCACGTCACAGCTGGCAGAAATGTAATTACAGACTGCATCACGTCACAGCTGACAAAAATGTAATTACAGACTGCATCACGTCACAGCTGGCAAAAATGTAATTACAGACTGCATCACGTCACAGCTGGCAGAAATGTAATTACAGACTGCATCACGTCACAGCTGGCAGAAATGTAATTACAGACTGCATCACGTCACAGCTGGCAGAAATGTAATTACAGACTGCATCACGTCACAGCTGGCAGAAATGTAATTACAGACTGCATCACGTCACAGCTGGCAGAAATGTAATTACAGACTGCATCACGTCACAGCTGGCAGAAATGTAATTACAGACTGCATCACGTCACAGCTGGCAAAAATGTAATTACAGACTGCATCACGTCACAGCTGGCAAAAATGTAATTACAGACTGCATCACGTCACAGCTGGCAGAAATGTAATTACAGACTGCATCACGTCACAGCTGACAAAAATGTAATTACAGACTGCATCACGTCACAGCTGGCAAAAATGTAATTACAGACTGCATCACGTCACAGCTGGCAGAAATGTAATTACAGACTGCATCACGTCACAGCTGGCAGAAATGTAATTACAGACTGCATCACGTCACAGCTGGCAGAAATGTAATTACAGACTGCATCACGTCACAGCTGGCAGAAATGTAATTACAGACTGCATCACGTCACAGCTGGCAGAAATGTAATTACAGACTGCATCACGTCACAGCTGGCAGAAATGTAATTACAGACTGCATCACGTCACAGCTGACAAAAATGTAATTACAGACTGCATCACGTCACAGCTGGCAGAAATTAATTACAGACTGCATCACGTCACAGCTGGCAGAAATGTAATTACAGACTGCATCACGTCACAGCTGGCAGAAATGTAATTACAGACTGCATCACGTCACAGCTGGCAGAAATGTAATTACAGACTGCATCACGTCACAGCTGGCAGAAATGTAATTACAGACTGCATCACGTCACAGCTGGCAGAAATGTAATTACAGACTGCATCACGTCACAGCTGACAAAAATGTAATTACAGACTGCATCACGTCACAGCTGGCAGAAATGTAATTACAGACTGCATCACGTCACAGCTGGCAGAAATGTAATTACAGACTGCATCACGTCACAGCTGACAAAAATGTAATTAAATACTGCATCACGTCACAGCTGACAAAAATGTAATTACAGACTGCATCACGTCACAGCTGACAAAAATGTAATTACAGACTGCATCACGTCACAGCTGACAAAAATGTAATTACAGACTGCATCACGTCACAGCTGACAAAAATGTAATTACAGACTGCATCAGGTCACAGCTGACAAAAATGTAATTACAGACTGCATCACGTCACAGCTGACAAAAATGTAATTACAGACTGCATCACGTCACAGCTGACAAAAATGTAATTACAGACTGCATCACGTCACAGCTGGCAGAAATGTAATTACAGACTGCATCACGTCACAGCTGACAAAAATGTAATTACAGACTGCATCACGTCACAGCTGGCAAAAATGTAATTACAGACTGCATCACGTCACAGCTGGCAAAAATGTAATTACAGACTGCATCACGTCACAGCTGGCAGAAATGTAATTACAGACTGCATCACGTCACAGCTGACAAAAATGTAATTACAGACTGCATCACGTCACAGCTGGCAAAAATGTAATTACAGACTGCATCACGTCACAGCTGGCAGAAATGTAATTACAGACTGCATCACGTCACAGCTGGCAGAAATGTAATTACAGGCTGCATCACGTCACAGCTGACAAAAATGTAATTACAGACTGCATCACGTCACAGCTGGCAGAAATGTAATTACAGACTGCATCACGTCACAGCTGGCAGAAATGTAATTACAGACTGCATCACGTCACAGCTGGCAAAAATGTAATTACAGACTGCATCACGTCACAGCTGACAAAAATGTAATTACAGACTGCATCACGTCAGAGCTGGCAAAAATGTAATTACAGACTGCATCACGTCACAGCTGGCAGAAATGTAATTACACACTGCATCACGTCACAGCTGGCAGAAATGTAATTACAGACTGCATCACGTCACAGCTGGCAAAAATGTAATTACAGACTGCATCACGTCACAGCTGACAAAAATGTAATTACAGACTGCATCACGTCACAGCTGACAAAAATGTAATTACAGACTGCATCAGGTCACAGCTGACAAAAATGTAATTACAGACTGCATCACGTCACAGCTGACAAAAATGTAATTACAGACTGCATCACGTCACAGCTGACAAAAATGTAATTACAGACTGCATCACGTCACAGCTGGCAGAAATGTAATTACAGACTGCATCACGTCACAGCTGACAAAAATGTAATTACAGACTGCATCACGTCACAGCTGGCAAAAATGTAATTACAGACTGCATCACGTCACAGCTGGCAAAAATGTAATTACAGACTGCATCACGTCACAGCTGGCAGAAATGTAATTACAGACTGCATCACGTCACAGCTGACAAAAATGTAATTACAGACTGCATCACGTCACAGCTGGCAAAAATGTAATTACAGACTGCATCACGTCACAGCTGGCAGAAATGTAATTACAGACTGCATCACGTCACAGCTGGCAGAAATTAATTACAGACTGCATCACGTCACAGCTGGCAGAAATGTAATTACAGACTGCATCACGTCACAGCTGGCAGAAATGTAATTACAGACTGCATCACGTCACAGCTGGCAGAAATGTAATTACAGACTGCATCACGTCACAGCTGGCAGAAATGTAATTACAGACTGCATCACGTCACAGCTGGCAGAAATGTAATTACAGACTGCATCACGTCACAGCTGACAAAAATGTAATTACAGACTGCATCACGTCACAGCTGGCAGAAATGTAATTACAGACTGCATCACGTCACAGCTGGCAGAAATGTAATTACAGACTGCATCACGTCACAGCTGACAAAAATGTAATTAAATACTGCATCACGTCACAGCTGACAAAAATGTAATTACAGACTGCATCACGTCACAGCTGACAAAAATGTAATTACAGACTGCATCACGTCACAGCTGACAAAAATGTAATTACAGACTGCATCACGTCACAGCTGACAAAAATGTAATTACAGACTGCATCAGGTCACAGCTGACAAAAATGTAATTACAGACTGCATCACGTCACAGCTGACAAAAATGTAATTACAGACTGCATCACGTCACAGCTGACAAAAATGTAATTACAGACTGCATCACGTCACAGCTGGCAGAAATGTAATTACAGACTGCATCACGTCACAGCTGACAAAAATGTAATTACAGACTGCATCACGTCACAGCTGGCAAAAATGTAATTACAGACTGCATCACGTCACAGCTGGCAAAAATGTAATTACAGACTGCATCACGTCACAGCTGGCAGAAATGTAATTACAGACTGCATCACGTCACAGCTGACAAAAATGTAATTACAGACTGCATCACGTCACAGCTGGCAAAAATGTAATTACAGACTGCATCACGTCACAGCTGGCAGAAATGTAATTACAGACTGCATCACGTCACAGCTGGCAGAAATGTAATTACAGACTGCATCACGTCACAGCTGGCAGAAATGTAATTACAGACTGCATCACGTCACAGCTGGCAGAAATGTAATTACAGACTGCATCACGTCACAGCTGGCAGAAATGTAATTACAGACTGCATCACGTCACAGCTGGCAGAAATGTAATTACAGACTGCATCACGTCACAGCTGACAAAAATGTAATTACAGACTGCATCACGTCACAGCTGGCAGAAATTAATTACAGACTGCATCACGTCACAGCTGGCAGAAATGTAATTACAGACTGCATCACGTCACAGCTGGCAGAAATGTAATTACAGACTGCATCACGTCACAGCTGGCAGAAATGTAATTACAGACTGCATCACGTCACAGCTGGCAGAAATGTAATTACAGACTGCATCACGTCACAGCTGGCAGAAATGTAATTACAGACTGCATCACGTCACAGCTGACAAAAATGTAATTACAGACTGCATCACGTCACAGCTGGCAGAAATGTAATTACAGACTGCATCACGTCACAGCTGGCAGAAATGTAATTACAGACTGCATCACGTCACAGCTGACAAAAATGTAATTAAATACTGCATCACGTCACAGCTGACAAAAATGTAATTACAGACTGCATCACGTCACAGCTGACAAAAATGTAATTACAGACTGCATCACGTCACAGCTGACAAAAATGTAATTACAGACTGCATCACGTCACAGCTGACAAAAATGTAATTACAGACTGCATCAGGTCACAGCTGACAAAAATGTAATTACAGACTGCATCACGTCACAGCTGACAAAAATGTAATTACAGACTGCATCACGTCACAGCTGACAAAAATGTAATTACAGACTGCATCACGTCACAGCTGGCAGAAATGTAATTACAGACTGCATCACGTCACAGCTGACAAAAATGTAATTACAGACTGCATCACGTCACAGCTGGCAAAAATGTAATTACAGACTGCATCACGTCACAGCTGGCAAAAATGTAATTACAGACTGCATCACGTCACAGCTGGCAGAAATGTAATTACAGACTGCATCACGTCACAGCTGACAAAAATGTAATTACAGACTGCATCACGTCACAGCTGGCAAAAATGTAATTACAGACTGCATCACGTCACAGCTGGCAGAAATGTAATTACAGACTGCATCACGTCACAGCTGGCAGAAATGTAATTACAGGCTGCATCACGTCACAGCTGACAAAAATGTAATTACAGACTGCATCACGTCACAGCTGGCAGAAATGTAATTACAGACTGCATCACGTCACAGCTGGCAGAAATGTAATTACAGACTGCATCACGTCACAGCTGGCAAAAATGTAATTACAGACTGCATCACGTCACAGCTGACAAAAATGTAATTACAGACTGCATCACGTCAGAGCTGGCAAAAATGTAATTACAGACTGCATCACGTCACAGCTGGCAGAAATGTAATTACACACTGCATCACGTCACAGCTGGCAGAAATGTAATTACAGACTGCATCACGTCACAGCTGGCAAAAATGTAATTACAGACTGCATCACGTCACAGCTGACAAAAATGTAATTACAGACTGCATCAATATTTACTAGTCAGGATAGATACTTATCGCACTTCATTCCAAATTTTGACGGAAACAATCAAAAAAAATTACCCTCCAAAAACATCCTCGTCATCTTTCGCCGCATTCTAAGATAATGCTGCGTTTATAGTTTTTATTTTTTTGGACTGGAGCATGTTTGTCAAACCTAACTAATTAAGTGGACACTTCGCATGCCGCCTCTTTATGCCTGCATTTGTCCCGAGCCCCACCACTAGTATCGCAAGTCGAAAAATAAATAAGTAAAGTTATTAAATACTTTTGCCTTTCATAAGGTCATTTGTTTTAAAAATTATGATTCCTTTGTAAACTTCTTGGTATTTTTACTAAACTTCAAAATTAAAATTCAAATGCTTAAGAACTGAGGAGGCACGTAGGTACTCGATTCTGATAAATATCGATATCGATAATAACTCATTAAATCAAGTACGTACATACCTTTTATATTACTTTTGAGGTACTTTGTGATATTAGATGTAAATAAAATGTTATACATACCTATACCTAAGTATTTATATCTGTTCTGGTTAATTAGCAACATTTTTGCACGCATTGTCATTTTTCAATTCCATATTTCTAAGTATCAATAATGGTGTTGATATTAAGAGCGGTTTCGCAGCCGGAATTGAGTGAATTTTGAATGTAAGTGTTCTGTTTTGATTAATTATAAAAAGGCGGGTTTTTCACAATCCGCCTGCGAAACCGCTCTTAAACACTTCGATTTCTTGCTTTAAGAATTTTGATTCTACTTTTTTTCATGGACATAGACATAGACAATTATCGATACCAACACAAGGCCGCACTAAGGTGATGTCAATCGACTCAATCGTAGATAAAACCGTCAATGGCGGGCTGGTGACCAAGTATTGACTTCCGGATGGCGGCGCGGCCGCGGCGGCGGGCGGCGCACGCATTCTCTGATATATCGTTTAATTTTTTGAATAATTTCGATCAAATAAGCATTTATTTGTTATGAATAATAAACAATTAAAACACGTATTAATCTGTAATAAGAAATTAAATAATCCTTTGAAAAAAAAAATAAGTTTATCCAAAATTCTACTTATTAAAGAGAGAACTTCCCTGTCGTATGTAACTTTTATTGTTTAGTACTAAATACGAAAATGCCTTGATCTGCAAATTTGTTTCATGAAGTCGATCATGGAAGTGACATTCACATTCTGAACAGACCCCATCCAATACGAGGAGCGACCAAAGAAGTATCCACATCAATAACCCTTGTACTTATAAGTACCTGGTACTTGATATTCGTGGCACTTGGTAACGTAGGTATCCTTCATTACATGTGAGTATAAGTACCTATGTGCGTTCAATAAAAATGCTTTCTCGGTTCACTGGTATATTTTCACAGAATTCGGTTGCAGCGTTCACATCATTTCAAGGAACTATTTACAAAAAAATGTAAAAAATACAAATCACTAGCCACGAATTAAGTAAATATTAAATTATAGTTGCTGCAGATTATTGATTTAGTTTTCTAGGATAAAAGGTATACTCTGGAGTGTCATTTATGAGAGAGAGTGGTGGTGGAGAGCTGAGCGGGCTACGGGGTGAGGGGTGCCGTGGAGAGTGGGCTCCGGGGGGGGATAGGCGGAGTGGGGGGGACAAGGGCGAGCACGAGCGGGGCTGGCAGGGTGAGCGCACCGCTGGCTCCGATGCCCTCCACGATTCTCTTGTTAAGGCATTCAATTCACGCAGAACACTATGTTTTCGTACAATTCCCATTTTGATATACTCCATTGGGTTTTCAACAATATTTTCGATCCTATTGTTCTCTTTGTCTGTCATTAACTCATTTATGTTATTCATACAATGTAAGATATTTTGCTCTGACTCTAGACGACAGCTCTCTGCATAAATATTCTGTAAATATATTTTAGTTTTCCTTATGACATCACACTGAGTAATGTCTGGAGTGAGCTTCTCTAGGTTTTCTGACAATTCTTCCATGAACTCTGTATAGAGCGCATACCCTGGTGTGCCCGTGTCTACTGAATGCTGAGATGTTGATCTTGAGGCACTAGTAACTGAGTCTTGAGACTCTGCATTTGCCTTCGTTTTTATTGATATTGCTTGACTTATAGGACTAAATATAATGAAACTTTTGGGAGAACTATTTTCAGATTCACTGTTATCATGGAAAGATATTTCTTCCAGATTGTCTATGGATTCAGTGTCACTCATATTGTTATTATTATTTAGTGTTTGCTGGTTCAATATACCCGAAGCTTTAGACAATGTCTGTGCTTTAGACCTTTCCAAGCTTAGTTGTGGAATATTCAAGACAGACTTCTCTTTTGGATTTCCGGCAGAAATTTGGGGTCGCGTTATCGTTTCAGACTTAATAGCTCTAGATAACGCAGCTGGTTTCAAAGTTAGGCGTTTAGTAGTAATACTTTTATTGTTTGCCATTTTAGCAATTTTCACAGTTTTGTTTGAATCTTTGCACTCAAAAGAAGCAACTTTACTTACTACATCAAGTGTGGTATTAAGTCGGGACCTTTTTCTGATATCGTCTAAGTATTTTCGAGTTCTTCGTTTCTTACGTTTAATACCATTAGTTTCCATGCTACAGTTACGAACTAATTTCTATGGCATTAGCTTATTTAAAAGTTATTTGTGAATGAGAATCATATGAACTTTGGATTCTTATACTAACATTTATAATAATTACACGGTTTATTTATACAAATTGATTTTGAAATCACCGCCGCTCTGGCACAAGTGACATGTTTTTTTTTTGGTTCATTTTCCCACTAAGTGGAAAGGCAAAGGGATCTTAGCCCATACAGCCATGTCTGAGGTTATAGTTATTCTGTTTACCGGCACTATCCTCTTCTGGTTGAGGATCATCTGAAAGGTCTGTCCTGTCCTGTCGTTTCCGCTGTAATGATAGCCATTGTGGCAGCAATTTATTTGTTTAGGAAAGGAAGATTTAAAGTCTTGTTTTCAATAACGAGAAACGAGAAGAAGTTTTTTATTAGTCAGATGTCACATGAATAGCAAGTTGTTATTTATGAAATTATCTATGTTATCCGATGCATATACGACCTATATTACTCCCCCTTAAGCGAAGCGTACATTTGGCTTAATGATTCTTCCGGATCGAGTAGTTCGCATAGTACTACTTTCAGGTAGAGGTGAAGTTGCAGTTGCAGTAGTAGCTTCAGAGGTTTCAGCTTCATCATTGTACATGTAGGCAGGCTTAAGTCTGTCCAGAGACACTACTGCTGTCCGCAGTGGTAATTTTAGCTTGAAGTGTTTGTCGTTACGTTCTAAAACTTCATATGGGCCATCGTAGGGAGGTATGAGGGGTGCCCGAACTGTGTCATTACGCACAAAGACATGATTGCACGTCTCTAAATCTTTGTAGATAAATGGCCGCTCATTGGTTTTGTGTGATTTCTGTACTGGTGCTACTGATGCCAATGTTTCCATAAGCTGGCGAACGTAGTCTGCATCTTCAATTATCGACGGTGTAGGTACGAAAAAATCTGATGGTATTCGCAGTGCTGCTCCATAAGTCATTAGTGCGGGACTTAGATTGTTATCACGTATTGCAGTGCGTAGTCCCAATAGTACAGTGGGCAGTTCTTCGCTCCATGTTACAGTGGCGCCTCTGGCCATCAGCGCTGCTTTAAAAGTGCGGTGCCATCGTTCTATCATGCCATTAGATTGCGGATGAAATGCCGTAGTGTGGATTCTCTTGATGCCGAAACGCTTCATCAATGAGTTGAACAATGCAGATTCAAATTGCCGTCCTTGATCTGTTGATATACGTAGTGGACAGCCGAATCGAGCTATCCAATTCTCGTACAGGGCTTTGGCAACGACTTCAGCCGTGATTTCTTGCACTGGTACTGCTTCTGGCCATTTTGTACAGCGGTCGATAATAGTAACACAGTAGCGGTTATCTCTTGATAATTTTAGAGGTCCAACAATGTCGATATGTATGTGCTCGAAACGTTGTGATGAAGGAAACTCGCCGAGTGGAGTAACGACATGACGATGAACTTTAGAACGCTGACAGTTGACACAGGTCTTTGTCCATATGCCAATATCTTTATTCATGGATGGCCAGAAGTATTTTGAAGTGATCTGCTTTCTAGTAGCTCGTGTTCCTGGATGGCATAGTTCGTGTTGCGCCTTGAATGCTGCTTTACGATATGCAACAGGCAAATATGGTCTGGGTGTCTGAGCAGAGGTTTCGCAAATGATCGGTTGACTCATACCAGGCAGCATGACGTCAGCAAATCTCAAATTTGGTTGTAATCTCAGCTGCTTCAACTCCTTGTCTCGGCTAAGGTCAGCAGCTAGTTTAACGTAATCGATGCTTGAAGGACATTCTATGTCTTCTATGCGAGATAGTGCATCTGCCACTGAGTTTGCTTCTCCTTTTACGTAGTGGATGCTTGAGCAAAACTGGCTGATAAATTGTAGTTGCCGCTCACGTCGTGGTGTGTCGCTGCTACTTGCTTGTTTGGTTAGTGCGGACGTGAGTGGTTTGTGATCTGTGTAAACAGTCACATCGCAGCCTTCTATTAATCTTCTGAAATGTTTTACAGCCGTGTAGATCGCTAGGAGTTCGCGGTCATACACGCTGTAGCGTCGCTGCGTCTCACTCATTGATTTTGAGAAATATGCCATTGGTTTCCAGACTCCATTGACCTTCTGTTGTATTACAGCGCCAATGCTGTGGTCTGAAGCATCTGTCATGATTCCAAGAGGGCAGCCATGAACTGGATACGCAAGAGTGGTAGCTTCTAAAATGCTTTGGCGGCAGTTTTCAAAAGCTAGTTCATCTTCAGGCGACAGTTCGATTGGAGTCTTGTCGTTCCTTTTGCGATTATGTAAAAATTTGTTTAAATTGCTCTGCAGCTCAGCTTGGCGTGGTAGACAGTCTCGGTAGAAGTTCAAGATTCCAAGAAAACGACGTAGCTCAATAACAGTTTTTGGCTTAGGGTAGGTTGAAATAGCTTTTGTGCATTCTTCTGTTGGTCTGATTCCAGCCTCAGATACTTCATAGCCCAGAAAGTTGATTTTTTCTTTCCCAAACTCGCATTTGTTTACGTTAAGTGAGACACCGTACTTGTCTAGGCGCTCAAGGACTTGCGTCAGGAGTGTTCTGTGCTGTTGTTCGTCTTCTGTGTACAGTAAAATATCGTCGATGAAGCAGAAACAACCTTCGATGCCTCGCAGTACTTCATGCATAAACCGTTGAAAGGTTTGACTGGCATTTCGTAGTCCGAAGGTCATGCAGTTGAATTCAAACAGCCCAAATGGTGTTGTGATCGCTGTCTTCTCAGCGTCCTCCTTTTTTAAAGGAATCCAATAAAATGCCATCTTCAGATCCAGTTTAGAGAAAATTTTCTTGTTGTGTAGCTGGTACGTAAAGTCCTGGATACGTGAGTCGCTGTCCTGTCAGTTCGTGCTAAAGTGAAAGACCCATAACACGAACAAAATGTTGGGTTAGAAAAAACACATGAAAAGGCACGGCCTGCACTTTTGTTTCATTGAACAACACACTACACTGGTTATGGCGATTTAAATTCACAAAATTCTATCACTATTATTGATCAAAACACCCAAAATGCAATGTTATTTCAATAAAAAAAAAAAACGACGCCATCACTTCTTGGCGCTTTTTTTCCAAACTGACTTTTTTTTCAATTTCATTTTCCCTCTAAGTGAGAAAGCAAAAGGAACTTGAAAATATCCTGTTTAGTAAAGGCATTTAGTGCTCTAGTATAGTAACAGTTGAGGGTCATCTGAAAGGTGTGTCCTGTCGTTTCTGCGTATAACGCGAATACAACTGAGTTAGGAAAAACATACGAAAAGAGACACTTTTCTTGTGATTTTAATTTACAATATTCTATCACGATTGTTGGTCAAAACACCCAACATGCAATATTTTTTTTAACAAAACTAATTGATACATATTGTACCATTACCTTCGTGCCTTTTTGCAACCTTTTTTGTATATGGGTTCCTATAATGTACGTCCAGTAATGAACGGCCTGTAATTCATGTACATGAATCCTGGCGGGAAGACAAGACAAGGCAAATACTCTTTATTGTACACCAAAATAAATTAATCAAGTAAAAGACAAACTTATGAAAGAAGGTAACAATTGATAGCCTTATCAATTAAGTATAGTGATTTCTTCCAGACAACCTTTAGGTGGAAATTAAATGTTGGACAAAATAACGCGAAGGTGGTGCATAAAATAAATAATAATTATTAAATGGATAGCAGATAGTACCTAAAATAAATACACAAGTATAACATTGTACATACAAATACTTAGAAAACGATAAATATATTCACTAGGTAATGTATAACAAAAATAAATAACATAATACTTACACCAAAAGTAAATAAATATTATTAGCAAAAGTAGATGGATTCAACAATTATACGTACATTATTGGCTGTGTTTTACACTTCGTACACTCCCCGGCACGGTTCTGACCGTGAGGCATGACCTTGAAGAAATGATTTTTACGGTCCGTCCCTGGGCATTTCCATATAGTATGACCTACGTGAGCCATGCATGTTAAATTTATTTATTTTCAAATTTGTGGTACTTTATTGGTATCAAAAGACGCCCAATAATTATACAAAATTGTAAACTTTGACTGTTGATATATCAACGCACAGCCCAAACCGCTTGACGTACAGACTTGAAATTTTGCACATAGATACCTTATGCAGTGTAGGCAAGCAAAAAAGAAGGATTTTTGGAAATTTCATTCCTAAGAATGTAAAATCGGGGATGAAAGTTTGTATGAAAGTCAGTCAGTTTCAAAGTTAGGATCTTTAAATTTTGTATTAAGACTGACAATTGAAAATTATTTTATACATTTCTCAGCGTTCGTGATAATTCCAACCCCGAAGGGGTGAAAAGGGCGATGAAGTTGTCTTTGGAAAGTCCTTCATTTTCTAAGTAAAATGACTAAATTTATTATTTAGGCTGTCCGTCTGTCCGTCCGTATAAGCTGGAGACTCGGTAAGTGGTCAAGACCAAGGTTCAATGACAATTTTAGCGAAAAACGCAAAATAAAATTTGTACCCTTTACTAATTTAAGAATTCAATTAGTCAATTAGTATAGGAAACCCTCGGACGAATGCTTCGTCCGAGAGGAAACCTATTTTTTTGTTGTGTTTTTTCTCAAAAAGGGTCACTGAACCTCAGTCTTGACCACTTACCGTGTCTCCAATATATGTAGAAGTGACCTAATGTAGGTACCTCACAAATATTGCAAGTATTAGGAGTGTGTTTTACTTTCGTAAGTACTTTCTAAATCCAATAAAAGGAATAGAAAATGAGTTTTGTTGTCCATAAAAATGTAAGGGACGAGTTAATGTTCTTTCGTCTTGCGAATGCACTCCTCTCATGTTAGGTACATATTACATAATAAACCACCATGATATATACTATAGTGTTCGGTGGTGCTTGGTTTGACATTTTAATGATTGGTCGCGAGGTTCGCATGGGTTTATTTAAGGTTGCTCCCAACGCCAATAACCTTGAGAGTCTGGGCGGAGCCTATACCTCATCCCCGCGCTACCCGCACCCAAAGATCGCGTGCGCTTCGCTTGTCGCTACGTACCGTCCAGAAGCGCTAGGGCCATAGAGTAGTGAAATTACAGAGAGCTACGATTTTTTATGAAGTAGGTAATTTTTTTATTAAGTATAAGTTGACTTTTGTTCTGACCACTTACCGTATGAATTTGGCAGATAAACGAAAGTCACCTTATACTCGTATCATCTAAAACGAGTAGGGTTCTAATGGCGTTTCTACTAGTGGGCCAGTTATATTTGACCCCAATTCGATATAAGCTCTTAAAAACCAACAAATTAAAAAAAATCTCTTCTTTTGAATAAATAATAAAAATCATTAAAGAACTCATAGGCTGGTTCACTTTTTTCAAAAAGGGCCATGTTATGAATTCTAACGGCATTGATGGTAAAATTTTCTTTGATCCCAACGAGTCACACCTAAACCAGTCACAGTGTTACACGTTGGGACAAAAAATAATAAAATATCCCAACCCGTCACACTGTTACTTGATGGGAAAACTTTTTATTTTCGTCCTAACGAGTCACACCCCCAAAACAAGAGTGTAACTCGTTGGGATTAAAACCTGTTAGACGTTGACAACTTTTTTCTTTCCAACGAATAACACTGTTATCTAAAGCAAGTAGGCAATAACAATCTGTTAACTGTGTGTTAACTGTGTTTTTTAAATGGTAATAAAACAAAAAAAAATCTAAGGCGGAGTAATAATTTCCGATCAAATTTACCGAAAGCGTAGACCTATTGTGTTGAGTAAGCTATAATAACAACTTAGCATAGTTTGGTTTCTCAAATTGTTTATAAATCGCCGTGACGTCGGCGAGTTCTAGACATGGCGTGTTACGGACATCAGCATGCCTAGCTACCTTTTGCTAGTTCTTATGTCGGCGTTATAGCCGTCAAAAATATGTACAGATCATCCATCATCCATCAGCCTAGTTCATCCACGGCTGGACATAAGCCTTTCCAGGACTTTGCCACGCCCGGCGGTCATCCTGGAAAAATTACCCATACTCACACACGCTGGGCAGGCGGGTTGTATGTACAAATAGGGAGCCTAAACTGCAGGCGGCTCAACATTCACATACCCGTTGTGTATGTGAATTGTGTATGAGTAATATTTAATAGATATTAAATAATTTACTGAATTTATAGTTCACTATTATGACCTGGGCAAAAACTTTAGCAGGATTTTTTAAAATCGAAAACTACTTTTAGATAAATGGTTTTTATGAAAAGCTGGCTGTATAAAAAACTCAACAGCTAAAAAAGCTTTTTACTTTTTTGAAGATAGGATTTATTTTGAAAATTATGTTACTTACGGCTTTTAATACATTTTAAAACAATTTTTCCTCTTTTTATACTATCGATTAACTTCCCTTCATACTTTACAGGCTTAGGACTGTCTGAATTGGTGCTTTTTAGTAGGCATATTATTAAAAACATGTATAATTGATCAAGTTAGGCGTAGGTATTCAAAAGTTCATTGATTTTATGCACAAAACTTTTATCATTTGCTTTCTGTGCATTAAATGTTTGTATGTACAAAATTTTCATTAATGAATGAATGAATTAACACTGTATTACACACAAATAAGAAGACAAGATACACACAAAGAACAGATAGAAGGCAAGGGCGGACTTATTCCTAAAAGAAATTTCTTCCAGACAACCTTGGGAAAACATTAAAAAAATTATCTTGTAAATTTAACTTAATCAGTGCATAACATTATGTAAAAGTTTTTTTGAACCTATAACATAAACATAAAAATATACTACATACAAATACATACATAAATACACAGATATATATATATATATACAGACAAACAGTAGCTTAGTCAGTAAGTCATTCAGAGAGATGAGAGGTAAAAATTTTCAAGTTGTATCTAAAAGAGGACACAGAAGGGAGATCTTTGAGGGTTTGTTTTCATTATTTGCCTTTTGTACATTAATTTTACATACAAAATATCTATAGTTAACAAAGTTTTTTATTTACACTATGTAACTAATTAAAACAAAAATGAACACTTATTAATTACGTAAAGAAATTTAAACGCATAAAGCAAATAAATGCATCCGCTGTTTAGTTTATAGCTTTTCGTTTAAACGACCACCTCTAGCGTGTATACCAGTGGCGTGCACAGAACTTTTTTCCGGAAAAACAATCAGAAGGTCAAGTACGACAATAAAAAATATATGAAAAAATTTAAATATCACTTTGAAAAAAAATAAGTTTGTATGAAAATGTCCACTCTAGGGTAGGCAGTGCCTACCCTGGCGTCATACAAACTTTTTTTTTTCAAAGTGTTATTTAATTTTTTTCATATTTTTTTTATTGTCGTACTCGACCTTCTGATTGCTTTTCCGGAAAAAAGTTCTGTGCACGCCACTGGTGTATACTACACGTTATTTTGGAAACTACGTGAAAATGAATCAGTAAATTATTTAATATCTAGGTACCTATTAATTGTTTCTCATACACAACAAGTATGCGAGTGTTGACCCGCCTGCAGTTTTAGCATTATCTGTTAATATTTTGACGGCTATAACGCCGAAATAAGAACAAGCAAAAGGTAGCTAGTCATGTTGATGTCCGTACATAACATGCCATGTCTTTTGCGTAGGTTTTTCCAAGCCTATAAACAATTTGAGAAACCAAACTATGCTATCAAACTAAATCCTGTTTATGTAAACACATAAAATTCTTTGTTTTAAAAAATGTATTCAAAAATGTATTATTAAGACCTCAAATACAGTGCCTGATGATGTCGTAAAACGACGAAACCAGTAGCAACTTAAAAGGTAATTAAACATTTTTATATTTGTGGAACCGAGTACCAAGAAGTTTTATTTAATACATATTGCAAACTATGCTAAGTTGTTATTGTGACTGGGTCAGGACCAAATTTTTTGCTTCGAAGCACAACGGAAATCACGTTGGAAAGTATGACAGTGGAAAAAGTGTCGCACAATGGAATTCGTAAAGGCGTATTCACATGGCTATCTCAAAAACATGTCTGAAATTATTCAAACTAACCGACTAAACGGTACCTACTAACTTTACGACTTAATCTTGATAATACTCAGGCGTTGTTACTTGTATTATAACACGTCGGAAATTCCTCGGCATCTCGAAAGAATGCGCTTCCATCACACGCGTCACACTTCATCCTGATCTCGCCTAAACATGATAATGGCTTAATTGGTTCACGATATAATTTAAATAAAATTAAATTGTACGGATTCAGTGATTCTGCTTGTGACTGGTTTGTCAGCTATTTTGAAAATAGAAAGCAAATGGTCGAATATTTGGACGAATATGGTAAAAATGTGAAATCCGGACTTCTCTGCTTAAATACTAGAGGTGTCGTTCAGGGATCAATTTTAGCTCCTAGTCTATATACAGCAGTCTATAGGTATATACTAGCTTATACACAGCAGAGTCACTGTCCTTTTCTACGGATTCATACTATGTTTCCACTAACATCGGTTAAGCAACTTGTATGTAGTACAAATATGTATGATCTGTTGAATAAAAATCTTTTTATTTTATTTTATTATTTTTATTAAAATCAAATATAATGTCAATTTGTTGCTCAGTACATGCTGTCAGATATTTTTACCCAGATTAAACATTTAACATAGCAAAATTAAATTAAACAATTCAATGCAAAACAATTGTTTCATTAGTATGTACTTAGCTTACACGATTCCGTTGTGACACGTCACACAATTTCGTGTCACTCGTCGCACTATGGAGGAAGAATACCGGACGCTAACCTAAAAAAAAAATCACAATTCACTGAGAAAACTGTGTATTTGAGACATGTAGGCGTATTTTAACAATAAAAGTTGTAGTATTATAGTTTCTTAAGTGTTAAAGCAAAAATATCATCAATAATTACCTTAAATATCTCTCAGAGTTCACAATTTCTTAACGACACACCTTCACCCGCGGAATGTAGCATCAACTGACACATAAACAAAATGGCGGAAGTGTTCTGAATTAAGTCTTCGGTCATAGACAGGTGTTGCCACCGCTAATAAAGTTAAAACCACTGTCATGCATTGCAGACTTTACGAAATATCGTGTCGCACAAGCGAGATATCACAATGGAACGAAAAAAGGGGACTGTTTATTTTATTTGTTTAAATTAAAACAATTATACGTATTAGTATAATAAAATTGTATAAAACTGTGATCGTTGTTAGTGTACTATTGCTTTATGTATGATTGCTTTACAATTAGATGAAATTATTGTTTATAGTCACTTCCGTCATGTCTGTCTCTCTCTGCTCTATGTTTGCCATGTCATAAACGAGTGTATAGAATAATTAAATTCAATCCAAGTGAATCCAGCTGTTTCCTTAAATATATCACAAATATTCTTCCTCAAGAGGTTATGGGCATCTGGAAGAATGTAAAGAAGATTGTAATTTGAACATTTTCAACAACAACAAAGAAAATACGTACGACCAAGAAGTACTACATTTTCGAAGATGGCTTCCGCACTGAATTTTCCACAACTAAAAGGAGATAATTTCAACAACTGGCTTTTCCGCGTGCAATGTATTCTAGAAGAAAAAAGTGTACTACATACGCTCACAGAAGATCCAGCTACAATAAATGACGTGTCCAAGAAAAAGGAACTTGTGACCGCAAATTCAAAAGCGAAAAATGTGATTGTTCAATGTTTGCCCGATCGTTATCTGAACATCGTGAACAAATGTGAAACCGCCAAAGCTATGATTGAAAAACTGAAAGAAACTTTTCAACGCAAGAGTATCATCAACACCATTCAACTAAGAAGAAAGTTACTAAATTTAAAACAAACACCCGGGGAAAAACTTGATGAATACTTCAACAAATTTGACTACATCATCAGAGAGCTAGAATGTGCACAAGAAATTCTAAACGAGAGGGACAAGATAGCGTGCCTGCTGACTGGATTGGATGAAAAGTATGACACTGTGATCACCGCAATAGAATGCAACAGTGACCTGTCAGGACCTGCAGACATTAAATTGGAGTTTGTGACAGCAAGATTACTGGATGAAGAGCTGAAGTTAACTGAGAAGACACGAACAAGAAGTGCCAATAACATAGAAACCGCTTTCATTACCTGCTACACCTGCAACAAGACTGGACATATAGCAAGGGACTGTAGATCAAAACGAGGACCAGGATTTCAACGAGGTCGAGGGTACCATCGAGGACGAGCTACCGTAAGAGGACACCAGCCGAGGCAACGAGCTGAGAGGTCATATGTGACAAGAAGTGAGGAGCAAGAGAATGACTACAGTTTCATTACAACAGGTATTAATGAACAATGTAATTTGGTTACCAAAAGTAGTGAAGACAAAGACATTCAGTGGGTAATCGATTCGGGCTGTACCGAACACATAATATGTGAAAGCTATGAGAAATATATGTCAAATATAGAAAAGTTAAGTCAACCTGTCAAAATATATGTAGCAAATGGGGATTTCTTATTAGCTGAAAAGAAAGGTTCTATTAGAATGATGTATAACAGCGAAACAATAAATTTTGATGCATTGATAGTTAAAAATACAAAATTTAACTTGTTATCCGTAAAAAAGATTGTAGCAAACAATTATGAAGTAATGTTTAGTAAAGAAAATGTAAAAATCTACAAAGGAAACCCAAATCAAGGCGTAGAAGGGTTCTGCATTGGCAAACTGTTTATGTTGAAACTAAGGATATGCTTGAGTGATACGGTTTGCTACAGCGCTGAGGTCAAGGGCGATATTTGGCACAGGAGACTAGGACACCTGAATAGAAGGAGCTTGCGCATGATGAAGCTACCATCGAGTGAAAAACCCTGTGATCCATGCATGTTAGGTAAGTCAACTAGACTACCTTTTGTACCAATTAAGAGACCAAGATCTTCCCATGTCGGAGAACTGATTTATACAGATATCGCAGGACCAGTCCGTCACCAAGGATTAAAAGATGAGTTGTATTTTCAAGTAATTGTAGATGATTATTCTCATTTCTGCAAGATATTCTTTCTACAATACAAGAGTCAAGCAACTGATAATTTGATCAATTATATTCGAAATCTAGAAAATAAAAAAGAGATCAAAGTAAAGAAAGTTAGATGTGATAACGGAGGGGAATTTAAAAACAGAAAATTTGAAGAATTCTGTACTTACCAAGGAATTTCTGTGCAATATACCCAGCCGTACTCACCACAACAAAATGGAGTCTCTGAGAGAATGAACCGTACTCTATACAACAGAACGCGTATTCTTCTGAATGAAACTGGACTCCCAAAATACCTGTGGACAGAAGCTATGGCATGTGCTACATATCAATTGAATAGATGTCCAACATCAGCCATAAACTACAAAACACCAGAAGAGGTAATGCTAGGAAAAAGAGATCTTTCGAGACTGAAAGTCTTCGGCAGTAAAGCGTGGGCTGTAATTTTACCCAGACAAGATAAACTAGATAACCGAGCCAAGGAATTGAGAATGGTAGGATATGCTGATAATGGTTATCGATTATGGGATCCTGAAACGAATGGAATAATAATATCCAGAGATGTAAGATTCAACGAGAATGACATAAAATACTTAGAAAAGAACAAGAAAAGAGATACAAATACGTATTACTATGAAAAAGACTATGAAGCTGAAGAAAAGGAAAGAAATGAAGTAGAAAATAAAGAAAAAGAACATGAGAACATTGAAATCAGAGAAGAACAAACTTATACACCACAAGTAGAAAATGAGAGCAAAGAAATCAGAGCGGAAATACATGAATCTCAGGAAAATAACAGACCACAAAGAACGACAAAGAAACCAGAATATCTTAAAGAATATGAACTAGGAGCGGATGAGGTAAATGAAGATTTTCAAGATGCTTACATAGCATATTGTTTAATGAGTGAAAGTGATCCAACAACTTTCAAGGAAGCAATAAACAAAGGAGAAGAGTGGAAAGAAGCGATCAAGAAAGAAATTAATTCCCTAGAAGGACTAAAAACGTGGCAAGAAGCTAACCTGCCAGAAGGCAAAAAGGCTATTGATACAAGATGGATATTTAGAACAAAGCAAGATGGTAGAAAGAAAGCAAGGCTAGTAGCCAAAGGTTTTCAAACAGACAGCAGTTACATCGGAACTTATATATCTAAAAGGTATACTTACCAATTTTAACTGCAACAACAACACTAAAACAGATTTGCTAATTGATAACCAAAGCGCAATTAAAATGATAGAGTGCAATGAAAATAGTAGACGTACAAAACATATCGATATAAAATTTCATTTTATTAAAGATTGTGTAAACAAGCAGAAGTTTTCAGTATCCTATATATCAACTAATGAAAATATTGCCGATATTTTTACAAAACCGTTAAACGCTGTGAAACATAACTACTTTGCAAACAAATTGAAAATTGTATGAAAAACTATGTATGTAATGTATGAAAAGCTAAGTATTTAAAAAAAAAAGGATATACAAAATATAAATGTCTAAAGTAACTAAGATAATATTATTTTAAGTTTCAATTCTGAAGCAATATTAAATTACTATCATAAAGTAATTTAACATTGAAGGGGGGTGTTAGTGTACTATTGCTTTATGTATGATTGCTTTACAATTAGATGAAATTATTGTTTATAGTCACTTCCGTCATGTCTGTCTCTCTCTGCTCTATGTTTGCCATGTCATAAACGAGTGTATAGAATAATTAAATTCAATCCAAGTGAATCCAGCTGTTTCCTTAAATATATCACAAATATTCTTCCTCAATTGTATTATAACACGTCGGAAATTCCTCGGCATCTCGAAAGAATGCGCTTCCATCACACGCGTCACACTTCATCCTGATCTCGCCTAAACATGATAATGGCTTAATTGGTTCACGATATAATTTAAATAAAATTAAATTGTACGGATTCAGTGATTCTGCTTGTGACTGGTTTGTCAGCTATTTTGAAAATAGAAAGCAAATGGTCGAATATTTGGACGAATATGGTAAAAATGTGAAATCCGGACTTCTCTGCTTAAATACTAGAGGTGTCGTTCAGGGATCAATTTTAGCTCCTAGTCTATATACAGCAGTCTATAGGTATATACTAGCTTATACACAGCAGAGTCACTGTCCTTTTCTACGGATTCATACTATGTTTCCACTAACATCGGTTAAGCAACTTGTATGTAGTACAAATATGTATGATCTGTTGAATAAAAATCTTTTTATTTTATTTTATTATTTTTATTAAAATCAAATATAATGTCAATTTGTTGCTCAGTACATGCTGTCAGATATTTTTACCCAGATTAAACATTTAACATAGCAAAATTAAATTAAACAATTCAATGCAAAACAATTGTTTCATTAGTATGTACTTAGCTTACACGATTCCGTTGTGACACGTCACACAATTTCGTGTCACTCGTCGCACTATGGAGGAAGAATACCGGACGCTAACCTAAAAAAAAAATCACAATTCACTGAGAAAACTGTGTATTTGAGACATGTAGGCGTATTTTAACAATAAAAGTTGTAGTATTATAGTTTCTTAAGTGTTAAAGCAAAAATATCATCAATAATTACCTTAAATATCTCTCAGAGTTCACAATTTCTTAACGACACACCTTCACCCGCGGAATGTAGCATCAACTGACACATAAACAAAATGGCGGAAGTGTTCTGAATTAAGTCTTCGGTCATAGACAGGTGTTGCCACCGCTAATAAAGTTAAAACCACTGTCATGCATTGCAGACTTTACGAAATATCGTGTCGCACAAGCGAGATATCACAATGGAACGAAAAAAGGGGACTGTTTATTTTATTTGTTTAAATTAAAACAATTATACGTATTAGTATAATAAAATTGTATAAAACTGTGATCGTTGTTAGTGTACTATTGCTTTATGTATGATTGCTTTACAATTAGATGAAATTATTGTTTATAGTCACTTCCGTCATGTCTGTCTCTCTCTGCTCTATGTTTGCCATGTCATAAACGAGTGTATAGAATAATTAAATTCAATCCAAGTGAATCCAGCTGTTTCCTTAAATATATCACAAATATTCTTCCTCAAGAGGTTATGGGCATCTGGAAGAATGTAAAGAAGATTGTAATTTGAACATTTTCAACAACAACAAAGAAAATACGTACGACCAAGAAGTACTACATTTTCGAAGATGGCTTCCGCACTGAATTTTCCACAACTAAAAGGAGATAATTTCAACAACTGGCTTTTCCGCGTGCAATGTATTCTAGAAGAAAAAAGTGTACTACATACGCTCACAGAAGATCCAGCTACAATAAATGACGTGTCCAAGAAAAAGGAACTTGTGACCGCAAATTCAAAAGCGAAAAATGTGATTGTTCAATGTTTGCCCGATCGTTATCTGAACATCGTGAACAAATGTGAAACCGCCAAAGCTATGATTGAAAAACTGAAAGAAACTTTTCAACGCAAGAGTATCATCAACACCATTCAACTAAGAAGAAAGTTACTAAATTTAAAACAAACACCCGGGGAAAAACTTGATGAATACTTCAACAAATTTGACTACATCATCAGAGAGCTAGAATGTGCACAAGAAATTCTAAACGAGAGGGACAAGATAGCGTGCCTGCTGACTGGATTGGATGAAAAGTATGACACTGTGATCACCGCAATAGAATGCAACAGTGACCTGTCAGGACCTGCAGACATTAAATTGGAGTTTGTGACAGCAAGATTACTGGATGAAGAGCTGAAGTTAACTGAGAAGACACGAACAAGAAGTGCCAATAACATAGAAACCGCTTTCATTACCTGCTACACCTGCAACAAGACTGGACATATAGCAAGGGACTGTAGATCAAAACGAGGACCAGGATTTCAACGAGGTCGAGGGTACCATCGAGGACGAGCTACCGTAAGAGGACACCAGCCGAGGCAACGAGCTGAGAGGTCATATGTGACAAGAAGTGAGGAGCAAGAGAATGACTACAGTTTCATTACAACAGGTATTAATGAACAATGTAATTTGGTTACCAAAAGTAGTGAAGACAAAGACATTCAGTGGGTAATCGATTCGGGCTGTACCGAACACATAATATGTGAAAGCTATGAGAAATATATGTCAAATATAGAAAAGTTAAGTCAACCTGTCAAAATATATGTAGCAAATGGGGATTTCTTATTAGCTGAAAAGAAAGGTTCTATTAGAATGATGTATAACAGCGAAACAATAAATTTTGATGCATTGATAGTTAAAAATACAAAATTTAACTTGTTATCCGTAAAAAAGATTGTAGCAAACAATTATGAAGTAATGTTTAGTAAAGAAAATGTAAAAATCTACAAAGGAAACCCAAATCAAGGCGTAGAAGGGTTCTGCATTGGCAAACTGTTTATGTTGAAACTAAGGATATGCTTGAGTGATACGGTTTGCTACAGCGCTGAGGTCAAGGGCGATATTTGGCACAGGAGACTAGGACACCTGAATAGAAGGAGCTTGCGCATGATGAAGCTACCATCGAGTGAAAAACCCTGTGATCCATGCATGTTAGGTAAGTCAACTAGACTACCTTTTGTACCAATTAAGAGACCAAGATCTTCCCATGTCGGAGAACTGATTTATACAGATATCGCAGGACCAGTCCGTCACCAAGGATTAAAAGATGAGTTGTATTTTCAAGTAATTGTAGATGATTATTCTCATTTCTGCAAGATATTCTTTCTACAATACAAGAGTCAAGCAACTGATAATTTGATCAATTATATTCGAAATCTAGAAAATAAAAAAGAGATCAAAGTAAAGAAAGTTAGATGTGATAACGGAGGGGAATTTAAAAACAGAAAATTTGAAGAATTCTGTACTTACCAAGGAATTTCTGTGCAATATACCCAGCCGTACTCACCACAACAAAATGGAGTCTCTGAGAGAATGAACCGTACTCTATACAACAGAACGCGTATTCTTCTGAATGAAACTGGACTCCCAAAATACCTGTGGACAGAAGCTATGGCATGTGCTACATATCAATTGAATAGATGTCCAACATCAGCCATAAACTACAAAACACCAGAAGAGGTAATGCTAGGAAAAAGAGATCTTTCGAGACTGAAAGTCTTCGGCAGTAAAGCGTGGGCTGTAATTTTACCCAGACAAGATAAACTAGATAACCGAGCCAAGGAATTGAGAATGGTAGGATATGCTGATAATGGTTATCGATTATGGGATCCTGAAACGAATGGAATAATAATATCCAGAGATGTAAGATTCAACGAGAATGACATAAAATACTTAGAAAAGAACAAGAAAAGAGATACAAATACGTATTACTATGAAAAAGACTATGAAGCTGAAGAAAAGGAAAGAAATGAAGTAGAAAATAAAGAAAAAGAACATGAGAACATTGAAATCAGAGAAGAACAAACTTATACACCACAAGTAGAAAATGAGAGCAAAGAAATCAGAGCGGAAATACATGAATCTCAGGAAAATAACAGACCACAAAGAACGAC
Organism: Ypsolopha sequella; assembly: GCA_934047225.1. NCBI lineage: Eukaryota > Metazoa > Arthropoda > Insecta > Lepidoptera > Ypsolophidae > Ypsolopha > Ypsolopha sequella. Next base: position 30,327,860 of record OW203990.1, on the reverse strand, counting down.
AAAGAAACCAGAATATCTTAAAGAATATGAACTAGGAGCGGATGAGGTAAATGAAGATTTTCAAGATGCTTACATAGCATATTGTTTAATGAGTGAAAGTGATCCAACAACTTTCAAGGAAGCAATAAACAAAGGAGAAGAGTGGAAAGAAGCGATCAAGAAAGAAATTAATTCCCTAGAAGGACTAAAAACGTGGCAAGAAGCTAACCTGCCAGAAGGCAAAAAGGCTATTGATACAAGATGGATATTTAGAACAAAGCAAGATGGTAGAAAGAAAGCAAGGCTAGTAGCCAAAGGTTTTCAAACAGACAGCAGTTACATCGGAACTTATATATCTAAAAGGTATACTTACCAATTTTAACTGCAACAACAACACTAAAACAGATTTGCTAATTGATAACCAAAGCGCAATTAAAATGATAGAGTGCAATGAAAATAGTAGACGTACAAAACATATCGATATAAAATTTCATTTTATTAAAGATTGTGTAAACAAGCAGAAGTTTTCAGTATCCTATATATCAACTAATGAAAATATTGCCGATATTTTTACAAAACCGTTAAACGCTGTGAAACATAACTACTTTGCAAACAAATTGAAAATTGTATGAAAAACTATGTATGTAATGTATGAAAAGCTAAGTATTTAAAAAAAAAAGGATATACAAAATATAAATGTCTAAAGTAACTAAGATAATATTATTTTAAGTTTCAATTCTGAAGCAATATTAAATTACTATCATAAAGTAATTTAACATTGAAGGGGGGTGTTAGTGTACTATTGCTTTATGTATGATTGCTTTACAATTAGATGAAATTATTGTTTATAGTCACTTCCGTCATGTCTGTCTCTCTCTGCTCTATGTTTGCCATGTCATAAACGAGTGTATAGAATAATTAAATTCAATCCAAGTGAATCCAGCTGTTTCCTTAAATATATCACAAATATTCTTCCTCAATTGTATTATAACACGTCGGAAATTCCTCGGCATCTCGAAAGAATGCGCTTCCATCACACGCGTCACACTTCATCCTGATCTCGCCTAAACATGATAATGGCTTAATTGGTTCACGATATAATTTAAATAAAATTAAATTGTACGGATTCAGTGATTCTGCTTGTGACTGGTTTGTCAGCTATTTTGAAAATAGAAAGCAAATGGTCGAATATTTGGACGAATATGGTAAAAATGTGAAATCCGGACTTCTCTGCTTAAATACTAGAGGTGTCGTTCAGGGATCAATTTTAGCTCCTAGTCTATATACAGCAGTCTATAGGTATATACTAGCTTATACACAGCAGAGTCACTGTCCTTTTCTACGGATTCATACTATGTTTCCACTAACATCGGTTAAGCAACTTGTATGTAGTACAAATATGTATGATCTGTTGAATAAAAATCTTTTTATTTTATTTTATTATTTTTATTAAAATCAAATATAATGTCAATTTGTTGCTCAGTACATGCTGTCAGATATTTTTACCCAGATTAAACATTTAACATAGCAAAATTAAATTAAACAATTCAATGCAAAACAATTGTTTCATTAGTATGTACTTAGCTTACACGATTCCGTTGTGACACGTCACACAATTTCGTGTCACTCGTCGCACTATGGAGGAAGAATACCGGACGCTAACCTAAAAAAAAAATCACAATTCACTGAGAAAACTGTGTATTTGAGACATGTAGGCGTATTTTAACAATAAAAGTTGTAGTATTATAGTTTCTTAAGTGTTAAAGCAAAAATATCATCAATAATTACCTTAAATATCTCTCAGAGTTCACAATTTCTTAACGACACACCTTCACCCGCGGAATGTAGCATCAACTGACACATAAACAAAATGGCGGAAGTGTTCTGAATTAAGTCTTCGGTCATAGACAGGTGTTGCCACCGCTAATAAAGTTAAAACCACTGTCATGCATTGCAGACTTTACGAAATATCGTGTCGCACAAGCGAGATATCACAATGGAACGAAAAAAGGGGACTGTTTATTTTATTTGTTTAAATTAAAACAATTATACGTATTAGTATAATAAAATTGTATAAAACTGTGATCGTGATATTTAAAACTTATTTTTACTTGCGTTCACGTGCTCGGCTACTTCCATAATAATTAAATCAAACATAACCCTGGGAAAGTTGAAAGGCGACACTAAAACTTTGTATGGACAAAAAATTCATCGTATTTTAAATCTAATATTTTGTTAACGTGAAAATGAAGATAAAGCAAACATTAAATACTGCATATATACAATATTAGGCAGACGTTTTGTTAAAAATAAAAAATAACGTTTTCCTGTAACATTTTTTTTTTTATTTAATTACAAATGTGGGGGACACTTTGCGTGATCAAGATGCGCAAAATATTTGGTCCTGACCCGACTCACTCATCACAATAGGTTTACGGTTTCGGTAAATTTGATCGGAAAATATTACTCCACTTGAGATCATTATTTCCTACTTGCTTTAGGTAACAGTGATATACGTTGGGAAGAAAAAAAATTGTCAACTTGTAACAGATTTTAATCCCACCGAGTTACACTTTTGTTTTGGGGGTGTGACTCGTTGGGACAAAAAATAAAAAGTTGTCTCATCGAGTAACAGTGTGACTGGTTGTGACATTTTTATTGTTTTTTGTCCCAACGAGTTACACTGTGACTGGTTTTGGTGTGACTCGTTGGGACCAAAGGTGATTTTGACCAAATAAGCTATTTCTACTAATTTGGACCAACTGAACACGAATTTCGATGTTGGCACGCCCAAATGTTGACCCCAAGTTCAGAATTCAAGATGGCGGTCCTTTACTTGGTATCATACCGTTTTACGACTATCTCTCCCGGGAGTTTTTTTCATTTAGGGCTATTTTTGTCGCAATTCGCAATAGTATTCCTATTAAACAGTAATCGAGCCGTTTTAGTAAGTAAAATAACCGAAAAACCAATAATTGTGCAAAAAAAATTGGCGTGCCAACATCATAATTAGTGTTGAATTTTGTCGCAAATTGGTCGAGTAAACTGTTGAATCAGGAATTTTGCCGTTTTTAGCATGTGATATAACAGAAAAACTGAAAATTTAAAAAAAAAAAATTTGGCATGCCAAGATCTTAACTTATGTTCAGCAGATCCGCTTTAGTAAAAAAACTCTTTTGGCCAAATGTTACCCTCCATGCCGCTAGAATTAAAAATATTGTCTATCAAAATATTTGATTTGATGGGTTCAAGCAATATCTAGAATTTGGATTTTGGAAATTTTGCATGCTACCTATTTCAGTTTTTTTTGTATGGAGTGACAATGATAAAAATAAAATCCACACAATATTTATTTATTTTTTATTTTTTAAAGCCTCTTAAGACTATTTTATTTGCAGTATAAACCCATAAATCTGTCTTTTTTCTATAAAATAACATTCAAAATTCACTAAAATTTAATTGTCTTCCATGATATATCTTACTACCTCTCACGTGAACTTCTTCGTCATCGCTTGTTTCTCTGAATTCTTGTAAAGCAATATTTGGGAAATCGGTAGCGTAATTCAAATTAATGTCTCTGTTTTTATATTGCTTCCTTTTTCCTGATAGTATTTTTTGAGGCAACGTTTTTTTCGCCTCTGTTTGCTTCCCATCTTGAAGTCACGAACTCACTGCTGCGTATTTTACCACTTAGTATTTTATTTTAGCGTAGGTAATCAGAGCGTAAAGCAGCACAGGTCCCTCTAGCAACACGTCTCGCCCCGCACTGACTTTTTGGGCGAACGCGGGGAACCGGCACGGACTCAGCCTCAAATCAGATGCATTATTGTTTATTATGAGTAAAACATACATAATATAAAAAAAAGAAGAAAACCAAATCATTCTACTTTGTTAGTTAGTGAAGTTCATAAATTTTGGTACGGTTTCGATAAAAATTGCAGGAGCTTGATTGTTACAAGTGTAAAAATCAGGGCTGAATTAATATTTTTTTTTTTCAGTTCTATGTATTATCAGAGAATTTTGAAAAAAAACCAAATCACTCCTCATGTCTTGTAGATTAACATATATTTTTTTCTGATTAAAAAAATGATTTTTTCAACGTTTTACCTTGTTACAAAACGACTCAGTTTCATGGTATTTTGCGAACTAGTTTATTCTGTTTATTTACAAAACCGACTTACCAACGATAGCTGAGAGTGATGAATCTGTTTAATCTGATGACCACACTCTATGTTTGATGACCACGCTCAAAATTGAATGCAAACATTTCAAAACGGTTTATAAGAAGTCGATCTACTTGACAATTTGTAATGCAACGTTGAATAACAAAACTTGTGCTGCAGTTAAACAGCAGTCAGTCAGTCCTACGTCAAATTAATGTCAAACAAATGGTAGATTTGTGGAAAGGTACTACGATTTTTATTAAATTTCGACCTAAAGATGTGGACAAACATTACAAACGTTCTTTAATCACATTTAGGTTCATATAATAATCTAGGTGAGTACATACTTCTACGTTCGAATTAAACTAAAATTAAAGCTGTTACAATATTTGATAATAAAATACAAAGTATTGCTTGTTGTAGCTTTTGTAATGCTATGCGTAAACCAAGTTCTATATTAAGTTAATCCTTGGAATTTTTAAAATCTTTTCAACTCATGCATGTTACTTTGAATGTGAAATTTCTAGTAGGTAAAATATTAAAAACCTTTCTATTAGTTAACATCAGAAACATACTACAAACCGACCGCGAACATATAGTAAGTCACGCCATACATTGTGTATCAGTATCCCACACCACTATTTTTTGGAATATCGTCAATGTACAGACGCATACAGCTCTTTTCTTTTGCATACTTAGCTTTACAATTTTCAGCTGTTATAGTACCTAGCCCGTTTCATTAAAGAGGGTGTCACCACCTGTACCACCACATACACAATAAATTATATATATACATACATCTACATGATAGGTTGTCGAAGATAGTGCTCTTTTATTTTCCTTTTGAATACACCAATGGAGGGGCTATCCCTGATAGTGTGAGGAAGGGAGTTCTACAGTTTGATGGACTTAACAGTGAATGAGTTTCCATACGCCCCGGTGTTATGAGAAGGTGTTTTTAAAAGTGAGACTGTATGAGACCTGACTTGCTTGTCTCTAAGGAAAATATACTCATAACGATCGCAGAGGTATGGAGGAGAAGTGGGACTCTTTAAAATGTTGAAAAGGTAACAGAGGATATGAACATACTGACGCTGTTTAATGGGAAGCAATTTTAATTGTTCACGGTACTGAGATACATGATCATATTTTCTTAGTCCAAAGATAAACCTGATTCCCAGATTTTGTAAACGTTCAAGTTTACCAAGCAGCTCCTGACTGGCAACTAAAAAACAGACATCAGCGTAGTTGATGATCGGCAGAAGTAGAGATTGTGCCAGAGTAACTTTAGTTTCAAAAGGGAGAAATTTCTGGAGACGCTTAAGGGAATGAAATGTGGCAAAGACTTTCCTGCTGACCTCATTAATATGCGCAGCTCACATCAGATTACAATCAAATATGACACCCAAATTTTTTGCAGATTTAGTGTAGGCAATAGGGATATAGTTATAAACTACTTGTAGAATTACCGTTTGATTGAGAAGGTTAGTCATATATCTGCTACCGAAAATAATGGCTTTAGTTTTTTTGGGATTAACCAAAAGTCCGAAAGCCTCCGCCCACCTGTGAATGTTTGAAAGATCACTGTTCATTTCTGAGACAGCAATATCTGCCTCAGTTATGTCAAAGTGGCGGTAGAGTTGTAAATCGTCTGCGTAAAGATGGTAGTTAGAAGAAAGAACATTGGAAACAGAATTTATAAAAATTTAAAAAAGGAGAGGAGAGAGGACACCACCTTGAGGTACGCCAGCAGTTAGTTGGCACTTCTATTTCAAGCTTTGCTATGAAAATAGGTTACTGCATAACTTTTGGGCAAATAAGCCTCTATTTTCAATTTGTACTATATAATTAAGCCACATTAAAGAATTTCTTTTTACACAATATTTACCGTTTTTCCATCTTGGGCTAGCATGAAAAGATCGTTTGCATTACTGACCCACGAGCAAGCTACATACAGTAGGCCGTGAGTAAAACGATCAGACCTTAAGTCGACACGAGCAGCCTTAAGGATCTGACCCTGGGACTTGTTTATAGTCATCGCAAAGCAAACGGCTACTGGAAACTATGCACATAGAGTATATTGACTATGCAAACGCGAAGTTATAGGGGATGAGTAGTATACACGGTATAAAAACATTTTCACCTGAGCCACATCCAGTAAGAGTCTCAGCTTCAATAATTTTCCATTGTAAAGCAGTCGAGTTCCATTGCACATATTTTATACTCGAATCAAATAATTGCGCGATGTAATTTACTTGCAGCGCCATCTACTATTCCAGAACTAACCATAATAATTCAGATCTTGGAGGTAAGACTAAAAAAATATCGATTATAGATCATAACTGGCCAATTACAGGAAACCTATAGCGATTAAAAAAAAGTTGAGCACAAATGAGAAATATAAAAAAGAAAGAAAAATAAATTTAAAAAATATTATATAAAAATGCAATATGGGTATCAAATTGTATGTAGGATATGATGTAAAAACTTCCAAAGGAGGTCCTTACTTTGTCAGAGAATAAGTTTAAACTGTATATTAAGCTTGTATATTTTTCTTTTTTTCATTAACCTGAATTCCTGCTGCCTTGTATTTTCTTATCCCTTGGTTAAAGTAGATATAAGTCATATATTGAATAGTATAAGTTTTATGTTGAAAAAAAAGACATGATCTTGCTAAGTTTCTTGCCCTTCTTCTTAGCAAGACTAATCGAATGGGCGGAGGTAGGCATGTATTTATATATGTAACCTATTAGTATGTAGTATATAGGATGGGATTTGGTCGGCCGCCTGGATTCGTGCTGGGGGCTCGGTTGGTGATCATTGAACCTTGTTCCTGGTCCCTGGCCGGGTCTCCGGTGTGGATTCGGGCGGCTGATTGGATTTTACCTTGTATAATATATATTTTACCTATCATTATAATCGTAAATATATTGCTACATAAATTAAATAAACCTTTAATTTAGTTCATGTACATTTATTATTTTATTACATATATTTTCTTTATTAGATTAAATTTGACGTGTAAAAAGTGTATATATCTATACCTGCTTTGCAAAATAAACTATTTGAATTTGAATTTGTAGGTACCTATTACCTACTAAAAATCTGATCGTAAAAATATATAGTTTGGCTTTATTTAATTGCTTCTATTTCGAGAAATCCTTGAAAAACCATAGAAAATGTGTGTCGCTCCCCGTATCTCCAAAACTGGTGGACCGAAAAATAGGAAATAAAATCATGGTGATAAGGCCTATTCTGAAGGCTTTAATTTTAGTTTAAGTGCTTTCAAAACTTAAATTTTGCCAATTAATTTACAAAATTTATGGAGATAAGGGGGAGGGACATACATATTTTTAGGAATTTTTAAAGATTTCTCGAAACCAGTGCTAGTAAATATAGTAAAAGTATATATTTATATAATCAGCTTTTTAATACCTACAATTTGATACCCATATTGTATTTTAAAAAAATGATGTTTTTTGTTTAATTTTCTTCTTTTTTTATATTTCTCATTAGTGCTGAATGTTTTTTTAATCGCTATAGTTTTCCTATAATTGGCCAGTTATGATCTATAATTGAAATTTTTTTCATATTTTTCGGTTTACCAGTTTCGGAGACAAGGGAGGGGACATACATATTTTTGAGGTTTTTTAAAGATTTCTCGAAACCAGTGTCAGTAAATATATTAATTTTATATTTTAATATTTTGTAATACTTGTAGGATATTTGAATAACAAATACTATTTTACTTGAGCACACAAATATAAAACCTTTTATTTGTTCATACACACCCCATATACTTTCACTCACCCTCTCACTCCTCCTTACGCATACACACTCACACATCATCTAAGTATAGGCAACATTTTTCTTAATTTTTCTAAATCTATTTTTTGTCTTGGTTTATTGTTTTTGTTATTTATTTTTCTTATTTTTAAGTTTAAAGTTACATATAATATTATGTCAATCTGTTACTTATATAAGAGCGGAGCCTCCTATTGCAGGTATATCTTACTTAAAAGGAGACTCCAATCACTGTATACGATATTGTATGTACAAGTTTTTTGAAATAAATAATTTTGTATTTGTATTTGTATTAAAAGTATATATTTTTTTACACCTTAATATGTGGGTAAATTAATGCTATTTGTCTAAACTTGCATGTTTTGAACTGAAACTTCACTTGATATACTTTGAAACTATTTATTTGAGAGGTTAGGTTAGGTTAGGGAACTCAACACAAACGCATTTACTTGGATTGAAAATTCTGGATTATGACGAGACTCAACACTTAATGACACCATATTTTTGATTCTCGTTTGACCATCACCCAGACCTGACACTAAACCATTTACCGGTAAACGCTTTAAACCAAGTAATTGAACCGTTGACTCACTGATAAAGGAAGCTTGCGAACCTTGATCGACTAAACCTCTTACGATATGTGCGTAGCCATTTCTTGATTTGACTCTGACGGTAGTCGTCGCCAATAACACCTTGTTTTCTTGATTCTCTCCTCTAGAGAAATTAGCTACCACCTTCATCTCTGAACCTGAAGCCGTTTGTTGAACAGCTTGCTTGATACTCTTCTCAATATTTGTAGTTTCTACACGATCTGATCCTCTCTCATAATGAAGTAGGCTATGATGTCTCCTGCCACATCGACGACAACACGTTGCTTGATGACAACTCTTGACCGAGTGGTTCGGTGCTAAGCAGTTAAAGCACAGTCCCTTTGTTTGTACAAAGTTTGCTCTCTCTTCAGGGGACTGCTTACCGAACTGCTTGCATTGATAGAGCATGTGTTGGCCTGAACACTTCACGCAAGTATAATTATTCACAGATTTATTATCCTCTTGTACAGTTGAATGAAATTACTTATTTTTAGGAATTGGTTTTACGTAACTGTTGTGCATTTTCTGGACATTTTGTTGCTTGTTATCAATCAATTCTAATGTTCTAAATCTTGATTCGAGAAACTCCACAAGTTGTTGCCAAGTTGGTAATTCATCAGATGAAGATTGACTGACTTGATGTTCCCACTCTTTGTGGGACTCTTGTGATATAGTTTTACTAATAATATACTATAAATAATACAGGCGGATAAGATATTTTGATATAGTTTTATTGGGGACACTATCACCTTACAATACCCCGCGTAATTCTAGACTGACAGCTGTGTATTGCCAGCTGTCTCACAATAAAATATTCCTACTTGACAATGATTATTTTAGATAACAAAATATATGTAATAAAAATCTGTAATAGCTAACAGTCGGCCATCCTGACCCTTGCCTGACCTCAGGCAAAATTATATAAAATTATAGAGACCAAATACTACCTATACTTAATATCTTAACAGACTGTAACTTAACCGAATATCTTAATATTTTATATAATATTTTAATATCTGAATATTTTAATGGAATAATAGATCATATCGTAACTTAAATTGATAAAACATTTTTAAGGTTTTACTATATCGATAATCGCTATACATAGGTATCAAAAACACCTGGTAAATGTACAAAAATTATGAAATACACTAATCGATTCACAAGTCTACTAGACGTTATAAGCGTTCAAACATCAAGTTGAATACTTTATATTGTCATGTATATTTATAGTTTATACTCGTATCTACAATTATCTTATGTCTTTTAACAAAACTCAATGCGATTATACGTACCTAAGTATAAGTAATTAAGTCTTAAACAAAATTTAATTGAATACGATTGAGGACAATTAATATACTTAACTCAAAATACATTTTTCAACTTTATTTTAAGCTCATTTATATAAATCAAGTGTAGGTTTATCAGTTCCTTTAAATGTGTGTATTAATGAAAGTCTTTTTACAAGATTATTGATAAGCACATCTATGCCATTCTAATCAGGCTATAATGTACGGAACAAACATAGATATCACAATAATATTATTCTAATGGAACATAACACATAAGTACCTACTTACTTTTGTCAATTTTATTTCGTTAATGTTAATATTGATGATGTACTAGAATTTTGCATGACATAATTGTTGATAACCATAATTTATTTTATTGGAATGTCACCTACATTGTAAATACATAATTTTTATTTACGTACCTAAGTGAAATATTATAAACATATAATACATTATTTCTTGAAGCAACAATTATTTTGTTATGGAATATAGAACATTCAACATTCCATCAGAAAACTTATACATAAACATTCTGTACTGTGCATGAAAATGTTCGTATTTATTGTCGTCAGCCTTGTCTGAAATTTGTTTTATTTAATTTTGAAATGCCTATTTACAATCAACAATTACAATTACCTACCACATCTGAAAAATATCTTTTAGAAACACCACACAATTGATCATCTAAAGGAAAATATTTAAGTAACCAAAATTTAAAATAAATTATCTCCTTTCCGCAAATCTCGTGACTCATTCCTGCGAACGAAATGTTTATATAGTTTTACAAGGCATTGTATAATTATATGTACTTATGAGATTTGCTTCTTGTACAAAAATTTTAACAAATAAATAAGCATGACTGCTCAAAATTATCACGCGCACCCTTGCAGTGCGCATCGGCCATCCTGTATGAGGAATGTCCCTATTCCTAGACCTGATCATCATAATTTTATTTAAATACAACAATTTGGTGACTCCGTTTAGGTCAACAAATTACATCTTTAGTTAATGAATAATTAAAACATTTATATTTAAGGGGTCAAAAAGCGAAATAAAATTATGATAAGATTCACAAATTAACAGAATATGCAAGGCTTACAACATCATAACAATGAAGGGTCTTCTTGGACATCTTTCATTTCCATTTCTATTAATTTATTCCACAAAATAATAATTTTACTAGTTTGACCAATCGATACCAAACACAACACAAACATAAAAACTTACTCTCATAAATAAACAAAATCTTATATGATACAAACTTTTGACTAAATTATGAAGCTTCAACGTAAAACAATACCAGTTCAAGGAATTACACAAAGTAATCAGCATTACATTAGGTTTACAAAACTTGCTCCTGAAAGTAATTAAAAACTTACTTCATGTTACTCTAACTTCAGCAAAAGGCTTTAACATGAAACAATATGCCAGTTAAAACAGTTAGACAAAATAATCAGCAGTATAATTCGTTCCGGCCATCCGTTACCCGCTGAATGGCTTCATTTAGTCTGGTGATGTTATTACTTATTAGTTTATTACATTAACTATATTTTTGTACAAATTATTTTTATGGTCCATAGCCGAACCGACTATTTTCAACAATTTGACGCATGTCATATAAGCGTAACTATATATGTAATATATTTCTTCATTATCTGTCTCTGCTCAGCGTTGAGTTCTTGATAGAATACTGCGTACACTCGCCAGATGTATCAGCCTCTGTTCATGGTGTCGTAGTTGATGAAATACCGCGTACACACATAATGTGTATCGGCCTCAGATTATAATATGAAATTGATGATATACTGCGTACACATATCATGTGTATCAGCCTCTGTTTATGATGATGAAATACCGCGTACACACATAATGTGTATCGGCCTCAGATTATAATATGAAATTGATGATATACTGCGTACACATATCATGTGTATCAGCCTCTGTTTATGATGATGAAATACCGCGTACACACATAATGTGTATCGGCCTCAGATCTTAGTTGATGAAATGCCGCGTTCACACACTCGTGGGTCGGCCTCAGGCATCAACAGCAATTGAAATGCCGCGTCCACATACACGTGGGTCGGCCTCAGGCATCAACAGCAAAATCTAGTGAGAAAACAATCAATTACTTATACTGAACAGGGCTTAACTTTTAAACTTTTGCATAGTCCATTGCCGTAAGTACGACCATGTGTCGCAATCCCGTTCTAATCTTAACTGGCTTAATATCTGAAATTGTCGTAACGTTCATATTTTAACGCTTCTTTGAAACATCTTCAATGATCCCCTCTTACCTAAAAGAAAGGTTCGTTTCCCGTGATTCCCTTGGTCGCCCTCAACACCCAGAGAACCATTTACATTTGTGCATCCCCACACATAAAACTGACATGTTTACAAATTCATTCACTCATCATTCGAGAGTCTTCATCATTAGCTGTTAGTCCTGCAGCACTTTTTACATATGTAAAGCAATTAATACAGTCATAGCACATTTAAGTACTTTATCAATCCTTGTATGAGTTTTGAATCTTAAATAGCATATTATATTTACATAATTTGTGTTTGTATATAATATGTATGTATGTATTTTTATTTTATAGTAAGTACATTTGTTTATGATTATGTAGATATTATGCTCCGTTTGTTTATACTAATATTTTAATGCCTCCGTCATTTAGTATTGTTTTAGGTATTTAGTATTGTTTCTACGATACCTTTCTTGACACTACCCAATAACGATCCACAGCATCAAAGGTTAACTGGAAGACAATGCTAGATAGCTTTAAGTTCGCCTTCTATACAAATTTTTAGTGCAATAGAGAATTTTATTATTATTATTATGCAGTTACACTTCTCAGTCACGAGCCCATAGGGACCCGGTCATTTGAAAGGCATTCATAGGCAGGTTCGAAAGGATACTAATCTGTGAAAATGATCTTGATAATTATCATGATAAAAATAGCTCGATGATTATCAATTGATAATAACAAAAATTGCGTTCATTAAAGTAAACTGTATTCAAACGTGTATTTCCGCACTTGTGTATAACCGAACGCATGAATTGTCAACGTGCTGCGCTCGCGCCCCGCCGCTGTTGTGGGGATTCCCCGTACCATACAAAATTCAGTTCGGATTTAGAGTGCTTTCGCGCGTTTCTGCAGCGCTTTAAAGCGCAACTTTTAATAATTTAAAATAAAATATTAAAAATTATTTTTACTTTAATTAATGTTAATTTGTGTTGGATTTTTAATAAAAATCATAAAATTTATTTGTTTTTGTTAGAATCGTCCAAAGTAGGTATAATGCATTTGTTATTAAACAAATATAAATGGAAAATAGCCTTCTTAGTATTCCCAAGGACAATTCTGCTGCTTATGGGAAGTCTTTTTCGGTCAAGGCCGTTCGTCTGTAGAATGATTTACCCACGAAGATATGTATATCGCCTTCACTGGCGATATTTAAAAGAATTTAAGATGTTTCTTTAGATTGGTAGTCTCACTTCATCACTCAGTCTACTAATATTTTTATGTATAGTTTACTAAGTAATTTTTTTTATTTGTATGTATACGGTATGTATGTGTATCAAACATAAAATATATTGTGTAAGTTTATTTGGGTAAGAATACTTATTCACTTTATTGGTTTTAATTCTTCTTTTATTTATTTTGTAAATCTAGTATCCACTTCCACATTAGGTAAAATAATACTTTCTTCACTACCCAAAGGTTGGCTGGAAGAAATCGCTTTAAGTGATAAGTCCGCCCTTGTACAACATTGTGTGTTCAAAACTCTGTACTCTATTTTTTTTTTATTTTTTTATTTTTTTTTATTCAACCATGTACAATAATGTGTGTATTCATTCATTCATTCAAACAATATAACAAATTAATTTCTTACACTGGTGATAATAATCCGACACCTATCCGATCATTATCGCATATTCTTCGGATAGTTATCAGACATTCATCAAGCATCCATCATAATCTTGATAATTTCGAACCCTGTTCATGGAGTCTAAAACGAACATTGAAGAGGCCTTTGGTACCATTTAATCCAAATGTGAGATGGCTGCATCCATGGAGGCCCCTCCCCCAACGTGTCACTGAGATACACCAACGGACAGTCCCCCACAGTTGCCAAACTATTGCCAGGGAGGAAACGACCCGGAGTGGGCTATGAGGATGAGATGCTAAATGGGCCGGACAACAGGTCCATGGTCTATGTTATATGACAACGGACATCTGCCTTAAAAATCTGTCACAAATTCAAATATGGCAGATGGTGAGTTGCTGCCCGACAACCATCCAACAGGATAGTCATTGTGAGCTCCCTATCCAGTTATTATATTTTATGTACATATATCTGTATCCAATATATGCTTTAACCAATGACCAATACTTTTATTCCTCACTGACCATCACCACTCAGAAGTTTCTCAATACTATTTGTTATATTATCACAGGTGAGTCAGCCATTAAAAAGTTAACTTGAAATTACTTGTTGAAAGTGTAACTTTAGGGTCCAATAGTATAACTTCATTAACAAACAAAAGGTTTACTGTTCCTCAATAAAGAATAAATCAATTAATACAATGGATTAAAATCCATAGCCAGAATAATAATAATAATAAAAAAGAATAATAATAATGATATTACCTCACCCTTCCTTGTGCACTTGAACACATTAAGTAAAGAAAATATGAACAATTAAACATATACCCATACCACTGTGTCGCCTGGTCGATTTCACATTGATTTACACATTTTTCAAATCCTTACTGTTTCCCATATTTGTATTTTGTTGTAATTGAACAACCATCGTACAATTTACAGCTGTAAATGCCTCCTTGGCAGTACTTCAACAAAACAAACTGAAAATAATTTCCTGAAAATAAACCCTGAAAGTATGATATTGTGCACTCCCTCTTTGTTATTGAATTTTCATGTATCTTAAGCTCTTATAATGTGCATTCAAATTCTGAAAAATTTGAACTTAATAGCCAATATACTGAAAATAATCATTCTCAACTCCTTCGCAGTAATATTTCCTCCAATCAAAAGCTCCTTGCAGTTTTATTTTACTGACATTAAGTAAAACCTGAAAGTTATTTCCTGAAAGTGTGATCCTTGCACCATAACTGTATATTATAAATTTCCATTTATCTTTTCCACCCTTATGTCATGTACGTTCACATTAGTAATTGTAGCTTCTAGTCAACATCATTATTTGTTGTGTATCTCCAAAATTGTTTTCCAAGTAACATTATTGCATAAACTTATGGTCACTGGCTCAATTCTGTCCTTGCATTTATTTCACCGAAGAAAATATATATAATGATGAAACATTCCACGACATACAATCTCTGTAAAACACTCCTTTCAAAGACACAAGCCTAGTATTACTCGATCAGTAAATTGATTAAAATAATTTTCAGTAGGTATCACAGCATAATATCACAGTGTGAATATATTCCAGATTCCAGTCACAGATTTCCTTCAATACTCAACTTGCTTAATTACCCATTTTTATTATTATTATTTTTTTGTGTCTTGAGTAGATAACCTGGTAACTAGATAGGTAATCCATGGTTTATGCTTTTAAATGTAGATTATTCATTGGTACGTTTAATTTTATAAAAGACATATTTGTCTTCCGATCACTCTTTTTTTTTTTTAATTGTATAATTTGTGGTCTATCACACATAAAAATGCAGAAAAAGCATTACCATAACAAATCAGTGCATATTACTCATAACTAGCGGAAAGGTACTAACAGTTGTTGGCATTGCTTGTCCACTTACATAACCCACTACTTGTGAAGGTTGTCCATTTGTTTGTTTTTCAATCCTTTTCTGAACATTTTTCCATTTCTTTCTGGTGCAAATTGATAGTCATGCAGAGGGGTCAATGACCACTATGGTTTGTTTCACAATTTAAAGTAGATGAGGTTTAAGTACTTAATTACACTTAACTTTGTTTAAAAGTTATTGTTATCGTCTAATAGGGCTGTGAAAAACTATTATTTCACTTTATGCAGCCCATTTGGGTTTTGAAAACACAATTGAATACGTCAGTCACGGCACCATTTTACAACGCAATTCTTCTTTTTGTTTCTGAGCGGTTTTATTTGGGCTTTTATAGCACTTCTGAATTGATATAGTTTTACTAATAATATACTATAAATAATACAGGCGGATAAGATATTTTGATATAGTTTTATTGGGGACACTATCACCTTACAATACCCCGCGTAATTCTAGACTGACAGCTGTGTATTGCCAGCTGTCTCACAATAAAATATTCCTACTTGACAATGATTATTTTAGATAACAAAATATATGTAATAAAAATCTGTAATAGCTAACACTTGATCTAGCTTTGATACCACCAAATAATTTACTATAGCGTCCCACGAACATGTTTCAATACCGAGATTGTCCAAAGACTTTAAGCATGACGACGTAGTATCAAGTAACTGCTTAATCGCACTTGCAGTCTCCGTATTGAGATTCTTTTGGTTGAACAGACGTTTGAAGATCTCATTTGAATTGTATCTCTTATTGTTATACCTTCATAGTTACCATCTGTTGTGCTCAAATTTCTCAAAAGATTCTCGGGTTCTCCTGTTAGACCACTCTTTAAATAGTGTAGTTTTTGTACTCCGCTCAATGTATTGTTAGTATGAATGAGCGAAACAAACATGTCATAAAAGGTCTGCCATTCGTCGTAGTTACCGGAGAATGTCGGTAGTTGAATGCGTGGTAACTTAATTTCACAGTTCGAAACTTGAGGACATGCGCTCGCTGCAGGTGGCAACACTGTAATCTTCCGCAGATCATCCTTCAGTTGGCTCTTATACAACGTATAACTCTCTTCAAACTGACTATACAAATCTGAGTTGAAATAGGATGACTTTGATTTGTCTTCTTTTTTAACCGCTGACACTATATTATTGTGGTCCTGTTTGAAATTTGCCCAAAGTTGCTCCAAGGTCTCTAATCTAGATTCGATGTAGGACTGCGTTAATCTATCTTTTGGCGATTTTTTGTAATTCTTCTCTGCATTAGCCAGTAATGATATTTTATCTTCTTGACATAGAAAAAAAGTTTACATTGGTTATACATACATTGGTTAAGTATCGACGTCTCGGGCCGTTCGTCATACACTGTTACCGGTCACTCAACGACCCAGCTACATGTTGCGTGCGCGTATTTCCCACACAATAACAATAATAATAAAGATTATAACCATCTAAACAGCTTACAAATTTTCTTTAAAAACGTGGGGCGTCTAATGGAACAATATCCTGATGATAAGTTTTTGTTGCTAGGTGATTTTAATATTACTAATGCAATCTGGGTCTTAGAGAATGGTTCTGTCTCTTTAGCAATGACTGCCACAGACGATCCGAAGGTGACATGTCTTTCTGAATTTTTAGCTTATACATCCCTTTGCCAATATAATCATTGCCATAACATAAACAACCGAATTCTTGATCTAATTTTGTCAAATATAGACTGTATTGTCATACCCAGTAGTGATCCTCTCACACCAGAAGACTTGCACCACAAATCGCTTGAATTGACCATATCTTTACAAACACCACCCAAACTAAAAGAAAACACAAGGGAAAAATGTATGTTCAGCCTAGGAGACTATACTGCCATTTCTAAAGGGTTAAATGATATTGACTGGTCTGTCCTTCAAAGCATGAATATTAATGAATGTATTTTATATTTTTATTCAGTACTTAACACATTAATTCAGGACCATGTACCTAAGCGCACTGTTCGAAACAACAACAATCATCCACACTGGTTCTCTTCCTCTCTCATTAAATTAAATAAAGAAAAAGCTAAATTACATAAAAGATGGAAAATATATAGAAATCCGCTTGATTATAATGAATTTAAGATTTTAAGGTCCCGAGGAAACAAGATGGAAAAAGACAATTACGATAATTATGTCAAACACGCGGAGGAAAACATTGCAAAGTCACCTACTCTCTTTTGGACTTTTGTTAAAACAAAATCCGATCATAATGCTATACCGGATTATGTAACTTACAATGATAAGTGTTCTGATCAAGGTGAAATTATATGTGACCTATTTCAGTACTTTCACTCAGTGTTTGTTAAGACTGATAATCATACCGATCTTCCAAATTATGACCTCACCGCTAATTCCTCTGTAGATATCGCATTTATCAACGTCTTTGAAAATGATGTCCTTAAAGAATTAGAGCATTTAGATGTTCATAAAGGCGCAGGATATGACGGAATTCACCCATTATTCATAAGGAAATGTGCCAATGCTCTCAGTATCCCACTTACCATTATTTTCTCTAAATCCCTCAAAGAAGGCTCTTTCCCTGATCTTTGGAAGAAGGCACTTGTAACGCCAATCTTTAAGGGAGGTAACAAAACAAACGTGACTGATTATAGGCCAATTTCTAAGCTAAGTATTTTTGGAAAAATTCTTGAAAAAATCGTCACGAAGCAATTATCCGCTTCCGTTAGCCAACATGTGTCTTCAAAACAACATGGTTTTTTGAAGGGCCGCAGCGTCGAAACAAACTTACTTACCTTTACTGACTTCGTCCTGTCTGCTATGGAGGATGGCCATCAGGTAGATGCTGTGTATACCGATTTTTCAAAAGCTTTTGACAAAATTTGTCATAATGCGCTCATTTCAAAGCTCATCCAGATTGGTATACACGGCGATCTGCTTAGATGGATCGCATCTTATGTAAGTAGACGTTCTCAAGCAGTCGCTCTTAAGGGTTTCATGTCCCAATTCTTACCAATTGATTCTGGCGTCCCACAGGGCTCTCATTTGGGTCCCCTGTTGTTTATATTATATATAAATGACATGAGTAAAACAGTCTTTACCAAGTGTGACCACTTGCTCTACGCGGATGACATGAAAATCTTTCGGGTGATCGACTCCATCGATGACTGCAACGACCTTCAGCATGATTTAAATAGCCTGGTCTCTTATTGTGCAATTAATTCCTTATTCCTCAATGTTGATAAATGTTTTATTATAAGCTACTCTAGACGACGCCATACTATTATACATAATTACGAGCTGACAGGTAAAACCTTAACGCGTGTCGATCATATAAGGGACCTCGGTGTTATGTTGGACGCAAAAATGGATTTTAAAAACCATGTTGATCACGTGATTAAAAAAGCCTATAAGCGCCTTGGCTTCATTCTCCGGATTTGTCTACCTTTTAAGCGTGCTAAAACATATAAAACGTTATTTTCTGCTTTTGTTCGAAGTATCCTTGAGTTCTGTAGTGTTGTTTGGTGTCCCTACTATGTCATCGACATTGATCGCATTGAGAGAATACAGAATAAATTCTTAAAGGCACTAGAATATAGGACAGGTCATTTATTCACTGACTACAGCTCCGCTGCCACCCATCACAATATACCTACATTAGCAAGTCGTCGTGAACTCATAGACGCTGTTTTCCTTTACAAACTTGTGAACAACAAAATCGACTGCTCTAATTTGTTGGAACTCTTATCATTTAAAATTCCACGCGCCTCCTCACGTTGTAAATCTTTCAAATTCCACACCACCACAAACCGTACTAATTACGCCAATAATAGATTTTTCTCCCGTTCTCCCAGACTATATAACGAGCAACTCGTGAACTCGGTGATACAGATTTATTTTTGGAAACTATTAACTCTTAAGGTAAAGGCAACAAAGTTTTTATGTGTAACTTATAAATTGTAACGAATTTTATGTATCATTTAATTTTGTGTATCAGTATCATTAAAATAACTGTGTATTATATAACTATGGTTCTGTAGGTCTGTTTGTGTTCTTTTATATTTTTCTTTTGTTTGTTAAAGACTGTTTGTAACCTTAAATAAATAAAATAAAATAAAATAAAAATAAAAAAAAATAGAATAATAGCTTCCATTTTATTAATGTTTTTAAAACGTTTTAGAAAAAGACGATGATTTTAAAATTTCAAAGTCCACTTTTTGAAAAATTATTCTAAGTCTTAGATTTTGTGAAAATATTCTAAGTCCCAGAATCACCAATTTTTCTAAGTCCCGTACAACACTTAGTTTATTTTTTATCACTCGTAAATCGCTTAAGTCTTTTTAATGCACAATTTTCTAAGTCTTTTGTCACTTCACTGTACTTACTAATTCCTTATTCCCGGGTTTCGGCACCAATGTCTAAACTTGCATGTTTTGAACTGAAACTTCACTTGATATACTTTGAAACTATTTATTTGAGAGGTTAGCGATCTCGTGCAAAACTTAACTCGAGCATATGACAGGCAGTTGAAAAGCAAATGATATCGCGATGTAACTGCAAGCACCGCCATCTACATTAATTCCATAGAAAACTAAATACTTGGACACTATTTTAGTGCCAAATTTCATGTATTTATCTTTAACATGTGTGGAGGGCGGGCCTTGTTTCTTCTTTTGCCCGCCGGCACTTCTTGAGTCCCCCTACACCGGATACTATTTTCTGGCCCAAGTCCCAGCCACCTCTCCCCCTTTATGGGGGCGTGGCCTACTATCTAGCCGTCATTAATATGACAAGACGTCACAAATTACGCCTTCGGCGCCGAGTTGCTCTCCTTAATTTTTACAGTCTATTGAGTATGAGGCAGGCATCAGCCCACCTCCCACAGCTTGCGTTTGTTGTGCCAGGAACGCGTGAAATCCCGCAGCCGTTTGAAGTTCGCCTCCGAGGAGACGAGGTCGCCATAGCCAATTGGTCCCTGTTCGGGTCCGAGTATGCCCTGCAGCATCTTCCCGCGCTCTTCAGCGTACAGAGGACAGTCCCACAGAACGTGGTGACGATCCTCCTCCGCCAGACCGCACCCGCACAGCGACGTCTCGCACAGCGCCATGTCCCGGAGCCGCTTTCGGAAACAGCTGTGTCCCATAAGACTTGGTAGTCTGGCTCTACCCACCAATAACTGAGTCGCGCTTGCACGTCGGGGAAGAACTGAAATAGTTCTCTGCCCCGTTCCTCGCTCTCCCAACGGTCCTGCCATTGAGCAATAACTTCAGCCATTATCGTGCGCCTCCTTCCTCTTGGTTGCGTATGCTCGTGCTTCGTCGAATCTCGCGGCACGGATGACCTTGAGATCGGCCGGCAGAACGCCCGCCAGCACTGGTAGTGCTGGTGTGCTGCCAGATCTGTAGGCCTTCGTAAGAAGGATGAGAGCTGGCCGTTGGGTCCTCAGCAGGGAGGTGCGCACCGTGTGAAAAGTGGTCGCTACCGCTGCTGCATAGGTCACGGTTGCCACATAAGGCCCTTGTACAGGATCTTTGAGCGCGTGGTACCTGACGCCCCAGTTGGATGCTGAGACGCGACTCATTTTGTCAAAACAGTTTGCCGCGCGCTCGCCGATCGATAGCGCGTGTGGCGCAAAGGACAGTCCTGCGTCGAGAACCACCCCTAGTACCGTCGCCTGCATCACGTTCTTGATAGAGTCGCCATCCATGGTAGGAGGGCGCTGAAACTTCCCCCGGGCTGTCATAGTTAACGACTTTGCCAGGGAGAAAGAGAGTCGGTTTCGAACGCCCCACTCGGCCACGCTAGCCAGCACAGCAGCGGCTGTGCGTTCAATGGCCGCTCGGGACTGAGACTCTATCAAGACAGTGACGGCGTCCGCGTAGGCTGTGAGCGCCGTGTCCCGTGGCAGTGGCAATCGCAACAAGTCGTCCATCATGATGTTCCACAGTGTGGGTCCAACCACAGATCCCTGAGGACATCCCATGGTTGACGCCTTCCATTCCACCAGGGGACCCACGAACATGCCCACACGGGGATTCGTGAAGTAATCCACCAGCATCTTATAGATGTTAGGGGGACATCCTCCACGCTTCGCCTTGAGCAGGATCATGGGCCACCAGGCGTTATCGAAGGCACCCGAGATGTCCAGGAAAATGAGCTGGACATATTTCGCTGTGGACCCTTGTACAATGGCATTACGTGCCGTTACTGTTGACCGACCTCGAGTAAATCCGTGTTGGCAGTCTGAAATACCCCTTGAGAACGGGGCAAAGGTCAGCATGACACTTTCCAGAATTTTGCCCAAGACCGAAAGAAGAGTTAATGGCCTGTAGGCCTTCGGATCGGTCAGTGGCTTGCCATTGCCCTTTGGCAGGACGACTAGTTACTACGCAGTTAGTTACGCATTTTGCGTACATGAGGGTCATCTCCGCGGCAGCCATCGCCCAGACCAGTTAGACGATATGTGTCGTAAACCCGTCAAGTTCCGGTGCGTTATTTTTAAGATTCCTAATAGTCAAGCCTAATGCGTCGCGTGTAATAGGAAGAGCGTCGCGGCCAGATGGCACGCACGCCGCCATGAGTCGAATCTGAGTGTGATGTGCGTTATCCCGAGAGACAGAGTCGTCGGGACACTGCGCACACAGCAGACTGCGCATGGCGGCGCGCGCGTCACCGGCAAAGCCCGCAGGGTACGCGGTGCCAGAAAACTTGATATGGCCAACCAAACTAGGATATGACTTATGGCCAACAAACTAGGATATGACTTATGGCCAACAAACTAGGATATGACTTTATATTGATATTAGATAGTTAGATAGTCCGTGTAAGTTACAAACCTACTTGAGGTGGTCAGAACTTTACTTCTTTTGCTGTCATCATATGAACAAGCTTACACAAATATTTGATAAGTTATTTTTATTTTCATTTGTCAAAATAATTCTGCCTACCTAGGTTAAATATGCTGTGCACGCGCCTGGATATGGCCAACCAAACTAGGATATGACTTCGACATTATAGTATGCCGTGGGCAGCTCGTAAAGTATTAAATCGAAAAAAAGTAAAAAATAAAATTAACGACGAGCAGAGCGAGAAGTTTTGGACATACTCGTAAATAAATTTGGGAAGCCGAGCGGAGCGAGGCAGTTAGGTGATCATAGTTTTAACAGAAATATGAAAACCGGATATGTCAAGAAGAAAAGTAATCATGTTTATTAGATAATGGCTAGGAACAATATTGTTGCGATCATGAAAGTTATCTATTAGAAAAAAAAACCGGCCAAGTGCGAGTCGGACTCGCGCACGAAGGTTTCCGTACCATTATTTATAAAAACGGCAAAAAAACATGTCTGTTGTATGGGAGCCCCCTTAAATATTTATCTTATTCTGTTTTTATAGCGGCAACAGAAATACATCATCTGTGAAAATTTCAACTGTCTAACTATCACGGTTCATGAGATACAGCCTGGTGACAGACGGACAGCGAAGTCTTAGTAATAGGGTCCCGTTGGTTACCCTTTGGGTACGGAACCCTAAAAAACTACTTATCTCCTTGTGTGTTAATAAATAAATCCTGCTCTTCACTCTACAGCCACAAAATAACCACTTACAGAATGTTTACTCCGCAGGCGCACGCACACATAGACTCGTTCGTACGACGATCTCGAAGATACTCGGGTGAATGCCAATACGAAATTCTGCCGAAATCATCGTACGTACGCGTCTATGCATGTGTGCGTCTGTTTTCGCTCCGTCGTCGAGTCGGCCTTCTGGTTGTATCTATTTTGTGCTACAGCTAGCTTATGATTCATTATCATTTGGCAACTATATTGACCGTTAGACTACTAGTTAATAATGATATTAACTGTGTAGAGGTGATGCGGCGGTGACGGGCGGCATGGCGGAGGGCGGTGCGGGGGCGGCGGCGGCGGCGGGGGACGCGGGGCTGTGCGACGCGGTGCTGCTGGCGCCGCTCACCGAGGACTCCTTCCTGCACAACCTGCACGTACGCTACAAGCGCGATATCATCTACGTGAGTATCACTCTGCCACTGACGCGACGCCCCACCCCTCCTCGCGACGCGGCACTCACTCGGCGTGAGTGTGTTACAGATGTACGTGGGTGTGAGACTTATGATGTTTGGTATTTGAAATCAAACAAAAACTTTAAATTTACTATTATTTTGATTAAAATTCAAGTTTTATATTCGTGAAATTAAAATATTTTATTGTAAAATTAACAATATTTATTGGTTACATTATCAATGACGTTTTGTAAAAATAAACCAAGCCGCAAATCCAGCCAGCTTGTTCTTGCTCGCTATTAGCAGCCAATGCTAACGGCTTCATAGTCAGCAATTCTAACTGATCATGGTCACGAAGGAAAGCACAGCTTTCCAGTAAGATTAGCTGCAGCAGACAGGCATAGTATCGTATTAGGTTGCCCTGATACAAGTTGCTGGACATAACATAACATTGTGATTATTAATTGTAAAGGAAATCAAACGATATCACGATTTAGGTTACAACTAGCGCCATCTAGTGTTGAATATTTACAATTTATTGCCGTAGAAATAATTTTCTTACTTTTGACAGGAATTACTTATTTAATTTAACCAACGTTTATTTTTTTCTTTTATTTAATAAATTTGTAAACCTGAAATAATTAAGGTTGGTTTTTATTTATGTCAAGTGTAAAGATGTCCCTATGTAATGGTATGAAGATTTTTTTTTTACTTTTTTCGCTTGTACATTTGTTGGACATAACATACCATTGAGATTATAAATTGTAAAGAAATAAAAGATATCGAGATGTAGGTTACAACTATCGCCATCTAGTGATGAATATTTACAATTAATGGCCATATAAATAACAAATGTTTTCATATTTTTGACAGGAATTGATTATTTTATTTAACAAACGTTTTTTGTTGCTTTTATTTATTTGACCATAATTTGGATTGTTTTAATTTTTGTCTAGTGTAAAAATGTGACTATGCAAAGGTCTGAGTAAAAACTTTTTTTGTTGTTGTATTTACCATGTACACACAACGCGGGTTTGTGTGTTACAGACGTACGTGGGCGCAGCACTGGTTTGCGTGAACCCGTGCCGGCCGTTGCCGCTGTACTCGCCGGAGCTAGTCCGTGCGCATCTGTCACGCCCGCCCTACCAGCTGCCGCCACATCTGTGAGTGCACATCACTTACATCTCTCTACCTGCTCTCGCCTTCCTGCTTTTCGGGTTCAGTACTTAAATTAGTGTCAAATAGTTTACTTTGAGGTACATAAGTGTTGTAAGTGTTAGCGTCATCGTTATAGTTATCAAATAGTTTACTTTGAGGTACATAAGTGTTGTAAGTGTTAGCGTCACCGTTATAGTTATCAAATAGTTTACTTTGAGGTACATAAGTGTTGTAAGTGTTAGCGTCACCGTTATAGTTATCAAATAGTTTACTTTGAGGTACATAAGTGTTGTAAGTGTTAGCGTCATCGTTATAGTTATCAAATAGTTTACTTTGAGGTACATAAGTGTTGTAAGTGTTAGCGTCACCGTTATAGTTATCAAATAGTTTACTTTGAGGTACATAAGTGTTGTAAGTGTTAGCGTCATCGTTATAGTTATCAAATAGTTTACTTTGAGGTACATAAGTGTTGTAAGTGTTAGCGTCATCGTTATAGTTATCAAATAGTTTACTTTGAGGTACATAAGTGTTGTAAGTGTTAGCGTCATCGTTATAGTTATCAAATAGTTTACTTTGAGGTACATAAGTGTTGTAAGTGTTAGCGTCATCGTTATAGTTATCAAATAGTTTACTTTGAGGTACATAAGTGTTGTAAGTGTTAGCGTCACCGTTATAGTTATCAAATAGTTTACTTTGAGGTACATAAGTGTTGTAAGTGTTAGCGTCACCGTTATAGTTATCAAATAGTTTACTTTGAGGTACATAAGTGTTGTAAGTGTTAGCGTCACCGTTATAGTTATCAAATAGTTTACTTTGAGGTACATAAGTGTTGTAAGTGTTAGCGTCATCGTTATAGTTATCAAATAGTTTACTTTGAGGTACATAAGTGTTGTAAGTGTTAGCGTCACCGTTATAGTTATCAAATAGTTTACTTTGAGGTACATAAGTGTTGTAAGTGTTAGCGTCACCGTTATAGTTATCAAATAGTTTACTTTGAGGTACATAAGTGTTGTAAGTGTTAGCGTCATCGTTATAGTCATCAAATAGTTTACTTTGAGGTACATAAGTGTTGTAAGTGTTAGCGTCATCGTTATAGTTATCAAATAGTTTACTTTGAGGTACATAAGTGTTGTAAGTGTGAGCGTCACCGTTATAGTTATCAAATAGTTTACTTTGAGGTACATAAGTGTTGTAAGTGTTAGCGTCATCGTTATAGTTATCAAATAGTTTACTTTGAGGTACATAAGTGTTGTAAGTGTTAGCGTCATCGTTATAGTTATCAAATAGTTTACTTTGAGGTACATAAGTGTTGTAAGTGTTAGCGTCATCGTTATAGTTATCAAATAGTTTACTTTGAGGTACATAAGTGTTGTAAGTGTTAGCGTCACCGTTATAGTTATCAAATAGTTTACTTTGAGGTACATAAGTGTTGTAAGTGTTAGCGTCATCGTTATAGTTATCAAATAGTTTACTTTGAGGTACATAAGTGTTGTAAGTGTTAGCGTTATCGTTATAGTCATCAAATAGTTTACTTTGAGGTACATAAGTGTTGTAAGTGTTAGCGTCATCGTTATAGTCATCAAATAGTTTACTTTGAGGTACATAAGTGTTGTAAGTGTTAGCGTCATCGTTATAGTCATCAAATAGTTTACTTTGAGGTACATAAGTGTTGTAAGTGTTAGCGTCATCGTTATAGTTATCCTGTTAACATTGTCACCCTTTGTTTTTCTGGAGACGACATCTTGGAAAAGCCAAGCTTTAAAAAAGCACTTAAAAACAAAAGTCATCATGGTATTTCAAGGCTAAATTACCTATAAATTAACTTCATTCTATTTCATATTCAAAATATTTGTGCTTTTAAATTAGTTTCTGATTGATTTCTAGTTTGTAATTTATTTATTTATTTTATTATTATTTTTGGCCAATAACGGATTCGTTCTTATACTAACTTAAATTGTAAAAAGATTACTTGAACAGAGGCCAATAACGTATTCATTCTTATACTAACTTAAATTGTAAAAAGATTACCTGAACAGAGGCCAATAACGGATTCATTCTTATACTAACTTAAATTGTAAAAAGATTACCTGAACAGAGGCCAATAACGGATTCATTCTTATACTAACTTAAATTGTAAAAAGATTACTTGAACAGAGGCCAATAACGGATTCATTCTTATACTAACTTAAATTGTAAAAAGATTACTTGAACAGAGGCCAATAACGGATGCATTCTTATACTAACTTAAATTGTAAAAAGATTACCTGAACAGAGGCCAATAACGGATTCATTCTTATACTAACTTAAATTGTAAAAAGATTACCTGAACAGAGGCCAATAACGGATTCATTCTTATACTAACTTAAATTGTAAAAAGCATACAAACAAGAAATCGAAGGTGTATACAGAAAATTTGATTAATAAAAATAAAAAATAAATAGTATAAAAAAGGACAAATATTAAACATAGTTAGATTTAAGTTAAAAATTCAGTTGAGAGTTAACATGTCAGGGTGAGTGTGAGGGTGTATAAACGTGTGTAAGAGGGATGTAGTGTAGGTGTAGTTCCATGATTCCATGAATTATTATTATTATTATGAATTATTGCTATTTTGTTCTAGAACATTCTATAAGTGCTTTGGACAGTCTTACGTAAAATAAATCTTAAACTTTCAGTCCAATCTAAAACCCTTATGCCGCCCTATTATAAGGTCGCAAATACGGAAGGAACTACAGTGCGCGCCAATCTTTTAGTCGCCTCTGAAAATAGCCCCAAGAGGCGACGCAATAGCCGTTTTACAGTGTCAGGGGGACGTTACAGGAGCGAGAGCGCGGAGCACACCCGCCTGCGTGCCGCACCACACCCCCCGCTCGCCATTTAGTAGGTGTCAACACTATGCGTTAGTGTACCTTGGAGGAAAAAATTCTATGATTCGTTAATTTTATCGTTGAGTCTGTTTGTTATAGTTTACTAGCTTCTGCCCGCGGCTTCGCCCGCGTGGCCTACAGGAAACAAATTACATTTTTTTCAGAAACAAATATTATAAGTGCTCTCACTCCCACTGGGAGTCAAGGTGTAGTGCTCGGCCGAAAAACTTGCATGCTCAGACTACGAACGCGCCCTGCTCGGCCTTCGGCGTCGCGGGCGCGTTCTCCGTCCTCACATGCTCGTTTTTCGGCCTCACCAGAATGCCAAACACGGGGACTCACCGATCAAAGTTTTTCCGAAAGAGTGTCAAAATCCCTATCAGTTGTCAAAAAATGTCAAATTTGAATACAGCAGCGTAATTGGCGACCCCGAATGCCCCTTGAGTTTTATGCAAATCGGAATACTTTTTTGGACCTGTCAAAAAACTGTCAAAACCTGTCAAATTTAATTTTTTTTGGTCATGTAGCCCCAGCTTGACCAATCACAAAAGTTGAAACCCGAACTCCCTACAATTAGCCGTTCGGGAGATATGGCCGATCAAATGTTTGGCAATTTTTTTTTCGACTTTTTTTTTAACGTCATCTCGATCTTGCCGAGCCCTTTTTTTAGAGTACCATGAACATGGGTCTAGCATTAGCTGTTTGGGAGATACGGGCCTGTAAAGTTTTGACACTTTCGGCGGGTAGATCTCGTCGAAACCTTTTCCTAGACACCCATCAACATGGGTCTAAGTCTAGGCGTTTGGGAGAAACAGGCCGTCAAAGTTTTCACATAAAAAAAAACTTTTTTTGGTACCCCGTGGTCCAACCCCTTCAACCTTCCATTCCAAAGATATTTTGCTGGGATATTGAAAGATATAGATAGATAGATAGATAGATAGATAGATAGATAGATAGATAGATTGTGGATATATAGATAGATAGATACCTCAAAAGGAAAAAATGGAACCCTAATAGGCTGTCTGTCTGTTCGTCTGTTACAGCCGATTTGCTCTGGCACACATACTTTCAAGAATTTTCATGTCCACTATATTAAATTTCAAAATCGATGCCATTTTCATAATTAACGTCCCAAAAAACCATAAAAACGACACCCATATTGATATTTACACATTTCAACATATCAACCCCATCGCACCCCAACAGGGGATGATGGTATTTCACGTTCACTACGTTGGATTTAGAAATCGTTGTTGTTTTCGTAATCAGCGACCCGATAAACCATACAAACGATACCCATGTTGGTTTTCAGACTTTGTCACCCCATTTCCCCTTTTTAGGGGTTGAATTCTGGAAATGCCTTTTTTACGTCCACTACGTTGGATTTTAAAATCGTTGTTGTTTTCGTAATCAGCGACCTGATAAACCATACAAACGATACCCATGTTGATTTTCAGACTTTGTCACCCCATTTCCCCCTTTTAAGGGTGGAATTCTGAAAAAACCTGAAACACATGTTTACTCATTTAAAGATAGGAATGAGTACTCTTGTGAAGTCTTGAATAAAATAGTCTCTAATCTTGTTTCCCCATACAAACTTTGGACCCCCGTTTCACCCCCTTAGGGGGTGAATTTGGAAAAATCCTTTCTTAGTGGATGCCTACACTATATAAGGTATCTATATGCAAAATTTCAAGTCCCTAGGACCAGCGGTTTAGGCTGTGCGTTGATATATCAGTCAGTCAGTCAGTCAGTCAGTCAGGACTTTGAATTTTATATATACAGATTGTTTTTGTTCCCTTTATTTGTTGTTTTGTTGATTTAGTTTGTTAAAGTTTTGTTGATTTTGTTTGTTAAAGTTTATTGTTGCAATTATGCGTCGCGGACGTTATAGCGTTTTAAGGCGACAATGTAGGAAAATGGTGTTTATATTAATGCGTTTTATTTATATAGTAAAGATTGCACTAAAATAATAAATAAATAATTAAATAGGTAGGTACAACAAGTACACCTTCCCACTTATAGTAAACATTTAATAATCAACTGTTGATATTATTGTTTCCTTGACTGTACCTGCGCAAGCTTGCACTCGTAACTCATTCAGAGGCGACCAAAATATTGGCGCGCACTATATATAAGCTTGTATGCTCGGCTTCCACTTCAGCTCGTCTATGTGTGTATGAAGGTGCTTCATCCATTTACATCATAGATGGAGTTACTGGTATTTAAAACACGTATTTTATTAATAATTCTGTACGATTGAGAAACTTCAATCGTTACATCATGTCTTTTCTTTCAAATTATACTATACAAAACTTATACTATACAAAACTTATACTATACAAATGACTTATATCTACTTTAACTAAGGGATAACAAAATACAAGACAGCAGGAATTCAGGTTATATTTCTTTGTCTGCCTGTCATATAGTCTATTTCCTTTTACAGTCTGTAATTAAATAATGTTTACTCCTCAGAGGAATCATAAGTTAGGAAATTATACTACTTATTTAAATTATAACCTACTATCATTATCACTGTAACACCATACTACACCATCATCCAAATATTCATTTATTTTATAACTAGCTTCTGCCCGCGGCTTCGCCCGCGTGGCCTACAGGAAACAAATTACATTTTTTTCAGAAACAAACATTATAAGTGCTCTCACTCCCTCTGGGAGTCAAGGTGTAGTGCTCGGCCGAAAAACTTGCATGCTCAGACAACGAACGCGCCCTGCTCGGCCTTCGGCCTCGCGGGCGCGTTCTCCGTCCTCACATGCTCGTTTTTCGGCCTCACCAGAATGCCAAACGGACTCACCGATCAAAGTTTTTCCGAAAGAGTGTCAAAATCCCTATCAGTTGTCAAAAATTTTCAAATTTGAATACAGCAGCGTAATTAGCGACCCCGAATGCCCCTTGAGTTTTATGCAAATCAGGATACTTTCTTTGGACCTGTCAAAAAACTGTCAAAACTGTTTAATTTTTTTTTGGTCATATAGCCCCAGCTTGACCGATCACAATAGTTGAAACCCGAACTCCCTACAATTAGCCTTTCGGGAGATATGGCCGATCAAATGTTTGGCAATTTTTTTTTACGACTTTAGATCTTGCCGAGCCCTTTTCTTAGAGTACCATGAACATGGGTCTATAGCATTAGCTGTTTGGGAGATACGGGCCTGTAAAGTTTTGACACTTTCGGCGGGTAGATCTCGTCGAAACCTTTTCCTAGACACCCATCAACATGGGTCTAAGTCTAGCCGTTTGGGAGAAACAGGCCGTCAAAGTATTCACATAAAAAAGAACTTTTTTTGGTACCCCGTGGTCCAACCCCTTCAACCTTCCATTCCAAAAATATTTTGCTGGGATATTGAAAGATATAGATAGATTGTGGATATATAGATAGATAGATACCTCAAAAGGAAAAAATGGAACCCTAATAGGATCACTTGTGTGGCTGTCTGTCTGTTCGTCTGTTACAGCCGATTTGCTCTGGCACACATACTTTCAAGAATTTTCATGTCCACTATATTAAATTTCAAAATCGATGCCATTTTCATAATTAACGTCCCAAAAAACCATAAAAACGACACCCATATTGATATTTACACATTTCAACATATCAACCCCATCGCACCCCAACAGGGGATGATGGTATTTCACGTCCACTTCGTTGGATTTAGAAATAGTTGTTGTTTTCGTAATCAGCGACCCGATAAACCATACAAACGATACCCATGTTGATTTTCAGAATTTGTCACCCCATTTCCCCCTTTTAGGGGTGGAATTCTGAAAAAACCTGAAACACATGTTTACTCATTTATAGATAGGAGTACTCTTGTGAAGTCTCGAATAAAATAGTCTAACTAATCTTGTTTCCCCATATAAACTTTGGACCCCCGTTTCACCCCCTTAGAGGGTGAATTTTGAAAAATCCTTTCTTAGTGGATGCCTACACTATATAAGGTATCTATATGCAAAATTTCAAGTCTCTAGGACCAGTGGTTTAGGCTGTGCGTTGATATATAAGTCAGTCAGTCAGTCAGTCAGTCAGTCAGTCAGTCAGGACTTTGAATTTTATATATACAGATAATATGCCTTTTTCAATAGGTCCTGCTTAATAAACAGTTTAAACTTATTCTCTGACAAAGTAAGGACCTCCTTTGGAAGTTTATTGTAAAATCTTATACCATGTCCTACGAAAGAGGTACTCACCTCGGCGAGTCTGATTTTTGGAAAAGCCAGTTTAACAGAGATGCCACTCAAATAAAACTAATTGCAACCAAATTCTCAGTTATCACACAGGAACGAGAACGTGAGCTGAGCCGGGAGCGTGTCAACAAACCACCACTTATATTCGCATTTTACCACCTTCATAAAGCTAGGGTTTAACTTGCAGTACAAAACACACAGAGGACAGGACCCTAAGACCTATGCTGACTTAAATAAGCGCACACTTGTAAAACTCACACCCAAAATATTAAGTTGAAAACAAAAAAAAAACGCTTAATACCTACATAATATCTACCCGACTGGCTAACGTTAGAACCTTAAAACTTCAAATATCTAAATCCTTATCAAATTCATTTTCAACTACGAGTCACTCGAAAGAGTGACAAATTATTTTCTTTTTCTTGTCCCTTTAGGAATTACAAAACTAGATGCATAAAAAACAAACGTCCCGAGTCAGTAAACACCCCAACACGTGCAGCATTAAAAAATAATAGCTTTTAGAGATAAGGTTTATTTCAGCGCTACAAAACAATTGCAGCCCCTTAAATACAATTCCTTAACAATGGAAGTCTTTCCGGCAAATGCATCTTGACCATGACAACGAGATTCAACTACCCGTCATACTCTCGTTTGCAGACGACGTGATAATAATAACTAATAAACTGCAAAACCTAGACGACATAATTATACAAATCAAACCACTGTTATTATCAGTAGGACTAAAAATGAACGATACGAAAACGCAAGTCCTTATCAGAGACCCTTTTGCCTCACAGCCCCCTAACGTTATAACAATCGGAGGAACGTCAATGCAACTGGATGACCAGTTAAGGTACCTGGGTACATACGTAACGTCGGGACTTCGTAGAAAAGAAACCATAAAAAAAGACGTGAACAAGCGGTCCGAAACTCAAAAGTCATAAATAACTTCATAGAAAAAGCTAAAATGAACTGGGAAATGGTCATCACTATGTACAAAATGGTTAATGAATCAATGATGCTATACGGGCTGAAAGTGGCTGCAGTCACCAAAGCAAACCGAACACGATTAAGAAGATACGAAAGACTCATTGTGCGAGATATACTTAAGCACGCCAGGGACAAACCTCCCATGAAGAAAATGCACGACATATTAAGAGGAAAAACAATAACAAAATTCATAAACATCACAGAACGTGATACTACGGACACATGTTAAGACGCATGCATCCGCACCTCCTACATGCTGCAAATAAATATCAAGCCAGACGCTTGAAAATATACACATGGAAGATATCGCTCAAACAAGATATGAAACACTACAAAAAAAACCTAGAGTACTGGACAGAACTGGCTCCTAACCGAGATGAATTCCTAAAAGCCGCCAAAGAAGTTTACAAACTCCCGGAAACAGACAGTGAAAATAGCAATTCCGAGACCGACCAATAAACAAAAGAACGGACAACAATAAAATTCAAAATTTCAAAGCAAAATAAGTTCTCAGACTCGGAACATGTGCGCGGGTTAAAACGAAACCTTAGTAGAAATAATAATGTAAAAGAAGCCAAAAAAAAAAGGGATGCTTTAGTATGACAGTAAATAATAACGACCGTCGTGAAGGAAACGGTCGACACGGGCGGCCCTTGGATCGATGACCATCTGCGTAACGGTCGACACGGGCGGCCCTTGGATCGATGACCATCTGCGTAACGGTCGACACGGGCGGCCCTTGGATCGATGACCATCTGCGTAACGGTCGACACGGGCGGCCCTTGGATCGATGACCATCTGCGTAACGGTCGACACGGGCGGCCCTTGGATCGATGACCATCTGCGTAACGGTCGACACGGGCGGCCCTTGGATCGATGACCATCTGCGTAACGGTCGACACGGGCGGCCCTTGGATCGATGACCATCTGCGTAACGGTCGACACGGGCGGCCCTTGGATCGATGACCATCTGCGTAACGGTCGACACGGGCGGCCCTTGGATCGATGACCATCTGCGTAACGGTCGACACGGGCGGCCCTTGGATCGATGACCATCTGCGTAACGGTCGACACGGGCGGCCCTTGGATCGATGACCATCTGCGTAACGGTCGACACGGGCGGCCCTTGGATCGATGACCATCTGCGTAACCAGCGTCGGGATCGCTATGTGCCTCGAAGGGCACGTGGTCTGTTGGTCCCGGCTATTATGAAAACATACAATGTTATTATGTATCGAATGGTTTTTGGGTCATAACAGAAGCCTGTATGGCGGCCTGAACAACTCTGACAGCAGGTTGGCAATCAGCCACAAGATAAAAAGTAGGTGACAATCGAGAGGGACGAAAATAAGCTCATACCTTCCCCCTATCCTACCTTTCCGCTATATCCAGTATTGGCTCTAGGGTGAACACTCGGCTGATTATAATCACCTTCCTCCCCAATCCATTGAGAGCATGTCTTCCCCCCCCCCTATATAAATACCGTACCCTCGGTGTGCCGCCCGCAAGACCGGATCAGGACTGTTCCTGGCTGAGTGATACTAGGTTACTGTTACTGTACTATAAAACCTTTGACAATGCTTATACAGCGAAACCGGTCAGGTTAAAAGTAACAGTAATATAAAGTGTACAAGTACAAGTGTATTTTAATCACAATACTATGTGTACCTACTTTATAAAATAAACTGCCTACTTGAATTTAAGTTTATTATATTATATTTATAGATAACATAAACTCTCAGGGCCTGAGTCCTACTCGTACTTGACCGTTCCTTGTACGGACATGTATAATCTCTAAAACATTTCCCTGTACAGGTACGCTATAACGGCGACCGCGTACCGCTGGGTCAGCGACCGACAGGAGAGTCAGTGCATCGTGATCACGGGTGAGAGCGGCGCCGGCAAGACGGAGGCGGCGCGCGTCTGTCTGCAGTGTGCGGTGCTGGCGGGGGCGGGCGGCGGGGGGGGCGCGGGCGCGGGGGGAGCGCTCGTCGCCGCCGGCACGCTGCTGGAGGCGTTCGGCAACGCCGCCACCGTCCGCAACCACAACGCCAGCAGATTCGTGAGTATCGACCGATGACGTCACGCGACACCTACCTACACACACACATGTGCCGTTCTCTGTTGCAGGGCAAGCTGCTCGACATCGAGTTCGACTTGAAGGGCGAGCCGGTGGGAGGACACATCACTCACTGTGAGTCGCTCCTCTATTTCTCAGTTTTGCCCGGCAGGACAAGCTTGCTTGTAGTGCTGCGTGGCTCACAATCGATAAAAGCTGGCATAAACACAAAAAACATT
The DNA here is from genome assembly GCA_934047225.1 of Ypsolopha sequella. Lineage (NCBI taxonomy): Eukaryota > Metazoa > Arthropoda > Insecta > Lepidoptera > Ypsolophidae > Ypsolopha > Ypsolopha sequella. Next base: position 30,292,695 of record OW203990.1, on the reverse strand, counting down.
GTTTGCTTAATAAAATTCAAACAATTTACTTTGTACATAATACACTTTTTACAAGTCAAATTTAATCTTATAAAAATATATTTAATAAAATTATAAACGTACATGAACTAAATTCAAGGTAAGTATATTTAATTTATACAGCAATACTGTAACTTATACTATACAAAGTACTCCCAACTAACACACAAGCTACTTAAATAGCTTTTGGCCGGCCTGAGTGCTGTATTATAGCTGTTCAAGGGCTCTATTGTTATCCTTAAGCTGTACAGCGGCTTATTTAAAAGATCTTTAACAGACAGGTGATACAGTAGCCATAGAAAGGTAACTTGAATGCCCAAAGAGATACAAAGGCGTGCTATAGAGCTATTGTACGGGCCTAAGAAGTAAAGTAGAGTTATATATACCTTTTATAACACTGTGTGATCTGCAAGAGATCTTATATAGGTAAACGTGTTTGAATGGAGTTATAAGCTTCTTTTAAAACGCTTTAGGGTATTATTTTAAAGCCTTCAGCTTTCAAATAGAGTTTATTAACTTTTTATTCCTATTATGTTGATTTGAAATTTATGGAACCAAGTTCTGAAATAAATGATTTTTATTTATTATAGCCTTTGTAGCGCTAAATGAATGACTTACCTTAAAATATTATAAGATGGTTTATAGCGTATGTTAAAGTCAAACTCTAGCCAAGAACTTCAATAAAACTTTGATGTAATCCTAGACTATATCTGTTTATCTGACTATATCTATGCCTGCAAACAAACTATCACTATTTTTGTGGTCATTATCATGCCAGTGCATATTCGAGACTAAAAACCGGCCAAGTGCGAGTCGGACTCACGCACGAAGGGTTCCGTACCATTATCTATAAAAACGGCAAAAAAAATCAATTCTGTTGTATGGGAGCCCCCTTAAATATTAATTTTATTCTGAACATGATGACAAGAGGTACCTTATGACAAGAGGTACCTTATGACAAGAGGTACCTTATGGCAAGAAGTATCTCATTTCATAAATAATATACGGTTGTATTTCTGCTGCTTTTTTTATAAATCATCATGAAAAAGCAAAATTAAATAATATCTTCTTATACTCGTATAAGTAAAAGCAACAACTTTAATTTGAATTTGAATTTGCAACTTATACTATTGCTCACAAAACAAGGCCTAAAACCATACCGGAAGGTACAAATGCTATCCGTCCGTCAGACAGTTTTTTACTAAACTAGCAGCTCTTGTTTTTTGAAATCTGAGGTATGCATTATCGAGGAAAGATCCACTTTTCGCCCGTATTGTTATGGTGATAAGAGCGAAAAGTGGACCTGCAGCAATTTCTTCGATAGTACCTACATACAATTTACAATGTGTTATTATAATATATAGCATGACCAGGAATATAAAAACCTTGTCAAAAGGGCGCCACTTTCGCATTTTATATGGCAATATCTAGTGTAGTTACAACAAATTGAATTGGCCATTTCAAACTTCATACCTTGAAAACTTATACTGAGCTAATTCATAGAAACAGCAGATGTATGTGAGGCATCGAGTTCCAGCGGTCAAGCGGAATAAAGCGCAATGCGAGAGGGACGGCCCCAGGGCGAAAGAAAAAAAATATTGTTTTCAATTTATATAAAAATTGCTATAATCAAATTTCCTAAAATCAAAATCTAAATATTTAAAAACCCATTTAAATAAATATGTTTCAGTTATGTACATGATTCTTATTAGTAAAACGACGAGAAAAAGTGTTCTTGAACTTTTGAAAACCTCATTTCAATAATTATTTTTATCGACTGAAAGCTTTTTAACCGCGTTTCTGTTATATTGGAATCTTAGAGAATTGTATGCGAATTATTAAACTAGTTGCTTCTCATTGAAAGTAGTTAAACGACTTCTAAAAGTGCCAATATTTTGGCGGCGTCGCTTTAAAGCAAATTCAACCGCTCGAACGATTTCGGGATTAATCCCCAAAAGACCGGTTTTTGTATGCAACTTTTAAAACCGATCGCTCGAAGCGATAACGCAATTCCGATTACTTATTTACGTCATTTATTTGTCATGAAAACTCTCATCTAATAATCTAGATAGCCAATTTTTTATTTCAAAGCATATCACATTATGCAAGTTCACACTATAATAGGCCAATTCATAAAACATTTACTATAATGACATTGATTCATGAATATTTGATAAGTTGACAGATTTCTAACTTTGACAAATTACGTAACCACAGACAAATTAATTCCAATGATATTCCGCAATATGGCACGGGCTTTTAATTCCTAACCAGGCTTTAAGTTATTTTACTTTGTAATACTTGATTAGCCTGTATGTACTTTTATGAAATAAATTCTCATTCTCATTTTTAACTTAGAACATGCACTATAAATCTAACTTAGAACATGCACTATAAATTTAACTTAGAACATGCACTATAAATCTAACTTAGAACATGCACTATAAATCTAACTTAGAACATGCACTATAAATATAACTTAGAACATGCACTATAAATCTAACTTAGAACATGCACTATAAATCTAACTTAGAACATGCACTATAAATCTAACTTAGAACATGCACTATAAATCTAACTTAGAACATGCACTATAAATCTAACTTAGAACATGCACTATAAATTAAAAACGAGGTCTCTTCAGGTGACTGACCCATCTTTAAAATTTTCATTGCTCCCATATTGGTAGGTCCTTGATCACAAACGGTGGCTATTACTTTATAGCCAGTTGCTTGAACAGCGACAATAATTTCTTTTATTATGCTTGCTGGCTTCTGTGACGATACTGTCCCCACGAAAAAGCATCCGCCGTCTTACAAGTCGAACTTTGGACTAAAACGACCGATAAATAAAGTGTGAGTTTGTTTTTTAAGTTTATGCCATCTTTTATATATTTGTTTCTGTTTACTTGTAGTTGGTCAACTCTGTTTTGTATTTACCGTTGTTTGTATTGTGTACAATTGTTGTGTCTGTATCAATATTGTACACAATACAAACAGCTATTGTTATAGTAACTAATATTATAATATTACTATTATTTTTCATGCAGACCTACTTGAAAAGGTAAATAACTTAAGCATATATTGAAAACCCTGATGATGATGATGATGATGATGATGATGATGATGATGATGATGATGATGATGATGATGATGATGATGATGATGATGATGATGATGATGATGACTATGATGATGATGATGATGATGATGATGATGATGATGATGATGATGATGATGATGATGATGATGATGATGATGATGATAATGATGATGATGACGATGACGATGACGATGACGGTGACGGTGACGGTGACGATGACGATGACGATGACGATGACGGTGACGGTGACGGTGACGGTGACGATGACGATGACGATGACGATGACGATGACGATGACGGTGACGGTGACGGTGACGATGACGATGACGGTGACGGTGACGGTGACGATGACGATGACGGTGACGGTGACGATGACGATGACGATGACGATGACGGTGACGATGACGATGACGGTGACGGTGACGGTGACGGTGACGATGACGATGACGGTGACGATGACGATGACGGTGACGGTGACGATGACGGTGACGATGACGATGACGATGATGATGATGATGATGATGATGATGATGATGATGATGATGGTGATGGTGATGATGATGATCAGATCATCATTATTCAGGATTATCAGACCCTGGTGACCATATTTTGCCAAATTACTAATCAAGACCAATCAAATAAGCCCTAACTAGAAGGGTCTGCTGTTGTCCGTTGAGGAGATCCCGTTTCCACCTTTCAGTCCCAGCGTCAAACCCTGGTCACCATGTCCGTTTCCGTCGTCAGTTCCATATTCGTCAGTTCGTACCCGTTTTGAGTACATATCACAACACATTCTTCAACGTTTGGCAAGTCAGGCTGTCAGACTGTGGAACGCACTGCCCATGCCCTTAAGCAAGTAATCTTTACGTAAACACATATTTCCGTGATTTTTGTCATATTTTTTGGTCCACCAGCTTCGGAGATACGGGGGAGGGGAGGGGACATACATATTTTTGTGGTTTTTTTAAAGGATTTTTCGAAACCAGCGCCAGTAAATCTAGTAAAAGTATATATTTTGAAAATTAGCTTATAATATCTACAATTTCATACAATTTGATATTTTTAGGATAATATTTTATATTTTTCTCACTTTTGTTTTGGAAATATTATGAACAATTTCAATTTTTTTTACACCTTGATATGTGGGCAAATTAATGCTATTTTTTGTGCCAAATTTCATGTCTTTATCTTTAACGGTGCAAAAGTTATAAGGCTGTGACAGACGGACGGACGGACGGACAACGGAGTCTCACCATAAAGTTGCTTTTGTACCTTTTAGGTACTACGGAACCCTAAAAACGATGGCTTGCATTGTAATTACATAATTATAGGATATGTGTGTGTGTAGGAGCGCGTGTGCAGCGTGTGGGAGGGAGAGAGAAACTTCCACGTGCTGTATCAGCTGCTGGCGGGCGCTGACGTCACACTGCTCAGTGAGTACACGTAAACTAGTGCGAGTGAGTGGCTAGTGTGCGTGCGCGACGTTCACGGCGGTACGCGTGTGTTGCAGAGCGACTCAAGTTGCAGCGTTCGTGGGAGTGTTACCGTATCCTACGGGCGGAGAGGAGCGCGGCGGCGTCCCCGCGCCGTACGCCGCCGCCCCCGCGCTCGCCGCATGCGCCCGCGCCGCGCGCCGCCGCCGCCGACATGGAGCACTTCGCGCATACGCGCGAGGCCATGTCCCGCGTGGGAGTGTGCGCCGCCCGGCGGCAGGCCGTCTTTCGGCTGCTCGCCTTCGTGCTCAAGTTGGGCAACGCCGAGTTCGAGCCGGAGCACAACATCGACGGTACTATCGGCACCCGGCTGCACCACCACTACGGTGAGTCCTCGTCTATAATGCGCAACTTCGGCATCAAAATGGTTCCGTTATCAACTGCTTCGACGCTTTTAATAACAACTTAACATATCAACTACCCAATAACAACTTAACATATCAACTACCCAATAACAACTTAACATATCAACTACCCAATAACAACTTAACATATCAACTACCCAATACCAATGTAACGTTAAACGTCAGTCGCTTAGAGCAAAGTGCATAACTCAACTTTGTTTTAATAACAACTTAACATATCAACTACCCAATACCAATGTAACGTTAAACGTCAGTCGCTTAGAGCAAAGTGCATAACTCAACTTTGTTTTAATAACATTTTAACATATCAACTACCCAATACCAATGTAACGTTAAACGTCAGTCGCTTAGAGCAAAGTGCATAACTCAACTTTGTTTTAATAACAACTTAACATATCAACTACCCAATACCAATGTAACGTTAAACGTCAGTCGCTTAGAGCAAAGTGCATAACTCAACTTTGTTTTAATAACATTTTAACATATCAACTACCCAATACCAATGTAACGTTAAACGTCAGTCGCTTAGAGCAAAGTGCATAACTCAACTTTGTTTTCTTGTTTATAAGTTAAAATTGAAAAACCTTTTGGTATGTGGCAATTGACTCCAATACTGCCCCCATTAGCCAACTCAAGTGAAGTGAGTTTTGAGAAAATTTACATTTTGTAAATATTCATTTCGCGTCCATTAAATGATAAATATTTAAAATTATATAAACATTGTTTTATCCATATTTATTGTTGTTATGTTTAAAATTCCAATATGTTTATTATTTCGGCTAATAATTGAGATGCAAGGAGGGCGGAGGTAGGCATGTATTTATATATGTAACCTATTACTATGTAGTATATAGGATGGGATTTGGTCGGCTGCCTGGATTCGTGCTGGGGGCTCGGTTGGTGATCATTGAACCTGTTCCTGGTCCCTGGCCGGGTCTCCGGTATGGGTTCGGGCGGTTGATTGGATTTCATCTTGTATAATAATATTTTACCTATAATTTTAATCGTATATATATTGCTACATAAATTAAAAAAAACATTTAATCTAAGTAGTTCATGTACATTTATTATTTTATTACATATATTTTTATAAGATTAAAATTTGACTTGTGAAACGTGTATTATATATACCTACTTTGCAAAATAAACTTTTTGAATTTTGAATTTGAATTTTGAATTTTGCAGCCATTCTGTTTACGATTGTTAGCATAAAAATTTAGTTACTGCTTTTTGTTCTCGTGTACTCATACATGTTTCCATACAAAAGAAACAAATTACTTTTATTGAAAATCTATATAAATATACAAAAAAAAAACACACGTAATTGTATGTTTTCAAAACTTTATTATATAAATAATCAAATACGTACAAGCTTTTTAAAAGAATGCTTATTCCTATGAAATAATCTCATTTGAATGTGGGTAGTTCTCTCCAAAATGAGATCCTATTTACAGGTATCAGGTTTTGGAGCGATTTCAAAATATTAATGTCGATTCAGCGCTACACAAATTAACTTATTTGACAGAACTAACCTTGTTTTCAGCGTTCTGCCTTTGTCTTTTCGATACGAAAAGAAAAACAAAGAACGCTTAAATTAAGTTTAGTCCTGTCAAATAAGTGAAGTCGTGTAGCGCCGAATAGACACAATTGTCATTTTTTCTCATTAGAAATGCCTGTTGGTTGGGTTTTCTTTTTTGGTGGCGGAAGCACCTTGGTTTTTAAAATATTGTTGCTTATTACTAACAGTAACAGGGTCGTTTTCAAATCCCGTTTTGTATGTCAAATCATGACTAACCCTATTGACAACCGCCTGCATTTTGTCATTTATGTGTGGACTTGGTGTTATTCTTGACAATTTATATTGTGCTGTGTAGTCCTGTCATTCATAAAAACCTTCTACCGCCATTTTCTTTTATTTTACATCCTCCCTTGCCGCACCGACGCGTGACGCGTGACGTCTTTGCAAAACTCATCGAAGTCGTAAATGTTATTTTTCATTCTCTTCATTGATAATTGAATCCTGTGGTGGAAGGAGTCAGCCGACATGAACATATGACCTGCTTCGAAATATTTGATAGTTATTTATTTATTTCAAAGAAACATACATTATATAGATCTACAACGTGTAACAGAAAGGTGTAACCATATTTAGCACACTCATTCAATGGTATAGAACAACTTTTACCGACCCGGAGCCAACCCGGAAATCTCTAAAAACAAATCTGCCCTTCCATACATTTTGGCCGAGCGGCATTGCATTTTTCTAATGCAATTCGAAGTTGTTATGGCGTACAAGGATGTGCCGCCATTTAGGCCGGGGCAAAATAGTTCAGTATTAGTAAGGTTTATAAAGCATGAGTTTGAAGTTTAATGCACAATTAGTTTGAAGTTTAATGCACAATTAGTTTGAAGTTTAATGCACAATTAGTTTGAAGTTTAATGCACAATTAGTTTGAAGTTTAATGCACAATTAGTTTGAAGTTTAATGCACAATTAGTTTGAAGTTTAATGCACAATTAGTTTGAAGTTTAATGCACAATTAGTTTGAAGTTTAATGCACAATTAGTTTGAAGTTTAATGCACAATTAGTTTGAAGTTTAATGCACAATTAGTTTGAAGTTTAATGCACAATTAGTTTGAAGTTTAATGCACAATTAGTTTGAAGTTTAATGCACAATTAGTCATGATCTTGTCCAAACAAAGTTAAAACAGCATTTTAACTTGGTTTTTGAAAAGATCGTATACTGATCGTAAATACAATTTTTTATTTCTTCACTTGGAAAACAAAGTTAAGTTATGCACTTCGCGCTAAGCGACTGACTTTTAACCTTAATAAATAACAAATCGGCGTCACTAGTGCGAGGGTTTCGGCAGCGCGCGTGTGTGAGTATGGGCATTTCTTACAGGAAGACCGCCAACAGTGGCGACATCTTGGAAAGGCCTACGTTCAGCAGTGAACGAAGACAAGCTGATGCATAGATGGGTAACAAATCAAACTCTTGCGCATCATATTGGCGTTATGAAAAGTTTTTTTTTCACAACAAACAAATATGCTGACTTCTTCCCTTCAAATGTACACATAGCAGTTTGCTACACCGAATTGTGTGTGTGGGTTCCGACAGAGGTGTGGGAGGCGTGCGCGCTGGTGGGCGTGGATGCGGGCGCGCTGCTGCGTGCGCTGGGCGCGTCACCGCCGGACCTCGATGCGCCTGCGCACACGCCCGATCATGCCGAGGACGAGTCGGGGGACGAGCGAGGCGAGGCGGGCGAGGGAAGCGCCGAATGGGCGCGTGCGCTGCGGGACCGCGTGCTGTGCGCTGTGTACGCACGCCTCTTCACGTGGCTGGTGGGCGCGTGCAACGCGGCGCTGCGGGGAGAGGGGGGGCGCGCGGCGCAGCTTGGCATCCTTGACGCGTACGGGTTCGAGTCGCTGGCGCACAACGCTCTCGAGCGGCTGCTCATCAACTACTGCGCGGAGCGAGTGCAGGCTGCGGTGACCGCCGCCACGTTGCGCCGCGAGCAGGACGAGTACGTGCGCGAGGGGCTCGCGTGGCGCTCCCTGCCTTACACCGAGCACGACCACCTCGCCGAGCTGCTGGACGCGGGGCCGGACAGCGTGCTGGGTTCGCTGCAGGCGAGCAGTGCGCGTGGCGAGAACGACGTGGTGCTGCTGGCGCGGCTGCAGCGCCGCCGGGACCGCCGGCTGCTGGTGCTTCCGCCCACACACTTCCAGTACGTACACATTATTGTATGTTCGTGACGAGCGTCACCACGAGCGAATTACGTAAATGTACAACCTGACTTCTCATATGTGTTCAGTGCTTCTGCTTCACACACGTTCCTCGGGAGCCAGCAAGCTTCATTTCATATTGTCACTCCATCTCTTCTCGTGGATGTCGTACAAAGCGACTAAGAGATTATAAAAGGTATACCTACCCTACCAATGATATATATCTCTGTAGTATTGAGGGCCATAAGATTATAGCCCCGTCTTTAGAGACGACTTAGGCACCTATTTACCAGCGGTAAGCCTCGGCGAAGTCGAATGGAGACCACGTACAGCAAAGCGTAGCGTAGGCTGACCTTGTGCCCCCTGGACCGACGACCTGATGTACGTTGCGGCAAGCGGCTGGATGAGGATGACGCAGGACCGCAAAGAGTGGCGAAATATTGGAGAGGCCTGTGTCCAGCAGTGGATGAACACAGGCTGTTGGATGGATGTAGCCTTCGGCCGTGGCTTGTCACCACCCTCATGACGAACACAGGCTGTTGGATGGATGTAGCCTTCGGCCGTGGCTTGTCACCACCCTCATGACGAACACAGGCTGTTGGATGGATGTAGCCTTCGGCCGTGGCTTGTCACCACCCTCATGACGAAACCATGCTGCCAAGTGATTCTGTGTTCCATTATGGTAGTCGTATTGAGAACTTCCTCCTTTTTTGAAGTTGGTTAAAAAATACAGTCGAATTGAGAACCTTCTCCTTTTTAGAAGTCGGTTAAAAATAGATACCTCCAAATCTAATTGGTGTAATTTTACGGCCGGCGTCCCACAGGGTGGCGTTCTTTCTCCTCTACTTTTTTCTATGTTTATCAATTCTATAACTATACCCCTCTCCTCCTCCTTTGAAACGGTTAAACGGAGCTTTAGGAGAAAATTGGAGTTCTGGCCATCGTTTGAATAAAAATTGAAATTTGGTGAATTTAAAGTTTAACTAAAAATATAAAAAAGTAAAAGTTTAAAGTGGTAGAAGACTATGAGAGTAAGAGTTGAAGGAAATTGTAATAATAACAATCTATTTCGATAAGAAAGGGAAACGAAAAGGTTTAGATAGATTTGTACACAGCATGATTCCATCCTGCGAAAAGGTGCCCTAATTAGAAAATATGAGCTTTGGAAACTACAGGCACTTAAAAATATTTAATTAAAAGGTTTAATAACTGTACTTTTTTTGTGATATACTGCTGACGCTATTAAAAAAACCCTTTTACTGGTAAAGTTTATGCATTACTTTCTGAGAAAAAAAATATTGAATTATTTTTTGTATGGAGAAAACAATGATACTGTCAATTAATATTTTTTTTTTTTGTAATTTAGTAACAATACGGCAAATCTTCTTATTTGTAATTTAGTAACAATACGGCAAATCTTCTTATTTGTAAATTAGTAACAATACGGCAAATCTTCTTATTTGTAATTTAGTAACAATACGGCAAATCTTCTTATTTGTAAATTAGTAACAATACGGCAAATCTTCTTATTTGTAATTTAGTAACAATACGGCAAATCTTCTTATTTGTAATTTAGTAACAATACGGCAAATCTTCTTATTTGTAATTTAGTAACAATACGGCAAATCTTCTTATTTGTAATTTAGTAACAATACGGCAAATCTTCTTATTTGTAATTTAGTAACAATACGGCAAATCTTCTTATTTGTAAATTAGTAACAATACGGCAAATCTTCTTATTTGTAATTTAGTAACAATACGGCAAATCTTCTTATTTGTAATTTAGTAACAATACGGCAAATCTTCTTATTTGTAATTTAGTAACAATACGGCAAATCTTCTTATTTGTAATTTAGTAACAATACGGCAAATCTTCTTATTTGTAATTTAGTAACAATACGGCAAATCTTCCTATTTGTAATTTAGTAACAATACGGCAAATCTTCTTATTTGTAATTTAGTAACAATACGGCAAATCTTCTCATTTGTAATTTAGTAACAATACGGCAAATCTTCTTATTTGTAATTTAGTAACAATACGGCAAATCTTCTCATTTGTAATTTAGTAACAATACGGCAAATCTTCTTATTTGTAATTTAGTAACAATACGGCAAATCTTCTCATTTGTAATTTAGTAACAATACGGCAAATCTTCTCATTTTTAATTTAGTAACAATACGGCAAATCTTCTTATTTGTAATTTAGTAACAATACGGCAAATCTTCTCATTTGTAATTTAGTAACAATACGGCAAATCTTCTCATTTGTAATTTAGTAACAATACGGCAAATCTTCTTATTTGTAATTTAGTAACAATACGGCAAATCTTCTTATTTGTAATTTAGTAACAATACGGCAAATCTTCTTATTTGTAATTTAGTAACAATACGGCAAATCTTCTTATTTGTAAATTAGTAACAATACGGCAAATCTTCTTATTTGTAATTTAGTAACAATACGGCAAATCTTCTTATTTGTAATTTAGTAACAATACGGCAAATCTTCTTATTTGTAATTTAGTAACAATACGGCAAATCTTCTTATTTGTAATTTAGTAACAATACGGCAAATCTTCTTATTTGTAATTTAGTAACAATACGGCAAATCTTCCTATTTGTAATTTAGTAACAATACGGCAAATCTTCTTATTTGTAATTTAGTAACAATACGGCAAATCTTCTCATTTGTAATTTAGTAACAATACGGCAAATCTTCTTATTTGTAATTTAGTAACAATACGGCAAATCTTCTCATTTGTAATTTAGTAACAATACGGCAAATCTTCTTATTTGTAATTTAGTAACAATACGGCAAATCTTCTCATTTGTAATTTAGTAACAATACGGCAAATCTTCTCATTTTTAATTTAGTAACAATACGGCAAATCTTCTTATTTGTAATTTAGTAACAATACGGCAAATCTTCTCATTTGTAATTTAGTAACAATACGGCAAATCTTCTCATTTGTAATTTAGTAACAATACGGCAAATCTTCTCATTTGTAATTTAGTAACAATACGGCAAATCTTCTTATTTGTAATTTAGTAACAATACGGCAAATCTTCTCATTTGTAATTTAGTAACAATACGGCAAATCTTCTCATTTGTAATTTAGTAACAATACGGCAAATCTTCTTATTTGTAATTTAGTAACAATACGGCAAATCTTCTCATTTGTAATTTAGTAACAATACGGCAAATCTTCTCATTTGTAATTTAGTAACAATACGGCAAATCTTCTCATTTGTAATTTAGTAACAATACGGCAAATCTTCTCATTTGTAATTTAGTAACAATACGGCAAATCTTCTTATTTGTAATTTAGTAACAATACGGCAAATCTTCTCATTTGTAATTTAGTAACAATACGGCAAATCTTCTTATTTGTAATTTAGTAACAATACGGCAAATCTTCTCATTTGTAATTTAGTAACAATACGGCAAATCTTCTTATTTGTAATTTAGTAACAATACGGCAAATCTTCTCATTTGCCATGGTGGATATTGTAGCCTTTATTTCAAAATATATTAAAACAAAATGTCAAAATGAAAACACGGAATTTTTCACGGAAACTTTCCGGTAATTTTCCCGCAATTGGGATTTTTTCCGGGTTGAAACCCATCTCTAGCGGTGACGGAGCCAGTGTGTATCGGCCGGGTTATCGACTTGGCGCAACGCAACTTAACTTATTTGACAGGACTAACCCTATTTCGAGCGTCCTGTCTTTATCTTTTCGATACAGAAAGAAAAACAAAGAACGCTTAAATTAAGTTCAGTCTTGTCAAATAAGTTAAATCGTGTTACACCGAATCGACATCACTGAAACCTGTTGCGGCTTCAGTGCAATTAAAGTTTTAAATTATTATATAAATGAACTATGTTTGAACACTTGGCGATTTATCCATCGCGAGGAGATATAAATTAACATTATATCATTGCAGTATAGAAACGCAGAAAGAAAAGTAAATCTGGATGTGAGGAGCTCTGAACCGGGATGATATAATGTTAATTTATATCTCCTTGCGATGGATAAATCGCAAAGTGTCCAAACATAGAAATTTATTTATATCATAGTTTCGGTAAGAGTAATGTGGATTCTTAATTACCCGATGCTGTAAGGTAACGGTTGGGCATGATGGTCTTTGACTAGCTTTGAATACACTAGCGTCCTCTAGGCGCCAAGTGGCTCACTGTAAAAAGTGGGTATCTATAATAGATAATTGCAGTATGGGAAATTACATCGGTAAATTCACTAGTTATATTTTGGACCTTGATAGCTCAGTTAGTAGAGCAATCTCCCGGCAAGCGAGAGGTCCCTGGTTTGTATCCCGTTTCAGAGCTCTATACTGCAATTATATAATGTTAATTTAAAGTTTTACATTTTTACAAGGAAAGGGTTTCAATATCCGGTCGTGTTCATTTTCAAAGTTTTCTAGAAATACGAATAAAGCCAAAGGTGTGACATTTCGCGCGTTAGTATAATGATTTCATTAAATACCTAACTAACTTATTTCCTTTCGTTGTCAATAATATTCCAATCAAAATGACGATTGTACGAAAGAGAAAGTAGTGTTTGATAGAGAAATAAATGACACTATTCTCTCACTGTGGCGTTCTAGTGACTATTTAGACTATTTAGACACGCGTTTGTACTGAGGACAAGGTTTACAAGGAGTCATCTATCGGTGCTCATAAACCATCGGGAATAACTCGGTAACGTCAGCAGACGCAATATAGCCCGTCCAATGAAAGAAAAATAGGAAAAGTAACTCGTGTAAAAGCTAATTTTGGCACAGTTGTACAATAAGGTGTTTTAAACAACATACTAAAAGTACTGATAGGTGGGGTTGAAGCTAAGGGGTGGGGGGGGTGTAAAGGTCCCTTTTTTCCGTTTCTCGTAAATAACTTGAAAACTACGGCTTATATCAAAAAATGTTGTATGAATAAAGTAATTATTATAAAATTTCCTACAAAAAAGTTTATTACACTTTTTCGCTGGGATCAATACTTAAGGAGATACGGAGGGAGGAAAAAGGACAAAAAAACAAAAAACATTTCTTCAAGTATATTCCTAAAAAAAATATTCCTAATTATCTTCTAAATCTAAAATATCATCATCGTCAACGGTGTTTTCGATGGGTGCTCCGTTAGTGCATGAGCCAGAACATACGCCGCAGACTCTGGAGCAGGCAATGCCTGCTTTTCGGCATCCGCAGCGCACCCCACACCCAGTCGTGCATCGGCAAAATATGGTGTTGAGAATGGAGTCAGGTGCCACAGGGTCGTTGGTTGTCACTGGTTTTAGGATTCCATCGTCTCCTCTGGCCCAACCCCATCGAGTCGGTGGTAGGGGGTTGCCAAGCCATTGTTGTATCTGTAAGAAAGAAATAAGACTAACGTAAGTATTAAGCTCAAATAGATATTTTTATTTGTAAGAAAACCGTATTCGGCATTAATAAAATTTAATTATAATGTGTGAATAGTCACCTGTAGGTACACTCTGAAGGAGTGCTGCTTCGAAGCTCCTCTGGTAGGAGGAAGAGTGGCCATATCAGATTTTGGCTTCATCGATGCTTTCAAAAAAGCTGAGTAGCGGTGTTTGTTGAGGTTTTGTACCTGCGAAGGTGCCTGGTAAATCGCCAGAAACAGCTTCTCGCCAGCTTGTTCAATATCCTCAGGTAAGGTTGAGGGCTCCGTGAAAATGTCTGAGATACTTTGGGTCAGATCTGGCTTAGTTGTGAACAGCTTAGCAATTCCCACTTTGCTCTTTGTGTATATCGCCGATGTGGTGTCGCATCCGGAGAAGCCGTGGAGAAGGAGAATCGTCTTGGCGAATGGGAGCTGTTGAAGCTGTTGCACTGAAAACAATTTGGTGTCGACCTTCCCACGGCCTGGCTTCATAAAGTACACGTTCGTATTTGGTAGAGCCAGTCCTATGAGGAGGACTATCAAGTCCACATCCTCCCCAATTATTGTAACAGTTGAATGTACAGCAGCTTTATTCAACCCGCACCTCACAATTGTGCCATCAGCATCTCCTGTTGCAACAGTGGTTTCAATCCCTGCTGCCGTCATTTTCTCGGTAAGAAACTGAATCAGTCTCGTTTTGTTCTTTTCATTAGCGAGAAAATGCTCCTGTTGAACTGTTATGACCGTGCTTTCGTTACAGTTAATGTCAACCGAAGTTTTTGTCAGCCCTCTTCGCTTCTGCTCTGCTCGTTTTGTGCTATTAACATCATTGTAACCATCAAAAACCACCATACAATTTGGACCGTAATGTGCCTGTACGTAGGAAATGTACTGATTGCAAATTGAAGAAATGCTGGAGGTCGGTTTCCACTTCATGCGGTGTAGAAGAAAACCACCATCTACCACATTAGTGCTTTGAGTGAGATTGAGAGTTGCGTTGTTCTTTACTGGTAAAACATCGTAGAGAGATGACTTCTTCCCTTTTCGCATCCCACCCTCGAGGAACAGAGCCAGGGGGAATGGAGTTAATTCATAGGTCAAAAGCTCTGCCACATCTTCTTCATTCTTTTTTGCTATTACAGTTCTTTGGAATATTGTCAGAGGGTTAACAGTAACTGTCTCGCCATTGATTTTAATGCTACTGCTCATACTGGCTAGCGACAGTACCACATTCTTTCTAGATTGCTTCATGTTGCCGAATTTGCTGCCAATGAAACTTTGCATCGTTTTGGTTCCAATATCTAGAGCTTGGTGGCAGTTTACTTTGGAGCTTCCAAGAATGCCCGTTGACAGGGACATGAGCGAATTCAACTTTGGAAATGGGGGATGGTCTTTGAACCATTCTCCAATCTTAGCTCGATCTCGGGAATCTCTCTGTTGCCGTGATAGCCGGAAATCAACGTGCTGTTCTCCACTTGCAAAAACCACTCCGGCAAACTCCTCCAATGACGTGCAGATGGCGGTGCTTCCTGGTGATCCACATACCCATTTGGCGAGTACGGAATCGGTTATTCCTCTCCCTCGTGTCAGGCCACCTGAACTTTTCATGGACCGCATGAGAGTTTGTTCGATAACCATGTCCGACCAAACTCCAGCCCAAGGTGTACCTGTGCGGTTAATGGTGAAAAACCCATTTTCAGCAAACTCCTTGTACGCCTGTGGATGGCTGTTTTTTAGGTTTATCATGTCTTGCACGTAGAGATGGGCACATTTCGCGTATTGAAAGTGCCCACTTGAATGGAAGAATGGGATCATCTGTTGTACACACGCCAAGTGGCCGTCCCAATCACCACAACGCTCAGAATCAATGAACTTCTTCATGAGGGTAACCATATTGAAATACTGCGCCCACAAAGCAGCGGTAGGCCCATTCTCCTTGAGGGTTTCCAGATGATTCTGGAATTTCATCAAAGTTGACACCAAGGAAGCACTCCCTTCAACTTTCTCTAGAGTAAGTTCTTCCATGTTGGTCAACATAGTCAAGATGTCCTTCTTCTCTTCCTCTGAGACATTGGCTCCTTCCAGAATAATATTACCTAAAACAAGCTGAACGAGCAAATGTCCTCTAACAGCTCGGCTGTAGGCGTGTCCTGTTAACATCTTGTCAACTGAGTTAGCAGCAAAAACTTGGCATAGTACATCTTTCAGTCCAGATCCAGCCATTGTGTGACCAATGCATCCCATGAAGGACATTAAGGTGTGAAACCCACCAAGTCTCACAATAATGTTCCCAAACGTGATTTCTCTAGCCTTTAGGTACAAAGGCTGGTCAAATGTTACGAAACAAACTGTGGCCCCTACCTCCTGACTATTTTTTAAAGCATACTGTAACGCTGTGCGTATAGTGCTGTACTCATTTGGTGGTGAATTGATAAATGAAAGAAAGGTTACCGAAGTTGTTTCTTTGTTAATCAATTTACTCAACAATTGCATGAAACCCTTCCATTCTGGAATGGTTGGCACTTCTGGAGTGGGTTCCACCTCCTGGAGCCACTTACCACTCATCCACAGGAGATCTTGAAGAGTGGGTTTGAATATTTCAAAGGGGATGGGCTTCAGCACGCTTAAGTCTTCTACGATCATTTGCTGCAATGCGTTGGTTCCCCTTCCTTCAAATGCTTGCAGCTCCAGAACTCCCAGCTGGCCAACTTCTTCCTGGGGAGGAGCAGATTTGAGCCTTTTGACATATGTGGATGGATGGTGAACGTTGGCAGGTGTAACACATTTGATACCTCCCATGCTGTGGAAGGTATTCCAGCCATCGAGAGTGGATATATTGAAGTCAGCATTATCAAAAATGTACTGTATAAACGTTCCAATTGGGATAGGCTCTTCCGTGTGGTGGATGGTGGAGAGCTCTAGCTGCTGAGCGTCGTAGTAAGAAGCACTCAATCCCAACTTCGAAAGAAGGTCCACCAAGTTCTTTGATCCATATTTTCGGTATATTAGCAGAGCGATACTGGACAGAATAGGGGATATGAAACATCGAGGGCGAACAGCAGCAATAAGGGCATGAGCTATTGTTGTCATTTTTTTTTTCACGGCCTCCTTTGACCTTTTTTTGTTTGCTAGGCAGTCTGTGAAGACTGCGAGAGATTTAGGTATTATTTCTTCAGCTTCCCTGCAGAAGCTAGCTAAAGGGGGATAGGAACTGTTGTCATAAGGCATGGATTCAATATCTTCCAAGATAATCTCAGCAGCTTTTCGTACAATTCTCTCACGTTCTGCCTGTTCATCTGTGCACCTTGCCGTGAACCATGCATCGTTCAAAATTTTCTCACCAGTTGCACGAAAGCAGACGACAGTTTGTCTGGTGCGAATTGTACTGAAAACAATTTGATCCTGATATTTTTCCTTCATTCTGGCTTTGATGGTTAAAACAGTTGGTGGTTCTCCCGTAACCTGTTCCAACAATTCCTCCATAGAGAATTGGCAGTTATCATTTCCTTCAATGTAATCGTAGATTTCGTTCATTGCTTCTGAAACCCCTTCATCAATAGGGCGTCCAGCTTTTCTCTTTGAAGGTAGAGTAGCAAGCGTGAATCTTTTGTAACAATCCATGTGATATATTGCATCTACTGCGTGTAGATCTCCAACAGTGCAGATACGTCTTACTACGTCGTTACCCCACTCATCCTTTCTTAGCTGCCCACGGACGAGCATGGAATTGTGAAACGTAGTCGTACGAACATTAACAATAGTTCGACGCTTAGAACAAGGCTTTTTTCTCTCCCTCTCTTCGTCATACGTTTCTGTGCAGAAAAAACACTTTGTCTTAAAATCAAATTTTACTTGTCCTGAACGCAAAGACGAGGCATCACGTGATGTTGATAATTGCTCTGAAAGAGCTTCTTCTCTCAAAAACCTTTTTATTGAGTCACTTCTGATGTATTCTCTTCTGCAAGCATTGTGAACAACGCCACTCGTCTTACTCCTGAAACCTTTATCTTTCCCATCTTTTCTTAACACACTTGCGTTCACTATCCCAATTAACCCTTTTTTTCCCACTTTACACGAGTCAGTTTCGACTTCACCCTCACAAATTAAACACTTCTCAGCCATAGTCACGTAAAACACACTATAGTTTCGTGTAGAATTCAGTGGTGCCGCTGTGCTAATTCAAAATCTCGACGCTTGAGTAGTTCTTCTCTTGAAGATCAGCAACTGTAAATAATTATAATTATTTATTAAGGTAGAACGTTTCATGTCCGGTACAAAATGCACAATTTAAGATTGTTTTTATTATTTTTGAATTAAAGATATTGAATAACTGTGATTTATGGTATTTTGCGAACATAGTTCAATGTCAATAAAGCTCCTCCGCCAAAATTTTGTCATTTTATGCATCTCGTTGTAAATTATGTTATGATAGTTGCACAACAACATTAAAGCTTGTTTCAATGTTCGCAAAATACCATAAATCACATTTACTCAATATTTTTAATTCAAGAATAAGAAAAACAATCTTAAATTGTGCATTTTGTACCCGACACAAAACGTTCCCTCTATCATTACATTCATAATGTGTATAATTGATCAAAATTAACTTCCCCCTCCCCAATATCTCCTTAAATATTGATCCCAGCGAAAAAGTGTATTTCACCTTTTTTGTAGAAAATTTTATGTTAGTTAATTTAGTCTTAAGTATTTTTTTTCTAAAGGCCGCAGTTTTCGAGTTATTCACGCAAAACTGAAAAACGGGACCTTTAGACCCCCCCCACCCCTTAGCTTCACCTCCACCCATCAGTACTTTTTGTATGTCGTTCAGGATACCTTCTTCTACAACTGTGGCAAAATTAGCCTTTACACGGATTATTTTGCCTATTCGGCCTTTTTTGGTCTTCGTTGGACGGGCTAATAGGGCACGTTATCGATATGAATCAAGATTTTATTGAGAATATTATAAATAAAGTTCAAATCGAGCAATTGAATGAATTTTATTGAACTTTTTACTATTTTATTATTATTTCTTTGGTTCATTTATAACTATTAAAACAATAAAATTATATTTTAACTTGATATATTTCGGCCCACGGAGCCGTCATCTGTCGAATTTAACAAGATATTGACAAATAAAGTTAACAATTTTAAATATTTTTATTATTGTATTATTTCATAAAATATATATATAGTAACCATTAGAATTAATTTATTTCATTTCATTTCAATAACTTGTTTTATTTTCATGTCACCATGTCACTCAAATAACAGTTACAGTTTACAGTTATTAATTTTAACAACTTGGTAGTCTGATGAGTTTGCTGACCGTAGACAGATTGAGCACTCATTAGTGTGCGCGCGTCACATTTAAAAAACAATGCAATAGATTTTAGGTGCCAGGGCTCATCTAAGCTTTTGAAATCATTGGCCGCAATGTAGTCGACCTTAACAAAGGAAATAAAGCGCATTGCATGGGTGAGTGCAAAATAAAACGGTTAAGAAAATAAATGCTTTCACAAAGTTCAGTATAATCAGTACTATATAATTTTCAAGAACTAATATCAGCCGTGCAATCACCACAAAAAGACCTGCGATCTTTCAAATTAACAATTTATATTATCTTGGAAATTTCATAAAGTAGTATTCGAAAAACGGTAACACAACATTCAGGTGGGTAACACGTCACTTTATACAACGAATGACAAATAGTACTATTCAAGGATCCAGTTGTTGTTAAAATACGATTTCACTTATTTTTGTTTATTTGTTTGATTGAATACATGCCCAGTGTCCGCGGGTCAGGAATTTGTACTGAAATACATGCCCAATGTCCGCGGGTCATGAATGTGTACTAAAATACATGCCCAATGTCTGCGGGTCATGGATATGTACTAAAATACATGCCCAGTGTCCGCGGGTCATGAATGTGTACTAAAATACATGCCCAGTGTCCGCGGGTCATGAATATATACTAAAATACATGCCCAGTGTCCGCGGGTCATGTATGTGTACTAAAATACATGCCCAGTGTCCGCGGATCATATATGTGTACTAAAATACATGCCCAGTGTCCGCGGGTCATGTATGTGTACTGAAATACATGCCCAGTGTCCGCGGGTCATGAATGTGTACTAAAATACATGCCCAGCGTCCGCGGGTCATGTATGTGTACTAAAATACATGCCCAGTGTCCGCGGGTCATGTATGTGTACTAAAATACATGCCCAGTGTCCGCGGGTCATGTATGTGTACTTAAATACATGCTCAGTGTCCGCGGGTCATGTATGTGTACTAAAATACATGCCCAGTGTCCGCGGGTCATGTATGTGTACTAAAATACATGCCCAGTGTATATTATGCATAATTATATGTAATCATAAAGACAAACAAGTCTAATATATTTAATTTTTATCCTACATACAACCAAACTTTAAGCTCTTTAGGTAAATAAATAAATAGACCGCCGTGTGTAACCAAACCTTTAAAATAGTATCGAAGTGGAGGTGTCGTAAGAAATACGTCACCGGTGTCGAAAAAGTAGCGAAATGGTCACGGTAGCGTAAACGTAAACAAAGATTACTTGCAAACCACTGAATGTAAGTCTTTGTAATCATCAGTATTCAAAATTGTACGTTTTTGGAACCTAGAGCACTATTAGTCTCAGTAAAAATCTGAAGCTTACCTTGGTAAATGTGAACAAAACGTGTTTCTCTGGGTACTGACCATGCGCACTCACAACAAAGTTGACTGATCTACTGACGCAATATGACAGTTTGAGCTATTATTATTTGTTTTATAATGAGCGTTACTGTAGCCAGTCGTAAAGAAATACAAATCACAAAACTCAGCTAAAAACTTGAGACAATTAATGGTCGCGTTGTACTAATGACGAAAAAGTCAGAAATAACGTAAAATTATTCGAGCACCGAAAACACGTAGAGAGAACGGTTGTATTCTTTTACCAAATATATTTAACACTAGCCAATTATATGATTGCTGCTGTTTTTACTCTAAAATCCCCCATTTTTGGGGAAAACGTGGAAATTGATCAGCTGTAGAACGGTATTCTGTAACTTTTACCACTTGCCATATTAGATAATTAATTACTTAATTCGATAAAAATGCTTCAAAAACTGTAGTAACTTATATTTTTAGAGAAAATTTAATGGACATTTCCGAGTAGGGCAAATGTGGCAAAATCCGTGGCTTTACCCACATCCCTGTTAGTCTTTAAACTTTGTATTTGTTGTACATTGTCTTCTGCTTGTCTAATCAACACTGTGTCTAATTAAATTGTTAATCAATTTACTACCTGTTATGTATGACCTATAATCTTGTTACAACTACAGGAAGGCGCTGGTGACTGTAATACAGTTCAAACTAAAACAGTTGCCAACGCAACATTTTACTGTCTCTAACATTAGACAATTTGCTAACCAGTGTATCTCTGCTACTGTATTGTTACAAAACTTTTAGTCTAAGATACTTGTACACTGACTTTGTCAATTGGTGACCAATAAATACATTTTTATTTATTTATTTATTTTATACACGATGAGAGGCTGGGAGTGCATTCACGTTAAAACGTTGTTCAGTTCAAAAAATTGCCTTAAAAACCGGCCAAGTGCGAGTCGGAATCGCGCATGAAGGGTTCCGTACCACTATCTATAAAAATGTCAAAAAAAACATGTCTGTTGTATGGGAGCCCCCTTA
Organism: Ypsolopha sequella; assembly: GCA_934047225.1. Classification (NCBI taxonomy): domain Eukaryota; kingdom Metazoa; phylum Arthropoda; class Insecta; order Lepidoptera; family Ypsolophidae; genus Ypsolopha; species Ypsolopha sequella. Next base: position 30,270,863 of record OW203990.1, on the reverse strand, counting down.
AATATTTATCTTATTCTGTTTTTTTAGTATTTGTTGTTATAGCGGCAACAGAAGTACATCATCTGTGAAAATTTCAACTGTAGGTATATCACGGTTCATAAGATACAGCCTGGTGACAGCGGAGTTTTAGTAATAGGGTCCCGTTGGTTACCCTTTGGATACGGAACCCCCAAAAAGTACAAAATGTTAAAGGTATAAAATTACATTAAAATCATTAAAACTATCTTACGAAACACATTTTTAGTTTGTAAGTCCTTTAAGGCGATATGTAAAAAAATAGAGGTGCTTCTCTTTTGTGTATTTCATTAAATACACGAAAAATTTTAATAAATTTCTGGTATATGTATTTTGACTATATAATATAGGGTTTTGAAATTGGAAAACATGTTTTGATAAATTTTCCTCGATAGAAATAATTGTTGAAATGAGGTCTTCAAACACAGTTTTTCTCCTCGTTTGACGAATAGGAACAATGATAAAATCATTGAATAGGAACCATAATATACAGAACTCAAACATATTTTATTAGGTGTGTTTCAACAATATCTAGAGATTTGATATTTGAAATTACAAAATACAAAATTCATTTATTAGTTCCTAAAAAGACAAAATCCAACATAATTCATCAACTTAAAAATACTTACTTGAATTTTTCTCAATATCAGATTCGGATACCGGTGAGAGAGAAAATTTATTGGAGGATAGAGAAGGACCCGCCTGGATGCGTTTAATGGTTAAATCTTTCAAATTTGGATCGATTCTGTGAGGAGGTGATGAGAAATGACGATTTAGATCCAGAGATGGGTCAATATGTGGCTTGCATTTCCCAAAACCAAAGTGCGAAGAAATCGCCAAAGATTGTTAGGGTTGCATTTATCGATTGAGGAATGGATGTGCCTACGGTTAGCATTCCTGACCATCTGCTTGCAGCGATTCCTAACAAGCATGAATATATTACAGTTTTCTTCAGATGGATGCCTTTTATGTTTAAATTTAAGACTGTCCCTCTTGGCCATAACCTTGCGTATATCTTATGTAAGTCAATGTGACGAAGCTCGCTTCATACGTACGGGGTGAATAGGTGCATGGACATTGTAGAGATCAGTTAAAAACTTATTGAATAAGTTAATTTGGTTGTCAATTGTATCGAGACTTTCTAACTGAGACCAATCCATTGCCCTAGCACTTTCTAACTGAGACCAATCCATTGCCCTAGCACTTTCTAACTGAGACCAATCCATTGCCCTAGCACTTGGACGAATAAACCAGCCCTAGCATCATCACATCATGGATAGATGATCTTTAAAGTAATGCTCTAAATGTAGCTGCGAAACTTTATAAGTTACGAGTCACATTTTACACAATTTAAAGTAATGCTCTAAATGTAGCTGCGAAACTTTATAAGTTACGAGTCACATTTTACACAATTTAAAGTAATGCTCTAAATGTAGCTGCGAAACTTTATAAGTTACGAGTCACATTTTACACAATTTAAAGTAATGCTCTAAATGTAGCTGCGAAACTTTATAAGTTACGAGTCACATTTTACACAATTTAAAGTAATGCTCTAAATGTAGCTGCGAAACTTTATAAGTTACGAGTCACATTTTACACAATTTAAAGTAATGCTCTAAATGTAGCTGCGAAACTTTATAAGTTACGAGTCACATTTTACACAATTTAAAGTAATGCTCTAAATGTAGCTGCGAAACTTTATAAGTTACGAGTCACATTTTACACAATTTAAAGTAATGCTCTAAATGTAGCTGCGAAACTTTATAAGTTACGAGTCACATTTTACACAATTTAAAGTAATGCTCTAAATGTAGCTGCGAAACTTTATAAGTTACGAGTCACATTTTACACAATTTAAAGTAATGCTCTAAATGTAGCTGCGAAACTTTATAAGTTACGAGTCACATTTTACACAATTTAAAGTAATGCTCTAAATGTAGCTGCGAAACTTTATAAGTTACGAGTCACATTTTACACAATTTAAAGTAATGCTCTAAATGTAGCTGCGAAACTTTATAAGTTACGAGTCACATTTTACACAATTTAAAGTAATGCTCTAAATGTAGCTGCGAAACTTTATAAGTTACGAGTCACATTTTACACAATTTAAAGTAATGCTCTAAATGTAGCTGCGAAACTTTATAAGTTACGAGTCACATTTTACACAATTTAAAGTAATGCTCTAAATGTAGCTGCGAAACTTTATAAGTTACGAGTCACATTTTACACAATTTAAAGTAATGCTCTAAATGTAGCTGCGAAACTTTATAAGTTACGAGTCACATTTTACACAATTTAAAGTAATGCTCTAAATGTAGCTGCGAAACTTTATAAGTTACGAGTCACATTTTACACAATTTAAAGTAATGCTCTAAATGTAGCTGCGAAACTTTATAAGTTACGAGTCACATTTTACACAATTTAAAGTAATGCTCTAAATGTAGCTGCGAAACTTTATAAGTTACGAGTCACATTTTACACAATTTAAAGTAATGCTCTAAATGTAGCTGCGAAACTTTATAAGTTACGAGTCACATTTTACACAATTTAAAGTAATGCTCTAAATGTAGCTGCGAAACTTTATAAGTTACGAGTCACATTTTACACAATTTAAAGTAATGCTCTAAATGTAGCTGCGAAACTTTATAAGTTACGAGTCACATTTTACACAATTTAAAGTAATGCTCTAAATGTAGCTGCGAAACTTTATAAGTTACGAGTCACATTTTACACAATTTAAAGTAATGCTCTAAATGTAGCTGCGAAACTTTATAAGTTACGAGTCACATTTTACACAATTTAAAGTAATGCTCTAAATGTAGCTGCGAAACTTTATAAGTTACGAGTCACATTTTACACAATTTAAAGTAATGCTCTAAATGTAGCTGCGAAACTTTATAAGTTACGAGTCACATTTTACACAATTTAAAGTAATGCTCTAAATGTAGCTGCGAAACTTTATAAGTTACGAGTCACATTTTACACAATTTAAAGTAATGCTCTAAATGTAGCTGCGAAACTTTATAAGTTACGAGTCACATTTTACACAATTTAAAGTAATGCTCTAAATGTAGCTGCGAAACTTTATAAGTTACGAGTCACATTTTACACAATTTAAAGTAATGCTCTAAATGTAGCTGCGAAACTTTATAAGTTACGAGTCACATTTTACACAATTTAAAGTAATGCTCTAAATGTAGCTGCGAAACTTTATAAGTTACGAGTCACATTTTACACAATTTAAAGTAATGCTCTAAATGTAGCTGCGAAACTTTATAAGTTACGAGTCACATTTTACACAATTTAAAGTAATGCTCTAAATGTAGCTGCGAAACTTTATAAGTTACGAGTCACATTTTACACAATTTAAAGTAATGCTCTAAATGTAGCTGCGAAACTTTATAAGTTACGAGTCACATTTTACACAATTTAAAGTAATGCTCTAAATGTAGCTGCGAAACTTTATAAGTTACGAGTCACATTTTACACAATTTAAAGTAATGCTCTAAATGTAGCTGCGAAACTTTATAAGTTACGAGTCACATTTTACACAATTTAAAGTAATGCTCTAAATGTAGCTGCGAAACTTTATAAGTTACGAGTCACATTTTACACAATTTAAAGTAATGCTCTAAATGTAGCTGCGAAACTTTATAAGTTACGAGTCACATTTTACACAATTTAAAGTAATGCTCTAAATGTAGCTGCGAAACTTTATAAGTTACGAGTCACATTTTACACAATTTAAAGTAATGCTCTAAATGTAGCTGCGAAACTTTATAAGTTACGAGTCACATTTTACACAATTTAAAGTAATGCTCTAAATGTAGCTGCGAAACTTTATAAGTTACGAGTCACATTTTACACAATTTAAAGTAATGCTCTAAATGTAGCTGCGAAACTTTATAAGTTACGAGTCACATTTTACACAATTTAAAGTAATGCTCTAAATGTAGCTGCGAAACTTTATAAGTTACGAGTCACATTTTACACAATTTAAAGTAATGCTCTAAATGTAGCTGCGAAACTTTATAAGTTACGAGTCACATTTTACACAATTTAAAGTAATGCTCTAAATGTAGCTGCGAAACTTTATAAGTTACGAGTCACATTTTACACAATTTAAAGTAATGCTCTAAATGTAGCTGCGAAACTTTATAAGTTACGAGTCACATTTTACACAATTTAAAGTAATGCTCTAAATGTAGCTGCGAAACTTTATAAGTTACGAGTCACATTTTACACAATTTAAAGTAATGCTCTAAATGTAGCTGCGAAACTTTATAAGTTACGAGTCACATTTTACACAATTTAAAGTAATGCTCTAAATGTAGCTGCGAAACTTTATAAGTTACGAGTCACATTTTACACAATTTAAAGTAATGCTCTAAATGTAGCTGCGAAACTTTATAAGTTACGAGTCACATTTTACACAATTTAAAGTAATGCTCTAAATGTAGCTGCGAAACTTTATAAGTTACGAGTCACATTTTACACAATTTAAAGTAATGCTCTAAATGTAGCTGCGAAACTTTATAAGTTACGAGTCACATTTTACACAATTTAAAGTAATGCTCTAAATGTAGCTGCGAAACTTTATAAGTTACGAGTCACATTTTACACAATTTAAAGTAATGCTCTAAATGTAGCTGCGAAACTTTATAAGTTACGAGTCACATTTTACACAATTTAAAGTAATGCTCTAAATGTAGCTGCGAAACTTTATAAGTTACGAGTCACATTTTACACAATTTAAAGTAATGCTCTAAATGTAGCTGCGAAACTTTATAAGTTACGAGTCACATTTTACACAATTTAAAGTAATGCTCTAAATGTAGCTGCGAAACTTTATAAGTTACGAGTCACATTTTACACAATTTAAAGTAATGCTCTAAATGTAGCTGCGAAACTTTATAAGTTACGAGTCACATTTTACACAATTTAAAGTAATGCTCTAAATGTAGCTGCGAAACTTTATAAGTTACGAGTCACATTTTACACAATTTAAAGTAATGCTCTAAATGTAGCTGCGAAACTTTATAAGTTACGAGTCACATTTTACACAATTTAAAGTAATGCTCTAAATGTAGCTGCGAAACTTTATAAGTTACGAGTCACATTTTACACAATTTAAAGTAATGCTCTAAATGTAGCTGCGAAACTTTATAAGTTACGAGTCACATTTTACACAATTTAAAGTAATGCTCTAAATGTAGCTGCGAAACTTTATAAGTTACGAGTCACATTTTACACAATTTAAAGTAATGCTCTAAATGTAGCTGCGAAACTTTATAAGTTACGAGTCACATTTTACACAATTTAAAGTAATGCTCTAAATGTAGCTGCGAAACTTTATAAGTTACGAGTCACATTTTACACAATTTAAAGTAATGCTCTAAATGTAGCTGCGAAACTTTATAAGTTACGAGTCACATTTTACACAATTTAAAGTAATGCTCTAAATGTAGCTGCGAAACTTTATAAGTTACGAGTCACATTTTACACAATTTAAAGTAATGCTCTAAATGTAGCTGCGAAACTTTATAAGTTACGAGTCACATTTTACACAATTTAAAGTAATGCTCTAAATGTAGCTGCGAAACTTTATAAGTTACGAGTCACATTTTACACAATTTAAAGTAATGCTCTAAATGTAGCTGCGAAACTTTATAAGTTACGAGTCACATTTTACACAATTTAAAGTAATGCTCTAAATGTAGCTGCGAAACTTTATAAGTTACGAGTCACATTTTACACAATTTAAAGTAATGCTCTAAATGTAGCTGCGAAACTTTATAAGTTACGAGTCACATTTTACACAATTTAAAGTAATGCTCTAAATGTAGCTGCGAAACTTTATAAGTTACGAGTCACATTTTACACAATTTAAAGTAATGCTCTAAATGTAGCTGCGAAACTTTATAAGTTACGAGTCACATTTTACACAATTTAAAGTAATGCTCTAAATGTAGCTGCGAAACTTTATAAGTTACGAGTCACATTTTACACAATTTAAAGTAATGCTCTAAATGTAGCTGCGAAACTTTATAAGTTACGAGTCACATTTTACACAATTTAAAGTAATGCTCTAAATGTAGCTGCGAAACTTTATAAGTTACGAGTCACATTTTACACAATTTAAAGTAATGCTCTAAATGTAGCTGCGAAACTTTATAAGTTACGAGTCACATTTTACACAATTTAAAGTAATGCTCTAAATGTAGCTGCGAAACTTTATAAGTTACGAGTCACATTTTACACAATTTAAAGTAATGCTCTAAATGTAGCTGCGAAACTTTATAAGTTACGAGTCACATTTTACACAATTTAAAGTAATGCTCTAAATGTAGCTGCGAAACTTTATAAGTTACGAGTCACATTTTACACAATTTAAAGTAATGCTCTAAATGTAGCTGCGAAACTTTATAAGTTACGAGTCACATTTTACACAATTTAAAGTAATGCTCTAAATGTAGCTGCGAAACTTTATAAGTTACGAGTCACATTTTACACAATTTAAAGTAATGCTCTAAATGTAGCTGCGAAACTTTATAAGTTACGAGTCACATTTTACACAATTTAAAGTAATGCTCTAAATGTAGCTGCGAAACTTTATAAGTTACGAGTCACATTTTACACAATTTAAAGTAATGCTCTAAATGTAGCTGCGAAACTTTATAAGTTACGAGTCACATTTTACACAATTTAAAGTAATGCTCTAAATGTAGCTGCGAAACTTTATAAGTTACGAGTCACATTTTACACAATTTAAAGTAATGCTCTAAATGTAGCTGCGAAACTTTATAAGTTACGAGTCACATTTTACACAATTTAAAGTAATGCTCTAAATGTAGCTGCGAAACTTTATAAGTTACGAGTCACATTTTACACAATTTAAAGTAATGCTCTAAATGTAGCTGCGAAACTTTATAAGTTACGAGTCACATTTTACACAATTTAAAGTAATGCTCTAAATGTAGCTGCGAAACTTTATAAGTTACGAGTCACATTTTACACAATTTAAAGTAATGCTCTAAATGTAGCTGCGAAACTTTATAAGTTACGAGTCACATTTTACACAATTTAAAGTAATGCTCTAAATGTAGCTGCGAAACTTTATAAGTTACGAGTCACATTTTACACAATTTAAAGTAATGCTCTAAATGTAGCTGCGAAACTTTATAAGTTACGAGTCACATTTTACACAATTTAAAGTAATGCTCTAAATGTAGCTGCGAAACTTTATAAGTTACGAGTCACATTTTACACAATTTAAAGTAATGCTCTAAATGTAGCTGCGAAACTTTATAAGTTACGAGTCACATTTTACACAATTTAAAGTAATGCTCTAAATGTAGCTGCGAAACTTTATAAGTTACGAGTCACATTTTACACAATTTAAAGTAATGCTCTAAATGTAGCTGCGAAACTTTATAAGTTACGAGTCACATTTTACACAATTTAAAGTAATGCTCTAAATGTAGCTGCGAAACTTTATAAGTTACGAGTCACATTTTACACAATTTAAAGTAATGCTCTAAATGTAGCTGCGAAACTTTATAAGTTACGAGTCACATTTTACACAATTTAAAGTAATGCTCTAAATGTAGCTGCGAAACTTTATAAGTTACGAGTCACATTTTACACAATTTAAAGTAATGCTCTAAATGTAGCTGCGAAACTTTATAAGTTACGAGTCACATTTTACACAATTTAAAGTAATGCTCTAAATGTAGCTGCGAAACTTTATAAGTTACGAGTCACATTTTACACAATTTAAAGTAATGCTCTAAATGTAGCTGCGAAACTTTATAAGTTACGAGTCACATTTTACACAATTTAAAGTAATGCTCTAAATGTAGCTGCGAAACTTTATAAGTTACGAGTCACATTTTACACAATTTAAAGTAATGCTCTAAATGTAGCTGCGAAACTTTATAAGTTACGAGTCACATTTTACACAATTTAAAGTAATGCTCTAAATGTAGCTGCGAAACTTTATAAGTTACGAGTCACATTTTACACAATTTAAAGTAATGCTCTAAATGTAGCTGCGAAACTTTATAAGTTACGAGTCACATTTTACACAATTTAAAGTAATGCTCTAAATGTAGCTGCGAAACTTTATAAGTTACGAGTCACATTTTACACAATTTAAAGTAATGCTCTAAATGTAGCTGCGAAACTTTATAAGTTACGAGTCACATTTTACACAATTTAAAGTAATGCTCTAAATGTAGCTGCGAAACTTTATAAGTTACGAGTCACATTTTACACAATTTAAAGTAATGCTCTAAATGTAGCTGCGAAACTTTATAAGTTACGAGTCACATTTTACACAATTTAAAGTAATGCTCTAAATGTAGCTGCGAAACTTTATAAGTTACGAGTCACATTTTACACAATTTAAAGTAATGCTCTAAATGTAGCTGCGAAACTTTATAAGTTACGAGTCACATTTTACACAATTTAAAGTAATGCTCTAAATGTAGCTGCGAAACTTTATAAGTTACGAGTCACATTTTACACAATTTAAAGTAATGCTCTAAATGTAGCTGCGAAACTTTATAAGTTACGAGTCACATTTTACACAATTTAAAGTAATGCTCTAAATGTAGCTGCGAAACTTTATAAGTTACGAGTCACATTTTACACAATTTAAAGTAATGCTCTAAATGTAGCTGCGAAACTTTATAAGTTACGAGTCACATTTTACACAATTTAAAGTAATGCTCTAAATGTAGCTGCGAAACTTTATAAGTTACGAGTCACATTTTACACAATTTAAAGTAATGCTCTAAATGTAGCTGCGAAACTTTATAAGTTACGAGTCACATTTTACACAATTTAAAGTAATGCTCTAAATGTAGCTGCGAAACTTTATAAGTTACGAGTCACATTTTACACAATTTAAAGTAATGCTCTAAATGTAGCTGCGAAACTTTATAAGTTACGAGTCACATTTTACACAATTTAAAGTAATGCTCTAAATGTAGCTGCGAAACTTTATAAGTTACGAGTCACATTTTACACAATTTAAAGTAATGCTCTAAATGTAGCTGCGAAACTTTATAAGTTACGAGTCACATTTTACACAATTTAAAGTAATGCTCTAAATGTAGCTGCGAAACTTTATAAGTTACGAGTCACATTTTACACAATTTAAAGTAATGCTCTAAATGTAGCTGCGAAACTTTATAAGTTACGAGTCACATTTTACACAATTTAAAGTAATGCTCTAAATGTAGCTGCGAAACTTTATAAGTTACGAGTCACATTTTACACAATTTAAAGTAATGCTCTAAATGTAGCTGCGAAACTTTATAAGTTACGAGTCACATTTTACACAATTTAAAGTAATGCTCTAAATGTAGCTGCGAAACTTTATAAGTTACGAGTCACATTTTACACAATTTAAAGTAATGCTCTAAATGTAGCTGCGAAACTTTATAAGTTACGAGTCACATTTTACACAATTTAAAGTAATGCTCTAAATGTAGCTGCGAAACTTTATAAGTTACGAGTCACATTTTACACAATTTAAAGTAATGCTCTAAATGTAGCTGCGAAACTTTATAAGTTACGAGTCACATTTTACACAATTTAAAGTAATGCTCTAAATGTAGCTGCGAAACTTTATAAGTTACGAGTCACATTTTACACAATTTAAAGTAATGCTCTAAATGTAGCTGCGAAACTTTATAAGTTACGAGTCACATTTTACACAATTTAAAGTAATGCTCTAAATGTAGCTGCGAAACTTTATAAGTTACGAGTCACATTTTACACAATTTAAAGTAATGCTCTAAATGTAGCTGCGAAACTTTATAAGTTACGAGTCACATTTTACACAATTTAAAGTAATGCTCTAAATGTAGCTGCGAAACTTTATAAGTTACGAGTCACATTTTACACAATTTAAAGTAATGCTCTAAATGTAGCTGCGAAACTTTATAAGTTACGAGTCACATTTTACACAATTTAAAGTAATGCTCTAAATGTAGCTGCGAAACTTTATAAGTTACGAGTCACATTTTACACAATTTAAAGTAATGCTCTAAATGTAGCTGCGAAACTTTATAAGTTACGAGTCACATTTTACACAATTTAAAGTAATGCTCTAAATGTAGCTGCGAAACTTTATAAGTTACGAGTCACATTTTACACAATTTCCATAACGTTTGTTTCGAAGGCAATTACTCTGTGTTTTGTATACCAAATAAATTAAATCTAGCTGAATAATTAATTGCAACATCTTATATAAGAAATAAAATCAAAAGCGTACGTAATTCGCAACATTTCCAAAAAGTATTTTTGATCAGGAAATTTACTGCCATTTTCCATAGGCGTCGGTATGGGTTCGTGCGGTTGATTAGATTTCACCTTGTATAATTATAATAATAATAATAATAGGCGCTCGACCGGAGCAAGCTGATGTAGTCGCCTTCTGGCGAAGCCTATGGTCACAGCCTGTCACTCATCGGGAGGGCCCGTGGTTCGAAGCTGTCGAGGGAGCATGTGCGTCTATCACGCCAATGAACCCAGTCAGAATCTCGAAGGAGGACGTAACTGCTGCGGTCCGTAAAGCCCCGAACTGGAAAAGTCCAGGACCAGACGGACTGCAGCATTACTGGCTAAAAGGATTCTGGCGTTCCCATGCTACCCTCGCAAAGCAGTTCCAACAGGCCCTTGACGATGGTACGCTCCCGAACTTCTTAACTACAGGAGTCACTCACTTAGCTCCAAAAAGCGAAGATACCGCGGATCCATCGAAATACCGCCCCATCACGTGTCTTTGTACTATATACAAGACGCTTACTTCCGTTCTGAGCTCCAAGATTTCTCAACACATTGTTGAAAATCACATCATCTCGGACGCTCAGAACGGATGTAGGGGCGGTAGCCGCGGTAGCAAGGAGCTCCTCCTCATTGACGCGGTCGCTGGCAAACTGGTCAGACGCAACCGTCGGAATTTCTCCGCCGCCTGGATAGACTACAAAAAGGCTTTCGACTCGGTCCCCCATTCATGGCTCCTAATGGTCCTTGAGCTGTACAAAGTCGACAATACAGTTCGACACTTCCTTGAAGCATGTATGGGGCAATGGAGTACTATCCTTAGTCTCGCAGGCGAGAAAATGATGGATGCCGATGACCAAATACGGATAAAAAGGGGTATTTTTCAGGGTGATTGTCTGAGCCCGCTTTGGTTTTGCTTGTCACTGAACCCTTTGAGTCAGCTTTTGGAGGAATCAGCGGCGGGCTTTCAGTTTCGGAGGGGAGGAATGCGGATATCGCACCTTCTCTACATGGATGACCTGAAGCTTTTTGGCCCCACAGCTCAGAAACTGGAGGAGTTGTTGAAGATCACTGATGACTTTAGCAACTCCATCAGAATGGAGCTAGGGGTCGACAAGTGTGCGGTCTTGCATGTGGAGAGGGGGCATGTCGTTCGCTCCGATGGAGTCGATGTCGGCTCCAATCGATTGAAAACCCTTTCCGAGACTGAAACATACCGGTATCTGGGCATGTCCCAAACAATCGGTGTGAATGAAGCAGACATGAAACAAGCCGTTTGTGGGGTATTTTATAATCGCCTGACAAAAGTGCTTGAGAGCTTTTTGTTGGGCGGAAATAAGATACGAGCTTATAATGCTTGGGTCATGCCTGTTCTCATGTACACATTCGGAGTGCTCAGATGGACTCAGACCGAACTAGATGCTCTGGACAGAAAAGTCCGCACAACCCTGACCCTTCATAGGATGCATCATCCGAGATCGTCGGTCATGAGACTGTATCTCCCGCGGAAGTGTGGTGGTCGAGGCCTTTTAAACGCCAAGACTATGCACAACCGTGAGATATGCAGTCTCAGGGATTATTTCCTGTCGAGAACGGATGATGCAATCCATAAGGAAGTCGTGGCATGTGATAAAGGACTCACCCCTTTGTCCTTAGCCAGCGAGGAATGGCGCGACCCGGTTGTACTTAGCACCGCTGAACGAAAGTCAGTGTGGCGAGGAAAGGAATTGCACGGGAGGTTTCACAAGGCTCTTCACGAGCCTCACGTTGACAAAAAAAGCTCCCTGCATTGGCTGCGCTTCGGTGACCTCTTCGGGGAAACCGAGGGTTTTGTCTGTGCAATACAAGATCAGGTGATCAAGACGCGTAACTACCGGAAATATATTATCAAGGATGGGACCCAGGACATCTGCCGGGCATGTGCCCATCCTGGAGAATCTCTTCGACATGTTATTTCCGGTTGTTCCGCTCTTGCCAACACTGAGTATCTGCACAGACACAACCAAGTGGCCAAAATCCTTCATCAAGAACTCGCCCACAAGTACGGCCTCGTAAATGAGAAGGTGCCATATTACAAGTACTCACCGGCGCCAGTACTAGAAAACGACCGCGCCAAGCTCTACTGGGATCGGTCTGTCATCACGGATAGGACTATTCTCACGAATAAACCTGACATCGTGTTGATGGACCGGGCGCAGTCTCGGGTGTCTTTGGTGGATATCACAATCCCACACGATGAGAACCTCGTGAAAGCCGAAACCGAGAAGAGGAGGAAGTATCTCGACCTGGCTCACGAGGTTACCGACATGTGGGGCGTGGCATCCACCGAAATAATCCCAGTTGTTTTATCCGCGAACGGGTTAATACCAACCAGCCTCGAAACCAACCTGAGACGGTTGGGATTCCGTGGCAGTTCGCTTCCAGCGCGGATGCAGAAGGCGGTTCTGCTCAATACTGCTCGCATCGTTCGCCGGTTTCTTTCCCTGGGGCTCTGAACCTTGGTCGACTGTGCTTCTGCCGAGGGATGTACCGTCTCTCTCACTTTAAATTCTTTTGGCCAAGAGGGAGAGACGAGATCAAAAATTCTCGAAATAATAATAATAATAAAAAATTAAATTAGCATTATCTTCCAGTTTACCTTTGGTGATGTGGATAAATTAGGGTAGTGCCGGAAAATATGATAAATATTTTTAAAAACTGCTAGTGATAGAGATTCTCGTATCCTGACCGGTAAACCATTCCAGAGACGTATTGCGGAAATTGTGAAAGAACTAGTAAACATGTCAGTATTATGTGTCGGAGTGCGCAGAAGTGAACGGTTCTCAGATCGCTGAGAGCGGCCAAGAGAATCGAGACAAACAAACCGCTCTTTTAGATAAGGAGGAGATATGGGGTCATTGAGGATGTTCCAAAGAAGAGATAATATGTGAGCGTTACAACTATTTCGGATGTTAAGCCATTTTGTCGAGTAGGCGGTTAAATGAGACGAGTGGTAGGTTTGAAGGTGGTTTATTGACTGCTCGCGAGCACGGAAAAATAATGAATATAAAGACATGCACATATCTATTGACACACACTACATCAAGGGGGTATAATTGAAAAAAAAAATGAACAATCCTCATTTTTTTTTTATATATGTATAACTAAAAAGAAACAGTTAACTAAAATAAAATCTTAAAATCTAATACATACATTTTTTTTTTACATTTTATGTTTTATTTCGTTTTTATATATATTTTTTTTTATTCTCTAAATAGCTTAGTCCTATTTTTCATCTCTTCTCTTCAATTCACTATCTCTAATTTTCCATTATTGTTTATCGTCACATTTGTCCCAATTTCTTCCAGTACAACAAACGGTCCTTTATAAAGTACATCTAACTTTTTCCCTGTTTCATTTTTCACTAACACTTTATCACCTTTCTTATAACTCACTGAATTCACGTTCTTATCATAGTAATGCTTATTTAATAACTTACTATCTAGCAAATATTTTCTTGCATCTCTATGTGCTACCTGTAGCCTATACTTTAACTCTAACATATAATTATCGGGATTATAACATGGATCAACATTATTAACCAAATTACTTGGTATATTACATTGTTTTCCAAAAACAAGTTCAAAAGGCGAATACTTTGTTGACGTATGTACCGTCGTGTTGAAAGTAAAGCACCAAAAAGGTAACCACTGACTCCATTCTTCATAATTTCCCTCGCATTGCATACGTAAGAAAGCAGCTAGCAGCAGAAAGCAGCAGTCCTGTCACGGTCGCCATGTCGAGTAGGCGGTTAAATGAGACGAGTGGTAGGTTTGAAGGTGGTTTATTGACTGCTCGCGAGCACGGAAAAATAATGAATATAAAGACATGCACATATCTATTGACACACACTACAATTTAAGATCAGAACGAGATTGAGACACATGGTCATACTTACGTAGGCCAAAGATGTATCGTATACATAAATTGAGGAGACGATTATTTAACAATCCTTAAGTGAGATCGGGATAACAGACATCGGCATAGTCTAAAATAGGGAGCAAGAGTGAGTTAACCAGCAGGACCTTCGCAGAATACGGCAAAAACCTTTGCATGCGCTTAAGGGAGTGCATCAAAGCAAAGATCTTTTTACTAAGTTCTGCCACATGCAAATCCCAAGACATATTGTTCTGGATATAGATTCCTAGGTTCCTTACTGACTTACAGAACTTGAGAGGAGTGTTATTTAAACAGACTGGTGGACGCGTGTTCAGATCCGTTTTGTCTATGAGAGCCCTACTACCGACTATCATGACCTGCGTTTTTGATGGGTTAAGAAGGAGTCCAAATTGTTCCGTCCATTGACTGATGTGTTCAAGATCAGAAGTCATTTTCTGAATGGCTACAAGAATTAGGTCCTGCTTGAAAGACTATATAGAGTTGAAGATCGTCAGCGTACATGAGGTAAGAACTAAAGTTAATGGAGGAGACAAGGGTGTTTATAAACACTGAGAACAGAAGAGGGGATAGCACACCACCTTGGGGCACACCGGCTGTAACATTACACCAGTCGGAGAATTTATCATCCGAGCGAATACGCTGTTGACGCCCGTAAAGGTACGAATAGAACCAGTTAGAAGCTGACTCTGTCGCGGCCAGCTCCAGTGGCTTTCCCCCCACCACCAACCATTGCGCTATTGACCACTACGAGTATCGGACGCACGTTGTGCCAGCTCATATATTAGATACCTACCTAATTATTGTATTTGTAACAATTAAATCGTGTACACCAAAAGTGCATCGTATTATTCCGTCTTTGGCGGAAACATTGGTCCTTCGAGCCGGATTGAAAGGATCAGGAAAGAAACATTGAAAGGATCAGTTCTTTTATCCCTGAATCCATTTTTGGACAAAGACGATCACAATCTGTTAAAAGTTGGCGGAAGAATAAACAATTCAGACTATGATTATGAAAAGATTCACCCAGCTATTTTAGATAAAAAACACAAACTTACACAACTGATTTTCGAACACGAACACAAAAAGCTTATGCACGCAGGGCCCCAACACTTGCTGTACTCCATCAGGGAAAAATATTGGCCTTTAGGAGGGCGAAGTTTGGCTAGATCAACTACAAAAAAATGCGTATTATGTGCACGTTTTCGTGGGAAAACTGTACAGCCAATCATGGGCAATTTACCACAGCAGCGATTAAAACCTATATTTCCATTCCAAATAACTTGTTTGGACTACGCAGGTCCTATAATGATGGCAGACCGTAGTGGCCGTGGCTGCAGACTTATAAAGGCATACTTATGTATTTTTGTATGTTTCACATCCAAGGCTATTCACATTGAACTAGTGAGCGATATGACTACGGCTAATTTTATTGCAGCGCTCAAACGTTTCTTTTCACGCAGAGGTCAATCATCAGACGTTTTCTGTGACAATGGCTCAAACCTGGTAGGCGCTAGCAATGAGATTCTTAAGTTTATTAAAGACCACTCGTCCGATATTAACGATACATTTTCGTCAGATATGATACGATTTCATTTCCAGCCTCCATTAGCACCACACTATGGAGGCCTTCATGAAAGTGGGGTCAAATCAGTAAAGTACCATTTACGTCGTGTCTTAGGCTTGGCACATCTAAATTATGAACAACTAAACACGACACTCACACAAATAGAGGCACTATTAAATTCTAGGCCCCTTACCCCACTTAGCTCTGATCGTAACGATTTCTTGCCATTGACGCCGAGCCACTTCTTGATCGGGAGAGCGATGAGCTCGATTCCAGAACCGGACTACACAAGCACGAACACTCTAAGATTGAATCATTATCAACGAATTCAACAGTTAAGACAACATTTCTGGGCCCGGTGGCAGTTGGAATACATTAGTGAACTTCAGACTAGGACGAAATGGAAGAGCACACAAGGAGATGTTCAACTGGATACCCTTTGTGTTATAAAAGATAAACTACCCCCACTCAAATGGTCATTGGGGAGAATAATTAAGGTTTACCCTGGACGAGACAATATAAATCGCGTAGCAGACATCCAGACAGCAACTGGGATCCTGCGCAGAGACTTCACCAAAATTTGCCCGTTACCCGTGGACATCCATTTTTGAAGACAACTCTTCAACGCCCGCCGACATGTCGCGGCCAGCTCCAGTGGCTTTCCCCCCACCACCAACCATTGCGCTATTGACCACTACGAGTATCGGACGCACGTTGTGCCAGCTCATATATTAGATACCTACCTAATTATTGTATTTGTAACAATTAAATCGTGTACACCAAAAGTGCATCGTATTATTCCGTCTTTGGCGGAAACAGACTCGGAAACATTGAGAGAACGTAAGATAGCCAGGAGAATGTCATAGTTATAGATTTTACTTATCATTTGAATCGTATATATATTGCTGCATAAATTGAATAAACATTTTTAATATAATTCACGTACGTTTATTATTTTATTAAATATATTTTTATATAGGTAATATTAAATTTGACTCTCAAAAAGTGTCCTATGTGTACCTACAAAATAAATAATTTAAATTTGAATCTATTAGGGACATTTTCATGTTAGAACTCGGCCTTGTACATGCCGCTCTTCCCTTAATAAGTAATTCGTGTCGCTGGTGAAGTACAGCAGCAGGTGTCCGTGTGCAGGGTGCAGCACTTCGCGGGCCCCGTAGTGTACAACGCGGAGGGCATGGTCTGCGAGAACCGCGATGAACTCCCGGTGCGCGTGTGCGCCGTGCTGCGCGCCGCCACCGAGCCGCTTTTGGCGGCGCTGTTTCCGGCGGGTGGCGGCGCGCGAGGCTCGCTTGGCGAGGGGGGTGGCTCTCCGCGCCGCCCCGCCGCGCTCGCCTCCCGTCAGCGAGCGCTGTTGGGCGCGCTGGTGCGCCGGCTCACCGCCCCCGCGGCCCCCGCGCCGCGCCTCGTGCGCTGCTTGCGCGCTGACCCCGCTCTCCGCCCGCACCGCTTCGACTCCGCGCTGCTGCGACACCAGATCCGCACGCAGGGGTACTCTCTTTCACTACTAACACTTACTTACTTATCTACTTATTTCAAGCCACCGCACATAATGTATAACACAATAATAAATATACAAAAAGTAAATTTAAAATCAAGAGTAAAAACGTATTTATTTGATTGAAATTAACCATTCATAACAATCTACTTTGACTCTTCTGTAATAAATATACTTTCTGCACTTGTTGACTGTTGTGCAAGAGCGTGATCTAAAAAAAAACATCTTATAATGTGGTGATTTATGATAAGGATAGCAATTTTTATGTTTAGCGCCTAGTGCTGAATTATTGTATACTTGCGTGTATAACACTTATTGACCACACTGGCAGAGAATAATAATAATTAATCCGCATTTGTGCATTGTATCCTTTTTTTGTGCATGTTAATGTTATCGCGGCCAGGGCATTAATACAGGTGGTTTACAAATAAGAATGCATGTGGTTGCAGGATAATGGACATGGCAGTGCTGCGGCGCGCGGGCTGGTGCGAGTCGATGTGCGCGCGCGCGCTGCTGGCGCGGTACGGGGTGCTGCGGGGCGGGGGTGGGGCGCGCGGTGACGAGGAGGAGCCGGTGCGCGCGGCGCGACACTTGCTGCGCACGCTGCCCATCCCCAGCGCAGAGTTCGCGTACGGACGCACCAAGGTGTTCATCCGCAGTCCGCGCACGGTCAGTCACTTGCACTAGCTATATTTATCTATTTATTTATTTGGTCTACCAACAGATGATACACTTTACAACATACAATTAAACTATCGTACAGTATGAATAGAGTGTAACTACAATTACAGGTAAAAATGAGAGGAGTGACGTGTGACGCCAGTTGGCGGAAGCAGAGACGCACCCGTCTCGGTTCTGGAGACGTCTCGTCCCCCGCCAACCAGTGCTGCTCGTTTAAACATTATTTATATATATATATATATATATATATATATATATATATATATATACGTAATATACATATGTAACCAATTAATATAAATTGGTTACATATATTTATATATGTATATAATCCGGGAAGGCTATATCCGGCTTATACTACGGGCCCGTGTGCCTCGACAGACCACGCCACTTGCTGAACTAGCACAAGAGCGCTGGGCCCATTGAGTCTCTCTTGCATAAGTTAATTCAACAAGCGGGTGGATTCCTTATATACTAATTATTAATGTAAATTGATCACTCACATAAATGTCCTTATGTTTAACCTTGTGCTGGCTGGCCTGTGTACCGCGCCGTGGACACGTGGACAGGGAAGGCGCACAGGTCCCTTGCTCGCCTTGATGTTTCCCTAACACCCTGGTTTGGCCAAACATTTAACCCCAAAGCTTCCAGCACCTGTCGGCTTTTTCACACCTCGTGTTTCAAGTCCAGTGTCCAAAATGTCCAGTTTTTTTAAGTTCTTCGCCGCGAAGTGGCCTCTTACTGCCCTTTTCTGCAATATAAATATGCGTTCGGCATCAGCTGCATTGCCCCACAAAATAATACCATAGCACATAATACTGTGAAAGTAACTGAAGTAGACAATTTTAGCTGTCTGCATGTCCGTTAGTCGTCTAATGTTCCGGATTGCGAACACGGCAGAGCTAAGTCTCTTTGATAGCTTATCAATATGTAGGTGCCAGCGCAACTTTTCGTCAACTGTTAGACCTAGAAATTTCACATTGTTTTTAAAGGGAAGCGTTTCATTCGAGCGTGCTGTCTTGTTTGTCACAACGTAGAGTAAATCTAACGGCGTTAGTGTTGGAAGCATTTAACAACAAGTTGTTCGTGAAGAACCATTTGTTTATGCTTTTCAGGGCATTATGATGTGATCTGCTTCAATTTCATTTTTGTTTAATCTAAATATTAACGAAGTGTCGTCAGCAAACATTACTATGTTAGTAATCTTTTCCACGAAATAGCTCAAGTCGTTGATGTAGACCAGAAACAAAAATGGGCCCAAAATTGATCCCTGTGGAACTCCCATCTTGATGAGAGAACCACCTGACTTAATTCCCCCTATGTGTACATGTTGTATTCTATCTGTTAGGTAAGAATAAATTAAATCTAAGTTTCGGTCTTTAACTCCGTAAAAGTCCAACTTTTTTATGAGGATAGTATGATCCACATAATCGAAAGCCTTGGAGAGGTCACAAAAAATACCTATGGCATCATTGCACCCCTCCCAAGCCGCGTACACGTGCTTAACTAAAGCCACTGCGGCATCAGATGTAGAGGAACCTTTTCTGAATCCAAATTGTTTTTTATGCAAAATATTATTTTGGAGAAAGTATATGGAAAGCTGGTTTAGCATAAGATTCTCAAAAATCTTGCTAAGTGCTGGTAGCACAGCAACTGGTCTATATTTTGAGGGATCTGATTTGCAATCACTCTTATGAATCGGTACAACTTTACTGACTTTCATTAAAATGTAGCAACTTGTACCCGAGGGCAACGCAAGTAACGAGTTACTTGGCGTGTCGTGCAGGTATGGGAGCTGGAGGCGCTACGAGGCGCGCGCGTTCGAGCGCTCGTGCGTGGCGTGCAACGCGCATGGCGGCGGCGCGCGGCTCGGCGAATGCGTGCGCAGCGAGTCATCGCGCGCTGCTGGCGCCGCGTGCTGCTTGCGCGACGACAACCCGACACGCGGACACGGCACACGGGTAACTAATGTCGAACTCAACTGATATTTTATTGTACTAGACTAGACCATGGTGACACAAGATACCGACTGACGGCACACTAATGAGATAACTATAACATTAAAATAACCAGATATTACTTAATGTTTTTTACCGTTGAAAACAAGTCTGTCGTCTCAGTAGTTCCCGAGATATGAATTATCAATGTGGCGGTCTCTCGACCTTGCTTGTATGTACTGTATGATGTTCGCTCAGATCGGTTGCCGTGCGAGGAGGGTTGCGGCGGTGCGGTGTCGCGGGTGGAGGCGGCGGCGCGCGTGGTGTGGCGCGCGTGGGCCACGGGCGCGCGCCGACGTTACCTCACGTCGCTGTGGGCGCGGCTCCCCCCGCGCCGCGCATCCCCGCTGTGCGCCGCCTGGCCGCCTTGTGCGCTGCCCGCGCTGCTGCAGTGCACCGACCGGCTGCTCTACCACATACACCATCGCTGGCGGGTAACTATTAGTATGCCGATTCAAGCAAGCCTCGACCCGAGTTAGCTGTTGTCCTTCAGTAAGTACACACGACCCACTCTGCGAGCTCCATTACTTTACCGATTTGACGCATACGAGTCAGTATCGTATTGTCACTTACGTTGAACGCTGCTACTAACTCTGACTTGGTTCGAGATGAATCCGCTTCTCCCATAGCTTTAGTACTTAGTCTATGGTTTGAACATTTGAATTTTTGCTCGGGTATAGAAAATCTTAAAGGAAAAGCATAATCTTGAAAAATGTTAATATCCTTGACGTTTTCGTCATCAGTCTATGTGAACGGTAAGATCTAGGTGTTCAAGTGTGTTCAGGATACTTGAACACAATGAACAATATTTATTCACATAAATGAAAGTAAAATCTGCATATACGTAAGAAAGACGTGTTTAAAGAAAAGTTTAGTTTAGTTAAAGAACAGTAGTTGCGCTCTGAGAAGGCGGTAGATATACAAGTGGTTGTCCGCTCCCCAGTGCCACAAATACCGGCTGCAGTTCGACCAGACGGCGCGGAACCGCATGCGCGAGAAAGTGACGTGCTCGGCGCTGTTCCGCGGGCGCAAGGCGCTCTACTTGCGCTCCGTGCCGCACCCCTTCGTGGGCGACTACGTGCGCCTGCGCGCCTCGCACGCCTGGCGCCGCCACGCCAGCGATATCGACCGATACGTCGTATTCGCCGACTTGGTGAGTGCTACACATCGTCCCGATGAACAGACTTATTTCTTCACTTGAAACTACGTTCACTTTATTTTTCTCTTATAGATTTTTATTTATTTATTGAAGAAGTTTAAGATCCACAAACGGAGAGCTTATAGCGTTATGTGCTTGTAAAACATATATAAAAATAACACATTAAACTCAGTGATTCGCCCTTCGAGATTACATTATATTTTACTTATAGTAGCACGCTTATGTGCTGCCATTGTACACTATTTCAAAGCCAATATCCAAAAAGATCTAATTTGACTCCTTTTAATTTTTGCTGCGGGCAACACACGCTCTTGTTCATACACGTTTTGTGTCGCGGCCATTTTGCACGTAATTGTTTTATTTTCCTAAATTTGGTAGTTTTTCTGGAACTACACCAGCGACAGTGAGGATAATACTGCATAGAAAATCAAAAAATCGAAAAACACGTCGACACCATTGATATGATTCATCGAATTCAAGCGCAACAAATATTTTTCTAGACAACCATGAAGGTTAAAAATATTCAAGGTACAGTACGACTTTCATAATTATATACCAACCGTAGTCATTTACTGTTGCTAAAAGCATAGTCTGCAAGGCTACTCTTACTGAAAACAGTCAACGTATCGTGTACACATTTTAATGTACTTTATCTACTGAAATTCAAATGTTTTAGTCATACGAGGGGAGGCTGAAAAGTAATCTACCTAACTATGAAAGAAAAGACGTAACTAGATAGTTTATTTTTATTTTTCTATATAGTCCCCTGCTAATAAAATGCACTTATTAAATTTTTCAAATATTGAATTTAAGTCATTAAAAATTATTTTTTCGGTTTGTCGTCAAAATAGTCAGAAACCGCTGCCTTCATTTCGTCATCGGTCATAAACCTTCGTCCCCTGAGGTCTTTCTTGAGAAGTCTAAACAGAAAATAGTCACAGGGGGCTAGATCTGGACTATAAGGGGGGTGGTCAATGGTTTCGAAGCCATTGTCTTTAATTGCTAGCTTTGTTGTGCGTGCGGTATGCACTGGTGCGTTATCGTGCAAAATTAGAATTCCTTTGCTTAGTTTACCTCGCCGTTTTTCTTTTATTGTCTCTCTTAGTTGATATAGTAAGTTTGAGTAATAATCAGCATTCATTGTAGTTTTCTTAGGTAAATAATGTATGAGCAAAATCCCTTCTGTGTCCCAAAAGATTGTAGCCATAAGTTTACCGGCCGATGGACAGACCTTGAATTTCCGAGGCGGCTTCTCATCCTTATTTCCACTGTAACGACTCTTGCTTACTTTCCGGGTCCCATTGTCGAATCCAAGTCTCATCACATGTTACAATTCTAGAAATTATTTCTTCCTCTTTCCCTCGACTCATGTCCAAAAACTCTTCGCAACATTTGACACGCCTCTCCATGTCAAATGCAGTCAACATTATAGGGACCCAACGTGCACTAACCTTGGACATGTTCAAATGCTCATGAATTATTTCATTGACTCGCTCTTTACTGACGCCCACATCTCTAGCTATCTCCCACTGCTTCACTCGTCGGTCCTCCAATATAATTTTTTTCACCCTGGCTACATTTTCATCGGTGACGGCCGAAACCGGTCTTCCGCTACGAGGATCATCTTCGAGGCTCTCACGACCTAATTAAAATTGCCTTGACCAAAACTTTATAACAAATTCGGAAGAACACGAACTGCCAAACACACGTAACTTACGCTGTCTGATCTCCGAAGGCGTATTCCCTTCTTTAGTCAAAAACTTAATCACCGCACGCTGCTCGATTTTATCCATTTTCACTTTTTCTACCGACATGTTCGAAACAATTGTAGGAGACAAATAAACGTGATGCAATAAACAAATGAATGTAATACATTTTGAAAATAGAATAACAAACGAATATAAATCCAGCCAGCATTATTTTTGTATATATTTCTGACCAAGGAGATTACATGTCAGCCGCCCTACGTACCGTCTTTAACATTATTGAGTTGAGTCTAGTCTGTAACACTAGGGACCTATAGATGTTTGTATAGTCGTATCGAATCTGTAAATATTTTTAGTTTTAGTAGTTGACCTGACTTTGATTTGGAGTATTTAAAGTGTTCTTGGTTCTCATCATCTCTAATTTGATCCCTACTATGTAAAGTGTTTTTGGCGAGGCCGAAGACAAAGACACGTTTCCGTCTTTGACGAGGCCAAAGCCCGAGCCGTTTTGCAGATCGACACTTAGACGACAGATCGATTCAACAACATAGTCTAAGCTAGGCTTAGACGCCATCTTATTAATTTGGAATTTGAGGAATCAATTGTTTTTAGCCAAGTAATGGGTTTATGATCAGTATATATCGTGAATCTGCGTCCGTAAAGGTAAGGCCTAAAGTATTTTATGGCCCACATAATCGCTAATAGTTCTTTTTCTGTTGTTGAGTATCTTTGTTCGGTTTCTGATTACGTTCTTGATGCGTAAGCAACCGGTCTATCTGATCCTACAATACCTTGTGATAGCACGGCGCCAACCGCAAAATCTGAGGCATCTGTCGTTAATATGAATGGTTTGTTAAAGTCGGGGTACTGGAGAACAGGGGCATTGGTAAGTATGTCCTTACATTTTTCGAATGACTCTAGAAATTGTGTAGAGTGAATGACTTTTGCATTCTTTTTAAGACATTGTGTCATAGGTTTAGTAATTTTTGCGAATTCAGGTATGAATTTTCTATAATAGCCTGCTAGTCCTAGGAAGAATTTTATATCTTTCTGCGTCTGTGGGAGTGGGAAATTTCTTACTGCTTTTACTTTATCCTGATTGGGTTTAATACCTTTGTCTGTTAAGACATGTCAAAGAAAGTTTACCTCTTTTTGTAAGAACTCCGACTTATCCAATTGAATTTTGAGATTATTATATTTTAACCTCTTAAAAACTTGTGTCACTTTGTCAATGTGCTCCTATAGGGACGTCGAGTAAATGATTACGTCATCTAAATAGGTCAGTGTATTGGTCAGGCCACGAAGGACTGAATCCATCAGGCGCTGAAATGTGCTTGGAAAGTTTTTTAAGCCAAAAGGCATTCTAGTAAACTCATAATGTCCTCGATCAACTGTAAATGCTGTCTTTTCAATGTCAGTTGGATTAATTTTAACTTGGTGATATCCAGAGACCAGGTCTAAAGTTGTAAAATACTGTGCACATCCTAATTTGTCTAATATGTCGTGTTGTGTGTGTGAGCTCATAAGGAGGACGTGTTAACGAAAACTCTTAACTGTTTAATTTAAAAAAAGCAGTAAATATGTCGAATACTCAGTTGAGTGATATTCAAAAAGCTGTGAAAATTGCTGTGGCCCCACTAGAGGCAAAAATTGAAAACCTGATCGTGGTAATAAATGCATTAAAAGCTGAAATAATAGTAATAAAATCCGTTAAAAATGAGAAGGAAGGTGAGAAAGCGGCACAGCTAACTCCCAAACCTCGAGATTCGGCGATTTTACCCAACCGACGAAAAGAGTTGGCCACTAAGACTATGCCGCACACCGCTGCAGCAACCACAGTGACCAAACCCGCGTGAAGAACGCCGACTCAAGCGCAACCAAAGCGGTCCCGCTACCGATGCAAAAACTCGCACACATGAGCAAAATAAGACAATGATATCGGCACCGAAAACGACGGCAAATAAACCGAACCTTGCCGAAGCAACAAACACGTCACGAACAACAAATGACAATTTTACCCGACGACGACATGACATGTCAAAAGTGACAGATGTTAAAAGTGACAGATGTGTCAAAATTTGACGACTGAGTGATTCCCTAAAAAAACCTCTGGAAATCATCAAATTCACGAAAAAAAACTTGCTTAGTTGCTCGACTTCTACCCATAAAATGCCTCGACCTAAAAACTTGCGGTAGGTGCTCGACTTCATGAAATGCCTTGTCACGGATAAAAGAAAGAGGAAAAGGGGCAAGAGTAACTAAAAGGATGAATACTTACTAAAAGGGGCAAGGGTAACTAAAAGGATGAATACTTACTAAAAGGGGCAAGGGTAACTAGAAGGATGAATACTTACTAAAAGGAGCAAGGGTAACTAAAAGGCTGAATACTTACTAAAAACTAAAAAGTAAAGTCGTACCAATAAAAGACTTATAAACAGAACATGAAAGATTTATTTTAATAAAAGGCCTAGCACCTACTGACCCTACTTCTAGATCCTAAGCTTTCTTACTGTACCTAATTAGATCTCCCAGGTTTCTTCTGCCGACTTCGACGACGGGGCTGGTTTTCAGACAAAATCTAGCAGTGGCAAGCTTCCACTCGGCTGACTACGTATGAACGCTGAATGGGCCAAATTGAATGGGGCGCGGCATATTCGGACGTAAACTATCGACTCTTCGTTGAGTTCCACGCCGGGTGCTTGGAGTTTAGATCGCCGGTGATGATGGTTGGGTGTGGCGAGTCTAGGAGCTCGTTTAGTTGTTGGAGGTTGAAGGCCTTGTAAGTAGCATAGAGTCGCAGGACGTCGCCGCGATCTGGAATTCGTTTCCAAGGGTGTACATGGATTGTTACTCCTTGAAGGTAATGGACTAGTGGACGATGGTCCTTTTTACAAGGACCGTCAGGGACTCTTCCTTACTCGTAGTTTGGGACCGCAAACTTCTCCCTCTCTGCGAGGTGTGTTTCGCTGATCAGCATCTCATAAATTTCATCACATCTACATTCTGGTCTTTCAAGAAGACCCGGAGCAGCCAAATCTCTTCCTTTTACGAAGTAAGGGCACTGGGCGATATTATATGTTGAAACGATAAGATGGTGTTGTTTGTGTGTCGGCAGGTGGGCAAGGTGTCGGGCTGGTCGGCGCGCGTGTCGCGCTGCGTGTGCGTGGTGTCGACATCGTCGCTGCTGCTGCTAGAGCCGCGCGCCCTGCGTCTGCGCCGGCGCGTGCCCGCGCACCACGTCTATCGCCTCTCGCTCTCTCCGCACCGCGACGACATGCTCGCCGTGCACGTGCGCGCTGTGAGTGTCTCTCTCTCTCTCTCAACACAACCTTGTTCCCGACATTATTTAACTAATAATAATGTGAGACGTCCTGCACAACCTTGTTCCCGACATTATTTAACTAATAATAATGTGAGACGTCCTGCACAACCTTGTTCCCGACATTATTTAACTAATAATAATGTGAGACGTCCTACACAACCTTGTTCCCGACATTATTTAACTAATAATAATGTGAGACGTCTTGCACAACCTTGTTCCCGACATTATTTATCTAATAATAATGTGAGACGTCCTGCACAACCTTGTTCCCGACATTATTTAACTAATCGTGCGTCGATAAAGCAGTTACTGAGCGTCCGAAATAATTAGACAAATGGACCAACCAATAATCACCTCTATCAAACAATATTAAAGTATTCGCTATAAATAATTGTCTTGAACGTTTGGTACGTACAAAAAATGGTTCCTGGTTTGCAGTTGTACACCTAAAAAAAAAATGCTTTTGTTAGCCCTACGTAGAAAGTTAAATGGCCGTTTTTCGGTATTTAAGTTTGACAGTTCTTAACGACCACTTGCACTAAGAAAATGACGCCCACTATGTTTACAAAACATGTAAGAAAACTTTTTTTAAATTACAGTGTGAAACCTAATCATACGCCAACCTTATGTAATTTTCATGTTATTTGATTGTTTTTTTGTGATTTTATTTAATTTCCTATTTAATTTTATTGGGTCTTGGATACATTTATTTTATTTAGTTTAGCCTAACTGTTTAATGTAATTTGTTTTCTTTATTCCGTATTGTATTTGAATCTTATTTATGTTTGTTTATTTATATTTTTATTGTGTCACTTTGTCTACTTTCAATTGTCGTGTTTCGTGTGTTGTATGAAAAAGGACAAGCTAAAAACCAGCGTTGTGCTGCTGCCTTAGCTCACAACAAATGCTGAGCTTGTTCCTTTTTGCCATTTAGTAATTGTTAATTTTGAGATTGCTAATTGTGTGGCAAAATAAATGTATTTTCTTTCTTTCACAACGATGCTAAATAATGTTTAAACGCAAGACAATCATATTTAAATAATGTTTAAACGCAAGACAATCATATTTAAATAATGTTTAAACGCAAGACAATCATATTTAAATCGTGAACTGTGTTTAGTGTCCTGCACAACCATATTTATTTAGTTAAGTCATGTTTAAGAACTGTCAAATTTAAATACCGAAAAACGGCCATTTGACTTTCTATACGAAGGCTAACAAAGCCGTTGTTTTTCTTTTAGATATACAACTGCATCCCACGAACCTTGTTTTTTTGCGTCCAATACAATTAGTTACATGAAGAAGTCTTTAATATCTTTGGACAGTAGCGATTATTGTCTAATTGTTTCAGACGTTTAGTAAGAATAAGAACTGCTCCACCGACGCACTTAACTACAGGGTGTTAATTTGATAACCTTTTTCCTTTAAACGGGTTGTTTTACCCATTAATATGAACAACTTTTACTATGAGGCCAACCCTGAAATCACAAAAAATAAATGAGCTGTTTCATACTTTTCGGCCGAGTTGGAGCCGTAGTAAAAGTTGTTCATATTAATAGAACACCCTGTTTTGAGGAAAAAGGTTATGAAATTAACGCACAGTATAATAAACGGGAACAAGGTTGTGCAGGACGTCTCCGGTTATGTTTAAGATAAACAAAACTAAGTAAAATTTCGTTTGTATTTAAATAAAAGGTTGTGCAAGCGGCCCTTAACATAAAAAATATGTTTTTTTTTATACTTTCTATTGTTTGCCATTGGTGAAACTTGGAAAGCATCTTGAAAAAAACACTCTTTTCAAAAAACACATCAAAAACACGGTTGCGCAAGACACTTAACACAGTTCACGATTTAAAAATGATTTGTGTTGCGTTTAAACATTATTTAGCAACGTTGTGCAAGTGGCCCTAAGGTAGGATACAATATGAGATGATACAATGAAAGTTGCTAAATGCACAAGTCGTGCTGTGGCTACATCAACAAAGTAGGATACAATATGAGATGATACAATGAAAGTTGCTAAATGCACAAGTCGTGCTGTGGCTACATCAACAAAGTAGGATACAATATGAGATGATACAATGAAAGTTGCTAAATGCACAAGTCGTGCTGTGGCTACATCAACAAAGTACGATACAATATGAGATGATACAATGAAAGTTGCTAAATGCACAAGTCGTGCTGTGGCTACATCAACAAAGTACGATACAATATGAGATGATACAATGAAAGTTGCTAAATGCACAAGTCGTGCTGTGGCTACATCAACAAAGTACGATACAATATGAGATGATACAATGAAAGTTGCTAAATGCACAAGTCGTGCTGTGGCTACATCAACAAAGTACGATACAATATGAGATGATACAATGAAAGTTGCTAAATGCACAAGTCGTGCTGTGGCTACATCAACAAAGTACGATACAATATGAGATGATACAATGAAAGTTGCTAAATGCACAAGTCGTGCTGTGGCTACATCAACAAAGTACGATACAATATGAGATGATACAATGAAAGTTGCTAAATGCACAAGTCGTGCTGTGGCTACATCAACAAAGTACGATACAATATGAGATGATACAATGAAAGTTGCTAAATGCACAAGTCGTGCTGTGGCTACATCAACAAAGTACGATACAATATGAGATGATACAATGAAAGTTGCTAAATGCACAAGTCGTGCTGTGGCTACATCAACAAAGTAGGATACAATATGAGATGATACAATGAAAGTTGCTAAATGCACAAGTCGTGCTGTGGCTACATCAACAAAGTAGGATACAATATGAGATGATACAATGAAAGTTGCTAAATGCACAAGTCGTGCTGTGGCTACATCAACAAAGTACGATACAATATGAGATGATACAATGAAAGTTGCTAAATGCACAAGTCGTGCTGTGGCTACATCAACAAAGTAGGATACAATATGAGATGATACAATGAAAGTTGCTAAATGCACAAGTCGTGCTGTGGCTACATCAACAAAGTAGGATACAATATGAGATGATACAATGAAAGTTGCTAAATGCACAAGTCGTGCTGTGGCTACATCAACAAAGTACGATACAATATGAGATGATACAATGAAAGTTGCTAAATGCACAAGTCGTGCTGTGGCTACATTAACAAAGTACGATACAATATGAGATGATACAATGAAAGTTGCTAAATGCACAAGTCGTGCTGTGGCTACATCAACAAAGTACGATACAATATGAGATGATACAATGAAAGTTGCTAAATGCACAAGTCGTGCTGTGGCTACATCAACAAAGTACGATACAATATGAGATGATACAATGAAAGTTGCTAAATGCACAAGTCGTGCTGTGGCTACATCAACAAAGTAGGATACAATATGAGATGATACAATGAAAGTTGCTAAATGCACAAGTCGTGCTGTGGCTACATCAACAAAGTACGATACAATATGAGATGATACAATGAAAGTTGCTAAATGCACAAGTCGTGCTGTGGCTACATCAACAAAGTAGGATACAATATGAGATGATACAATGAAAGTTGCTAAATGCACAAGTCGTGCTGTGGCTACATCAACAAAGTACGATACAATATGAGATGATACAATGAAAGTTGCTAAATGCACAAGTCGTGCTGTGGCTACATCAACAAAGTACGATACAATATGAGATGATACAATGAAAGTTGCTAAATGCACAAGTCGTGCTGTGGCTACATCAACAAAGTACGATACAATATGAGATGATACAATGAAAGTTGCTAAATGCACAAGTCGTGCTGTGGCTACATCAACAAAGTACGATACAATATGAGATGATACAATGAAAGTTGCTAAATGCACAAGTCGTGCTGTGGCTACATCAACAAAGTACGATACAATATGAGATGATACAATGAAAGTTGCTAAATGCACAAGTCGTGCTGTGGCTATTTGGGGGCGGTATAAAATAAATAGTTGTTGCCTGATTGATGGTTAAGTATGTAATATATATTGACGAAAGGTGAATCCTTATTTATACTTAATTATACGTGATTATTCATATCTAAAAGGAATGCGGCAAACGTGTGGACGTGCCGCCATAATACTCCCCCCTCAATAAAATGAAATAAAACATGTTAATGAAAATTTGCCTAAACAATAAAAAATTAACAATAGATATCAAATACAAAATTTGCAATAGAACATGCTGAAATAATATTAATAGTACAAATATTGCGTTTGTAAGTTATAACAACATAGTATACATTTTTGTAAGCACTGGTCACAAATCGCTTATTTACAGCGTTTATAAAATTATTTCTATAGAAGTTGACGTCATGAAACCCAAAAATATTTTACTCCTTTTTAATTCTTCACAGCCTTTGATTTAATTGTTCTCATGTCTTCTCAATGCTTGGTCTCGTTTTCTGATACCAAGATTCGATGAGGAAGTAGTTATAGCGCGAGGTTGCTTGCATTTGCCAGGTTGCTCCAGTCTTCGTTGAGACGAGCGGTGCTGCTGAAGATGAGTGTCTTCTGTGCAGTTAGTTTGCTCTAATCCACAGTGAGTCGGGATGAGCGGTGCTGCTGAAGACGAGTGTCTTCTGTGCAGTTAGTCCACGGTGAGTCGGGACGAGTGATAAGGGTGAGCTGCAGGACCAAGAAGCTATGAAGGCTGCATTTGGTCTGGTTAAGCTCGAAAAGTGCTGGCTGCTGCGCGAGTGTTGAAGAACTTGTTTTGTTTGTACTGCGAAGATTTGGCTGCTGGAGTTTTTGTTTGCCCGTACAAAAACTTATACCACTTTTTCAGTCGGTAGTGTTAATTGTTAGACGGCTATTTTCACACAGTGTGTTTAGTTTTCTCCATTATATTGCCATAGAATTTTGTTGATGTTTCTTGACCTTGATCATGACGAAAACGCTGATGATTGCATTCCGCTGAGTGCTGCGTCGATAGTTACCGTGACCGTGCTGCTGTATTTTTGTTGAATTGTGTTTTTGCGAGTTGTTCTGAAATGCTAGCAATGCCATTTGCGGTGTCGTTACCATTGTTGTTGTAACTATCGAATGCTGATATTTGTGTGAATCTTGATTTTTGCGAGTTGTTCTGATTCCTCGTAGCACCCAATCAAGCGGTTTTTGATTGCTTTGTATTTATCGGTTTCTGGTGGGGCCGTGAGTATGTCGCTTACTTGTTGTATTTCCTCTTTTGATAACTTTGCGATAACCATGTTGTACTTATAGTCATCGCCTTGCTTTTGAGGGGCTTTGATGGCTTCGAACTGCGTAAACCATAGTCGGGGCTGATCCCTCCAGAACTCCGGAATCCGGGATATGATGGAGGTTGTCGCGATTTCCAATGTGTCCATGTTGGAGTTTGTTGTTGCAGCTGGCCTAGTAGGTGTCATAGCGCCGTGCGCCCGGGGTGAGGTGGTGGCAGGTTCCCGGTGATTACGTCCAGTTCAAGATGGGTGTCGCCATGCGCCCGGGGACCACACCGGGTCCCCGGCGATAATGTTCCAGTCCGGTTTTCCTGGTGTTCACGTCGGGTTGCTTAGTTCACACTCGGGGTCACCAGTTTGGGGGCGGTATATAATAAATTGTTACTACCAGTATGATGGTTATTTATGTAATATATATTGACGAAAGATGAATCCTTATTTATACTTAATTATACGTGATTATTCATATCTAAAAGGAATGCGGCAAACGTGTGGACGTGCCGCCATAGGCTACATCAACAAAGTACGATACAATATGAGATGATACAATGAAAGTTGCTAAATGCACAAGTCGTGCTGTGGCTACATCAACAAAGTAGGATACAATATGAGATGATACAATGAAAGTTGCTAAATGCACAAGTCGTGCTGTGGCTACATCAACAAAGTAGGATACAATATGAGATGATACAATGAAAGTTGCTAAATGCACAAGTCGTGCTGTGGCTACATCAACAAAGTACGATACAATATGAGATGATACAATGAAAGTTGCTAAATGCACAAGTCGTGCTGTGGCTACATCAACAAAGTAGGATACAATATGAGATGATACAATGAAAGTTGCTAAATGCACAAGTCGTGCTGTGGCTACATCAACAAAGTAGGATACAATATGAGATGATACAATGAAAGTTGCTAAATGCACAAGTCGTGCTGTGGCTACATCAACAAAGTAGGATACAATATGAGATGATACAATGAAAGTTGCTAAATGCACAAGTCGTGCTGTGGCTACATCAACAAAGTAGGATACAATATGAGATGATACAATGAAAGTTGCTAAATGCACAAGTCGTGCTGTGGCTACATCAACAAAGTAGGATACAATATGAGATGATACAATGAAAGTTGCTAAATGCACAAGTCGTGCTGTGGCTACATCAACAAAGTAGGATACAATATGAGATGATACAATGAAAGTTGCTAAATGCACAAGTCGTGCTGTGGCTACATCAACAAAGTACGATACAATATGAGATGATACAATGAAAGTTGCTAAATGCACAAGTCGTGCTGTGGCTACATCAACAAAGTAGGATACAATATGAGATGATACAATGAAAGTTGCTAAATGCACAAGTCGTGCTGTGGCTACATCAACAAAGTACGATACAATATGAGATGATACAATGAAAGTTGCTAAATGCACAAGTCGTGCTGTGGCTACATCAACAAAGTACGATACAATATGAGATGATACAATGAAAGTTGCTAAATGCACAAGTCGTGCTGTGGCTACATCAACAAAGTACGATACAATATGAGATGATACAATGAAAGTTGCTAAATGCACAAGTCGTGCTGTGGCTACATCAACAAAGTACGATACAATATGAGATGATACAATGAAAGTTGCTAAATGCACAAGTCGTGCTGTGGCTACATCAACAAAGTAGGATACAATATGAGATGATACAATGAAAGTTGCTAAATGCACAAGTCGTGCTGTGGCTACATCAACAAAGTAGGATACAATATGAGATGATACAATGAAAGTTGCTAAATGCACAAGTCGTGCTGTGGCTACATCAACAAAGTACGATACAATATGAGATGATACAATGAAAGTTGCTAAATGCACAAGTCGTGCTGTGGCTACATCAACAAAGTACGATACAATATGAGATGATACAATGAAAGTTGCTAAATGCACAAGTCGTGCTGTGGCTACATCAACAAAGTAGGATACAATATGAGATGATACAATGAAAGTTGCTAAATGCACAAGTCGTGCTGTGGCTACATCAACAAAGTACGATACAATATGAGATGATACAATGAAAGTTGCTAAATGCACAAGTCGTGCTGTGGCTACATCAACAAAGTAGGATACAATATGAGATGATACAATGAAAGTTGCTAAATGCACAAGTCGTGCTGTGGCTACATCAACAAAGTACGATACAATATGAGATGATACAATGAAAGTTGCTAAATGCACAAGTCGTGCTGTGGCTACATCAACAAAGTACGATACAATATGAGATGATACAATGAAAGTTGCTAAATGCACAAGTCGTGCTGTGGCTACATCAACAAAGTACGATACAATATGAGATGATACAATGAAAGTTGCTAAATGCACAAGTCGTGCTGTGGCTACATCAACAAAGTACGATACAATATGAGATGATACAATGAAAGTTGCTAAATGCACAAGTCGTGCTGTGGCTACATCAACAAAGTACGATACAATATGAGATGATACAATGAAAGTTGCTAAATGCACAAGTCGTGCTGTGGCTACATCAACAAAGTACGATACAATATGAGATGATACAATGAAAGTTGCTAAATGCACAAGTCGTGCTGTGGCTACATCAACAAAGTACGATACAATATGAGATGATACAATGAAAGTTGCTAAATGCACAAGTCGTGCTGTGGCTACATCAACAAAGTACGATACAATATGAGATGATACAATGAAAGTTGCTAAATGCACAAGTCGTGCTGTGGCTACATCAACAAAGTACGATACAATATGAGATGATACAATGAAAGTTGCTAAATGCACAAGTCGTGCTGTGGCTACATCAACAAAGTAGGATACAATATGAGATGATACAATGAAAGTTGCTAAATGCACAAGTCGTGCTGTGGCTACATCAACAAAGTACGATACAATATGAGATGATACAATGAAAGTTGCTAAATGCACAAGTCGTGCTGTGGCTACATCAACAAAGTACGATACAATATGAGATGATACAATGAAAGTTGCTAAATGCACAAGTCGTGCTGTGGCTACATCAACAAAGTACGATACAATATGAGATGATACAATGAAAGTTGCTAAATGCACAAGTCGTGCTGTGGCTACATGAACAAAGTACGATACAATATGAGATGATACAATGAAAGTTGCTAAATGCACAAGTCGTGCTGTGGCTACATGAACAACTTGTCTAATTCTTCTCGAAGCAGATGCAGCTGAACTGTTTACTGAAAGTTTACTACATGGTGCTTTTATAAATTATGTGAATTGATCCCCGTGTTACCTCTAGTTAGTGATATACCACGTGTAACAGGAATATTGTATCATTGACCAGTTGTTACATGTAGATATACCACGTGTAACAGAAAGGTGTATCCATATTTGAAGAGCTCATTCATTCAATGGTATGGAACAATTTTTACTGGAAACAAATTCAAATCGCTAAAAATCGCTAATTTATTAAACCCTCCTATACATTCGGCCCGAGTAGGTAGGTATTGCATTTATTATATGAAGCAGCTGATTATTTTGTTGCAATTTCAGGGTTTGCTCTAGAGGTATAGTGACAGTAGTGGTACAATACCATTACAGAATGAGATCTTCCAACACGTGTCTGTAACACGCAGTACACGTACATGTAGTACAATAGTAGTTGCACATTCCAGTGCGGTGAGCTCTCCGGCTCGACGGAGGAAGTGCCGCAGTGCTCGTCGCGCGACGCGCTCGATGCGCCCGGCTGTCTGTTCGGGGTCAGTACGACATTTACTTACTATACTGCTTTTTTCGAGAGTAGATAAATGTTATGCATTGAACGCGAATAATGCCCTGTCTGTAAAAGTAAAATTTTAATAATTTAATGATGTTAAACATGAATTTTCATAATATTATCCTTTTATTTAAGACCACCATTCGTCTCCGTCCATTGCATAAATAAAGACCAAAAAATAATCAGGCGAGATGTGTGTCACTCGCAGAAATATATATTTTAGCTCATATAATATCTCTGAAAGGCTCTATTGATTAACTACTCTCCTGGAAACTCTGCTGACTAACTTCCTTCTGGAAGCTCTGATGACTAACTCGCTATCCTTCTGTACTAACTTCCTTCTGGAAGCTCTGGTGACTAACACGCTATCCTTCTGTACTAACTCGTATTGTACAGTTATCGGTTCAACTTGTTAAGTTTATAGTTTACATAGTCGTTGATGTGTATGTACACAGAGCGGCGCGGGGCGCGCGCGACGGGGCGACGTGCTGGTGCGCTCGTGCCACGTACTCGAGCTCGCCACCAAGCTGTTCCTCGTGGTGCAGAATGCGGTGGGGCAGCCGCCCGCCGTCACCATCGACGAGCAGTATGTACTTGTTGCACTTACATTACTTTACTCCACCAACACCTCACACTTGAACTTGTCACAAAGATGACAACGCTGTCAACGTCAGATATTTATCCAATGCGCGGGCCATCGCAAACAGAATCCGTTCAAACGGAGAACATGGTGAAGAATATCAATATGTCCCTCGAGACAGTAACCGACTGGGGCGATGCCAACTTAGTAAATTTTAATAGTGCTGTAACAAAAAATGTACCCCCTCTTCTAATGTCTTAATTATCTTTCGTACAACACCCGTAGAATGTGATCACATCACAGTAATGTATATACCTCTCTACGTCTCCTACGTTATTATGACATACCAGGAGTAGGTACATCGATTTATTAATTACAAACAAAATTATTGTGATCGTCTAGTAGATTAGGACACTACGTTGTGTAACAAAACGGTTATGTTCAAAACAATGTATATCATAATTCAATAATAGAAAATAAAGTATTCAAGAAAAACGAATGTACTGGTTATTTGTTAAATAATTCGACTTAGCCTTATACTGGAAGCTCCTTTAGTTCAAGGCTTTCGCCATTGAAAATAAATCCATTGGTACACGAACACAATATGATTAATACACTTATAAAGAACCTCTTTGATTTGACACTCTGTGAGACGTTTAACGAATAACACATTCATAACTTCGTAAGTTGCCCGCGACGTTTTATTTTTAATTAGATAACTTATTATGTAAATATCGGATAGTATAGTAAAATGTATGCATGTAAAATATAATATTGCAGTTGTTTGGGTTTGGAAAAAGAAGTCGATAAACCATAGATATGGCTTATGGTCCCTTTACCGAAGTCTTCCGACCCCAATACATTCAAAGATTATCGCCCGATATCTATTCTACCTTTTCTATCGAAAGTGCTTGAAAGAGTGGTCAATCACCAACTTATGAATTTTCTCCACACTAATAAACTCTTAAATCCTTTTCAGTCAAGATTTCGTCCATCTCATAGTACTTGTTCTACCCTTATCAAAATAACTGATGACTTCCGTCATGCCATGGACGATAGGCAAGTTACACTTCTCACCCTACTTGATTTTAGCAGCGCCTTTAATTGCGTTGACTATGACATCCTATTGGCCATTCTTCGTTCCCTAAATGTTTCGGACTCTGCTACGTCATAGTTTGATTCTTATCTCCTTGGACGCCAGCAGCGCATTCGTGTCAATGACACATTCTCCGATTGGTGTGACGTGACTGCTGGAGTTCCACAAGGCGGAGTTATTTCCCCTTTGCTTTTCTCTGTCTTCATAAATACTCTTGTCTCTGTTGTAAACTTCAGCTCTTATCACTTGTATGCCGATGACTTGCAGCTGTACTTATCCTGCAAACAAGGTTCACTGTCTAATACTATTGAGAAGGTGATCGTTGATCTGGACTCTATTAATCTATGGACTGAACAATATGGGCTCTTAGTCAATCCAGCCAAGACGCAAGTTATGGTTTTAGGAAGTGGAGTTCTTGTCCATAAACTTGACCTGGATACCTTGCCCTCGGTTCACTTCAATAATATACCTATACCTTACTGTACCAAAGTAAAAAACCTGGGTTTGCATATTCAGAATACAATGTCCTGGGAAATAAGTAGAAAAATATTTGCATCTATGCATGCGCTTAAGCGCATGCAAAAGTTCCTGCCATACTCTGTCAAAGTTACTTTTGTCAATTCCTTGTTGCTCCCCATTCTGGATTATGCAGATGTCTGCTATCCCGACCTCACTGAGGAACTTCTGAATAAGATTGACCGTCTTCTCAACTTACGCATCCGCTATATATTCGGGCTGCGTAAGTATGATCACATCTCTGAATTCCGTGCCAAACTCAATTGGCTTAACATCAGGTAAAGGAGAGATTCCCACGTTCTTACTTTCTTATATGGTA
Source organism: Ypsolopha sequella (assembly GCA_934047225.1). NCBI lineage: Eukaryota > Metazoa > Arthropoda > Insecta > Lepidoptera > Ypsolophidae > Ypsolopha > Ypsolopha sequella. Next base: position 30,233,197 of record OW203990.1, on the reverse strand, counting down.
TTCTCCATAATTCGAATTCCCCACAATATCTCCAAGAACATTGTGTACCCCTCTTGTCCCCCGATCGTCTTCAACGACCCAGCAAAGCTGAGCACTCCTTCGCACTCCTGAGCATAACACATGCATGTACACCAATTCTTTCACTGTAAGTGCAATACGCTTATGGAACAGCTTGCCGTTACACATCCGTGAAGCGTCGTCAATATCAGTCTTCAAGAACAAAATTAGACAATACTTTCTTGAGTTGCGGAATATTACTTGATTTCTTTTGATTCCTATATTATATAATATGTTATGAGTAATATTTTATCTTTTTTATTATAAACTATAACTTTGCTTTAAATGTTTATTAGGATGTAGTCTAGTTATTTATTATTTAAGTACTATTTTCATGATTACTCCTTTTAAATAGTATGGCACTACCCTCAACAATTTCCTCATTGCTCATTGTTTAGTTGGTAGAAAATACTAATTAGTATTAAGCTCGCCTTTGTACGATTATTTTATTCTGTGCAATAAAGAATTTTATTATTATTATTATATACTCGACGATCGGCGACCGCAAGCGCTAAGGTGATTCAGCTATATGTTTGGTATTTGAAGGGATTCTAGACCCAGATGAGTCCAGAATGAAGTGGGGCCCCTACAGATTTAGAAGACGCCCACCCTGCACACCTTCAATAGACGTCCCCACGTTGTTACACAGAATGCAAGCATCAGTAGTGTTACCTGAATTGCCTTTGGATGGCAATCTAGCTCGAAACTCTTATTTATTATTTAGACTTAAGAAATTTCTTTGATTGTTATCTGTTGTGCATGCCTAATAAATAAAATAAAATAAAATATCATTCACAACAACATCTAAATTATGAACACCTAAAAATAGGAGCTGTAAAGATAAGCCATGTGAGAAATTGTATCCAGTAACCTCGTTCATATACCCAGTACCTGAAATCCTGTAGAAATGGATGCGTGAGAGGGGAGAGAAATATGGTGTGACACCCGTAGCTCGCAGTACCTATAAAATGGATGCGTGAGAGGGGAGAGAAATAAAATGATGGTGTGACACCCGTAGCTCGCAGTACCTATAAAATGGATGCGTGAGAGGGGAGAGAAATAAAATGATGGTGTGACACCCGTAGCTCGCAGTACCTATAAAATGGATGCGTGAGAGGGGAGAGAAATAAAATGATGGTGTGACACCCGTAGCTCGCAGTACCTATAAAATGGATGCGTGAGAGGGGAGAGAAATAAAATGATGGTGTGACACCCGTAGCTCGCAGTACCTATAAAATGGATGCGTGAGAGGGGAGAGAAATAAAATGATGGTGTGACACCCGTAGCTCGCAGTACCTATAAAATGGATGCGTGAGAGGGGAGAGAAATAAAATGATGGTGTGACACCCGTAGCTCGCAGTACCTATAAAATGGATGCGTGAGAGGGGAGAGAAATAAAATGATGGTGTGACACCCGTAGCTCGCAGTACCTATAAAATGGATGCGTGAGAGGGGAGAGAAATAAAATGATGGTGTGACACCCGTAGCTCGCAGTACCTATAAAATCTCGAATTTCTCACAGACTTTTTGTTAATCGAATTTAAAGCAGCACAGCTAGACGTAGAAACTCTTAAGGTCCTAAATTTTGAATAGGAATAAGAAATCTATATACTACTCTTTACATATATAAATTGTGACACAAATACTTGATATATAAAGCTAAATCGCGTTCGTGTTTAACACTGAACATATATGTTTTACTTCACTCCTGACACTTAATTTCAGAGCTTTGAATTATAACCGTGCACGTCACCAGTATTAATTATTTCAGAACCGACGCGAAAACTTTATAACACAAACAAAAACGACAACTCGACGCGATCTCTTATAACCTTTCCCGCTTCGCCCGTACGACTGAAAGGCAGACTTCAGGTGACCTCGCGGGTCCACGCGTAACCTGAGTGTCCTTCGACTATCTATGACCTAAGGGTGTTTATTTTAATCTTAAAACCGAACTGTACGCGACGTGTTTCCTAGATAGGCCCTCTCGCCAGCCCAGCAACCCGAAAGCCAGCTGGTCTCCGCGTGTCCCCTACATCGATTTGTCCCGACGCGTACCGTAAACCCACTTGTTCCCAAGCGTACTCTTCACCCAACTGACTCCTTTTTCCTTGCCCCCCCCCTCATGTTTTTTCCAGATTTCTTATAATTTTTAGCCCCGCCTCCCTTCTAGACACATTATTTTGTAAATTAATTAGTTGTCAAACCCTACATGACTCATGTAACATGAGGTTTGTTTAGCTCAACAAAAACAGTCCAGAGTGTAAAAGACATTAAAACTTATATCTTTTTCAACTCGCGAAACATAGATGTACAGTCAACTGTCCAAAGATTATTATTTTGTAATACTTTAGCGTAAGCATTTATAGTTTACTTATTTTGCAAAACAATCATCGTACAATCAGTGAAATATACGCACTCCACATTAGCGGTTGTTTTCTTCATAAATACGCCGCTCTTCATTCAATCATCTATAAAACTGTAGAGAGAAATCCCTACATTATGGTCCTTCGAAACTACTACGACTTGGTGTTTGCTGTTTGCTCTTAGTGTGTTAGCAATCGGTTAGCTGGCCTCCCACAAGCGGGTCTCCCCAGTTAATTGAGAAGGTGCTTGAATCACACGAAAGGGCTGCGGTAGCGCTCTGTCGTACGGACCATCGCGAGTGACAGTGATCTGCGTTCGAGAGGTGGTTCACCAGCATCTATAGACATCTACAGTCCATAGCATCATTCACTCAAGCATTCATCAGGTAGCCGCAGCATTCAGTTAGCCTACCTGAACATTCAATCAAAGCAAGCCACGTACAGTCAGTCGGGCTTCACTCAAGCATTCATCAGGTAGCCGCAGCATTCAGCTAGACTACCTGAACATTCAATCAAAGCAAGCCACGTACAGTCAGTCGGGCTTCACTCAAGCATTCGTCAGGTAGCCGCAGCATTCAGCTAGCCTACCTGAACATTCAATCAAAGCAAGCTACGTTACTTCAGCCGGACTTCAATCCAGCATACATCAATCAAAACATCATCTTCGCGGCAAGCTCAAGACATTCACTCAATCATCATGGCAGATGTATTATTCAATCGTCAAGGTGAAATTCTTCGAGAGATTGAGAGCGTCAACACCAATTTCAAGAAGGACAGTGCGGCAAGAAAAACCACCGAATACCTCATCAAGCGGGTGGACACACTGGATCTTCTGTGGAGAGAATTTGACCTCAATAACACTAAACTGCAATCTTACGAAGACAAAACCTGCGACTACTTTTCCCGCAACATCTATGAGGAGTTGAAAAGTTATTATGAAAAAACGAAAATTATGATTTCGTCATACAATAAACCGATTGAGCCAAAGTCAACGGTACAATTTCATCTACCGATCTTCACGGATACAGATGAAGTAGGACAGCTAATCAGTCAACAAGGCACAAACTTCAGAGCCTTCGAGCGCCTCATAAACAGGGTCAACGACAGCCGCATGGAGGAGAAGTGGGAGATAGAAGATGAGTTGAAAAACCTACAACGTTTGTGGAATAGCATTGACCACCTTCATTTGCGCATAGATAACATCTTGCAAGGTAGCAATGAGGATTACGAACACGATTTTGAATCTACAGAGCGTCGGTACCTGGAAATTAAGAAGAAGCTGAACAGGAAACTATCTTCCTCCGATCATCTTCGTATTGCGACTCCGCAAATTGATATTCCTGACTTTTTTGGAAAGTACACTCAGTGGCCCACGTTCTATGACCTGTTCAACGAAGGTATTCACAAGAGCAAGTACTTGACCAAGACTCAGAAGATGCAGCATCTCAAGAGTAAAGTTAAGGGAGAAGCCGAACGTCTCATACAGCACTTGAACATTACAGCAGAAAACTATGACACGGCATGGAATCTTTTAACAAATCGATTCAACAATCCCTTGGTTCTATTTACCAATCATATTGAAGTTTTTCTGAACCAACCAGTCATTCAAAAGCAAACGTCATATGAACTCAAGAAGTTATACGACACAACAATGGAGTGTATTTTTGCCATTCATAACCTGGGAATAGACACATCCACATGGGATCCTATTCTGGTGCATCTGGTATCAAAGAAGCTGGATGCAGACACTTACACCGATTTTCAAATATCTCGCTCGTCGCCGAGAGATTTACCTGTGTTTGACGATTTCATGGCTTTCATTGAGAGAAAATTTATGGCTCTCGAACCTAATCAAAGGAAGGGCAAGGAACCTGCAGCATCCGTCAAACAACCTGACCAACAACAATCGTGGTATAAAGGGAGCAACATCAACTTGCGAAAATCAGTTACAAAAAGCTATCAAGCAATTGCGACATCACACAAGCATAAATGCCTACTTTGTGGCCTAGATCACAAATTGTTCCAGTGCAAACGATTTCTCAATCAACCTGCTGACACAATCATAAAGACGATTGAAAAACTTCATATTTGTCAAAATTGTCTTCACAAGCATAATGACACAATATGTCCATCGAAAAAAAAATGCCAGATTTGCAACGGAAACCACAATACAATTATTCATGACGCAGCGGTTTCCGTGTCTGCTAACCCAAAACCGCCGTCCGTACCTACAGCCACGGCGTCGTCATCGAACTCACAGTCCCGCCAATATAATGTAAATTATGTTGCGAACGAAGATGAAGAAATTCTACTTACAACGTTGTCACTCAATATCAAGGCCTCCGATGGTACATTCATCAACTTCAGAGCTCTTCTAGATCAAGGAAGCCAGATATCTTTGGTTTCCGAAAACGCCGCCCAGTTGTTAGGGTTGAGGCGTCAACATTATCAAGCATCAATATCAGGCATCGGCACAAGCTCAAAACAGAGCAAAGGAAAAGTAACTATGGAATGTCAATCAATCTATGGTGACTACGAGTTCACTACCGAAGCTCTAGTCGTATCCAGAGTTATCAACAACCTACCCAGTACCACACTAAGAAGAACGTCATGGGAACATCTTCAACATACAAGATTGGCAGATCCTCAGTACCATGTGTCTAAGCCTATAGACATCTTACTTGACGCGAGTGTCTATTCCGAAATTATTATGAGCGGACTCGTCAAGGGTGCACATCAATCACCTATAGCTCAACAAACTAAACTGGGCTGGATCCTGTCAGGTCAAGTTCAGACATTTGCGTGCAATGTCGTAATCAAAAATCTCGATGACATCAAGAAGTATTGGGAAGTAGAAGAAATCAATCAATCATCCGGTCCTTTAACAGTAAATGAACAATACTGTGAGGACCACTTTCAAGCAAATACCCAAAGACTGGAGGATGGTAGATACGGAGTAGCCATCCCCATAAAACCAGGCTTTGAGGAGCAGCTAGGACATTCAAAACCTAGGGCTGTTGCACAATTTATTCAACAAGAAAAGAGGATGTCCAAAAGTTCGTTATTATCAGAGAGGTACAAAAAATTCATGGATGAATACGAACAATTGGGTCACATGCGGCCGGCTGACTCACAAAGCACCGGTGCAGCTTGTTATTTACCTCACCACGCCGTACTAAAGTTGGACTCAACTACAACTGCCCTGCGTATTGTATTCAATGCCAGTTCAAGGACATCATCAGGACTAAGTCTCTACGACCTGATGGAGAGCGGACCCAATCTCCAGCAAGATTTACTGTCACTCATCTTAAAGTGGAGACAGTTCAAATACGTCATCACAGCAGACATTGAGAAAATGTTTCGTCAAATACACGTCAGAGAGGCTGACCAGCATCTTCAATCAATCGTATGGAGAGTCTCACCTCACGACCTACTTCGGGAATATCATCTCACTACAATCACTTACGGCACAAAGGCCGCACCGTTCCTCGCAATGAGAACGCTACAACAAATAGGCCGAGATAATGCCGCCACATTCAAACTAGCAGCTTCTGCGTTAGAGAATTCCTTTTATATGGACGATCTGTTGGCAGGAAGTAACTCAATCAATCAAGCAAAGAAACTGCAACATGAACTATCAATTGTTCTGAAAAAAGCCGGTATGAACCTTCGCAAATGGTCCAGCAATGAACCTAAACTCATCAAGGATCTACCATCAGAGCTACTAAATGCCCCATTCGAATTTAGAGACTCCGAATCAAGAAAAACGCTTGGACTACAGTGGAATGCTTCGTCGGACACTTTTACATTCTCAAACAACATCGATTGTAACACAGACAAGACTCAATATACTAAACGACAGTTGTTATCCGACGTAGCTAAAATATACGATCCTTTGGGCTGGTACCAACCACTTACAATCAAAGCGAAGATTCTATTTCAAAAAACATGGTCGTTGAATATCTCATGGGACGACGAACTGCCAGAGAGCTTCTCAAAAGAATGGTTACAAATAAGAGATGACCTGAAAAACATTCCAACTTTCTCAATCCCAAGATACTTGGGCTGTATGGATCACTCATTTCAAATACATGGATTCTGTGACGCCTCGGAAAAGAGTTACGCATGTGCAATATACATAGTAACACTCAATCATAAAGGAGAATCTACATCAAAATTAGTGGCCGCTAAATCAAAAGTCGCGCCACATAACAAGGAAGTCTCTCTGCCCAGGCTTGAGCTCCTAGGTGCAGTTTTGCTATCGCAGCTGATGAAAAAATTTCTGGAGACCGTCTCTGCAGAATTATTCCAGGTTTATGCCTGGACCGACTCTATGGTCGTCTTAGGATGGCTACATGGAAATACTTCAAGATGGAAACAATTTGTAGCCAACAGAGTAAACCAAATCAAGGAAGTCATCCCGTCTTCGGCTTGGCATCATGTGAAATCTGGAGACAACGCCGCAGACTGCGCCACACGGGGAATGAGCGCAGCTAATTTGCTAGAGCACAATTTATGGTGGGAAGGGCCAAAATGGCTACTCACTTTCAATCACAATAACATTCAGTTGAAAACATTTCCAGACCCCACACTCGAAGTTAAAAGAGCTAGTGTAAACAGCGCCTTACTACAAAGTCAAGATTCATTTATAACGGATTTATTAAATAAAAATAGCTCCATAACAAGAAGCGCAAAAATTACTGCATGGATATTACGTTTCATAGCGCGAGTACGTAGTACTCAGGTTTCGACGCATAACAGTACATTGAGTCCGTGTTGATGCTTAGGGTCTTCTTTCAAATCTAAAATACTTTGTTTTTGTCCAAATACTTTAATCTATAAGGATGCAATATAAAATACTAAGTATGATCGACGACGTCTGTCCATGTATGCGTCACACGGCTAAGTGGCGATACAGGGGCGCGGGCGCAGGGAGATCCCGATGCGTTCCGTATTTGTTATCTAAACAATCTCCGCCTCCTTGAAAGTGATGAAAGTTCTGTTCTTCTTAGAGAATGTCGATAAGCGGGCAAATTCGGTTGATTGCTCGCCGTATGATTCCTTTGCTTGTCTTGATGTCTGCTACACGACATGCACCATCAGATCCCTTGTAAACGCTAGTAATTCTTCCTAATGGCCACTTCATAGGCGGGCTACATTCATCTTTAATAAGAACCAATTGATTCGGTTTGATGTCAGGTTGTCTGTTCTGCCATTTAGTCCGCTGCTGCAGCTCGCAGATATATTCACGGCTCCATCTGCTCCACATATGCTGCCTTGCTTGCTCAATAAGGGCGTATCTGTGAAGACGACTGGGATTTACATCTTGAAGATCAGGGGCAGGTAGTGACGTAAGCGGTCTTCCTACGAGAAAGTGCCCGGGAGTTAAAGGACAAAGGTCATTTGGATCAGAGGACATTGGCATTAGAGGCCTCGAGTTCAAAATAGCCTCTATTTGGCAAAACAATGTCGTGAGTTCCTCAAATGTAAAATGAGCGCTACCTACAACCCTTTTCAAATGAAATTTTGCGGACTTCACAGCTGCTTCGTACAAACCCCCAAAATTGGGTGCATTTACTGGCGAAAACTTGAACTTTATGCCTTCACCGGCCAGATCTGACACAGAATCGGAACAATTTTTGACAAGAGCAGCAATTTCTCGGTTTGCACCGACAAAATTGGTGCCGTTGTCACAAAATATCTCGCGAGGCTTTCCTCGACGAGACATGAAGCGTCGCAAGGCCAGTATAAATGCTTCTGTAGTTAAGTCGCTGACCAACTCGAGATGGACAGCTTTAACCTTGAAACAAATAAAAACACAGAGATAACATTTAATTAACCTGGCGCCGCGACCCTTCCTGTTAAGGATTAAAAAAGGACCTGCGTAATCTGTTCCTGTTATTTCAAAAGGAGATCCAGGTGATAATCTAATCGAAGGTAAGTTACCCATGATTTGTTTTGCAGCTGCTCCTTTCATTCGTTTGCATTTCAAACAATTATTACATATTCGTCTTGCTAAGCATCGGCCACCAATGGGCCAGTATTGTTCTCTTACAACTGAAAGAAGCAGTTGCGGTCCTGCATGCATTAATTTTATGTGATAATATTTCATGACTAACTCTGTATACCGATGTTTACTACTTAACACGATTGGGTGCCGTTTGTCAAAACTATAGTCGGAGTTTTCTAGCCTCCCCCCAACACGAATCAAGCCTGTCTGTTCATCAATTGAGGGGGTTAAATTATGCAATGCAGGTAATGATTTGAAATTATTTTTATAAATGGAAAAACATTCAAGTTGTGAAAACTGAGCTAGCTTCAACTCGCTATTCTTTAATTCTTCAACGGTCAAAGGTCCAGTTATTTTTATATTCTTTTTGCATATATTATTAATAAATCGACAGACGTACGCAAAAGCACGACGTAATTTTATGAAACTCGAATATCGCTCAAAGTCTACAATTGACTTCGGATTTGTATCAATATTTGAAAAGTGGACTCTCACTTCAGGTAAATTGATTTGCGAAACAACGCACTGCTGGTCAGGCCACTGATCTTGTGCGCTTTTTAGGTATGTAGGCCCATCCCACCACAACGAAAGATGCGGTACCTCCTCGGGGTACACACCACGTGATGCGAGATCAGCTGGATTCAGCGATGAAGGCACGTACATCCACACGCAGTTACTTGCACACAACTCGTTTATCTCAGCTACGCGATGTGACACAAACGTACTTAACTTGTGCGGTGGAGTATTCAGCCAACCTAATACCACATTCGAGTCGCACCAAAAAACTTTCTTATCTGCTAGACAGCGCAGTGATTCCGTTACCTTTTTACATAGGCGAGCGGCTAAGACTCCTCCACACAGCTCAAGTCTAGGTATAGTAGACGTTTTCAGAGGGCAAACCTTTGATTTTGCACATAAAAGCCGTACTGTTATGTGCCCCAATGCATCTATCGAACGTACATAGACACAAGCCGCGTATGCACTCATTGATGCATCGCAAAATGTATGTAACTCGATTTTAATAGGATTGGTGCAGATAGCCTGGCGTGGGATGGACAGACGCTCAATATACTTTAAATTGTGAATAACTTTCAGCCACATTTCGGCAATATCCTGAGGAATCTGTTCATCCCACCCAATTTGTTGAAGCCACAGCTTCTGCAAAATGATTTTACACGTAATAACGCATACACTTAATAGCCCTAGTGGATCAAATATAGTTGATGACACTGATAGAACTATACGCTTTGTAATAACATCATTACATTGTTCATATAATTTAGATGATTTTTCGACCGCGATAATAATCGAATCAGAATTAGGATCCCACTCGATACCTAATGTGTTAGTTACAGTGGAAATTTTCAAATTATCTTGAGTGTTTTCAATATTTGATTCATTTGAGATTAAATTCATCAACGAAGCCGAATTACTTCGTACTTTACGTAAATTGAAACCGGCTGATGCGAGTTGTGCAGTTACACATTTGTAAATATTACCTAATTCGGTTTCATTGGAATGACCGGTTATTAGGTCATCAATATACAAGTCATGTCTTATTATGTCGCTTATCAACGGATCCTTGCATTCAATCGCTAGTTGCACGACACATCTTGTACTTAGATACGGGGCGGACGAGGTACCATATGTCACAGTATTTAACTGCAAATAATTAATGGGCTCCCACTCGTTTTCTCGCCATAAAATTGTTTGAAGATGTCTCTGTTTTTGTTCAATTAATATTTGCCTGTAAAATTTCTCTATATCTCCGGTAAAAATAAACGCATGCTTTCTCAATCGGATCAAAATAGAGAAAATATCATCTTGAAGAGTAGGTCCTACCATCATTATTTCGTTAAGTGAGAGACCGGAAGTAGTTTTGCACGAACCGTCAAAAACTACTCTACATTTTGTGCTTTCACTTTGTTCTTTCAATACCGGGTGATGTGGCAAAAATACCGCGTTTTCAGGTCTGGCAGTCCTTGACAGATGCCCGAGAACTTCGTACTCGTTTAAAAACTTTACATACTGGGTTTTTACGTCAGGTTGCTTTCGAAAACGTCGCTCTAATGATTCAAACCTTTTACGTGCCATATAATACGAATCTCCTAATGTTTCTGGCTTCGATTTCAAAGGCAACGTGACGCAGAAACGGCCGTCCTCAAGCCGCCGAGTGTGCTGCTCGAAATGCCGCTCGCATTCCTTCTCCTCCTCAGACATTGCTGGCTTTTGAGGAACTTCCTCAAGTTCCCAAAATTTTTTAAGTTGTGTTTGGATTTCATGACTGAAATTACAAACGACTTTTTTATGATTATTATCATTACCGCTACACATGACTGGTCCCGATATTAACCAACCAAACATGGAGTTTTGTAAAATAGGTAAGTCTCGACCTAACTTTATCTGTTCAGAACATAATATTCCCCAAAAAACATCTGCTCCTAACATCAAATCAATTTTCGATGGTATGTGATAGGTACAATCAGCAAGAGTTAAATTTTTTGGCAACTTGATTTTCGATACATCCACTTCATGACTTGGAAGTGAACTGGTTATATCATTGATAACAAATGCATTGACTGACGTGCTAAACGCATTTGTGCGCGACTGTACTTTGATATTACAGCGCTGTAATGCTTCAAACGATATACTGTTTATTCCTGTTACGCAAACTGAGTTCACGTTTTCAGTCTGGACACACAGTTTATTTTTTAGATCCTGACTACAAAAAGACGATTGTGACCCGCAATCAAGCAAACAGCGTGTTCACGCTAAAAAGCGTGACGTCAGCGCATGCGCAGAAAGGGTGACTCGCGACGGAATCGAGTCCTGCGCTGACCGCCGCTCGCTCGGTCTGTTCGGATCGACGAGCCTCTCAAGGCGCACGCGCGCGCGCCCGCGCAGCCGACAGCTCTAAACAATAGACATTCGCGTCAGCACAAACAATATCGCGTACCTAAAGTGTAGTGTTAATACAAGTGCTGTGTACATCACTCAAACCAGGACATTCAATACATCCCTGCACAGACGCCAGCTCAACTAGCCAACAAGAAGGCTCAGCACGTCACCGCATCTCCCGTCGGCCCGTCCACAGACATCATCAAAGGTCAGTCAGTTTACCCACAATCTTTTTCTTCTCTCATGTCAACCCATCCATCCTCTTTCATCATCTCTGCATTTCCTGTAGCCAGCGGCTACATTTTTGGTCCTTCGGCCGGATCGAATTCTGGTCCTTACAGTCCATTTTCACAATTTTGGCCCTTCAAACCGTTACTGAACCAGCCCCCGTCGATTTGTTACAGTCCATTTTCAATCCAAGAAAATTTTTGGTTTATATCAGCCCCCGTCGATTTACAGTCCATTTTCACCCGGTTACATATTTTGCCCCCTTTCCCGGCAAAAAAAAAATATTTTGTGGTCTCGAATACCTATTGCGGGTAGGTAATTGGAACCGCCGCCTGGAAAATTCCATTTATCGGTATAGAACCGGCCCCCCCCCCGCCCCTTTACAGAATAACTCATTTTCATCACGGTTGTAATTATTGTTCAGCTCAGATAATATAATTATATCCATTCGGCCCAATTGTTTATTACAGTCCACTATATTTCTTTATTAAACCCCCCCCGTCACTTCCAGGGATTAATTATCAGCCCTTATAAACCCCATACGTAAAATTAATTAAACTCAAAGTCAGCATTTTGCTCAACATTTTTTACATGTAATTCCCGACCCAATCTTTTCAAATGTTCTCGAAGTGATTCAACTTTGCTCGTAAATACATAGTTCACATTTTAGTTTCATATCGTGTTACAACGTTTTGAGTACCTACACTTCACTTTGTTTTCTATCGCGCGAAGAGGTGCAAATCTACCCACTGTCAAAGATAGTTCTCGTATCTTGCGAGATATTTTTTGTGAGAGTATAAATTCGCTTTATTTCGTGCATATACATACGTATTACGTATATTACTAAAGCGTGATTTCATCATTAGTTTGTCCGCTCATTTAGATCCGATTTCGGCTAGGTATTTTATTATATAAATAGAATAGCATTTAGCTTCGTGTAAGCGGGAAGTAGCATAATAACATAAGAGTGAACAAGCCTTGTCGATTGTAATCTTGTAATCACGGTAATCTTGTGTTGCAGTAATATATTGCCGAACAGTTTTATCCTGATATTGTCTGCTTTTTATAGTAAATTTTTTTTTTGTTTTTTCATCTCATCTCTGCTTTTATTGTTTATGGTACACATATAGGGTGTTCCAAGTTGGTGTATCAGCTCATATACAGGTTGTTTAAAAAAAAAATATTTTTTTTTCTCTCTGTCGTGTTTATTTTCCGTGTTCCGTTTGAACATAGCCTTTGTTATTTCGGCCCGCGCAAGTTACAAGCTATCCGCACGTTGGAGTTGGTAGCGCTCAAGTTTTTAATAACTCATTTTCACATATAGTCACACTCATCACACATTCAATCAGCACATACACACTCAACTCATTTTCACTCACACATTCAATCAGCACATACACACTCAGCTCATTTTCACTCACACATTCACTCATCAGATACACATTCAGCTCATTTTCACTCTATGAAACCAGCACTCAGTCATCACACACACACTCATCACATACACACTCAGTTCATTTTCACTCAATGACTCCAGCTCCAACAGAGAATTCTTGTAACTCCGCACAACGTGTAGTGAACGTCACTAACACACCAATAATAGCAGACGTACATGGTCAATTTCACTCAGCACGAGCCCTGTTAGGTTTTATCTCACGTCGCGGTACTCCAGTTCTCATTCGCTCAGACTGCGGCACAAACTATGATGCAATCACTCACAAGCTCGCGAATCAGCACATAACTTGGTTCGGCGCTCTGCACGAAATAATACTCAACTCAAGAACCCTCTGCCCGATTTCATCCGACCCTACGGACTTTGAACCTCTCACGGCCGGACATTTCATTATTGGTCGTCCGCTCACCGCTCTACCTGAGCAGTCTTTTGACGACAGACCCATATCTGCTCTTAAACGGTTTCAACTCATTCAAGCGCTCTCTCAGCGTTTTTTGACTCTCTGGTCCAGATCCTACCTCCATACCCTGCAAACCCGCTCCAAATAGCTCTCCCCTTCTTCCCCTCCTCAAGTGGGTGAACTGGTCCTCATCAAAGAGGATGACCTGCCTCCGCTCCAATGGAAGTTGGGGAGAATTCTCCGCACAATGCCTGGCAAGGATGGAGTGATCCAAGTTGTGGATCTGGACACAGCCCATGGAGCCGCAGCCCCGGCCCCCCCAGGATGTTCACGCTAAAAAGCGTGACGTCAGCGCATGCGCAGAAAGGGTGACTCGCGACGGAATCGAGTCCTGCGCTGACCGCCGCTCGCTCGGTCTGTTCGGATCGACGAGCCTCTCAAGGCGCACGCGCGCGCGCCCGCGCAGCCGACAGCTCTAAACAATAGACATTCGCGTCAGCACAAACAATATCGCGTACCTAAAGTGTAGTGTTAATACAAGTGCTGTGTACATCACTCAAACCAGGACATTCAATACATCCCTGCACAGACGCCAGCTCAACTAGCCAACAAGAAGGCTCAGCACGTCACCGCATCTCCCGTCGGCCCGTCCACAGACATCATCAAAGGTCAGTCAGTTTACCCACAATCTTTTTCTTCTCTCATGTCAACCCATCCATCCTCTTTCATCATCTCTGCATTTCCTGTAGCCAGCGGCTACACAGCGTGCTTCAACAAAATCATTTGAATTAGTACATGATACCTTGACAATAGCTGTCGATAATAAAACTTGATTAGAAATGCAAGTTGATAATGAAATCGGACTAGAAACCAATTGCTTGTTCTCGCCAGTCCGTTTCTCAAAATGTAAAAGCGAATTGTGTTTGTGTTTACATAATTTGCAAGATGAAGACTTACATTGAGAGGCTAAATGTCCGCTACGGAGACAGTTGATACAATGCCTATTTTTCACGACCAAATTGAATCTGTCTGCCGGTGACATCGCCAAAAATTTTTCGCAATAATAAATTAAATGCTCACCATTACACACAAAACACTTGTTGTTTTTGTCACTCTCACAAGTAGCAGCAACAAACGACCTTTGTTGTTTATTTATGCGCTTAAATTGCATCAGCTGCGGCTGTTGCTGCGATGGCTGCTGCTCAAAACTCGGCTTGCTGCTACTTGCTGCTGTCGCCTCGAGAACATCCGCTCTCATACGCAAAAATGTATAGAAATTTTCCAAGTTAGGTACGTTAGATAAAGACCCTTTATATTCTTCCCATTTTGTGCTAGTAACACTATCCAACTTGGCCGAGAATAAAAATATAATAAGAATATCCCAATTCTCAGTTTTTTCACCTAGAGTATTTAAGGCTCTTAAATGTTTCGCAATATGATCGGCTAAAATGCGCAGAGAAAAATCTCCACTGGTGTTCGGTGCATCGAGCAAAGCCTTAAGGTGAGTAAACACTAGCTTACGCTTATCATTAAAACGATCGCACAGAAGTTTCCAGGCGACTTCATAGTTACGGCTCGATATTTCTAAACTTGCGATCACAGACGCTGCGGAACCGGTAATTGCACCTTTCAAATATTGATACTTATTAATACTTGCAATTGATTCATTATTATGAATCAACGAAGAAAACGTATCGTGAAATTCCAACCAATTTGATCCGTCACCCGAAAAATTAGGAATTTTAATTTGGGGTAACTTAATATTAGTATTTTGTACATTTGTGTTCGAACATGAGCTTTGTACGTCCGCCTCAACCCTACTATTGTACATTTCTATCATATCTTGAGCCTCAGCAATACATGTATAAAACCTATTCTCACTAGCTTCCCTCTCGACCTGATTTTCGGAACTTTCCTGCTTAATTTCTATGCTAGTTTGGATTAAATCATACTCCTCGAATAGCTTTTCTAACTTTTTCAATCGTGTTTTTGTTTCATGACATTTTAACTTTGTAATAATAGTACATAACTTTAATTCCTCTAAATATTTCTCAAACGTAGTTAACCTTCCCTTTATAGAAGCCCTTTTAGCCTTTAATTCTCTAGACTCATCTGTGCCAGTCATTGCAATGAAGACAAAAATTCAAGTTTATAAATACCTTTACTCAA
Source organism: Ypsolopha sequella (assembly GCA_934047225.1). NCBI lineage: Eukaryota > Metazoa > Arthropoda > Insecta > Lepidoptera > Ypsolophidae > Ypsolopha > Ypsolopha sequella. The sequence goes on along the minus strand of OW203990.1, from coordinate 30,217,616 downwards.
AGCAAACCTTTCAAAGCAGTTGTGACGTCGAGCGATAACAATAGTAGACAGGTCACCGGCCGATCGTAGATTCTGAGATCGTAGATAAGAGTGCAATTTATCAGGTTTAGGTCCTAAATGCGCTTGCACTCGTCTTAGCAACCTGGAATTGAGATGAGTTGCAATTAAATTCACTTTTAAAAAACTATTTCACTGTTTAGGTTCGGGGAAAGTTGTAGGTAGGTATTTTTATTTCAGTTAAATGTCTTTAAAACTGCAATAGCAATAATGAATTTATAGCTATGAAATGTTTAAACTAAATGGATAAATGGATCTGCGATACGGCTGCAAAATGGTAGCAAGCCGATTGAAAAAACAAGCTTATTTACTTGCAGTAAAATAGAAAAATAGTAGGTACCTAGTTAGGTTATATAGAAACGAGAAGATATTTTAGCATTGGAATGCGGAAAATAGTTTCAATGACGCTTTGTTCATTTCACAGTAAATATGAAAACTATGTTTTGCTAATATTTATGTAATAAAAATAATATTTGTAGCTTGACTTAGCCAGAGAAACTCAGCACAAAGCGCGGTTTGAATGGATATGCCTTTGCGATAAAAAACAAGAATTATTTTTGAACTCGAGCAAGCTAGACGATTAAATAGGTTTAAAGGATATAGGAATCAGCTAAGGAACGAGCAAACCTCCACTTCAGAAGCCAACTTCACTATCACACACTGCAAATCCTGTAATTCCTTTGTCCCAAATCCAATATTCGCCGTTGCCGGTCCAAAGGTCGTGGCAAAGTTGTCCAAACGATAAACCCGTAGACGTGTCGATTGCAAATTCGTGTTCTTCTGTTACGGTCGCCAAATATGTTGATGCTTAGGGTCTTCTTTCAAATCTAAAATACTTTGTTTTTGTCCAAATACTTTAATCTATAAGGATGCAATATAAAATACTAAGTATGATCGACGACGTCTGTCCATGTATGCGTCACACGGCTAAGTGGCGATACAGGGGCGCGGGCGCAGGGAGATCCCGATGCGTTCCGTATTTGTTATCTAAACAGTCCGGCTGAAATACAAAGTGCCTACAACGTGCAAGAATGCGACTTCTATGACGAAATTAAACAATTGAAGAAAGTTTGTCGCACCATGTATACACATAAAAATAATCAATATGAAGGCGTGTTACTTCAGTTGGAGCACCAATTAAATGAAATCATTCACTACAATAACATACTCAAGTTTCAAAACAAACAACGATACAAACGAGGATTGATAAATGGAGTTGGAAATGTAGCAAGCTTCCTGTTTGGAGTACTGGACGATAGATTCGCTGACCAGTACAAAAAGGATATTGAGAAAATTGCATTGAATGAAAATCATCTTCAAAACCTCATCCGAAACCAGACACTAATTGTGGAATCAGAATATAATATCCTGCGACGGCATGAAGGCATAATTAACACTCAGTTTCATTTCATGACACAATCTCTTAAGAACGGATCTATGGAAGTCAATGAATCGCGGCTCGATAGTCAGAATGGCCTATTCATTACGTCATCGACTTTGTCCGCAAACATCATTTTATCAAACTTGCGAAGTATTCAACAAAGTTTGATCGCAGCTATAACCGACGTCACTCACGGGCGCGTCGATATTCACCTGTTATCCCCGGAGCAATTAGAAACGCAAGTCCAAACCATCACGCATCATCTACAGGGTGATCTCATCATACCCAATATGGAGAACATCCGAGACTTGTACAAGATATTGCGGGTCTATGCAAGAATTATCGACAACTACCTCATTATGGAAATCAAAATTCCTCTAGTCACCAATGAAGTTTACGAATTGGACAAGATCATAAGCCTACCATACAAGAAAGAACTGCACACATATCGTTTAACAACAGCATACCCGTACTTGGCATTCAACTTGAGAAAGGACATAGCCCTTCTGTTGTCGCAAAACGACATGCAGAGATGCATTCATTCATCACAAAAGAACATACTATGTCCCATTGATACACCAATCTACGATATGAGAACAAGACAATCTATTTGTGATCTGAAATTAGTAAACATGGATCAAAATAAAGAAACAACCTGTACTTCCGAGCTACTAAGTTGCGCCGATAGATGGGTCAAATTACAAAACAAGCAGAATGACTGGCTATACACTTGTTGCGAAGAATGCACAGTGCGCATTTTATGTCCAGCTGATACGGAAATACAATCACTGTCGGGAAATGGCATCGTGAGTCTAGGTCAAGGCTGCACTTTGAAGGGTAATACCTTCACCATCTTCTCACATAAAAACTTTTTCGACCATATCAACACAGAAGTTGAAAAGATGGAGATCCCACAAATGTCCATATTAAACAGCATATTAAAGACCAACGTGCTTGACAACGCTACGCCACCAGTCTTTCAAGAAGACCATTCAATCAGTTGGAATAGACTACGGGCCCAGATTGAGGAACTGAAGCAGCAATCCTCTCAATCTCTCACTATACACGATGTCCACCTATACATCGTATCATACAGCGTTGGGGGATTGTTTATACTGGCGGTACTTATCGTGGGAATCATCTGCATTAGGAGGAGACTACGGAAGACGCCCGCTGTCCAGAACATACCGGTGCCGCAGCCGCGGACACTGCACAGGACTACGGCAGACAACAGTACCTCACCAGAAGTGCAATTAGTTTGGTGTACCTAAGACTATTTAATTAATTTGCAATATTTAGAAATTAGAAATGAAATAATTTAAGTTTCTAGATTTATATTCTTCTTTGTTCTCGGCAGCATGTACAGCAGAGCTGTCATATGGACCAAATAAAAAGTCCGTAAAAGACCGAAAACGTATAAAAAGTCCTAAATCATCAAATAGGACTTTTTCAACCGTGAGCGAGTCCGCGGACCACGGACCGATCGGACTTTTTCGGGCTTCGGGTTAGTCCGTTCAGTCCGTTGGTCCGTTGCTGGTCCGTTGTGTGTAACGAAATGATTATGGATGGTTTTATGCAAGTATAGCATGACAAAATAATGTTATTCGAAGGATGTGATGACGAGTTGACGACTAAGAATCGAAATATATGTTTTGCAGGTATGTATTCATTCATATTTTCTTCATATTGTCCATACTTAATTTTGTTTTGGTTTTGACTATATATAAAGCTACTACAAAACGGTAACTCACTGACTGACTGACTGACATGGTTGTTTAGTTTGAAGGAGTCTTTTGACATGGTAGTAATGTATGAAAACAATGTCAGACTCAGTTGTCTAATACTGAGTGGGGAAAAACCTTGACATTTGACATTTTTTGACATTTGACATGGTTTTTTGACATTTTAGTGAGACGTGTCGTTGTATGGGAGTTTTGAAAATTTTTTCGAGTGAGTAGGCGAGCCCGAAGGGCGAGCCTACGAACGAGCACGAACGAGCGAGCGAGCGAAGTTCGTAGTGATGTACCTGGGTACTAGGGATGGGAAAGATTGACATTTTTGACAGAACGAGCCCGCGAGCGCGAAGCGCGAGCGGGCGAAGTTCGCCGGGACAAGTACGCGAGCGCGAAGCGCGAGCGTGCGCAGTTCCTAGGGATGTCCTCGATCACTAGGGATGGGAAAAATTGCCTTTTTTTTTTAAGGGATGTACCGAAAAAAAAAATTGTTTTGGCCATATCTTCGGAACGGAAGGTGGTACATCCCTAGAGGTCGGACCATAGGGTGCCAAAAACGTTTTTTTATTTTTTTTTAATGTCAAAACTTTAACCGCCCGTATCTCCTAGACGGCTTGAGTTAGACCCATGTTGATGGGTGTCTAAGAAAAGGTCTCGCCGAGATCTAGCCCCCCACAGTGTCAAAACTTTAACGGCCCGTATCTCCCAAACGGCTGAAGCTAGACCCATGTTCATGGTACTCTAAGAAAAGGGTTCGACGAGCTCTAACTGAAAATGAAAAAAAAAAAAAAAAAAATCGAAAAAAAAAAAAATTTTTGCCAAAACTTTGATCGGCTATATCTCCCGAATAGTAAGTCCTAGCGAGTTGCGGTTTCGATTTTAGTGATCGGTTTGCCGAGGGCTTAAAAACCGCATAAAAAAATTTGACATTTGACAGGTTTTGACATTTTTTTGACAGGTCCAAAAAAGTGCTCCGATTCGCTTGAAACTCGGTATCAAGGGGCAAATGGGGTCGGTGATTACGAATTCATTGTTAAATTTGACACTTTTTGACAACCGACAAGGATTTTGAAACTTTTTTGAAAAAAATTTGATCGGACATTTCTTCGGATCTAATGGCGAGGCCGAAGGCCGAGCCTTCAAATGTCTTTCTAACGAGGCCGAAAAACGAGCATGTGAGGACGGAGAACGCGCCAGCGAGGCCGAGTCCGATCAAATAAATTTTTTTCAAAAAAGTTTCAAAATCCTTGTCGGTTGTCAAAAAGTGTCAAATTTAACAATGAATTCGTAATCACCGACCCTACTTGCCCCTTGATACCGAGTTTCAAGCGAATCGGAGCACTTTTTTGGACCTGTCAAAAAATGTCAAAACCTGTCAAATGTGAAATTTTTTTATGCGGTCAGAAAGCCCTCGGCAAATCGATCACTAAAGTCGAAACCGCAACTCGCTAGGACTTACGGTTCGGGAGATATAGCTGATCAAAGTTTTGGCAAAAATATATTTTTTTTTTCGACTTTTTTTTTTTCATTTTCAGTTAGAGCTCGTCGAGCCCTTTTCTTAGAGTACCATGAACATGGGTCTAGCTTCAGCCGTTTGGGAGATACGGGCCGTTAAAGTTTTGACACTGGGAGGGGCTAGATCTCGGCGAGACCTTTTCTTAGACACCCATCAACATGGGTCTAACTCAAGCCGTCTAGGAGATACGGGCGGTTAAAGCTTTGACATAACAAAAAAAAAAAAAACTTTTTGGCACCCTATGGTTCGACCCCTAGGGATGTACCACCTTCCGTTCCGAAGATATGGCCAAAAACTTATTGTGCTGGACGGAAATTAAAAAAAAGTTGCTAGGGTATGCCATCCTCTTAATCGAAGTTTTCAGGTATTTCAATATTATTCAATAAAATACACGACATTTTTTCGACTATTTATCAAATTGTAGCACAGCATTTATTGCATAACTCTATTGAAGTAATCTAACGGACTGTTTCGTACCAACTCGGACCGGACCGGCTTTTTACCGAAATAGGGCTAGTCCGTTCGGTCCGCTGGAGTTTAGGGCTCACCATAAAAGTCCATCGGACCAGGTCCGAGTCCTATTTGAACGGACCAACTTAGGGCTTATATTTGGTCCATGTGACAGCTCTGATGTACAGTCAACTGTCCAAAGATTATTATTTTGTAATACTTTAGCGTAAGCATTTATAGTTTACTTATTTTGCAAAACAATCATCGTACAATCAGTGAAATATACGCACTCCACATTAGCGGTTGTTTTCTTCATAAATACGCCGCTCTTCATTCAATCATCTATAAAACTGTAGAGAGAAATCCCTACAATAGATCTACAATCATTTTAGATATGCCATTTAAATCTATAGAAAATAAGGAATTGAACAATTAAATATAGAATGCTGGATATTTTACTAGTACAATTACTGCTATTTCAATCTTATTCATGTTGCAAATTATTTTGGACTTTTTTGAATTTCATGAAATGAAATAATTGAAAGATCATGAGATAAAACACCTTTTATTTTATATGTTTGTCTTCTAACTCATTTAACTATTGTCACTACATCAGACCTAGCTTCCGAACATGAAATAACACGCTTTTTATGATTCAAGTTTTTAACAAATTTCATCAATAAACACATATCACTTCCTCGACATTCGTAGCTCTGTAACTCTTCCAAGACTTTTCAAGTAGTCAAAAAAAAAAATATATAAACATAGTTTCCACAACATAAAACTTGACACATTCGATACTACCATACTTATGTATTGCATGGGAACTCTAAAAAAAATTGTACTAGCGCCAAACTGTAACCTCTGCTAAATAAAATAGCTTGAACCCTTGTGACGCTGTGAAATAAGGTCGTTAATACGTTCTAGTTTCCTTACCTTACCTTTGGTTGATATTACTTGCTTCTGGAATCCACGTGACGTTTGTTTCCATAAAGCTATAAGTGTATAGGATTTTGTTCAAAATTGAACTTAAATATGAAGGCATACTAACGAAAAATCAATTTAATTATTAGTATTTTGGTCACGCCTCTTGATTTTGTTTAGTTATAGTTTTTATAGTTAAGTTTTATGTAAAAAAAGACATGATCTTGCCAAGTTTCTTGCCCGTTCTTCTTAGCAAGACTAATCGAATGGGCGGAGGTAGGCATGTATTTATATATGTAACCTATTAGTATGTAGTACATAGGATGTGATTTGGTCGGCCGCCTGGATTCGTGCTGGGGGCTCGGTTGGTGATCATTGAACCTTGTTCCTGGTCCCTGGCCGGGTCTCCGGTATGGGTTTTATTTTATTTTATTGTTATTACAAAAACCACAGCCTTAAACATTTATGATCGTAGCTAATAACATCAAAACTTATGCCAATTACGGTTTTACATTTTCTAAATTTCGAGCGGTTGATTGGATTTCACTTTGCATAATATATATGTTACCTGTCATTTTTATCGTATGTATATTGCTACATAAATTAAATACACCTTTAATCTAGTCCATGTACATTTATTATTTTATTACATATCTTTTTATTAGATGAAATTTGACGTGTAAAAAGTGTATTATATATACCTACTTTGCAAAATGAACTTTTTGAATTTGTTATCTATGCCGCCATAGACATGATTTGTCTATACTCTCAGTCTAGCTGACAATGACAATGGTCTAAATAAATAATATGTCACACGAATAGTAATTAACATGAGTTTATTTTACATGGTGACAGCGGTTTATAGTTGGGAGAAATTTCAAGTGGTAATTGATAATTTCTAGGAGGCATGTTTAAAATGGCATGTTTAAAATGGCTTCTATCTTTTTTGGACAAGGTTTGATTCCTTCTTTAGAGATCAAATGTCCTAGGAACGTGCATTCCCGTACTTTGAATAAACACTTTGCTTTATTAAGTGTGATGCCTTCTTTAGCCATTCCTGTAAGTACTTCTTTTAGACGATAGTCGTGTTCTATTGCAGTTTTTCCAGAAATCAGAATGTCATCTTGACAGCAGGCTATTCCTTCAATTCCTTCTACTCATTTTTGCATCTTTTTTTGAAAGAATTCACTGGCGCATGTTATTGCCATTGCCATTCTTTTAAATGCATATCTTTCAAAAGGCGTTGTAAATGTTGCTAGCAATCAGGATTTGGCATTTAATGGCAGTTGAAAATATCCTTTATTTGTTTTAAAAGGTATTTAGCATTAGCAATTCGTGCTAGGCATTCGTCTACTAACGGTAATTGAAATCTTGATCGTTGTATATTTTTGTTCAATTATGTATAATCTACATAATTGAACAAAAATATACAATTATGTCTAATGTTGCCATTTTCTTTTGGTTGCACTTCAATTCCTGCGCAATAATCTGTTGGATTGTCTACTGAGAATATAACGTCTTGTTTTTGTAGGATTTCTAATTCCTTTTTTAATGGGTCATATAATGGAATCGCTAATCTTCTAGGATAGGGTATTTCGTACGCCTTTGACTCCTCTTATACGTCATAAGAAAACTAGAAGAACCACTTCTTGGCAAACCTGCAATAGAAGCTTTAGGACTAATCACTCGCATTCAACAGGTTACAATGGAACAGAATGATGTAGAAAATGAATTCCCATCACTTTTTTCGGGACTCGAAAATCTAAAAAGAGAATATGAAATTAAGATCAAAGAGGAGTCAAAGGCGTACGCAATACCCTACTGACGAAACAATTCAACCAGAGCGTTTAAGACCTCAACGTCCTGACGCTAACCACATAATGGAAAGCCAATCAAAAAAACAAAACAGAATGAAAATTTATTATGATAAGCATCGCCGAACCAGAAACTTACCCAAACTTAACGTAGGCACAAGAGTATGGGACTGTATTTTGAAAACCTATGCCACTATTGAACAGCATTGCAATGAACCACGAAGCTTCATAATCAAAATAAACAAAGGAGGAATAGAAACAGGCGTCACATTATACCTGCTCCCCATTAAGAAGACGCTACGAACATCGCACGTAGCAAGGATATGGTCGATATATACTTTAACTACGATAAAGATCGTTCCAAAGCAGAGACATTACCAACCTCAGACCTTTCAGCAGAAAATACAATGAGATCCCTAGTACCAATAACGCTGAGGAGATCTACGCGAAACAGAAAAAAGCCGCAGCGCATGAACCTTTAAACAATGTTTATATTTAATTTTATTCAATAATTATTATTTTTGTTTATATTAAAGAGGATGTTTAGTTATCTATGCCGGCCATTGCCGGCATATACATGATTTGTGTTAATAAGTGTTACTTTATTAACTGATTCAGAGTTGAAAGAAAGAAAGAAAATAGTATTTATTGCCAAAAACACAATATCATAAAAACCACATATTACATAAGTACCCGAAAAACAATAACATAAAAATGAAACTAAAATGTTAAAAATTAAATTTAATCTTATTATGATGTGCTGGCAAATGGTGGCATGCTCAGCATTAACCTGTCAAGTGTCGATTATTTTGTTTTGGTCATGTAGCCCCTGTCAAACCATTCATTACAATCTAAACCCAGAGTCTCTAGCACCAGCCGTTATTGTTTAGGGACTTCCTTGCTGTCAGGAATCACCACAATGTTAGGAACATCCCTAGTGTCAGGTACATCCCTCGTGCCAGGCACATCACTATGAATAGCAAATCCCTAAAGTAAGGTACATAATTTCAACGTGAAATAATGACAAAGCACATCCCTAACATCAAGATCATCACTACGAACTCGGGGACATCACCATTTCGAAGTCAAAAAATGTCAAAGCTCATACCTAGCGTCAGGGATATCACTTTGTCAAGGTCAAAGAATTTGAAATCACATCCCTAACGTCAAGAATATCACTACGAACTCGGGGACATAACTATTTCGAAGTCAAAAAATGTCGAACCCATCCCTAGCGTCATAGTCTCGGGTAGTTTTAAAATAAACATATGGTATTTTTCTTACCAACCACTCGGAGGGGTCCATGACCCCCTAAACTCCCTCCTCCCCCCCTTCTGGACCCGCATATGCATATATACTTATATATTGTGTCTGGTTGTACGTTCCAGCTTCGAGGCGAACTTCGGTCAGCAGCTGGTGACGGTGTCGGTGCACGGCGCGGGTGGCGCGGGTGGCGGTGGCGCAGGGAGCAGCAGCAGCGACGCGGGGGGGGAGCTGCGGCTCGTGCGGCGCGGCAGTCGCCTCGATGTGCTGCTGTGAGCGGCGTCCGCTACACACACACACACAAATACATATTTTTGATACGCTCGGCCTCACCCCGCGCCCCGCAGTGCCCGCGTGAGTCTCGCCCCGCGCTCCGCAAGTCGCGGGGACGATGGGATCTTATGATATTCGTACATAGTGAGTAAGTAGATATGGACTCGGACGGTTCTAATGTACAATAATATATAGTAAGCGAGTGAGTGACTCTCTCACCGGGTTCGACCAAACATTGTTATATCGCCACGCCTGCGCCTGCGCATGTCTGTGTTTACATAGGTATACGTGATGTGCTGTTACTGACTCTCGATCCCCAATATTATAGTAGACTATCAAAATCGCTATTGTTGCTCCTTCTCTATAAGAGTAACTTTGGTATTTTATTTGAGTGAATAAATTTATAAATGAATTTTTCTTACTATTTACGAAGATATGGTTTGTAATTAGATTTGTGTGACCACATCGTGTGCCAAATTCCAAGTATTGGAATGAACGCTCGCTGTTAACGAGTATGGACGGACGGAGCTAGGTAGGTAAGCTAGTATATCGCCGTGTCTGTGAGATGTGTCCACACGGTCGACAACAATGCAACTGAGCATCATGTGGACCATGTACAATATGTACATACAATGTAGCTCGGTCTGTGCGAGTGTCGGCGACACACACGCCCGGTCGACAGTTACCGGTTCGCTGGACCCACGAATGTGCCAAACTAATATTAGATAATAATATCGGAGAAGCTCGTTGCCTCACCTCCGGAGTGCCGAGCGTAGTGTCCCTCGCTCGTTGCCTCACCTCCGGAGTGCCGAGCGTAGTGTCCCTCGCTCGTTGCCTCACCTCCGGAGTGCCAAGCGTAGTGTCCCTCGCTTGTTGCCTCACCTCCGGAGTGCCGAGCGTAGTGTCCCTCGCTCGTCTGTTGCAAGAAATGATCGCACTTCGCGACGCGATACTGTATATTGTCAAAAATACATTGTAATTAGAGATGCAACGAATATCGGCAACTATTCGGTATTCGGCGTTTTCGGCCAATGTCAAAACTTTAACGGCCCATATCTCCTAAACGGCTGAAGCTATACCCATGTACACGGTACTATCAAGAAAAGGGCTTGACGAAATCTATCCAATGAAAAAAAGTAGAAAACGAAAAATTCGGGGTCGCCGATTACGCTGCCGTATTCAAATTTGACATTTTTGACTACTGATAGGGGTTTTGACACTTTTTCAGAAAAACTTTGATCGATGAGTCCCCGTATTTGGCACTCTGGCGAAGCGAAAGGCCGAGCCAAGTTCCACGAGGCCGAAAAATGAGCATATAAGGACGGAGACCGCGCCCGCAAGGCCAAAGGCCAAGCAGGGCGCGTTCGTAGTCCGAGCATGCGAGTTTTTTGGCCGAGCACTACACCTTGACTCCCAGAGGGAGTAAGAGCACTTATAAAGTTTGTTTCTAAAAAATGTTTCCTGTAGGCCACGCGGGCGAAGCCGCGGGCAGAAACTAGTTCTCTATAAAACAGTGTCCGTTATAACAGTAAATGTACTTCTATACTGGTAGGTTCAAACGGTCAAAAAGCCGACTTCTGTACTGGTAGGTAAATAATATTCAAAAACCGACTCAGTTTGTCGACTAATACAGATCGCGCCAAACTTCTAGTACGCTCGGAAGTTGCTCTTCCCAAAAAACGGCCGTTTTTGACGTTGGAACATGAGCATAAGTCACTTTTCCGCCAAGTTGGTAAAATTTCCAAACTTTGCCGATTGATTGTGGCTAAACTGTGCGATTTGACGCAAAATTTTATAGTCTTCCGAGGTGACTCAGAAACTTTAAAATTCCAAAATTTCCGTGGTTTTGCGACCCTCGAGAGTTCAACACAAGCCAAAAACCGTCGCAAACTCACATTACTCTTATTTGGGATGCATAACGTTTATTAAAATTATTTCCAGCTTCTACATATTTATCGGCCTTTTTCGGGCTAGTTTCCGAATGAATGTTGACAGGGGATGTTGACCAAAACAAAAAAAATGACATTTGACGGGTTTTAACAGTTTTTTACAAGTACCTATTAAAATGTGGTCCAATTCGCATGAAACTCGGCATCAAGAGGCATTTGGGATCGCTGGTGATTGCGGTTCCGTAAACAGGTTTGACAACTGACAAGTTTTTGACAGTTATTCGGCAAAACTTTGATTGGCCTGCGGGCTCGGATTTTTAACTTACTTGTAAGGAGAGCTCACTTACTGGTCTCTGCATTAATGTACTATTATTGCAATGGGTACTACTTACCGTGTAGGCTGAGAAATGAGTGCTCTCTAAGGGTATGTGGATGGAAAAGTCGAAAGCAGGGTCTTTGACTTAAGAACTTTGTTTGGACTAGTTAGGAAATAAACATACTAAAAGTCCTTATCCCTCCGAGTCGAGCCCGAGGGGGGGGGGGGGGGGGGGGGCACAAAGAAGATCCCGTTTTTTGGTTTTTTGCTTACATCTCAACAACAGCTGGTTCTATAGACTTGAAATTTTGCATATAGATACCTTATATAGTGAAGGCATCCACTAAGAAAGGATTTTTCAAAACACACCCCCTAAGGGGGTGAAACGGGTGTCCAAAGTTTGTATGGGGAAACAAGATTAGTTAGACCATTTTATTCGAGACTTCACAGGAGTACTCTTATCTATAAATGTGTTTCAAGTTTTTTCAGAATTCAACCCCTAAAAGGGGGAAATGGGGTAAAAATTTTGAAAATCAACCTTGGTATCGTTTGAATGGTTTATCGGGTCGCTGATTACGAAAACAACAACGATTTTAAAATCCAACGTGGTTGACGTGAAAAAGGCTTTGAAATTCGACCATTTTTCGAAGCTCATAGCTAGGCAAAGATTGGAGATAGATAAAAAGTGTGAAAGCTAAAGTTGTAGAAAATTTTATCAGCTTTCATTATGTAGTAGAACAAAATTTCGTACAATGCACGGTTTTTGAGATGTAAGCAAAAAACCAAAAAACGGGATCTTCTTTGTGCCCCCCCTCCTCGGGCTCGACTCGGAGGGTCAAGGACTTTTAGCATGTTTATCTCCTAACTAGTCCAAACAAAGTTCCTAAGTTAAAGATCCTGCTTTCGACTTTTCCATCCACGAATTATTCGTTGCTTAAGCTAGTGAAGGAGTGTCGCGACTCGCGATGCATATTTGTTATTTTGAGAATGTGTTCCTGCGGTCATTGCCCGTAGCGCACAGTACCTCCCCCTCCCCTCGCGCCCTACGAATGTGTTCCTGCGGTCATTGCCCGTAGCGCACAGTACCTCCCCCTCCCCTCGCGCCCTACGAATGTGTTCCTGCGGTCATTGCCCGTAGCGCACAGTACCTCCCCCTCCCCTCGCGCCCTACGAATGTGTTCCTGCGGTCATTGCCCGTAGCGCACAGTACCTCCCTCTCCCCTCGCGCCCTACGTTAGATATTGAATGTTCCGAGATCACGCGTGGACACACTTGCTAGCGCCTGACTCATAGAGCGGACCAGATTTAAGAAAAAGAGCCTCCGTTTCGAGTCTAGAAGCAAAACATATTACTTGAGTATAAAATAAACATGCAATAAAATGTCGAAATCGTATGTAGTAGAAGGATGCATTATTTTCCCTTAAATAAGGAGAACATTGAGAATAACAACACAATAAGTATTTCAATACTCTTGAAAAGTTTGGATATATCCATCCATACATACTCACATACTCACGCCTGTCTCCCACAAGTAGGCAGCTCCATCTCTCACTGACTGAGGTGACTCCGCACTCTCATTCGCCGTTCGCTATTAGTTTAGCGGTTTCGCAGCTGGATTGTGAAAAACCCGCCTTTTTATAATTAATCGAAATAGAACACTTGTTCTTGGTTGGCTTTTCATAATCCGGCTGCGAAACCACTCTCAACTAACATCTACCAGTTGTAAGTAATCGACTCGACTAGCTGTGTTCAAGTCACGTACAAACTAACTATACAGAACCCGCCGCGCTGCTGAGACGTGAGGGGGGGGGGGGGACAGACTGCACTAGTACTAGCGTGTAAGAAGTCAACTCGACTAGCTGTGTTCAAGTCACGTACAAACTAACTATACAGAACCCGTCGCGCTGCTGAGACGTGAGGGGGGGGGGGGGGACAGACTGCACTAGTACTAGCGTGTAAGAAGTCAACTCGACTAGCTGTGTTCAAGTCACGTACAAACTAACTATACAGAACCCGCCGCGCTGCTGAGACGTGAGGGGGGGGGGGACAGACTGCACTAGTACTAGCGTGTAAGAAGTCAACTCGACTAGCTGTGTTCAAGTCACGTACAAACTAACTATACAGAACCCGTCGCGCTGCTGAGACGTGAGGGGGGGGGGGGGGGGGACAGACTGCACTAGTACTAGCGTGTAAGAAGTCAACTCGACTAGCTGTGTTCAAGTCACGTACAAACTAACTATACAGAACCCGCCGCGCTGCTGAGACGTGAGGGGGGGGGGGACAGACTGCACTAGTACTAGCGTGAAGTCAACTCGACTAGCTGTGTTCAAGTCACGTACAAACTAACTATACAGAACCCGTCGCGCTGCTGAGACGTGAGGGGGGGGGGGGACAGACTGCACTAGTACTAGCGTGTAAGAAGTCAACTCGACTAGCTGTGTTCAAGTCACGTACAAACTAACTATACAGAACCCGCCGCGCTGCTGAGACGTGAGGGGGGAGGGGGCAGACTGCTCTAGTACTAGCGTGTATATTTAACTCAACTAGTTGAGGGGGGGGGGGCAGACTGCTCTAGTACTAGCGTGTATATTTAACTCAACTAGTTGAGGGGGGGGGGGGCAGACTGCTCTAGTACTAGCGTGTATATTTAACTCAACTAGTTGAGGGGGGGGGGGGGCAGACTGCTCTAGTACTAGCGTGTATATTTAACTCAACTAGTTGAGGGGGGGGGGGGGGCAGACTGCTCTAGTACTAGCGTGTATATTTAACTCAACTAGTTGAGGGGGGGGGGGGCAGACTGCTCTAGTACTAGCGTGTATATTTAACTCAACTAGTTGAGGGGGGGGGGCAGACTGCTCTAGTACTAGCGTGTATATTTAACTCAACTAGTTGAGGGGGGGGGGGGCAGACTGCTCTAGTACTAGCGTGTATATTTAACTCAACTAGTTGAGGGGGGGGGGGGGGGCAGACTGCTCTAGTACTAGCGTGTATATTTAACTCAACTAGTTGAGGGGGGGGGGGCAGACTGCTCTAGTACTAGCGTGTATATTTAACTCAACTAGTTGAGGGGGGGGGGCAGACTGCTCTAGTACTAGCGTGTATATTTAACTCAACTAGTTGAGGGGGGGGGGGGCAGACTGCTCTAGTACTAGCGTGTATATTTAACTCAACTAGTTGAGGGGGGGGGGGGCAGACTGCTCTAGTACTAGCGTGTATATTTAACTCAACTAGTTGAGGGGGGGGGGGGGGCAGACTGCTCTAGTACTAGCGTGTATATTTAACTCAACTAGTTGAGGGGGGGGGGCAGACTGCTCTAGTACTAGCGTGTATATTTAACTCAACTAGTTGAGGGGGGGGGGGCAGACTGCTCTAGTACTAGCGTGTATATTTAACTCAACTAGTTGAGGGGGGGGGGGGGGGCAGACTGCTCTAGTACTAGCGTGTATATTTAACTCAACTAGTTGAGGGGGGGGGGGCAGACTGCTCTAGTACTAGCGTGTATATTTAACTCAACTAGTTGAGGGGGGGGGGCAGACTGCTCTAGTACTAGCGTGTATATTTAACTCAACTAGTTGAGGGGGGGGGGGGGCAGACTGCTCTAGTACTAGCGTGTATATTTAACTCAACTAGTTGAGGGGGGGGGGCAGACTGCTCTAGTACTAGCGTGTATATTTAACTCAACTAGTTGAGGGGGGGGGGGCAGACTGCTCTAGTACTAGCGTGTATATTTAACTCAACTAGTTGAGGGGGGGGGGGGCAGACTGCTCTAGTACTAGCGTGTATATTTAACTCAACTAGTTGAGGGGGGGGGGGGCAGACTGCTCTAGTACTAGCGTGTATATTTAACTCAACTAGTTGAGGGGGGGGGGGGGCAGACTGCTCTAGTACTAGCGTGTATATTTAACTCAACTAGTTGAGGGGGGGGGGGCAGACTGCTCTAGTACTAGCGTGTATATTTAACTCAACTAGTTGAGGTCGCCGATGATCGTTCAATAACACTTGGGTTGTTAATTAAGTAAGTAGATATATAATATACGTATAATTAAGTAAGTAGATATATAATATACGTATAATAGTGCAGAAAGACTCGATCTCGACTCGTGCCAATCTCTCGATGATAATAATAGTATAATAGTCAGTAAGGTCGCGTATGTTGTACGAGTCGGGTACAGGAGGGCGCAGTGTTGCTCCCTGACGTACTGTACATATAGGTACAGTGGAGACCACATCAAGTTATACACTTGCAGTACGTACGACATTAGCCCCTATAGAGACTAATATAAGATAGGTACAAAGTCCACTGTGTCGTACTTGATGCAGTCTCCACTGTACAAGTGTCAGCTGTTGACGGTCCCTCTGATATGTTACGTACGACAAAGAATATATAAAATATTGTAATGTTACGTTTTAAATTATAAATTATTATTGCGAAATGTTTTATCGTTTTCAATAAAAAAAATGAAATGTTTGTGTATGTGTTTATTTTAAAGTAGTCCAGGGAAGAATAAAACCCAATCAGTAGATTTTATGGAATATATTCACATTGAAACGTAAAGATATCTATTTATAACAAAATACTATACTCTTATATCTAATTATCTATAAGTACATATAGCCGAACTATAAAATTTCAAAAACACTTAATCTACTTATAATACATAAAAACGCCCTGTTGAGAGTGTAATGACCTTGCCTATATACCTAATATATCTACCTATTAGGTGAAATTTATTGAACGTATGGGTGGTTCAGTAGGTGATAACAGACTACACGTGTGAAGTTTATTGAACGTATGGGTGGTTCAGTAGGTGATAACAGACTACACGTGTGAAGTTTATTGAACGTATGGGTGGTTCAGTAGGTGATAACAGACTACACGTGTGAAGTTTATTGAACGTATGGGTGGTTCAGTAGGTGATAACAGACTACACGTGTGAAGTTTATTGAACGTATGGGTGGTTCAGTAGGTGATAACAGACTACACGTGTGAAGTTTATTGAACGTATGGGTGGTTCAGTAGGTGATAACAGACTACACGTGTGAAGTTTATTGAACGTATGGGTGGTTCAGTAGGTGATAACAGACTACACGTGTGAAGTTTCAGATAGATCAGATAAAGTAATGACGCGTCACGTGTAATGCATTCAGGATACTGATGGGGCTGCCGCGTTACTGTAGTGCATCAGGCATGTTTGCTGAGGCTCGTACCCAGGATGTCTATGCCATAGTATGCAACAGAACTGCCTCGCTGACGCACAGGTCGCGCGGCAGCGTCAATGGTCTCCTGAACAATATTGCTAACAGGACTGATAGGTCAATCCTGAGACACTGGGTCTCAGTACATATGGACAGAGTCCATAACTAGTTTATGATAATATGTAGGTAGGTTATTTATACTAACATAGTTGATACGTTGTTTGTAGTACTAACACCTAGGCCTACTTCGAAATAAAAATATTTAATTTGAATGACGCGTCACGTGACATCTGTCTGATCAGATAAAGTAATGACGCGTCACGTGACATCTGTCTGATCAGATAAACTAATGACGCGTCACGTGACATCTGTCTGATCAGATAGAGTAATGACGGGTCACGTGACATCTGTCTGATCAGATAAAGTAATGACGCGTCACGTGACATCTGTCTGATCAGATAAACTAATGACGCGTCACGTGACATCTGTCTGATCAGATAAACTAATGACGCGTCACGTGACATCTGTCTGATCAGATAAAGTTATGACTATGACGCGTCACGTGACATCTGTCTGATCAGATAAAGTAATGACGTGTCACGTGACATATGTCTGATCAGATAAACTAATGACGCGTCACGTGACATCTGTCTGATCAGATAAACTAATGACGCGTCACGTGACATCTGTCTGATCCACCTTTAACTTCAGATATGTATTCTTATCACCTACTGACCCTCCCATAGAAATTCGAGCGGTTGATTAAATTTTACCTTATAAACAGTGATTGTCATACTGGAGACTTGGTTTGTGATCAAGAACAAAGCTCAATGATTATATTTTCGAAATCATAAAAAAAAAAAATATTTTTTTCATACAAACTGAACTAGTTCAAATACAATTCCTAGTACAGGCAGTACGGAAGCAACAATTTTTTTTTTTATTTGGCCTTAAGGGTCATTAAACATTGTTCCTGATCACTGACCAAGTCTCCAGTATGAATTCGGGCGGTTGAATAAATTTCACCTTATAACTCGGTGTGTGATGTATGGAGGATCCAACACAAGGTCACTATGATTAGTGCGGCCGAGATATGAGGATTCCAGAGCTCGGCGCCAGGTGTCACATGATTCCAGAGCTCGGCGCCAGGTGTCACATGATTCCAGAGCTCGGCGCCAGGTGTCACATGATTCCAGAGCTCGGCGCCAGGTGTCACATGATTCCAGAGCTCGGCGCCAGGTGTCACATGATTCCAGAGCTCGGCGCCAGGTGTCACATGATTCCAGAGCTCGGCGCCAGGTGTCACATGATTCCAGAGCTCGGCGCCAGGTGTCACATGATTCCAGAGCTCGGCGCCAGGTGTCACATGGAGGATCTCTCACCGAGGGTCTACGATCAATTAAATATATCAATCGAGGTCACCTCATTGTGTGGAATATAATGTACTCGTATTTATATATTATTTAACTACTTGTTTGTTTATAATACGTGAAGTAGTGAAGGAACACGTGACATAAATAGGTAACGCTTAATGAAACAATGTTCTACCGATCGTACTTAAACATATCAAAGCAATACTTATCCTACTATTTTCTATACCTATGTACAATTGTACAGCCGCCTGCAGTTTAAGCTCCTATTTTTAAACAAATTTAACGACTATGACGCCGCAAAAAGAACAGCAAACAGGGAGGGAGCCTGTCATGCTGGCGTCCGTACTGACATTACCTAGAATGTTGTATTGACTACTTTATAACTTTTTTTTTGCGCCCTTTGATAGTTGGTACCTGCGTGTGATCAATAGAGCATGTGACGTCATTAAATATCTATCTTCACCATACAAGACGCACTAACAGCGCTTTGACGACAACCTTTCGTGGTTGAGTAACAACATCTGATTCTATTTAGGCCTTTTATTTTTATTTTATTTCTTCCATGTAGAAGACACACAAGTAGATATAATATGAAAGTACTGTTAGATAAAACAAATGG
Organism: Ypsolopha sequella; assembly: GCA_934047225.1. Lineage (NCBI taxonomy): Eukaryota > Metazoa > Arthropoda > Insecta > Lepidoptera > Ypsolophidae > Ypsolopha > Ypsolopha sequella. Next base: position 30,198,812 of record OW203990.1, on the reverse strand, counting down.
ACTTTATCTACGATTTTCTCAAATATAACTTAAATACATGGCAAACATAAGATTTTGTTTTTGAAAAATTTACAAAGCAATTCAAAATAATTATAAAACCAAATAAGCATTCATACTAGTAGGTCGGCGAAAGTACAAAAAGACGCTTAAATAAGATTATGGCACGAGTCGTCTCGGATGTGGGTTTATATGGTTTCAGTGCGTTCAGTATGATCTGCAAAACGCAAATATACTAGATGACAAGCGCGCAGACTGTGGGCGTAGAAACTGTGGCGTCATAAAGATGGCGTACAACTTTTTTTTTTCTTTTATCCTATGTGTGGTATCGAATGAAGATCTTGGTGAGTATATTACAAATATATAACATACTATTACTACTTGGTCAAGCAAATTTTTAGAAAACTTCCAAAATGCCACAATTTAGAGTTGTTTTAAACTGCTGTAGTTTGAAAACCACTGTTTGGATTTCTAAATTATATGTTAAAAAAAATTTTTGTGCCGCCGTCTTTATGACGTCACTGTTTCTACTCCCACAGTCTGCGATCTTGTCATATCATATATTTGTATTCAGTCATACTGAATACATTGAAACCTCAATTTGCCGACGTACTACTTACACACACACATGTAATGTAACTCACACACTATTGTACATACACATGCCTTTGATAAAGAAAATAGTTTGGCGGCTCTCAGCCTTAAAAAAATACTGGAATTACACATTGTCAGTCGAGACTTGCTTGTCTCTAAGGAAAATATGCTCATAACGATCGCGGAGGTATGGAGGAGAAGTGGGACTCTTTAAAATGTTGAAAAGGCAACAGAGGATATGAACATACTGAAGCTGTTTAATGAGAAGCTATTTTAACTGTTCACGGTACTGAGATACATGATCATATTTTCTTAGTCCAAAGATAAACCTGATTCCCAGATTTTGTAAACGTTCAAGTTTACCAAGCAGCTCCTGACTGGCATCTAGGAAACAGACATCAGCGTAGTTGACGATCGGCAGAAGTAGAGATTGTGCCAGAGTAACTTTAGTTTCAAAAGGGAGAAATTTCTGGAGACGCTTAAGGGAATGAAATGTGGCAAAGACTTTCCTGCTGACCTCATAGGAAATACGAAAGTTGGTTGTGGACTAAAGACTCAAGAACTTTAGAAAGGATAGGAAGAATGGAAATTGGACGATACTTACTCAGAAAACGATGAAGGGTTTGTTGTCTTTGGAAGAGGGATGACATGTGCATTTTTCCAGGCTGCGGGGAATGTGCTGGTGACAAGGGAGCAGTTGATAACGTCAGCTAGGACAGGTAAAACTTCCTTTGAAGCAATAGAAAGAATTGCTCTCTTAACGTCACACTCAGAAACAGTCTTGAAGGTAAAATGATCTCAGTCTGGTTTGGGCTTATTACGAAGGTTTAGGAGAGTTTTGTTTTTTAATTTGTCTTCTAAGGAGACAGGTGGTTTAGAAAAATGCATGGATGGGTTTCGGATGATTTGCCAATTCCGAGCGTTTTTAAGAATTTCCAGACCTGAGCAGGGCTGTAATTATTGACAGATTTGTGAATATGGTCTTTGCGTTTCTACACATCTTTGTACAGCGATTGCGCAACAGTTTGTAATTTTCAAAATTAATTTCAATAGGACATTTTTTATAATTACGCTTGGCCTTGTCTCGCAACGCCATAGCATCTCGTATGTTCTGTGTGAGCCATGGAGCTGGCAGATGCTTGACTTTAATTCTTTTAATTGGTGCGTGTTTGTCAAATAAAGAAATAAGTATTTGATTAAAGTTATGCACCTTGGCATCTACAGTTTGAGAACATAGGTAAAACAGGAGTCCAGTCTATGGCCAATGCCTCCGCTCTAAGCGGATAATGTAGCCGATTCTGAAGGCTTTAGTTTTAGTTTTAGTGCTGTCAAACATAAAATAATTCCAAAGTAATTTAGATTCTGTTCCAAACTTTCAAGGACTATTTTGCAATTAATGAAATTTAGTTTTGACAGCACTAAAACTAAAATTAAAGCCTTTAGAATCGGCTATAATATCGTCTTTATTTCTAATATTTTCAACTAAAAATTTCACGAAAAATAAAAAGTATAACAATCGTTCATGAACCTCGGGGGCGTCGTTTCGATAATGCGGCTTGAAGGCCAATCAGGATAAAGGGGGCGTGGCTTGAGAAATAAGGTCGGGAATTGGGCCAATCGCAGCGCAGAATCACGGTGTTATAACATCGGATAAACAATCTAGGTACTTATAAAACTACTTTTGATGTTGCAATTGCCTTATTGCAGTATGGAAACAGATAAATATGTTAGTTACGTCCTACCAGACAGTATTATCGTATACAGGTCGGCTGAGGGACGCCTGGCCGCCTCGTTACAGGGAATATACAATGTGTACGACATTTCATTCAGTCTTCTCGCCGCGCCAGCACCACTGGTCTATATCTACCAACGATATTACATTACATTATAGTCGGGTTAATTCAAACCGTTGCGGGGCCGTAAGTAATGCACACCGAGCTAAAGAGGGAGATAATCGGCTATTCTCGGCTTCGTAGAGCATTGTCTCCACGGAACACTTTTACCAGGAGAAGAATGAAAACTCAGTAGAAAAAGAAAGCGACAATATTTCTTTACTGCTAGCGCCATCTAGGGAATGCCCATTATAAAACTTCATAGTTATCCACATATATATATATATATAGGTATACATATACATGTATTTATGAGCGGAATTCAAATATTGCTTGTTTGAACAGGGATCATTACTTAATCTATTATATTTTTCAATGCAAGTGCTCGTAAAGGCCCGCTTTTTAATCATCAAAACCGAACAGAAAGTCGATTATTTTGCCCTAGGGCTTTATTATTATTATTTTTTAATTTATTTACAATGGTTGGCTAACCTGCCGCCTTTCCTGTGTACCATAGATGTTATACTTTTTTTTTTCACTGTTTTACGGCTCTGGATACAGTCCTTTTGAGCCAAATATAATTTAAAGTTCAAAAGATTATATTTGTTTTCATTTCCTCACACTATGCATTGAAAAACGTAGTATGATACACGGGCGTAAGAGCAATAAATTACTCGGTTACGTTTAAAACTCGTAATTTATTCCTTTTCGCCCTAGTAGCATAAACTACTATTATGATCGTTCGGAACTTTTACTAAAGGTACAATTTCATATCTTTAACAAAGATTATTTTTAAAAGCGATCATAAAATACAATAAACTGAGTTTCTTAGAAACTTACATTGAAAAGCTTTAATTTACACTCCATGTTTATTATTAAGTTAAATTTTACATTTTTTTAAATTACATGTTTCAAATTGTGTGAAGACAGGTTATTCTGACAAATATCGTGGTAAATTGGAGACATTAATCATGGATTTAACAGATTTTTGGTGTAGCACCCTTAAGCCAACGCAGGCTGATACAATTTTAAATAGAATCACATCAAACATATTATTTAGAGTGCATTACAAGCCAGTGAAGTCAGTAAGATCAATTTGAAACAAATTCCAAGGAAGAAAAGTATTTTTCAAAAATTCCTGCAACCGTATTCGTATTCTTTGTACCTGGACAAGGAAATCAGTACAATGTTTCAAGTCGGGATCGGTGGCCAGTGTACGCCCGTACTTATTGTCTCCACGGAACACTTGTTGTCTCTGTCACTCAGTACAATGTTTCAAGTCGGGATCGGTGGCCAGTGTACGCCCGTACTTATTGTCTCCACGGAACACTTGTTGTCTCTGTCACTCAGTACAATGTTTCAAGTCGGGATCGGTGGCCAGTGTACGCCCGTACTTATTGTCTCCACGGAACACTTGTTGTCTCTGTCACTCAGTACAATGTTTCAAGCCGGGATCGGTGGCCAGTGTACGCCCGTACTTATTGTCTCCACGGAACACTTGTTGTCTCTGTCACTCAGTACAATGTTTCAAGTCGGGATCGGTGGCCAGTGTACGCCCGTACTTATTGTCTCCACGGAACACTTGTTGTCTCTGTCACTCAGTACAATGTTTCAAGCCGGGATCGGTGGCCAGTGTACGCCCGTACTTATTGTCTCCACGGAACACTTGTTGTCTCTGTCACTCAGTACAATGTTTCAAGTCGGGATCGGTGGCCAGTGTACGCCCGTACTTATTGTCTCCACGGAACACTTGTTGTCTCTGTCACTCAGTACAATGTTTCAAGCCGGGATCGGTGGCCAGTGTACGCCCGTACTTATTGTCTCCACGGAACACTTGTTGTCTCTGTCACTCAGTACAATGTTTCAAGTCGGGATCGGTGGCCAGTGTACGCCCGTACTTATTGTCTCCACGGAACACTTGTTGTCTCTGTCACTCAGTACAATGTTTTGTCGCTCGCGTCAGTCGTTGTATAACTTCGTTAGAGTGTGGTCGCGTCCACTTACAGAGTTATTGTAAATCCCCCAACATGAAATTATACAATGACATAAAAATAAAAAGAGGGAAATCTATACATATATGTAAGTATAGTTAGTGACGCGAAATTATTTACAATGGTTAAAAATATTTCGTAAAAGAAAGATTCATACATTTGAGGATGTTGGTGGAAGTATAATTTTTTCGTAATATATTTTCATTTTTGTTCTTTTTTTCAATCATGTTTCTAAAAAAATATTTTGGTGTATTTTATTCAAATATAAAAAAATCTTTCTTGTTTTCAGCTCCTAGTAGATACCGGGATGTTAGTGCTCCGTGCGATAGAGAAGAAGCCAAAACTAGTCGATTACAGCCGATGTATCTCCCTCTTTAGCTCGATGTGCATTATTTACGGCCGCGATGTGTATAGTAACTGTTAACACGGATCAGCAATTTTACATTGTCAGGATATACATCTACTATTTTAAAAATGCAAAGCAACCTTTGTCTGATTTGACAATCTACTTTCATAAAGTAGCAATCCATTTGACAATCTACTTTCATAAAGTAGCAATCCATTTGACAATCTACTTTCATAAAGTAGCAATCCATTTAATTAATAATAACTAATAGTAAAACCAGTCTTTACGTGTTAATGGTCAATTTGTAGTTCCACTACCTATATCTTTACGTGTTAATGGTCAATTTGTAGTTCCACTACCTATATCATTAAAGTTTCATCCGTTACTATCTATCTATACAGAATAGGAAAATGTGACAAACGATCTAGATCCATAATCATACTTGGTAGTTGGTAAGAGGTCAATCAGCAACAAGATGTAATTTGCTTGAAATTATTGATTTTTCTGCGTTCAAAATTTTTCGCATGCGCCGTAATTCAGGGAAGAAATGGGAAAGAAAATCCCTTGCAAAATCACTCTGATATTTCCGCAGCAAACTTTTTCGCACTTGCCAGAATCGCCATACCTAAAGACCAGTCGAAATATCTCGCTGATTTGCGACCAAAAATCTATGAATAGAGATCATTGGATTAGCATTATTTTGTTTTTAGACGGAGATAAGCAGTTTCTCGCCCGATATTTAAACCATGGAGATCATTTCCATACCACCGGAGCTGAAACTGGCCTCCTGACCCCTTCTTCTTTCTGATAGTCACATCAGATCTAAGTATATCTTGGCATAGTGGTATCTACGGAGTCGACAATCGAGCTATCATTATCGTGCTTATAAATATAAAATCTTTCCTGATGAACAAAATGGGGGACGAAAGGCTGATGGGGCTTGCTCTAATACTTATCAATTTATCTAGCACCTGAAGCCTTGGTTGCTGTACGTTTATTTGAGCTGTATGGTCAGTGAAGTATGTGGTATCTTTTAAAGATAGCAGTATATTCAGCGACCAGCCTCAACCGCTACACCACACTGTTGCGGCGGGCGGAGGCTGCCCTCCCTCCGCGCCTTCAGCTTTTTGTATACACTCAAGGGGTAGTACCAAGTCACAATTTAAGACTGTGTAGAGTATTCAGTTTTAGAGCTTTTAGTTACCTACCAGTACAGAGTCGCGCTTTGCCCTAAATAAGTTTTATGGGTTGTTCATTACTTGCAGAGCGGCGGCATTGCGTTTCGGTTCACCTATTAGTCCCTTTTCTGACAGATATTACTTGACCAAAAACAAACAAAATATCGATATCACGTTTCGTTTCATGTCATTTTACGTAACTAATTTAATTTTTTCAAAATTGAAAGAAAATTCGCATTTCTTAAAGAAAATAATTGTGCAGGGGGTTCGAGCTGGACCCCAAGAAAACACCCACGTTTATTTATCTCGAAAATTGCTGTCACATAAGATCCAACCCACGATTTCTTTCCCATTGAAATTTAAATTAAATGCCTAAAACATTTTGGAGTCGAAGTGTACACAATGTATGGACGGTAAAATTTTGAGAACAGTGGCATTGGAGTTAGCCGTTAGTGGAATAAGCCATTGCTAAATGAATGTCGTCGTCCCCCTGAACCAAAAGTCTGGCGCGTGGCGTTGTGCGTGGCGTTGTGCGTGGCAGCTCAAGTTATATTATATTGAATTGCGTTCACATTGCTGGCACAATGCGTCAATCTTGTTTATTTGTCCAAGGGTTTCATACAATAATTGGTGCTGCCACGCACACGCATTTGGTGGCAGCGATCTTTAAATTAATTCTATCTATCCTCTACGCACTTACAAAAATAGTATTATATTCTGTCTTTCATTCAATCAACAGTAACTGCAATCGCGAATCGAACCACACTTTCTATTAGATTTAATTCTAGCGTAACATCCAACGATATACTCAGATAGGTAGATATGTATATAAATACGCTGATGATATATTATAAATATTTTAGTACAACATTTCAACAATATAACGAGAGTTTATATTTAAGCCTCATTTACACAAGATAGCGATAGCGGTCATTCATCCCTTTGGTACTATCGTACTAAAGTAGCGGCCATATTAACTGGCTACCGCCATGCTACAACTAGAGGAACAAGTTCTCGTGTATGTCGTTAGATATAATATGTATGCAGCACGCTACAACAACAGGAACAAGTTCTCGTGTATGTCGTTAGATATAATATGTATGCAGCACGCTACAACAACAGGAACAAGTTCTCGTGTATGTCGTTAGATATAATATGTATGCAGCACGCTACAACAACAGGAACAAGTTCTCGTGTATGTCGTTAGATATAATATGTATGCAGCACGCTACAACAACAGGAACAAGTTCTCGTGTATGTCGTTAGATATAATATGTATGCAGCACGCTACAACAACAGGAACAAGTTCTCGTGTATGTCGTTAGATATAATATGTATGCAGCACGCTACAACAACAGGAACAAGTTCTCGTGTATGTCGTTAGATATAATATGTATGCAGCACGCTACAACAACATGAACAAGTTCTCGTGTATGTCGTTAGATATAATATGTATGCAGCACGCTACAACAACACGAACAAGTTCTCGTGTATGTCGTTAGATATGCAGCCTGCTGCATACATACCTTGACAGAAAGCAGACCATGAAACTTAAAATAGAAAAACACAATTGAAGATGACGTCACTATCATTTCTAAATGCAAAATTACATAGTCAAAATATTTTATGCCCATAGACAATAATTCGTCTATGTTTATGCCAAAGGTCTGAATTTAGGGTTTGCACTATTCGTTTAATTTTACTATTCGAATAAAATGAATACTTCTAGAGCCAAATATTCGAATATTCGGATATTCGAATATTTTTAAACATTGATTGAAAACAATACAATATCAATTCAAAACAAACAAAAGCAGCTAGACTGTGGTTTGGTTTGATTGCTGCATAATTTTATTCAAATAAAATCAAGTATTTTAATTATTTTTCTTGTTTGTGTTAACACAAGTTAACACAACACAGATGCGTGCGCGCTGTCGCTGGCCGCGTGACTGACTGAGTGAACGAACGAACGAGGCTGAACGAGTAAATGAACACAAGGTGGGGTGGGACTCAGGGGCAGAGTAAGAATAAGACCAAAAACAAAAACTTTATTATTATTCAACTATTCGAATAATTTAAATGAATTATTCGAATTTGAAATTGGAGCGGATATTCGAATAAAATGAATATTCGAATATTCGAATTGCAAACCCTAGGTCTGATACAACATGACAGTGAGTATAACATATCGGACATCTCGGTGATCGCCTCAAGTTTATTGAATGTGTTACCCGTAAATGGTCCATGTATACGATTTGCATACAAGAAGTATCGTCATGATTCTATCGAATGCATTTTTCATATTAATTTATCTGTCAGGTTATGCTTTTAGGGTTCCCTACTCAGAAAAGAAATAACAGAACCTTATGGGGTGACTGTGCGTTCATCTGTCTGTTGATCAACTTGTAATGTAGAATGATACTTATAGTTAGGGAGGCGAGGTAGCTAAATGGCGTAATTCAACGGCGCCGTCGAGACGTATCAAAATCGAAAGATAAAATAATTTCGAAAAGAAAAGCTCGTATGGTAAAAACCATTTTAGCGGTGGGTTTGGCGTGTACGGTTTTTCAAAAATGTTAAAAAAAACAGTTACTTGGGCATTCTCGAGCGCGTCAGATATTCATACTACGTATGCCCCAAGTGCCTCTGATAACAACGGTATACTAATCTGCCGGTTTGCGTGGTGGGGGTAGGCATATAAAGTGGTCAAAAATGCAAAAAAAAAAAATTTACTCGAGCGCGTCTGATTTTCGGAAGGGGTGCTAAGTAGGCCCCAAGGAAGCTCCCTTTAAAAAAACTGACGATTTCGGCGTGACGATAAGTTACGATGAATTTTTGAAAATGCAAAAAAAAAAAGTTTTTTTGAAATATTCGAGCGCGTCAGATTTTCATAGGGGAGGTTTATCACGATATCCTGAAAGCATATTTTCTTAATCTGACAAAAATGTTGGTGGGTTTTCTTAATCTAACCGAAAAAGGTTTTTTGGTTTCTTTTTTTTTCCTTTTTTTTTCTTTTTTTTCGAAAATTTTTTTCTATTTAGAAAAAAAAAATTTGAGATATAATAAAAGTCACATAATTTAATCATCGTTATTTCATATCAATTTTTTTTAACACCTGTTTTCGAGATATACTCAAAAACCGGGAGTTTGAGTTTTTATGATGCTTCAAGTCAAAAAGTTTTAACTTTGGACAAAAATGTAAAGAGACCTTTTTTGTGTAAAATAAAATTACCTTTTTTGTTTATTTAAACTTTTTTTTTGTAAAATGTATCGTTCGCGACTTATATGCCGCAACGCGTTTTTCGGAAGACGAAATGGCTCCTCCACACTTCTGGTCATGCGGAAACCGGCAGATTTTGTATTTTTAGTAAGTTTTAGATTATATTCTTCAAAATAAAAAAAAATAAAATCGCGCTCGAGAATGCCGGATTAACGTTTTTTTTTTACAAGTTCGCGACCCTATAACTTGGCGGCGTCAAGGACTTATCGTCAGATTAGTTAAATTTAGTATTAAAACACTAAAATCAACCCCCAATATCTTAATCTGACGCGCTCGAGTATTTCAGACTATCGATTTTTTTTTACTAATCTGATCGTCTATCCTAGGCGCGCGTCACTACATATAGAGCTAAATACTTTACAAGGTTGTTCTATTAGGTCTAAGGTATCTCTCATATCTTAAACTGCCACGCTCGAGTATTACCGAAAATTCCCCTATTCGCCTCCCTAACTATTATAAATGTTACTGATCTACACTTGGTTTAAGGGTTTATTCTTTTGCCCACAAGCTCGATTGCGTGACCTTATATTTTTTTTGTTTATGGAGATAAATCTGCTTGATCTTTGGCAGTTATTTATGCTATGTAACGATTTCTTCTACATTCGTCCACATCTTCCGCGTATACACAGGCTTCACTATTCTGCACTTGTCCACATCTCTCACGTATACACAGGCTTCACTCTTCTGCACTTGTCCACATCTCTCACGTATACACAGGCTTCACTCTTCTGCACTTGTCCACATCTCTCACGTATACACAGGCTTCACTCTTCTGCACTTGTCCAAATCTCTCACGTATACACAGGCTTCACTCTTCTGCACTTGTCCACATCTCTCACGTATACACAGGCTTCACTCTTCTGCACTTGTCCACATCTCTCACGTATACACAGGCTTCACTCTTCTGCACTTGTCCAAATCTCTCACGTATACACAGGCTTCACTCTTCTGCACTTGTCCAAATCTCTCACGTATACACAGGCTTCACTCTTCTGCACTTGTCCACATCTCTCACGTATACACAGGCTTCACTCTTCTGCACTTGTCCACATCTCTCACGTATACACAGGCTTCACTCTTCTGCACTTGTCCAAATCTCTCACGTATACACAGGCTTCACTCTTCTGCACTTGTCCACATCTCTCACGTATACACAGACTTCACTCTTCTGCACTTGTCCACATCTCTCACGTATACACAGGCTTCACTCTTCTGCATTCGTCCACATCTCCCGCGTATACAAGGGCTACACTCTTCTGCACTTGTCCACATCTCTCACGTATACACAGGCTTCACTCTTCTGCACTTGTCCAAATCTCTCACGTATACACAGGCTTCACTCTTCTGCACTTGTCCACATCTCTCACGTATACACAGGCTTCACTCTTCTGCATTCGTCCACATCTCCCGCGTATACAAGGGCTACACTCTTCTGCACTTGTCCACATCTCTCACGTGTACACAGGCTTCACTCTTCTGCACTTGTCCAAATCTCTCACGTATAAACAGGCTTCACTCTTCTGCATTCGTCCACATCTCCCGCGTATACAAGGGCTACACTCTTCTGCACTTGTCCACATCTCTCACGTATACACAGGCTTCACTCTTCTGCATTCGTCCACATCTCCCGCGTATACAAGGGCTACACTCTTCTGCATTCGTCCACATCTCTCACGTATACACGGGCTACACTCTTCTGCATTCGTCCACATCTCTCACGTATAAACAGGCTTCACTCTTCTGCATTCGTCCACATCTCTCACGTATAAACAGGCTTCACTCCTCTGCATTCGTCCACATCTCCCGGGTATACATGGGCTACACTCTTCTGCATTCGTCCACATGTCCCACGTATACACGGGCTACACTCTTCTGCATTCGTCCACATCTCCCACGTATACACATGCTTCACTCTTCTACATTCGTCTACATCTCATGCGTATACACAGGCTTCACACTTCTGTATTCGTCCACATCTTCCACATATACACAGGCTTCACTCTTCTACATTCATTTACATCTCTTGCGTATAAACAGGCTTTACACGTCCGTCCACATCTGTATATACACTCAGCCTTCACTCTTCCTTTCTCCACTTCAATATTGGAATATAATTCACGCTACATCTAACTCAAGTTGTTGCCCACGATAGATCTCTACTTACCAGTCCAAATTTCCCGCCATCTTTTGCCTTCATCCCCCCTCCTAGTTCCCCTTCCGTAAGTTCAGGTCTACTCGAGGGAGAAAGAGGTTCCTCCCCTCTTTCCGCCGCGCTTTTTCACAAAAACTTATCCTTGAAACTTGAAATTAAGATATTTCCAGAATCCTTTAAAGTAAAGTTTAAATGTTGGCTGGGTTTACCTTCTATATTATGTAGTGTAGTTTAAATGTTGGCTGGGTTTACCTTCTATATTATGTAGTGTAGTTTAAATGTTGGCTGGGTTTACCTTCTATATTATGTAGTGTAGTGTATAACTATTATTGTACCTGAGGAGCAGTTTCACAGCCGGATTGTGAAAAACCCGTCTTTTTCTAATTATTCGATACAGAACACTTAAATTTAAAATTCACTCAATAGTCATTCAACAAAACCTTATTAACTATATTATTATATTGTGTATGCTGCCATCACAAAGTTTCCATTGGTTTCTGTAAATTTGGATTTGAATTTTTTTTTAATGTAATTCCAAATATAAATACTTTTGCGTCAGGCTTATAATAAGTATAAGAACATGGTCCCTTTTGATCTAAAAAGACTGTAGAGTTTTTTTAAATTTGTTTTTGTCGCAACCAACGAACATAGGTAAACATTTAATTGTTGGTATAAGAGTCATGCATAAGTCATTACGCGAGGTCCTTAAGTCGAAGGACCAAACAACTTAATCCTTTTATGAGTAACACACTCAGTCTCACCTTATTCTAACACCTCGTAACAAGATATTGTCAAGCTCCCTACTTACATGAAGAATATATTTTTGTTTGTGAGTGTGTAACGAGTTGTACACTTAAGGACGTACAGTGGAGATCACATCAAGCTATACACTTGCAATACTAAATTAGTCCCTAAGTCCAATGTGTAAAGGTTAACGTGATCTCCACTGTACACTTGGAAGTAAGCAGCTCAAGGGTCACCTTGAGACGATAAAGAGATTTACCGAATAATGTAAAGCTGCCTCTTTTTCCCATGAATTACTTATCAAAAGGTAAATGAAAATATAAGGTAAATGAAGGGTACATCTCAGCTGCATGTCACTGTGTGGAGCAGGCGTGGGGGGCGCGCCCTGCTGGCCCCGCCCCCGCCCCTGCCCCATCACTTGATGGCGGCGAAGCGCGCGCGCAGGCGGCGCAGCGACGCCCACGACTCCGTCTGCAACAACATCGCTGCTTAGCTTCATTAGATCCGCTCAGTGGCGCCGCCAGGTGTAGCGTGGTCGGTGCGCGGCGCTCACCTCGGAAGACAGGTCGGGCTTGACGGACTCGTTGTCGAGGTGCGGCGCGTTGTCGTTCTCCACATCGGATGTGTCGCCGCCGGGACAAACGCCTACACACACAAACATAGTTAGCAAGCGGGGAGAGGCGGGGGCACGAGGGAGGGTGGGGTGCATTCACCTGTTTGATTGTTGCCGTTGTCGTCCCGTGGCGAGCTGCCGGAGCTGTCCCAGCGCGACCCCGGCCCCGACCCTGCACACACACACACATACAATAACCAGCGTGTTGTCAGCTACTAAGTACAGGTACGTAGGGAGGCGAGTGTATACCGGTACTGTCGGTGTGGTCCCTCGTGTCGGTCTCCGGCTCCGAGTCCAGCTCCAGCGAGGAGGGTGACGACGCATATTCGGACCCGTCCTCCCCCTCGTCCTCCACCTCGTCCTCCACCGACACGTCCGCCGAGTGATCCATCGCCTCCTGCACATGACATAGACCAGAGGTTATTCAACAAAACCTTAATACCTATGTATTGTGTGTGCTGCCATCGCAAAGTTTCCAGTAGTTTCTGTAAATTAGAAATTCAAAAATGAAGAATTAAATTTTTTTTTAATTCTAATTTACAGAAACCAATGGAAACTTTACGATAGCAGCACATATAGAAACAATACATATAGCTGGGTCCGTTAGCTCAATCAGTTTAGTTTTTCGGAAGAAAGGATGCCACTTGCCACAATTGTTTATTGGACCAATATCTACCGATAAAGATCGGTAGCCTTCGGGAGCCTCTTCAATTTGGGGGGGGAAGGATGATCAAAGATGCACTGCGCCAAGCGTCATTTAAAAAAATTAAACTGTCTGAGTTTGTCAACTACATCAAGATGGGTGTCTTTTTCAGGTAAATTAAGGACGTAGAATTCATTTCTGGCATAAAAAAATGTGATATTTTAAGTAGTTTCTTGAAAATTTTTACATAGATTAAAATTTTATGAAATACTTTTTAATTTCAGGCGCCACCAAAAAAAAACCTTAGGTTTTTTTAAGTAACAAAAAATACGTTACGAAAGCCTATTTTATGCAGATAAATAAAAATATAAATTTTATTGGATTTTTAAAGGAAAAAACCATCAAAAAAATAAAACAATGTCGGTGAGCTCTTATTTTACTACTACTTATTAACTAACCTGATAAAAGTATATTTATGTATAGTGTATTTATAAAAGTATATATATGCATAAAAACTATAAACACGTAAAAAATGCTTTTCTATGGTTCTAAAAGAGTATTAACTATTTAATTATCATTTTCATTTTTTGTAGCTTCTACCGCAGTGGTACAATTCGGTATATGTTAAATTTATTTTAGCACAGTTGCATCTTTTTTGCATCCTACTTTGCATTGACACCTTGTTATTTCGAGGCAAATGCTGTCCGCAGCTGGGTTGTCAGACCAGTGGGGTATCTATTGGCTAATTTTCTGCTTCCAGCCCCAATCGGGGGGACTAGGCAGAATTTGTTGTAGCACTAAAGCCTGGCCCCACTCATGAAGGGCCGCTTCTGTTGGTGGTAAATTTTCAATTTGCCGATCTGTTTTTGTAAAAAGATATTTACGGCAATGATTGATAGTCGTGCAGGGACAGGGACTTGATCTGAAAAAGTTCATGTAATATGAATTTTTGCTACGATGAAATTTAACTTTATATTAATGTTTTAGTTAGTACTCTGTAATTGGCTAGCATACCTATCAAACATGGCTATGACAAACTTATGTAGCACAATCTCTGCCTCATTTATATTGCCATCTTTAAGATCCTTGAACCCTTTAGTGGCAAAAGAGAATGAATTCCATGCTTCAAAAGCACTTTTCTTTCCCCTGCCGTTAAAAGACGATACGGTATCGCATCCACTAAGTTCGTGGAACACAGGTAAGACCTCCGCCCTTTCAGGACCTTTAAACAAAATAAATTGTCTTATGCACACTCACGCTATTAAACTGATTATTTATATAATATACATTCTTGACTATTAAAAGAAACGCTCATACCTAGAGCTGATTCAATCTAGAGGCATGCCAAGGAATTGTGGTTTTTCCCCGTTACCACATGAACCCATAATACCTCTAATCTTGGCAATTTCAGTACACATGCCAGAGCGATAACTACCACATCGGTGTTTGCTGTGCATTAACTTCGTATGACCCTGGTCTACTGTATCCGCCAAGTGAACCATCATTTGCGTGTCAGACGCTTCAAGTTAAATGGCTCCAATTTTGGCAGTTCACGAGCAACATTGGAAAGAACAGATTACCCTTCGCTACATAAATTTCTTTATTGATGGGCAAGTCCATCGGGTGATATTTGGACGACAGGAGTCCAAACAGCTCTTATTTATTCGTGTTATCCTGGAGAAAATATTACGCGCAGTTTGCCAGGGAGTTCATGAGTGGGGCCAGGCTTTAGTGCTGCAACAAATTCTGCCTAGTCCCCCCGATTGGGGCTGGAAGCAGAAAAATAGCCAATAGATACCCCACTGGTCTGAAAACCCAGCTGCGGACAGCATTTGCCTTGAGATAACAAGGTGTCAATGCAAAGTAGGATGCAAAAAAGTTGCAACTGTGCTAAAATAAATTTAACCCCCACTTCATTCTGGACTCATCTGGGTCTAGAATCCCTTCAAATACCAAAAGTCTAGCGTGCAGCCACCGTGCCACGAGTATCTACGTTTCATTAACCCCTTTTTCTAACCCAAACAACTGCAATATTATATTTTACACACACACCCACACACTTTACTATGTTCATCTATTTTATCTAATTAAAAATATAACGTCGCGCGCAACTTACGAAGCTTCGAAAGTGTTATTCGTTAAACGTCTTACGGAATGTCGAATCAAAAGTGGTTTTACATAGTGATTTAGTCATTAATGTGTTTCGTTTTTCCTTGGATTTTCAATGGCAATAATAGCCTTGAACTATAGCTGAGTTCCAGAATACAGCTAAGTCGTATCATTTAACAAATACCTAGTACATTGGTTTTTCTTGAATACTTTATTTTCCTTTGTTGAATTATGATATACATTGTTTTGAGCATAACCGTTTTGTAACATAACGTAGTTTCCTAATCTACTAGACGATCACACAAATAAATCACGGCCAATGATTTAATTTGTAATTAATAAATCGATGTACTCCTCAAGTATGTCATAATAACGTAGGAGACGTAGAGAGGTATATATGCATTACTATAACCTCATTCTACGGATGGTACCGCTTCCAGCGGTCATCTTTTAATTATTAAATAAAATAAATACTAAGTACTGTAAGTACATATGACTGTACATAACACATATGTATATACATCTGTAAGCAGGATATTTATTTCTTTTACAGAAGATAGGACTAGTCCAGAACCTATTTGTTAAAGATTGGTACTCGTGACCAGCCCCCCTATTCTGTATCTTTAGTTGCCAACTGCACGAGGTGCCTATCATCAAAAACATAGCTAAAAACTGAAATTTCAAAATTGCCTTTAGTGGGTATTGAACTATTAACAATCTGTGTCGTCACTTCAAGTGCGAAAATATCCTTAGGACATCAGAATTCGATAGTATATCTATGTTTTTGATGATAGACACCCAGTCCAGAAGGCAACTAGAGATACACAATAGGCCCGCAGGAACACAATTGTCTTCTTACAGCAGTACTTATATTTTGGAACCATAGAAAAGCATTTTTACGTGTTTATAGTTTTTATGCATATATATACTTTTATAAATACACTATACATAAATATACTTTTATCAGGTTAGTTAATAAGTAGTAGTAAAATAAGAGCTCACCGACATTGTTTTATTTTTTTTGATGGTTTTTTCCTTTAAAAATCCAATAAAACTTATATTTTTATTTATCTGCATAAAATAGGCTTTCGTAACGTATTTTTTGTTACTTAAAAAAACCTGAGGTTTTTTTTTGGTGGCGCCTGAAAGTAAAAAGTATTTCATAAAATTTTAATCTATGTAAAAATTTTCAAGAAACTACTAAAAATATCACAATTTTTTATGCCAGAAATGAATTCTACGTCCTTAATTTACCTGAAAAAGACACCCATCTTGATGTAGTTGACAAACTCAGACAGTTTAATTTTTTTAAATGACGCTTGGCGCAGTGCATCTTTGAACCCCCTTCCCCCCCCAAATTGAAGAGGCTCCCGAAGGCTACTGATCTTTATCGGTAGATATTGGTCCAATAAACAATTGTGGCAAGTGGCATCCTTTCTTCCGGAAAACTAAACTGATGCCTTTTTTGGGGTCTAACAGTCTAAGCTAATAGGTAATAAGGTTTTGCTGAATAACTTTTTAGTGACTTTTGAATTAAAGTGTTCTGTTTCGATTAATAGGAATAAACTTAACAAAAAAATAGTAACCGACTTCAATAGTAACAGCAGTCATTCACTAAAAAGTTAATAATAAAGAATTAAGAAAAGACCGACGGTCGGCATATTTCCTACGATATAGCAACATAAAAACCAATATAAGAACGCCGAATTCTAGACAACATAACGTTTCAGGAAGAAAGAAGTCGGCAAAAGTGTTGCTTCGGTACCATCGGTCTTTTCTTAATTTGAATTACTGCTGTTACTATTGAAGTCGGTTACTATTTTTTTGTTAAAAGTTTATTTTATTTCACATTTTTTAGTGTTGCTGGGTTAAATTGTGAAGTATGGGTAGTTAACGAAGTTCAAGTGAGTATAAGTAGCTATGTTTGAGTAGCTTCCTGCTATCAGCACCCTAACACAACATGATTACCGCAATCTCGAGTTGTGTGGAGTTCTACGGTGATGAAGCCAAGATCGAAGTCCCCCCCATACCCCCTGCCCCAAATTTACAAGTCTGGATACTAAGTTCTTACCAAAATTTCGTGAAATACCATTGAGAAATTGCCAAAATAAAATAGTTCGTACAGGAAAAACGGCCAGGCAGACTTAAGGTAAACTAGGGGATTTCATAACAGGTTGGTCAAGGCCACAATAATTCATTGGCTGCATGCTGGATAAAAACTACGGTCTGTACTTAGAGCGGCATCGCAGCCGGATTGTGAAAAACACGCCTTTTTAACAGACTTCAAAAAAAGAGGAGGTTCTCAATTCGACCGTTTTTTTTTTTTTTCTTTGTTTCTCCTGATAATTGTAATAAAATGGTGAAAGTGCATAGATAATAGTGAAGCGTTATAATGTAGACTTCAAGTTTATAAGTTGAGGATGAAGACCACGCGTAGAACACTTCCCGGGCGCGGCCACTAGAGGCGCTACAGCCGCGCGACGCAGCCGTAGTTCCGGACTTTTACCGCGAGAGGCGCACTTGCAGCGCGAGACGCATCCACCGCCAACCGGCCTCTGTGGTATGAGGAGGTCTCCCCGCGATGGGCGGCAACACGGCAGCGGCGAGTTTGATAAAACCGAGCGACACAGCTCAGTCAGAGAATATAAAGTCTCAGTCGAGAGCACGACCACCGGAGCACCAGCTGAACCCACAGCAGAGGCCCACCAGAGCAGGACGAGGAGGAGGAGTTCTACACACTCCTCGAAGCCCTCACCAGAAACCCGGTGTACAACAGAAAAGTCCACGGAACGCAAGCGGCTGGGCTCGTCGCAGCTCCTCTACCAGAGTCGAGCGCCGGCCCGAGCCAAACAACAGAGCGTCCCGGCGCTCAACCCCACTGACCTGCCCATAGCCATGGGCAGCGGTAGCTACCTCAGTCAGGGGGCCGCAGCGCCGATACTGAGTCCCCACTGGGGGCGTGTGAGAAGACTTCATGTGTGTGTCGAGAGTAGTCTTCGATTGTTCAGGGTGCCTGGTGGACAGGGGCGTATGGGGAAACCGAGTCGCCCTCTGACCACTCTTTTAAAAGGCATCTCTAGTAGCCCAAGTTTGGATTTAGTCTCCGGGCAGCATTACAATTCGGCAGAATCCCTGGAAAAGCGGTTTCATGGCTGGTGAGAAAAGTTAAAATCCCAGTAGAAAACACTTAGGTGAATTCAGAAAAGCCATGCGAGTAAAGTTAAAGTAAAGTGCTAAAAACTTTGTGTTCAGTCGAATCAAGTGTGTCAGAGACTTAGAATAATTCCGAGTAAGATTTATAAGAGATAGTTCCTTTTCAAAAGACTTGTAAAATTTAATGTTTATGTTAGTACGGAATTGAAGACATTATAAAATAAACTTTTAACAAAAAAATAGCAACCGACTTCAATAGTAACAGCAGTCATTCACTAAAAAGGTAATAATAATTCTATAAAGACCGATGGTACCGAAGCAACACTTTTGCCGACTTCTTTCTTCCTGAAACGTTGTGTTATCTAGAAGTCGGCGTTCTTATATTGGTTTCTATGTTGCTATATCGTAGGAAATACGCCGACTTCTAGATAACATAATGTTTCAGGAAGAAAGAAGTCGGCAAAAGTGTTGCTTCGGTACCATCGGTCTTTATAGAATTATTATTACCTTTTTAGTGAATGACTGCTGTTACTATTGAAGTCGGTTGCTATTTTTTTGTTAAAAGTTTATTTTATTTCACATTTTTTAGTGTTGCTGGGTTAAATTGTGAGGTATAGGTAGTTCTTGCAAACGTGGTGTTAATATGAAACGAAGTTCAAGTGAGTATAAGTAGCCATGTTTGAGTAGCTTCCTGCTATCAGCACCCTAACACAACATGATTACCGCAATCTCGAGTTATGTGCTGTCATCCGTTGAAGAGTTCTACGGTGATGAAGCCAAGATCGAGATTCAGGTGTGTACACTGGCAATTTTCAGCAATGCCCTGCAATGAGCACCCTAACACAAACTGGTTG
Source organism: Ypsolopha sequella (assembly GCA_934047225.1). Taxonomy (NCBI): domain Eukaryota; kingdom Metazoa; phylum Arthropoda; class Insecta; order Lepidoptera; family Ypsolophidae; genus Ypsolopha; species Ypsolopha sequella. The sequence continues at coordinate 30,179,326 of OW203990.1, read as the reverse complement.
CCGCAATCTAAAGTTATGTGCTGTCATCCGTTGAGGAGTTTTATGGTGATGAAGCCAGGATCGAAGGTCAGGTGGGTATTCTGATAATCTCCAAGTAATACACTTGAATCAGCACCCTAACGCAGTGATTGCCGCAATCTCGAGTTATGTGCTCTGATCCGTTGAAGAGTTCTATGGTGAATATGTTGATGAAGCCAGGATCGAAGGTCAGGTGGAAGAATGTCGATTTTCAAGTAATACCTTGTAATCAGCACCCAAGTACATAGCGATTGCCTCAATTTTGAGAGATATGCTGTCATTTTCTGAGGAGTTCCACTGCCTATCTCTGAAGATCTTCATCAGATCATGACCAAACCCAAAATGGGACCTACCTGGAAGTATACTCTTTGAAACAAAAAAATAATTGTTCAAATCGGTTGGGAAATGACAGAGTTATGGAGTAACAACGCCAAAAAAAAAAAAAAAAAAATTAATAAAAAAAAACATACAGTCGAATTGAGAACCGCCTCCTTTTTGAAGTCGGTTAAAAATATGTTTCTTTCCAGTACTTAGAAGTTTGATACAGTAACTGTAGGATGTGGTCAACTTTGTAAAATCTTAAACTAATAGTTTGGTAATTTATGTGTATAAATCTTCGGGCGCTTGGGGGTTCCGAGTCGCCTGCCGTGAAGATTTATACTGTGTCGTAATTAGATCAGAAAAGTAAAGTTACTATTAGCGTGTGTTCTAGGCAAGGGCTTACTGACCAGGCGTTCTATTCAGGCCGGAGAACTTACTAAAGACTTAGGGCGAGTGGGGGTTCCGCGTCGCCCAGATACAAGTCTGAAGTCTGTTCCCTTACCTGCGTATATCCACCACCAGTAAAGTCTCCGTCTAGATTCGGTAGCAGTTTTAATTCAAAGACCCACACAGCGTAAAGATATGTATAAAAGTTTGTAAATAAAGTAACTATAAAATATATATTGTTTTGTTCAATCGGGTTGTTTATTTTATAATATAAGTCTTCCCATAACGAAACACATAAATCTCCAGTCCCATAAGGAAACTTAGGACGAGACAACATTTATTTCTAGTAACGAGGTGATCAGGAACCTTTAGCCGGGCATCCGGAAGATCACTTCATTACAATAATGGTACATACTCCGATTAATTAAATATATAATTTCATATATATATTTTTTAGAACACCAATTTTATATGTAAGGACCTAATACATACACTGTTGGAGGGCACGTGTAGTTGCTCGTTGTCGTGTTCGCCCGCGCTGTGCTCAGTGTGCTCCGCCTCGCCCTCTGTGGACACGAGATGTTGACACATGAGTGACACACACACCCTTTTTCCTCTCACATACACACACATCTCACGCACACACCCTCTCTCATAGAAACACAGACACCTCCACTCACACAATAAGACACTAACTGTAATACTTGTTTATCTCTAACTTGAAGGATGGATTATGGTAACTTTATGGATTTGAAGGAGCGAAGTCTTTTGGAACAAGTAATTCTATACTTAAAAGAAGGCCCCAGCAATGTTCTGAGGCCCCAGCATTGTAATTTAATAATAATAACTGGTCCTTGAATAAACATATTTTCATTTTCATTTCACTGTAAACGAAACATCTACAAGTTGTTTATGGTTCTGCAAAAAAAAACATTCCGTCATGTTATCATCAACGGCAGATCCAGGGGGGGTCATGGGGGTCACGACCCCCCCCCCCCCCCCTTGGGCCTAGTTAATTTTTAGGGTTCCGTGCCCAAAGAGTAACAAGAGTAATAATACTCTTTATTGTGCACCATATACAAGAAAACTTAAAATAGAAAAACAAGATAAAGATAGATAACAATTGGCGGTCTTATCGCTAAAAGCGATTTCTTCCAGACAACCTTTGGGTGGTAATGAAGCCAAGAATATATATCGTAAAGGTGTTGTACATCAAAATAAATAATAGACAATTTAATAAGTGTTTACTTATTATATTATAACACGTACTAATGCTTAAATATTGTGAAACATGAAATAAACTAATATATTATAAATCCAGAAATAACGTAGAGAACCAGTTAATAAATAATAATAATAGTAGCAGAGGTAGATAGATTATAAAAAAGATTACAAACAAAGAAAATTATCCTTTACTAATCCTTTGAAGACAGGTAACGAAGGAACACGCCTGATGGCTATGGGCAGGTCATTCCACAACCTGACTGACTCAACAGCAAAGGAGTTACCATAAACATTGGAAGAGTGAGCTGGAGTTACTAACAGCAAATTTTCAGAGGAACGTAGAGTACGATCATGAGTGGCGTGGAGTAATTTGAAAGAATAATTAAGATATTTTGGAGTCGAAGGATTGAACAGTATACTATAGAGAAGGGAAAGGATGTGGGCGTCCCGACGAAGGTGAATTGGCAGCCACTTTAACCGTGACCTATATTCAGATACGTGATCGAATTTGCGAAGACCGAAAATAAACCTAATAGCAAAGTTTTGGAGGCGCTCAAGCTTATTCAACTTTTCTGAAGTTAAATCAAGATAGCAGACATCCGCATAGTCAAGGATGGGTAAGAGAAGGGATGTAGCAAGCGCAATTTTGGTAGTTGTTGGGAGGAAATTCCTGAGTCTTCTCAGCGACCCTGCAGAAGCAAACATCCTCTGCCTAACATGTTCCATTTGGGCACCCATGATAAAGTTGTATCGATAAATACACCCAAGTTTTTCACTTTGTTACTGTAAGGAATTTGTATTCCATTAAATATTATAGGAGATAACTTTCAAATTCAACTCGTGCTATGAAATATGGACTACCAACTATTATCACCTGTGTTTTGGTGGGATTGATTTGGAGTCCATAACGCAAGCTCCATTTATATATATGCGCAAGACCTGTGTTAGTTTTGGAGATAGCGCTTGGCAAATCATCCAGTTTCTCATGCGTTAAAAAAAATTAGATCAGAGATGCTGTTAATGAAGACAGCAAAAAGAAGAGGAGATAAAACGCCACCCTGTGGAACACCGGCAGTAGTATTGCACCACTTGTATAGCGAATCATCTATACGAATGCGCTGCCGGCGTCCAAGTAGATAACTACGAAACCAGTCGATTACCGTTGGAGATATGTTAAGAGAACACTAAATTCCCAGAAGGATCTCGAAGTTGACGGTATTGAAAGCATTGCTAAAGTCTAGCAATGTCAGAACCGTGAGCTTACCTGAATCCATGCCCAACCTGATATCATCAGTACCTAATCTTCACCAAGGCCGTAGTGGTACTATGGCTAGGGCGAAAACCAGACTGTAGTGGATTAAGGAGTTGGTATTGGGATAGGAATACACAAAGCTGATGATGAACAAGACGTTCCAGGACTTTAGAAAGGAATGGGAGTATACCTATAGATATGGGACGGTATTCAGAGAAAGTGACCGAGTTGGATTTTTTCGGTAAAGGAATTATCTGTGCATCTTTCTAAATAGTTGGAAAGATGCCAGAGGAAACGGATTTGTTAAGTATAATAGTATTATGGGAGTAAGGATGTCAAGAATAGGAAGAATCATGTTGCGGTTGACACAGTCAGTACCTACTGCATTATCGACATAATTTGTTTCTTAACATCACAATCGGTAAATTGACTAAAATTAAAAGGAGAATGGTCGGGTGTAGGCAGAGGAGAAAGCGTTCAAACTTAAATCTTGTGGAATATCTTATGGTATCTAGTCGGGATTTACCAACACCCAAAGAGCTATAAAACGTCCAAACCTTGGCTGGTAACCAACAGGACCCTATTACTAAGACTCCGCTGTCCGTCTGTCAGTCCGTCTGTCTGTTTGTCCGTCTGTCACTAGGCTGAATCTCATGAACAGTGATAGTTAGACTTGAAATTTTCACAGATGATGTATTTCTGTTGCCGCTATAACAACAAATACTAAAAAACAGAATAAAATAAATATTTAAGCGGGCTCCCATACAACAGACATGTTTTTTTGCCGTTTTTATAGATAATGGTATGGAACCCTTCGGGCGCGAGTCCGACTCGCACTTGGCCGGTTTTTTTTCTATACAGATACACAAAATTTACCTAAAATTGTACAAAATTTTAATTATACACATGCTGGTGCTAGAGCTTCCGGGGTTAAACTACAATGAATGGTTTGACAGGTTCTGACAGCTTCTTAGGGTTCCGTAGTACCTACAAGGTACAAAGGAACCTTTATGGTGGAACTACAATGAATGGTTTGACAGGTTCTGACAGCTTCTTAGGGTTCCGTAGTACCTACAAGGTACAAAGGAACCTTTATTGTGGAACTCCGTTGTCCGTCCGTCCGTGTGTCACAGCCTCATAACTTTAGCACCGTTAAAGATAAATACATGAAATTTGGCACAAAAATTGCCCACATATCACGGTGTAAAAAAAAATATGAAAAGTTTGAAATTGTTCAAAATATTTCCAAAATATTATTCTCAAAATACAAAATGGGTATCAAATTGTAGATATTCAAAAGCTGATTGCAAAAATATAATACTTTTACTATATTTACTGGCACTGGTTTCGAGAAATCTTTAAAAAAACACAAAAATATGTATGCTCCCCACCCCTTATCTCCGAAACTAGTAGACCGAAAAATATGAAAAAAATGTCGATTATAGATCATAACTGGCCAAACTATAGCAATTTAAAAAAAGTTGAGCACAAATGATAAATGTAAAAAAGAAGTAAAATAAATAAAAAACATATTTTATAAAAACACCATATCGGTATCAAATTGTAGGTATTAAAAAGTTGATAGTAAAAATATAAAATTTGGCTATATTTAATTGCATCTATTTCGAGGAATCCTTGAAAAATTAGGGTCCTTATCTCCAAAACTAGTGAACCGAAAAAAATTAGTTCAAAAACTAAAACCCGACTACTGTAATATCACGCTCTAAAAAGTATGAAACAAGAAAATATTCAAAATTCAAATAGTTTATTTTGCAAAGCAGGTATAAATATATACACTTTTTACATTCTCATCTGAAATTGTTATGTACAAACCATTCAATATTTATTGTCTATTAAAAAACTTACACGTAATATATTTCAATGTATTTATTACTAATAAATATTCATAGTGATGTTCAGAGGATATTTGTCCACATAACAGTGTAAAAAAAATTTAAATATTTGAAATTACCGTAATACATGGGCAAATTAATGCTATTTTTTGACTTTTATGTCTTTATCTTTAACGGTGCTAAAGTTATGAGGCTGTGACATACGGACGGACGGACAACCGAGTCTCACCAGTAAGGTTCCTTTTGTACCTTTTAGGTACCTACTACGGAGCCCTAAAAATAAAAAGAAGTATGGAAACATTTGTTTTTATTTTTCTTCTAGTTAAATATAGTACCTAAACATTAAATATTTTTTTCTCGAAAATTTAATAATGGCAGTCAGGAATTTTGAATCTAAATTGCTTTAACAAAACGTGGATGTCCGATCGTCATGGCATTTTAAACATTGTACAGTGTAGCTTTACTTTACCTACCTGGCGGCGGGTGCTTGTTTGTGAGCTTGTGTCGCAGCAGTGGATAGAAGCCGCGCGCGGTCGCGTTGTGCGGCTCATACTGCAGGATGAGCCGGCAATACTTTACCTACCTGGCGGCGGGTGCTTGTTTGTGAGCTTGTGTCGCAGCAGTGGATAGTAGCCGCGCGCGGTCGCGTTGTGCGGCTCATACTGCAGGATGAGCCGGCAATACTTTACCTACCTGGCGGCGGGTGCTTGTTTGTGAGCTTGTGTCGCAGCAGTGGATAGTAGCCGCGCGCGGTCGCGTTGTGCGGCTCAAACTGCAGGATGAGCCGGCAATACTTTACCTACCTGGCGGCGGGTGCTTGTTTGTGAGCTTGTGTCGCAGCAGTGGATAGAAGCCGCGCGCGGTCGCGTTGTGCGGCTCAAACTGCAGGATGAGCCGGCAATACTTTACCTACCTGGCGGCGGGTGCTTGTTTGTGAGCTTGTGTCGCAGCAGTGGATAGAAGCCGCGCGCGGTCGCGTTGTGCGGCTCATACTGCAGGATGAGCCGGCAATACTTTACCTACCTGGCGGCGGGTGCTTGTTTGTGAGCTTGTGTCGCAGCAGTGGATAGAAGCCGCGCGCGGTCGCGTTGTGCGGCTCAAACTGCAGGATGAGCCGGCAATACTTTACCTACCTGGCGGCGGATGCTTGTTTGTGAGCTTGTGTCGCAGCAGTGGATAGTAGCCGCGCGCGGTCGCGTTGTGCGGCTCATACTGCAGGATGAGCCGGCAATACTTTACCTACCTGGTGGCGGGTGCTTGTTTGTGAGCTTGTGTCGCAGCAGTGGATAGAAGCCGCGCGCGGTCGCGTTGTGCGGCTCAAACTGCAGGATGAGCCGGCAATACTTTACCTACCTGGCGGCGGGTGCTTGTTTGTGAGCTTGTGTCGCAGCAGTGGATAGAAGCCGCGCGCGGTCGCGTTGTGCGGCTCATACTGCAGGATGAGCCGGCAATACTTGAGTGCTTCCGCGTACTGCCGCCGCATGATCGCCGACAGGAACTGAAAATTCAAATTCAAATTATTTATTATAGTAAAGTAGGTACACATAATACACTTTTTAGAAGTCAAATTTAATCTTATAAATATACATTTAATAAAATAATAAACGTACATGAACTAAATTAAAGCATATTTAATTTATGCAGCAATATACTAATATACGATAATAATATACGATTCAAATGTTAGCTAAAATCTATTATTATATAAGGTCGTTCAATTTAAATGGAAAGTAATTTAGGAGGTGATTCAGTATCGTTAATACGTCACGTTCCACTGCAAAGCACTTTTTTTTGCGCGAACTTTTTCTTCACTTGTCCATACAAACTGAGTCAGCTGATCGGACCACTTTGTACTGAGAAGTGAAAAAAAAGTCCGCGCAAAAAAAAAGTGCTTTGCAGTGGAATGTGATGTATTAACGATACTGAATCACCTCCTAGATTACTTTCAATTTAAATTGAAAGACCTTATATACTACATACTAATAGGTTACATATATAAATACATGCCTAACTCCGCCCATTCGATTAGTCTTGCTAAGAAGAAGGGCAAGAAAATTAGCAAGATCATGTCTTTTTAACAATTTTCCTTTTATTTTCAGGGTTCCGTAGTTACTAAAAGGGTGCAAAAGGAACCTTATGGTGAGACTCCGTTGTCCTTCCATCCGTATGTCACACCACACCCTGATAACTTTAGTACCGTTAATTATAAAGACATGAAATTTGGCACAAAAATAGCATTAATTTGCCCACATGTTACGGAGTAAAAAAAATATAAAAATTTTAAATTGTTCAAAATATTTCCAAAACAAAAGTGAGAAAAATAAAAAATTTTATCCTTAAAATACAATATGGATATCAAATCGTAGATATTACAAAGCTTATTTACTGACACTGGTTTCGAGAAATCTTTAAAAACCACAAAAATATGTATGCCCTCTCCGAAACTGTTTGACCGAAAAATATGAAAAAAAAAATGTTGATTATAAGTCATAACTGGCCAATGAGCGTTTTTCTCGTTGTTTTTTTTCTTAGTTCTTAGCTTTCCTCCAGATGGCGCTGTCCATGTCACCATAGATACAATTTGTTTCGTAGCAATCAATGTCAAAGTGGTTTTTAGTTTGTTTGGAATCAGTGCAAATTTTGTCTTTGATTCTGTTGCTAAAGAATACAACAGTGCCATCTAGGAATCTTATTTAACACTAAATATGACATAAGGAAAAACGCTCATTACAGAAAAACTATAGCGATTTTAAAAAAAATTGAGCACAAATGAGACGTAAAAAAATAAGTAAAATAAAGAAAAAATATAATTTATAAAATTACAATATGGATATTAAAAATCTGATATTAAAAAGTAGGTATAAAAAGCTGATTTGTAAAAATATATAGTTTGACTTTATTTAATTGCATCTATTTCGAGAAATCCTTGGAACCCTCGGTACGCGACTCTGACTATCAATTATAATATTTTTTTTTATAATTTCTGTTACATACTATAACTTATACTAAGTATACAAAGTACTTATATCTACTTTAGTTAAGGGATAAGAAAATACAAGACAGCAGGAATTTACGAAAATGAAAATATATATATATATATATATATATATTATATTATGTGTCTTAGTCTATCTGTCTCATATAGTTTACTTCCTTTTACAGTCTGTAATAAAATTAATGTTAAATCTTTAGAGGAATCACGAGTTAGGAAATTATACTAAATTATGAACTACTATTATTACAAACATCACTATAACTCCATACTTCACCATCGTTCAAATATTAATTTATTTTATAATATGCTTTTTCAATAGGCCCTGCTACTTACTATATGTTTGAACTTATTCTCTGACAAAGTAAGGACCTCCTTTGGAAGTTTATTGTAAAATCTTATACCATGTCCTACGAAAGAGGTACTCACTTTGGGAAGTCCGATTTTTGGAAAAGCCAGTTTCTGGTCTCTTTACAATGTTGCTCACCAAGTCTCGGGAAAGATCCAGTATTTTTTCTGACATATCTAAGAACTTGGTAAATAAATTCACAAGGAATAGTTAAATTGAATCTCAAAGTTAGGGCGAGACACAGAGAGGAGGGGCGGTGTTTGGCGCGCGGACTCACCTCCGCCAGGAACTCGCTGGGCGCCGAGAGGGACTCGTTGCCGTCTGAGCCGTCGTCAGCGACGGCCGGCGCCGCGGGGGGGCACGCGGACATGGCGCGGTGAGGGGGGCTCACTTGTATCGCCGCTGACGATGCTCCACTGTAATGTTTGACAATGGGTACAGAGTAGTAACGGGCGAAGCGTTAACAGACCTCAACCCGATAAATTCCCCATACAAAAGGTAAAAACTGATTGTGTAGTCAACAGATAACTTTCTTCATATTTTTTTTCATAAATATTATCTATGAAATAGGCAAATTTACTCCGGGATAACACGAATAAAGAAGAGCTGTTTGGACTCCTGTCATCCACATGTCACACGATGGACTAGTCCACCAATAAATAAATGTATGTAGCGAAGGGTAATCTGTTCTTTCCAATGTTGCTCGCGAACTGTCAAAATTGGAGCCATTTAATGATGAAGCGTCTGACATGCGAATGATGGTTCACTTGGTGAATGCAGTATACCAGTCATACGAAGTTAATGCTACGCACAGTATACACCGATGTGGTAGTTATCGCTCTGGATGTGATCATAACTGGGCAATTACAGGAAAACTATAGCGATTTAAAAAAAGTTTAGCACAAATGAGAAATATAAAAAAAAGAAAAATAATTATTAAAAACATATTTAAAAAATACAATATGGGTATCAAATCGTAGGTATTACAAAACAGATTATAAAAATATACAGTTTGGCTATATTTAATTGCATCTCTTTCGAGAAATTTTTGAAAAACCATAAAAAAATGTATGTCCCCCCGCCCTTATCTCCAAAACTGGTGGACCGCAAACTATGAAAAAAATCATGGTAATATGTGTAAAGGTTCTTCAAGGATTTCTCGAAATAGATGGAATTCAATATAAGCAAACCATATATTTTTACAACCACCTTTTAATACCTATAATTTGATACCCATATTGTATTTTTATAAAATATTTTTTTTATTTATTATACTTCTTTTTCTATATTTTTCATTTGTGCTTAATTTTTTTTTAACCGCTATAGTTTTCCTGTAATTGGCCAGTTATGATCTATAATTGACATTTTGTTCATATTTTTCGGTTTACCAGTTTCGGAGATAAGGGGGGGATATACATATTTTTGTGGTCTCTTAATGATTTTTCGAAAATAGTGAGATTAAATATAGTAAAACTATATATTTTTACAATTAGCTTTTTAATATCTACAATTTGATATTGTATTTTTAGGATAATATTTTCTATTTTTCTCACTTTTGTCTTGGAAATATTTTGAAAAATTTTTAATTTTTCATATTTTTTTAAATACCGTGATATGTCGGCAAATTAATGCTATTTTTGTGCCAAATTTCATGTCTTTATCTTGAACGGTGCTAAAGTTATGAGGCTGTGACATACGGACGTACGGACGGACGGACAACGGAGTCTCATCATAAAGAATCCTTTTGTACCTTTTAGGTACGGAACCCTAAAAAGCACCGAATTTGTGAAATGGTTTTAGGTAAAAACTGTTTTCCATGAAACGGTATCTGTTTATTTATAGAAATGTGTATAAACTTAGTGTTGTTAACATGAACGAAGTCTGTATTTATAGAAATGTGTATAAATTTAGTGTTGTTAACATGAACGAAGTCTGTATTTATAGAAATGTGTATAAACTTAGTGTTGTTAACATGAACGAAGTCTGTATTTATAGAAATGTGTATAAACTTAGTCTTGTTAACATGAACGAAGTCTGTATTTCTCTCTTTTTTATTTCCAGTAAGTATAGATACAAATGATACAACTTGCTAAACTTTACGTCAAAACGAGGCAATATTCACGACATATCCTGACAGCTACTATGATGGTTTTTCATCAAATTTTGCTTTTTTGGCTATACAGAGACGTAGTTAGATGTCGCTATATAATACATGTGAAAAAATATGAAGGAAATAAGCTGGTGACTTCACAATCTTTTGTATGAATCTTGAGAAAAATCCAGGCGTAAAGGGGCCTCTAAATAACAAAAAACTAGGCTGTTAACTTCCGTAGCCGGCTATCACGAATTTATGAGACAGGTGCCTGCCGGAGGTAATCTTTAATTGAAAACCAGGAGGATTTTGCATTCGAAGAAAATTGTAAATAATAAGGTGAGATGATGACAGAACTTACGATCAACATTTTGGTTTCTTTTTTGCAAATAAGTTTAGTTTTTTAAATGCTTGAAATATTTAAATACGTAAATAAAGTACTTTCACGTACTTTATTGCCCGTATTAATTATTATAAAGTACGTGTGTCCGAAATAGAGTACAATACAAGCATCGAACACCTGCAACACGCGGGTGCCCACCTCCCGCGTGTGCTGGGAATTTTCTTCTCACTATGTATGGGCCATTCGCACCTCCCTCAAGACTAGAGAATACAATCCCGGGATCCCAAATCTCGGGATCCCGGGATCCCGACCGTTTTCTGGCCTCGAAAATCCCGGGACTGTACTTGGCTAATCTCGGGATTTTCGGGATTGCCACAAACAAGTCTAGTTTGTATTTCGTAGTCCGTTGCGTCTTGAAAATAACCTTGCCTAGATTATTTTAATACATTACGACAAAAAGCAACTCGTACAATACGTAGGTACCCACTATTTACTACACAGGTACAGTCCTAATAATATGTTTGTCGTAGAACTTAGAAGGGACTTCCCCACTCGGAATACTTTAATACAATACTCTTAAGGTAATTCCCCAACGGACCAACAGGGGAATCACCCGATCATCTCATATCATAATATTGTTGCGGGTATTTCCCGTCGGGGATTCCCTGTACGAAAGTATAAATATGCAAATCAGGTTTTATTTTTTTCATTTATTGTTCTGTCAGTGACGGGTTACGTAGGCTACGCCATTAAAATTTAAAAGTCAATTATCTGAAATTAAGTATTTCAAATGGCGGGAGACTTTGTTAAACATAAAAAAGACAGTGATACGACGTCAGTGTGGAGTTATTATTTAGTTGCGAAGGACGGGAATAGTGCTAAATGTAAGCGATGCCCAGCCATCCTCAAGACTTTGGGTGGATCAACTAAGGGATTACATACACATTTGTTATCAAAACATAATATCAAGGTTATATCAGCTTCAACAAGTCAAGATTCTGAAAATTTGAACACAGCACCGCCGCCAGCCAAGCGAAAGTTAGATGATTATTTTACTAAAAGTGCCGACGATAGCCTGGATGATATCTTGGCAAGAATGATTGCATTAGATGGATTTCCATTCAGTGTATTCATAACCTCAGATGATTTGAGAAAATTGCTCTTAGCAAAATACACGGATTTACCAAAGTCAGCCGTCACTGTTCGAAAACGTGTTATGAATTACAGTGAAAAAATCAGAAAGCAAGTAACTGCAGAATTACAACATTTGAAAAGTGCAGGTGAAAGATTTAGTCTTTCTTTCGACGAGTGGACTTCAACTTCCAATAAACGATACATGGCGGTCAACGTTCATTCATATAAAAAATTTTGGAACTTAGGACTTGTTCCTATTTACGGAAGTATGACAGCTGAAAATTGTCTTCGTATATTGCAAGAGCGTCTAAGTAAATTTGACATTTCCCTAGAAACTGACATCATGGCTATTGTAACCGATGGACCAAATGTTATGATAAAGGTGGGGCGGCTTGTTTGCACTGAACAACAACTGTGTCTCGCACATGGTATCAATTTGGCGGTCTGTGATGTGCTTTATGAAAAACATAATAATTTGCAAGATAGCCCTACCTCAGATGATAGTATAATTGAACCAGCTGTGAATGTTGATTATATGGACGACAGCGATAATGAACACCATTTAGAAGACTTAGACTGTCCAGAATCAGGTTTAATCGTAATGTCACAAAATGATCTTGCGCCAGAACACGTACCAGAGTTAACACAATATGAAAATATTAATGAGCTGATAAAGAAAATCCGCAAAGTTGTAGTGTATTTCAAAAGATCTCCGTTGAAAAATGAAACAGTACTTCAAAAATATGTGAAAATTGAACATGGAAAAGAGCTGTCACTTCTTTTGGACTGTAAAACCAGGTGGAATAGTCTTTTAACAATGCTGGAGCGATTTTATCTTTTAAAAGCATGCATTCAAAAAGCTCTTATAGATCTCAATCATCCAATTCGTTTAGAAGATGTTGATTTTGAATTGGTAAATAAAATTGTTGATTTGCTGACCCCAATTAAATTGACAGTAGAAGCAATCTGTCGGCGAGATGCTAATTTATGCACAGCTGATGCCGCTCTGAAATTTCTTATAAAACAACTGTCTAGCAAAAACTCAGCACTTGCCAAAAAAATTAAAACATCCTTAGTGGAACGTATAAAGCAACGACGAAGTGATGATTTAACTGGCGTGTTAAATTATTTACAAAATCCACGAATGGATGATGAAAATCAGTTATTATCGGATTTGGAATGGCACGACTTATTTCCAGTTCCGACACAGGCTTTAGTGAGGAAGCAAATAAAGAGTATTGTTAAAAGACTTAATAGTCGAGATAACACGGAAGAAGAAGCAAGGTCAGGATCACAAACAGATGATGAGCTAAGGTCAGAAACCTCCCAACCCCAATTGACATTAAAGGAAAAGTTACAGCTGGAAATTAACAAGAGTATGAAATCCCCAGATCCTGAAGTACAAGTACAAAATGAATTGGGGTTGGCAAATAGTATTAGACGTGAAATGAGCCTGTTCGAAAATGGAGGAGTTCGTGGATATCACTTAGAAACAGCATATAAGTATCTATTGTCTATTCCTCCAACCAGCGTAGAACCTGAACGAGCGTTTTCAGCTGCTGCTTATGTTGGCAATAAACTACGAAGCAGGCTCGGAAGTCAAACATTGGATGCTTTGATATTTCTGCGACTATATTTTCGAAATTCTAAATAGTTATTTTGTGCTGTTTTTTAATTTCTTGCAAAAGTATTGTATTTTTTGGTTTGTGTTTTTTCTTTTCTTATTATTGTTCTGATTTGTGTTGTGCAAAGACATTAAAGACATTTTTTTTTATTACTCGTTTTTTTAAATTTTAGCTCAATTAGAAACCACATAGTCTAATCCCGGGATAGGCCCGGGATCCCGGGAAAAGGCTTCAAAAATCCCGTAAGCCCGGGATTGAAAAACATGCTCGGGATTGTATTCTCTACTCAAGACCTTATGCGAACTATTGTCGTCCCTATCATTAAGAACAGGACTGGTGATGTGGCTGACAAGTGTAATTACCGTCCCATCTCACTAGCTACTGTCCTGGCGAAGGTGTTTGACAGCTTGCTTGATTCTGTCCTAGAGGATTACCTGCACCTGCATGATGCGCGGTTCGATGTTCGGCCCGGACTGTCGACTGAAAGTGCCATTCTCGGCCTGAAGCACATGGTCCAGTATTACACAGAGCGACGAACACCTGTTTATGCAAGTTTTCTGTTTTTGGCCTTTGATCTTGTATCATACGATGTGCTCTGCCAAATGTTCGGTATTCAGCCAAATCACTAATTCACTATTCGTTGCATCTCTAATCTAAAGTCTAAAACAATGATCCTCATTGGTCTAAACCAATCATCCTCATTGATCTAAACCAATGATCCTCATTGACCTAAACCAATCATCCTATTGATCTAAACCAATCATCCTCATTGGTCTAAACCAATCATCCTCATTGGTCTAAACCAATCATCCTCATTGATCTAAACCAATCATCCTCATTGATCTAAACCAATGATCCTCATTGACCTAAACCAATCATCCTATTGATCTAAACCAATCATCCTCATTGGTCTAAACCAATCATCCTCATTGGTCTAAACCAATCATCCTCATTGGTCTAAACCAATCATCCTCATTGATCTAAACCAATCATCCTCATTGGTCTAAACCAATCATCCTCATTGATCTAAACCAATCATCCTCATTGGTCTAAGCCAATCATCCTCATTGGTCTAAACCAATCATCCTCATTGATCTAAACCAATCATCCTCATTGATCTAAACCAATCATCCTCATTGATCTAAACCAATCATCCTCATTGGTCTAAACCAATCATCCTCATTGATCTAAACCAATCATCCTCATTGATCTAAACCAATCATCCTCATTGATCTAAACCAATCATCCTCATTGATCTAAACCAATCATCCTCATTGATCTAAACCAATCATCCTCATTGGTCTAAGCCAATCATCCTCATTGATCTAAACCAATCGTCCTCATTGACCTAAACCAATCCTATTGATCTAAACCAATCATCCTCATTGGTCTAAACCAATCATCCTCATTGATCTAAACATATATTACTTTAATATTATTACTTTAATATTTATTATTAATAAATAAAATAATTTTTTTAGCTTGAAATATATTTCGGCCCTTAGTGGGCCGTCATCATGACTGACCCACATATTTCAAGCTAAAAAAAATAATTTATTTATTAAATATATTTAAAGTAATATATGTATAATTGCAAATAAAAGGCCAATAGAGGCAATATTATATATTTATTAAAGCATTGATCTAAACCAATCATCCTCATTGATCAAACCAATCATACTCATTGTCTGGTCATCATCATCATGGTCTAAACCAATCATCCTCGTTGATCTAAACCAATCATCCTCGTTGATCTAAACCAATCATCCTCATTGATCTAAACCAATCATCCTCGTTGATCTAAACCAATCATCCTCATTGATTTAAACCAATCATCCTCATTGATCTAAACCAATGATCCTCATTGATCTAAACCAATCATCCTCATTGATATAAACCAATCATCCTCATTGGTCTAAACTTATTTTATTCGTTTTAGTAGAATGTCGTTGGTTTTAGTCTATGGCTTAAATAAAAGCTTGTTTTTATCTTGGTAGGATATTTTATTTAATATGCATTGTTTTACTAATTTCGTCCCTCGATGCGGATTAACTCAGTAAGTCCCTACGATCGACCAATCGCACACCCTAAATATTTTTTATTTGGTGACCTTACAGAGGAAAATAATGATCTATTTAAATAATGCGTTTCAAAATAAATAAAAGCACGAACGCCGTGCGACCAAAACAAACACACACGAGTCGCCAGGATGCTATCGATTGTGAAGCAACAGATAAGTATTATAACACTGACCAGCAGTCGCGGCCGGACCCCTGCTGGCGGCCGTGGCTCCTTGGGGCACAAGGTCACTCGTCAGGTGCTGTCACGCGGCGGCGCTGCACGCTCACCCTGGTCGGTGGTTCAGAGCGCGCAGCTGGCGGCGCGCGACGTGAGTCTCCGCGGCGACGTCACACACACTACTCGCGTCGCGTGGACTCCGCTCCGACAACTCTACGCGCATGCTCAACTTACCTTATCCAATATAGACCACAGAATTGTATACGAGTAGAGTATCTGTGCGGGGTTTTGATATTTTGTGAAATATATTTGCCAATTTTATAATAACAATAATACTTGGTTTAACCTATTGTTAAAATAACCTACGATCCGTTATTTAATTTACATAAAATCACAACTTATTGGTGTCCAAGTTACAGGCTTGTCGCCTACTTTGGCGTCTACTGATAGGTCTGATAGTGTCTAAATCATTGCCAATGTCAATACAAACTGCAATTTTAATAATTTTTACTTTTTTTTTCTTATTTTTTGTGTACCTGCTCGTACCGGCCTTGGAGATATGACACATGTACTATCATTGAATGTGTATCACTGAACGTATATCACTGGGAGATAGGACACATGTACTATCACTGAATGTGTATCACTGAACGTATATCACTGGGAGATAGGACACATGTACTATCATTGAATGTGTATCACTGAACGTATATCACTTGGAGATAGGACACATGTACTATCATTCAATGTGTATCACTGAACGTATATCACTGGGAGATAGGACACATGTACTATCATTGAATGTGTATCACTGAACGTATATCACTGGGAGATAGGACAAATGTACTATCATTGAATGTGTATCACTGAACGTATATCACTTGGAGATAGGACACATGTACTATCATTGAATGTGTATCACTGAACGTATATCACTTGGAGATAGGACACATGTACTATCATTGAATTTGTATCACTGAACGTATATCACTGGGAGATAGGACAAATGTACTATCATTGAATGTGTATCACTGAACGTATATCACTTGGAGATAGGACACATGTACTATCATTGAATGTGTATCACTGAACGTATATCACTGGGAGATAGGACAAATGTACTATCATTGAATGTGTATCACTGAACGTATATCACTTGGAGATAGGACACATGTACTATCATTGAATGTGTATCACTGAACGTATATCACTGGGAGATAGAACACATGTACTATCATTGAATGTGTATCACTGAACGTATATCACTTGGAGATAGGACACATGTACTATCATTGAATGTGTATCACTGAACGTATATCACTGGGAGATAGAACACATTTACTATCATTGAATGTGTATCACCGAACGTATATCACTGGGAGATAGGACACATGTACTATCATTGAATGTGTATCACTGAACGTATATCACTGGGAGATAGAACACATGTACTATCATTGAATGTGTATCACTGAACGTATATCACTGGGAGATAGGACAAATGTACTATCATTGAATGTGTATCACTGAACGTATATCACTTGGAGATAGGACACATGTACTATCATTGAATGTGTATCACTGAACGTATATCACTTGGAGATAGGACACATGTACTATCATTGAATGTGTATCACTGAACGTATATCACTGGGAGATAGAACACATTTACTATCATTGAATGTGTATCACAGAACGTATATCACTGGGAGATAGGACACATGTACTATCATTGAATGTGTATCACTGAACGTATATCACTGGGAGATAGAACACATGTACTATCATTGAATGTGTATCACTGAACGTATATCACTGGGAGATAGAACACATGTACTATCATTGAATGTGTATCACTGAACGTATATCACTGGGAGATAGGACACATGTACTATCATTGAATGTGTATCACCGAACGTATATCACTGGGAGATAGGACACATGTACTATCATTGAATGTGTATCACCGAACGTATATCACTGGGAGATAGGACACATGTACTATCATTGAATGTGTATTACTGAACGTATATCACTGGAAGATAGGACACATGTACTATCATTGAATGTGTATCACTGAACGTATATCACTGGGAGATAGGACACATGTACTATCATTGAATGTGTATCACTGAACGTATATCACTGGGAGATAGGACACATGTACTATCATTGAATGTGTATCACTGAACGTATATCACTTGGAGATAGGACATATGTACTATCATTCAATGTGTATCACTGAACGTATATCACTGGGAGATAGGACACATGTACTATCATTGAATGTGTATCACTGAACGTATATCACTGGGAGATAGGACACATGTACTGGGACAAAAAAATACTCCTATTATAGTAGAATCTTCCTCGACCCTAATCAAAAATGAAATCCTCAAAAAATGCAAGACATTCAACATCCAACAGAAAACCAAGATTTGTGCAAAACATTTAGGATTCCGCACAGCAGAAGACACACCTATTTTCGTGTCAGAAAATCTTACAGCCAAATCATCTCGTCTGTACTTTCTCGGAAGGGAACTTGTCAAATCTAAAATATACAAGTTTTGCTGGACTTCTTACGGCAAAGTTTACTTGAGAAAAAATGAGAATTCTCCTGTCATTTTAATAACCAACGAGATGCAAATCCAGCAGCTACAAATTAAAATATGACTAAGGCTGGCTCCCGTAAATTTATTATTAAGTTTCGTAATTAACTCTTGCCAGAACTATTTGCTCGTTCTTGTAATAATAATAGTTGTAATTCACACATTCAGAACACACACACTCACACATCCTACTTTATCACATTTACTCACACTTCACACTCCATTCACCCATTCATGCCTCAACAGAAACTTTCAGTATTTTTTGAAGCAGCCCCCCAACGAAACGTCTCATACGCTTATGTTTATTTCCTACAATAAAAACCTAATCAACTTATCCACGGAACACTTTATTTTTGTAAACAAATATTTTTTCTATTTAAAATCTCAGTATGATTAATACACTAGAAACAATAAAAGAATTAGACGAAGCTGAAATAGCTGACTCTATAAACTGCGATATCGAAAACTTACATCAACACCTTGAAGTTAATAAAAACGATTTGAAAATTATTACCCAAAATATCAGAAGCATCTATAAAAATATAGATAATCTGCAAGTTACACTTGCTAGCCTGAAATTTGACAATGACATCTTAGTATTAACAGAAGGTCAACTGGATTCCAATAAACCTACTCCACAAATAAAAAATTACACATCTTATGTTACTACTCAACATCTCAATCAGAACGATGGAGTAGTCATATTTGCTAAAAATAATCTTAAGCCTAAAATCAAAGAAATAAAAATAGAACATGCATCATGTTTACAAATAGAAGTCTTTAATTATGTCGTCCTAGGTATTTACAGATCACCCTCAAACAAAAACGCTAATACATTTATTGACTCACTCCACAAACATCTTAACAGTATTAAAAGTCGTAAAAATATTGTAATTACTGGAGATATAAATATTAACATTTTACCTAAAGTCAACGAAAAATCTGTTGAACAAAATAACAGACAACACTACCTAAATATGTTATCCGAACATGGTCTTTTACCAGGACATTTGTACCCAACGAGAGAGAAGAGCTGTTTAGATCATGTCATTTTAAAATTGAATTAAAGTAAAACCTCTACAAAAATAGCGATTCTAAACACAACGGTTACAGATCACCAAATGGTTTTCTTTTGCTTCTCAAAAGTAAAAGATATCATCAATTGTCCAAAAACAAAAAAATACACCAACTTTGCCAAGGCCGTTGATAGCTTAGCTAGAAAAAACATATCAAACCTTCTCTTTTGTGATGATCCAGATACCGTAATTGAAGTGCTCATTCAGAAAATAACCGAATCATTAGAAGAAAATACAACTATAAAAACCCTTCCTAAAGGTAGTCGAACAATTAAACCCTGGATTACTCCTGGTATCTTACGCTGTATAAGTAATAGAAACCGCATGCAAAAAAAACTAAAAACTAATCCTACTGACGAAATACTAAGAATAACATACAAGAGATATCGTAACTATTGCAATAACTTGATAAAAAAATTAAAACGCTCATACGAAAGAACAGAATTGGCTAAATCTCTTAAAAACTCTAAATCACTTTGGAATAACATTAAAAACATAACAAACTTAAAACAAAAACAGACAACTAACAGAGATTTACTAGATATGGTACAGGACCCCCAACAATCAGTAAATCTAGTTAATAGTTTTTTTTGCTAATGTTGGGCGGGAACTGGCTGAACAAATTATGACTAATAACCCTACTCTTCAAACCAATACCCCTCTCACTTTTGATACTCAACCAACTTCTTTTGTACTTTTTGAAACCGATCCTTTGGAAGTAAATCAAGTCCTCATGAAATTAAAATCTGATAGTGCACCTGGATGTGACAACATACCAACTAAATTCCTTAAACTTTCACAAGAACTTGTTGTCCCCGTAATCTGTCATTTGACTAATCTCTGTTTCTCTAAAGGTATCTTCCCATCAGTGCTAAAACAATCTATCATTACACCTGTCCATAAGAGTGGCGACAGAGACGACGTCAACAATTTCAGACCAATTTCAATTCTACCAGCAATATCCAAAATTTTAGAAAAACTACTAAATAACAGGTTAATTAAGTATCTTGAAAAATTTAACATATTATCATCCTCGCAATACGGTTTCAGACAAGGAAAATCTACACAAGATGCAACCAGGGAACTAACTTCAAAAATTATTGAACAACTAGACGACGGAAAAAAATGTCTCACGGTCTTCATAGATTTAAAAAAAGCATTTGATACCGTCTCGGTCCCCACACTAGTGCGTAAATTGGAAAGAATAGGGATAAGAAATACTCCGCTGGACCTGATTAAGAACTATTTAAGAGACCGAAGACAAAAAACCACAATTGGAGAGTATACTAGTAATGACCTACAAATGACCTTTGGAGTCCCGCAAGGAAGCGTTTTGGGTCCAACATTGTTTTTAATTTATATCAATGATTTGTGCAATCTAAAAATTAATGACGGATATATTTTTTCATACGCTGACGACACAGCAATTGTCTTTACAGAAAGCTCATGGGAAGCGGTGTACAAGTCTGCGGAGATTCAAATGGCTAGAGTGGCTGCTTGGCTAGAACAAAATTTACTTACCTTAAACACCTCAAAAACTAATTACATATGTTTCAGTATTACCAACCGCTCTCAACCTAAAAACCTAACCCTTAAAATACACAAATGCGACAATCAGACGAAAGACTGTAGCTGCCCTATAATTGACCAAGTTCCTAGGACTAAATACCTAGGAATAGTCATAGATAACCGTCTCTCTTGGCATCCACATCTCGAAGTTACAACTAATAGAATTAGGAAACTTATCTTTACATTTAAAAGCTTGAGGTATGTTGCCTCCAAAAGTCTTCTTAATCAAATATACATCGCATTGGGACAATCAATACTAACATACTGTATTCCCATATGGGGAGGAGCATCAAAAAACAAATTTTTGGAGCTAGAGCGAGGTCAAAGATCACTAATTAAGGTTATGTATTCCAAGCGATTGAGATTTCCAACTGAGGAACTGTACTCTGTCTCACAATTACTTACCGTTCGAAAACTGTATATCCTTCATTTGCTACTACAAAAACACAAAACTTTGCCCTATAATCCGGTCAATGGAAAAAGGAGAAAAGACATTGTAGACAAATCCCGAGTTAAATCAGAATTTGCAAGACGCCAATATAGGAATCAATCTGTTTTCGTTTACAATAAAGTAAACGGGTTATTAAACATTTATCCACTACAACTTTATAACTGCAAAAATACAATCACTACGTGGGTAAGAAATCTGATCTATAGTGAAGTTGAGGCACTAATGCAGGTCACTAAATAAATAAAATAAATTTTACAAATCCCCCCCCCCCCACACACACACACACTCTAACACACCCTGACACAAATAACAACTTATTCTTCCAATCATACAAACATTGGCAGCCGCTCCCTAGATTATTATAATACTGATCCCAAGACATTCGTAGGGCTAGAGAGCGACTCTCAAAACCACAATCTCACACACACTACTTCCCTTATCCAACTTCCACGCACTAACACATTCACTTAGCTTACAAAATAATATATTATTAAGTTAGAATTACTATTTACCTTCTTCGTCGTTTACTTTGTAAAATTGTAATGTACATATATTATAATGATACAAATGGAGGTGCGGGGCATCCTGGCACAGGTATTGTTTAAATACTTAATAGGATGTTCCAGTAACAATATTTCTATTTTTAAGCTTTTTTTTCGCAATAAATACATTTTCATTTTCATTTTCATTTTCATGTACTATCATTGAATGTGTATCACCGAACGTATATCACTTGGAGATAGGACACATGTACTATCATTGAATGTGTATCACTGAACGTATATCACTGGGAGATAGGACAAATGTACTATCATTGAATGTGTATCACTGAACGTATATCACTGGGAGATAGGACAAATGTACTATCATTGAATGTGTATCACTGAACGTATATCACTGGGAGATAGGACAAATGTACTATCATTGAATGTGTATCACTGAACGTATATCACTGGGAGATAGGACAAATGTACTATCATTGAATGTGTATCACTGAACGTATATCACTGGGAGATAGGACAAATGTACTATCATTGAATGTGTATCACTGAACGTATATCACTGGGAGATAGGACACATGTACTATCATTGAATGTGTATCACTGAACGTATATCACTTAAATACAATATTTGGGATCGAAGAGAGACCTACGCATGATTTATGTTCTGAACTTAGAATAATAATTATTCTAAGGTTCTGAGAGAGAGAATGGCAACTGAAGCTCGCCCACGTACAGTGGAAATAAAGTCACTTGCAGTACCTACTGCTTGCAGTATTAGCCCCTATAATAAAGGATAGATATAAAGTCCAATGTGTATAGGTTGATGTGATTTCCACTATACCTAAGATTTTAATCTAACAAAATGGAAACCTACTTCAATTATTTTTGCCTGTCTTAGACGTACAGCAGTTTGTACGTTCTAGACTGCTGTACGTCTAACACACGCCGAAATAGCTGAATGCTAGGTGCACAATTACACTGGGATTTTGGGAAAAAATACGGAGTAAGTACTAGTGCAAATGCGACGAAATTACATTCGCCCGGTGAATAACGATCGCATAAAGAGTAATAATAAATTACATTCGCCCGGTGAATAACGATCGCATAAAGAGTAATAATAAATTACATTCGCCCGGTGAATAACGATCGCATAAAGAGTAATAATTAATTACATTCGCCCGGTGAATAACGATCGCATAAAGAGTAATAATAAATTACATTCGCCCGGTGAATAACGATCGCATAAAGAGTAATAATAAATTACATTCGCCCGGTGAATAACGATCGCATAAAGAGTAATAATAAATTACATTCGCCCGGTGAATAACGATCGCATAAAGAGTAATAATAAATTACATTCGCCCGGTGAATAACGATCGCATAAAGAGTAATAATAAATTACATTCGCCCGGTGAATAACGATCGCATAAAGAGTAATAATAAATTACATTCGCCCGGTGAATAACGATCGCATAAAGAGTAATAATAAATTACATTCGCCCGGTGAATAACGATCGCATAAAGAGTAATAATAAATTACATTCGCCCGGTGAATAACGATCGCATAAAGAGTAATAAAGACTAAGTCGGTTCAATATATAGATGAAGGACTTAAATAGGTAATATCTTGGCTAAATGGGCAGCCATTATGACAACATTTATCACAAAGAAAAAAAAAACATTTTTTTATGGTTTTTCAAGGATTTCTCGAAATAGATGCAATTAAATATAGCCAATTTTGAATACCTACAATTTGATACCCATATTGTATTTTTATAAAATATTTTTTTTATTTATTTTACTTCTTTTTTTATATTTCTCATTTGTACTCAACTTTTTTTAAACCGCTCTAATTTTCCTGTAATTGGCCAGTTATGATCTATAATCGTATTTTTTTTCATATTTTTCGGTTTTACAATCAGCTTTTTAATATCTACAATTTGATAAGTACCCATATTATATTTTTAGGATAATATTTTTTATTTTTCTCACTTTCGTTTTGGAAATATTTTGAACAATTTCAATTTATTTTTATTTTTTTTACACTGTGTTATGTGGGCAAATTAATGCTATTTTTGTGCCAAATTTCAAGTCTTAACTTTAACGGTGCTAAAGTTATGAGGCTGTGACATACGGACGGACGGACAACGCAGTCTCATCATAAGGGTTCCTTTTGTACCTTAAGACTTAAGTTTCTTTTGGCAAACCTATCTAAACCTAAGCTGTTCAAATACTTAGTTAAATATAGAATGTGGGATTCCTGCGTTTTGTGCGGGGCAATAGCCCCCATGGCCCTCCCCCTATATAAATAAAAATAAATAAATAAAATAAAAGATAATTTATTTGTCTTACAAATGTGCTAATACATATACACAAAACAATAAAAACAAAAGTGAAAAGACAAAAAGGTCTAAGCTCGGCATACAGCTAGCTGATACACATGCAGACAGCCGCCGATTTTCAGTTCAGCCTTGTAATACTACATGATGAAACACATACTTATTAGATTAAATTAAAGTAACTACAATAAATATTAACTACAAAATTAATTGAAAAAAGAAAGAAAGAAAAAAGCCTACAAAGTTTTATGAAACCAAAGAACAAAATAAAAATAATAAAAGAATCTAGAAAATAATAATGTTTAATTTTAGGAGGGAACACGTAGAGCCTGAGACTGCTTCAAGAGTAGCCATCTGTTACACTTAGTGCGGAAAGAGTCTAATGACTCGACATGCATCAGCAAACATAGTTCTGGTTCTACATCATCGGCTAGCCTGGACTGTGGGGGTGTAGATAGTTTAGACATCATGTACCAAAACGTGAGAGGCTTAAGGCTCCAGTCCCCTAAAAATCAGTATTCTTGCAGAATTATCAGAAAAGAAAGATTTTATTTTAGTTAGTAAGAAAGCAATAAATAAAATACATTTTGCGTTAATTTATAGTGTGGAATTTGAAGATTTCAAAACATATTTTTTCATTTACTTTAATGCTACTTTTAATAGGTTTTTTAGCCTTTAAACATACCTTTATTTATGTTCTACACGTTGAGAGTCTTATTCATGCACACGTCCCGTAAAAATGATGACAAAAACAAGAAATTTATTCAGGTAACATTTATTTCCATATCTTCAAAAATAATCTTACCTGGTTACTTTTTTGGATAATACTTCAGTTTTCTTATTTCGAGTGCTTTAAGTAGTTGTAATTTCATGAATTCAACCACTGCTAAAATATTTTTTTTCTACTAGAAAACTATCGTTTAGCGTAGTCAAATTTAAAACACGTAGAATAGAACTATTAATAAGTGAAATAACAAAAAACGGTATTTAAAAAATTATTTTAAGAACATTTATCAAATCGAAACTTATCGAGAGTTTAAAACACAAAACGCGTCGAAATTTCCCTCAGTTTCGCTGGGACATCGCAGCGTTCAGACGTGTGTTGTGTAGCTCGACGTCATTTTACCTCCCGCTCGCACGGTTGCTCCCTTTCCCTCGCGTAGATTCTTATGGAGAGGCGAACTGTACCATTAAAGTTGCTCTACTTGAATATTGCACTTACCATTTAATAAGTAAACAACTATGGATAAAATATTTTTTGAATATTTTAAGAAATCCCTGTTTCGATAAAATAAAGTTTAATCTACGTCCGTCCGTATTTCACAGCATCATAACTTTAGCATGCTAAAGATAAAGACATGAAATTTGGCACAAAAATAGCATTAATGTGCCTAAATATTACATTGTAAAAAATATGAAAAATTTGACATTTTTTTAAATATTTTCAAAACAAAAGTGAGAAAAATAAAAAACATCCTAAAAATACAATATGGGTATCAAACTGTAGACACTAAAAAGGTGATTGTAAAAATATATACTTTTACTGTATTTTCTGGCACTGGTTTTGTGAAATCTTAAAAAAAAACACAAAAATGTGTATGTCCGAAACTGGTAGACCGAAAAATATGAAAAAAATGGTTCATTATAGATCATAACTGACCAGTAACCGGGGAAACTATAGTGATTTAAAAATATAAAAAAAAGTAAAAATAAATATTTTTTTTTTTTAATAAAAATACAATATGGGTATCACATTGTAGGTATTAAAAAGCTTATTGTAATAATATATAGTTTGGCTAAATTTAATTGCATCTATTTCGAGAAATCCTTGAAAATCTATAAAAAAAAATGTATGTCCCCCCCTCTTATCTCCAAAACTGGTGGACCGAAAAATATGAAAAAAATCATGGTAATATGCGTTTACGTAAGAATTACAGAAAAAATAAAGCGGTTGAGAAATTCACGAAAAAAAATGATAAAACTAAATTTGTCATCCACATTACGGAACCCTAGGTTCTGACTAGAGTCTGACTCGCACTTGGCCGGTTTTTTTTCAAGATGTTTGCGGTAGCCGTTTTTTGGGCGGTTTTAATTTAGTTTTCGGAGCTTTTATTACTACCCTTAATTTTTACCATAAGTATCCGGTTATCCGGATAATACATTATCCGTTATCCGGATAGTAAAAATCTGCAAATAATTGCATGCCCTAATTCGCTTAGATTAAGTTATGTTAATGTGTGTTAATTCGAAAACTATTACGAGATTTAGGTTTAATAAGCCATATTTTAGAAGTTGTGGTCTAAAAAACCCACGGGGATGGCGTGACACAAATTTTATACCAGCACCGCTGTTGCCACTTTTTGGAATAACGTAGTATTACCCGGCTCCAGTCCCGTATAAGTCAGTATAATCGCTGAATTATCAGAAAAGAAAGATTTTATATTAGTTAGTAAGAAAACAATGACTAAAGTACATTTTACGTTAATTTAAAGTGTGGAATTTAAAGATTTCAAAACACATTTTTTTATTTTCTTTAATGCTCCTTTTAATAGGTTTTTTAGGCTTTAAACATACCTGTATTTACGTTCTACGCGTTGAGGGTCTCATTCATGCACACGTCACGTAAAAATTATGACAAAAACAAGAAATTTATTCCCATATCTTCAACAATAATCTTACCTGGTTACTTTTTTGGATAATACTTTAGTTTTCTTATTTCGAGTGTTTTAAGTAGTTGTGATTTTATGAGTCGACCACTGCTAAACAATTTTTTTTTTCTACTAGAAAACTGTCGTTTAGCGTAGTCAAATTTAAAACACGTAGAATAGAACTATTAATAAGTGAAATAACAAAAAACGGTATTTAAAAAATTATTTTAAGAACATTTATCAAATCGAAACTTATCGAGAGTTTAAAACACAAAACGCGTCATAATTTAATAAACTCATTTCTTAGAATCTTCAGTAAATCCATTATACGCACGATGCCGACTGTTGCCGAAGCTACATCCTTTTTATTACTTTACTTACTTTTATTTAATATCTTAAAAAGCTATCGAAGTCACTAAAACCGACAGTCGAGATAACAACGTGCTAGACAATAATGCATCAAAACAAAAGAACGTATGCAGCTGCGGTTCTTATCATTAAAACATCACATTTCTAAAAATAATTTTTTACCTTTTTTATTGCACCTTAGTCATAATCATGGACACAAACTGACAGACACTTAATTACCGTAAGAGTTTCTATTTTTGATATTATATTACTTAAAGAACTGATTGTAATATGTGTGTGAGTATTAGGAATACATAATTTTAAATGTTTTCATTGTTACAATTTGATTATTAATTTTCTACATTTCCAAATTTTATAAAGGTATTTTTATGTCAGGCATTAGTTAAATGAAAATCTTGATGAATAAAGAAATTTTCGGGCACAACTACACGCTTTTTAGGGCATGCAGGTTTCCTTAGAGCGATAGGGCTCATCACGTTGAGACGTAATAATCTTCGGAGAAACGCGG
Source organism: Ypsolopha sequella (assembly GCA_934047225.1). Taxonomy (NCBI): domain Eukaryota; kingdom Metazoa; phylum Arthropoda; class Insecta; order Lepidoptera; family Ypsolophidae; genus Ypsolopha; species Ypsolopha sequella. The sequence continues at coordinate 30,151,426 of OW203990.1, read as the reverse complement.
GTGTACTTATAGGTACACGTATGGGTGGACTTATGACTTGCATCTCACAGTTCACACTCGGAACACCTCTTGACACCCCTTCGGTAAAAATCTGCAAATAATTGCATGACCTATAAAATGTATTGTGTCTAAATACTAATCACTCTTACTGCTACCAATAAGCCATCTATTCCAGGTAGATTTACTTTTGTTTATTTTGCTTTTGCAAATTCATTTTGTTTGTTCCGATAAACAAACCAAACTTTGTAAATTACCGTTACTCGAATAATTAAAAATCTTCATATGTCAAATTTTAAGTAATCGTACACTCATTTAACGAAGTAGAGCAACATTCAGGTGCGGTCTCTAACATCTTAATGCAGCGGGGGGAGCGCCACTTCTAAAGCCTCAGGTAAGATGAAAGCGAAATGTTGCAAAGCGAGTCTGGGGCCTTAAGAACCAAGCTAAAATACTGGCGACAGAATCTTCTAGTTGTTAGTCATGACATCATAGCTGTCACGGAGACCAACCTGAACTCATCGATCGTAGATGCAGAGGTTACTGACGGTGGCTGGACTGTACTTCGGCGCGATCCCCCCACATCATGTGGTGGGGTGCTATTGGCTGCACGTCCTGGTATAGCACTGCATCGACGACGGGATCTCGAAACTGAGCAAGGAGAAGATCTCTGGGCGTCTTTCACGTTAGGTCATTCAATTTATGTTGTCTGTGTAATTTATATTCATCCTAAAGCCTTTGATAATGTTTATATGAAATGGTTTTGTTTGATAGAGGATAAAATATCAAAGATAAGTGGTAATTTAATTGTCTTAGGTGACCTCAATCTAAATAGTGCGTCTCTAAATATTATAAATTACTATGGATTTTTTATTAATGTATGTGGTATGATAGAGAATAATGAGGTGATGAATGAGCATGGTGGTAAGTTGGATGTGGTACTAACGCAGGAGTGTCGGGGTAGGGCGGATGTGAGTGCAGCGCATATTAGTCTGGTTGCCCACACCGATAACTACCACCCTCCGCTGGAAATTGCGATCCCAATAGCTGGGGCACATAAAGCCCACTGTGGTGACAGATTAGAGCCGAGTAACATAAGTCCACAACGTGACTGGAATTTTTCGAAAGGGGATTTTGTGCTCTTTTACAATCTGCTTCGGAAGGCTTCATGGGACAGTGTTTATCAATGTCAAGATGTCGACACCGCCGTGGAATTGTTTTATGACGTTATCTATGATATATTTGATGTTACTATACCAAAGAAAATTAGATCCAAGAGTAGCCAGAGAAGGTTTCCTGTGTGGTTTACCGGTGATTTAATTCACGAAAAAAACCAAAAAGCAGCACTCCATCGAAAATGGAAAAAAACAAAAGACAGAGTGGTGTATGAATCTTTCAGTAAGGTTAGGTCGGCGGTAAAGTCAAAAATCGCGATTAGATATGATGACTATGTGCGTGACGTCGAAACTAATATAAAAGCTGATCCGAGAGCCTTCTGGAAGCACGTAGCGAATCTTAGGTCCAAAGGTGGGTTTGAGCCCAAGGTAACCCATGAAGATACAGAGCATGTTGGTGAAGCAGCAGCGGGCGCTTTTGCAAACTTTTTTTCTGACGTATTTTTGCCTGATTGCCCTACACTAAGCGCGGAAAAGACAAATCGTGCTGATACCAAGCGTACTGCCAATCACGTTGAAATTACAGAAGTGTCAGAGCGTGATGTCGAATTAGCGCTTCGTAAACTGAGACCCCGTAGCTCCACAGGACCCGATAACATTCCACCTTACGTGTTAAAAGCGTGTGCCGACGTTCTCACAACACCCATATGTTTTGTATTTAATTTTGCGTTGACTTGTGGCAAATACCCGTCTAGATGGAAGCTCTCACGCGTGAGCCCAATTCCTAAAACTTCAGACCACTCTCGAGTCGAGGATCATCGCCCAATCGCTATTGTTTGTTCCCTGGGAAAGGTTTTTGAGTCCGTGTTACACAGGAAACTGTGTCCACAAGTTCAGCCATACTTGTCAGATTCGCAGCACGGATTCAGGGGTCGTCGGTCAACCAATACAAATCTATTGACTCTCGTTGATGCTATATCCGGGCATATGGACAACGGCTCTCAAGTGGACGTAGCCTATCTTGACTTTAAAAAGGCTTTTGATCGAGTAGATAATGACGTCCTACTTGAAAAGCTATGTACCTTTGGGTTTGCTCCGAGACTACTCAGATTGTTTGCCGACTACCTTCGAGATCGGCAGCAGTATGTCAAGTATGGTTGTTACACTTCGAAACCTTACCATACACGATCAGGCGTAAGTCAGGGTTCAATTCTTGGCCCACTTCTTTTTGTCATAATGATAAATGATATAGAGGATGTCCTGGAACACGTATCCAGTCTTCTGTATGCTGATGATCTCAAGTTGATATTCAACATAAGAGAAACGGCCGACTGTAACCTACTACAGAGGGACTTGGATGCTGTGTATCTCTGGAGTGTACAGAACAAGCTGCACTTTAACCCCAGCAAATGCTTTTGTATGTCTTTTACGAGGGCAACACAGAGCCATACAGCAACATATACTCTAGGATCCGAAAACATAGCTCGTGTGAACTCAATAAAAGATCTTGGCGTAACATTTGACACGACTCTTACGTTCCATGAGCACATGAAGACCCTGGCAGCTAATTGCTCCAAAAGGCTAGGTTTCGTTCTTCGCAATGCTAGGGATTTCCAAAATCCTAAAGCAATAGAACTTCTTTACACAGCTTTAGTGAGAAGCAAGATAGAAACCGGGGCCGTCGTCTGGAGCCCTCATGAAGCAAAATACGTGCTCTTGCTGGAGAAAGTGCAGAAAGCGTTCCTCCGTTTTCTCTACAAAAAGAAATATGGGTACTATCCTTTTATGTACCCGACAAAATATCTTTTAGGTATGCTGGGTTTTAATTCACTTGAAGTCCGACGAAACTGTGAGCAACTTGTTACAGTCTGTCATATGTTGCGTGGAGAATCAGACTGTCCACAGCTCACTAGTTTAGTATGTCGTCTCTTTGTGCCAGATAAATATCTCAGGGCTCGCAAGCACGTACTGCTATCGGTACCATCAGTACGCACAGTCGCCCGCAGTCAGTCTCCGTTAGTGCGCACACTATCCTCCCTCAACGCACTGTTGTAGTTAGAACCAGAATGTGATTTGTTTGCTGACAGGTTTACGAGTGTGAGTAATAAATGTCAGGAGTTCTGTGAGCGTCATTTTGTTTAATTACTTGTTTGTTTTAATTTACTGTATAATTATTTTCTTTTGTGAAATGTATATAAATATTATGTGAAATGTATAACGTGTTAGTATTATGCTGTAATGTTATATATTTTAATTAAATAAATAATAATAATAATAATAATAATGACTGGTGGTGGCAGCACATTCCAACATTTAGATGCAACTACCCGCCAATGGCCATTCCAAAAGATTAAAAACAAATTCGTCCGTCCGTCCGTATGTCACAGCCTCATAACTTTAGCACCGTTAAAGATAAAGACTTGAAATTTGGCCCAAAAATAGCATTAATTTGCCCACATAACTCGGAGTAAAAAAAAATATTTAAAAATTTGTTTTTTTTTTAATATTTCCAATTAAAAATAGAGAACTTTTTTTTAATCAGAAGAATACAATAGTTATGGTATGGGTATCAAATTGTAGATATTAAAGAGTTTATTATAAAAATATTGTTTCGTAGGTCCTAAGGCTAGTAGTAGCGAAAACTAGCCGATCTGTTCCGAAAAGTTGTACAATTTACTCGACGGACTTACGAGAACATTCCACAATTTTCTAAAAGGTTAGTGTCGTGTTGGAACATTTTAGATAATTCCCGACAATGCTAGAATGTTCTCGAATTATGTCCTAGAATATTGTAGAAATGTGTCATATTTATATCAATACGAAAATATTGTTTATTAACCAATGTAAGTTCAAAAATGAATTAAATGCAATTTATTGTAATTTTAGTCGATTTTAATCTTAAAATTAGACTCGTTCTGAATCGTTTCGCGCGTATTTTGTCTGCGCTGTGCGCCTAAGGAAGGCATTGTCTTGAGGGGGGCGGCCCAATCGTATTCGCCCGGGGCGTAGAAAACTGAAATACGTCTCTGACAGCATGACAAGAAGGGGCAGGCCCACTGACAGGAGGAACAGGCCCGCTGACAGGAGGAACAGGCCCGCTGACAGGAGGAACAGGCTCGCCAACAGGAGGAACAGGCCATCTGGCTGGAGGAACAGCTTCAGCGTGACAGGAGCGCGTCTTCGCGACGGGTGACACAGCATTACCAACCAGGAGGCCCACCATGCCTGGGACCGATGGATAGCGGTATATCCATCCCTAATAGCCGGGCCTTATATGAAACAAACTGGTGACGGGCAGCGGCGTCACTTGTGCGAGGGTTCCGGCACCGCGCTTAACAGTTCAGCGTGTGTGTGTATGGACAATTCTTTCAGGATGACCACCGGGAGTGGCAAAGTCCTGGAAAGACTTATGTCCAGCAGTGGACGAACTAGGCTGATGGATGGATGGACAATATTTACCGTTTTTCCACCTTGGGCTAGCATGAAAAGATTGTTTGCATTACTGACCAGCAAGCAAGCCACATACAGTTAGCCCTGAGACCAATCAGACCTTAAGTCTACACCAGGAGCCTTAAGGGTCTGACCCTGGGACTTGTTTATAGTCATCGCAAAGCAAACGGCTACTGGAAACTGCGCTTGAATTCGAACGGGAAGTTATTGGGGATGAGTGGTATACGCGGTATAAAAACAGTTTCACCTGAGCCACATCCAGTAAGAATCTAAGCTTTAATAATTTTTCGTTGTAAAGCAGTTGAGTTCCATTGAGTTCAATTTACTTGCAGCGCCATCTACTTTCCAATTCCAGAACTAACCATAATAATTCAGATCTTGGAGGTAAGACTAAAAAATGTCGATTATAGATCATTACTGACCAATTACAGGAAAACTATACCGAATATATTATAAAAGTTGAGCACAAATGAGAAAATAATAAAAATGCAATATGGGTATCAAATTGTATGGGTATCAATACCTATTAAAAATCTGATTGTAAAAATATATAGTTTGGCTATATTTAATTGCTTTTATTTCGAGAAATACTTGAGAAAAAAAAATGCCATAAAAAATATATGCCCACCCTCCTTATCTCCAAAACTGGTGTTTTTTCTTATTTTTCATAAAAAATATGAAAAAAATCATGGTAATATGTGTTTACGTAAAGATTACAGGAAAAATAAAGCGGTTTAGAAATTAAAAAAAAAATAACTACATTAAATGTATCATCCGCAATACGGACGAAACCCTAGGTACGCGAGTCTGACTCGCACTTGGCCGGTTTTTTTCCTATACATAATGCTATAAGATCTATTTGTGAACGGAATTTCAACATTTCTAAGAAAGCTGGAAGTGTCTCATAGCTTTCCATGGTAAGTCAATTTGCAAATTGACTACGCAAAGGACTAAATGTTTGTGTACTAAAATTTGTATGTTACATACTTCTAATTTATAACTAACCAAAGCTTACTTGTTTTCCTTTGACATTCATTCTAGAAATTATTATTTGCTATGTAATTTCTAACAGTACAAAAATAAAATTCCTAGAATCCATAAATGACGATAAAATTTATTGAAAAAGGCGTTACTTTGCGAAAGTCCATCATGAATTTGTGGATATATTAATAATTTGCAATATTCCGCTAAACACTCTTATGGTATTCAAAATGCAGACTCAAGCACCGCCCGCCCTCTCGCATGAAACGTGCACAAGCAAAGCAAGCAGTACGAGAACAAAATAACAAGCAAGAAATCTTATCGACACGTGTTTCGCCTCTAAACGAGGCATCCTCGGGATATGTTGTCGAAATCAATGATATTCCAGTATCATTGATCGAAATAGTCAATTGTGGGGTGTACGCAACACCAAGTAAAAATTTTGTTGAAATAAAATCGAGCTTGATAAAAATATATTCCATCGTTGACTTATACCGGTTATATTCAGAGGAAGAGCGAGACAAGATATTATACTTAATATCTGAACGAAGATAGACTGCAACTCCTCCCGCACCTGCACCAGTTCGATCATCCCTAATCAATACATATCCAGAAATAGCAGCATAGGCGAAGCAAATTATATCCAAAAAATGCGTTTTGAGGAATAAATTTCCAGCAAGCTGGATATCATTTTAATACCTTCATTTGGTCCTAAATGCATGTAATCCAAGTTCGCACGGTCCCAGGAGGTGAGTTCAACCTTTAGGGGCCATAAAACCACGAAATTTTCGCACTTTTTTCAGTTTTGTGCTTGTAGCTCGAAAACGGTATGTTGGACGGAAAATATCATTGAATCAATATTAAAGAGGGTTAAATTTTGCGTTGAATGAACATCTAAAACTTTAAATTCAGTTTAGTAGTATAGCCAAAATCTAAAGTTGTATACCGGGAAATTTTCTTATTTAGGTGCAAATTTACATTTTGCGACTTTCCAAGACCATATTTCTTTGAAACTGATACTCCTATTGAAAAACTCATAAAATAAAAGTTGTATAGAATAAAATGTAACGTTACATGGATACATCAATTTTCAAATTCAGTCATTTTGTAAGACTAAATTTGGCATCAACTCAAAATCGTTTTCTTTCTAAGTCCTAAGTTCGTGTCTCTGGTTTGATAAATACAGTGTGAAGTTGATTAAAGTGTTATAACGTCAATGACGTTGCGATCCTTCTTGACTGGTTCTCATTTGTCTACCACTTCCCAACTAGACAATTTGTGATGTCCATTAGCACAGGAGTAATAGGCGATGAGAAAATTGACTGCCTTGAAGCGTTAGAAAAAGGAATTCAGAGTAGTACTAAGATTATTGGCAACGATTTTAGTAATGTCAAGTTTCAACGGAAAAACAGAGTGGTTCCTCTTAAAGGTTCAACTTGGAAGTCAGGATTCATGACAAACCCAGATACAATTTTCCACGCATAACTCTTCTTAAAAAATCAGAGGAATAGTTCAAGATTTTTTTTGAGTTCGAGTTGGTTCCTTATCCCCTTTTCATATTTGATGAAAAAGGTATGCGAAAAACAAAGAAATCTGTGTTCTACGATTTATTTTCACCTGTGTCTGATCCACTAAGCCTTGAAATAATAGATGGTGGGTTCCTTCTACATCGAATGGTTTGTCAATCCAAGGAAACATTTTCCAAGGAATTCTCTCCAAATATGTTGACTACTTTAAGAAAAACTACAACCCTGCCAGTACAATAACCGTTTTTGATGGTTACCCTGATGAGTCAGTAAAAAGTAACAAATCAGCTGAGCTGCTTCGCCGTAAAAGCAAACACGCTTCTGCAAACGTGGTGTTCACTGAAACGATGACTGCAACCATGTTGAGAGAAGAAATTCTGTCCGACGACAGCAACAAAGAACTGCTTATCTCTATGCTGAGTGAAAAATTAGTACAGCAGGGGTTTGAAGTGGGGCAAGCTCTTGAGGATGCTGACACCCTCATTGTCAACTCCACCATTGAAGGATCAGATAATTTTGTGACGGTCATAATAATCGGAGAGGACACCGATCTATTGATTCTATTAATCGCCAAAGCACCAAATTCCTCAAACATTTACGTCATGAAACCTGGAAAGGGCACCTCTAAGAACACGTTCAACTGTCCCATGTATTTCAACTTCTCTTCTGCTATCAAAAAGAATATTCTGTTCCAACATGCAATCAGTGGGTGTGATACAACCTCTGCATTCTTTCGCCAAGGGAAGTTGAAATTTGTCAAGCTCCTTGAAAAGAACATGGCTTTACAGGAGGCTATCAAGGTTTTCCACCATGCAGATACTGATCCTAAGGACCTCATTTCAGCAGGTCAACTATTCCTGGCAGCCCTATATTCACCTAAGGCCAATGAGACCTCCTTAGACAAAATCCGCTACGAGGTATTCTGAAAATCCCTCATGAAACAAACATTCAATCTCTACTTACAACAAATGCAGCCGTCGCCCAACATATTCTGTGAGTCTACCTCTAAATTCAGGGCTGGTATGATAGACCACAGGATCCTCTCAGCTGAGGTTGGAGGAGGACAGACCTTGGCCTGCTCCCCACCAAGAACACCAAGGATCCACTCCAGCTGAAATCCTCAACGCAGTGTCCTGCGGATGTAAGACGGGGTGGGGTGTACACTGTACAGGGAAGTACAGCTGCCGGAAAGTAGGCATGAAATGTTCGACAATTTGCATCAACTGCCACGGCCAGTCATGCTCGAATTCAGCACTGTTCGAAGTGGCTCACATGCCGATCGCCATAGAAGCAAAAATAGGTGAGGACAGTTCCTTTGAATATGATCCTTGAATGCTGCTTTATTTTGTGCTGCATAACTATTGATTGCCATAATGTGTTTTTATTTATATTTTATCAATATCATTTCAATTTTAAATGTTTCTTTTACTTCCTAAAAGGTTACTTGCTTAAAAATGTTTTTCATTCACATTAATTCGAATCTCTAGTTTTATAATTGCGTCCTTAAAAATTTGCATTGAAATGTTCCTCACCCTCAAAATGCATAAAATGTAGACCTCACACCTCATATTTACGGAAAATGTATAATTTAGGGGGACTTGCAAAAAAAAACAATTTTGAATTGATGCAAAATTTAGTCTTGAAATGACTGAATTTGAAAACTGAGGTGTCTATATAACGTGAAATTTTATTCTCTACATCTTTTATCTTATAGGTTTTTCAATAGAAGTATCAGTTTCAAAGTACAATGGTCTTGGAAAGTCGCAAAATGTAAATTTGCACCTAAATAAGAAATTTTCCCGGTTTACAACTTTTGATTCCGGCTATACCACTAAACCGAATTTGAAGTTTTAGATGATCATTCAACGCAAAATTTAACCTTCTTTAATATTGACTCAACGATATTTTCAGCGCAACGTTCCGTTTTTGAGTTACAAGCACAACACTGAAAAAAGTGCGAAAATTTCGCGGTTTTTTGGCCCCCAAAAGTTGAGCTCAGCTCCTGGGACCGTGCGAACTCGGATTACATGCATTTAGGACTAAATGAAGGTATTAAAATGATTTCCAGCTTGCTGGAAATTAATTCCTCAAAAAAATTCTATTTGATTGACCTAGCAGGTTTATATGGTTTTCGAATTTTTTACATTATTTGTTCTAACAGTTCCTTTCTGAGCTGACTTTCAAATGCAAAATATGATGTCAAGTGTTCATCCCTATATTTTCATAGTGAGAAAATTAGTATGAAAAACGTTAAATAAAAGGCCATTAAAACATTAGAAGTATGTTTTTACAGGGCCGTAAATATTGGCATTTATTAATTTTACCCAGAAAAATTGCCTATACAAACGGACAGACGGACAAACAGAGAGACAATAAATTAATCCTAAACGAGTTTCGTGTTTTCATTTTGCGTAAAGGGGCCTGAACATGTGCTGAGAGGGTTACCTACGATCTAATAATTTTGCCATGCACTGTAAATATTTCGAAATAAATGTCTATATTTTAAACTCGTATATAATTTGTAAAAACTTCACTAATTAGAGCCAATACTCCAGTGGCCTCCAGGGTAATTTCACGAAAAGGTAATTGACCTTTGATGCAGATCTCAGTAAATATAAATTAATTTCGGTTTCAATAACGATCAAAAAATCATTTTTTAGAGTAAAATATTTTCCCACATAAAAGTATGAATTAATTCTAAATTCATTTAGTTTTGTGGGTTGGATTTAATATTGTTTGGCAGTTGTATGGGGGTGAAAGTGGTTAAAGCTGGTAGAGGTGGGGTCCTGTTTCAGGGTTTTTGGAAAATCATCCTTAAAGGGGTTAAATAGGGAATGAAAGTTTGTATGGAAATTTCGTCAATAATGTAGATAAAGCGCGAGTGTAGAAACAATCACCATGACCTCAGAAGTGCTACAAGAACTGGTGGCTTTACTTCAGCGATCACAGACATAGTTCTGCCAGAGACTCCTAGCTGACGCCCGCCCGCTCATCTACACCAAGACCAATTGACGGTACTCTTGCTTCAGAGTACCTTCATCTTGTCAGCACTTACCACGAACGCTAATTTTTGCTAATTTCCTAGCAGCGAAAAACCTCTTTTCTTTAGCTCCTCCTTCAATTGAGCAATACGCCAGGTAGAATACATGACGAATACACCTACAAAAAAAGGCACAATAGTCTTTAGAAATGTGGAATGCAAAAATAACATCTATCAGCGTCTTTTACAAGAGCGTGATAAGACACAAACACTCAGCGCCCTCTACCGTAACAGCTTTTGGTTTTCATTCCCATTAGCGGAACAGAAAAAAAAGTATTCATTATCGTAATTAAGACATGAACCAAGATCGATGGAAGACAACGAATATATGCAAAGGAGAACGTTACATTCAGTCTAATTTTGAAAATACGTTGGCATATGGAAGCGTTTCAGTAATGGTGTGAAGAGGGATATATTTAGGTTAGGAGCTTGTACGGAGTTAGTGGTGGTCGATGGAGGGAATATGAGAACTGGTCGGTATATCAGGGATATTTTAGAAGAACATGTTGTCCCTTTTGTCCCCTATGACGGCTTTATTCTGATGCAGGATAATCCTCGGGCTCACAGTGCTCGCCCAGTCCAAGCATATCTAAACCATGTGGGTATAACAGTGATGCAGTGTCCAGTAAGATCCCCGGATATGAATCCTATAGAGCATGTATGGGACTTATTAAAGAGAAGCGTTAAAACCAGAATGCCGTCCCCCAACAACCTGGAAGAACTGCAAAACGTATTACATACCTACTTGAAGAATGGCAGGGCTTGTCCCAAGGCAAAATGATAACATAATTCTTAACCTGTCCAGATGGATGGAAACGTTAGTCAGAGCACGAGGGAGAAACACTCGTTATTAGTGATTCATTCATTTAATATAAAATTTATCACAAAATATAGAAAAAGTTCACTTTGTTTTAATTTTATTATTTTTAATAAAATTGAATTAAGACCTCGTGTTCTCTTCAGAACACCACTCAAACCATTCTTCAGTGGTTTGCATCTTATCTTGAAAATAGGATGCAGGAAAAGAAAATCACCCTATTGTAATAAACTTTGGAGTGCCACAAGGAAGCACACTAGGGCCCCTCCTTTTTCTAATCTATGTTAATGATTTTTCAAAAAGTAGTGCTAATGAACAAGAAACGATACTGAGCTTTGCGGATGACACTGTTCTACTCTACTATGGGAAGGATTGGAAAAAAGGATGAAAATGGCATACATAATGTAGGTAGCTGGCTTGATAGTAACTTATTAACATTAAACCTTAACAAAACTAAATTCGTATGTTTCTCTATGAACAAGAGCGGTCAACCTCATTATCAAACGCATCTTAAATATCACCTGTCAAAATAAAGTATATTGTTCATGCATAGAATTGGAAAAAGCGTCATCTTTGGGGATACGTATAGACTCAGAATAAGGAAGTATAGATCAATTTCTGAATTGGGATATTCACATAGAAAAAACCACAGCGAAAGTACGTAAATTCATATATTTTTTAGAAACATAAGATATGTATTAGATACAGATAAAATTGATAGTGTATATTTTGCTATGACAATGTGTCAATCAATTATTACCTATTGTAATGTCTGGGGTGGCGCCTGTAAGACTCATATTTTGTTATTAGAAAGGGCTCAAAGAGCCATATTGGTACCGATTCGGTGAAGCACATCTTAACTTATTTGACAGGACTAAACTAAATTTAAGCGTTCTGTCCTTGTCTTTTCGATAAAGAAAGAAAAAGATAGGACGCTTAAAATAAGGTTAGTCCTGTTAAATAAGTGAAGACATGTTTTGCCGAATCGATACCATTGAAGACAATGTATTTTAAACAATACCGTTATCCCACAGATAATCTATATGATGAATGTAAATTGCACAATCGTTTGTCAGGAACCTTCTCCTATATTATAATAAAAATAGACATCTACTTAACATAAAGTCTTCAAATTTTAATGCTAGATATATGTATAACTAAAGGTGTCTTTGAAGTTCCCAAAATCAAGGACTACTTTTGCTCAGAGATCTCGTGCTTTTCTTGGTCCATATCTGTTTAGTAAAATTGACTCTGAATGGAGAATTAACCAATATAGTTATAACCGTTTTAATAAGTGGCTGGTGGATGGGCTTATCGGCTGAGGAAGTGGAGTCTTTACTGAAGATTGAACAATGAAGTTATGTGGGAAGTGTTGTTTATTATTGTTAAGATTTTAAGAATGTAGTCGATTCTAAAGGCTCTAATTTTAGTTTTAGTGCTGTCAAAACTAAAATTGTTCCAAAGTAATTTAGCTTTTGTTCCTAGCATTTAAGGGCTATTTTGCAATAAACAATATTTTGTTGTGACAGCAATAAAACTAAAATTAAAGCCTTCAGAATTGGCTTTATTAAGTAAATAAAAGTAACTTCTTAGTCAAACTGAATAACATTTAATAGGCTAAGAACTAATCATTTCAAAACAGTGATAAACTAGCTTAATGATTAGGGAACAATGATGTAATGCACATGTTTGATGAATAAAGTTCTTTTGAGTTTGGAGTCTACGTTAAAATATGTCAATTGGTTTGTTGCTTCATGTCTGATTATTAGTTTGGAGTCTATGTTAAAATATGTCAATTGGTTTGTTGCTTCATGTCTGATTATTAGTTTGGAGTCTACGTTAAAATATGTCAATTGGTTTGTTGCTTCATGTCTGATTATTAGTTTGGAGTCTACGTTAAAATATGTCAATTGGTTTGTTGCTTCATGTCTGATTATTATTTTGCTCAATACTCACTTTATTATTTTATGCTCATCCTTTTTTTTCTGTTCCGCTAATTGTGCCGGTGTGTGTATATGTTTTTCTAATTAATAATAAAACTTATTAAAATGAAACTTTAATAATTTTAATTGCAACAAATAAAATCAAACGTTCTAAGACAAGAAAAGCATTTTTTTTTCGTTGGTCTACCTACCTACCTAGGCATTCCAGCATTCGTAGCACTACTAAAAGTGTTCCGTGGACGCTACTGTTTGAATCACAATGTGCAAGGAGCGTGACATACTGTTTAATCGCAAAAACATCGTGTCACGCTCCTCGCACTTGTGATTCAACTAAGTAGCGTCGCGCGCGATTAAACACTATGCTACGAGTGTTGAGCTGTAGAGGTAGAAGGTTGATAATAAATTTAAATAAATTGTTCCTACTGTGCGTACTGTTTACGCTGTCTAGCAAATGTACGCGAAATTGGTTTTACTACGTCATTTTGGACCTGGGGCTCTACCGTGTAATTCTCATTTGTATCAACTTCAAGCAAATGCATGCGAAATTCAACGCGTGCAAAAGAGATGGCATGTTAGGCGGGCGTCGTCGCACGCACGGCAAATTTCAATCTCAAGTTGATGTTGATGAAAATGAGAATTACGCGGTAGACCCGCTGTTCGTCGGTTCAAAACTTTCTGTTAAATGGCAGGAGGCTTGATGGTGCCGGAAGTCAATTGTTAAAATCTATTATTACCAATAATCAATAATTCTACTTAACCGTTGGTTTCGTCATTCTGGAAGAATGTGTTTCCACCCAAACTCGAGTTTAGGACGAACTATTTTGACCTAAGCCAAAACCTTTTTCTTGGTTTAAGAAAAGGAAAAAAAAACTGTATTTTTTTAAATACTACTGTGTATTTAGAAACGGATTAAAATCATCATAGTAGGCTTTTTGTTAGTTCTAAGCAACAACGCAACAAGATACAAAAACAGATTTCATTGGAACCGTTGGCAAATTGTAGCCAAGTCTACATTATATTTCGTCGAAAATTCTTCTGTATATTTTGCTCCTTACGTATAAAAATGTGAATATTGAAAATTAAATATACTTACAAGGATAAACCGGACAATACTGTGGAAATACTTAATTAATATTTCATCATTGAGAGTGGCTTGTATAATTTTCCATTTGCTGTTAATGTTGCAAACAATGACTTAATTTACTCCCTGCAATCACAAAACAATGTCGGGAGACAACGGAAGAATAGCACTGTGTCTCTTATCTGAGCACTGTGTAAACAATTTGGTTTTTGTAAAAAAGGTGCCCTTTATTAGGGTTCCGTAGTCAACAACAAGGAACCCTTATAGTTTCGCCATGTCCGTCTGTCTGTCTGTCTGTCTGTCTGTCCGCGGCTTAGCTTAGAGACAGTACTAGAAAGCTGTAATTTGGCATGGGTATAAGTACATATTTATTACGCCGATAAAGTAGTAAGCAGTAACATTTTGAAAAAGATTTTTTAGTGTACCTCCCCTACACGTAAAGTGGGATGATTTTTTTTTCTCGTCTATCCCCTAGTAAGGGGTGTCGTTGGATAGGTAACTTGAAAATATTTCTCCCCCCCTGACAGCGAAACTGTTGTATTCGGAGACGTGAAAAAAATCACGGCAGTAGTATACATAAAGAAATTAAAAGGAAAACTATCACAGCTAAGTAGGCTTTACAAGTTAACGAGTACAGATCGCGCCAAACTTTTAGTCCCCTCTAAACACGGGGCGATTCGCATCAGCAGGAACAAAATGTATGGGCCGTTCTTGGGAAGAGCAACTTCCGAGCGTACTAGAAGTTTGGCGCGATCTGTATTAGTCGACAAACTTATAAAATGTACTTGGAGAAGAAGTCCGCATATTGTGCAGGGCAACTACGGTAGACACAGCGCGTGGCCCGACACGCACTTGGCCGGTTTTTTAAATATAATGTTTATTTAGAACAAACAATTGGAGCAAAAGTGCAGGCTGTGCCTTTTCGTGTGTTTTTTCTAACCCTACATTTTGTTCGTGTTATGGTTTTTTCCACAGTCACATAGAGAAGGCTGAGGTCTTTAACTTTAGCACGAACTGACAGAACAGACCTCAGGACCAGTGTTGCCACCTTGGTTTTTGAAAAAGAGCAGTTGGACAAGCTAGAAATGGCTAGATTTAGCAAATTTTGCCATCAAAAGTGCTAAAAATTGTTTATTTGAAATGTAGTAAGTAATTTCAGAAAATGCAATAGAGTTATTAAAACTAAGTTATTGAATTTGTTAAAAATCGTACCTGCTGAAGCAGAAAAAGTTGATGGCTGATTGACATCTGCGTTTTTTGCGGATTTGAACGAAAATTTCAAATGAATCCTACAGTTTTTTATTGTTTCAGTTGACGCCTTGTGTGAACAGCCCCATTTTGTTTCTGGTTTTAGTTTTAATTAGGTTCACAGAACTATAAATATACACATAACGAAAAGGGCTAGATTGCTCTTTTCGGGCTAAATCATCAAAAAACGAGTTCAAGTACAGTAAAAAGTGCTAGATCTAGCCCAAAAAGGGCTAAGGTGGCAACACTGCTCAGGACCCTTCAGGGCCGCGTTCATAAATTAGGAGTCACGACAGAATCTAATGCCATCTCTGTCGCACGCGTTGAAAATTTAATACGCTATCCTGCTGTCAGTGTTGGAACCTGACGAAAATATTTATTCACATGAACGGCCATCTGATCCTCATTGATTGATGATCTTCAAGTAAGAGAGAATATAAAATACACACAGTGATAATAAACAGATAATAAAACTTCAGAAATGGCTACATGGGCTAAGGCTAAGTATCTTTTGCCTTCATAAGTAGAAAAAAAAAACTGTCAAAATAAAAATTTCTCATTCATCTCCATCTCAATGAACAACAGAAATGGCTGAATTATTGAGTATTCCATTTAAAAAATCTTCCGACGTAGATATAGTAAAGCCCCTAAAGAACTTGATCCAGTCGACGTACAACACAGAGGACTACAGCGATGCCCTGAGCGAGCTGGCGCGGTTGCGAACCAACGCTATCTGGAAGATCTTCGAGAAGTCGTCGCTCGAGGTTATTTACAGGTAAACATCAGGCTCTACGCCCCATGACTCATCCAGTACTACAGCTACAGTCTGCTCACCACTATTGTGCAATAGACGAAACGGTAAAGGTAGACACCAAAACTAAATTTGATTTTTCAAGCTTCAGAATACTTCAGATGCATTCGAATATACAGCAAGTCACCTGTTGGCCGTCCAACCGTCCATGACAATAAATAAGGCTAACGTGTCAGAATTTTGCAAAAAAAAGCACTTTGTATTAAAACCAAGTTTGTATACTTTACACCAGTTTTTGTTTCATTGTAATAGTCAACAGTAACAGACCGAAAACATAGCAATCAATTCCAAAACGCTTTGGAAATGTTTCTTAAGGCATCTATTTGTGTGATGACATCATTTAGTCGATAGCACCTCACAACTCGTTGGTCTGAATTCGGCTGCTCAACCTCGCAGATGAAAAAATTAAGTAAATTCTTCTTCTAACTATTTTCTTGCACCAATTTTTTCTGTTGAAATATTTTGTAAAGTATAAATTATGTGTGTATGTAATGTTCATCTACCTCACAGTCTATCAAATCATCAAAACATAATATAATACTTAACATACCCTTCCATCATATTGACTGGTTATAATGACAGATATTAGAATAATCAGCACAAAACAAAATGGTTATACAAGTTTTTAGAACAGCCTAACTGATTAAATAATAGAAAATTAACGATTGTATCACACCATAAATGAGGTGGTGGGATCACTAGTGGCGGTTCAGGTGTATCGTCTGATTCTGACCCATATCTTCGACAATCATTCATTTCAGTACATGGAATGTTTGTGATCTGTCTATCTGGTCTAGCCAGTATTTGATCAGCATGACAACAATGCAGCTCGCCATCTTTTGTCCTCACCCTGTATGTGGCCGGTCCTTAAACCATCTCTATTGTAGCCCTCCGCCACTTCTCACCCGGTCCATACATGTGTAAGAGCACCGCCTGGTCAACATAAAATTTCCTGGTGGGCCGGTTCTGCGCCGCCGCCACCTCGAGCTGCTGGTCGGCACGACTCGGTGTAGAGTCAGGGTGTAAGATTGATATTGCAGTTCTATATCTGCGTCCATTCAACATTTCAGCAGGAGTTTTACTTGTAAAACTACATTCAAATTCAAAATTCAAATTGTTTATTTTGTAAAGTAGGTAAAAGTTTGAATTTTTCCTTCAATTTGTCCATTTGATTCAGGATCGTAAGGTGATAAGTATAGGTGTTTGATCCCCATTATTTCTCGAGAATGTGTTACATTCTTAAGTAAATGTTCGACCATTGCATTTCAGGCAATCCTTGAGATGGAAAAAATTTTCTCAAAATACTTTTTTTTTTTTTTTTTTCTTTTTCGTAATCTGCAATCGGTCCTGTAGACTATAATCAGATGGGGTCTGCGAGTTTCTTATTTAAGCATGCTGATTCACAAATCAGGCATCTCTTCTTCAATTACTGATGATATGTGCCCTTTTCAGCCATCTTGATATCATCTGATGTCTCCACCAGTGCAGAGTTCTTTGACTACTGTGGGAGCTTTTAAGTATTCGTGAATCTCACTGTTTCAAGAGTACCATGGTGCTTTTGATATAATTCGTAGTATTTTATTTTGCGCTCTTTGGATGACTTGGAGATTTGACTTGCTTGTTGTGCTACCCCAGATTTGACAACCATATGTCCAAACAGGTTTGATGATAGAGTTGTAGACTAACAGTTTGTTGTTGACTGTCAAGGGCGAGCCACGGCCTAGGAGCCAGTCAAGTCCTCTGTAGCGGATATCCAGTGCCTTCCTTTTGGCTTTGATATGCTCCTTCCAGGTAAAGAGTCGATCCAGGTGGAAGCCCAGGTATTTGACGCAGTCTCCTTGTGGCAGAACCTCATTTCCGAGTTTATCTTGGGGACAGTTACCTCTTCTCAGTGAGAATGTAATATGGGTGGATTTGGATGTGCTTGTTTTGATTCTCCACTTTTTTGAGTCTGCAGTGTTTTCGAGGCTTGTCTCGGGTTACTACTACATGATAAAATAGCAGTATCATCAGCAAATGTAACAGTTATAGATGATGACAGCTGAGGCAAATCTGAAGTGAATATGTTGTACAGTAGTGGTCCAAGGACTGATCCCTGTGGTACACCAGCCAAGCATTCATGAAGCGCTGACCTTGCTTCCCTTTGCTTTACTTGCAATAATCTATTTGTTAAGTAAGACTTGGTAATATGAAAGAATGAGTGAGATAGATTCATCTTAATCTTGCACAATAGTCCTTTGTTCCAAACTCGGTCAAAAGCCTGCTCCACATCTGTTCACGCCACAAGCGTGACGCATGCGCATGGATAATCTCCCACCACAGCGCCTGGCGCCAAGGGACTCGCGCGCCGGCATTTGCTTTCTCTTCCGCTCCAGACGTCTATCGAAACACACGTGTGCACACTGTTCGCGCCGCGACACGCCGATAAATCTCGCGTACCTCATACCAACGTCGCGTCCTTATTACCGCAACGGTATCCAGTGCTCACCACCATCAGCTCAACTTCACCAGCTCCAACAGCTCCAACGGTCGTCGTGTTCAGTGCCGTCCGTCTGCTCAGTGCATCTGCGCTGCCTGGCCGGTACTTTATCGTATAATCGTAACAAGCAAGCTTCAATGACCAACGCAACATCCGTGGTGAAATTTGGGTCGGTATTGGCCTCGTCGGGTTAAATAACCCTATCAAGGGTTTGTGATCCGTTACTATACAAAATCTACGACCCGCTAGGAATTCATGAAATTTTGATTCGTGAGCTTGTAATGTACGTGATGCCATCATCACAAGCCGTTCGGACATAGTAAAACCAGAACAGTAGTTTATCTTCAACCAAAGGTACATCGCGCGGCTAATATATGTGCGTGCTAGTACGCACGAACTACAGTACGCACACAACAGCAATATCTCGGTATACAAGAAAGGCGCTAGTCGGGGTCACGCCGCGATCGCGCTCAGTCAAGTTTCTCGAACAAGCCGCCACGCCGCGCGCCGCGCGTCACCGACCAATTTAAACATGTTGACAGCACGCAATCGAACATATTGTACTGTCTTCGGATGCCTCAGTAATAATTCCTCAAATCCAGAATTATCGTTCTTCTCAATACCTACTCAACAAGAAAGGTGAATAAGAATTGATGGTATATATAAATAATAATGTGAAATGTAAACCGAATTTTCTTTGTTCACATTTTAACGTAGGTACCTATGATCATAACTGTGCTATGTTTGTTAATTATTCAAGGTGTTTTTAAACGTGGAGCTGATATGGTTGAAATCGCAAAGATTTTTTAATTTTAGACTAGGAGCCAATGTTTGATTAGATATTTAAATTTTATTATGTACTTTAATGTATTTAACTAATTAATTTTTGTAAGAATCACAAAGATTTTTAAGCAAAGTCGTCGCCAGGGGGGGCAAGATGACATACATTTTTAACATAATCTTCTTGGGTTTCTCGCCAATTTTTCGACTGCTTTATTATTAAAATCTCGAAAGTTTTTCGAATCTCTAGGGGGGGACAGCTACCCCCTTCCCCCCTTTGACGATGCCCATGTTTTTAAAGTAAAGTTCAGGAGCCAATATTTTTTCTTACAATAATTAAGATAAGCAAGTAAGATTTCTTTATGAGTTATAGTGTCTATATTTATGTTTATTGTGTATGATATGAATGTATGTTTGTTTGTAGTAGGTATGTATGTTTGGATGTTCCACTACGTCGTCGATTGATAGCTCATTTGTTATAATTGGCTTCAAAGCATTTTAAGTATTGATTTTTTATTAGCTACGAAACTAAAAGAAGGGACAACCCTGCAACAGTAGGTATTTAAGTCTCGTACGGGGCGTGAGTTAAACTACTGTTCTGGTTTTACTATGGTTCGGATCCGTCTTCCATTATATGTGCAATAATCGCACCGACTCCATACTCAGAAGAATCACAAATGAATGAATGAATTTATTTCAGAAAGAAAGTACATAATGTAGTATTTTTGTGCGTTACATTATTATATTACTTAGGGCTATCTTAACTTACTTATATGTATATACATTTAATTTACTATCCTAAATAATATACTTAAATATATTAGACATTAATGCACATAATAATTTACGGGTATCAAGGGTCGAAAACTACACACCGTGCTAGTAAAAAACTGTTTGACGGTCATGTAGTTTGCCGTTCATAACCTTCAATTGGTTTACATTAAGTGTACATAGTATTTTAAATAAATAAATAAATAAACCTAATAAATATGTAATTACCAAGTTTGTACATAATCATTTATTTATAAGGAAGAACATATAATAATATATAAGTACAGATATGCATATAAATATTGTGTGTGCTGAGGACATCTAAATACGTAAAATTAGTTGAGTGTTGTGTGAGTGTGTGTGTATTTTGTGTAGTTTGGAGAAAGTAAAGTGATTTGAGACTGTATTTGATCCTGGTATAGTAAGTACCCTTATTTAATTATTTCTAATAACTTTTCTGTATTTGCATAATCTAAGCACCCTAGTATGTTATTCAGGGTTTGCTTTAGAGACCGTAGAGATAGCTTTCGCAATTCCGTAGATGCGCTTAGTCTGTTATATAGGAAGGGTCCCAAAAAACGACTAAAGGTTTGAGCAAAGGTGGTTTTGCAATGCGGTGTTTTAAAAACAATATCTAAACGTCTATCTTTGTCCGATAGCTTAGTTGGATTCTTGTGTAGGTTTGTTATGGCATCTCTAATGAAAAGTTGTCTTACTGTTAGGACCGAATTTTCATCATACTATGGTTCGGATCCGTCTTCCATTATATGTGCAATAATCGCACCGACTCCATACTCAGAAGAATCACAAATGAGAAGTAGTTCCTTCTGCAGGTCATATCCCACTAGAGTGAGATCGGAAGACAAAAGTTCAAAAGCTGCCTGTTCCTTCTCGCCTCAGCCCCATGTTCGCTTAGATTCAAGAAGACGATACAGTGCCTCCAACACCGTGCTCTTATCAGGTCAAAATTTCTCATAAAAGTTGTGTAAGCCTAGGAAGACTCTTTATTGGTTGGAGCTGGTTTCTCTTGAATCTCTTTAACTTAAGCCGGTGACGGGTAATTCTGTCAGCTGTGAACTCGCATTTCTGTACGTTTAGACGCAGGCTCATTTGCTGCAGCTTACGCAGTACTTTTCGTAGTCTTAGATTGTGTCCTACGATTGTTGCCCCGGTTACAGCGATATCATCTAATAGACACGCCACTCCCTCTATTTCTGCAAGTGCAGTTGACATTAGACGTTAAAATATTGCTGGCGCCGCACTGACACCGAAGGGTAGTCGATTCACTCTCATCAACCCAATACTCGTATTCAGTGTCAGAAGCATTGCGGTCGTATCGTCCACCTTCCGTTGTGTGTAAGCGTACTTTAAATCCAGCTTACTGAATATTCTTCTGCCACTGAGTTTCACAAAAGCTACCCTAAAAGTCGGTAATGGGTAGTAGTCAGTGTCGATAGCAGCATTGTCTGTAGCTCGGTAGTCGTCGTATATACGCACAGAGCCGTCGTCTTTCATAACGGGCGTCAATAGCGTAGCCCACGCAGAATACCTTACAGGTGTTAGTACACCCTCCCCTACCAATCTACTCAATTCGTCAACAACTCTCTATTTCACTGGGTAGGGCAACGCGCGAGCTTTTATGAAGCGCGGCCTGGCGTCCGGACGTAAGTGTTGTGACAGCATATTGCCAGTGTACTCGCCCAATCTATCTTTAAATAATTCTAGGGCTTGATCATATCCTTAGACCAGCATAATCCGGACACTTGAAGGCCTCACGTTGTCTCACATTGCCTGCCTGACTTTAAAACGTCAAATACGTACCAACATTAATTTTTTTGCGAAACGGAACGTAAAGGACGTCAAAATTGCATCATCACTGCAGAACGAAAAAAAAGCGCCACTCGCGACCTTGACAGGATATCTTCTATTAAGCATATCTATCCCCAAAAAATCAAGAACCCTAAACTGTTTACCAGGTAATATCTGGGGGCACGGCAGTGTCGCCAAGTCTCGCAAAACAAAAACGCGGAATGGCCGTACCATCCTATTCTCGAAGCAACTCACGGCACTTTCAAGCCCCCTGTATCTTCGTTGTGGGTAAAGCTAGAAGTCTGAAATTTAAGTTGAGTACTTACTAAACCTACTTCTACCCCCAAGTTACAAGTTTGTACCTATATTTGATTACGAAATATATCAATTCAAACTTCCTTTATTTTGTCACTGACTGACTGACTGACTGACATACCTATCATCAAAACTCTAAAGGTAGCAGGCCTACAAACTTGAAATTTTGCTTGCTGTTAGTGTTAAGTATACATTGCAAAAAAAAAATATGAAAATGTTGTTTGCGGTTGGCAATTTAATATTTCTATACAAAGTGTATGTTTCCAGCTGCATCTAAAAATTTGTATGACACTAGATGGCGTTGGTGTTATGCTGCTTTGCGTTAAAGACATTTACCACGACAAATTCTACCTCGTGACACTAGACGGTAAAAACTAATAAAAATGTATGTCCACCTTTATTTCCGAAAATAGAGCAAGTAGTAAAAATAAAACCGGTAAAGTGCGCATAAATGGTTCTGTACCCCCACACAATTAGGTAGATAAGTTATTATGTTGATGTGCGATTGTGAAGTCACTATATATTATTATAGAAATAAAGATAACTAATATTAATACAGTCACTAAATGTTGGTAGGTAACTAATTAGGAAACAATTAATGATAAGTTTGTTGAATAGGTGCTTTCATACTAACTAAAATGCAAAGGTGCTTCCATACAAACTAAAAATAACAGACTTGGCTTTACACAAGATCTCACAAATTTTAACGGTGGGAGGATTGCGTTGCGAGTCTTGACATATTTGTAAATTTTATGTTTTGATGGGATACATTAAAGCCTTAAGTCTTGGCCATTGGCCTAAATGTGCTCGACGAGTAGTAGGTACTGAGCCTTGTCCTTTTGAAAATTATTGACTCATACAAAGCCTGGAATTAAACAGAATACATAAGTATACATTGCGCGTACGCCTAGTGTTAAGGCGCACGCGCAGTGTAGTCGGGCATGACATACTGTCGTTTTTAGGGTACTGTACCCAAAGGGTAACCGACGGGGCCCTATTACTATGACTCCGCTGTCCGTCTGTCTGTCCATCTGTCACCAGGCTGTATCTCATGAACCGTGATAGTTAGACAGTTGAAATTTTCACAGATGATGTATTTCTGTTGCCGCTATAACAACAAATACTAAAAAAACAGAATAAAATAAATATTTAAGGGGGCTCCTATACAACAGACATTTTTTTTGCCGTTTTTATAGATAATGCTACGGAACCCTTCGTGCGCGTTACAATCTACACTACACACTATGAGCTAATAAAATTAAGGCTGATTGATCTCGTACCCTCAAAATAATATTGATTTTATAGAAGTATACAAATTGTGAAAAAATTTAATACTAAGTATTATATCTGTTGAAAAATTGCCATTTATTGATAAAAATAACCTAAATTATTATTAATTTTTTGTGTATATATTCTTTCACTATTTGGAGAAAATGAATTACATACCACAAATGTAGCCCACTTCTATGTAGCCTGTAAAAGTGTTCACAGAATTTTTAGAGCACCTGCACTCTAGTATTAATCTATGAACATAATGTTTTGCAACAATAGAATCCAAACAACCAAAAAGGTTGGAGTAAAGTGTGTGCGAGGGTTCCGATACATAATATAATTTAAATGTGTGCAGTTACTATGATCAGCTGGTGTCGCTGGAGAGCAAGCTGCCCCCACAAGAGGTGCAGATCCCCTTCAAGTGGAAGGATGCCTTCGACAAAGGTTCCATCTTCGGGGGACGGATGAGTCTCAGTATGTATTCTGTTCCTCTTTCATTAGTAACTAGTAAGGACCTGCAACTTAATTTGTAAATAGTAAGGACCTCCAACTTAATTTGTAACTAAAAAGGACCTGCAACTTAATTTGTAACTTTGTAATTTGTAACGCCGCGATGATGTTCGTTCAAGTTCAGGACCAACAAACGGGACCTATCCAACTGCAAAGTGGCGTTACATCCCTGAAACTATTCACCAATGCGTTGGAAGATGTCTTTAAGACACTGGACTGGGCTGGACGAGGCATTAATGGCGAGAACATCTCCCACCTACGGTTCGCCGACGACAAAGTTATAATGGCGGAATCACTGCAGGATCTCAGTGGGATGCTCCACGACCTCAACACTGCCTCTAGACGAGTGGATCTCGGTATGAATTTGGACAAGACTAAGGTCATGTTCAACGACCGAATCGTACCGGGACCAGTTACTGTCGGTGACGCGACCCTCGAAGTTGTCTAGGAATATGTCTATTCAATTCTAATCTAGACTATTCAATTAAGAAGGTGCAACTTCGAAAAAGAGGCCGCAAGGAGGATCCGGCTGGGATGGGCTGCGTTTCGGAAATTACGTCAGGTATTCTCCTCGGTCATTCCTCAGTGTTTAAAGACAAAAGTCTTCAACCAGTGCGTTCTGCTGGTCATGACTTACGGTGCCGAAACGTGGACACTGACGATTGGACTAGTTCACCGATTCAAAGTCACTCAGCGAGCTATGGAGCGGGCTATGCTCGGAGTTTCTTTGGTGGATCATATCAGAAATGAGATGATTGGTCAAAGAACCAAAGTCATCGACATAGCCTCTAAGATAAGCAAGCTGAAGTGGCAGTGGGCTGGCCACATCAGCCGAAGAACCGACAACCGATGGGGGAGAAAGGTTCTCGAGTGGAGACCACGAACCGGCAGACGCAGTGTAGGACGCCCGCCAGTTCGCTGGACTGACGATCTAAAAAAGATTGCCGGTAGTGGCTGGATGAGGATGGCCGAGGATAGAAAAATGTGGCGTGCCCTTGGAGAGGCCTATGTCCAGCACTGGACCGATATTGGCTGGTGGATTGGAAGGATCTGTAACTTAATTTGAAACTAGTAAGGATCTGTAACAGGTAAGGACCTGCAACTTTATTTGTAACTAGTAAGGACCTGCAACTTAATTTGTAACTAGTAAGGACCTGCAACTTAATCCAGGCAATTTGATACAAAGCAGATATTACTGAACACATTATATTTGATTAATGGTACAATACAAATGAACAGATAGATAACAGATATTTTGTTACCATAATAAACCGCATGAAGTTTGGCCACTGCAGAACTCCCTCACATTTAAAAAGACTGAACATAATACAAGATTATCCCTGTAATAACTGTGACTGTTCACGTTTCTTTAACTGTCCCAATTTTGGAATTCATAGACTAATACTTGTGTTAGAACTAGAAAAAAATCTGCGGTAATAGTGATGTTCCCACGCACCTTCAAGACTTATTAACTGAATTGAAATTGTTTATGTCTAAGTATACAGCCAACGCAGCTGAATGTGCGGCTTGCCGTACAGATATATTAAAAACAGTGGATAAACTGTAAATTGAATGAAAATATTATTGTAAAAGTGATAAAACGATGTTTATATAAAGTGCTAACAAAATGAAAATAATAAAAACGGTTGGCTCAAAAGGATGAGCATCCAGAGATGTAAAACTATAAAAAAAAAACATTTTGATCGGATCAACCAAGATGTCAGATTCACACTTTCATCAATAAATGAAAGTAAACATTCATTTATCTTGAATAATAACTAATAACAACTAATTAATTATTAAAAACCGTAATAACCTGTAATGAGAAACCAAATTAACCTTCAATAGTCAAGTCCTGAAAATTAATTTCAAGAAAGAACTTTCCTGTCAAAGTACTCTTATTGTCAAGCACTAAATACGAAAATGCCTTAACCTGCGGAATTGTTTTGTGAAGTCGATTACGGAAGTGACATCCCATCAAAAACATTTCATGTAAACTATCGCCAAGACACAAGCTCAAAACGCTTTTACTGTTAAAAAGTTATCAGATCTCATGTAGAGCCAAACCCTCTACTCTACAAGGCCTAACTCTACAAGCCCTAACTCTACAAACCCTACATCTTGATTATAAAGTATGGCTTGGCCGTTTCATGGAACTATTGCATGACATAAATGGGTGTGTCAGTTTGACGGCCGCGAACATGGAAGTATCCACTTCAAAAAATCAAAAATGTTTGTGATTCTAACTTGTATAGTGTTAACGATTTACCGATAGGTAGCTCAAGACTATTGACCTTACATATTAGCCTATATGTACCGGGTATTGACGGAAATAGAGGCCATATTTTAAAACTATATTCCTGTCCGCTTTCTGAACGTGATAAATAGTAAAAAAAATATTAGTAATTGAGTAAAAATACCGAGGATAAATTTGATATGGGGAAAGCAGTCAAAAAAAAATCGGTAAAGTGGTGAAAAAGGTGTTTCGAAACATTTAAAACATGGAGAAAATATTTTTCAAAAAAATTAAGAGTTATATCACGTTGTAGCACTTGCGAAAACGAAAATAATGAGCTCCGAAAATTTTAAATCGGTTTAGAATTGTAGCCACTGCAACGTAAAATCGTCGAAAAAGTACAATTTTTCGCCATTTAATTGCCAAGCCCCATTTCAGCGCAGATACTTCGGCCAAGGCTTAAATTTAAAATCTTAAATTTTCGGAGCTCATTATTTTCGTTTTCGTTTTCGCAGGTGCCACAACGTGACATATTCTGTATTTTTAATTTTTTTTGTTAATTTGTTAAATGCGTAGAAACACCTTTTTGTTCATTTGTTAAATGCTTAGAAACACCTTTTTGTTCATTTGTTAAATGCTAAGAAACACCTTTTTCACCACTTCACCAATTTTTTTTAATACCTTCCCCGTACCGATTATATTCTCGATATTTTTTTTAACAAGGCTGATGGATGGATATATTGCACGTCCATCGTCCAATTAACAAAATGAAATTCTTTAGTTGTGCCCCCTTATCGATACTCTGACCCCAGAATGAGTGATGTCTAGTTATATAATGAAGGGTGTGTGTGTGTATCATGTGATGCAGCGATCAGCTCGCTCTCGTACGAGCGCGTTTGCGTGATGTTCAACATGGCGGCGCTGCAGTCTGCTCAGGCGGCGCAGCAGCCGCTTGACACCGAGGAATCGCTCAAGCTGGCCGCCAAGCTGCTGCAGCAGGCGGCGGGGGTGCTGCAGGCGTTGCGGGGTGGCGTGCTGCTCGCCGTGCACGCCGACCCCACGCCCGACCTCACGCCTGACGCGCTGCAGGCGCTCGCGCAACTCATGATCGCGCAGGCGCAGGAGGTCATCGCCTACAAGTGTATCAGAGGTACTTCCCCTCTCTCTCTCTCTCTCCGCAACTAATTAAAGCTTCCTGGGCCGAATGCCGTGTGAGTGTACGTGTATTAGAGATATATTATGATGAGTCGGGTAGCCGACCAATTTCCGCAGATTCAGACCGCCTTCGTCTGAGCGAGTTGAGACGTGTACGCGACGACGTTGCGCTTCGTTGAGCATTTGATTGTATAAATCAACGAATGAAAATTATGAAAAACCCCCTTCTCAAAAATAAATCAATTAAGTAATGTCAATTGTTAACATGTCACCAAATATATTCAGTTCTCAGAGCAATATTCTATGATTGAGTCTTAAAAGCACCACCGGCTGCCACACCGAAGACCAAGTCCAAAACCAATGAAAGTTAAACCTGTTTTTTATTGTCATTGAACTTTTATCCAGCCATTAGCCAACGATATCCTTCAAAAGGGAAATAAACATTATTATTCCATCTCTTTTGCTCTCATACATTTGGCAAATAATAAAGAGACCACGTAACAAATGAGATATTGTAGCGTACATAATTATTATTACCTAGTAGCGACGACTTGCTGGGTTCATAGTTTTAATTTAGTTCAATAGGGCATCGGAAAAGTGATATCAATGTCCATCTTACCGCAGTAAGATACTTGTATTGTACCTTTTCTGAATCTGCGTAACATGTTCAATTTTTTGACGTTATTTACTCTTTCCGTTTCTAGGATTTTTTTTTCACGGCAGGTGTTCAAAGTTGAAGTTAATGTTTTGCTGATAATTTCAATTGAGATGAATCCAGTATTTTTCAGCATTTTACATCAGTTATTGACAAAATAACGCTTCTGAAATCTTAATTTACTATTCTTGACTCCATAACTTGACTTGACATAAAAATAAAACTTCGGGAGCTTCCCAAGTGAATGCTGCCACTAAAAATGTAAAAAAAAGTGAAAAATCACTAATTTACCAATAACTTGAAAACCGTGCAACTTTTACTAGGGTTATGTTAAACTGGTTCGGTGCCTCTTAAGCTGGCCTACCTCCAGTGTCACTGTAGCGTGCCACTTATGGGACACCCTGTATATCTTTGCCTACCGGTCTCATATAGTCTATTTCCTTTTACAGTTCTGTAATTAATTAATATTAACTCTTTAGACGAATCAAAAGTTAGGAAATTATACTAATTAATTAAAATATAACCTACTATACGTCCATGCTACTATCATGACAAATATCATTATGACTCTATGCTTCACCATCATCCAAATATTCATTTATTTTATAATATGCCTTTTTCAGTAGGCCCTGCTTAATATATTGTTTAAACTTATTCTCTGACAAAGTAAGGACCTCTTTTGGAAGTTTATTGTAAAATCTTATACCATGTCCTACGAAAGAGGTACTCACTTTGGCGAGTCTGATTTTTGGAAAAGCCAGTTTATAGTTATTTCTGTGGTGTGCTCGGTGACCGTTACAGACGAGATGAAGGAGTCGATGGTGGCGCGCGTGTGCGCGTCGTGCGCCGAGCTCTACACGGAGGCGCTGCGGGCGCTGCAGCGCGACCAGCTCAAGCCGCTCTGGGACCGCGAGTGGATCCCCACGGTGAGTGTACTGCTGAGTGTATGCACTAGTGACGTGACGAGTGGCTGACGCATGTCTCGCTGCAGGTGACCAACAAGCAGCAGTGGTTTAGCGGGCTGGCGCAGTACTACCAGGCGGGCGTGTGCCGCACGAGCTCGCTGGTGGGTGAGGAGATCGCGCGGCTGCGAGTTGCGGTGCAGCAGCTGCAGTCGGCGAGCGCTGCGCCGCTGCTGCACGAGCCGCTGCGGCGCGCACAGCTGCGGCTGCAGGCGGCGCTCAAAGACAATGACTTCATCTACCACGAGCGCATCCCGGAATCGGCGCAACTCGAGCCGGTGGCGCGAGCGCAGGTCGCCAAGCCCACGCCGCTACAGGACAAGTACTCGCAAGGGAAAGGTCGGTCACACACACTTATATCGATAATAGAGTTGTACTCTCCCCGTGATTGAATGTCCTTTTTAGGGTTCCGTAGTCAACAACAAGGAACCCTTATAGTTTCGCCATGTCCGTCTGTCTGTCTGTCTGTCCGCGGCTTAGCTAAGAGACTATTAGTACTTCAAAGCTGTAATTTGACATGGGTATACTTATTTATCACGCCGATAAAGTGGTACAGTAAAATTTTGAAAAAGAATTCTTTTAGGGTATCTCCCCTACACGTAAAGTCGGGATGTTTTTTTTTCTCGGCTATCCCCTAGTGTGGGGTGTCGTTGGATAGGCAATTTAAAAGTATTTGGGGTGTGAGAAGACCATTTTTCGATTTAGGGTTCCGTTTGCGAAATATTAAGCTTAAAAGTGTTAATTTTTGTTAGAGTTAAGTGCCCCCCCCCCCTCCCTGCCAGCGAAACGGTTGTATTTGGAGACGTGAAAAAAATCACGTTAGTAGTATACATAGGGTAAGGTAGAAAACAACACGTATCCAATGTAGAGCTGTCCCCCTAACTGCACTGGGTGTCTTTACTATATTCATTTTGTAATTATGGCAGCCGTGTTTTAATTTTTTTTTCTCGATTGCTCAATTTTTTTCACGAAAAGTAAATCGTATGAACGTCGCCAGTTTCCGGCTTCCGCAATTTCACCTTAACAACCAGTATATTATAGCTTGACCGTCCTAAAGTTGGCCTTTCCTAGTTTTGCGGGACGCAAGGGGGTGGGTGCGCGCGGTTACACACGATATTTCCACGTCATGATGTGTCTAAAGACCAATTTAAGAAATATGACTACGTTGTGAGAGTTTGATAATAAATAGTAAACGTATACATACACTGAAACACAATATATACCCACTATATTTTTAAATATACACGATAAAAAGAACAATGGAAATTGGTATTGAACCTTTTGGTAAGACATTAAGAATTATTTGTTTCAAAAAATCATCTTCCAAGGAGGTAAAAAATAAAAAAGATCGGCCAAGTGCGAGTCGGACTCGCGCACGAAGGGTTCCGTACGATTATCTATAAAAACGTAAAAAAAACATGTCTGTTGTATGGGAGCCCCCTTAAATATTTATTTTATTTTGTTTTTTAGTATTTGTTATAGCAACAACAGAAATACATCATCTGTGAAAATTTCAACTGTCTAACTATCACGGTTCATTAGATACAGCCTGGTGACAGATAGACAGACGGACAGCAGAGTCTTAGTAATAGGGCCCCGTTGGTTACCCTTTGGGTACGGAACACTAAAAAAGGTCTCAAATAAAATTACAAGGTACTATTTTTTGCCCATGTCCCATAAATTATTACTTGCCATCTCCTCCTTCTTTTTTCTTTTTAAAATAGTTTGCTACATTGAATAACATTATTTTTGCTTGATGGTTTAACTTTTTATTACGCAGAGTCAGTAAAACCATGTTTACAAAATGTGTGGCAGGCACATAGAACACATATAGCAGGCACATAGCTTTATTTAAAAACAAAGCGTTGCTTAGCAACGAAACGGATACTGAAATGCCTTGTGTATCCGTGCGCACATGCGCGTGCAAACGCGCTGGGTACTTCCGAACTCGTAACAAAATGTTCAACCCATGACTCATAAGTAGGTAGTCACAACCAAAAATAATTATTCCGTTTCTAACTTCGACTAAATTCGTTCCGATCTCTACACATTTCAGCTGAAGATAGTAATGATAGCAAAAAAAATCTAAAATATTTATCAATTATTTATTTTTGTGTTTTCTTATTAAACTTAGTATGGGAATCACAAAAAATATTCAAGAATACATACAGGTATCTGTTACCATTATTGCAGTCTGGATAAATTACCCAATAATGTTAGGCAATAAAATGAACACGCCACAAAATTTTCGAGGGTTGAAAGTCGCGGATCGAGATTGGAAGCACCCAGCGTGTTCCCCCTCCTACGTCCCGTGAACCTAGGAAAGGCCAACTTTACGGCGGTCAAGGTATAGTATTTGTGCTGCTGTGACATCATTTGAGACACTGAGACATGAGTGCTAAACGTACGAAGTGAGTTTCGTAATAGATTTGCACGAGTGTCCAAATCCCAATGGCGGAAGTGGGGACTTAAATAGGACCGGGAATTGAAACACCGGCCAAGTGCGAGTCGGACTTGCGCATGAAGGGTTCTGTACCATTATCTATAAAAACGGCAAAAAAACATGTCTGTTGTATGGGAGCCCCCTAAAATATTTGTTTTATTCTGTTTTTTTAGTATTTGTTGTTATAGCGGCAACAGAAATACATGATTTGTGAAAATTTCAACTGTCTAACTATCACGGTTCATGAGATACAGCCTGGTGACAGACGGACGAACATAACCCAATATTCCTGATGCCAGTTGCTCGTTTCCACCAATCCTAATCACCAATCAAAGGAGGAAGCCGGGGGAACATGCGCGGAGGGCGGGCCTTTTTCTTCTTTTGCCCGCCGGCACTTCTTGTGTCCCCCCACACCGGATAATATTTTCTGGCCCAAGTCCCAGCCACCTCTCCCCCTTTAAAGGGGGTGTGGCCTACTTCTAGCGGTCCTTAATAGGACAAGACGTCACAGATTACGCCTCCGGCGCCGAGATGCTCTCCTGATTTTGATTTCAGAGAAATAAGAGGCAGGCAAGCAGGTTGGTGAGCGCGGTGCCGGAACCCTCGCGCCAGTGACGCCGCTGCCCGTCAACAGTCTGTTCCATATAAGGCCCGGCTATTAGGGATGTATATACCGCCATCCATCGGTCCCAGGCATGGTGGGCCTCCTGGTTTTTTGCCTGTGAGCTGTCCTCTTACTCTCCCCCGAATTACTTCGAGGGTGTCTCCAAGTAAGACGGTGGTACCTACACAGTCGAGCCCGGCATCAGCTCTATCACTTGTATAAAAAAACCTGTACAAATAACATATCGAGAAATAAATCCGTTCGGATAGTTTTACAGCACCATGGAACCGTAGGAGGTATTAGTTTCCACTTGATATATCTGTTGTAACAGACAGACGGACGGACAACAAAGTGATCCGATTTTTAATTTTGAGGTACGGAACCTAGCTATAAATGAACACAAAGTAAGCTATTATAACTTAATAAGAGATCGTGCGCGACAGACGTTGGCGGGGAGTGAATAGTGCGTCACTAACCTCCCCCCGCCCGCGGCGCGGTGAGTGAGAGAAAGTGAGTGAAAGTGTGGGCGCCCACAGATCTGTTCGCGGGACTAGCGCCGGCGGCGGTGCACCGCGCCCTCTCGGCGAGCGAGGCGCGCCGCTCCGACACCGTCAATGTGGAGATCAACAACCTGCGCGACGCCACACAGCTCCTGAACAGGTTACAGCTTCACATATACATACAATTACATACTTACTCTAGATTTCTACCTCCTAGGTGACTACATCTGCTACGATGCTGACACGATGTCTTTTGATTTTTCACATTTGTTTATCAATTTTACTTGAACACATGAAGATGTTTTGTGGATAGTGGTGAGGGATGACTTGTGGACATCACTGTCCGTGTATGAAGTGAGTAGCCACCTGGTACAGGCCCTGAAATCCCTCTACCAGAATTCCAGTGCTTTACGGAATTCAGGATTAACGGGGCATACACTGATTGGTTTACAGAGGCGACTTTACCTATGATGCAGAGTGTGCAGCGCACTCGGGCGCACTGTAACAGTATGTTGGAGTGTAGCAACAGTATATATGTAGTAACAATTATGACGTATGTTGCAGCATCCTCGCGTCCCTGAACCTGCCGGCGTGCATCGAGGGCGGCGACGGTAGCGCGCTGCCCGAGTCCATCCGGAGCAAGGCGGCGGCGGTGCGGGGTGCGGGCGGCGTGCCCGCGCTGCGCCGCCTCATGGCCGAGCTGCCGGAGCTGCTGCAGCGCAACAGAGACATACTCGACGAGGTACAGTACACCGAAGCACTTCAGTTTACATTATATTTCGTCAAATATTGCTTACAGATATTTTTAATAAATATGTTTTTGGGGTGCATGAAAAGAGCCTCCCTGGTCTGCGTAGACTGAGATACAAACACGTTTGGTGCACTCTATACAGTTCGACCAAAACCTAGCTAACTGACAAATACGTCTGGCAAACTCTATACAGCTAGACCAAAACTTAGCTAACTGACAAATACGTCTAATAAACTCTATACAGCTAGACCAAAACCTAGCTAACTGACAAATACGTCTGGTAAACTCTATACAGCTAGACCAAAACCTAGCTAACTGACAAATACGTCTGGTAAACTCTATACAGCTAGACCAAAACCTAGCTAACTGAAAAATACGTCTGGCAAACTCTATACAGCTAGACCAAAACCTAGCTAACTGACAAATACGTCTGGCAAACTCTATACAGCTAGACCAAAACCTAGCTAACTGACAAATACGTCTGGCAAACTCTATACAGCTAGACCAAAACCTAGCTAACTGACAAATACGTCTGGCAAACTCTATACAGCTAGACCAAAACCTAGCTAACTGACAAATACGTCTGGCAAACTCTATACAGCTAGACCAAAACCTAGCTAACTGACAAATACGTCTGGCAAACTCTATACAGCTAGACCAAAACCTAGCTAACTGACAAATACGTCTGGCAAACTCTATACAGCTAGACCAAAACCTAGCTAACTGACAAATACGTCTGGCAAACTCTATACAGCTAGACCAAAACTTAGCTAACTGACAAATACGTCTAATAAACTCTATACAGCTAGACCAAAACCTAGCTAACTGACAAATACGTCTGGCAAACTCTATACAGCTAGACCAAAACCTAGCTAACTGACAAATACGTCTGGCAAACTCTATACAGCTAGACCAAAACTTAGCTAACTGACAAATACGTCTAATAAACTCTATACAGCTAGACCAAAACCTAGCTAACTGACAAATACGTCTGGTAAACTCTATACAGCTAGACCAAAACCTAGCTAACTGACAAATACGTCTGGTAAACTCTATACAGCTAGACCAAAACCTAGCTAACTGACAAATACGTCTGGTAAACTCTATACAGCTAGACCAAAACCTAGCTAACTGACAAATACGTCTGGTAAACTCTATACAGCTAGACCAAAACCTAGCTAACTGACAAATACGTCTGGTAAACTCTATACAGCTAGACCAAAACTTAGCTAACTGACAAATACGATTGGTAAACTCTATACAGCTAGACCAACAGATTTTTAGGAATATTACCTGTAGTTGATATTACGATAGGGACTATTTTAACAGTGTTTACACGCCACTGTGTTTTAAATTCCATAGCCAGCTCTTTGTACTTGTTTATTTCTTCTGTGTGGGTCAATTGCAGATTGTGTATAGTATATTGGGTATCGCTATCAAGTAAACTACGTTCTTTTGTTTGTCGTGAATGATGGTGATGTCCGGTCAGTCAAAATGTACTGTTTTATATGTTATAATTGTGCGATCCCAGTATATTTTCGAAGAGTTATTTACGAGAATTTTTCAGGTTTGTATTTTTAATATGGGGTCTTTTGGTCTATAAATTTATTCTTGTATGCAAAGTGTTGATGTAAAATAGAAGCACCTTGGTCATGTCGGTGCTTGTAGTCTGTTTGAACTGTAGTCTTACAAGCTCCTGTAATATGCTGAATAGTTTCTGAAGCGCTGCTACAGTGTCTACATAAGTTATTTGAAAGATTGCGTTCTTTTATAATATGTTTGTTTCCTATATATATAATCCCTAAATTGTTTATAATTATTATGCAAAAACAGCAAAACTTTTGTAATAATATTAAAAATTGTTTTTTTTCGTAAAATACAAAACAGTTTTTAATTTCTGGTGGTCGCTTTTTTCTCCGTGTAGTGGCCATTATATGTGTGAGTGCGTGTCTGTGTGCAGGCGGAGCGCATGTTGCGCGAGGAGGCGGAGGCGGACGCGGCGCTGCGGCAACAATTCGGCGCGCGGTGGTCGCGCACGGCCAGCGACAAGCTCACCGACACGTTCCGCGCCAACGCCGACAAGTACCGGCAGATCATAGACAACGCCGTGCGCGCCGACAACATCGTGCAGGACAAGTTCCAGCAGCACCTGCAGGTACTGACCGCCGTGCGGGGCGAGGGGTGACCCACCCGCGTCACGTGACTCACGTGTGTGTGTTTGTCGCAGAGCATGGAGCTGCTGTCCGGCAGCGAGAGCGACATCGAGGCGGGCGTGCCGGCGGCGCGGGGCGCAGGCGGCGCGGGGAGCGACGGGGGCGCACTGCATTCGCTGCGGAAACTGATGGAGGAGGTGAGTAGCGCGTGTTGTAGTGTACGGCGGCCGCGGTCGCTAGTCCGTCACCTTCTCTCACTAACTGATGCAGGAGGTGAGTAGCGCGTGTTGTAGTGTACGGCGGCCGCGGTCGCTAGTCCGTCACCTTCTCTCACTAACTGATGCAGGAGGTGAGTAGCGCGTGTTGTAGTGTACGGCGGCCGCGGTCGCTAGTCCGTCACCTTCTCTCACTAACTGATGCAGGAGGTGAGTAGCGCGTGTTGTAGTGTACGGCGGCCGCGGTCGCTAGTCCGTCACCTTCTCTCACTAACTGATGCAGGAGGTGAGTAGCGCGTGTTGTAGTGTACGGCGGCCGCGGTCGCTAGTCCGTCACCTTAATTAGTGTTAAAAAAGTCAAAGTTAATGTCCTATAAAGATATTTCAACAACTGACACTGAACAAATATGCAATTTGTTTAATGATAATTTCCACTCAGTTTTTGAGAAACCCAGTACTGTCCCTATTGATATAAATACCTTGCACCCTCCTACAGATGCAATCATTGATATCAGTTCAATAGAAATTACACAAGACATAGTATTTGACCATCTAAAGTCAATAAATGCAAGTAAGAGCTCCGGCCCGGACGGTATACACCCCTTACTTATAAAACGTTGCGCTAAAACATTAGCGTTGCCTATTACTTTGATTTTCATGAGCTCCCTCAAAGCTGGATGTGTTCCTGAAATCTGGAAACGAGCATGGATCACGCCTATTCCCAAAGGTACCATTAGTAATAATATAGAGAAATATCGGCCAATATCCAAGTTATGCCATTTTAGCAAAATTTTTGAAAAAATAGTCACAACGCAGGTGTCCGCAGCGGTAGCTCGCCATATCTCTCCTAATCAGCACGGTTTCTGTAGGGGTAGGAGTATTTAGACGAACTTGCTTAGTCTAACGGAATATGCTCTAAATGCCATGAATGATAACTGTCAGGTCGACGTGGTATACACAGATTTTGCCAAGGCATTCGATAAAATTTGCCATCGCACACTGTTGCTGAAGCTCTGGGATCTGGGTATCCACGGCGACTTGTTTAGGTGGATAAAATCGTATGTTGATAACAGATGTCAGGCTGTTGTTCTTTGCGGTCATTGCTCTTCATACAAATATATTAGCTCAGGAGTGCCGCAAGGCTCGCATTTGGGACCGTTGCTATTCGTTTTATATGTTAATGACTTACCGAAATGCATCAAAAACTCAATTTCACTTTTATACGCAGATGACACAAAAATTTTTCGAATAATACGTGACGATAATGACTGTAAAACTCTTCAAAACGATTTAGTAAGTTTTGAACACTTCTGTGGCATAAATAAGTTATTTTTAAATCCAGATAAGTGTCATGTTATATATTTTACCAGAAAGAGAAAAATTATAAAATATGAATATACACTATGTAATAAGATATTAAAACGTGTTGCAGAGACTCGTGACCTGGGTGTTCAAATGGATAGCCAGCTCACATTTGTTCCACATATAGACGCTGTCTTAAAGAAAGCTTACAAACAGCTAGGTTTCATCTTACGTGTTGGCAAATCCTTTAAAAGAGCACTGACCTATAAACTCTTATACAACAGTTACGTTAGGAGTCATCTTGAATTTGCCAGCACAGTTTGGCACCCATTTTTCAAAAATCACATTGAAAGGATAGAAACTGTACAACGAAAATTCATGAAATCTCTAGAATATAGAACAGCTCAGTTTTACATAGACTATCCAACTTCTTTACAGCGTAATAAAATGATGAAGTTGTGCGACCGACGTAAATATTTAGATATAACTTTTTTATACAAACTTCTTAATAATTCTATCGATGCTCCGGAATTACTACGACAGATTCTCTTTCGTGTACCTCGTAGGCGCGAACGCAGCTGTCGTAATAAACATCTTTTTTCGATTGCAGTGGGTAAAAGTAGCTATGTCTCTAACAGTTTTATTAGGCGAAGTTGTAAGACTTACAACGATGGGCTCGCTGAAGTAGATTTGTTTTGTAACAGTTTGAATTTTGTTAAAAATAATGTAAGAAAACACATTTAAAGTTTATTTATTTAAAGTTTAAGTTTGGTTATTTTAAGTTGTTGAAGTGATCATATTGTATTTAGATAAGTAGATAATTTAAGGGAACTATAGTGTATGGTCAGAGTGATCAGTTCTGGCCGTACGATTGTTGTTGTCGTTAGATGAAGTGGAGTGGTGTAGAAAGTGGAAACAGACTTGTAATTTGAAGATGGTTTAATAAAGAGAAAAGTAGTTTTCTCTAGCTGTGATCTCTACGGTAGCTAAGTAGGTACTCAATTGATAGATAAATAAAATGTATAAAGTAAAGTAATAACATCACGTACACGCTGGACATAACTAGGTCGCAACGTAGCAGAATGTACGGAAGGTTGCCCGTACATGCTCCCAAACCGGGAAGAAGAGAGACGCTAAGTTAAGATTTAGTTTAAGATAAGTTGAGATCACAACTAGAAATTTAAAAGACACATTACAAAAAATCAAAGTTATAAAGTCATTAGTGTAGAGAAGTACAAAAAATGTAAGTTAAAATCAATACCCAAAATTTAATTAATTCACTTGATTAAAGTTCATATGTACGTTATAAAAGTCCATCACTTTCACTTAGAGTTCGTAAAGTTTACAGTCCTTTCACATTACACTAAGTTTTCTTTCACTAGAGCTTCTTTCACTAGAGGAGGGGGCGGCCATTGTCGCATGGGTTGTAGTTCAAAGTCATCAGACCTCCTCGCCGTCCCGTGGCTCGTCTCCGCCGCCCGCGCCCCTGCCGTCGCAGTAGTCTCCACCGCCGCCGCCGCCGATCGGGGCTCCGGCCCAGTTAGTCGTTGTGACCGTCTGTACCGCCTTGTGATGATCCATGCGAGTACTCCGATTGCCGCTGCTCCCCAGAGCGAGTACGACACGAAATATAAATGTACATCGTGTGTAGAGAGCTCGTTTGGTAAATTCTCTCGTTGTCGTTGTAGCCGTAATTTCTCGTCTACGTCTTTAAGTTGGCTATCTAAGTTGGCGGACTCTTTGTAATGGATGCCATGTAGAGTCACATCTGCGATGTCGTTTATTGACGTTTTCAGAGATGGCACGTCAATCTCGCTTTTCATAAGCAGCCTGTTCTGGAAGAGGTTGTGGGCGTATATTGTCGAATCTCTTCCTTGAAGTATACAACCCTGACCTAGGGTAACAATGCTGGAACCGTTCGTCGTCACCGATGTAATCCGATCTTCACATATTATTCTGATGACGCATCTATCGCAGCATGTGCTAAGCCAGGAGTTCGCTGTGTGTAGTTGTACCCACTGTTCCTCGCACCTCTCAGTTATCATGTTACAAGTTAAGGCCGGCCTATGACTTATTAATTTTGCTTCGCACGGCGAATCTTCAGTATGAACGAATAAATTATGAATGGGTCGGCTATCAGTGCATACAAAATTGTTACTGCTTTTTTGAATACAGTTTGCTATTTCTTGCGCTTCCATATTTAAGTAAGTATTTTTTCTAAAGTTGACGGCCATGAATTCTGACGACCGTACAATTTTTCTTGTCTCCTTCTCATAGTATATCGGAAGTGGAATAACTCTGTAGATGGTAAAATATTCATCACTCGTTAGTGGAATGTGCATTTCAAATAAAAAATTATTTTCCGTGATTCTAGCTTTCACGTACAGCAATTTATATACATCTCTTATGTCGTTTTGCACATTTTCAATGGGTAAAAACAATCTCTTTGGTAGCCGTCCAGCTATATTTTTTAATTGTCTCATCATATAGTCTGGAGTAAAGAGGTGTGCATCGACGTGTCCTTGATAGATGCCGGATAGAGTGCTGAAAAGCGTTTCTTGCGTCGTTCTCAAGTTTGTTAAAAGAAGACTTGCAGTTAAAGACACTGAGTTAAAATAATTCGCAGTTGTCATAATTTCGAGCTGTTGCTCCATTTTTCCAAATGATGAGTTTGTTTGCTGTATGACCGACTGGATAGCTTCAAATTGTTGTCTCATTCGTATTTCGTTCTTCTTCATAGCATTATTTTCAATTTCGACGATGGACGTTTGATTTTTCAAGAGACCAAGTAAATAGTTTTCGTTCGACTGGATAGCTTTAATATCATTTTCATACTTGTCAGCAAAGTTTTGATCCAAAATTCCAAACAGACTTCGTGCCAAGGATCCCACACCATTGATCAATCCACGTCTTCTTCTCTTAGTTAAGTGTTTTTGAGGTGTAAGAAGCATAACATTGTAGTTTTTGATCTGATCCATTTCGTGATCAAGTTGATTGGTAGTAGCCTGACACAGCGTCTTTTCCATAGTTTTGCATATACTTCTGACATGCTCCAAGTTTTTCTCCATAGTTTGTATGCCTTGCCAGTATGATGTCAGATTGTAATAAACTAAAAGGACCCATTCATCGTGGACAAGTTGCATGTTACCGATTTTATCATAATAAATCGGTTGCTCCTTCCCCAACGATGTAATATATACATCTGATGTTTGATTAGCGTTGGACCCAAGAATTGCAGTAAATATCCACAGCATCAAAGTTAGCAAAGTCAGGAAAAGAGATCTCTTTCCCGGCTTCTTTCTCTCAGTTTTCCGCTCCGTTTCTCTCTCAGTTTTCTGCTTCGTACTCTTCTTAGTTTCCTTCTTCATAGTCTTCTCAGTTTTCTTGTTTTTGGTGTCTTGCCCCTCTCTTGATATTAAAGTTGATGTTGATGGTTGTTCTTCTTCTTTTGGCAGTGGAGATAGTTTGACTATAGGTCGCTTCATTATTCCATTCTTAGTTCTTAAAGTTACTACCCGGACGTAACCATCTTTGCCCGGATGTAGCTCCACCACGCGACCCATAGGCCATTTTCCTTGTGGCATTATACTATTTTCCCGTATCAAAACCACATCACCTTTCTCAATATTTTTGGTGGGTTGCTGCCATTTGCTCCGAATTTGCAGCTGGTGTAGATAATCATGTGACCAGAGTTTCCAAAACTGTTGCATCATTCTCTCAGTTAGCTGCCATCTTCTTCTTAAGTCTATGCTTCCATCTTCTAAGTAGTTGCCTTGAGGAACTGCTAATGTAGGACTCCCCGTGAGAAAGTGTCCAGGAGTCAGACTACTTCCTAGTTCATCTGGATCCTCAGTCAATTGACAAAGTGGCCGCGAGTTTAAACATGCTTCTATCTGATTTAACAACGTAAGAAATTCTTCGTACGTGAGTTTTTGTTCCCCAAGCACTCGTCGCAAGTGATGCTTCATAGACTTTACCGCGGCCTCCCACGTCCCTCCCCCGCCACTGGGCCAAGAAGGGACGCTGAAGTGCCATTCTATCTCCAGTTTGCTGAGCTCATCAAAAAATTCGTTGTTCATCAGTTGTTTGAAGTCTACGAACTCTCTCTTCAGTACTTTAGCCGCTCCAATAAAGTTTGTTCCTTGATCCGAATACATATGGCGTGGAGTGGATCTTCTGGAGCACATCCTTTTCAGTGCAGCGATAAATGTTTCAGTGCTGAGGTCTGAAACTAGCTCCAAGTGGACTGCCTTAGTTGCCAAACACACAAAGACGGCAATATAGCCTTTGCAGGTACGGACTCCTCTTCCTTTGTTGAGCTTGATATCAACATGCCCCGTATAATCAACGCCGGTGTGAGTAAATGGCTTACAGGGAGTGACTCGGTGCGCAGGCAAGTCCCCCATAATTTGATGATTTTCCTTGGTACTGAAGCGGTGGCATCGCACACATTTCCGTAATAGTGATTTTACTGCTTTATTCCCACCTACAATCCAATACTTCTGGCGAATCAGCATTAATGTGAGTCGCGCTCCTCCGTGTAAGGTTTGTAAGTGTGCATGTTCAATAACTAGACGTGTTAGCCGCCCAGTGTTTGGTAGGGTTATCGGGTTCTTCATGTTGTAGGGCAAGGCAGAGTTCTTGAGACGTCCCCCCACCCTTAGTACGTCTCTGTCGTCTAAAAATGGATTTAATTTATATAAACAGCTGCTTTTTGACACCAATCCATTTCGTCTAAGTTGCATTATTTCATCGGCGAATGCTGATTGTTGCACATATTTTATTAAGAATGTTGTTGATTCGTCGATTTCCAGTGTTGCTAGGTATTTTGTATTTGTTTTGATTCGACGAGTAGCCTTGTAGAAACGCAAAATCCAGGTCATTATTCTAGTTAATCGAGTAAATGAACTGCATTTATTCAATAAGTTTTGAATAAA
The DNA here is from genome assembly GCA_934047225.1 of Ypsolopha sequella. Lineage (NCBI taxonomy): Eukaryota > Metazoa > Arthropoda > Insecta > Lepidoptera > Ypsolophidae > Ypsolopha > Ypsolopha sequella. Next base: position 30,109,568 of record OW203990.1, on the reverse strand, counting down.
ATGATCTGTATTTTTCAGCAACGCGCATGATAGTTTCATATCTTCAGATCTTTCATCTTGACTCACAGTTCCGTTATCTGTTGCATAAAGACAAATCTTTACCTTAGTTTCCTCAAAGTTTTTAAGCCAAGCAGGTCCTTGCCACCATAGGTCAAAGGTAGCCAGTTTTATCGGTGAAAGTCCTCGCGATGCGCAGTCCGCGGGGTTTTCTTCTGACTTGACGTAAGCCCACTGTTTACCAGGGATTATCTTCGTTATCTTGGCTACCCGAGTAGAAATGTATTTTTCCCACCTTGACTGTTCTCCTTGAATCCAGGCCAGGACTACCTTGGAATCACACCACCCAAAGATCTTCATAGTTTTTCCTTGTAAGGAGTTAATAATTTTTTCTATTAACTTCGCCAGTAACAAAGTGCCACAGAGTTCCTTTTTCGGTAAGCTAGTTTTTTGTTTCAGCGATACCACTCTTGTTTTAGCAGCAATAAGGGTGATTTTTGCTCTGCCATCCTTATCTATACTTCGGCTAAATACGACCGCCGAAAACGCTTTTTCGCTCGAGTCGCTGAATCCATGTAATTGCATGTTGCTGTCTGAGCTTTCTATCCATCGTTCTAATTTCAGTTTTTTAATACTGAAGAGTTCGCTTCTTAGTTTTCTCCACTCCGTACATATACTCTCAGATAAATCTTCGTCCCACTCAGTTTTGTTTAGCCAAACTTGTTGAAATAAAATCTTGGCAGCTACCGTTATAGGGGATAGCCAGCCAAGTGGATCATACATTTTGGAGATTTCTGATAATAACATTCTCTTAGTAATCCGTTTCTCATAGTTATCTCCCATATCCCAGTTAAACATGAAATTATCAGTCTTCGGATTCCAGATTAATCCAAGCGTTTTCATCGAATCTTGTTGCTTGAAATCAAATGTTGTTGATGAAACTTGATCCGCTGATAAATGAGTCAGTAGTTCGGCTTCGTTACTAGACCATTTTCGTAAATTAAAGCCACCGCCTCTTAGTAAATGAATCAATTGTTGTTGTAGTATTTTTGCTGAACTTAGCGAATTCGTCCCGCTGACTAAATCATCCATATAAAATTCGTTTTGAAGGATGTCAGCGGCTAGCGGGAACTTATGTCCGTCGTCTATTGCTAGCTGTTTTAGGGTTCTCATAGCTAAATATGGCGCACTCTTGGTTCCGTACGTGATAGTACAGAGTTGCATCTCCTTCAAGTTTTCGTAAGGGCTGTCGCGCCAGATGATTTTTTGCAATCCTTGCTGTTTTTCATGTATCAGGATTTGTCGATACATTTTTTCGATGTCGGCAGTAAAAACGTATCGATAGCTTCGCCATTTGATAATTAGCGACTGGATATCCTTTTGCATGTTAGGACCCTTTTCCATAAGCGAATTTAAGCTGTCTTGTGACTTGGGACCGCTAAATTTCATCGATCCATTGAACACCACTCTCAGCTTGGTCGTCATAGATGATTCCCTCAGGACTCCATGATGAGGTAAAAAACATTCCAATCTTTCGTCAGTAGTTGCAGTAGAAGGTTTCATGTGTTCCAGTTCCATGTATTCATGAATGAACTCCTTATACATCTTTTCTAGCTTCGGCTGTCTTTGTAGTCGTCTCTCTAATTGAAGAAATTGTGAGATACACTTGGATTTGGAGTTTCCAAGTTTCTCTTTAAAGTCTTCATATAAAGGCATTTGGACTACATATCTCCCGTCGTTGCGTCTCTCAGTAGTTTGTTTATAAAAATATTCACATCTGTCCTCCTCAGACGTCTCCTCAGTTTCCAAAATATCTTCATTTTCCCAAAACTTCACTAAGTTATCAGTTCCTGTCAAGGTTATGTGACAGTTGAGTGTTTTAACATTTCCACATAACACCCATCCTAGTTGAGTTTGCTGAGCGATTGGATAGTGTGAAGACCTCTTAATTACACCTTCCAGGATAATGTCAGAATACACGTCCGCCCCCAGGAGTATGTCGACAGATCGTGATATATTGAACTCTGGATCGGCGAGCTTCAAGTTATGGAGATGAGGCCAATTTCCAGTATCAAAGGTTTGGTTCGGCAACTTGTTTATTAGCTTCGGCATTATTAACGCCTCAATTGTTAAAGTGTAATCTGAGTAAATGGATTTACACTCAATCTGAAGCAAACCCTTACAGTCGGTGGAAGTCACTCCCACTCCTGTTACCGTTGCATTTAGTTTTCGTCTCGGCAGCCTCAGTAGTTGCGCGGCATTTTGGCTGACCAAGCTTATCTGACTTCCTTGGTCGAGCAAACCGCGTAAGTTCACATAAGTTCCATCTACAGTTTTCACTCTCAGTATTACCGTAGCCAACAAAACTTCTTGTGTCTCACCCGACACGTGACTAGACTTGGGGTAATTATACTTCCGTTGACCCGCTTGTTGATTATGGCATCTTACAGAATCGTTACTATTTCCGTATGGATGAAGTAACGTGTGATGCAGCTGATGACATAGTTTGCAGTTGTTTGTTGACCGACATTCGCTGTTTCCATGGCTGTATAAGCAGTTTTTGCAAACGCGAAGTTTTGCAACCGTTTCGTTCCGTTTTCCTGAATCCATGTCAACAAATTGGCGGCAATGCATCAACACATGATCTTTCTGACAAAGGGGGCAGTTTTTGGTGGTAGCATGAAAAGTTTTAGAAAATCCCTGCTGCCATGCCTTGTTTTTATAATTGTTGCCCCTAGATGTTGACGGCTTCGGATTACTTAACTCCGTTTTCTGGTGACTCCTCGCAGCTTCCAGTGCCATGAACTTGCTTTCCAGAAAATTGCTGAAGTCATCGAAGTTTGGTAGTTCTCGCGGGTCTTCCAGCTCCTTGTTGTACTCGTTATATGTTACAGAGTCGAGCTTTTGCAACATCAAATGCACGATTATTGGATCCCAAGTAGCTATGTCAATTCCTATGTTGTTGAGACCGTTTAAACACTCGATTATGACGTCATGCATATTTTTTATGACGTAAGCAGTCGCTTGCTGAATTACTGGAAGATTCAGCATCGTATTCATGTAAGAATTAAACATCATACGTTTGTTGTTGAAGCGATGATTTAATATTTCCCAACAGGAATCGTAGTTTTCAGCGCTAATAGTCAAGTGCTGTACTTGTTGTAATGCTTCCCCTTTTAGTTTAGTTTTCAGGTGTTTCATCTTCTGAGTTTTTGGTATCAATGGGTTGTTATGAATAGTTTCCGTGAATAGATCCTTAAATGATACCCATTGATTATAGTTACCCGAGAATTCGGGAATCTCCATACGCGGCGTTGATTCATGGTAGTGAACGTTCGCCCAGATTTTGCTGTTCAGCTGTCTTCGTAATTCGTCATAGTGTTTTTCTAGCCTTGTATAGTTTTTCTCGTACTCATCATCATGATCTTCTTCCTGGAGCAAACTATCCAACTCCCAGTGTCGCTTGTCAATAATTTCCCATTTCACCTTCAAAGTTTTCAGATAATCCTCCATTTCCCATCTCTCCACAGTGTTCTCCATATTTATTTTCGTCATAGTTCTCTCGAAAGCCTTAAAATTAGATCTTTGTTGCCTCAGTATCTCAGTTGTCTTGTGTGTTGTCGGATTTTCAACACTTGTTTCCTCCTCCATAGTTTTTACAGCCTTCGAAGTTGATTTAAGTAAAGTCAGAATAGCTTTCCTTGTTTTCTGGTACATATTTCTAGTCTGCTCAAACACCTGTTTCGTAAAATATTCATGAGCCGGGTCAGTTTTTTGTAGAAGTTCCACGTGCCTAACCTCAAAATCTTCCCATTGGTTTTCCAGGGACACAATCCGCGTTGTTAAATAGTCCACAGTTTTTCTCGCCTTCCCGTCCTTCCCAAAGTTCTCGCACAGTCTCTTAATATTCTCATACACTTCTCCCTGAATACGTAAATCTTCCATCTTTCCTCACAGTTAGTTAATGACTCTGATTAGTTAGTTAAGTAGATGTGTTCGAACACGTAGCTAAAGTTCACTCCCCAGTAAGATTTTTGACGTCAAATTCTGTTAAAGTTCAATCTCACAGTTCAAGTTACTTCGTAAAGTTTTTCACTGACACAGTTCCTCTAACCCACAGTTAATTAACCCACAGTCTAATTCACAGTTCTTCTCAGTTTATAATCACAGTTACAGAGTCACTTTAGGTAGGTACCGTACCTCTTTTAGTTACACAGTTAATTTTTTCCGCCGACGGATGGAGCCCTACAACGTAGTAGATCACAGATTCCACAGCCTGCTAGTTCCAGTCTTCTTTCGTACCTCGACGTATTTCCCCGAAGAGTCCCGAAGAAGTCCTGGTGCTCGAAGGACCAAATTGATGTATGGTCAGAGTGATCAGTTCTGGCCGTACGATTGTTGTTGTCGTTAGATGAAGTGGAGTGGTGTAGAAAGTGGAAACAGACTTGTAATTTGAAGATGGTTTAATAAAGAGAAAAGTAGTTTTGTCTAGCTGTGATCTCTACGGTAGCTAAGTAGGTACTCAATTGATAGATAAATAAAATGTATAAAGTAAAGTAATAACATCACGTACACGCTGGACATAACTAGGTCGCAACGTAGCAGAATGTACGGAAGGTTGCCCGTACAATAGGTCGTTTAGTAAACAATACTACGTGTTATTTAAGTTTTATGTATGACTGTTTGTTCCTTAATAAAATAAAATAAATAAAAAGTAGTTGATGCTAGCTTCCCAAATGTAGTTTAATGACAGCTTCCTAAAAGTAGTTTGATGGCAGCTTCCCAAAAGTAGTTTGATGACAACTTCCCAAAAGTAGTTGATGCTAGCTTCCCAAAAGTAATTTGATGCCAGCTTCCCAAAAGCTTTCGAAATTTGGCGCGTGCGGAGTAATATAAACTACATTCGTTATTGCCAAGTAATGCTATTATAGACCAGCCAGTTCCGGTAATGCTTGTTCTTCGTCAATCAAATTTAGCATATTGTCATAAAACTGACATACCAACCTAACTATTTTCGGAAGATAAAAAAAACCGATCAAGTGCGAGTCAGACTCGCGTACCTAGGGTTTCGTAACGTGGATGCAAAATAAAATTTTGTCATTTTGTTTTTGTGAATTTCTCAACCGCCATATTTTTCCTGTAATCTTTACGTAAGCACATATTACCATGATATTTTTCTAATTCATGTGGACTGGGCGGAATTTCCACAAAAGTTCATAAAATAATTAAACGACAAATAACCTGCCCCTTTGTCTTCATTATTAATTTGAGCTTTAAATACGGTATTTTTCCGACTAAACTAAAAACTGCTGTAGTTGTAGCTATTTTCAAAAACGGAAAAAAGAATTTATTGTCTAATTACCGCCCAATATAACAACTTCTAAAATATTTGAAAAGGTAGTAAAAATTCGTGTGAGAAAAACTTCCCTCTGAGCACTAATACCCGATGTAAGAGACACTACAGTAAAAAAATATGTCATTCCGTCGTCAACACACACATATTAATATATGTATATATTTATATAAATGTATATAAGGTCTTTCAATTTAAATGGAAAGTAATTTAGGAGGTGATTCGGTATCGTTAATACATCACATTCCACTGCAAAGTATTTTTTTTGCGCGAACTTATTTTTCACTTCTCAGTAGAAAGTGGTCCGATCAGCTGACTCAGTTTGTATGGACAAGTGAAGAAAAAGTTCGCGCAAAAAAAAGTACTTTGCAGTGGAATGTCATGTATTAACGATACTGAATCACCTCCTAAATTACTTTCCATTTAAATTGTAAGACCTTATATATATAAATATGTTTGTATTTGTTGAATGGTAGTATTCTATATTTATGCTGTACATATAAGTATTATGATTTGCATGCTCTCCATAAATATCAAATAAATGCTAAAAGTGGTTCTATGTGTTCGTGACGGACTGACTGCCAATAAAATTGATCAAATTGATGTAGCCAGCCCTAGCACGGACCTCGGTCTATTTTGGGCTGCTACTGTCACAATATCTATATAAGTTAAGCAATGTATCAGTCAAACCCGGGGCTCTACCGCGTAATTCTCATTTGTATCAACTTCAAGCAAATGCATGCGAAATTCAACGCGTGCAAAAGAGATGGCATGTTAGGCGGGCGTCGTCGCACGCACGTCAAATTTCAATCTCAAGTTGATGTTGATGAAAATGAGAATTACGCGGTAGACTCGCCGTTTTCTATACCTACTGATCTGCGTTCTGCATGTACTTAGCCATTAAATTTTTCGATAAATAAATACATTTTTCGGTCTACCAGTTTTGGAGATAAGGCAGGGACATACATTTTTTTTAACTTATGAGGCTGTGACATCCACATAAAGGTTCCTTTTGTACCTTTTTTAGGTACTACGGATCCGGAACCCTTTAAAATACTGAATGTTTCTTTCTTTTCATATTTCACCAGTTCTAAATAGTTCTAATCCCGTCTCAAGCAAGAGATTTAAAATATTTAACTAATGTTAATTGTTAACTAATTTAACCAATGTTAATGAATTGATAGAATTGAATATTGTAGAATGGGACTAGATAAATATCTAGGAAACAGTGATTTCACAGGTGCTATAATAGATTTGTGTACTGTTAACAAAACAAATTCGTGAAATTTAGGAAGTGTCTAGTCTGCTACACGTGGGTGTTTAATAAAGAAGAATATCCTGTCACGATTGTTGGTAATATACTTGAATGTCACATGGCATCTTGCTGTGGAGTAGAGCAGCGGACATTGAGGTTGTATTTGTATTACAAAATAGAGCCAGCCATCCACTATATCCATGGTTCCAATGGAGAGCTTTTTTAAGGAAATATATATTTTCTTACTGTAATTTATATACATAAATGAGGTGTATGTGTCGTGTGAGTGAGCCCCGCATTTGTTCAGGTGGAGAGCCTGAAGGCGGAGCGCGACAGTATCGAGGGCGCGCTACAGGCCACCACGTTGGACCTGCGCGACGAGTTCCTGTCGGCGCTCGCGCAGGACGGCGCGCTGGACGAGCCGGCGCTGACGACGGCAGCGCTCGGGCGGGCGCTGCAGCCGCTGCAGCAGCGGGCACGCGACACGCTGCAGCGCCAGGAGCGGCTCGTGGCGGACCTGCAGGCGGCGCACAGTGCGCTCATGGAGGCGCGCGGCGGCGCCTCGGGCCGGGACGGCGCGCTGTCCCGACTGTGCGCCGCGCACGACGCCTACCAGGAGCTCACCAACAACCTCAAGGAGGGCGTCAAATTCTACAACGACCTCACGCAGGTACAACGCTCATCTCTCTGCAGTTTATAGTGCGTTATGTTACAAGTAAAATCGTTTAAAAATATATAGCTTTAATATAAGCTTTCCTAAACAAGAAGTATCCTATATTCATCGAAGATTCTGGTCCCAACAGTCAATCGGACCGTACCCGATATGGTTAATACATGTTAATTAATGTCACCTTGACAGTTTCGATATTGCTAGTATACGCCCCTTTCTACCCCCGCAGCTGCTGGTCGCGTTCCAGAACAAGGTGTCGGACTTCTGCTTCGCGCGTCGCACCGAGAAGGAGGAGCTACTCAAAGACCTGACACAGGACGCGAGCCGGGGGGGCCCCGCGCGACCCGCCCCTTCCCCGCCGCAGCACCACGCTCAGGTGGAGGAGCCGACCGTCGTCGCGAAGCGCGACCCGCCGCCGCGCCCGCCGCCCCCCACCCTGCCCTACCCCACCCAGCCGCAGGTCATGCCGCTGCCCTACGCCGCCCCGGGCGCGGCGCCCTACCCCTACTACGCGGCGCCACCGATGCCGGTCTCCTACAACCCGTACGCGACGCTCCCCTACCCGCACCACGCCCCGCGCGGCGCGCCCCCCGCGCCCCAGTACCAGCCCTACCAGTACCCCCCGCAGCCGCAGGGGTACCAGCCGCCCCCCGGGGGGTACAGCCCCTATCCGCCGCCGCCTCAGTAACGCGACCGAGCTCGTTGTTAGCGGGATAGAATACACCTTTAATATAATATTAATTAGGACCAAATTGTCACTTAATAAAGTGAGAGAAAGGGGCAGGTTTCATTTATACTTTTTAATAAAGCAATAAATTATTTCTTTATAGATCAATTAGCTTTGTAACTGCATTTGTATCCATTATAATATATAAATAATCGGAACTACCGCGATCATTTGTTGTAAGTATCGCCATAGTTGCCACACATGTCAGTTTCCCGTAGACCACGAGACATGCAACTACTTCGAAATATCGGGTGTCATTTTAATAAAACGATTTAAAAAATGATCGCGGTTGACCCGTAGTATATATATATATATAATAGGTCTTTACATGTGAAATTGCCGAAATTTTCTAAGATTTATGAGTTCATAATTTGTGTATTTAAATGGCTATTTCATTAATTTGTTTTTTGTTTCAAAGTTGATTTCAAAGTTTTACATCTACGTAATAAATTTTGTTTCTATATTTTCAGTTTGATTAAATTATATCTTCAAAAACAGTTCGTTATAAATGCCATCTATTTCTATGATAAAATTCGTAATCATTTTTTACAGCTGACACTTTTCAGAAATTAAATTAATGTTGCTGTTAGCTTAATATTGTCTCATTCATACACATAAGAAATTACATAATTTGGATTTCTCACTCCTAAAAAAAAATTCAATGTTAGTACTGAAAACTGAGTTTCCTTCAAATTCTCTATAGAAAACGGCAATTTAATATGTAAAGACCCAATATATATTATATATATACGAAATGCCAGAGTTTAAAGTTTTATATTGCATTAGTATCGTACTTCTTGCATTAGGCTCAAAATCAGTTAATATAATATGTTAGATATATTACATAAAACTTTATAGCACTATTGACTATAACGGTGATGATTAGATCTTCAACATATAATATAATTGTACTTTAATAAATCATTGCATAATATAAATTAACTAAATTGAATGTATCGTCAACAAAGAGATCAGAGCTGGAAGGAATTGGTAATTCACTATAAAGATAAGTTTCACTGCTTATATTATCTTATATAATATATTTAAATTAGTATTGTAGGTGCTGAAACTTAGTTATTGAATCTATTTTCTATTGATTAGGATTCTCAATCCAAACATTGTTAGCACAGAATATTATCTGTATGAAAATATATGTACATAATTAAATTTTCAATGAATTTGTAATAAAACAAACAATAAAACTATATTTTTAATCTACTGGTTTTTTATAAAAGTATTTCTGATCTGCTCATTCTCTAATATTCTGCTGTCAGAAGGACGACATCTACAAAATGTTTCATACTATTGACCCCCAAGAAACTGACGAACTGACAATTAACGATATTGGCATCAGGGACTCTTTACGGTACCGTTGAAACGGTTAATCACCGTATACGAATTTCGGTACAGGTTAATACAACCGAAATCTTTTCAACCCTTATTTAACCGGTTATTATTTGGGTAGCCGAAATCAGGCAACTGCATCGTGGGTGTAAGGCTAGCGGGGCGAAGAGTACTTTGATTCGCCGCTAACGCCGCCGGGCCCGCCGCGCCGCCTGCCACCGCACCCCGCGCCCCGCGCCTCTGGCCACGGCCATGCAGTCGGCACACACATAACTCTTTGATTCGCGCCGCTCGTGATGTAGGTATACGTATTAAAAGTACAAAAAAACGTAAGAATAGATTCATGGGGAGAAGAAAAAATGGCGTAAATGGCTTTCACACTTACGACAAATCAAATAACGAGTCGTCGTGTTTGATACAAGGCTGTTTACTTTTATTTTTTATTTTGCTAATGGGTAATCGAAATAAATTGTAAGAAAGTTAGCAATCATTATAATGAGATTATTGGCTATGAGATTATGAGATTATTCTTATAGTCAATACATTGACGCAAAAAAGGCGGGTAGAGCTTTGGTGGATAGGATTGAAATTCTATAAAAATAAAAACCGGCCAAGAGCGAGTCGGACTCGCACACGAAGAATTTCGTACAATTATCTATAAAAACGGCAAAAAAATTATGTCAGTTGCATGGGAGCCCCCTTAAATATTTATTTTATTTTAGGAAATATTTGTTCTTATAGCGGCAACAGAAATACCTACATCATCTGTGAAAATTTCAACTGTCTAACTATCACGGTTCATGAGATACAGCCTGGTGACAGTCTGACGGACAGCGGAGTCTTAGTAATAGGGTCCCGTTTTTTACCCTTTGAGTACAGAACCCTAAAAACTGAAGCACCCATAGTATGCCAATCCGCTTGTTCGCACGAGCCTGGCACGCACTCATTCACATCATAATAATCCGATTTCCATTGTAAGTTCACTCACACCCTTACTAACCGTCGACATTGCTATGCTTCAGTAGTAGCTTAGCAGCGACTCTGTCCGCCTTTTTTTACGTCAATCAGTTTATACTGTGCCGCAGTTTATCCTTTCGGAAGCGCTTGGTGTTCAGTAGGGCTGCCAGCCAAGTTATTATGTATTTAATTATAAAATATAATATACGAGTAACAAATTTCACAAAAGTAATAGGTAAAATTTTCTCAATACATATAAGACATAAGATTAGAAAAATCCATCAGCACTGATTAAAAATGTTTTAATACTTTCAATAAAATGTTGATAAATAGATGATACCTATAATTAATTCATAAAAATGTAGTTTTCTTAGCGTTCTCCTGGCCGGCCAATTTTGAAAGTTGGCAGCCCTACGCACTCCTAGAAGTCGACTAAGATTGCTGCAGGCGGGCACGTGCCATCAAAGAATACCGACAGGCGCACGGCGACGCGGCGTCTACAAAGAAACGAGCCGAAGCCAAAGCAAAATAACGGTAGCCGTTATTAAATCGCAACCGCAACCCGAAATGACGTCAAACCTAAATTTTACGGTAGCCCTTATTTAACGGTTGAGCAATTAAAGGCTACCGAAATCAACGGTATGACGTCAAACCGATCATTTACGGTAGCCCTTATTTTGTGGTTGAGCAATCCCTGATTGTTATGGTCCGATTAATAACCAAGATACCGGCTCATTATTAATTAACAACCACGATACCGGCTCATTATTAATTAACAACCACGATACCGGCTCATTATTAAATAACAACCAAGATACCGGCTCATTATTAATTAACAACCACGATACCGGCTCATTATTAAATAACAACCAAGATACCGGCTCATTATTAATTAACAACCACGATACCGGCTCATTATTAAATAACAACCAAGATACCGGCTCATTATTAAATAACAACCAAGATACCGGCTCATTATTAATTAACAACCAAGACACCGGCTCATTATTAATTAACTAACAGCACAATTCATAAGGGTAAAGACGTTGGTACAGACGGGGGCCGCGTCTGTTAGCAGAAGCCTCGTTCTTTCATTATGTAGATGGTACAGTGCGTCGTGTGAAGTAATGTGAAGAGACGATATTTGTAAAGTGCGTCGTGTGAAGTGTGATCCGGTACAACAATGGGTAGTGTTGATGATCCGGTACAACAATGGGTAGTGTTGATGATCCGGTACAACAATGGGTAGTGTTGATGATCCGGTACAACAATGGGTAGTGTTGATGATCCGGTACAACAATAGGTAGTGTTGATGATCCGGTACAACAATGGGTAGTGTTGATGATCCGGTACAACAATAGGTAGTGTTGATGATCCGGTACAACAATGGGTAGTGTTGATGATCCGGTACAACAATAGGTAGTGTTGATGATCCGGTACAACAATGGGTAGTGTTGATGATCCGGTACAACAATGGGTAGTGTTGATGATCCGGTACAACAATAGGTAGTGTTGATGATCCGGTACAACAATGGGTAGTGTTTATGATCCGGTACAACAATAGGTAGTGTTGATGATCCGGTACAACAATAGGTAGTGTTGATGATCCGGTACAACAATGGGTAGTGTTGATGATCCAGTACAATAATGGGTAGTGTTGATGATCCGGTACAACAATGGGTAGTGTTGATGATCCGGTACAACAATGGGTAGTGTTGATGATCCGGTACAATAATGGGTAGTGTTGATGATCCGGTACAACAATGGGTAGTGTTGATAATCCGGTACAATAATGGGTAGTGTTGATGATCCGGTACAACAATGGGTAGTGTTGATGATCCGGTACAATAATGGGTAGTGTTGATGATCCGGTACAACAATGGGTAGTGTTGATGATCCGGTACAACAATGGGTAGTGTTGATGATCCGGTACAACAATGGGTAGTGTTGATGATCCGGTACAATAATGGGTAGTGTTGATGATCCGGTACAATAATGGGTAGTGTTGATGATCCGGTACAACAATGGGTAGTGTTGATGATCCGGTACAATAATGGGTAGTGTTGATGATCCGGTACAACAATGGGTAGTGTTGATGATCCGGTACAACAATGGGTAGTGTTGATGATCCGGTACAATAATGGGTAGTGTTGATGATCCGGTACAACAATGGGTAGTGTTGATGATCCGGTACAATAATGGGTAGTGTTGATGATCCGGTACAACAATGGGTAGTGTTGATGATCCGGTACAATAATGGGTAGTGTTGATGATCCGGTACAACAATGGGTAGTGTTGATGATCCGGTACAATAATGGGTAGTGTTGATGATCCGGTACAACAATAGGTAGTGTTGATGATCCGGTACAACAATGGGTAGTGTTGATGATCCAGTACAATAATGGGTAGTGTTGATGATCCGGTACAACAATGGGTAGTGTTGATGATCCGGTACAATAATGGGTAGTGTTGATGATCCGGTACAACAATGGGTAGTGTTGATGATCCGGTACAATAATGGGTAGTGTTGATGATCCGGTACAACAATGGGTAGTGTTGATGATCCGGTACAATAATGGGTAGTGTTGATGATCCGGTACAACAATGGGTAGTGTTGATGATCCGGTACAATAATGGGTAGTGTTGATGATCCGGTACAACAATGGGTAGTGTTGATGATCCGGTACAATAATGGGTAGTGTTGATGATCCGGTACAACAATGGGTAGTGTTGATGATCCGGTACAATAATGGGTAGTGTTGATGATCCGGTACAACAATGGGTAGTGTTGATGATCCGGTACAATAATGGGTAGTGTTGATGATCCGGTACAACAATAGGTAGTGTTGATGATCCGGTACAACAATGGGTAGTGTTGATGATCCAGTACAATAATGGGTAGTGTTGATGATCCGGTACAACAATGGGTAGTGTTGATGATCCGGTACAACAATGGGTAGTGTTGATGATCCGGTACAATAATGGGTAGTGTTGATGATCCGGTACAACAATGGGTAGTGTTGATAATCCGGTACAATAATGGGTAGTGTTGATGATCCGGTACAACAATGGGTAGTGTTGATGATCCGGTACAATAATGGGTAGTGTTGATGATCCGGTACAACAATGGGTAGTGTTGATGATCCGGTACAACAATGGGTAGTGTTGATGATCCGGTACAACAATGGGTAGTGTTGATGATCCGGTACAACAATGGGTAGTGTTGATGATCCGGTACAATAATGGGTAGTGTTGATGATCCGGTACAACAATGGGTAGTGTTGATGATCCGGTACAATAATGGGTAGTGTTGATGATCCGGTACAACAATGGGTAGTGTTGATGATCCGGTTCAATAATGGGTAGGGTTGATGAAATCAAATTTGATTGTACAAGGGTTTATAAAATCAAATCCTTCACTAATATATCACATAATCACTATTTATTAAATTAGCTTCCTAAAGTGTAACTTGATTTGCAACAATAATCATATTCCATTAAAACTTGGGGGCCTTGGACAGTCCCTCGGAATAGTCCAGGTTGGGAGAGTAGAACTGTAACAAAAAAACGCAAGTTTGAGTCAAGTGGTTCTCGCGTTGAGCGTTTAGTGGTGGATGTAAGAGAGAGGTACCTTGTATTGCTTGTCCCTGTACTCCTGCCAGGGCTCCGGGTTGCCCTTCTTGTTCCAGGAGACGTCGGGCGAGCGCGTCGCGAGGCGCACCAAGTAGAACACAGCGCCGCCGCAGCCCAGCGCCGTGCACACGTACAGCGGGATCAGCTGCGCACACACACACACTCGCTGTTAGTTAGTGTTGCACGCTACACCGTACATCTACTAAACTATCTACTAAACCGAAAAACTATTCCAGCAATCTATGTATAAGCGAAATACAACACGAAAGGTATGAAATCTCTGGAACAAAAGAACGCTAAGAACAAGGGTGGGATTTTCATTAGATACCTAAGAGGTTTCCTTAGAGGGGAAAGGTGATAGAACCCCTGAACCTGGGTCCTAGCCCATGGTCTAATTATGGTGTTTCATTTTTCTTTTGGTATTATATTGTATTCTATACTTTATACAACTATGGGGACACATCGCTCTGCTCCGCTTCGCTTGGTTCTGACTTGTATCATTATGTTGAAACCCAACCTAATCTAGCTTGTTTTAAATATATTTCAACCTATACACTATATACACGCGTGCAAAAAAATGGAATCGCTGCTATTATGCTTGCTTAAAAGTAATTTGGAACCAAAGATATACTGCCTAGAACCGACAGACGCCTTCTTATCTCTTTTCGTTACCCGCGCGTTGCGCGCATTATTTTCCCTTTAGAACTGCAAGTAACCGAAAATTTCGTATCTGTCTGATAACGAACGTTTAGCAGTACACACCTTTGCTAATTATGACAATTGAAACCTGGAGAAAATGGATACTACGCCTACTGCGTCAGGGGCTGGCACAGCCAGCTGTCGCTCGGCAGCTTCATTTAAGTCACTCTGCTGTACAGACAATTTTTAAGAGGTTTCGGGAGACTGAAGGCTTTATACGGAGACCAGAATCTGAATGGAATCAGTGCACTTCGGAGACCAACATCCAATTTATCATGTCAACTGCTATTCGAAACCAGCATTTGACTGGGGTTGGCATTCAGCTGGAGCTCAGACAAGTTCGAGGAGTGAGTGCCAATGAATGGACAACCAGGCAAAGGCTCAGTGAAGCAGACCTCTCCCCAAAACTGCCTGCTCCTGGCCCGAAACTGACTGAGAGACACCGACAAGCACAACTTCAATTCGTTTGCGAACGTCTCAGTTGAGACATTAGAGCAATGGAGATGTGTGCTGTTCTCTGATGAAAGCAGAATGTAAATGGACAACCAGGCAAAGGCTCAGTGAAGCAGACCTCTCCCCAAAACTGCCTGCTCCTGGCCCGAAACTGACTGAGAGACACCGACAAGCACAACTTCAATTCGTTTGCGAACGTCTCAGTTGAGACATTAGAGCAATGGAGATGTGTGCTGTTCTCTGATGAAAGTAGAATGTATTTACATTGGAATGATAGAAGAGGATTGGTGTACAGGAGACCTGGCGAACAATTTTCAGTGATGTTTTGTTAAAACAGTGGCATTTGGGGATGGTTCTTGCATGATGTGGGGTAAAATTTCCTGGGACGGGATAACAAACCTTGTTTTCGTGCCTGGTGGAGGCAGAGAAGGCGGTTTAACATCTAACTGATACGTCTCCAACAATCTGCTGGAAGATGTTGTTCGGTATGCAGGATTTGTTGTAGATAATTTTATCTTCATGCATGATAATGCTCAGAATAAGCACCACGGACTGGGCCAGTGCTCAGCCTGGATTTAAATCCCATTGAGCATCTATGGTATGAGTAGAAAAGAAGAGTTTGAGGCAGAAATCTAGCACCATCCAGCATCGACGAGCACAAAGCTGCATTGTTAGAGGAGTGGGATGCAATCCCTCAAGGATGCATCAAGAAATTAAAAAGATCAATGAAAAATCACTTGTGCAGTGTCATTAGGGCTCGAATATAAAGTATTCGATAAACATCTTTGATTAATTTAATTTTTATGAAATTATTCTCTAGTCCACAATCCTTTCCATTTTTCCCTATCTTTTACATCCAGCCCAATTTCCTTAAAACTGCTGAACTCATTTTAATAAAATGAATACCTTTCGAAATGTTAACTTCTAAACTTTCAAACTTAAGCTTAGCTTTTTTTTGTTCTAAAGTATGATGTAGCTGAAGAAATCACTTTTTAACTTGATATGTATACTTTTTTGTATCTGACACACATCTTTGCTCAGCTGTCTTGAATCATGATGTTAAAACCTAACCAAACCTAGAGCTCTTTAAAATATATTTCAACCTTTTTCATCTACTCTCATACTGCAATAAGGTAATTGCAACATCAAAAGCAGTTTTATAAGAACCTACAATGCTTATCCGATGTTATAATATAACACTATAACATATAATACATTATACACATAACATTATACGTTATTGATACATTATAACACTGCGATTCTGTGCTGTGATTGGCCCAACTTATTATAACACCGATAGAGAGCTAATTAACAACAGAAACTAGAAATAAGTACTGACCTTATTTCTGAAGCCACGCCCCTTGTATCCTGATTGGCCTTCAAGGCAGCATTATAGGGACGATGCACCTGAGGTTCATCAAATGAGTGTTCTTCTCAATTTTCATGAAATTGTTGGTTGAAAATATAATAAATAAAGATGATATTTGTGATGGTCGTAAATGAAGTATTGTGTAGTGTGCAACTGAACATAGTTAATGGGACTCTTACTTATTAGAGTGGATTACAAACTTGAAATTAATCAGAAACAAATTTAAAAGCACAAATATTTTGAAAAAATTCCTCGGGCCAGGATTTGAACTTGCGGTAGTAGGTAAGTATCCTGCTTACATGACAGACGCTCTACCGAGGTTTATATCTGGAATGATATTTGAACTTGCGGTAGTAGGTAAGTATCCTGCTTACATGACAGGCGCTCTACCGAGGTTTATATTAACTTACATGACAGGCGCTCTACCGAGGTTTATATCTGGAATGATATTTGAACTTGCGGTAGTAGGTAAGTATCCTGCTTACATGACAGGCGCTCTACCGAGGTTTATATCTGGAATGATATTTGAACTTGCGGTAGTAGGTAAGTATCCTGCTTACATGACAGGCGCTCTACCGAGGTTTATATCTGGAATGATATTTGAACTTGCGGTAGTAGGTAAGTATCCTGCTTACATGACAGACGCTCTACCGAGGTTTATATCTGGAATGATATTTGAACTTGCGGTAGTAGGTAAGTATCCTGCTTACATGACAGGCGCTCTACCGAGGTTTATATTAACTTACATGACAGGCGCTCTACCGAGGTTTATATCTGGAATGATATTTGAACTTGCGGTAGTAGGTAAGTATCCTGCTTACATGACAGGCGCTCTACCGAGGTTTATATCTGGAATGATATTTGAACTTGCGGTAGTAGGTAAGTATCCTGCTTACATGACAGGCGCTCTACCGAGGTTTATATCTGGAATGATATTTGAACTTGCGGTAGTAGGTAAGTATCCTGCTTACATGACAGGCGCTCTACCGAGGTTTATATCTGGAATGATATTTGAACTTGCGGTAGTAGGTAAGTATCCTGCTTACATGACAGACGCTCTACCGAGGTTTATATTTGGAATGATATTTGAACTTGCGGTAGTAGGTAAGTATCCTGCTTACATGACAGGCGCTCTATATTAACTTACATGACAGGCGCTCTACCGAGGTTTATATTAACTTACATGACAGGCGCTCTACCGAGGTTTATATTTGGAATGATATTTTTTCAACCAAACCATTACACCTTCTTTTTTGTAACTATTTAAGTTAGTGGTACACTTGTGAATAATTATTATTAAACATATTTATTTACCCAATGTAGGTATATCAGATACACTTATTACAGGTTGGTTTTAATGTAATATAATTAAATAATCTGTGTCAATAGGTAATAGTTTTAAATAATAAATAATAAAATGGGGAAATAATAAAGGTTGGGTTTACTTAAATATATGCCTAACTCCACCCATTCGATTAGTCTTGCTAAGGGCAAGAAACTTAGCAAGATCATTGTAAACAATCACTGGTGTCCTAATGGCTCAAATTATGTTACAGTCTATTGTGCAACTGTAACAAGACATTGGGATACGAGTGCTTGTTTATGAAACAAACAAAGTGAGTTTCATAATAATTATGCACAAGTATCCCAATATGGCCATAAATATATTGTTTTTATTTATAACATTTTCATTTCAACTAACAATTTCACGAAAAATGAGAAGACATTTGTTCATGAACCTTGGGTGCCTCGTTCCAGTAATGCTGCCTTGGAGGCCAATCAGGATACAGGGGATGTGGCTTAAGAAATAAGGTTGCTACTTATTTCTAGTCTCTGTTGTTGATTGGCTCTCATGCAGTGTTTAATGTAATATTATAACATAGTATAAATAATGTAAATACTGATAAGACTGCTTTTAATGTTGCAATTGCCTTATCGGAGTATGGGAGTTAAAAAAACTGCGGTTCCTGCGTTAAGTGGGGGGTGGTGCGTTAAGGGGGGACGGTATGGTTAGATGGGAAGACCCCCCAATTTATTTCAACCCTTAGGCACCAGCGGCCGATATCTAATGCTAACCCCAAGGGATATCGGGCGGAACCGTGGACAGAAGGATCAATTCCGTTAAGAGGTTAATTATGTAAGACAAAAGAAACAACAAAAATTATAGAATCACTTACGGCTTTGTGTTTTTTCAAACTTTGGATGCTAAGACCTTGCATTTTTGTACGCTTATTACTCCTATTATTAAATAAATATGGTTAATCTACCGACAAAACCGAAGAACAAATTCTATTTTATCTGAGTATCTACGTCGGTCGTCGAGCAGGGTTGCCAGATATCAGCTACCCATAGAACACATATACCGAGGCAGCTACCTCAATTCGCCTAATTTTGACTACCGTACCGAGTAGCCTAAATCGCCTAATTATTTATTTTTGTCAAGTAGCCTAATTCGCCTAACATTTTGAGCTATGTAGCCTAAATTTAGCCCAAATAAAGAAGAAACGTACAGTGCAACTATAAAGTCATGAAATAAATAGGGGCGCCACTTTCTTAAAATATGAGTTAGAAAGATTGTTTTCTCTATGATAAACGCGTTTGTCTATCTCACTCCTACAAATTTACTGGATGCAATGGAACGCAAGCAGCGTGAAAGAACTGCGGACGTACAGTGGAGACCACATCAAGCTATACACTTGCAGTACGACATTAGCCCGTACAGAGAAGAATATAAGATAGGTACAAAGTCCAATGTGTCTTACTTGATGAGGTCTCCACTGTACTACATAATATAAGATTAAAATTTGACTTGTGAAACGTGTATTATATATGCCTACTTTGCAAAATAAACTTTTTGAATTTTGAAAATTTAATTATATGTATTACGTTTTGTTACAAGCAATTTATGGAATTATTCAATAAATTTGGAGTAATCCTGAAATAATCTAAATCGCCCGTTCTTTTTTCCTAGGCAGCCTAAATGGCTACTGGTAGCCGATCTGATTTTTTGGTCGCCATTTGACCCCCTAAGGTAGCCTAAATGGCGATAATTCGCCTAATCTGGCACCACTGCGTCGAGTACGTCGGCAGGGCTGCCAGATGTGAAAAAGAAGCGATCGATCGTACTGCCAGCTCTAAAAAGTCGTATTCTACGGAAAAAATGAAATAAAAGTCGTACGTAGGTATGTAAAATAATTCTTTTATAAAAAAAATATTAATGAAAATGTCAAATATATCTGCCAAATTCTAAAACTGCCTGTTTTAAAAATGACGTACCTAAATAAATTATTAATAAGTATTACAAGTAGGTATTATAATCTGAAATATGTTACTTATATATTAAAATGTCAATCATTTTTCTTCTTATATCAATTTGCAGAAGTCATCATGTTAATATTTTTTTTCTTTGAGCTTAAATTTTTTGCAATTTTCAATTGTTATTAAATGGTGTCGATTCGGCTAAACACAACTTAACTAATTTGACAGGACTAACCTTATTTTAAGCGTTCTGTCTTAGTCTTTTTGATACGGAAAGAAAAAGACAGAAGGCTCAAATTAAGTTTAGTTCTGTCAAATAAGTTAAGTCGTGTTGCGCCGAATCGACACAATCGTTTGGCTAACAAACCGAAAAAGTTATAGAATTAAATGAGACTTGAGGATAATTCATGATTTATATAAAAACGGCTCACCTCAATACGTGTTATGATCGGGAAAGCCGACCAGTTTCAGCAGATTTAGACTGCCTGCGTAAACGTCTTTACTCGCCCAGATGAAGGCAGTCTAAATCTGCTGAAACTGGTCGGCTTTCCCGATCATAACACGTATTGAGGTGAGCCGTTTTTATATAAATCATAAACCGAAAAAGCAACGAACGCAAGCAATTACGAGCTTTATATGAAGGTTCCGAAGGTCTTTATTCAAATGTAAGAGCAAGGCGTACGTACATTGTGCTGGAGGATTCATGTTTGCATGTTTGTTTCATTGTAAAAATCTTGCCAGTTATTACTTAATTAAATTAATCATAAAAAGTCATATGTTTCGTGTACGATCTCAGTCTTGCGATTTTTAGCAAAAAAGACCAATAATCGTAGGAGTACGATTTAAATCGTACATCGTCATTCGTCGGTCGGCGACAGTGTTGCCAACCTCAGGAAAGCAAAAAACAGCAAATGCAAATGGAACTTAAAAAAACAGCAGAAAACAATAAAATTTTAAAACATAAAATCTACTGTTCGACATAACATAGTTATACAACTACTGTTAGATTTGCCGGAAATTGCCTATATTGAAGGAATTTTTGGGAATAGTAATGTATAGCGCACGCTCCCATCACTGGCCGCCCCATACGAACCCACGAAATACGAACCACTCGAGGGGTTCCACCTCGCCGGTTAATGTAAATTATCGGGAATACGTGAACGCTCCGCATCCGCGTCGATTCGAACCACAGACATTCGATATGAATTGGTTTATTGGTCTGAGGATATGAAAGTCTGGGATGACGAGCTGTCGTTATTATTGCGCGAGTGGTTGTAGTGTACCACTGAGCAAATAGTGTACCTCATGTTCCGTGGTGTACCTACTTAATTTTGTAACTTAGTGATAAAACCCTTTGATTCTGTCTGAATAGTTGCAAACTGGGCAATAAACTGTAAAATATCGAGGTGACAAATAAACTGTTTCATTACAACTTAGTTAACCTTCGAACTCCCCCACTAAACTGGCGTCCCAACGTGTTTGAGTGCGGTGTTGGTTAGCGATAACGTCAAGGGTTTTGTGCACTTCCTTCATTATGCCGAAGACGCGATCACAATCCGGGGTTGACAACAACGGAATTTTATTAGAGGAAACACAAGATTCGGAGTTACGGGATGGCGTCGCTAATGGCGTGAGTGCCAACGCTATGTCTTTTACAACGCAACAATTCGGCGAATTAATGGCCCATCTACAAAGATCACAAATGGAAACCGGTTGACAATTGGCGGAGGTCTTGTCGTCTACCTTAAACGCCTTGGCGTCGTCGTACTTTGAAGCTCATGCCATTGCCGGTAACGACGCAAGCGCAGTGTAACTTCGTGGCATGTACGGCGCGCTTTAGTGGAAGCGAGGATCTGCAACGACGACGTGGAAGCATTCATCGATGCCGTAACTGTTTTTAAGGAGTGCGCTAATGTCTCTGATGTGCACGCACTTCGTGGTCTTACCATGTTGCTGCAGGGCGAGGCGGCAACTTGATGGCATGGCGTGAAACACGCATGGGACGACGCCGTATCCAGGCTTCGCAGTGCGTTTGGTGATCGGAGACCACCGTTTCAAATATATTAAGATTTGTTCGGGTTGGTACAAGGCTCTCTAAAAACAGACATTTTTGTAGCGAAAGCCCGGGCCTTGTTGGCTAAACTGCCAAGTGGTGAGTTAAGTGAAAAAGTGCAATTAGATATGGTTTACGGACTCTTGGACCTACGTATTCGCTCACATATTAAACGAGATGATGTAACATCATTTGAAGATTTGTTGCGTAAAACCCGTGGAGTTGAGGACTATGCAAAAGAGCATCTCCTTAGTCGTACAAGTGTTCCTGTTCAGGTTGCGCCGCGGTCTATGACCGCTAGTACGGCCCCATTGACTCAAATTGAGCCGCGCAGCATGCCACTGGCTTGCACTTTTCCGTCTCCTGCTGTGAGGCGCTTCCCGCAGGCCGTGCCCCGCCCCTGCCCGCCGATACCGCCAGCGCGCACGCTGCTGCCTATTGTTCGGAACGCACCTGAACTAGAGTGTGGTGACGTAGGTAACAGTACGTCAAAACGTATGCATTGCTCATATTATAAAAACAGGAATCACAACAAAGTGGACTGCCCTAAACTAAAAACCTAATTAACCCTCTCTGGCTTGTTATGGTCGTGGAGAGCTAGGTGTTATTAGAGCCAACTGTAATAAATGTTCCTCGGCATTTTATGCAGTAGATTGTGATGAGGTTGGTAATAATGTACAAAATGTATCAATATTAGATGAAGATGAAAATATTGTTTTTACTTATTATAACAATGAGGTTATTGGCCAGGGGGAGCTTAGTGATGGGCGCCACCCTTTGTTAAATATTGAAATACTAGGCCAGAAAGGTTCAGCTTTGGTTGACACAGCCGCTAAGGGCTGTATTGCAGGCAGTGCGCCTGTATGCTTACTTATTATCCAAAAATCATCCAATGCATTCTGCCAATAGAAATGTAAAGCTTGCCAATGGAAAAATAACAAAAACAAATGTTTTGATTACTAACATTCAAATGAAACTGTTACATAAAGCTTTACCCATGCAATTTATTATTTTGCCTGAGGCTTCTAATAATGAATCGTTGTTGGGTATGGATTTCGTTTCAAAAGCAAACCTTAGCTTTGATTTGGAGCGTTCGGTATTGTGTTTTTCAGAAAATCCAAGTATAACTTACCCATTGTCATATGAGTCATCTACTGTCTCGGCGTGTGCTGCCTCACTTGAGGATCATAACAAGTGTGTGATGCTTAGCCAACTCTTGGAAAATTACAGTGATGTCTTCAGTGAGAGTGGACCAGCCACAGACTTTGCTGATCACCGGATCGACACTAATGACCACCCACCCGTCTTCGTGCCTCCATACCACGTGACTCCGGCTAAGAAAAATCTCATGCACCAAGAAATTGACAAAATGCTAGCGAAAGGTATCATTGAAGAATGCGAGTCAGCTTGGGGTTCTCCAGCACTACTGGTACCGAAAAAAGAGTCTGGTGAGTTTAGTTTTTGTGTTGACTACAGAAAGTTAAATTCAATAACCAAAGCCGATAAATATCCGATGCCAACTATTGATGAGCTGTTGCGGTCAACCAAAGCTGGCTGTGTAATGAGCACCATCGATCTGAAGTCAGGGTTTTGGCAAGTAGCTATCCAGAGAAAAGAAGATAGAGATAAAACTGCCTTCTCTATACCAACGCTGGGCACGTTCCGTTTCACGCGTATGCCCTTCGGTTTACGGAACGCGCCATCCACGTTTCAACGTTTAATCGATAGATTTCGCGCTAGCCCGTCCTTAAAGAACATTACCCTGCTGGGATATCAAGATGACCTGCTAATCATTTCACCCAATTTTGCTCAGAATGTGTTAGATTTACGTGTAGTGTTTGAGCGTCTTCGCACATTCAAGCTTTGAGCCAATCCGAAGAAATGTAAGTTTGCTTGTGACAAAGTTAAATATCTTGGACATGTAATTTCTTCATGAAATGATGGGGATAAAATCAAGGCAATTCGCTTAGCTTAATTAAAAAAAGGTTTTTTTTTTATTTTTTTTTAGAGAATTTACGCGCTTTTAGATCATAGTTTTCAATATTATGGTATTTAAATTAGTCATTGTTTATTTATGATTTTTTAAAGAATTTCCGGATGTTACGTCACATGACTCCTTTTAGGCCTGATACTGAATGCGGACTTTTGCCTTGCTTGTAAAAAAAAAACTGTCATCCACAGAGTACTATATTGCTACATCTGGCAATAAAAAATCAAACAACAACAACAACGAAACTATGTTGAGTGTTACCAACGTCTGCAAAAAAAACCCTAAACTGTACTTTATCAGTCACAAGAGGTGCCTATTAATCACGTGACGTATATTTGGCTGAAATTTATCGCCCTACATCTCGGTTATTAAATTTTAAAAGGCAAATAAACTAGTAGTTCGCCCCGAACTATGAACTCGCGATTCGATCTTGACCGATTTGGCTCGAACTTAAAAATTCAAATTTCATGACGTTCCGATCAACGATACTCGAGTTATGGTCGGCCAGACACACAACAATTCATACATACATACATACATACATAATTATATTTGGTATCTCTCATGTATGATTGTCAATATTAATCCATCACAGAAATTGTTGTCATCAAAAATTATATTTATTTTAATAATGCATTACTTCATAACAAATAAAATTAACCGATCAATCTGGGATTTCGTAACAAGACAGCAACACTTACTGCGTTCAGTTATGTTTATACTGTGACCCAGACATGGACTTCATGTTCTGTTCTGTGACTCTGACAGTAATATTTTTTAACTTGATGGCAAGCGACATATTTCTATACAGCCTTCAGTCAAGTGACGTCACACGAAGGTCAAATGAAAGTCGCAAGCTTTTTCGTAAAAATATTCATCATCATGAGGTTTTTCAGAACAAAAGTTCTAAAATACGGCTTATTAAACCTAAATCTCGAAATGGTTTTCGAATTAACACACCTTAACATATTTTAATCTATGCGAATTTCGCATCTATGTATTTTCGTAGTTTTGGTTAAAAAAACCTCAAGATGATGAATATTTTTACGAAAAGGCTGCAACTTACATTTGCCCTTGTGTGACGTCACTTGATTAATGGCTGTTTAGAAATGTGTCCTTTGCTATCAAGATAAATTTATAATAATTTGCTTCAGACTAATTTGACAGCTAGATGACAGATGAGTAGACAAACAGAGACAGACCACTTTTTTATAAGCAATCACACATCACAATCAGTATAATGTCTAAAATTCTCAAGTGACAAGGTCATCGGACAATTCTTTAAAAAATCATAAAAAAATAATGGTCAATATATATAGCAAAATAATGAAAACCATGTCCTAAAATGACGTAAATTCTCCGAAAAAAATTAAAAATAAAATCTTTTAAAAATCAAGCTTTCATTAAAGCATTTACGGAGCTTCATATAAACATGTTCTTGGTTTAGAAAATTCATACCTGGTTTCTCGCAAACTGCAGAACCTCTAACCAGACTGACGAAGAAGAATCAGCCATGGCAGTGGAAGTCAGAACAGAACGAGGCGTTCGAGGAGCTAAAAATAAAACTCACCTCTAAGCCAATCCTGGTTCAAGCTGATTACTCCAAGCCGTTTGTCCTTCGCACTGACAGCAGCAATTACGCGGTATGCGCCTGTCTCTTACAAGGAGGAGATAAAAACGAGCGACCGATCGAGTATGCCAGCCGTCTACTCTTACCTGAAAGAAATTACTCGACCACAGAGAGGGAAGCCTTAGCTGTTGTCTGGGCCGTAGAGCGATTTCGCGGCTACATCGAAGGACATCTGGTCATTGTGGGAACCGGCCACCAGCCGCTAAAGTGGCTAATGACACTGAAGTCTCCTTCTGGTCGTCTCGTCAGATGGGTGCTTAAGTTGCAAGCTTTTGACTTACACTTCAAACACACACCTGGGAGGGCTAATGTGATTGCCGATGCTCTCAGCCACCTTAACTGCGATGACGAAACCGTAGACGTCTGCGGTATCTGCTCAGTTGTTATAGACTTACCCGCAAAAGGCCCCCCCGAGTTACGCCACAATCAAATTGCGGACCCGGAGCTCAAAAAGATTATTGAGGCTTTAGAAGGCGAATATGAAATCGACGCGCGCCGTTGGTCTGGAAGAGGGTACATCATGGAACAAGGGGTCCTATACCGCTATAACCCAGACTCGGATGGTGAAGAACCGCAACTCGTCGTACCTGCGGACCCGCTACAGGAAATCCTAAAGGAATGTCATGACTCCACTGTCTCAGGTCACGCTGGCATCGAGAGGACTTATCAGCGTATTGCTAGACATTTCTTTTTTTCCTAGGATGCGACAATCTGTAATAGATTATGTGAAGACTTGCACTACCTGTCAACGTTACAAAACGGAAAATAAGAAGCCACCAGGTTTGCTACAGACCCCAGTCCTCCGTCAGCGCGGCGAGGTATTGGCTATCGACCTTTTTGGCCCTTTTACCGAGAGTGAAAATGGAGAAAGATGGATTCTTCTAGTGGAAGATATGGCTACACGATGGGTTGAGATTTATGCTCTAATTGAAGCCACCGCAGAAGCTTGTGCGCGTAAGCTAATTGAACAATACTTTCTCAGGTATGGCCTACCGCGGCGTGTTGTATCGGACAATGGAGTCCAGTTCATATCGGCTGTCATGCAGCAGCGCATGTTTGTCTTGAGGATCAAGCAGGACCTTATTCCGTTGTTTCATCCTGAGGTGAATCCAGCCGAAAGAGAAAATAGGGACCTCAAGACGCAGCTGGCTATTTTAGTTGGGTTGGACCATCCATCGTGGCCTAAACATTTACCTTCAGTTCGCTTTTCGTTAAATAGTTCGCAGTGTCAGACTACGGGAGCTACGCCGGCTTACCTCATGTTCGCCCGCCAGATAAGGTCGCCGCTGGAAGTCAGTTATGATCCCAGAGCTGTCCTGGAAAAAGAAAACTATGTATCACAAATTACGCCTTACCTAAAGCAGTTCCTAGGTTTTTTGTCTGCTATCCGTGAAAGAGTGGAAAAGGAACAAGATAAAAGGAAATTTTATGCTGACAAAGCTCGTCGAGAAGGTGAGGAGTATGCAATAGGAGAGCAAGTGCTGCTCAATTTGCACATCCTCAGCAGCGCGTCTAAAGGGCTCACTTCCAAATTTGTGCCATAAAAAGATGGCTCCTACGTCGTGACTAAGAAAGTTAGCCTGACCACTTACCTGATTGCATCGCTCGAAGATCCTTCCAAAAGTTTGGGTAAATATCACACAAAAGAGTTGACTCGTTTTTACTGCCATGATAACGCCACACTGCAACTCCTAATTTCTAAGCGTATACGCAGTCGTCCTCGGCAAGCAATTTAGGTTGAGAACATAGGCTCTGTGCAGCCGCCCATTTCAAATAGAAATAGTAATGATATTTTTCGGGGCGGTATAAAATAAATAGTTGTTACTAGTTTGATGGCAAAGTATGCAATATATATTGACAAAAGATGAATCCTTATTTATACTTAATTATACGTGATTATTGATATCTAAAAGGAATGCGGCAAACGTGTAGACGTGCCGCCATAATATTAATGTTCATTATGGTAATTTAGATTGTGTTAAACCTTCGGATATGCAAGCGCATGTACAGGGACGTATACATGCTCTTGAGGGGGAGTATATAGCGCACGCTCCTATCACTGGCCACCCCATACGAACCACTCGAGGGGTTCCACCTCGCCGTGGTGGGTGCGCGTGAACGTTCCGCGTCCGCGTCGATTCGAACCACAGACATTCGATATGAAAGTCTGGGATTCGGACCAGGATGAGGAGGCTGTTGTTGTGTACTTAACTTTGTAATTTTGTAACTTAGTGATAAAACCCTTTGATTCTGTCTGACTAGTTGCAAACTGGGCAATAAACTGTGAAATATCGAGGTGACAACTTTTTCATTACAACTTAAACTTAGTTAACCTTCGAACTCCCCCACTAAAAAAGGAAGTAAAGTCAAAATGCAAAGATTTAATCGAAATTAATTATTTCATTACAATGGAAAAATTGCTCATTAACATTTTCAATTTCACGGTCTTAAACGTTTTCAGAGTGATTTTTTTTTATGAAAATCGTACATGCTTTTATTAATTTTTTCACCTCGGTTGCATTAAATACGTAACATTCTTCTACCTCTTAGGACGGACGGACGGACAACGTCCGTCCCTCCGTATGTCACAGCTTCATAACTTTAGCACCGTTAAAGATAAATACATGAAATTTGACACAAAAATAGCATTAATTTGTCCACATATTATGAGGGTGAAAAAAAAATATAAAATGCAATATGGGTATCAAATTGTAGGTATTAAAAGCTGATTGTAAAAATATATACTTTTAACATATTTACTGACACTAGTTTCGAGAAATCTTTTAAAAACTCCAAAAATATGTATGTCTCCCCCCCCCCCCCTTATCTCCGAAACTGGTAAACCAAAAAATACGAAAAAAATGAATATTATAGATCATAACTGGCCAATTACAGGAAAACTATAGCAATTAAAAAAAATCAGCTCTAATGAGAAATATACAAAAAGAAGTAAAATAAATAAAAAATATATTTTATAAAAATACAATATGGATATCAAATTGTAGGTATTAAAAAAGTTGATTTTAAAAATACATACTTTTACTTTACTTATTGGCACTAGTTTCGAGAAATCATAAAAAAAAACTAAAATATGTATTTCCCCCTCCCCCCTTATCTCCAAAACTAGTGGACCAATAAATATGAAAAAAAATCATGGTAATATGTGTTTACGTAAAGATTACAGGAAAAATAAAGCGATTGAGAATATCACAAAAAAAAATGACAAAATTAAATTTATCATCCACAATACGGAACCCTAGGTACGCGAGTCTGACTCGCACTTGGCTGGTTTTTTATTCCGTTTTGACATGTTGGTTGTGTGTTAAAATCACAAGAAAATGCCAGACCCTTAAGTGCTTTCATGAATTATTGATATGTTTCACCTTCTTGCTTTCGAGTAAACGGTTGGTACCTTTCCTACGTGATGTTTAATATTGGAACAAAGTATGTAAAGTCCCTTTCAATAGAATCCGCCAATAATGTAAACAAACCAATTTAAACACGATTACTGCGTAATTACTTACATTTGAATATCAATCCTGATCATATTCACATTTCAAGGAACCATACATTGTTCTTAAAATCATTTCGACACCAAATAACTTCTTTATGATAGTTATTTTAATTAAAAATAATCGGACGACGAAAATTTCAATAGTTTGTAAAACTGTCATATTAATTTTTTTATCATCGAAGTCTTTTTTGTCTTTGGAAAGTTAGTGTTGTGACTTCACAAACCTCTCACAAACACCGCTTTTGTACCAACAAAATGAAAATTTGTAATGGCCGCAAGCAGCTGATTTAGAGAGCGGGTTTGGCAATTATTTCATTTCCTTAGATTTTTTATTCATTGGTGGGTATTGTTCCGAGTTCTGTGCGTTTTTCTGTTTCCTCTAATTATCGACGACTTTGCTTTTTGTATTTTGGTTTTTGGACATTTTCTTTGCGATTTGCTTGGATTTATTCTTGGAACGACGACTTCTGCGTGAAATCACGGACTTTGTTTTTGCTTACAATTGGATCTCTTTCTCAAGAAACAAGGTGGTAACAATGTTTATAAACTATTAATTCTTTAAAATCTAATAAAGATGTACACATAATCACTTAGAGATGCTAAGAATAAATCCAAGAATAATAATAAACTGAAAAATTATTACGTGGTGTTTTTAGGTTATAATGAGTGAGCCGTAACTCAGTACATCAGGGTCGAAGACTCCTCCGCCTGCCAAAAAACGAAAAATTCATCTGACCACAAGGGAAAAAATTTTTAGTGAATATTTATAATTATTTAGAAAAATCCTCTCTTACATACCCATCCAAAATGGAGTTATATAAAATTACTTCAGAAATTATGGAGGTGTCTCAGTATGTTGTAAGAGATACCATGAAGCATTATTTAGAAACTCAAAAAATACCACACCAAAATACCACTTTAACATCAGTATAGGTACAACCAAATCTTTGGGTACAACATCATAATCATAGAGAACTGTCAAATAATTATCTTGTTTACATTATTGGCGGATTCTATTGAAAGGGACTTTACTCATGAAACTTGTGTATAGCAGACAGTCTTCAAGCACTTTTTATCCTGTTCTGGCAATTATTAATAGGTATACAGTCATACACTTTAACATTGTACAACAAGTTGCGCAGTTGTGTGTAGGTAGGTTGTCGGTCAACCCCTACAAAAACGTTCCCTTTTCGCTTTTTTGTTCAAGTTTATATTTTTTTCGATGTGGCATGGGTTAATCTCATACCATTTAGTAGCAATCACAAAAAAATTATTAACGGTATAAGCTTAATATTCGATCATTTAGTGCATTGAAACGCGATAAAAACACGATAATTATGCAATAAATCTAGGATAATTGTTAACCTTTGAATCTGGCAGCACTGGTCCTGTCAAATAAGCGTGGGACCCATTAGTACTTAAGGTGGTAAAACCAACACAATTTCATACGATTTTATAATTGGATACATGCCCTAATTACTTCAAAACAGACTTCTCAAATATGGCTATAAAAATCAACAAAAAATCTAGTTTCCGCATATGCAATAATATTATTCGAATATTGTTTAATTATTACGCCATTAATAAATCAAAAGTAGTTAAAATTTGCAAGATTTTTGTGTGCATTGGTGAGACTTACGCACACATAGAAGTCCATGATAGGTCGTACAAATACGTTTCATTCATAAAACTTTGTTCCGATTGTAGCACAAAATAATAACTTACAATATTGTTAAATTTATTAACGATATAAAAAACAAATCAATGTCTCAGGTAAAATTATTTCAAATTAACTTCAATAAAAAAAAAACATTTCTTATTTTATTATTACAAAAATCGACTACCATAATTCCTTAGAATGCATTTTTTTTATTTGTCACCGTACATTGTGTGAAGATTCGGAACGGTAGCGGCCATGTCAACATTGCATATTTATCACGTCAAGCGTTTTAAGTGCTAGCTTTTGACAGCAATTCACAACGCTAATCAGTCGCCATTGCATGAAGCGCTCGATCTGTGTTGAACACAATAATCAACAATGGCTGACGCTCAACTGATTTCTTTCTGCGTAAACAAACGTGAACGAAATAGATTTTTAGAGATTCAGTGTGATAAGTACAGCAATTCGTTATAAATAGAGAAAAGAAAGTTATTTGAATGCCACCACGATGAAGCGTGCTGTTATCAAGCATGAATATTCCGGGCACAAAGTGAACAGCAAGCGTTCGAGAGCTGCCATGAAACGTTGCTATGGTGAAGAGAAAAGGTAAATATTTTATCGCTATTTTGAAAATTAATTATGTTAGTCAGAGTGTCGATAAGAGGGCACGACATACAACATCTTACCATGTTTACTCTAAAAATATTGTATTTCCTTCCAGTCGACCTGGCGCACAAATGAGCCGAAGGGTTCTTGTGACCAACCTAATGCTGCCATAGAAGTGCATCCAGAAGGAAGTTCTTCTAATCCTACACCTAAACGCGCCATCCGAACATATAAACAAAAATTGACAGACATGCCTCGTAAAAAAAAATGTCCTTTTACACCTACTCGTGAGGTATCACAGATTCGCAGGGACGTCAGGCATGATGAACAGACAGCTGGACCCAGCAATGAACCAGTAGATATTATTTGGACACAAGATGCAGACATGGAGAAGCACGAATTAAGCATTGAAAAAACATGTGGTGTTTCTAGTCTTGAAGGCTTACAAGGCTATCGTATAGTAGATATTCAATATTTATTAAAATGGTCTTTGAAAATCCAAACTGAACACAAAAAACACTGCACTTGTGGCCACTTTTGTTTGTTTTTTGTTTGTTTGTTGTCGAGTTTGTTCGAGAAGAAAGAAATGGACTGAGTAGCACTTTCCAATTTAAATGCAACACTTGTGATCAAATTTATGTAGGAAAGACGGAGGGTGTCGAGAAAATCAACCAGTCATTTGTGTGGGGAATTCTAACCGGAGGGAGTTATTATGCCCAAAGTGACAATTTGCTTGCCGCTATGGATATACCCACGATTTCACAAAAAAAGTATGCAAAAACTGAATTACATTTGGGAAAAGTATGGGAAGAACACTAGTATAAAGAAATGCTAGAAGCTGGAAAAAAAGAAAAACAAATTGCCGTTGAAAAAGGGCACATATGCTCGGATGGAGTTCCATATACCTATAACAGTACATGTAGATGGAGGCTGGTCAAAGAGGTTTTATGGACACAACTTTAATGCCAATTCAGGAATAGTAAGTTTAGTTATTTGATAAGTTTTAGTTCTGATTTCTTGAACGAGCGAGCAAAGTTTTCTGATAAAGTCTATTTGAACAATCTGGTGTTTTATATGTATGTATGTATGAATTGTTGTCTTTATCTCTTTATAGCTCTTTACCTATAGATTGTTTAATTTTCAGGCTTGCATAATTGGGAAGGAAACAAAAAAATGCTTGTTTTTGGGCATAAAAAATAAATACTGCAGCATGTGCAATATTTATTATCTCATGCAGTATATTCATCAAAGCCTTACTTTACGTTGTAACTTAATATAATATATTTTTTTGCAGGTATTGTTGAGGGTGAAAACGCCATTGTGGAAGTAAAATGCTTTTCTTCCGTTGCAAGATTGTCAAAGACACTGGAAGAAGTAGCACAAACAAAAAAAAAACTTTTCACTAACATTTAGTAACAGCCGCCTGGACGTTAATAAAAAACATAATTACTATTACCAAGTATGTGCTCTAGCTGTATATATAATATAATATAATAAATACTATAAGTTTGTGAATAAATAGGTACTAAGATAAATACTTTTTTTTCAGATCCAGGGACAATTGAAAGTGGCTCAGAGAGACAAGTGCTACCTGATTTGCTTTGTGGACGTTGGCAGCCCTATAAAAGTAATAATAATTCAAAAAGATGATGAGTTCATTAAAAACATGATTCCAAAACTGAGTGACTTTTATAGAAGATGCGTTTTGCCAGAAATAATTTTAAGGAGAGTACCTGCTAATCAAAAATGCTTGTAGCCTAAATAGACATTAGTGTAACAAAATTTAACTTATTTGACAGGACTTAACTTAATTTTAGCATTTGTCTTTTTCTTTCTGTATCGTAATAAAGACATATAAAAATATAAAATAAAACAATTAAATTTTCACTTTGGGTTTTTACTTACCAATTATTCCTTTCATTTTTTTTTTTTTTTTAGTTTGTTTGTTCTATTTTTACATTAACATAATTCGATAATTGGAAAATGTGAAAAGCTTTTGAATACCATTGTTAATCATATTTCTTGATAAAGATGAAAATTTCCCGAGTATTGGAAAAACAACTTATGTCAAGGTGTAATTATTGATTTTTTGTAAATATTGAAGAACAAGTTGTATATTTACTCATTAAATTTGATATAAAAATGAAAACTGTAAGCTAACATGTATTATGGAAAATGTTTTTTGCCTCTGTTGTAAATTTGCAAAACTTGACATGTGTTGTTTTTCCTCGAGACCCTTCAATTAGTGTAACCCATTCTGTTATCGATTTTCGATAATAATTGGCAAACAATAGACATAAAGCCCAATCACGCCTTGTGAAGTTAGAGTTAGACGGACTAGTGTTAGTTAAAAAAAAATTGAATGTTTTTTTTTTTGAAACCTTTCGTTATCAAAGGGAAGTGCTTCATGAGCTGATGGTAAACATATTCTACATTTCATTTCAGCCATTCGTTTAAAAAAAAAATCAAACACGAAAATTCCTCAGCCGTTTCCTGAATGAAGGACTTAGTATTGTTTGGAGAACATTTTTTTTTTTTGGAAACGAGTGCTTGAAATAAAGTGGTGCTGTACCAAGTACATTTTTACAATCAGCTTATGAATCCCTTTCTTTTGAAACGACCCGAAAGTTTGCAGTAAAATAAATAAAAGTGTCCATACAAAAAATTATGTCGTTATTGAAAACTTATCAAAGACACATTAGCAGAGGTTTAATTCAGAGAACAAAAAATAGTGTCGATCAGAAAAGCGGCTCGGTCTTCGGCGGACTTCGGTCTCGCCAAAGACACTTTCCATGGTGATCAAATTAGATATGATGAGTATCAAAAATACTCCAAACCAGAGTCAGCTGTTTACGTACTAAAAAATTACAGATTTGATACGACTGGGACGTAATATATTCGTCGGTGAAACGCGGGTGTATCGAGTGTGGACTGTGACTTGCATTTCACAGTTCGCACACGGAACACCTCTGACACCCCTTCGGGGATTCATGTCGTGACGATATATTAATATTATTATTGATACGACTATACAAAAAATTAAGGCAGGCGAAGCCGCGGGCAAAAGCTAGTTCAATATAATCCCGCTGTGAAGAATATGTGATAAATAAATCATCTTGTTTTTTTTATCTAAATATTGATAAATGTTTGTTTCATACCAATGCTGACAACAATTGTATAATAATCTAATATTTTGTCTTGTTTTGCAAAGTCAATACGTTGCCGCTCTGCTTCCGCGGTAAAATACGGAGCGGCAACGTTTTACGTTTTGTATCGATTTGATTTTTATGAATGAATAAACTCACACATTGGCAGAACTGCCTTTACTAGTGTGCGTATTAGTTTGACAACTAATGAATTTATGAAACATTTGGAAGTGTAGTAAAAGCAAAGGGATTTCACATTTATTATCACTCCAAAGCGTCGTGAAATAAATTGCTTTATCCGCATATCAACTCAATTAATACCCAAAAGCAACAATAACAGGTATAATCATTAATTTGTTCTAGTTTCTTAGAGCGTGGCGCCATCTAACATTCTGAGCTCATTTCTGTTTACGGCTTTACCACCTTAAAGGCTGGACCGAATCTTGGACCAAATCGACACTAACGTTCCGAATGTCGACATAATCGATTTTATCGCGTCAACGTTCATTCCGAATCAGTGTTAATGCGATAACGATATTCCTACAAAGGTCGCTATGACGTCATAGATGACATCATTGACGACGGCATCTTGTGTTATGATTGCCTATGCTTCAGAGCGTTTGCGTTTGATCTATGAAAGTGACAGCCGGTCGGCGGCAATTTCAAAATTAGGTTATTCGGAGCAAAAGAATTTATTATTTAACCATGATAAGGAATAGGATAATCGGATCGATACCTAAAGTTGGAAAAACTGAGAAAGGTTGTGTGGAGTCAGCTTCTTATAATGTTTTGATATTCTTTTGATAGTAAAAATCCCGGAATTACTTAAAATGTTACGATAGGCAAAGCAGAAGGCCGATCAAAAATAAAATAAAAAAATAGATAAATCAGCTTGGCATTTTATAAATTTCCTAGGAATTGTATACAATTTCTAAACAATAAAAATACGGTAACATGTATTAAAGTATTAGGTACATAATCGTAACGTTTTAAGCAATGCCGTAACTTTCGTTATTTTCACTATCAAAGTAGATAATATTTTAAGAATCCAACTCTACATCTACAAACTTTATTAAGGATTTTCCCAACTTTAGGTATATATCAATCCGATTATCTTATCCCTGACCATTATTCAAAAATTGAAGTTAAAGGAAATCACTTCTTGGATCTAGTAAAGTAAATTTTCTTTGTATTCACGCTACGTACAGCGCTACAAACTTATCTGAACCGGTGGCGAAAACAGTAACTAAAGTCGCCATCTTGAATATGTCACTCTGTGAATGTTGCCGACCACAATATTGGAAAAAGCGATTCAGAAATGCCGCAATTAATCTCAAATGGATTTAATGCAATATCGGTAGAAGAATGGCAAAAGTATTGTGGACATGTAAAAAAAAGTGAAAACGAATATATAGATAAAGATGGTTATTTAGGTGAACCGTTCATCATTACTTTGAACAATGACAGTGAAAGTGAAAGTAGCGATTCTGACGATGATGAAACAGGTGATTCGGGTTCGGGAATATCTGGAATTAAACCATTAAATTGTTTACTTGATCACAATTATAATATTAAAATATAATTGGTAATTTTTTCGTGTTAAATTTTTTATTCATGCTTATAAACTTCAAACTTCCTATAAAGATTTCCTTAAAACACTTCCTTTTAAGATTTCCTTACAGGTGGTTTATTTAATATGTATTTACATATTTTTTTTGAAAAGTCTCCGCTACATAATATTTTTATCAACGTTAATCTAGTTTTTTAAGGAACCGAACCGGACCGAACTAATTGAACCTAAAAATCGCCAACTTTCAATTGACGGCAACACTGGGTTCGACTCTAGCGACGCCGTCACCGGGTCAGATAACTTTGTGGGCTTGTAAACAAGGCTACGTTTCAAAACGTGTGATCTTCGTGCGAAATTTCACTCGTTTTTAAGAAAGAGACAAAGCTATATACCAGAAAGAGAAAGAAAGATCTGGTTTTGAAACGCTTGCGAGTGATTCCCGTGAGAAAAGCGTTTTGAAACAGTCTGGATTGACACACGTCAAGTAAATACATAACCTCAAATCAAAATAAATAAATTAAGTAAAGTAGCTAAATACCTATTGCTTTTAATATGGATGGCATTGCAACCTTTGCATTTGCAAGCCATAATCCTGTCGAAGCAGTTTCGAAACATTTTCCCGTATTCGTACGGAAATGTTGAATTATATTTTCAAAAATTGTCCGAATCCCGCGAAAAATCCGAAATGACAACTGTCAGGCGAATTTTAACGGTACCCAAACAGAGTTAGAAATCGCACTTGTCAGTGCGATATTCACATTTCCCGAAAGCGTTTCTAAACACTTAGCGCAACTGTCAGGTAACAGTTCGTTTACCCTCGGTTTCACACGGGTCGATTTTTGAACGATGCAGGGTAAAATTCGCATCGCTCCGAGTGATAATCACACGTTACGAAACGTACCCCAAATTGCTATAAATTCTGTCACTTTCAAGTGTCAACGTTCATGTCGCGTTCCGAATAGATCATAAGTTTAAGCAACTTACGACTTGACGGGCGTGAGAAGTTTAATGGCGGTATTAGCGTCATGCGGAACGCGCTATAAGATTAGGCAGGCGCAACGATCGATTTTATGTTGTGTGTGTGACTCGGAACGCGGTGAAGTTTTGACAAGTAGAGTAGTGCATTTTCATATTTTCTTTTTTTATTGCATATGTAAATTTAACATTTTTAATATTTTTATGTATTGTATTGTATTAATAGGTATAACCTATTATTTTAATGATTTGGTTTTCTTTTAGAGATTATTTCACTAGATTATAGCAAAGGATCGAACTGCTTTCAAAATGAGCTTCCTGTTGTGAGTACAAACTGTAATGTTATTGTCGGATACTGTATCTATTTATATCTGCGGAGTTGTTCCGCTGGGGCTGCGCTGACGTCTTGTTTACGCTTCTCACATTTGTGTCTTGGTAACATGTAGAGAGAGATGTGCGGGTGTCCTACAGGGCCTCGGCAAGTGTTCCCTAGTTCTGTTAAGAATCGTAATCACCAATAGATAGGTGCTCTCAGTTAACAAGGAGGGTTCATATTGACTATTGTATAAATTCCGCAGCGGTAGCCGGTCCAACAAGACCTTTAAGCCAAAGAAAAACATCCCGGAAGGCACGCATCAGTATGACCTGATGAGGCACGCTGCAGCCACGCTCGGTTCCGGCAACCTGCGGCTGGCTGTGATGCTGCCGGAGGGGGAGGACCTCAATGAGTGGGTCGCCGTCAATAGTCAGTACCCAGGACCATCTATAGAGACTTACCTCCTACATTCATTATGATGATACAAAAGCAATTGTTTAACTCTACAAAAGTATACCATAAAAAGGTTATGGTAACTGAACGAATATCAACAAATAAGCCTTCCATTGTGTCTGATTGTATATGGAGAGTGTAAATGCATTAGTTTCCCTGTATGGTTGAGTCATGCAGATAATATTGATACTGGCTGGTCATTGTCCCTTCCATGTTTATCATATTGTACATTAATTATATCAAGCTGACAGACTGCAGTTCATTTTAATGTATTTATTCTTATTTTGGGCTTGAAGTTGATAATCCAAGTTTATTTTTTATTGTTTGAACTATATATTACTTACCTACATTATATTACCTATTATAAATTTAAATTTCATAGGTTACCAACAAAACCCAGAAATATTACAAACAAATGGAAGCAGATGGTAGATAGACCAACATATTTTAAATGCCATGACAATTGGAGAACTAAATAATGCATTTTTACATTTTTTTCCTCAATTTTTATACACCACTTTAAAAAAAAATTGTATTAGCATGCTCCTTACTTTTCAAAGAATTTAGTTTTTAATGCAATCCTTCTCATTTTATTTGATAGTTCCTAAAACAATTGTTATAGTACATTACTGCAGAGATCAGTAAGTGAGCTCTCCTGGATGAGTAAGTTAGTTTAAAGTCGCCGTCAATAGAAATTGTGGACTATGTAAACAAACCGTTTTGTCAATTTTTCTCAAGGTTCTGTCACGGAGTCTCATTGAACATTATTCCAAATCATGAAGCATCAAGTCTTACCAGTCATTCACTGTATTTCATCATGAAATATTCAATAATCACCAGTTAATTACGGAAAATCATAGAATCAACAGTCAATTCTGTACTGCGTCGAGATTGCTGTCATATTTTTTTCTCATCGAATCTGTATTGTCTTTGAAAATTGGTGATGTACGAATCTATTTGAATATTAACCTATTTTATTCGTGATGTTATTTTATTCCGTCATTTTTTTTTAACAGCGTTACTTCATAATCTTTGACATAAACGTGTGTGTGATTCTATCGAGAGCTGTGTGATCTTCCAGCGTTGCTCTAAAATGTGTAGCTCATGTCCTAAAAGTAGAAGAAAAAATTAAAGAACTGGATGGGATAATAGATACGGCCAACGACGCTGTGACAAAACCATTTGTAATTAACGTGGGCGATTTGACTAGCGATTCATCAGAATATTTTAGCGATGAATCAAATAAAGAAAACTAATTAAGCACCTAACATATTTTAATCACTTACTTGCCCATCTCTAGGTAGTTCACCTATTCATAGACAAAGACAACATGGCGCTTTGTTTACATAGTCCACAATTTCTATTGACGGCTACTGTATATACAAGTCCAGGAGGGCTACTTATACTTAATGGTCAAAGAAAGTAAGGTGCTTTTCTCAAAAATAAAACAATACATTTTCCGGATTTATTGTTCCTGAGCATTGACTTAAAAACCATAGACACCAGGTCCGCACTCAAAACTGTCCAAACCAAAAGAGACTGAATCGCGCCAGTCTTCATTGTGGAAAACAATTTTTATAGCAGTGTGGGCAAAGTCTATTTTCGAAAAATCATGGTTTAACTCTCATCTTATTCTTCTTTTGTCACAATTGTAACATAGTTGTTGACACATAACTATGGACACTTTATTCGTAAATTTTGTACTAGACTCTATGTCCATGGTTAGTAAGTCACTGTTCCGGAGATAGTTTTGCCGAAAAACTGTTAAAAAACATGACAGTTGCCAAAGATAGTTTTAAAAAATAAACATCGTACACCCAAAAATTATCAGGGTTGCTATTAAAGTAACCCTGTATATTTAGTATACAGTTGTTCAGTATGATCACGCAAACATGTGAAGTTTCGAAGCACATGACAAGGCATTTGATATTGGAACACCATTAGTATATTTTTGTTACTGGTAAAAATATTTTAAAGTATAACAGGGCGTTGTCGGTTGCAGCGGTGGACTTCTTCAATCAGATCAACATGCTGTACGGCACGATAACGGAGTTCTGCACGGAGGAGTCGTGCGCGGTGATGTCGGCCGGACCCAAGTACGAGTACCACTGGGCAGATGGACACACAGTCAAGAAGCCCATCAAGTGCTCCGCGCCCAAGTACATCGACTACCTGATGACGTGGGCGCAGGACCAGCTCGACGACGAGACGCTCTTCCCCTCCAAGATAGGTCAGTGCCTGCTCCCTGCCTCATGACGTAGGCGCAAGACCAGCTCGACGACGAGATGCTCTTCCCCTCCAAGATAGGTCAGTGCCTGCTCCCTGCCTCATGACGTAGGCGCAAGACCAGCTCGACGACGAGATGCTCTTCCCCTCCAAGATAGGTCAGTGCCTGCTCCCTACCTCATGACGTAGGCGCAAGACCAGCTCGACGACGAGATGCTCTTCCCCTCTAAGATAGGAAAGTGCCTGCTCCCTACCTCATGACGTAGGCGCAAGACCAGCTCGACGACGAGATGCTCTTCCCCTCTAAGATAGGAAAGTGCCTGCTCCCTACCTCATGACGTAGGCGCAGGACCAGCTCGACGACGAGATTGCTCTTCCCCTCTAAGAAAGGAAAGTGCCTGCTCCCTACCTCATGACGTAGGCGCAAGACCAGCTCGACGACAAGACGCCCTTCCTCTCCAAGATAGGTCAGTGCCTGCTCCCTACCTCATGACGTAGGCGCAAGACCAGCTCGACGACGAGATGCTCTTCCCCTCTAAGATAGGAAAGTGCCTGCTCCCTACCTCATGACGTAGGCGCAAGACCAGCTCGACGACGAGATGCTCTTCCCCTCTAAGATAGGAAAGTGCCTGCTCCCTACCTCATGACGTAGGCGCAAGACCAGCTCGACGACGAGATGCTCTTCCTCTCCGAGATAGGTCAGTGCCTGCTCCCTACCTCATGACGTAGGCGCAAGACCAGCTCGACGACGAGATGCTCTTCCCCTCCGGGATAGGTCAGTGCCTGCTTCCCGCCTCATGACGTGGGCGCAGGACCAGCTCGACGACGAGATGCTCTTCCTCTCCAAGATAGGTCAGTGCCTGCTCCCTTGAAACTGCTCAACATGCTATTTTAAAGGTTGCAACTTTCAGTCCTATTCGCTATCCTACCAAAAGCCTGTATAAGCAAGTTCAGGTTCTAAACAATTATTAAGATTTATGTTTTCTGTTGGTCCATATGTCTACAACAAAATTAATTTAGAAGTGCCGATTATACACAACCTATCATACTTTGAATGCAAGAACATACGACGACACTGAAAAGTCCATAATGTCCGAATAACATACTGGAAACTCCAATACTGACATGTTCTCATAAACACACAACATACAGCTCACTCACACATGCAGCCTCTCTCATATCATCTCTCACACCATTCTAACAAATACCCAAAGTTTAAATTGTACTCAAATTTAACTTTATTATTTCCATATTATTTTTGTTACAACTCGTCTATATACCTATTACATGTTATCTTAGACGAGTACTATCTCGTTATCGTCCCTGCAGCTACTTGTACTACAGCTAGTAGATATAATGTGTGCGTGTGTCAGGCGTGCCGTTCCCGAAGAACTTCCTGGGCATGGCGAAGACGATCCTGAAGCGACTGTTCCGCGTGTACGCGCACATCTACCACCAGCACTTCCCGGAGGTGGTGCAGCTCGGGGAGGAGGCGCATCTAAACACCTCCTTCAAGCACTTCATCTTCTTCGTGCAGGTACTGGTTGTTTTTATTTCATTCACAAAGTTCATTGTGCCAAGACCCCGCATGGCCAGTACCGCGCCGGATAGAAAGCGTCGATCTGATCATGTGACTTGAATGAAGGGCGCTCGCCCTGAATGTTGGAGAGTGAATGCAGGTGAGACGTTAATCAGTCTGTCCTGGGACTTCCCCCGTAAAACAAACACTTAGTTAATGGCAAGTTTAAGTTGTTAATGAACGCTTTGGGACATCCAGTCCGCACGATGCTACACTGTGACAGCGAAGTTTTATTTATCTATTTATGGTTATAATATAATATAAATAATTTGTTATAAAAGCTAGTTGAGAGCTCCTGGTACCACCAGATGTCGTTACAACCCACTGGGTACATGTTCGCAGGAGTTCAACCTGATCGAGCGTCGCGAGCTGGCGCCGCTGCAGGAGCTGATAGAGAAGCTCACCGCCAAGGAGGCGCGATGATGTGTCACTACAGCACCTCGCTCTCTCCTACACACGTCCTACTGCCCTGTTATAATGATGGTCCTAGGTGCAGCTCCCACATACTGTAGAAACCCCATCGACTTGCGGACTAACGACACGTTTAGATTATAGTCGAGTGTGAATATGAATTATAATTATGAATTTTGTAAACGTTTGTGATACTCGTGTGAACTGAAGACGGCATTGACGACGAGCGTGTGACGTCACGGCGCTATGACGTCACACGCTCGGAAGATCGGTATATTGCTGCAGAGGAGATTGCCTTCGTATACAATATTGATTAGGATATAAAGTAAGTTTTATATAAGTAATTTAAATGATTTAGATTTGATACGAAGGTATTAACTGATACACGTAAGGAATGCTCCCTCTGCTAGTGCAGGGTCGCGCCCGCTGTACTGACGCGACGCTCTGTTGTCATTTTGTTAGTTCCTTATTTATTTAATGTGATGATTACTAATTAGATATGAACAAGCCTCATCGCGGGAATCTGTAGAATTTTGTTTGTATACTTATTATTCTATTCGGCAATCTCATTATAACATTTAATTATTAATAATGCATTTATTTTTGTTTTAAATACCTTGGGGGGCTTCTGTAACCACGTGGCCTTCATGTTTCGATTGCGCCACAGATGCCCTTTGTTAAATAAATCTTTCCCAAGCCAGTATGTTATGGAGTGAGAGCTGATAAAGTTACCTGACCTAGCTCGAAGTTCGACTGGCTGGCTGCGCCTGGTGGGCTCTGGAGTTTGAGGGAGCGGTTGTGAAGTGTGGGGAGAGGGAGGGCACACCCCACCGTACTTTTTTACAGTTGACCAAAATAATTAGACCTCTGATTTCATTAATATCTGATCTCACAATGGTGTTATTAAAAGGATTCTGATTCAGAAATCCTTTAGTAGAATCAGGTTTCTAATTTTGGTTACATGTAAAAAAAAGTACGAAATTCCGGGTGAAGGGAGTGGTGCAAAATGGTCACCCTTTCCTAACCTCCCCAAGCAACCATTTTCCCAAATTCCCCTCTCCCACACCCATAACTCCTGAACCCAAGGCGCGGTCAGCCAGTCCGACGATTTTGGCTAAAGAGTGCCTCAGGTAAGTATTACCTGAGCTCTCAGTACATTACCTAGAACCCGCTTCCCTGGGGTATCATATATTAGTGTTCCTATGATTTTGTGCTAAGAATGCGATAATTTTGTAGTACTTAATTATAAATTGTGATATGGTGAACACGACCGCCATTGACAAAGTGCCAGCCCCCCCCCCCCCCCCCCCTCCCGTAGAGTACAGAAGCTCCTTATATGAATTTATCTAAATAACTGAAGTGCAGTTTTCTGAGTTCGCTTATGTAATATGATGCAATAAAATATTTAAAAGATTTTCTTTTTTCTTTATACTCACAAAAACTTGTATTGGTCTCAGGTCTGGGACCTAGTTCCAGAGACACATAACAGTTAGTTATCGCCGCCGGCGCCGGCGCAAGTCGTGTGGGTGTCAAGTGGGTCGAATAGCGAATATAGGGCTGTTTCATTCCCTCTGTATCAGTAGCCCGGTTATTTAGTCCGGTCGCCGGACTGGTTGCGTTATTACAAAATAAAGTCAATAATTCTTTTAAATAATGGCAATAAT
This sequence comes from Ypsolopha sequella, assembly GCA_934047225.1. Lineage (NCBI taxonomy): Eukaryota > Metazoa > Arthropoda > Insecta > Lepidoptera > Ypsolophidae > Ypsolopha > Ypsolopha sequella. Next base: position 30,066,057 of record OW203990.1, on the reverse strand, counting down.
CACCAACTAATGTTCACTATTTCTCAATAAATGTTCATACTGGTATCCCCATTTGGCGATTGAGAATGAAGTAATCGAGCGAGATGTATTAATTCGTTCGATCATTCCACCGTTCGAAGAAAGATTCACTTTTCCAGCGAGCGTTCCTCGAGGCATTTCTTTTTTTTTCCTACAGAGCCGCGCAGTGCTAATATAAATAAAAAACCGTAACACTCGATAACCATCTAGTTTTGAAAAAAAGTATTCCTGCATATAGCTGGAAATATTTTTGCAGTAACACCGTAGTAGGGTAAGTTTTTGAACACGCGACACATTCCTTTGTCTTCAAAATCCTTGTGGCTTGTATTGTATTTTGTGATCATCCTCCTTACACCATAATTTAACAATTTTGTTATCACCACATGGCATCGCATGACAGCAGATAATGAATGCCATCTTTCGTCTGGCCAATTCCAGAGTTCTATGAACGGACTTGAACCCGGACCTTCACTAACATCGCTCGCATCACTCCTGAGACGTAGAAGGTCAACTTAATGAAACACCATATAATACGGACATCTGCACACCTGCTTCGAGTCCGCACCATCATCTTCATCATCGGACATCTCCGAGCATCGAACCATACAGTTTGACTCCACTCCTGCTGGGTAATCAGGACAGTACCGGACCTCGGAGTGAAACCATGTCGGCCCGAACTTACAATTGCATCCCTGAATAATTTATTATATTTAATTTGTCTTCATGTTTTGATGAACAACATTTCTTTTAATTTATCTCATCTTAACTAAATAAATGATAATGTAGGGTCTTCAACCAACGTCCTACCGTCTGAACTCTGAACTACCGCTACTAGTGATCATAAAATATACAGTCTATTTTACTTAATTGGTATGTATTTTAGAAAGACGCAATAATAAAGACTCTTGAAGAATTTGCATGGAAAAGATAAATTGTGAAGTGTATGTAAGTAGTTCATTTGTGCACGCGGGTCTATGTGTGCGTAAATGCACAGGCCGCCCACTAAGGCTACTTTCCGAAACGTGTAATCTATGTGCGAAAATTCACTCGTTTTTAAGAAAGAGACAGAGCTATATACTAGAAAGGGAAAGAAAGATCAGGTTTTGAAACGCTTGCGAGTGATTCCCGTGAGAAAAGCGTTTTGGAACGGTCTGGAGTAACAAACATCAAGTTAATACAGAACCTCAAATCAAAATACTGTGAATTTTGAAAGGGCACTGGACAGGCAGGTAATTTTTTTTTTTTCAATATGTTACTTTGGAAAATTTGTTCAGTATTATTACGCGGTTTCATTTAAATATACCTGTCCACTTATATACACGACGCAAGCAAGCCGCAAGCAGACAAAAGATACATACCTATATTTACGAATTTCGTTGGGATCGGAAATTGTTTCGTGTTTGCAGACCAGCATATGTATGATTGTGATACGTCATTTAGAAAATGCACAAATAATCTCGCCCCGCACCCGCACGCACCTCGGTGCGTAATGTTTAGATAGACTTGCTCAATTAGTGCGAAACACATATCTTGAGCCGGATATCCGGTATCCGGTCAAATCACTATCCGTTTCATCTCTAGCAACGATTTCAGGTTTCTTGATAAAATGCTTCCTATTTCCTTTTATTTTATTAGGTCTTTACATATGAAATTGGTGTTTTATATGGAAAAAGTTAAACAAAAAATGTATACATATATATGAAATTTATATATTTAATCGATCGAAGTACGTACCATTATTATTTATGCACTTTCGCCATTTTATAGGTACCTAGTTCATTGATTCCATTGCTGAAAAAATTGTGGGAGCGAGAATCAATAAAATCATCGAAGGCGGTTTGGACTGCACCATCGGAATTGAATATTTTCCTTGCAAGAAATTGTCCAAATTGCGAAAATAAAGTTGTAATCTATTGGTGCAAGGTCTGGTGAGTATGGTGGGTGTCAGAGACATTACAATCGCAGCTCCTCTATATTTAGCGACCGTCTGTCGTGCAGTGTGAGGTCTAGTGTTGTCCTGAACCAGCAGTGGGCTAGAGCAATTGACCAGTCTTGGTTGTTGAATAGCGAGCTTTTCCATCATGGTTTGTAATTGGTGACAATACAGATCTGCCGTAATCGTCTGCCCAGATCTTAAGAAGCCGTAGTGTATGACACTTGCACTGGTCCACCAAACACTCACCAGTACCTATCTTTTTCTCAGTCAACAACTTTAGCCGTTCCTCCTGGTGATGAACGTTTCAGATTGTCGTACATGATCCATGTTACATCACAAGTAACAATACGATTCTAAATTCCTTCGTTATTGTGACGGTTGTGTAATGTGCACTCAGTGCGTGTTTGTTGGTGTGCTTCAATCAATTACAATTTCTTTCAAGTGAATTAAAATTGTTTTGTCACTCACACCGAAGCTTGCCACTAACTATGACGTGGTTTGCGATGGATCTGCTTCCATGATCACCTTTAATTCTTCGTTGTCAACTAGGGTCTCCGGTCGTCCACGGGGTTTGTTCTGTCGGTCAAATTTTCTGGAACCAAAAATGTACCGTGTTTTCTTTTACAGTAGCTGTTTCTGCAACGTTGGTGGAACTCGTATGCTGTGAAAACAAATGAATCACTAAATTTGAAACACAAATACACAAGCCTAAATTTTTAATAAATTTGAATTTGGAATTCCTAGCCAAACGCCAGATATTTGAGATCAAAGTGGCCAGTTTGGCAAAACACCGATTTCATATGTAAGGACCTAATATTTAAGAATTCTCGGCTTCTCAATTTTTTCGCAAATTTGCAATATTTTCTTTTTGTAACTTGCAGTTGCATATGCACTTGATAGACGGTACCAATTGTGGTTCTTGTTAAAGATTTTTTTGTCTTAAAATTGAGTTTTCCTTTACCGATACTTTCTTCGAGCCATAGTTTGAAAGCTGTTATCGGGCATTTAATCTCCACCACAGTTGTTTTTACCCAGCTTTTTACTTGACCCGTGTAAACATATTTTTAAAAAACTTCAATACTGACATTGTCAACGATTACTGACCTTTGAATGACATGATAGTTGGACATGAACTTAGTCTTATCTAAATTCCCACTTGTCTGTAAGAATCACTTAGGCTGCGCAGCATTCCCTCCAGTTCTTGCAGCGATTCCGCCATTATCACGATGTCCTCGGCAAAGCAAAGATGTGAAATGTACTCTCCGTTTACGTTTACGCCTCGTCCATTTCAGTCTATTATTTTAAAAATGTCCTACACAATATACAGAAATTCGAAATTCCCAATTAGTTGAGTTTTTATTAATTTTGTATGAATCTCAAAAAAAATCCAGGCGCAAAGGTGTTTATAAGCTAAATTACTTTAGTAAAATTTTAGTTTTTTGACAACACTAAATCTAAAACCTTCAGAATCAGCTTTATTATCTGTATATATCGTTTCTTTATTATCTGTATATATCGTTTCTTTATTATCTGTATATATCGTTTCTTTATTATCTGTATATATCGTTTCTTTATTATCTGTATATATCGTTTCTTTTTGCGTAGGTACATATAGTACATACACAACCGCAAGTTGCATATCACAAAATATGAAACACGTAATTTTTCATTATTTAACCTTTACTAAACCTTCCTTTCCTTAAACCAAAGATACAATGCTCCCAAAGTGATATTGCGCATACAAATTTTCGCCACTGTTCGTATTTCCTTACACTTTCTATACAATCAATAAGGTCACGTGGTACGTCCGGTCGCTCGGCTATAGATTTGTATGCGTATTATTACTTTGGGAGTACCTACTGTACATACATTGCAATACTATATGGAGAACACTCTTTTAACTGTCTGACACTTGTGCCTCCCTTCAAAAATAAATCCTGGATCCACCCTTGAATATTTACTGAACTAAAACTCATTATCTAATTTAATTCTAGGATGTTATCTCGTTTGTTGGTTGGCGCCATATGGATATTAAGATTTTTAAAAGCTGTTTTTTTTTCTTGACCCATTTTTACTTTTAAATACAGACTTATTGAAAAATATATTTTTCTTTTATTGTAATTTTTTTGGTAGTAAAGCAACATTTTATGGTTATTAGTGTTAGCAACACAAGACGACGGAGCGCCCCTGCCGGACGAGCGTGGCAACAGTTTGAGTCGTCGACGGCTGCGCGCGCACGGTGGATATAAAAGGCTGTATATGAGCGGCGCGCGCCATTGTGTTTTGCAACTTTGTGCTGAAGTGATTAAATCATGGTTTACATTTATTTCGCGACTCCTGACCAAAGACCTGCTGCAGACCATCAGCCGCCTGTAGCTTACATTAGGAATTGTTTTGATCGTGCGGTGCACCGTTTCAGAGATAAGTCATTTAAATTTTTGGGGGTCTAAAGCGAGTTTGAATCGCAGAATGAGGGCTCCGTATATTCCGTTCCGTACGTATATACGTTGGTAAACTAAAATCTGAGTCAAAAAGTTACGTGTCGAGTGTATGTCGTACACAATATACTGGGTGTTAAGATGAACTTGCGGAAGCCGGAAACTCGTCCATACGAACTACTTTTACTATAAAACTAAACTAAACGTGAAAAAAAAAATCTGCTGTTCCATAGGGTCATCTCTCATGTTAAATCTGCTGTTCCATAGGGTCATCTCTCATGTTAAATCTGCTGTTCCATAGGAAGAAGAAAGAAAGAAAGAAAACATTTATTCGCAGAAAAAAACAACATTACATTTATGATTTTTTCCGCCAAACTTTAAAAAAGTTTATTGGCAGATGTTACTCTCTTAACTTAACTACTAGCCGACTAATACTACAAAAGAAAAATTACTTATAATTAAAGTTAAACAGATTTTCAATTTTTTTATTTTATTTTAGTTGTGTAGTCATCCAAAAGATGACTATAAACATATTTTTTATAAGTACGCTTAGTTACATTTTTTTCCTTGCTTCTTATTGTTACAGGCATTTCATTCAAAATATTGGGTAATAAAAATTTTCTTGTACGCTCACCATAATAATTATTTATTTTTGGGGTACAAAGCCTTTTGTTTGTGATATTTCTAGTTATAATTTTATGTGATATGGGTGTTTTAAATTGATTACAATTGAAGTTTTCCAAAATGATTACTAATTTTACTTTCTCCTGAACAGGCAATATTTTACAAATTCCAAACAATTTCTCATATTCTTTTTTACAGCTATTTTTAGTATTTTTATCAACAAGGGTTTTCATTATTCTCATTTGTAAAATTTTGATTTGATCTAGATATGACCGGAAGGTGCATCCATAACTGCTTAGTCCGTAAGATATAATTGCATCAACAAGTGCGTAATACACTGTATAAAGTGTAGCCCTGTTTACGAATCTACTAAGATGATAAAATTTTGCAAGAATCGCTCTAAGTTTGTTACAAACATTGTTCACATGTGTTTTCCAAGACATATTTTGATCCACAGTAAGTCCAAGGTATTTATATTTATTTACGAATTCTATCTCACTGCAGTTACAGATCCGCCCTCTGTTGTGTAAACATTCATAACCGTGACCCACAATACGTACATTATAATTATTATCTGATTTTATGTATGGTGACCGAATATGCACGCATTTAGTTTTATTTAAGTTTATAATAATGCCATTGTCATGGGCCCATTTTACAATATTATCTAAATCAGCTTGTATGCAGGTTTCAATAAATTTTAATTCCTTATGTGCGTAGAACAAGCAGGTATCATCCGCATACATGTACATTGAACAATTCTTCACAACGTTAGACATACTATTTACGTGCATAATGTAACCGATGGGCCCATATACAGAACCGGTCGGTACGCCATACATGATCCCCGCTTCCTCTCCCCTGCTACCACTGATCACTGTAGTTAATTTCCTATTATTTAGATAAGCTCTCATCCAGTCACTTAAAGGGCCTCGAATGCCGCATTCTTGCATGGCGTGGATTAACTGATCATGATCAAGCGTATCGAAGGCTTTTTTGAAATCTATGAAGACAGCCACTATCTGCTTTTTCTCATTAAGGTTGTTATTGATGAAATCTGTAAATTGCACAAGTGCTGTTGCGGTGCTACGGCCACGTCTAAAACCATGTTGTACGTTTGATATTAATGAATGTTTTTCTAAAAATTGAGTGATTTGCTTAACAATAATCTTTTCCGTTATTTTATTTATAATAGAAAGAATGGCAATTGGTCTATAGTTAGAATAATCTAAGTGGCTACCTTGCTTGTAGATAGGTCTGATCAGTGACAGTTTGAGTTCATCTGGGTAAAACCCATTTGACACGCACATATTTATAAAGCTTGCAATAATAGGACTTATTTTAGTTTTTATGTATTTTACATCTCTCACCCTTATTTCGTCTGATCCGGGTGATGTTTCACATTTTAATTCATCAATAATTTTTTCTACCTCAGAACAACTTACTTTTCGGTATTTAATGCTTACATTTGATTCCTTAACATAATCTGATCTATTTAAAAATTTCGTGTTACATTTATGTTTTATTTTATGTATTTCCTGTGTAAAGGTTTTAGAAAAATTTGTACATATGTTTTCTGTATTATCTGTTTTGCCTAAATATTTTTGTATAACATCATCTACATTATTTTTATTCCTACCAAGCCAACTATTTATTTTTGACCATATCTTTCTACAGTCATTATTACATTTTTTAATTTCTTCCTGCCTATATGTATTTTTTGCGACATTTATTAATTTACTGACCTTATTTCTATATCGAGTATATTCTAGCCTCTTAATCATACTTTTCGGCGCCGACTTCCATGTTCTAAACAAATTATCCCTAATATCTAGCATTTTCTTTAAGCGCTTATCTATCCATGGTTCAACGGAACGTTTTTTCTTAACGAAACTTTCGCATTTTGAACTTTCGTAAATGTCTCCAAAAATTAAGCAAAGTTTTTTGTACAATATCATTGGACATTTACATTCATATAACTCACTCCAGTTCACAGCATCCAGTTTTTCAGAAACCAATTTATTATTCAAAGTCATTACCTTATCACTGTTGTTACCAATTGGAGAGGTCGTGACGTCATCGACCTCTAACCGTACTCCGATCAGGTAGTGATCAGAAATCTTACAAGTGAGTAGGTACGAGGCCGGCACGGGGCGCTGGCTTCGCACCCACAAGTGGTCTATGCAAGACGTGACGACGCGACCGTCCACTATCTCCTCACGCGTCACATCCGTAATGGTACACTGCAGTCCATGTTCACATAATGTATCCTGATATAGTTGTAGTGCTCGACTCGTTTTCTCTTCCCTCAAATTAATATTTGTATCCCCGATGAAAATTGCGTCACAGTGATTAGGCACAGTCTTCAAAATTTGCTTCATTTCCTCCACAAATCTAAGCTTGTTTGTTTTTGGTGGTCTATAAGCTGCTATTATGTGTATATTTCTGTCATCTAACATATTTATCTGTCCATGTATGTATTCTCCCGCATTACCAGTTATATTAATTGTAGAAAAATTTATCTCTTTACGCGAGAAGATGATGATTCCTCCTCCTCTCTTTGTTTCTCTGGTGTTCCAGTGTAGGTCATAGTTAGGTATTTTATACATATGTACTTCATCTTGTTTTATATTTACTTCTGATAGAATGATGATATGAATCTTATCTTGGCAGGTACTTAAAAGTACAAGTAGTTCATTATAATGCTTTCGCATTGATCGAATATTTAGGTGTATTATATTTATGTTTTTATTTGTACTATTGATATCTTGACTCCATATATTTTTATCTGTGTATTTATAGTATTGAATATCTGTAACTATTGATGATAGTAAATCTTTGAATTTTAAAGCTATTTATCTTACTAAATAGATACAACAGCACTCAGCCTCACTGAGCGCTGCTCTGGAACCCTTTTTCTTCTTCTTTCATTTTCTGTACATCTTCTTCAGTTCTTATAACATGGACCTTTCTATTTTCTTGATCCTTTTTTACAAGGATTTTGCCATGACTGATCCATATGTACTGATACATAGGTTTCAGCGCAGTTCTAGCAGTGAAAAAAAGCTGCCGCAGTTCCTTAGGCAAATCTTCGTTAATAAAAATGTTCTTCTTATTATTATTATTGAAAATTTCAGCATTGGTAAGACGAGACTTCCTTTTACTTAACCATTCGTCGCGATCGGTCCTAGAAGCCAAGGTCAAGATCACTGGTCGCGGCCGGTCTTGGTTCGCGCTCTGATTTTTTCCGCCTACCCTCCATGCATGAATAATTCTTTCTGGTTTCAATTCCAGCTTCTGGGCCACCTTCGCGACTACTTTCTTCAAGTCTTCACTTTCTTGATTTTCCAAACCAATAATCTCTATGTTTTTTTCTTTTTCTTTGGCTTCCAAACTAGCTACTCGTTCCTCCAGAGCTTTATTGCATTTTTGCAAGTAGGTATGCTTCTGTTCCAAGTCCTTCATTTTCCGGTCGCTTTTTTCTTTTTCTTCTATAAGACTTTGGTACTGTTCTGCATAAAATTCGACAGACTCTGCCAAATCATCCAGTGTTTTTTGCATTGTACTTAAAATAGCCAACTTCTCATTTAGTTGCGTCAAAATAGCGTCACTGGACATCTTGGGGTCAATGCTAAGCTGTATCTTCTTAATTTCAGGGGTTTTTTGTTTTTGGCATGCTTCACATAGTTGTTCCTCAAGAAATTTTGTGTTTCGCACACACTTTTTATGAAAATATAATTCACATGTCCCTTTACACATAAAGACATCTTCTTTAGAAGCAGACACAAACAACTTGCATATTTTGCACTTTGGCATTGTAATGCTTTAATAACAATAGTACTCGTTATTCGTACAATGAATAAAATATGCAGTATGAATCAACAACTTGCGTGCGCGCAAAGATAGGTAACACGCCCGTGCGCTGAGAGCTATCGCGGCGGACTGACCTGAGGGTCATCTCCCATGTTAAATCTGCTGTTCCATAGGGTCATCTCCCATGTTAAATCTGCTGTTCCATAGGGTCATCTCCCATGTTAAATCTGCTGTTCCATAGGGTCATCTCTCATGTTAAATCTGCTGTTCCATAGGGTCATCTCCCATGTTAAATCTGCTGTTCCATAGGGTCATCTCCCATGTTAAATCTGCTGTTCCATAGGGTCATCTCCCATGTTAAATCTGCTGTTCCATAGGGTCATCTCCCATGTTAAATCTGCTGTTCCATAGGGTCATCTCCCATATTAAATCTGCTGTTCCATAGGGTCATCACCCATGTTAAATCTGCTGTTCCATAGGGTCATCTCCCATGTTAAATCTGCTGTTCCATAGGGTCGGTCATCTCTCATGTTAAATCTGCTGTTCCATAGGGTCATCTCCCATGTTAAATCTGCTGTTCCATAGGGTCATCTCCCATGTTAAATCTGCTGTTCCATAGGGTCATCTCCCATGTTAAATCTGCTGTTCCATAGGGTCATCTCCCATGTTAAATCTGCTGTTCCATAGGGTCATCTCTCATGTTAAATCTGCTGTTCCATAGGGTCATCTCCCATGTTAAATCTGCTGTTCCATAGGGTCGGTCATCTCTCATGTTAAATCTGCTGTTCCATAGGGTCATCTCCCATGTTAAATCTGCTGTTCCATAGGGTCGGTCATCTCTCATGTTAAATCTGCTGTTCCATAGGGTCATCTCCCATGTTAAATCTGCTGTTCCATAGGGTCATCTCCCATGTTAAATCTGCTGTTCCATAGGGTCATCTCCCATGTTAAATCTGCTGTTCCATAGGGTCATCTCCCATGTTAAATCTGCTGTTCCATAGGGTCGGTCATCTCTCATGTTAAATCTGCTGTTCCATAGGGTCATCTCCCATGTTAAATCTGCTGTTCCATAGGGTCATCTCCCATGTTAAATCTGCTGTTCCATAGGGTCATCTCCCATGTTAAATCTGCTGTTCCATAGGGTCATCTCCCATGTTAAATCTGCTGTTCCATAGGGTCATCTCTCATGTTAAATCTGCTGTTCCATAGGGTCATCTCCCATGTTAAATCTGCTGTTCCATAGGGTCGGTCATCTCTCATGTTAAATCTGCTGTTCCATAGGGTCATCTCCCATGTTAAATCTGCTGTTCCATAGGGTCGGTCATCTCTCATGTTAAATCTGCTGTTCCATAGGGTCGGTCATCTCCCATGTTAAATCTGCTGTTCCATAGGGTCGGTCATCTCTCATGTTAAATCTGCTGTTCCATAGGGTCGGTCATCTCTCATGTTAAATCTGCTGTTCCATAGGGTCATCTCCCATGTTAAATCTGCTGTTCCATAGGGTCGGTCATCTCTCATGTTAAATCTGCTGTTCCATAGGGTCGGTCATCTCTCATGTTAAATCTGCTGTTCCATAGGGTCATCTCCCATGTTAAATCTGCTGTTCCATAGGGTCGGTCATCTCTCATGTTAAATCTGCTGTTCCATAGGGTCATCTCCCATGTTAAATCTGCTGTTCCATAGGGTCATCTCCCATGTTAAATCTGCTGTTCCATAGGGTCGGTCATCTCTCATGTTAAATCTGCTGTTCCATAGGGTCATCTCCCATGTTAAATCTGCTGTTCCATAGGGTCGGTCATCTCTCATGTTAAATCTGCTGTTCCATAGGGTCGGTCATCTCTCATGTTAAATCTGCTGTTCCATAGGGTCATCTCCCATGTTAAATCTGCTGTTCCATAGGGTCGGTCATCTCTCATGTTAAATCTGCTGTTCCATAGGGTCGGTCATCTCTCATGTTAAATCTGCTGTTCCATAGGGTCATCTCCCATGTTAAATCTGCTGTTCCATAGGGTCATCTCCCATGTTAAATCTGCTGTTCCATAGGGTCGGTCATCTCTCATGTTAAATCTGCTGTTCCATAGGGTCATCTCCCATGTTAAATCTGCTGTTCCATAGGGTCGGTCATCTCTCATGTTAAATCTGCTGTTCCATAGGGTCATCTCCCATGTTAAATCTGCTGTTCCATAGGGTCATCTCCCATGTTAAATCTGCTGTTCCATAGGGTCGGTCATCTCCCATGTTAAATCTGCTGTTCCATAGGGTCATCTCCCATGTTAAATCTGCTGTTCCATAGGGTCGGTCATCTCTCATGTTAAATCTGCTGTTCCATAGGGTCATCTCCCATGTTAAATCTGCTGTTCCATAGGGTCGGTCATCTCTCATGTTAAATCTGCTGTTCCATAGGGTCGGTCATCTCTCATGTTAAATCTGCTGTTCCATAGGGTCATCTCCCATGTTAAATCTGCTGTTCCATAGGGTCGGTCATCTCTCATGTTAAATCTGCTGTTCCATAGGGTCGGTCATCTCCCATGTTAAATCTGCTGTTCCATAGGGTCATCTCCCATGTTAAATCTGCTGTTCCATAGGGTCGGTCATCTCTCATGTTAAATCTGCTGTTCCATAGGGTCATCTCCCATGTTAAATCTGCTGTTCCATAGGGTCATCTCCCATGTTAAATCTGCTGTTCCATAGGGTCGGTCATCTCTCATGTTAAATCTGCTGTTCCATAGGGTCATCTCCCATGTTAAATCTGCTGTTCCATAGGGTCATCTCCCATGTTAAATCTGCTGTTCCATAGGGTCATCTCCCATGTTAAATCTGCTGTTCCATAGGGTCATCTCCCATGTTAAATCTGCTGTTCCATAGGGTCATCTCCCATGTTAAATCTGCTGTTCCATAGGGTCATCTCCCATGTTAAATCTGCTGTTCCATAGGGTCGGTCATCTCTCATGTTAAATCTGCTGTTCCATAGGGTCATCTCCCATGTTAAATCTGCTGTTCCATAGGGTCATCTCCCATGTTAAATCTGCTGTTCCATAGGGTCGGTCATCTCTCATGTTAAATCTGCTGTTCCATAGGGTCATCTCCCATGTTAAATCTGCTGTTCCATAGGGTCATCTCCCATGTTAAATCTGCTGTTCCATAGGGTCATCTCCCATGTTAAATCTGCTGTTCCATAGGGTCGGTCATCTCTCATGTTAAATCTGCTGTTCCATAGGGTCATCTCCCATGTTAAATCTGCTGTTCCATAGGGTCATCTCCCATGTTAAATCTGCTGTTCCATAGGGTCATCTCCCATGTTAAATCTGCTGTTCCATAGGGTCATCTCCCATGTTAAATCTGCTGTTCCATAGGGTCATCTCCCATGTTAAATCTGCTGTTCCATAGGGTCATCTCCCATGTTAAATCTGCTGTTCCATAGGGTCGGTCATCTCTCATGTTAAATCTGCTGTTCCATAGGGTCATCTCCCATGTTAAATCTGCTGTTCCATAGGGTCATCTCCCATGTTAAATCTGCTGTTCCATAGGGTCGGTCATCTCTCATGTTAAATCTGCTGTTCCATAGGGTCATCTCCCATGTTAAATCTGCTGTTCCATAGGGTCGGTCATCTCTCATGTTAAATCTGCTGTTCCATAGGGTCATCTCCCATGTTAAATCTGCTGTTCCATAGGGTCGGTCATCTCTCATGTTAAATCTGCTGTTCCATAGGGTCGGTCATCTCTCATGTTAAATCTGCTGTTCCATAGGGTCGGTCATCTCTCATGTTAAATCTGCTGTTCCATAGGGTCATCTACCATGTTAAATCTGCTGTTCCATAGGGTCGGTCATCTCTCATGTTAAATCTGCTGTTCCATAGGGTCGGTCATCTCCCATGTTAAATCTGCTGTTCCATAGGGTCGGTCATCTCTCATGTTAAATCTGCTGTTCCATAGGGTCATCTCCCATGTTAAATCTGCTGTTCCATAGGGTCGGTCATCTCTCATGTTAAATCTGCTGTTCCATAGGGTCGGTCATCTCTCATGTTAAATCTGCTGTTCCATAGGGTCGGTCATCTCCCATGTTAAATCTGCTGTTCCATAGGGTCGGTCATCTCTCATGTTAAATCTGCTGTTCCATAGGGTCATCTCCCATGTTAAATCTGCTGTTCCATAGGGTCGGTCATCTCTCATGTTAAATCTGCTGTTCCATAGGGTCGGTCATCTCTCATGTTAAATCTGCTGTTCCATAGGGTCATCTCCCATGTTAAATCTGCTGTTCCATAGGGTCATCTCCCATGTTAAATCTGCTGTTCCATAGGGTCGGTCATCTCTCATGTTAAATCTGCTGTTCCATAGGGTCATCTCCCATGTTAAATCTGCTGTTCCATAGGGTCATCTCCCATGTTAAATCTGCTGTTCCATAGGGTCATCTCCCATGTTAAATCTGCTGTTCCATAGGGTCATCTCCCATGTTAAATCTGCTGTTCCATAGGGTCATCTCCCATGTTAAATCTGCTGTTCCATAGGGTCATCTCTCATGTTAAATCTGCTGTTCCATAGGGTCATCTCCCATGTTAAATCTGCTGTTCCATAGGGTCGGTCATCTCCCATGTTAAATCTGCTGTTCCATAGGGTCATCTCCCATGTTAAATCTGCTGTTCCATAGGGTCGGTCATCTCCCATGTTAAATCTGCTGTTCCATAGGGTCATCTCCCATGTTAAATCTGCTGTTCCATAGGGTCGGTCATCTCCCATGTTAAATCTGCTGTTCCATAGGGTCATCTCCCATGTTAAATCTGCTGTTCCATAGGGTCGGTCATCTCCCATGTTAAATCTGCTGTTCCATAGGGTCATCTCCCATGTTAAATCTGCTGTTCCATAGGGTCGGTCATCTCCCATGTTAAATCTGCTGTTCCATAGGGTCATCTCCCATGTTAAATCTGCTGTTCCATAGGGTCGGTCATCTCTCATGTTAAAGGGAGGCTCCTACACTCTTTTTCTCAATTTTTTCATAAAAGTTGTTCGTATGGACGAGTACAGTGGAGACCGCATCAAGTAAGACACATTGGACTTTGTACCAATCTTATATTCTTCTCTGTAGGGGCTAATGTCGTACTGCAAGTGTATAGCTTGATGTGGTCTCCACTGTACTATCACCAGTTTCCGGCTTCCGTAACTACGTCAATGTTAAAGTAAAGAATCTACGGCAAAGACTGTAATATTTTATTAATATTGTCACGACACGAATCCCCGCGGGGTATCAGATATGTTCCGAGTGCGAACTGTGAAATGCAAGTCAAAGTCCACACTCAGTACACCCGAGTTTGACCGACGATTATTACGTCCCAACACAGGAGGAGGACAACCATAATCGGTTCAAATTAATAAAACAAAATGTAATTCCAAGTGGATGTCAATATTTTATTCGACTGTTTTTGTCTGAAGTAGTTACACCATTTAATTAACATAATCGTACTCCTTCCACACACACTCCACGAACTAAAATAATTCATCGATACGGTCCGCACTTATCATATTTTATATACAATTTGCAAATAGTGTAAATTATATAACTTTACAGCCACCTAATTGTGCTTAGATTGTATTATTCAGCATATGTTAATTCCATCAGTCGGTCGAACAACAAACAACCTTCAAGTATTATGTGATATAGTGAAGTACCTACAGGTACCAGCTTGTGACTGATGTCTCGGTCCCCGCTCGTGTCTACGTGTTGTTCTGGGGCGGCGGCGGCGGGGGCGGCGCGAGGAACGAGGGCGGGGGAGCGCCCCAGGGCGGCGGGTTGAACCCGCGCCAGCCGCCCATCGGTCCGCCGCCCATACCCATCATACCTGCACACACACACACACACACTTTAACACGCTGAACAGTGAAGCTCTATGTAATGGTATAGCCACTTTATTGTCGTCTACGTAAACTGGAAGTCATGAAAATTAACATATAGATAATTATACATAAAAATAACCATATAGATATTAATAAATCATTTTTCATTTAGAGGAATTCATTAAGGTTTTTATTAAGTATGCGGTTTTATTATAAAATAAATAATATACGTCCTTCGAAGAGATCAATACTGGCTGCCATAAAGAAAGAGTTATCTTGAATCAAGATGAATTTTAGGATTAATATTTTGTACAAATTATGTCATTATGTGATTTAGTTTATCTATATGTATACCTATTATCATTATATTAGTATGTAGTTAGTTAACTTTAGCAGTTAAGTACACATAGTTACTGATTTTTTAAAGCACTCCCATACTCATTCGGTTTGCTATAAAAAAATCTCTTAGAGAGATAAGCTCGCCAATGTACTAAAATTTAAATATTCAAAGTTTGTATTATTTGATTACCTATTAAAGTAAGGGAGGCTCCCACAGGGGCTTCATGTCTCATGTTAAAGTAAGGGAGGCTCCCACAGGAGCTTCATCTCTCATGTTAAAGTAAGGGAGGCTCCCACAGGGGCTTCATGTCTCATGTTAAAGTAAGGGAGGCTCCCACAGGGGCTTCATGTCTCATGTTAAAGTAAGGGAGGCTCCCACAGGGGCTTCATCTCTCATGTTAAAGTAAGGGAGGCTCCCACAGGGGCTTCATGTCTCATGTTAAAGTAAGGGAGGCTCCCACAGGGGCTTCATGTCTCATGTTAAAGTAAGGGAGGCTCCCACAGGGGCTTCATGTCTCATGTTAAAGTAAGGGAGGCTCCCACAGGGGCTTCATCTCTCATGTTAAAGTAAGGGAGGCTCCCACAGGGGCTTCATGTCTCATGTTAAAGTAAGGGAGGCTCCCACAGGGGCTTCATCTCTCATGTTAAAGTAAGGGAGGCTCTCACAGGGGCTTCATCTCTCATGTTAAAGTAAGGGAGGCTCTCACAGGGGCTTCATCTCTCATGTTAAAGTAAGGGAGGCTCCCACAGGGAGTCATCTCTCATGTTAAAGTAAGGGAGGCTCCCACAGGGGCTTCATGTCTCATGTTAAAGTAAGGGAGGCTCCCACAGGGAGTCATCTCTCATGTTAAAGTAAGGGAGGCTCCCACAGGGAGTCATCTCTCATGTTAAAGTAAGGGAGGCTCCCACAGGGAGTCATCTCTCATGTTAAAGTAAGGGAGGCTCCCACAGGAGCTTTATTTCTCATGTTAAAGGGAGGCTCCTACACCACAGGGCCTTCATCTCATTGTTTTTACATTTGCGCGTTTATGTTTCTGTATGGGAGTTGTTAAATATGCGGTTTCATTATAAGATGCCAGTCTATTTACACCCGGCATTGTGTTCGTCCTTCAACGACATTAATGTAGGACGCTATAAGGAAACATTACGGAATAAAATAAAGAGATTTTGACACTTTTTATCGTTTTCACAAATTTTCTAAACTGTATCCTGTTTAATTTATGAGTTCGAAACGTTGTCGCGAAGTTGTTTTGTTTGTTCTAGTTAATGTATCTGATGAATATGTAAGAGATACGTTTAAGACCATTTAGTATACGCCTCAAATAAAAACAATATAAAAATTGTTTGTTCCTTTTCTCAAAGTAGCCAAGACTACGCCCCTTGAAGGAATTACACAGTTAACAATGTGTGTATGAAGAATACAGAGGGAAAACGGTGATAGTCACAAAATACGTCAAAATCTATTTTATTTGGAGTCCAACCGTTCAGTAATTTCAAGTCAAAGGTCAACTCCGTGTAAAAATACGAAAATTATGTCTCATAGAAATTGAGTGAGTATATTTAATGAAAGGTGAACAAGTCGCTTGTGGTGCGTGTCCGGTAGTCACCTGGCGGCGGCGGCGGCGGCATCGGCGGCATGTTGCTCATCTTGTCGTGGTCGCGCGGCGGCGGCGGCGGCGGCGGGTAGCCCGGCGGCAGCAGTGGCGGCGCGCCCGGCGGCGGCGGCTGCACGCTCGCTGCGCACAGATACTATCATGATACTATGTCGCGACACACACACAACACACTGTATTACATATATTGTATCTCACTAAGTCCGTTGTAGTAGTGAAGTGTTACAACGTTGAGGTACAACAAGTACGTGTGCACGCACTATTACAACAAGACTTGGTGAGATAGTTAAATATGATAGTAGGTATACAGACCGAGCCAGGGCGCGGGCTGACCGGAGTGCGGGGGCGGGGGCGGCGGGTACGAAGTCGGCGGGGGGGGCAGCGACACCGGCAAGTTACCTGTCACACATACATAACACGTTATATATGGGGACAACTATAAACAACATATGAGACAGAAATTTAATAACGTCAAAACAATTTTTTTTTATATATTAATAAATTTCTTCTCCATTTAAGTGGATACTTGTTATGCTGTCTCTTTCAATCAATGGCGGCATTAAATATCATAATAATAAGAGTGTGCCAGTTAATTCGTTCGAAAATATCGTTTCTTACATCTTGTATTATCTTTATTGTACACACACACAGACACATGGATACATACTATGTTCATTTGAAACAATATGCAAATTGGCGTGCTTATCTCTAGAACAAAAGCTTCTCCAGCAAAAACAAAAGGAAATAACAGAAAAAAAATTACATCGAGTTATCATACAAGTGCACAAAAAGATTAATACAAATTAAAAATATAAATACATATATCAATAACAATAGCAATAATATAGTAATGAAATACTTACTATAATACACACGATACATATATTATACGTATATAGTGTACTATCGCACACATAAATATACAATATTATATTATATTTACCTATATAGACATTGGAAGAGCATTACAGTCTGATTCATTCAACATTGAAAGAGTTGCTATATGCACAAGTATTATGTGCAGGGGTTTTAAGGAGGGAGGAAGTCCCAGAATGCAAATTGAAAAGATCAATCAGAAACAAATCCAAAGAGAAGAATTTGAAAAAATTCCCCGGGCCAGGATTCGTACCTGCGACCTCTTGTTATTAAGACAAGCGCGCTACCAATTGCGCCACCGAGGTTCCTACCCAGACTGGTGAATTCTTCAATCATACTTGTCCACTGTTATTTTTTGCATCTGCTTGATATACTAGCTTGTATTGCACATACAGAAAGCTCACGAGGGCGTTATGTGATTTCACACATTGTTCTTAAGAAACAGCCATCAGCACCATCGCTGTCGTCGCTACAATATTGTTGCTTCAGACAGTTAAGAAATTCACAGTTCTCATTAACTAAGATTATGTTTATTTTGCGAAATCCATCGCTATGAATACCCCGGTCTAGGTAGGAACCTCGGTGGCGCAGTTGGTAGCGCGCTTGTCTTGATAACAAGAGGTCGCAGGTTCCAATACTGGTCCGGGGAATTTTTTTAAATTCTTGTCTTTGGATTTGTTTCTGATTGATATTTTCTAGTTTGTACTGACGGTTATACTATTCATAGTATTCATAGCGATGGATATTGCAAAATAAACATAATCTAAGTACAATGTAGGTATATTTATTAGGTTTCCATCGTTAAATAAATCGATTATTTGCTCGATTCATTGCTAATTACTATACAAACAGTTCTGTGAACTCGATACAGTCGATAAAGACTGTATCGGATCATGGTTTACGATAAACAGTTTTAGAAAAAGATGACAGTCGATACAATGTTCTACTGTGTTAGCTATGCTGGACTTGGAATCACTTTGCTCGAGATTGAAACTCGGCACTCGCAACAAAAATTAACTTTGCACAAAACCGTTTCAAGCGTACCTAGGTATATTGTTACGTCATGAGTACATACCGGGTGGCGGCGCCATGATGGCGCGCGGGGCGCCGTGGTTGTTGCCGAACAGGGACTGATGTCGTCGTCCCCCGCCCGCCCCTCCTCCACCTCCCCCTCCGCCGCCCGGCGGCGGCGCCTCGCCCAGCTCCGCCATCAGAGACATGTACTCCTCGTCGATCTTAGCCTGCAACAACATTCAGTGTTACACTTACACATCCAAATGAAAACTATATTCAGGCATTTGAAAACTACATAACAATGGCTGGCTGGTTTTTGATTTGTTATTTTGTATTTGTGTTTCATAATTAATTATTTATATCAGTTTAACTCAACACATCTTCCGCATTCCAGCTCCGGCACCTCTTACAAGAAATGATTGTGAGACAGGGGATGTGGACCAGCTACTGACTAACAACACTTATCTTCTAACGCTTTATAAAAGTTGCAGGCTACTAGTGCTATTTGATTGTGTGATAAGACTGTAGAGGTAAGTACCTTGTTGGCGTGGTTGGGCGCGGACGGCGGCCCGCCCTGCCCGGGTCGCTTGGCGCGACAGTCGCGCGCGATGTGTCCCGCGCCGCCGCACGACGAGCACACTATCGATGACGTCACGTTCGGCTTGTCGGGGCACAGCCACGTCTTGTGGTCCGTCGCGGAGCAGTTCGCGCATCTACAACCATACCACGTCAGTATATATACACATATATATATATATACAGTGGTGGTCACATAATTACAGACACTTAAAGCATTTTAAATTAACTAAGCTATTCCTCTCTATAGGAATATACCAACTTAATTAGACCCTTCATATGCATATATTTGAATACATAAATCAATCAATTAGATCGTAAGTGTCAAGTTAAGTTGCTCATTGATAACTGTGTGGAATTATTTAACAATATTTTGAGGGTTCAGTAAACGTATAGTGTAGTGTTACGTAACCGTGAGTCCGACTCGCACTCGGCCAAACTTTTTCGTTGGCAAATTTAGGCAGGACATTTTGCGAATAGGACATTGTGAGAATCGAACTTTTTGCGAATCGGACGTTCCACGAATCGGACATTTTTTGTCAACATGACATTTTGCGAATCGGACATTATGCGTCAGAACCATCAGTTCCAGGCATGGTGGGTAACCTGGTTGTGCCTGAGAGCTGTTCTCTTACTCTCCCACGAATAACTTCGAATAAACAGGCCATCAGCTTTACAAAAATAAACTACCAAAAACACCCATTAGAGACAGTTTGTGTAAAAGAAGCTTGTGATCAATACAATCAAAAGCCGGCGCAGGTCGCACCGACTCACCTGGGTCCCTCGTGCTCCCGCAGTGTACCGTTGAGCTGCGCTAGCTCCCGCAGCTGCATGCGGCGCAGGTCGTTCTGTCCCTCCGGCACCTCCACACCCTGACGGATCACCTCCTTGATCTGTAACACGCACACAACTGTCACTATACACTTATGTTGTGTGGCATCGCTGTAATACAACTTAACTGAGAGCCGGGGTAAGTATGAGGTGCGGGGAGAGAGCAAAGGTGACAGTCGATAATGATGTCCATGTATAAACTTGTTGATCGACTAGTCGACGGACATAAATCTCCATTTTCAAACTAATTGTGACAAGTTGAATGACAAATATAACTGAAATCGAACGGTGTTTGGTACAGTTGTAATGTAAAGTGAACCATTTGTGTTATTTATAAATTTATAGTACATAACTGAACACTATTACTAAAATATGTCACTCGGACTCAAAATCTGTAAAATCTGATTAGATTCAGATTCAAATCAGAAAAACAATGAATTATTGTTATTTATGAAAGATTTTAATTGATAAATTAGTTGAAAAAGCGGTCAAATAGCATTTGAGATATATTTATTTTTATATAGCCAGTAATAATGTACTCAACCTTATCAATTTTTGCAAAAGGATATATATCTCAAATCTTCTTAGCAAAATTAGTCGAATGGGCGGACTTAGGCTTATTCCTATTTTCATTTTGTTCAAGTGTATTTTTAAAAATTATATTTAAGTGAACCCAACTTTTATTATTCCCCTGCATATTTCTCTATATTATTATTTATGACATAAAATTATTACCTGTATACATAAATTATTTTTCATTGCAAGTGCTCGTAAAGGCCTACTTTTTATGCATCAAAACCGAAAAGAAAGTCGATTATTTTGCCCTAGGGCTTTATTATTATTTTTTTTTTATTTATTTACAATGGTTGGCTAACCTGCAGCCTTTCTTGTGTACCATAAATGTTTTTTTTTTCCACTGTTTAACGGCTCTGGATACAGTTCTTTTGAGCCAATCATAATTTAAAGTTCACAAGATTATATTTGTTTTATTTCCTCACACTATGCATTGAATAACGTAGTATGATACACGGGCGTAAGAGCAATAAATTACTCGGTTAGATCGTCCTCGTAATTTATTCTTTTTCGCCCTAGTAGCATAAACTACTATAATTACTTATATTACATTAAAACTGACCTATAATAAGTGTATCCTACATTACATAAATAAATATATTTCACATTTCATCTTACTGGTCCAATGAACATACCCCCTCGCTCCTCAAACCGTCTTCGTCCCGGCTCTCAATTAAGTTGTATACCTATACGTATACGTCCCGATGGGTACCGACCTTCTCGACGGCCTTCTTGACTGCGTCCGCGTTAGTGGCGGTGATGTAGGCGTGCAGCGGCTCGTCCTCGCCCGGCAGCGGCTGGCCGTCCTTGCGGCCCACCTTGCCCTCCTTCACCGAGCCTTTGCCGCGTATTATTATCTTGGCACCGGTCTCCTTCTCCATCGCTAACACAACAAGTACAGACCGGTTACTATCTAATACAATAACGGTGCTGTCAGTGCCGGGACACTAGGTTTAATTACCTGCTACAACGCGAGCACCAGCCCGTCCAGTTGTGTTGTGTGTATAGAGTTATCGACAAACAAATCCATCTACAGCAGCAAGGTGAGTGACGCTTCTTTACGTAGTAATAGTTTATCTTGTTA
Organism: Ypsolopha sequella; assembly: GCA_934047225.1. Classification (NCBI taxonomy): domain Eukaryota; kingdom Metazoa; phylum Arthropoda; class Insecta; order Lepidoptera; family Ypsolophidae; genus Ypsolopha; species Ypsolopha sequella. The sequence continues at coordinate 30,044,496 of OW203990.1, read as the reverse complement.
GTTAACAAACCACTTGTTACGATATAAAACCGGCCAAGTGCCTGTCGGACTCGCGCACAAAGGGTTCCGTACCATTATCTATAATAATACAGATCGCGCCAAACTTCTAGTACGCTCGGAAGTGGCTCTTCCCAAGAACGGCCCATACATTTTGCTCCTGCTGATGGGAATCGCCCCGTGTTTAGAGGGGACTAAAAGTTTGGCGCGATCTGTACTCGTTAACTTGTAAAGCCTACTTAGCTGTGATAGTTTTCCTTTTAATTTCATTATGTATACAATTGCCGTGATTTTTTTCACGTCTCCAAATACAACCGTTTCGCTTGCAGGGGGGGGGGGGGGACACTGACACTTGACTCTAACAAAAATTAACACTTAATATTTCGCAAACGGAACCCTGGATTGAAAAATAGTCTCCTAACACCCCCAATATTGTTAAATTACCTATCCTACGACACCCCACACTAGAGGATAGACGATAAAAAAAAACATCCCCACTTTACGTGTAGGGAAGGTAACCAAAAAAAATATTTCACAAAATTTTACTGTACCACCTTATCGGCGTGATAAATATGTATACCCATGCCGAATTACAGCTTTCTAGTACTAATAGTCCCTAAGCTAAGCCGCGGACAGACAGACAGACGGACATGGCAAAACTATAAGGGTTCCTTGTTGTTGACTAGGGAACCCTATCAAAAGGCGTTGTCATATTCCGTCAAGTGTCAGTTAGATGGTGCATAGAGAGAGGTCGTCGTGTAGATAGATACCTTTTAGCGTGTTACCGCGCGGCCCGATGAGTAGCCCGACGAAGTTGATGTCGGGATGCTCCTCCTGCGGGATCATCACCTTGTCGTGCACGCGCACCACCGGCGGTCTGTGGGGGGACACTGCACTTACTTATGTGCACTTACGTGCTTTATACTAGTGGCGCCATCTTTGCAAGTAAGGGATACTTATACAGCTTCGGGCGCAATAGCTCATTTTAACATATTACTTCTGTGCAAAATGGCTTACTTATTACGTCACAAAATGCAGTTGTGCTATTACATTTCGCCATCCATTCGTCAGCCTTGTTCATCCACTGCTGGAAAGAGGCCTTTCGCAACTGTTGGCGGTTCTCCTGGAAGAAATGCCCATAATCACACACGGTGGGCAGGCGGCTTGGCGGTATTTCACCAAAGCCCTTACTAAAGGTAGCTGAGCGGCTACCATTTAGTTGAAACTATTAAGACAAAGAGGGTGACGTGATGCGGTGAGTATAGTTACTTGTAGTCGGGCGGCGGCTTGAACTCAGGGTTGATCTGCGTGATGCGCGTCACGAGCCGGTGCCGCTCCTCCTCCAGTTTGCGTCTCGTGCGGTACTCGCGCGTGTTCAGCCGCTTGCCGTCCGTCGAGTAGATCGGCTCCGGTGACGGCGACCTGGCACACGCACACACTCTCACTCGCGGCGACACGCCCACTCACTCGCTACTGGGGGCGGCGGTTGCATTCCGATAGGTGCAATTACGTCGTCTAGACAACGCATGAAGCTGCACCAATCGGAACGAAACTGTGCTTAGATGTTCTGACTTTAAGCCGTGAATGTCGTCGAATATGGTACTTTACTTCTAGCTTATTTAAAAACCCTCGATATTATGTAAAGAAATAAAAAGTTGCACGAACGTAAAATGTCTATATTTGTATGATGCCACGTGTTTTCCAAGGATTCCGATCATTTTTTTAACGAATCCCTGTTATTCAGAATTATTTTAACAGTTTTATAAAAAAAAAACATTATTGGTGAGATGAGACGATGTCGCAATACGCGAGATCAAACCGTCTTCGTTTCTTGTACAATGTACATTATGTACCGTTTGGGAAAATTACGCAGACCCTCTTTTCGCACTTATTGCAATGATAATAAGTGCGAAAAGTGTTAGCGGCGGTTTCCCAGATAATACATGGGGCTGGTTGTCACTAACACTAAACATGAGTGAGTTAATTTCACCAGATAGTGCACAAGGTTCTTATTGCACAGTTAATGCATTGCCTGGCGACACAACACAACTGTTAAAGTAATATTGCGACCATATTCTAACGTACCAAAACTGTTATTTATCAAATTATTTAAATGATAATTATATTATTAAAAAATATCGATACTTTCCCGAGGATTGATTCGTAGGACAGGACATAGTAAGTATAACATTTTACAATAAACTTCTAAAGGAGGTCTTTAGTTTGCCAGAAAATAAGTTTAAACTACATGTTAAGCAGGAACTACTGAAAAAAGCTCATTATAAAATCAATAATATCAATCAATAAAAACAGTAACAGTAACAAAGTTCCCCAATTTATGATTCCAATAAACTGACTGTAAAGGGTGATAGACCTAGACGAAACAGAGCATTATTAACAATATGAGCCCATAGCTTGTCACTCTATAGTGTAGAAAATTGTAACTAACTTCATGGTAAGCTAAGTGTTGATAATAAACAAGGCATGTTTGTTGTATTGCCTTATTCTGACTCACAGACCACGGTCTGTGTCTGTCTGACTACTCTCAGTTGTTCAACATCAGCACAACCGATCCGACAGGTTAATGCACAACACGTTTCTATGAACGCTGTTTTAGCGTCTCGTTGAAATAAGGAGGACATACATTTAATTAAGTACTTGTTAATTTAGTACTTGTGCTAGCTGAATGAGCGGGGGCTGCCGAAAACTTGGGTCTATTTTATTTGAACTACTTTGAATTACTTTTAGCTTGTATTTTGATTAAAGAAGAGTCCTACTACCTAAGGCGAGATGAACAATATGTAATAAGTTATCTGAAATGATATGAAATATATATATTGATGTAATGTAGGTATATCAGATACACTTATTACAGGTTGGTTTTAATGTAATATAATTAAATAATATTTGTCTATCGGTAATAGTTTTATGTAATAAATAATAATATGGGGAAATACACAAAGGAATAAAAAATATTGGGTTTACTTAAATTTAATAAAAAAATACACTTGAATAAAATCAAAATATAAGAATAAGGAATAAATAATATTATAAATATAATGCAATACATATAATAAATAACTCCGCCCATTCGATTAATCTTGCTAAGAAGAAGGGCAAGAGATCATGTCCTTTTTTTTCATAACATTGGTTACAACAACTAAATGTAAAAAGTAAGCCTATAGTTATTGAATAAACAGATAAAAATACAAGGCAAGAGAAAATTATGTCATGAAGGAAAAATATATATATATAATACCTTTGTCTACCTGTCCCATATACTCCATCTGCTTTTACAGTCATTTCACCTTATAACTAATTAACGTTAATTCTAGAGGAACCATAACATAAGCTAGGAAATTATACTAACTACTATTATGGCAAAGATCACTATCATAACCCCATGCTTTAGTATTGTCTAAGTAATCATTTATTTTAAAATCTGCCTTTTTCAATAGGCCCTGCTTAATAACCAGTTTAACCTTATTCTCTGACGAAGTAAGGACCTCCTTTGGAAGTTTGTTGTAAAATCTTACACCATGTCCTACGAAAGAGGTACCATCTCATCTTGTCGAGTCTGATTTTTGGAAAAGCCAGTTTATTCTTATTTCTGGTTTCTTTACAGTGTTGCTCACCAAGCCTCGGGAAAGACTCAATATTTTTCTGACATATCTAAGAACTTGGTAAATAAAGTCGCAAGGAACTGTTAATATATTTATTTCTTAGAATTTTTCTCTTAATGAATCCCAGTGTTTCATGTTATAAATAGCCCGAATTGCTCTCTTCTGCAAAACAAAGACTGGGTCTGTATCCGCGGCTCTACCCCATAACAGCATGCCGTATGACATAATGCTGTGAAAGTAACTAAAATAGAGGGGAAGTGGCGATTAGCCTCGTTGTGTGCAAGTTATGTATGCATACAACAAGGATCAGTCTGCAGATTGTGGTTGCAATATTCGGTGCATGTTACTAGTTCCTGTCCTACTCCTGAGAAAAAACTCTTTATTAACCTGAAATTATTAATTAGCGCTGAAAAATAATCGAATTATTATTTTATTATTATTATTATTCCTGTCTCTGAAAAGTGATTATTAGAATGTAAATTTATTGATTAAATGCAGTCAGAGAGAACCTGCGAAAATGAAAAAATCCAAAATTAGTGTCGCGGCGCGGTACTGACGGCCTCTAAGCGTCGCGGCGCGGCGCACGGTACTGACGACCTCTATGTAAGTAACTGAAGCGACAGACAGCGACGCGGCATGGCGTCGTGGAACATTTGACACTCAACTAAATACAGTCATTTAAAGACAGAAATGGACAGCTCGCTTCAGGGGTCGCTATGTATGGAACACTACATGGGTACATTTGTGACCTGGAAAAGTGGACCTGTTTTTATTAGTAGTTCCTGCAAATTACAAACAAAAATTAATTAATTAACTCTGCATATTACGATATCGTATACGAACTTAATTTTTTAAATATTTTTATTCATATCAGAATTATATTTGGCTATATAATATTAACTGCTACAAGGAATCATGAAGCAATATATAAAATAGATCGCTGAAAGTTTGGACATTTAAATATTTATTTAAACAGATCGGGCTCACGCTCGGCCTCTCCCGCGCCTGTTGGAGAGCCTCGATGGGATCTAGGATGAAGGGCGCTCGCCTACAAAGTGGGAGAGTGACAGCAGGTCACGCGTCAATCAGACTGTAAAGGGACTTGAACGAAATGTACGATACTACGGCCTGTAACCACTCCCCGGTACAGCTACTGATGACGTCATCTCGGAACACGACGAGTCACATGGTGACGTTATGAGAGTGGCCGAAGCTACCACCAATTGAAATTAATTATAATATATTAAAGCCATAAGTTACCACATCTAAGGAGGATCCTCGCCGATGTCGGTCGGTAGATATAACATGTAAGTAAGGTAGATATAACCTCGTGTGTGGAGCGCGGGGTGTGAGGCGCGGGTGGCGGGGCGGGCTCACCTCTCGTCCAGGTTGGCGGGGATGCCGAGGTCACCGGAGCGCAGCTTGCGGCTCACCTCCTCTATCTGCAGCTGCACTGTAAGGGAACGGTTAGGGCCCGCACACAGGCACGCGCACCATTAGACTTGACGTCCCTCTACACGCACACTACATATATATATATCTACACAATGTAACTCATACTGATCATAGATATAAACGGTCCTGAAACAGTTGATTTTAGTCCTGGAAATGGTATTTAGAAATCATTGGGTCGTTGCTGAAATAAAAGTAAATTTTGGTAACAAAAAAAAAAACAATAAAATCGAGTCGACTCCTACATTATGTTCTTGCATTTTAGTAAGTATTTGCACTTAATAAGACAACAATATAATGGAATGCCCACTTGTTCATCACTTTCAGTTGGCGTCGAGCGATCGTCCCCCGCATTGTACTTGTACATCGTTAAATTAAAAAAGGAGAATTAGTTAGTTCATTTTTCAGACTAATCACTATAAAATGTATAATATTGAAGTCAAAGATAACGATACTGACATATAGTTAGTAGTATGATCACAGGTTCTCAGTTTGGATATCATTTATTATTTACAAGAATCAGCATTGTATACAAGTGATATTCATATATTTTACTATAATGTCTATCACGAATGTTCTCATGTCATCAAAGTTATAAAACGTTCAGAAACAAGCAATTCATAACAATAATATAAAGTAAAGTAAAACAGTTATCGTGTATGGTAGATACTCACACAGATACTGCTCCTCCTGCTCGCGGGTGAGCGTGGAGGGCAGCACGGTGGGCAGTCCCGGGATGAACGTCTTGTCGTGCTCGGAGCCCTGCCAGCGTGACCGTCGGCGCCGCGCGCGTCGCTCGGCGGCAGTCTCGCCGGGCGGGCCTGCGACACATATCATTCTCTACCTGCCGCTAAGGACCTAGGTGTTATGGATCCGAGCCACGATCTAAACTTAGATTCACTGTTTCAGAATCATCATCCGCTATGTCTACAAATGGAGATGGGCATCTTCCAAGGAAGGCTTCATCAGATTGTAATGCCTACTATCGGAACCTACTTAAAATACACTCAGCGGCACAGAATGTGGGAAAAAGCAACATACGTTCCAAGTTCACAGTGAAGTGTCCATGTAACAAGAAACCTCAACAATGGCATCAAAATGTATGTAAATCTGAACACTCTCAACTTTACAGTCTCTGGTACAAACGGCTTGTCTGATCAGCTGGGTACCTCAGGCGGTGTGGACCTCCTCCATCCACTATGGATAGCTGTAACCTGACGGAGAACCGAGGCTTCGAAATTAGCTCGTTTTCTGTGCCACTGAGTGTAACAGTGATTTCGATCCATGTTTTGAATCCCAAGGAGCGTTGCATGGGTGTAGTATCCAGGGCTCCGTGCAGACTGCAGTGTCTCTCACCCTGTCCGTCGTCGTGATCGTCCTCGGGATAGAAGTCGACGACGGGCGGCGGCTTGTCGCGGTACATGCGGCTCTCGGAGCGCGCCTGCATCAGCTCTAACTTCTGCTGCACCGAGGTCGGGGTGGGTATGGCGGTGGCGGCGGACAGCGCAGCGGCGGCGGCGGCGGCGGGCTGCACCGGGGCCGCGATGCGACGCTGCGCCACAAACGTCTGCCTCAACCACAACCAGCCGACACGAGGGAAACAGAACGGGGGAATGTGTGTTAACATAAACAGACAAATCAACATTTTACTAAATATCAAAAAGCAACAACGAAAAGAAATAAAAAAATAATCAATTTTACATTACCATGTACTTAATATATTTCTAAATAAAAAATGAAACCAGTTTTAATGTACGCAATTACAGTTGTATCAATTGAAAGCTAGTTTGAGTGTAAAGTTTTACCTCCTTCTCAATAGCATTGTGCTGAAATACATTCACAAATGTAGAATATCAGTACAACAGTCGCTCTGCTGTCTATAGTCAAGTGCTGGTAGATGTACAGAGATACGTTAGAGAAGAATGGAGCAGGTTACCTGCGCGACGGCGGCCGCAGCGAGTATGGCGGCCTGTGTGGCGGGGTTCACGGAGCCGTTGTTGGCCACTGCTCGGGCCGTGGCCTTCGTGGTGGTGCCCACCATCTGGTCCAGCAGCGCAATCGTGCCATCCCTGGATAATAGCACAAGTAATAATAGTGGCAGGGCTGGATAAATATCATCACTACAAAACGACTTTGTTCCTCATTATTACAATAAAAAAAATGTTTTTGACTACCTTCTCAAAACCAAAACATTTGTTCATTTTGGTTTGGGTAACACATCCTCAATCACCATTTCCTGACTTAAAGTATTAAAAGGTACACAAATTTTCTCATTGAAGCACAAGGATCTAATTCAATATTTAAAAAAAAAGAAATCTCATTTTGCAGTGGTGTTGAATAGTGTTGATTATGGAAAAAAATAGTTTGCACAAATTAGGACTGACTTCATTAAAAAAAATCACAGTCATGCAGTTTATGAAATACAACAATCGGCCTTCATGGCTAAAAATTACCCCAATGACATTTTAAATTACTCTGAAACCTCAAAATGCAAAGTAGCTAGTTTGTATTTAGCTATGAACGATTCGAAAACCATTCTGAAATTTTGGTTTAATAAGCCGTGTTTAAGAACTGGGGGTCTGAAAACCCTCATGATGATGAATATTTTATAAAAAAGCTGCAACTTTTATTTGCCTTCGTGTGATGTCACTTGAGAAATGGCTGTTTAGAAATGTGTCCTTTGCTATCAAGATAACTTTATAATAATTTGCTTCCGACTGATTTGACCGATGGATGACAGATGAGTAGAGAGACAGACACTGACCACTTTTTTTTATAAGCAATCACACATCACAATCAGTGTAATGTGTATAATTCTCAAGTGACGTCATCAGACAATTCTTTAAAAAATCATGAAAAATAATAGTTAATTTATATACCAAAATAATGAAAACTATGTCCTAAAATGGCATATATTCTATGAAAAAAAAATGAAGCTATGGGAAGTACAGGAGACAAGGTACTAATTACAACATTCTGCTGCCCTGTTCTATTTTTAATCTTAAGAAATGCAAACATTTGTAGCAAAAATGTATTTGTCCTATAGAATAAAATGGAGTCAATAATGTTTTTCTTTAAAGGTCGGTTGCGCCAAACATGCTCTTGTGTTTTTAAAGTAAAATATTTTTAACAAATAAAATTTGTGTAAGTAGTTAATTAAAAACTTGAACTAAATTATAATTTTTCAGATTTAACACATGTATCACAATCATCGAGTAAAAAAATCGGAAAGATCAGTAAAATTACGGAAAACGTAATTTGGCTTTATTAGTGACCGACCTGTCCTTGGACTTCCTGGTGCGGCCGGCGCTGCGGCTGCGGCTGCGGCGCTTGTCCTTGTGCCGCTCCCGGCTCCTGCTACGCTCACGCTCCTTGTCTCTGTTGACAACAACCAGGTGTCAGTACAACGTGCCCACATTATGGACTGACTACACACGCGGGGTGTTTCTCACCTCTTGGAACGGTGCCTATCTCGGTCTCTGTCGCGATCCCGATCCCTGTCTCGATCCTTCTCCCGGTCTCTATCACGACCCTTCTCACGATCCCTATCCTTATGTCGATCACGATCACGCGACCGTGAGCGGCTCCTATCACGATGACGGGAGCTCATGATTAATGAAGCTGAACCTTTTCCTGGGGAAACGATGAAAGAACACACAAAGTCAGCACAAAACAGAAGACAAAATAGGTCAAAGAATATAAGTCTACCGGCGATAATAAGTTACTCTGTGTCTACCGGACTGACTTCACTGCCGACCACGGAACACTTTTACCACTGCTCACTGAGCAAATAAAACACCAACGAAGTGGTTATATTGTCTTTGTAAAACACCACTGCTGTGCTGACTGACGTCCATAGATAAGTATAATGTACGTCTGTCTGACACGCACGACCGAATGAAAACAAAGATGGCGGCATTGGCATTCAACTTTTTCTTGGTGTTGCCAGCAATTGCACATAAAAGTCTACCAATCGATTGTTTTGGTTTTGCGTGATTAAATATACAAATGTACACAATCAATATAATTTCCCTTAAATCAATCTTTAGAATGTAAACCAATTCCGAAAATCCCCACTAACTTTTACAAAACAAAATTCGCTCAACGTTTTCCCCATTTATCTTCCCTTTTCTGTACAATTTTATAAACAGGTCTTGTAATATCCTAAAGCTCACACATTGATGTCGATTCGACGCAACACAACTTAACTTATTTGACAGAACTAACCTTATTTGGAGGGTCCTGTCTTTGTCTTTTCGATACAGAAAGAAAGAGACAGAACGCTTAAATTAAGTTAAGTCCTGTCAGTTAAGTTAAAACGTGTTACACCAAATCGGTGTTATTATCACGTCAAGCAAACAGTCAATATCTCTCACCCTTAAACTACTACAAAACCGAAAAACTCATTTTCTTTCAACTTTGCTTTAATTTCGGCATTACTAGCCTCAATAGTGTGCACAAAGCGGCACATTTCTGCTCCAAAGCCTTAGAGCATGTACCAATCCAGAGCAATGTTATGCAGAAAAGTATATCTCATCAAAAACATAAAATGTACAAAAATGTCAAGTCTCGCAACGCAATCCTTCCACGTAAAAAGTAATGAGATCTTATGTAAAGCCAAGTCTGTTATATTAGTTTGTATGGAAGCAACTTTTCATTTTAGTTAGTATGGGAGCACCTATTTAACAAATTAATTATTAATTGTTTCCTAATTAGTTACCTACCAGCATTTAGTGACTGTATTAATATTAGTTATCTTTATTTAAAGGCTCTATCTTGAGAACGGTTATACATACAAGTACAAGTTTAAAATTTGGACAGACTAGTGAATACTTTAAAGTAAAATCACAAATAATAAAAATTATGGTTCCGTACTAAAAAGGTACCGAATAGTTTGTCAGGCGGTACAGTTTTATCGCATTGCTTTTTGTCGTCTTGATGTTGCTATGGCATCTATATTGTTATTTACTTTTAAGGCTCCGTACCTGTATTGTGTGAGGGTACGGAACTCTTTATGCGCGAGTCCGATTCGCACACTTTACTGGTTTAATTTTTTATATTTACTACTTGCTCTATTTTCGAATATAAAGCTTTACATTTTTTATCATCTAGTGTCACGAGGTAGAATTAGTCGTAATAAATGTCTTTAATGCAAAGCAGCATACCAGCAACGCCATCTAGTGTCAGATGCAGCTGGAAACATACACCATGTACAGTGGAGACCGCATCAAGTAAGACACATTGGACTTTGTACCTATCTTATATTCTTCTCTATAGGGGCTAATGTCGTACTGCAAGTGTATAGCTTGATGTGGTCTCCACTGTACAGACTTAAATTACCAACCGCAAATAACATTTTTATATTTTGCAAAATAAGGGAACTTTGAGTTGAGTTATTTCGTAAGCAAATATAGGTACAAACTTGTAATTTAGGAGTAGAAGTAGGTTTAGTAAGTACCCTTGGTAACCGAAATTTTAGACTTCTAGCTTTCCCCATAACGAAGATACAGGAGGGTTGAAAGTGCCGTGAGTTGCTCGAGAAAAGAATGGTACGGCTGCTCCACGTTTATGTTTTGCAAGACTTGGCGGGGGCACTACCGTGCCCCCAGATATGAAAATCCATTATTGCCCTGACCTGAACACAATGCAATAATATACGTATACATACTTTCCTGCCGCGCCACCACTGAAGTACCACGTCAGTATTTATTGTTTCTGGCTCAGACCAATGTTTCTGGAATGTGCTGACTCTAAAGCCGCAAATCCCAAGTGACCCGTACATAGAAAACTAGTTTTAAATTACCCTATCAGCGCGCCGATGATAAGCCATAGGCCAATCAGCGCTATTTTTATTCCTGCAAACAATTTAAAATAAAGAAAACTGGCTAAATAGACGTAAAACCAAAAACAAAAAAATCTTGATCAATTCAATAGGCGCAGAATAACAAAAATAATTATTCTACCACAAGTTCATGATTATTGAAATGTACTTCCTAACGTCAACTAGATACCGCATCAAGTAAGACACATTGGACTTTGTACCTTATATATGTAACCTATTAGTATGTAGTATATAGGATGGGATTTGGTCGGCCGCCTGGATTCGTGCTGGGGGCTCGGTTGGTGATCACTGAACCTTGTTCCTGGTCCCTGGCCGGGTCTCCGGTATGGGTTCGGGCGGCTGATTGGATTTTACCTTGTATAATATATATTTTACCTATCATTTTAATCGTAAATATATTGCTACATAAATTAAATAAACCTTTAATTTAGTTCATGTACATTTATTATTCTATTACATATATTTTCTTTATTAGATTAAATTTGACGTGTAAAAAGTGTATATATCTATACCTGCTTTGCAAAATAAACTATTTGAATTTGAATTTGAATCTTATAATATTCTCTGTAGGGGCTAATGTCGTAATGCAAGTGTATAGCTTGATGTGGTCTCTCAATACACGTTTGTTCAACGTAGTGAGTATAGCTACTGGTGGCTGAATAGCAGAAACGGCTATCCTGCCGCAAGTTAATTTATGGGCCATTTGAACCTATCTACTACGGCGCACACTGGTTCCATATCAAGAAATTGTAGACTTAGGGTTAAGTCAAGTTGAAGGTCAAGGAATCGAACTGTTTTTTTTTTGGTAGACTGCTGACGCCGTTACAAACACCTTTTACTCCTGTATTTTTTCTGAAATATGCATTACTTTCTGAGAAAAAAATATTGAATTATTTTTTGTATGGAGACAATAATGTTTCTGTAAATTACTTGAAAACTTCATATTCATTTCAAATGAAACTTACTCAGGTGATAGAGGAAATTGCAGCCAACATTTTATTTCCTTACAATTAACTACGGAAATCTGCGCTTTTAGAACTACAGGCACTTGACAACGGCCAGGCAGCCGCGTGAGCCGTAGCGGCTGCGGCTGGTCGCCGAAGGCAACCAACAAGCCGAAGCTGCGAAGGCGAGGGCTGCCCTCCCTTCGCGCCTTCGGCTTTTTATACACTTTAAGGCCTAAGGGTATTAGCCAAAAGACTGTATAGAGTCGGGGCACAAAATAGATACTACCAGAAGTAGGACTCGACGACAGAGCGAAAACATACGCACACATGCATAGACGCGTACGTATGATGATCTCGGCAGTATATTTCGTATTGGCATGCACCCGAATATCTCCGAGATCGTCGTGCGTACGCATCTGTGTGTGCGTGCGCCTGTTTTCGCTAGTTATGCGGAGTTTGCTGAGTCGGCCTTGCCCTTCTTCTTAGCAAGACTAATCGAATGGGCGAAGTTAGGCATATATTTACATTTCAATTATCATTAACTTGTGGTAGGTAGAATAATTATTTTTTGTTATTCTGCCGCTAGTGGCAGAATATATTATTTTGATAAACGGCCGCTGGTGGCAGGCTAGACACTACCAATAAAAAATGTATCACCGAGTAATCTTTTGCCATCAAATTCCAGATACCTATTTGAAAATCTGAGAATTATCACTTGGAAAACCTAAAAACGGGTGAAATCTTAGAATAATTACGATTCTAAGGGTGAAATAATTTTCAGAGAGCGTTTTAGCGAGCTATCGAATAAAATTAAACCATCTTGATTGTGGTTCATATGCCTACTCGATGCCAAAAAGCACAATGTAAATATCAAAGAATACAAAACTAACATCGCTATTGAAACGATTATCAGATGGTTTCACCAGCAAGAAATCGAAAGTTCTTACAGCTCAGCATGTGGAAAAATTTATGAATGAAGCACCTGATGATAAATATTTAGCATCAAAGTAAGTTGTTGATAAAAATGTTCTTTAACTTTTACAGCTATGTATAATAATATGAATAAAGATCTACATTGAAGTATTTGTTACAGGTTGCTCTAATTTTTGATATAAATGGTGGTTGCAGAAGCTCAGAATTAAAGAATATTTCCATCGATGACGTTGAACTGCATAACGAGATGCTGCTCAGTAAAATTTCAAACATGAAGACAAAAAAAGACAAGAGTATTTTTTAATTTGGGATGAATTCGTGAAAATGGTACAGAAATACCAAGCACTATGCCCAACAGAATTTTTGAATTTCAAGGATGGATAATGCACAAAGCAAGTCATTGGCAGAAATAACTTGGGAAGTATACCCAAGGAGATTGCTGCATACCTAAAACTACAAAATCCAGAAACCTACACTGGACATTGTTTCCGCCGTACATCTGCAATACTGCTTGCTGACTCTGGTGCAAACTTGACATCGCTCAAGCATCGCGGCAGCTGGAAGTTGGATCAAGAAGCAGGTTACATTGAAGAGTCAGTAGAAAATAAATGCAAAATTGCTCATCAAATAACGGAATCAATTAACTTGCGTCAATCAACATCACCACGTCCATCTACATCTCGTGAAAATGTAGAGATCGAATGGAGCCAGCCATGTATATCTACTTCGTCACAAGTAAAACAAACAAAATATTAATGTGCCAAATAAAAATGTCAACCTCACGTTTTAATAACTGTACGAACATAACTATTCATTTTTCTAAGGGCCTGTTTCACCACTTCCAGATAAGTGTCTGATAGTTATATGTGACATATAACGCATACAAAATGTGTTCCATTTTTAAACTTATCTTCTGGATATCACTTATCTGGAAGTGGTGAAACAGGCCCTAAATAAACATTTTTTGGATTATTTTGACTTCAGTTCTTTATTTGGATAGAAAAGCAGATGAACCTCGTGAAAGTGACTTTCTGCTCGATGCAACAATCTACAATTAGGTCCCCGATCCAGCGGGCATGAGTTCAGCCTATTTTTACAATCAGCTTTTTAATTATCTACAATTTGATATCCATATTGTATTCTTAGAATTAATTGCAACTATAAATTATATCCTATCTAAGCATTAAATATTTTTTTTCAGTACTTGGTTCAAGATGCTATTCATGACTTTTTATTATGGACTAGCTTCTGCCTGCGTGGCCTACAGGAACCAAACATATATAAACAATATAAGTGCTCTCACAACAAGGCCGAGCTCTGTCGCATGGTCGTTTTTCGGCCTCGCTAGATACTACCAGCTTCCGTGACGCTGCAAAGAACTTTATAAACTACTAAACTGACTGAAGGAACAGATTTAGATGTTAGTGTGTAAAATAATATCCCGATTAGTTTTTACTTTTACTGTTAGTAAAATTGATGTGATCCCGTATCTACCTTCCAGTCCCATCATCAGTGTTTTACAATAAGCCTTACAACGGACGGACAGACAGGACAAATAAACGTTACATATAATATAGACTTTTGCCCGCGGCTCCATCCGCAATTATTCATCTCTACCCCGTTTGCGGTTTGGGCGTTATTTTATTAACACCTCTTATAGCCTATATGTTGAACAGTATAAAAAAAAACTCATCCAAATCCTATCAATGGTTTCGTGGACTGTCAGACAGACAAAAGAATTCTACTCGCTGATTTGTGTTATATTACTCTTCTTTAGTCACCTTTCTATTCTTATTATATTATGTATTGATAATGGACAAAGAGCACGAAGGATCCAAGATAATACCCAGATTAATTACAATTTCTTTCCAAGCCGATTAGGCAAGCTCACGTCCTAGTATCATCTATTACATTACATTCTCTACTTTCATAGAATGTTCTGCTTGACACCGCATGCTCTTCGCAACTCAGAGGCATATTTTCGGTGGCTGAAACGAGACTAGCACTGGAGCTAGTGCTTGGCAGTATCAGATAAACAACAAATATACATGCTGAATCCTCACCTTGCATAAATTTTTCTCGGTATATATAGTAATATTAACTATAAACAAAATCTGTGCTTTCTCATATATTTTCAAGAACAAAATACATCATTTCTTACAAATTCTAACAGCCCAATGATACGAAATTATTTCCATGTATTTGTTATCAGATAATCAATGTCAGGTAAATGCTGCATGTATTACAATAGCTTATAGCTAACAAACAAAAAGCTACAACATTGAAGTTAAAAATTAATTTGAACCAGGAGCAAGGTAATAAAATTTGTTACAAGAAACTGGCATTAAAGTAGTTTTTAAAACTTGTATGTAGGTACTAGCAAATTAAACTTGTTCCATGTAAGAGGGAGCTAATGGCTAATTAAACTTAATTCTATTACAATCATATTCAAATCTTATGCTACAATATTCCCTACCTTATGCTACAGTCCGGACCAATATTTCTGAAATCACTCCACTGTCCACATCACCACCCATAAGTCTTTACAAGAAAACTATATGTTATACTTCTGTTGATGCCTTAGAAAAGATGAAATCTAGTCCGGGGTCAAATGCAGTGTGAATTGTGTTGATGCTAATCTGGAAAGAGAAACAATAACTTCCATAATTTGCTAACATTTTCAGGTAAAAATCGAAATTTTTTTTTTACTGATACTGATTTTTTAAAAATGCGTATCAATTTTTTTTTTTTTATTGTAAGTTTAATGTAAGAATGTAAGGTGAAAATTACCTGAATTAGACAGGTGCGCCTGGGCCTCCTTTCTTGCCGATGAGTGACTTGTGTATGTGCGGGATAACTCCTCCTCCAGCGATGGTCGCCTTGATGAGGCTGTCCAGCTCCTCGTCTCCTCTGATGGCGAGCTGCAAGTGGCGTGGCGTGATGCGCTTCACCTTCAGATCCTTCGACGCGTTCCCCGCCAACTCGAGCACCTGTATAATTATTATACCAACTGAAACTACTTTTGGCCTGGAGGATGGATGAAAGTAGGTCATTCTTTCCGTTTTCGACGACTTTAAATGGTGTTTGTGAACTTGGATAACAGTCAAAGTATCTATTGTTAATAACTAGATCAAGTATACCAATTTTATAAAATACAGCTTGATTATTTACACTCAGGATCTGTTTGTAAACAAAGAAATTTCCCGCCAAATCTGTATTTATCGAAATAAGTGGCGTTATACTTTTTTCCTATTAAGGTTGGGAGCATATTAGATGTAGGGTAATTAGGTAGCATGAATTCATACTCATGTCTAGAAAAAGCAAGTTCCGTATTATTTTAATTACAGCATATGGCCGCCATATTGGATGAAGCTATATTGGATTTTGCTTACCTCTGCTGTGAGATATTCGAGGATAGCTGCAGAATAAACGGCAGCTGTAGCTCCGACGCGACCATGACTTGTTGTTCTGTTTTTAAGATGTCGGTGAATTCTTCCAACGGGAAACTGTAAATATTGACCTAAACATTATTCTCCATATTGATTTTCTAGCTCTAAAATGTCGACCGCCGCCATACTCAAGAGGTCATGCGTAATATTCAATATAGTAAAATAATGATTCCACATCAAAATAAATATGCTTTTAGGACGAAAATTCTTTAAATAAATTTAGAAATTTAAGAGACGTACCTGTAAGCCTGCCCTAGCTGAACGGGACACTGCTTTCGCCTTGGCTTTGCCCGAATCTTTGCCTGCTTTACCACCAGCCTAAAAATCACAAAAAACTCGGTTAAATTTCATCGTACGAAGCTGAAACTTCACCAGATTGTCCATCACATCACTGAGCATCAAAATAAACAATAAAAACACCACTACACTTTGTATTTTTCACGAAAACTTGCAAAAACTCACCATTTTGAAACGTGTTAAACACAATCACCACTATCACGCGTGAACAGATTGACCAACACAGGAAGGAAGGGCGCCAAATCGACTAACCGTTGGGAGAGGTGGTAGCCATGCAGCGGCAAAAGTCACAAAAGTGACGCAAGCGAACTGGCCAATGAAAAGCGAGCGTGACCGGAAACAGAGCCGGTAACAAACACATAAAAAATCGCGAGCCAATAAGAAGTTGGCTTTGTGATGATGCTGCCAAGCCTAAGCTGTGGTGTATTTATGAACTAGCATTGCGTTCCATTTTACCGATTTGAATTTACGAAAACGGTTATTCTTTTATAATAAATGTATCCTTAATTTACACAACATTAGCTGCACATATCAAAACATTAAACAGAGAGACGTTGGTTGTATTGAGACGTTGCGCGTGCGTTGGTTGTTTGTATTATTTATATATTAAAAATTGCTACATATTAGGGCAACCTCGTATTAGGTTTTTTGAATGTGAAACCAGATTTTTATACTTTTTACGGTTCCGTAATTAAAATAGAAAAAAAAAAATTGAATCCGCAATCATAGGAGCACTTTGTTGTCCGTCTGTCCATGAAGACCGTTTGTTTTCTCGGGCCCCGTGAGAGAATATCAAGTTGAAACTGATACTTTTTATTTAAAAAGCCTTAAAAACCTGATTGTAAACTGATTTCGAGAAATCTTAAAAACCACAAAAAATGTAAGTATGTCCCACGGACGTTCATGGTATGTTCCCTTTATCTCCGAAACTGAGGGCTCGAAAAATGTGAAAAAAATTTCGCTTATTGGTCATACTTAACTGGCCAATTACAGGAAAACTATAGCGATTAAAAAAAAAGTTGAACACGAATGAGAAATATAAAAAAAAGTAAAATGAATGGAAAAATATTTTATAAAATACAAATACAATATTGTAGGTATTAAAGAGTTGATTTTAAAAATATATATAGTTTGGCTATAGTTCGAGAAATCCTCGAAAAAGCCACAAAAAATGTATTTCCCCCCCTTTATCTCCAAAACTGGTGGACCGAAAAATAAGAAAAATATCATGGTAATAAAGCCGATTCTGAAGGCTTTAATTTTAGTTTTAGTGCTGTCAAAACTTAAAAATTTCCAAAGTAATTTAACTTCTAACCCTAACATTTAAGGACTATTTTGCAATGAAGAAAATTTAGTTTTGACAGTACTAAAACTAAAATTAAAGCCTTCAGAATCGGCTTTAATATGTGCTTACGTAAAGATTACAGGAAATTATAGCGGTTGAGAAATTTAAGAAAACAAATTGACTAAATTAAATAAATTAAATTAAATTAAATAATCCACGATACGGAACCCTAGGTACGCGAGTCTGACTCGCATTTGACCGGTTTTTTTCAACCACCCGAGTGGTTTCTATTTTTACCCGACTACAGTGAAGCAAAAAGGAGGGCTATGATTTTCATCAGTTGAATGTTCATCAGTTCCCTCATAACTTCTAAACTACTTATCATAATTTGACAAATGAGGTATCGTTGGAAGCGTCTTGAACGTTCGCTGGTTATAGGATATGTGACGTTATATTAAATTGAATATAGCGCCCTCTAGAGGGCATAAAGTCATGAACTAAAAAAAAAAATTCTTAATTATGCCGTATTGTATGCCGTAGTCACAGTAACAACAGGCAACATCTCTGACACCTTCTATTGTAGTCACAGTAACAACAGGCAACATCTCTGACCCCCCCTATTCTAGTCACAGTAACAACAGGCAACACGTCTGACCCCCCCTATTCTAATCACAGTAACAACAGGCAACACGTCTGACACCCTCTATTGTAGTCACAGTAACAACAGGCAACACGTCTGACACCCTCTATTGTAGTCACAGTAACAACAGGCAACACGTCTGACACCCTCTATTGTAGTCACAGTAACAACAGGCAACACGTCTGACACCCTCTATTGTAGTCACAGTAACAACAGGCAACACGTCTGACACCCTCTATTGTAGTCACAGTAACAACAGGCAACACGTCTGACACCCTCTATTGTAGTCACAGTAACAACAGGCAACATCTCTGACCCCCCCTATTCTAGTCACAGTAACAACAGGCAACACGTCTGACCCCCCCTATTCTAATCACAGTAACAACAGGCAACACGTCTGACACCCTCTATTGTAGTCACAGTAACAACAGGCAACACGTCTGACACCCTCTATTGTAGTCACAGTAACAACAGGCAACACGTCTGACACCCTCTATTGTAGTCACAGTAACAACAGGCAACACGTCTGACACCCTCTATTGTAGTCACAGTAACAACAGGCAACACGTCTGACACCCTCTATTGTAGTCACAGTAACAACAGGCAACATCTCTGACCCCCCCTATTCTAGTCACAGTAACAACAGGCAACACGTCTGACCCCCCCTATTCTAATCACAGTAACAACAGGCAACACGTCTGACACCCTCTATTGTAGTCACAGTAACAACAGGCATCACGTCTGACACCCTCTATTGTAGTCACAGTAACAACAGGCAACACGTCTGACACCCTCTATTGTAGTCACAGTAACAACAGGCAACACGTCTGACACCCTCTATTGTAGTCACAGTAACAACAGGCAACACGTCTGACACCCTCTATTGTAGTCACAGTAACAACAGGCAACACGTCTGACACCCTCTATTGTAGTCACAGTAACAACAGGCAACACGTCTGACACCCTCTATTGTAGTCACAGTAACAACAGGCAACACGTCTGACACCCTCTATTGTAGTCACAGTAACAACAGGCAACATCTCTGACCCCCCCTATTCTAGTCACAGTAACAACAGGCAACACGTCTGACCCCCCTATTCTAATCACAGTAACAACAGGCAACACGTCTGACACCCTCTATTGTAGTCACAGTAACAACAGGCAACACGTCTGACACCCTCTATTGTAGTCACAGTAACAACAGGCAACATCTCTGACCCCCCCTATTCTAGTCACAGTAACAACAGGCAACACGTCTGACCCCCCCTATTCTAATCACAGTAACAACAGGCAACACGTCTGACACCCTCTATTGTAGTCACAGTAACAACAGGCAACACGTCTGACACCCTCTATTGTAGTCACAGTAACAACAGGCAACACGTCTGACACCCCTCGGGGTTATTTATTTTGTGAGATCATTTTAACATATTTAATTATAACGTAACATACATGTTCTTTATTTAGGAACGAACAAAGATTTCAATTTGGGAAAGAAGTCTTGTCGATCGTAACTACATTTTGGTAAATGTGCCTTGAATTAAATGCACTTGGACTGTACCAGTACGTAGTAATACTTTATATTCTCTGGTACCAGTCTCACTATTTATTTTTACAATTTATCTCCCAACCGGTTTCTCTATTACTTTTATGTATTTTGAGTACTCTAGTAGGGTTGGGGTAGTAGGGTTGTAACAGTGGCGTGCACAGAACTTTTTGCTGGAAAAGCAAGCAATTGGTCAAGAATAACAATAAAAAAAATATGAAAAAATTTAAATATCACTTTGAAAAAAAAAAGTTTGTATAGGAAATTTTCACTCTAGGGTAGACATTGGTATCGATTCGAATGTGCACAAATA
This sequence comes from Ypsolopha sequella, assembly GCA_934047225.1. Classification (NCBI taxonomy): domain Eukaryota; kingdom Metazoa; phylum Arthropoda; class Insecta; order Lepidoptera; family Ypsolophidae; genus Ypsolopha; species Ypsolopha sequella. The sequence continues at coordinate 30,024,172 of OW203990.1, read as the reverse complement.
CGACTTAACTTAACTAAAATTAAGTTAAGATGTGTCAAATTACTTTTGCTATTCGGTAAAACACAACCTAACCTATTTTGACAGGAGCAAACTAATTTTAGTTAGTTTGAATTAAATTAAGACCAAAACACAATTTTGCAATTCGAAGTGACCATCTAACTGTCAAATTTTAGAAACGTCAAACTAAAAATGGACAAATTTTAGTTGAGACACATTTCGTGACGATTAAATTTTAACAAGTTCATTTAGAATGTTTTCTGATCGTTTTTGAGGTAAGAATGGAGGAAAATGTCGTGTTGGCCTTAGCAGATGCAGAAAAAAGGTAAATGGTACTGTTAAAACTAGCATTTTCCGCCCAGAGTTTACCAAAGGCGGCACTAAAAATTATGTCTTGTCTTGTTTTTTCTAAGTGGCTTTGTACTGTTTGTACACCCCAATCTATTTTTCCTAAATAAATTAAGATACTTATTCTGATAAAATTGTTTCCTATAAGTAGGTAGGTATATGTTTGTGGCGTTTGCAAACTTATTTTCATAATACTTATTCCAGGAGACAAGAGGTACCTGCTGCTACCACCACTTATGAAATAAAAAACCGAAGCAGAGTAGAACTACAATTCAAGTCATGCTTTTGCATGTAACATAGCGAAGATGACTTTTAGATGTCTTGAAATAAATGGTGACGCTTACATAAACACCGGATACTGGACTATGAACAAGACAAAGCTGGGCTGTTTTTGAATGCTTCTCCTGATGGCCTGCTGGTCAACCGAGAAGTTACTGAAGTGAAATGTCCACATGTTGCAAAAAAGTCTGAAATTACTCCTGTAATGGTACCATACCCTAAGAAAGTGAATGTCGAAAAGGAATCATAGTCATTAATTACTACCAAATGACCGCCTGTGGTCTAATGTGGTTTGAGCACTCGGTCGTGTCTGCACATTAAGGTGTGGGTCCATTTTGTGCCTGAAGTACAGCAATAGAGCTCACCAATCATCACGCTGGGACATACTAATCATTGGTAAAACATGGACGTACGAGTGTGGACTACGACTTGGATTTCACAGTTTATACTCGAAAACACATCTGACACCCTCTGGGGGATTCATATCGTTGTACTGCTAAATACAGAGCCAGTCGTTCTGTACATCTGGAAAAGTAGAAAGTACTGTAATTTAATTATTTAGAACTTATCAGAATAGGGGTTGTAGCCGCTGGCCACAGGATGCAGAGCTGATGGAATTTGAATGGGAGAGTAGACAGGATAAGAAAAAGATTGTGGGTGAACTAACCTGTTTTGGATGGGCTGGTATGTGCTGCGTGGCGCCTCTTCTTGGTGGGCTAGTTGAGCTGGCGTCTGTGCAGGAATGTGCAGGATTGTCTTGGTTGTAGTGATGTACACAGCACTTGTAATTACACTACACTTTAGGTACGCGATAATTGTTTGTGCTGACGCGAATGTCTATTGTTTAGAGCTGTCGGCTGCGCGGGCGCGCGCGCGTGCGCCTAGAGAGGCTCGTCGATCCGAACAGACCGAACGAGCGCCCGCGCGCGCCTCGACCGGCGCGCGGCGGGGGGGGGGTCATCCCCGCCTGCGGGTGCGAATCATGCGTCACGGTCTAGCGTGAACATCCTGGGGGGGCCGGGGCTGCGGCTCCATGGGCTGTGTCCAGATCCACAACCTGGACCACTCCATCCCTGCCAGGCATTGTGCGGAGAATTCTCCCCAACTTCCATTGGAGCGGAGGCAAGTCATCCTCTTTGATGAGGACCAGTTCACCCACTTGAGGAGGGGAGGAAGGGGAGAGCTGATTGGGGCGGGTTTGCAGGGTATGGAGGTAGGATCTGGACCAGAGAATCCAAAAGCGCTGAGAGAGCGCTTGAATGAGCTGAAAGCGCCTAAGAACAGATATGGGTCCGTCGTAAAAAGACTGCTCAGGTAGAGCGGTGAGCGGACGACCAACAATGAAATGTCCGGCCGTGAGAGGGTCAAAGTCCGTAGGATCGGATAAAATCGGGCAGAAGGGTCTTGAGTTGAGTATTATTTCGTGCAGAGCGCCGAACCAAGTTATGTGCTGATTCGCGAGCTTGTGAGTGATTGCATCATAGTTTGTGCCGCAGTCTGAGCGAATGAGAACTGGAGTACCGCGACGTGAGATAAAACCTAACAGGGCTCGTGCTGAGTGAAATTGACCATGTACGTCTGCTATTATTGGTGTGTTAGTGACGTTCACTACACGTTGTGCGGAGTTACAAGAATTCTCTGTTGGAGCTGGAGTCATTGAGTGAAAATGAACTGAGTGTGTATGTGATGAGTGTGTGTGTGATGACTGAGTGCTGGTTTCATTGAGTGAAAAATGAGCTGAATGTGTATCTGATGAGTGAATGTGTGAGTGAAAATGAGCTGAGTGTGTCTATATGTGCTGATTGAATGTGTGAGTGAAAATGAGCTGAGTGTGTATGTGCTGATTGAATGTGTGAGTGAAAATGAGTTGAGTGTGTATGTGCTGATTGAATGTGTGATGAGTGTGACTATATGTGAAAATGAGTTATTAAAAACTTGAGCGCTACCAACTCCAACGTGCGGATAGCTTGTAACTTGCGCGGGCCGAAAAAAAAAACAAAGACTATGTTCAAACGGAACACGGAAAATAAACACGACAGAGAAAAAAAAATTTTTTTTTTTTAAACAACCTGTATATGAGCTGATAAACCAACGTGGAACACCCTATATGTGTACCATAAACAATAAAAGGCAGACAATAACAGGATAAAACTGTTCGGAAAACTTTTACCGTAACACAAGATTACCGCAACATTAAATATCAAAAAGGGCTGATGACCTTGTTCACTCCTATGTTATTATGCTATTTCCCGCTTACACGAAACTAATAAAATACCTATCTACTGCCTCAAACTCGTAAACAACAAAGAATGCGTTCACCTGGCAGAAATCGTATCTAAATGTGCGAACAATGAAATGATGCAGATCAAGCTTTGGTAACGTAATAATTCGTAAACGTAAACGTTCGTTACGTAATAACTTATGTATACGTGGGTTTTACGTATGTGCACGAAATAAAGCAAATACTCGCACCGAAAAAATATCTCGCAAAATCTCGTAAAATTTGGGTTTAATAAAGAAGTATAGTGGACTGTAATAAACAATTGGGCTGAATGAATATACTTATGTTATCTGAGCTGAATAATAATTACAACCGTGATGAAAATGAGTTATTCTGTAAAGGGGCGTGGGGGGGTCGGTTCTAACCGATAAATGGAATGTTCCAGGCGGCGGTTCAAATTATCTACCCGCGATAGGTATTCGAAACCACAAAAAAAATTTTTTGCCGGGAAAGGGGGCAAAATATGTAACCTGGTGAAAATGGACTGTAGTAAATCGACGGGGGCTGGTTCAAACAAAGTTACGGGCCGGCGGGGGGGAGGCGGGGGGTGATATAAACCAAAAATTTTCCGCTCGACGGACCAAAATTTTTCTTGTATTGAAAATGGACTGTAAGGACCAGAATTCGATCCGGCCGAAGGACCAAAAATGTAGCCGCTGGCCACAGGATGCAGAGCTGATGGAATTTGAATGGGAGAGTAGACAGGATAAGAAAAAGATTGTGGGTGAACTAACCTGTTTTGGATGGGCTGGTATGTGCTGCGTGGCGCCTCTTCTTGGTGGGCTAGTTGAGCTGGCGTCTGTGCAGGAATGTGCAGGATTGTCTTGGTTGTAGTGATGTACACAGCACTTGTAATTACACTACACTTTAGGTACGCGATAATTGTTTGTGCTGACGCGAATGTCTATTGTTTAGAGCTGTCGGCTGCGCGGGCGCGCGCGCGTGCGCCTAGAGAGGCTCGTCGATCCGAACAGACCGAACGAGCGCCCGCGCGCGCCTCGACCGGCGCGCGGCGGGGGGGGGGTCATCCCCGCCTGCGGGTGCGAATCATGCGTCACGGTCTAGCGTGAACAGGGGTGATATGATGTATATAGAGACAAATATTAATTATTGCAAATATTGTTTCAAAATTTGATGTTTTTTATTCTTCTCATTTAGAAAAAGATGTAAAATGTTTATGGCAAATTAAAACAATAAGTATGTATTACAAATGTTATTTTATTTTTACATTATGTTCTCCTAAAAATAGCAATATATACAATAAACAAAATATATTTTAGACAGCTAATAAAATATGAAGTAAATTTTTTATATTTTATAAGTTTTTAATAGCCAAAACATGTGTTCTAAATGAACTCTCTTACTAGCTAGCTTATGGTCTAACCTTGCACCACAGGGAATTTGAGATTTTAGAAATGTAGACTGTTATATCTAATATGCGTTGCGTTTCTAAACATCCGGGTAAATGTAAAAATTAACTGTCAAAGAGAATTTTACATTTCTGACAAGGTTTATTGAACAACTTCGTGCTTTTCGTTTTCACTCGGGTGGTTGTGGAACGGGTGACAGTTCATTTTTACCTTTACCCCGGCGTTTAGGAACGCTACCTTAATGTAGATACTTAAAATATAATGTAAATAAATCTAAAATGTTGAATCCCTGATCTGCCCATATACTACCAGGTTAAACGTTGACAGGAACCCTAAACGCTTCTGAAAAATAGGACACCAAACCCTTATGAGTAGTAAGTAATCATTACAGCTATAACATGAGGAAAATTAACAATGCCTTTACTCAATTGTGCTCACTTCATTTCATTTATACACTGTTAACATGACTTTGAACTGCTAGGCGTTTCAATGGATGATTAAGTTTTCTTTGTCTAAGTAGGTACAATGGTAACTCTTCAAAAATATAGGAACTTGGATACGTGTAAAAAACTTGGCAAAAGGTTTATTTTCTGAAACAAGAAAAAGGTGTATAAATACTTTGTTGTAATATTTTATTACTTGAAACAAATATTTAGGTTCATTCAAGACATCATAGTGGATAAGAAACTAACCTGTAAGCCTGTAAGCACTTTTTTCATCTGATTTGATCAGAACATAACCTCGACAATTTTTTCTTTTATGCGACTTCTACAACAATTTTATCCGCATTTATTGGCTCTTCATGGCTTTAATTAGTTATTTCTTTGATTGCTCTCCTATTTATTCTGAGCTTGGTTGCTTTTTCGTTCGACTGCAAAGTTGTTGTCTTTTCGACTCACAACACAATCACAAATTTCTAGGTTATAAAGGGCTGCGTTCAGTTTGATCGTCAAACGACGCGACGTCGGACGGACTACATGCTATCTCTTTTGCACGCGTTGTAATTGAACATGCTAACCTGCTGTCAGTGTTAGGCGGGCTTCGCCCGACTTCAAACTAAACGCAGCAATTATTACGTTATAACATTTTGTGGTCTGTGGACCGCTTTAAAAACCAATAACGTTCGTTATTTTTAGTAATCTGTGTATTCAATTTAATCGTCGCAAAATCAAATAAACGGGCACCCAAATTTAGTTCGTTGACAAAACCGAATTGAACACAAAAAAAACTTAACTAATTTTAATCGCTTTTTGGTTAGGTCATGTTTTAGTGCGGTGTTTAACCGAATCGAGTCCATTGTCTACCCTGGCTTCATACAAAATTTTTTTTTTCAAAGTGATATTTAAATTTTTTCATATTTTTTTTATTGTTGTTCTTGACCAATTGTTTGCTTTTCCAGCAAAAAGTTCTGTGCACGCCACTGGGTTGTAATAGGTATTATAAACTTTTCGGGAGGGGGGGTTTGAAACCCCCAAAAGTCCTATTTACGCTCATGCACTCATCCCTCGTTAACATCTGTAATTCCTTGAAATAGAGCAGCTAATATCCCAAATCGGTTGAGAAATAAATAGTGAGACTAGTACAAATGCATGTAATTCAAGATGTCATACCAGTTTTACCAAGTGTGAACAATTACAAGTAAAAATGTTGAAATACAAATGTATAATAAGATTGGCTACATTGGCTATCTTCGGACGCACCAGCGCCGCCCCGTACCGACCAGCCCCCCTATTATGTATCTCTAGTTGCCTTCTGGACGAGGTGTCTATCATCAAAAACATAGATATACTATCGAATTCCGATGTCCTAAGGATATTTTCGCACTTGAAGTGACGACACAGATTGTTAATAGTTCAATACACACTAAAGGCAATTTTGAAATTTCAGTTTTTATCTATGTTTTTGATGATAGGCACCTCGTTCAGTTGGCAACTAAAGATACAGAATAGGGGGGCTGAAGTCGAAGTGGTCGCCATGACCGAAAACGGTCGGAGTGGATTATCATATATTATGTAAAAATGTGTTAAAATTTGTAACTAGTACGTATTACTGTCCTTATGACGCAGCTGAAACAAACAACGTAAAAATGTTTTTACCTTGTTGAGGTTTCTTGTATGGGTATATACGTATTTATGTCATGGCCATATCGTAGAACTGACCATTTCAATGACTGGTTGGCCATATAGTATTTCTGTTTGGGAGGGTCGCCTCGCTCCGCTCCGCCGTAGTATTTTATTGTGTGGCTCCGCTTCGCTCGGCTCTCCAAATGTATTTACATGTAAACCTAACACGCTCCGCTCGTCTTCGCACCTATTTTTTACTTTTGGTGAAAGATTTTTAATTTCATACTTAACGATCTGCCCAACCAGAATTCTACGATATATTTTATCTGTTGTGATAGAGGCACTAGTAACACGTATTATGTGAACATTTCAACTAGCTACATTTTACGGCTGAAGCTGTAGACCCCTGTGACAGACGGACAGACAAACCGACAGGGGGCTGTCCAGAAATTGTCATCGTCATGACCTCTATAATCATCCTATCGTCGTCGTCGTCATCTTATCTTATGACCCCAACCCTCCCACAATACTGATGTCATGTTTATTGTCTGAATTACAAAATGTAATATTGTTGTTTGAACAATATTACATTTTGTTCTTTTGGCAAGGCCCTCCCATTATTGTCATTTCTATTGTTACCATCATCCGCAGACAGTCCCCCCCTCCACATATTGACGGCACGCACACAAACATATTCATCTTTAGGATCTTATCAAATACAATGAAACAAGCGATTCAAAATTTAGTAATTTATTTTAGTTAAAATATAGTAAGCGGATTTGGCAGTTTGATCACAGCGTTCTTATTACCAAATATTTGGCAGTTTGATCACAGCGTTCTTATTACCAAATATTTGGCAGTTTGATCACAGCGTTCTTATTACCAAATATTTGGCAGTTTGATCACAGCGTTCTTATTACCAAATATTTGGCAGTTTGATCACAGCGTTCTTATTACCAAATATTTGGCAGTTTGATCACAGCGTTCTTATTACCAAATATTTGGCAGTTTGATCACAGCGTTCTTATTACCAAATATTTAAAGTTTCATGTACTTAGCTACATAGTTAAATAAAATCAAGAATTAAATAGACATATTTAACACAACTATTAAAAAGGTAAACATTACTTACAAGTGTATATATAATGTACAGAACATCCGCTCAAAAAGTTGTACGTTTTTGTCGATAGAATAAAATATCTAGTGACGGCTGTATAGAGCTTAACTATAACCAGTGCTGAAGACCCACGTTACACGTACATCGTGGTCGAGTCCGCGGACCTTAGTGACCGGCAGCGGCGCATCAGTTCAACGTCAGTTTGTAATTCAAATACAATTGTATGAACAGGAGCGTTAAGTTACTGAAACAATGGAACCGGCTATTTGGTATAAAGGATATTAAAATATGTACAATATAACATATAATTACAACTACAAGTGGCGGTAGAGAGAGTTGCATCATGTGTGTGTGTGTGTGTGTACACAGACACGCTCACGCGGCTTCCTCCGTGAACTCATCGCAGCGATCTTCGAGCTCGTACTGAAACAAATCATTACATCTTTAAACATCACTCTCAAACATGGAGCGTTAATAGTAGTTTATGCTACAAGGGTGAAAAGGAATAAAATACGAGGAGCGAGTGTTTCGTAATCGTCCTCATAATTTATTGCTCTTACGCCCGTGTATCATACTACGTTTTTCAATGCATAGTGTGAGGAAATACAACAAATATAATCTTGTGAACTTTAAATTATGATTGCCTCAAAAGGACTGTATCCAGAGCCGTTAAACAGTGGAAAAAAAGTATAACATTTATGGTACACAGGAAAGGCTGCAGGTTAGCCAACCATTATAAATAAATTAAAAGTAATAATAATAATAAAGCCCTAGGGCAAAATAATCGACTTTCTGTTCGGTTTTGATGCATAAAAGTGGGCCTTACGAGCACTTGCATTGAAATTAAATATAACGGCTTCTTTTTTTACATAAACAAAAGATTATGTTTCTCCCGATGCTGTGGAACATTTCCGAACATACCTTCTTATCGGATGTCCAAGTCATACAAGGAACTTACAGTTCAAATAATGTTCCTAGGTCCAGTCCAGCCGTTTGGTCTAGACGTTAATAGATATATCAGTCAGTTATTGATTGATAAGGCAGTGGCGGATACATTGGTGGGGGGGGGAGGGCCATCATGCTGGCCTCTTATAAAAATAAAACGGCAGGTGCTCGCAGATCGGGAACAGTATAGACCAGGGCTTCCCAAACTTATTTTTATTGTGATGCCATTGGGAGTTTGCCATTTTTTTGCGATGCTCCCCCTCCCTTCTTTCGCCTCACCTCTCGGGCCAAAATACTCTGCCGTGTGTAGTAAAAAACTCCAAATAACATTAATAATTTTTAATAGTAACTGAGGGCAAAAACAAAACATAAGAGTAAAAATGAAGAGATATTTATTTTTCTTTCCGGGTGTGCTTGCTTGCTTTTCTGAAAATGGCTTCTCAAAACGTGTCTGAAATTTGGAAATTGCCACTCTCAATTATCTTTCTCTACATTTATTTGCGACCTGTACTTGTTCTTTATTGCTGCAAGCTGCAACTGCAGAAAAGCCTGTTTCGCACAAGTACGATGTCGCAAATGGTAATAGGTCCGCCAATGCTGCAGTACTGATGCCATGATATTCGTGAGAAACTGAGCTCCAAAATGTAAGCAGTTGTCTTTGTCGTTTATTTATTTATGTACAGAAATCAGGAGTAATCGTAAGGCTGGAGTCACGGAACAGTTATATTAATTGTTCTTCTTCTTCTGTCGAAACGCCCGATACGTCTCGACGCCCCTGGGATAGTGCCGACGCACACTTTGGGAAGCCCTGACAATATATAAGGTAGAGCTACATGTAGACCGCAGTACAGACCTCGTCCAGCTCGAGACACTTGCCCCACTCGGCGAGCCGGATGTTATAGACAATATATAAGGTAGAGCTACATGTAGACCGCAGTACAGACCTCGTCCAGCTCGAGACACTTGCCCCACTCGGCGAGCCGGATGTTATAGACAATATATAAGGTAGAGCTACATGTAGACCGCAGTACAGACCTCGTCCAGCTCGAGACACTTGCCCCACTCGGCGAGCCGGATGTTATAGACAATATATAAGGTAGAGCTACATGTAGACCGCAGTACAGACCTCGTCCAGCTCGAGACACTTGCCCCACTCGGCGAGCCGGATGCGGTGGTCATCGTCCTCGTCGCACTTGTCCAGGAAGGGCGCGATGCAGTGCTCCAGCGACATGAGCGGCGCGCGGATCGGGAACAGCTCGTGCCGCGACACGAACCTGACACACACAACACATACGTCAGGCCCTAAATGTCTATTCAGGAAATATCATTTGCACTGAAGAATGGCGCTTATCTATTGTGTTATAATAAGTTTATTAATTCAGAACACCCGTTTTACAAAAAACGTAAATGTAGATGGAGTAATGGTCTTGATACATTTTAATGAGTACTGGTGTTCAACACACCTTAACCCATTAGAGAATGTTTTCAAAATTTATTATTCTTTTAATATTTCGTACATAACCCTGTGTGGGTAGTTGTGTAAATGTGGGTATATAAGTAACTCTTGTTCCTAAAATTCTTATAGTTACTGGTAACAAACTTAGAAGTATCAACATTAGTTGTTCACAGTATACAGATAGTCGTGTCGTGAGTCGTGACTTACCGGCACATGCCTATATTGTTCAATTTTTATCCAAAGTTAATCCGATAATCAGAAGTGGTGCAAATTACATTTCCTGAACTATAACTAGCAGGTTGGTTCGGGGAGGGGGGGGGGGGGCACACATTAAATTAATCGCGGCCAAGTCCCTGAACTGTTGATCACTGTCGTTACGAGCCTCTCATGACAATATCTGAGAACAAGACTCCTCGAGAGGTTGCGAGAAGTGTCTCGTACACCCACGTTTCACCGACAATTGTTACGTCCCAGCGTGAGCCCCACCGTCCTACTTCGGATACAAACAAGGACCCACACCACAGCCGCGCTTACATCAATCTATGTCACTCCATGCGGAACGACCCGCAGTGCGAGAGGGACGGATCCTGGAAAAAAGTCAAAGACTTTTTTTAAATTAGTTTTCCTGTAATTGCTTAGTTATGATCTATAATCGTAATTTTTTTCATATTTTTCAGTCTACCAGTGTCGGGACTTTTTATTATTGTGGTTTTTCAAAGATTTCTCGAAACCAGTGCCAGTAAATATAGTAAAATTGTATTTTTATAATTAGCTTTTAATATCTACAATTTGATACCCATATTGTATTTTTAGGATAATATTTTTAATTTTCTTACTTTTGTTTTGGAAATATTTTGAACAATTTCTAAAATTTAATTTTTTTTACTCTGATTTGTGGGCAAATTAATGCTATTTTTGTGGCAAATTTCAAATCTTACCTTTAACGGTGCTAAAGTTATGAGGCTGTGACATACGGACGGACGGACGGACAACGGAGTCTCACCATAAAGGTTCCTTTTGTACCTTTTAGGTACTACGGAACCCTAAAAATTAAAGGTTATTTGAAATATCTGTTCGTTTCAGAGTTTAATAAAATTAATATATATTTTAATACATACATAATATGGTCCGGTTTTTGCTCAAATAATTTTAATCTTTAACCTCGACATACAAACTTTTTAGAGCCATTTTTGGGTTTTTGTTTCTCAATATTGGATAAGTTCTGACTATTCTGTTGTCGCGGCCAGCTCCAGTGGCTTTCCCCCCACCACCAACCATTGCGCTATTGACCACTACGAGTATCGGACGCACGTTGTGCCAGCTCATATATTAGATACATACCTAATTATTGTATTTGTAACAATTAAATCGTGTACACCAAAAGTGCATCGTATTATTCCGTCTTTGGCGGAAACATTGTTTTTTTTTTTTTGTTATTGTAATTTTGTGTATTTTCTTGTGTATTTGCTGAAAAAGTTCTTACCTTTTCCCGCTTTATGTTTTTTCGTTCTATTATTTCTAATAATGAGGCTTTATTTGAAATGAATTTTATCATATCTTCAAAATTCACCGCATCCTTTTCTTGTTTATTTACCCTTTTTTCCCATTCAATAAATGTTTGAGAATCGAGCTTATTCGACACAATATGAATCAACAATGTGTCCCAGTTATCTGTGGGTTCATCTAGCTGTTTCAATGATTGCAAATGCTTTTTGTAACAATCAACAAGCCTTCTCAGATTTGCTGAGCTTTCTTTTTGTATGGGATAAACATCAAAAAGTGCTTTGACATGGTCTGAAATTAGCATGCGTTTATTGTCGAACCTATCGCATAAAAATTCCCATGCAATACTATAATTAGATGCAGTGAGTTCCAAAGAGCTGATAACATTCGAGGCAACTACTCTTAGGGAAGCCTTTAAATAGTGAAATTTATTTATGTCTGAAAGACTGCTTCGTCCGGCATCCGGCTCGAAGGACCAATGTTTCCGCCAAAGACGGAATAATACGATGCACTTTTGGTGTACACGATTTAATTGTTACAAATACAATAATTAGGTAGGTATCTAATATATGAGCTGGCACAACGTGCGTCCGATACTCGTAGTGGTCAATAGCGCAATGGTTGGTGGTGGGGGGAAAGCCACTGGAGCTGGCCGCGACACTGTTCCGATATGAGTGTGCATTATATTATTAGCAAAAGTTTTTTTATTTTTTATTATGTAGTGTAACTAGATTCTTTAAACAAGGAAGAATAAATTATTGTTTTGCGGGGACTATCCTCTTAACGTGCCTTCCGTACGAAGATCGAACACAATAGTATTTAGTGCAACTGTAACATAATGTGAGACATTGGGACACGAGTGCTTTTTACGAAACGAACGAAGTATATCTCGTAATAATTTTGCATGAGTGTCCATTGTCTAATTATGTTGAAAAATATCGTCTTTTTTTATAACGTTTCAACTAACAATTTAATGAAAAATGAGAAGACATTTATTCATGAACCTCGAGAGTGTCGTTCCGGTAAAGCTGCCTTGAAGGCCAATCAGGATAAAGAACGCGTGGCTTAAGAAATAAAGTCGGGACTTATTTCTCGTCTCTGTTGTTGATTGGGTCTCTAGCGGTTTTATAATAAATTGGGCCAATCGCAGCGCAGAATCGCAGTGTGATAATGTAATATTATAACATCGGATAAACAATCTAGCAGCATGGCAGTAGATATATGTGACTAGAGTGACAGTAAGTGTATGTACCGGTCGTTGTCGTGCGCGTCCAGGTCGCACCACTTCCAGATGGCGGCGTTGGCCCAGCGCCGCGTCAGGTTGCTCTCGGCCTCGCGCTCCATGGCGAGGTAGTGCGGGTTCAGTTCGTGCCGCTCCGCCATGTCGCGCATTATGTTGAACAGCCAGTCGCGCATGCGCCGCGGGAAGTCAGACATCTCGCTCTCCGTGCACTCCTGCAACGGGAAGTCACCACATTCAATTATCTACTTTATTTTCAGACGTAACAATAACACGTAATCATTTATTTAACGTCAATATATTAAACAACTTAGTCCGCAAAGGATCTGCCCGCGCACACCGCCAACAGACTCCCACTGAAGTGTATATACATATTATGAGGGGGACACCATGAACAGTGACCGTCCACCAGTACCACCAGGAACACGCAGAAGGACCCGAAAGAAAAGAAACAGAAACTCAGAAAAACATTGAGGGGAAATTAAATTTTGTCAATTTTTAACAACAAGTTAGTTTAGTTGTTGTTAAATAACAACTTTTCCTTTTTTAAATCCGCGTTTTACGCCACTTTGTAAATCTTAAATATGTAGGCGCGTCCGGTCACCTTGTGCTCATCGCGGTGCCCGCGGTGAACAAACGAGTGAGCATACTTTTAATTTGTGTCAGGAAAGTATCGTTTTTCATAAATTGATTGTACTCCTGTAATACTGTGACGTGAAAAAATTTGGCTAGGGATCCAAAATAACCCTGTATATGTAGATGTGAGTGGGTCCGGGGCAGTAAACATGTGAGCGCCTTAACTACCAAAACGTTCAGCCAGGATACTGTCGGCACTGGCCTGGCGCTGCACCACATCCGGAATGTTCGTCGAGACGCGTACTGAATCAAAAAGGTGGGGGTTGCTCTTGTGGAGCATTGATTCAATTAATTAAATATCTCTTTAATTAATTGAATGAGTATTGTATTCGCGTTATATATAATATAAATGAACTAGTAACAGGTTATAAAACAGTACGTGTGCCGTGCACGTACCGGCATCTCGCGGCACATCCCGTAGTACTCGATCTGCACGTGGTGGTACTGCGCACCGCGGCACTGCTCCGAGCCCTCGAGACACAAGCAGCGCTGCCGGTACACCTCGCAGTCCGACGACCACGTCTCGTTGTGGTTCGTGCACACCTGCCAACGTACCACAAGTTATCTTACAACTACTGTGAAGATAAGTAATAATTATTGTACACTTCAACTGCTTGTGTGTGGTAAAGTCCATACACTTGTAAAGCTGGGATGCGAAATGCTAGGGGCTGTTGCTAAGGGATGGTGACAACGAAGAGAGCTAAGAACCAAAACGAGTGATGATCGTAGAGTGTTTTATTTGATATCGTTTTCACCAAAGTGCAAGCTGACAAATTGCATTAGTTAGGTAAATGTTTGAGTAAAATGTTTGAGTGTGCGTTGGCTTGTACACTTGTACAGTACACAACTGGGAGTTGATGTGTTCGCACGTAAAGAGAACCGGCAGTCTGATCTGAACAGAGACCAGCATGTATACCTTCCTGCGATGGTCGGTCTCGTAGGGGCACTCCTTGATGCAGCTGCAGACAGCCTCCCCTTGCTCGTCGATCTCGCACACGCGCCCCGCGCTGCAGTGCACGCGCAGGCACGGATCTGTACACCATATATGTTTTGTTATAGGCAGTAGGCAGTATTAGCGGTATTTGATTACAAGGGTTAAAATGCCACAAGGCTTGTGGGGTACGCGAACCCCCAGGGGTTCATGTGTTCTCCAGTTGATCGTAGGGGGTTCGTGACAAGATTTACATTATGGTGGCTGACTGGCTAAATCGCGCGGGCAACACGAAAATTTAGCAAAATTGCTCCGAAAATCGACTAAATTTGCGACAAGAAACAAGCCTACCTATCACTTTAACTAATTAACAACATTAGTTTGTGACAGTATTATCGTTTATATTTCTATGGTAACTTTGTTTTAAAGGGGTTCGCAGTCGACTGGGAAACTTTACAAGGGTACGTGGGGCTATAAGTTGCGGCTAAATAGTACGAGCACAGAACTTGAGTACGACTGACAATAGTGCTGTAAACAAGAAACTTTACAAGGGTACGTGGGGCTATAAGTTGCGGCTAAATAGTACGAGCACAGAACTTGAGTACGACTGACAATAGTGCTGTAAACAAGAAACTTTACAAGGGTACGTGGGGCTATAAGTTGCGGCTAAATAGTACGAGCACAGAACTTGAGTACGACTGACAATAGTGCTGTAAACAAGAAACTTTACAAGGGTACGTGGGGCTATAAGTTGCGGCTAAATAGTACGAGCACAGAACTTGAGTACGACTGACAATAGTGCTGTAAACAAGAAACTTTACAAGGGTACGTGGGGCTATAAGTTGCGGCTAAATAGTACGAGCACAGAACTTGAGTACGACTGACAATAGTGCTGTAAACAAGAAACTTTACAAGGGTACGTGGGGCTATAAGTTGCGGCTAAATAGTACGAGCACAGAACTTGAGTACGACTGACAATAGTGCTGTAAACAAGAAACTTTACAAGGGTACGTGGGGCTATAAGTTGCGGCTAAATAGTACGAGCACAGAACTTGAGTACGACTGACAATAGTGCTGTAAACAAGAAACTTTACAAGGGTACGTGGGGCTATAAGTTGCGGCTAAATAGTACGAGCACAGAACTTGAGTACGACTGACAATAGTGCTGTAAACAAGAAACTTTACAAGGGTACGTGGGGCTATAAGTTGCGGCTAAATAGTACGAGCACAGAACTTGAGTACGACTGACAATAGTGCTGTAAACAAGAAACTTTACAAGGGTACGTGGGGCTATAAGTTGCGGCTAAATAGTACGAGCACAGAACTTGAGTACGACTGACAATAGTGCTGTAAACAAGAAACTTTACAAGGGTACGTGGGGCTATAAGTTGCGGCTAAATAGTACGAGCACAGAACTTGAGTACGACTGACAATAGTGCTGTAAACAAGAAACTTTACAAGGGTACGTGGGGCTATAAGTTGCGGCTAAATAGTACGACCACAGAACTTGAGTACGACTGACAATAGTGCTGTAAACAAGAAACTTTACAAGGGTACGTGGGGCTATAAGTTGCGGCTAAATAGTACGACCACAGAACTTGAGTACGACTGACAATAGTGCTGTAAACAAGAAACTTTACAAGGGTACGTGGGGCTATAAGTTGCGGCTAAATAGTACGAGCACAGAACTTGAGTACGACTGACAATAGTGCTGTAAACAAGAAACTTTACAAGGGTACGTGGGGCTATAAGTTGCGGCTAAATAGTACGAGCACAGAACTTGAGTACGACTGACAATAGTGCTGTAAACAAGAAACTTTACAAGGGTACGTGGGGCTATAAGTTGCGGCTAAATAGTACGACCACAGAACTTGAGTACGACTGACAATAGTGCTGTAAACAAGAAACTTTACAAGGGTACGTGGGGCTATAAGTTGCGGCTAAATAGTACGACCACAGAACTTGAGTACGACTGACAATAGTGCTGTAAACAAGAAACTTTACAAGGGTACGTGGGGCTATAAGTTGCGGCTAAATAGTACGAGCACAGAACTTGAGTACGACTGACAATAGTGCTGTAAACAAGAAACTTTACAAGGGTACGTGGGGCTATAAGTTGCGGCTAAATAGTACGAGCACAGAACTTGAGTACGACTGACAATAGTGCTGTAAACAAGAAACTTTACAAGGGTACGTGGGGCTATAAGTTGCGGCTAAATAGTACGACCACAGAACTTGAGTACGACTGACAATAGTGCTGTAAACAAGAAACTTTACAAGGGTACGTGGGGCTATAAGTTGCGGCTAAATAGTACGACCACAGAACTTGAGTACGACTGACAATAGTGCTGTAAACAAGAAACTTTACAAGGGTACGTGGGGCTATAAGTTGCGGCTAAATAGTACGAGCACAGAACTTGAGTACGACTGACAATAGTGCTGTAAACAAGAAACTTTACAAGGGTACGTGGGGCTATAAGTTGCGGCTAAATAGTACGACCACAGAACTTGAGTACGACTGACAATAGTGCTGTAAACAAGAAACTTTACAAGGGTACGTGGGGCTATAAGTTGCGGCTAAATAGTACGACCACAGAACTTGAGTACGACTGACAATAGTGCTGTAAACAAGAAACTTTACAAGGGTACGTGGGGCTATAAGTTGCGGCTAAATAGTACGAGCACAGAACTTGAGTACGACTGACAATAGTGCTGTAAACAAGAAACTTTACAAGGGTACGTGGGGCTATAAGTTGCGGCTAAATAGTACGAGCACAGAACTTGAGTACGACTGACAATAGTGCTGTAAACAAGAAACTTTACAAGGGTACGTGGGGCTATAAGTTGCGGCTAAATAGTACGAGCACAGAACTTGAGTACGACTGACAATAGTGCTGTAAACAAGAAACTTTACAAGGGTACGTGGGGCTATAAGTTGCGGCTAAATAGTACGAGCACAGAACTTGAGTACGACTGACAATAGTGCTGTAAACAAGAAACTTTACAAGGGTACGTGGGGCTATAAGTTGCGGCTAAATAGTACGAGCACAGAACTTGAGTACGACTGACAATAGTGCTGTAAACAAGAAACTTTACAAGGGTACGTGGGGCTATAAGTTGCGGCTAAATAGTACGAGCACAGAACTTGAGTACGACTGACAATAGTGCTGTAAACAAGAAACTTTACAAGGGTACGTGGGGCTATAAGTTGCGGCTAAATAGTACGAGCACAGAACTTGAGTACGACTGACAATAGTGCTGTAAACAAGAAACTTTACAAGGGTACGTGGGGCTATAAGTTGCGGCTAAATAGTACGAGCACAGAACTTGAGTACGACTGACAATAGTGCTGTAAACAAGAAACTTTACAAGGGTACGTGGGGCTATAAGTTGCGGCTAAATAGTACGAGCACAGAACTTGAGTACGACTGACAATAGTGCTGTAAACAAGAAACTTTACAAGGGTACGTGGGGCTATAAGTTGCGGCTAAATAGTACGAGCACAGAACTTGAGTACGACTGACAATAGTGCTGTAAACAAGAAACTTTACAAGGGTACGTGGGGCTATAAGTTGCGGCTAAATAGTACGAGCACAGAACTTGAGTACGACTGACAATAGTGCTGTAAACAAGAAACTTTACAAGGGTACGTGGGGCTATAAGTTGCGGCTAAATAGTACGAGCACAGAACTTGAGTACGACTGACAATAGTGCTGTAAACAAGAAACTTTACAAGGGTACGTGGGGCTATAAGTTGCGGCTAAATAGTACGAGCACAGAACTTGAGTACGACTGACAATAGTGCTGTAAACAAGAAACTTTACAAGGGTACGTGGGGCTATAAGTTGCGGCTAAATAGTACGAGCACAGAACTTGAGTACGACTGACAATAGTGCTGTAAACAAGAAACTTTACAAGGGTACGTGGGGCTATAAGTTGCGGCTAAATAGTACGAGCACAGAACTTGAGTACGACTGACAATAGTGCTGTAAACAAGAAACTTTACAAGGGTACGTGGGGCTATAAGTTGCGGCTAAATAGTACGAGCACAGAACTTGAGTACGACTGACAATAGTGCTGTAAACAAGAAACTTTACAAGGGTACGTGGGGCTATAAGTTGCGGCTAAATAGTACGAGCACAGAACTTGAGTACGACTGACAATAGTGCTGTAAACAAGAAACTTTACAAGGGTACGTGGGGCTATAAGTTGCGGCTAAATAGTACGAGCACAGAACTTGAGTACGACTGACAATAGTGCTGTAAACAAGAAACTTTACAAGGGTACGTGGGGCTATAAGTTGCGGCTAAATAGTACGAGCACAGAACTTGAGTACGACTGACAATAGTGCTGTAAACAAGAAACTTTACAAGGGTACGTGGGGCTATAAGTTGCGGCTAAATAGTACGAGCACAGAACTTGAGTACGACTGACAATAGTGCTGTAAACAAGAAACTTTACAAGGGTACGTGGGGCTATAAGTTGCGGCTAAATAGTACGAGCACAGAACTTGAGTACGACTGACAATAGTGCTGTAAACAAGAAACTTTACAAGGGTACGTGGGGCTATAAGTTGCGGCTAAATAGTACGAGCACAGAACTTGAGTACGACTGACAATAGTGCTGTAAACAAGAAACTTTACAAGGGTACGTGGGGCTATAAGTTGCGGCTAAATAGTACGAGCACAGAACTTGAGTACGACTGACAATAGTGCTGTAAACAAGAAACTTTACAAGGGTACGTGGGGCTATAAGTTGCGGCTAAATAGTACGAGCACAGAACTTGAGTACGACTGACAATAGTGCTGTAAACAAGAAACTTTACAAGGGTACGTGGGGCTATAAGTTGCGGCTAAATAGTACGAGCACAGAACTTGAGTACGACTGACAATAGTGCTGTAAACAAGAAACTTTACAAGGGTACGTGGGGCTATAAGTTGCGGCTAAATAGTACGAGCACAGAACTTGAGTACGACTGACAATAGTGCTGTAAACAAGAAACTTTACAAGGGTACGTGGGGCTATAAGTTGCGGCTAAATAGTACGAGCACAGAACTTGAGTACGACTGACAATAGTGCTGTAAACAAGAAACTTTACAAGGGTACGTGGGGCTATAAGTTGCGGCTAAATAGTACGAGCACAGAACTTGAGTACGACTGACAATAGTGCTGTAAACAAGAAACTTTACAAGGGTACGTGGGGCTATAAGTTGCGGCTAAATAGTACGAGCACAGAACTTGAGTACGACTGACAATAGTGCTGTAAACAAGAAACTTTACAAGGGTACGTGGGGCTATAAGTTGCGGCTAAATAGTACGAGCACAGAACTTGAGTACGACTGACAATAGTGCTGTAAACAAGAAACTTTACAAGGGTACGTGGGGCTATAAGTTGCGGCTAAATAGTACGAGCACAGAACTTGAGTACGACTGACAATAGTGCTGTAAACAAGAAACTTTACAAGGGTACGTGGGGCTATAAGTTGCGGCTAAATAGTACGAGCACAGAACTTGAGTACGACTGACAATAGTGCTGTAAACAAGAAACTTTACAAGGGTACGTGGGGCTATAAGTTGCGGCTAAATAGTACGAGCACAGAACTTGAGTACGACTGACAATAGTGCTGTAAACAAGAAACTTTACAAGGGTACGTGGGGCTATAAGTTGCGGCTAAATAGTACGAGCACAGAACTTGAGTACGACTGACAATAGTGCTGTAAACAAGAAACTTTACAAGGGTACGTGGGGCTATAAGTTGCGGCTAAATAGTACGAGCACAGAACTTGAGTACGACTGACAATAGTGCTGTAAACAAGAAACTTTACAAGGGTACGTGGGGCTATAAGTTGCGGCTAAATAGTACGAGCACAGAACTTGAGTACGACTGACAATAGTGCTGTAAACAAGAAACTTTACAAGGGTACGTGGGGCTATAAGTTGCGGCTAAATAGTACGAGCACAGAACTTGAGTACGACTGACAATAGTGCTGTAAACAAGAAACTTTACAAGGGTACGTGGGGCTATAAGTTGCGGCTAAATAGTACGAGCACAGAACTTGAGTACGACTGACAATAGTGCTGTAAACAAGAAACTTTACAAGGGTACGTGGGGCTATAAGTTGCGGCTAAATAGTACGAGCACAGAACTTGAGTACGACTGACAATAGTGCTGTAAACAAGAAACTTTACAAGGGTACGTGGGGCTATAAGTTGCGGCTAAATAGTACGAGCACAGAACTTGAGTACGACTGACAATAGTGCTGTAAACAAGAAACTTTACAAGGGTACGTGGGGCTATAAGTTGCGGCTAAATAGTACGAGCACAGAACTTGAGTACGACTGACAATAGTGCTGTAAACAAGAAACTTTACAAGGGTACGTGGGGCTATAAGTTGCGGCTAAATAGTACGAGCACAGAACTTGAGTACGACTGACAATAGTGCTGTAAACAAGAAACTTTACAAGGGTACGTGGGGCTATAAGTTGCGGCTAAATAGTACGAGCACAGAACTTGAGTACGACTGACAATAGTGCTGTAAACAAGAAACTTTACAAGGGTACGTGGGGCTATAAGTTGCGGCTAAATAGTACGAGCACAGAACTTGAGTACGACTGACAATAGTGCTGTAAACAAGAAACTTTACAAGGGTACGTGGGGCTATAAGTTGCGGCTAAATAGTACGAGCACAGAACTTGAGTACGACTGACAATAGTGCTGTAAACAAGAAACTTTACAAGGGTACGTGGGGCTATAAGTTGCGGCTAAATAGTACGAGCACAGAACTTGAGTACGACTGACAATAGTGCTGTAAACAAGAAACTTTACAAGGGTACGTGGGGCTATAAGTTGCGGCTAAATAGTACGAGCACAGAACTTGAGTACGACTGACAATAGTGCTGTAAACAAGAAACTTTACAAGGGTACGTGGGGCTATAAGTTGCGGCTAAATAGTACGAGCACAGAACTTGAGTACGACTGACAATAGTGCTGTAAACAAGAAACTTTACAAGGGTACGTGGGGCTATAAGTTGCGGCTAAATAGTACGAGCACAGAACTTGAGTACGACTGACAATAGTGCTGTAAACAAGAAACTTTACAAGGGTACGTGGGGCTATAAGTTGCGGCTAAATAGTACGAGCACAGAACTTGAGTACGACTGACAATAGTGCTGTAAACAAGAAACTTTACAAGGGTACGTGGGGCTATAAGTTGCGGCTAAATAGTACGAGCACAGAACTTGAGTACGACTGACAATAGTGCTGTAAACAAGAAACTTTACAAGGGTACGTGGGGCTATAAGTTGCGGCTAAATAGTACGAGCACAGAACTTGAGTACGACTGACAATAGTGCTGTAAACAAGAAACTTTACAAGGGTACGTGGGGCTATAAGTTGCGGCTAAATAGTACGAGCACAGAACTTGAGTACGACTGACAATAGTGCTGTAAACAAGAAACTTTACAAGGGTACGTGGGGCTATAAGTTGCGGCTAAATAGTACGAGCACAGAACTTGAGTACGACTGACAATAGTGCTGTAAACAAGAAACTTTACAAGGGTACGTGGGGCTATAAGTTGCGGCTAAATAGTACGAGCACAGAACTTGAGTACGACTGACAATAGTGCTGTAAACAAGAAACTTTACAAGGGTACGTGGGGCTATAAGTTGCGGCTAAATAGTACGAGCACAGAACTTGAGTACGACTGACAATAGTGCTGTAAACAAGAAACTTTACAAGGGTACGTGGGGCTATAAGTTGCGGCTAAATAGTACGAGCACAGAACTTGAGTACGACTGACAATAGTGCTGTAAACAAGAAACTTTACAAGGGTACGTGGGGCTATAAGTTGCGGCTAAATAGTACGAGCACAGAACTTGAGTACGACTGACAATAGTGCTGTAAACAAGAAACTTTACAAGGGTACGTGGGGCTATAAGTTGCGGCTAAATAGTACGAGCACAGAACTTGAGTACGACTGACAATAGTGCTGTAAACAAGAAACTTTACAAGGGTACGTGGGGCTATAAGTTGCGGCTAAATAGTACGAGCACAGAACTTGAGTACGACTGACAATAGTGCTGTAAACAAGAAACTTTACAAGGGTACGTGGGGCTATAAGTTGCGGCTAAATAGTACGAGCACAGAACTTGAGTACGACTGACAATAGTGCTGTAAACAAGAAACTTTACAAGGGTACGTGGGGCTATAAGTTGCGGCTAAATAGTACGAGCACAGAACTTGAGTACGACTGACAATAGTGCTGTAAACAAGAAACTTTACAAGGGTACGTGGGGCTATAAGTTGCGGCTAAATAGTACGAGCACAGAACTTGAGTACGACTGACAATAGTGCTGTAAACAAGAAACTTTACAAGGGTACGTGGGGCTATAAGTTGCGGCTAAATAGTACGAGCACAGAACTTGAGTACGACTGACAATAGTGCTGTAAACAAGAAACTTTACAAGGGTACGTGGGGCTATAAGTTGCGGCTAAATAGTACGAGCACAGAACTTGAGTACGACTGACAATAGTGCTGTAAACAAGAAACTTTACAAGGGTACGTGGGGCTATAAGTTGCGGCTAAATAGTACGAGCACAGAACTTGAGTACGACTGACAATAGTGCTGTAAACAAGAAACTTTACAAGGGTACGTGGGGCTATAAGTTGCGGCTAAATAGTACGAGCACAGAACTTGAGTACGACTGACAATAGTGCTGTAAACAAGAAACTTTACAAGGGTACGTGGGGCTATAAGTTGCGGCTAAATAGTACGAGCACAGAACTTGAGTACGACTGACAATAGTGCTGTAAACAAGAAACTTTACAAGGGTACGTGGGGCTATAAGTTGCGGCTAAATAGTACGAGCACAGAACTTGAGTACGACTGACAATAGTGCTGTAAACAAGAAACTTTACAAGGGTACGTGGGGCTATAAGTTGCGGCTAAATAGTACGAGCACAGAACTTGAGTACGACTGACAATAGTGCTGTAAACAAGAAACTTTACAAGGGTACGTGGGGCTATAAGTTGCGGCTAAATAGTACGAGCACAGAACTTGAGTACGACTGACAATAGTGCTGTAAACAAGAAACTTTACAAGGGTACGTGGGGCTATAAGTTGCGGCTAAATAGTACGAGCACAGAACTTGAGTACGACTGACAATAGTGCTGTAAACAAGAAACTTTACAAGGGTACGTGGGGCTATAAGTTGCGGCTAAATAGTACGAGCACAGAACTTGAGTACGACTGACAATAGTGCTGTAAACAAGAAACTTTACAAGGGTACGTGGGGCTATAAGTTGCGGCTAAATAGTACGAGCACAGAACTTGAGTACGACTGACAATAGTGCTGTAAACAAGAAACTTTACAAGGGTACGTGGGGCTATAAGTTGCGGCTAAATAGTACGAGCACAGAACTTGAGTACGACTGACAATAGTGCTGTAAACAAGAAACTTTACAAGGGTACGTGGGGCTATAAGTTGCGGCTAAATAGTACGACCACAGAACTTGAGTACGACTGACAATAGTGCTGTAAACAAGAAACTTTACAAGGGTACGTGGGGCTATAAGTTGCGGCTAAATAGTACGAGCACAGAACTTGAGTACGACTGACAATAGTGCTGTAAACAAGAAACTTTACAAGGGTACGTGGGGCTATAAGTTGCGGCTAAATAGTACGAGCACAGAACTTGAGTACGACTGACAATAGTGCTGTAAACAAGAAACTTTACAAGGGTACGTGGGGCTATAAGTTGCGGCTAAATAGTACGACCACAGAACTTGAGTACGACTGACAATAGTGCTGTAAACAAGAAACTTTACAAGGGTACGTGGGGCTATAAGTTGCGGCTAAATAGTACGAGCACAGAACTTGAGTACGACTGACAATAGTGCTGTAAACAAGAAACTTTACAAGGGTACGTGGGGCTATAAGTTGCGGCTAAATAGTACGAGCACAGAACTTGAGTACGACTGACAATAGTGCTGTAAAC
The DNA here is from genome assembly GCA_934047225.1 of Ypsolopha sequella. NCBI lineage: Eukaryota > Metazoa > Arthropoda > Insecta > Lepidoptera > Ypsolophidae > Ypsolopha > Ypsolopha sequella. Next base: position 30,000,006 of record OW203990.1, on the reverse strand, counting down.
AAGAAACTTTACAAGGGTACGTGGGGCTATAAGTTGCGGCTAAATAGTACGAGCACAGAACTTGAGTACGACTGACAATAGTGCTGTAAACAAGAAACTTTACAAGGGTACGTGGGGCTATAAGTTGCGGCTAAATAGTACGAGCACAGAACTTGAGTACGACTGACAATAGTGCTGTAAACAAGAAACTTTACAAGGGTACGTGGGGCTATAAGTTGCGGCTAAATAGTACGAGCACAGAACTTGAGTACGACTGACAATAGTGCTGTAAACAAGAAACTTTACAAGGGTACGTGGGGCTATAAGTTGCGGCTAAATAGTACGAGCACAGAACTTGAGTACGACTGACAATAGTGCTGTAAACAAGAAACTTTACAAGGGTACGTGGGGCTATAAGTTGCGGCTAAATAGTACGACCACAGAACTTGAGTACGACTGACAATAGTGCTGTAAACAAGAAACTTTACAAGGGTACGTGGGGCTATAAGTTGCGGCTAAATAGTACGAGCACAGAACTTGAGTACGACTGACAATAGTGCTGTAAACAAGAAACTTTACAAGGGTACGTGGGGCTATAAGTTGCGGCTAAATAGTACGAGCACAGAACTTGAGTACGACTGACAATAGTGCTGTAAACAAGAAACTTTACAAGGGTACGTGGGGCTATAAGTTGCGGCTAAATAGTACGACCACAGAACTTGAGTACGACTGACAATAGTGCTGTAAACAAGAAACTTTACAAGGGTACGTGGGGCTATAAGTTGCGGCTAAATAGTACGAGCACAGAACTTGAGTACGACTGACAATAGTGCTGTAAACAAGAAACTTTACAAGGGTACGTGGGGCTATAAGTTGCGGCTAAATAGTACGAGCACAGAACCTGAGTACGACTGACAATAGTGCTGTAAACAAGAAACTTTACAAGGGTACGTGGGGCTATAAGTTGCGGCTAAATAGTACGAGCACAGAACTTGAGTACGACTGACAATAGTGCTGTAAACAAGAAACTTTACAAGGGTACGTGGGGCTATAAGTTGCGGCTAAATAGTACGAGCACAGAACTTGAGTACGACTGACAATAGTGCTGTAAACAAGAAACTTTACAAGGGTACGTGGGGCTATAAGTTGCGGCTAAATAGTACGAGCACAGAACTTGAGTACGACTGACAATAGTGCTGTAAACAAGAAACTTTACAAGGGTACGTGGGGCTATAAGTTGCGGCTAAATAGTACGACCACAGAACTTGAGTACGACTGACAATAGTGCTGTAAACAAGAAACTTTACAAGGGTACGTGGGGCTATAAGTTGCGGCTAAATAGTACGACCACAGAACTTGAGTACGACTGACAATAGTGCTGTAAACAAGAAACTTTACAAGGGTACGTGGGGCTATAAGTTGCGGCTAAATAGTACGACCACAGAACTTGAGTACGACTGACAATAGTGCTGTAAACAAGAAACTTTACAAGGGTACGTGGGGCTATAAGTTGCGGCTAAATAGTACGACCACAGAACTTGAGTACGACTGACAATAGTGTTGTAAACAAGAAACTTTACAAGGGTACGTGGGGCTATAAGTTGCGGCTAAATAGTACGACCACAGAACTTGAGTACGACTGACAATAGTGTTGTAAACAAGAAAATCCAAGTGGCGTAGATTTTTTTTGGTACATCATGAATTCTGTTAAAACTACGGGGGTCGCTTCGTTCCGCTCAGCTCCCCAAATGTATTTAGGTACATGTAAACCTAACACTCTCCTCCTCACTTCGCTTCGCTCGTCGTAGCACCTATTTTTGACTTTTTGTTGAAAGACTCGTAAATTTCTTAATGCCGATAAATAAAAAAAAAACGAAATAATAAAAAGTTCCGACCAGGGTTCGAACTCTAAAACTTGGTTTCTTAATTGTAGTGCTCTGACCCACTGCATCAATTATTCGATATCTGAAGTGTTGAATCAACCGCAGGTATACAAAGAAGTCACGTGACACGGGACGTATATGTGGCATTTTAACCCATTGTAATAAACATAGACAATACCTGTATTCGTCTATGGTAATAAAATACCGCTATATAGCGGCACTGTAATGGCTGTAAATACAATTTTGACTAGAAATATCAAATGCACACACAAAAACATTTCTTTTACATTGTGTGTGAAAGAATGGCGGGGGCTAAATGATTCGTGGCAAACTTTTTCATTTCCTTTTTTTAAGGACCTCCAAAGATATCTTTTTTAAACGCGATTGAAATATTTGAAAATGGCGATAAAGTAGGTATATACGATTGTTACAAATGGATATCTGAGATCTCTGCGATGTGGTTTTGAAAATACCGTGAAATCGTGAAAAAGAGCTGCTGTTTCATAGAGAAGGTAAATATACAAACGTTCTTGACCAAAATGTATTGAGCCGCTGATTATTTTTACACGATTTGAGAGTTGGGTTCATGGTTCATGGTCAAAACGAAATACATCGTCCTCGGGGACTCGTGTCCGATGATGGACGTCTCAACGACGACGCGACGATTATGTCTTTACAGACTTGTGGGACACTCATCCTCCAGTAGCTGTGTCCCCCCCCCACCTCCCCACTCTGGGACACTCACCCTCTAGTATCTGTGTGTCGACGTCGGGTATCTCGTTGGCTCGCGCGCGCTCCGCCTCCTGGTAGCGTCGTTCGTCCACCATCTCCGCCGCGCCCAGCTCCAGGTGCTCGCCCTCCGGGTTGTCCCCCCCCACTTCCTCACTCTAGGACATACAGCACTTGATGATCGTACAGATCGGGCCGGCACAAGAGGCGCGCTCATGTACTGGTCTAAAGTCTATACAGACTGGACACTTTGTCACCTATATAGGTAATACAATCTGCATGGAACAGCTGATTTATATTCCTATAGACTAGTACCATCTCTATTTTTTGCCTTTTCAGCGAGTAGAAGACCAGCCAGCAGATATTGTTACAAAAACATTTTGTCAGGTAATCCCGCGTAGATGCACTTGCGGACAATACGAATATTATATAAAAATATGACAAGTAACCGCAGTTCTCATTAAATAACATTAGGTATATGTTTTTATTGTGAAGTTCAAATTCGTCGTTCCAGATACGAACCTCGGTAGCGCAGTCGGTAGCGTGCCTGTCATGTAAGCAGGAGGCCGCAGGTTCAAATCCTAGCCCGAAGAATATTTTCAAAATATTTGTGGTTTTGAATTTGTTTCTGATTGATTTTTTAGCATGAGGGTCAGTGTTCTTATTCCAGAAATATTTAAATTGTATTCTTCCTTACCGATCCTAAACCTATACATTATCACGACATGAATCCCCAAGGGGGTGCCAGCGGTGTTTCGAGCATGGACTATAAAATGGAAGTCACACTCGTACACCCACGTTTCACCACCTAATATTACATCTCAGCGCGACGAATAGTGAGCCCTGTCACCGTATTTCGGTCTATTATCGTATTTGACAGCTAAACGTGACTCCCCAAGCACGCACACCAACACAAATGTGGTCCACTAGACCATGTTGTACAATATAACGTTAACAAGTATATCTAATATGTAAAGTACCTCGTCATCGATGTCGGCAGGGTGCGGTTGTGCGTCGAGGAGCGCGGGCGCCGCTGTGGTGGTGGTGCGCAGGCGCCGGTGGCGTCGCCGGTGCTTCTGTAGCCGAACACAACCACTCGTGACGTCACTCGTCATCGTATACACTAACTTTACTACATGACTGTTTGACGTCACCGAAGTGATAGGTTCAGTACTATTGCTTCTCAACAATGTTTTTGCTAAAATGTGTTTTTAGCGAAATAAATATGCTTGTATTTTGTAATGTATGTACGCCGGGTGTTAATGAACAGCTACCTTCAAATGTAACCATATAGTTTACTGATCATAGTTAACAAGTTGCCCGAAGTAACCGTTAGTAACAGTAACAGGGGCTCTACCACGTAATTCTCATTTGTATCAACTTCAAGCAAATGCATGCGAAATTCAACGCGTGCAAAAGAGATGGCATGTTAGGCGGGCGTCGTCGCACGCACGTCAAATTTCAATCTCAAGTTGATGTTGATGAAAATGAGAATTACGCGATAGACCCGCAGTTTACCGAAGTTAAGGTCCCTGGGCGTGACCAATGTTTTGTTCCCTTGCGTGTTTTTTTTTAAATGAAATATATTTATTTATGTACTATGACTACATTATATACACTTATTACAGGTCAGGTGAAATTAAAAAAAATAATAATAATCTTAGTTCAATATAAAGTTGTTCAGTATGATCAGTACACGATGTGGTTTTATTTAAAGATACCTGTCCTTTACGATGGATCGAATTTCCACGTTTCTTTATCGTAACAGAGAAATTAATTTGAAACGATGCATGTATACAAACCTCATAATAAGAATAAAAAATATTATTATTATTATAATTTGCCCGAGCTGACTTATTATTTATTACATGTGGCTTGAACTGAACACTCACGTATGATTGTTGTTGACTATATGCCAACCGTTTCACCGATACAATTTCGGCATTATCAAGGCGAGTGCCGGGACGACGACGCGGCGTTCACCGTCATTGTCAAACGGGCACATTGGACAACGACGGTGAAAGCCTCGTCGTCATCCTAAGAACGACACTCGCTTTGATAATGCTGAAACTGCATCGGTGAAACGGTTAGCATATAGTCAACAAAAATCACACGTGGGTGTTAAAGCCATATCATATGTAATAATAATTTAGAATAAAAAATATTGGACCACATCTCATGCTGCCCCGTTTGATTTAAAGTTATACAAAAATTTACAAAATTTACGGAAGAAATATATCTTTTATTTTTGTTTTATGTAACTTATTTTCAAAAATATCTTTTATTTTGTTTTATGTAACTTATCCACAAAAATATCTTTTATTTTTGTTTTATGTAACTAATTCAAAAAATATCTTTTATTTTCGTTTTATGTAACTAATTCACAAAAATATCTTTTATTTTACTAATTCACGAAAAATCTTTTATTTTTGTTTTATGTAACTAATTCATAAAAATATCTTTTATTTTTGTTTTATGTAACTAATTCACAAGAATATCTTTTATTTTACTAATTCACGAATTATATCTTTTATTTTTGTTTTATGTAACTAATTAAAAAAATATCTTTTATTTTCGTTTTATGTAACTAATTCACAAAAATATCTTTTATTTTACTAATTCACGAAAATATCTTTTATTTTTGTTTTATGTAACTAATTCATAAAAATATCTTTTATTTTTGTTTTATGTAAGTAATTCACAAGAATATCTTTTATTTTCGTTTTATGTAACTAATTCACAAAAATCGGTCATAAAAATGTTCGTCACGTGACACGTCCAAAATTAAGTAAAAGCTATAAATTCATAAAATTTCTTATTTGAGGCATTTTTCTTTCGTACGACCTAGAAACACACACAACATAATTTTTATGACCGATTTTTTGTGAATTAGTTGCTCACAGAGCTTCAACTAAAGAAAAATATTTTTCTTCCGTACATTTTGCAATTCTTTTTTTAATGGTTTTATTGCAATTCAAGATGTGTTACAGGTTTAGTTAGTAACTCGTTCGGGGGCGGAGTGATATCTGTACGGTATGAGCTACCGACCTCAGCGTCGACGTGCAGCATGTAGACCGCGGCGAGCAGCGCGCCCACCAGCAACACACGACACTTCATGTTCACACACTCTGGAACAACACAACACATACGTCACTATCCGCCTGTGGACTGTCACTGGACATCGACAAAAATCGTACACCCACTTTACTACTTCACTACGTGATGGTGCGAGCCTTGTTTCGGGCACAAAGCACAAATACGCCTCTAAGGGCATGCGAGTTTACCTAATACTCATACTGTTTTCCTACTTCGTTTAGCAAGTGATAAGTAAACAAACATTTAGTGCATACTCGCTCGACCGGCAGGATTGTGTAGAACCTGGGTCTCAATATAGGGACTGTGTAGAACCTGGGTCTCAATATTGGGACTGTGTAGAACCTGGGTCTCAATATTGGGACTGTGTAGAACCTGGGTCTCAATATTGGGACTGTGTAGAACCTGGGTCTCAATATTGGAACTGTGTAGAACCTGGGGTCTCAATATTGGGACTGTGTAGAACCTGGGTCTCAATATTGGGACTGTGTAGAACCTGGGTCTCAATATAGGGACTGTGTAGAACCTGGGTCTCAATATTGGGACTGTGTAGAACCTGGGTCTCAATATTGGGACTGTGTAGAACCTGGGTCTCAATATTGGGACTGTGTAGAACCTGGGTCTCAATATTGGGACTGTGTAGAACCTGGGTCTCAATATTGGAACTGTGTAGAACCTGGGGTCTCAATATTGGAACTGTGTAGAACCTGGGTCTCAATATTGGGACTGTGTAGAACCTGGGTCTCAATATTGGGACTGTGTAGAACCTGGGTCTCAATATTGGGACTGTGTAGAACCTGGGTCTCAATATTGGGACTGTGTAGAACCTGGGTCTCAATATAGGGACTGTGTAGAACCTGGGTCTCAATATTGGGACTGTGTAGAACCTGGGTCTCAATATTGGGACTGTGTAGAACCTGGGTCTCAATATTGGAACTGTGTAGAACCTGGGTCTCAATATTGGGACTGTGTAGAACCTGGGTCTCAATATTGGGACTGTGTAGAACCTGGGTCTCAATATTGGAACTGTGTAGAACCTGGGTCTCAATATTGGAACTGTGTAGAACCTGGGTCTCAATATTGGAACTGTGTAGAACCTGGGTTTCAATATTGGGACTGTGTAGAACCTGGGTTTCAATATTGGGACTGTGTAGAACCTGGGTTTCAATATTGGGACTGTGTAGAACCTGGGTTTCAATATTGGAACTGTGTAGAACCTGGGGTCTCAATATAGGGACTGTGTAGAACCTGGGTCTCAATATTGGGACTGTGTAGAACCTGGGTTTCAATATTGGGACTGTGTAGAACCTGGGTCTCAATATTGGAACTGTGTAGAACCTGGGTTTCAATATTGGGACTGTGTAGAACCTGGGTTTCAATATTGGGACTGTGTAGAACCTGGGTTTCAATATTGGGACTGTGTAGAACCTGGGTTTCAATATTGGGACTGTGTAGAACCTGGGTTTCAATATTGGGACTGTGTAGAACCTGGGTTTCAATATTGGGACTGTGTAGAACCTGGGTCTCAATATTGGAACTATGTAGAACCTGGGTCTCAATATTGGGACTGTGTAGAACCTGGGTCTCAATATTGGAACTGTGTAGAACCTGGGTCTCAATATTGGGACTGTGTAGAACCTGGGTTTCAATATTGGGACTGTGTAGAACCTGGGTTTCAATATTGGAACTATGTAGAACCTGGGTCTCAATATTGGGACTGTGTAGAACCTGGGTCTCAATATTGGGACTGTGTAGAACCTGGGTCTCAATATTGGAACTGTGTAGAACCTGGGTCTCAATATTGGGACTGTGTAGAACCTGGGTCTCAATATTGGAACTGTGTAGAACCTGGGTCTCAATATTGGAACTGTGTAGAACCTGGGTCTCAATATTGGGACTGTGTAGAACCTGGGTTTCAATATTGGGACTGTGTAGAACCTGGGTTTCAATATTGGAACTGTGTAGAACCTGGGGTCTCAATATAGGGACTGTGTAGAACCTGGGTCTCAATATTGGAACTGTGTAGAACCTAGGGTCTCAATATTGGGACTGTGTAGAACCTGGGTTTCAATATTGGGACTGTGTAGAACCTGGGTTTCAATATTGGGACTGTGTAGAACCTGGGTTTCAATATTGGGACTGTGTAGAACCTGGGTTTCAATATTGGGACTGTGTAGAACCTGGGTCTCAATATTGGAACTGTGTAGAACCTGGGTTTCAATATTGGGACTGTGTAGAACCTGGGTTTCAATATTGGGACTGTGTAGAACCTGGGTTTCAATATTGGGACTGTGTAGAACCTGGGTTTCAATATTGGGACTGTGTAGAACCTGGGTTTCAATATTGGGACTGTGTAGAACCTGGGTTTCAATATTGGGACTGTGTAGAACCTGGGTCTCAATATTGGAACTATGTAGAACCTGGGTCTCAATATTGGGACTGTGTAGAACCTGGGTCTCAATATTGGAACTGTGTAGAACCTGGGTCTCAATATTGGGACTGTGTAGAACCTGGGTTTCAATATTGGGACTGTGTAGAACCTGGGTTTCAATATTGGAACTATGTAGAACCTGGGTCTCAATATTGGGACTGTGTAGAACCTGGGTCTCAATATTGGAACTGTGTAGAACCTGGGTCTCAATATTGGGACTGTGTAGAACCTGGGTTTCAATATTGGGACTGTGTAGAACCTGGGTTTCAATATTGGAACTATGTAGAACCTGGGTCTCAATATTGGGACTGTGTAGAACCTGGGTCTCAATATTGGGACTGTGTAGAACCTGGGTCTCAATATTGGAACTGTGTAGAACCTGGGTCTCAATATTGGAACTGTGTAGAACCTGGGTCTCAATATTGGAACTGTGTAGAACCTGGGTCTCAATATTGGGACTGTGTAGAACCTGGGTTTCAATATTGGGACTGTGTAGAACCTGGGTCTCAATATTGGAACTGTGTAGAACCTGGGGTCTCAATATTGGGACTGTGTAGAACCTGGGTTTCAATATTGGAACTGTGTAGAACCTGGGGTCTCAATATTGGGACTGTGTAGAACCTGGGTTTCAATATTGGGACTGTGTAGAACCTGGGTTTCAATATTGGGACTGTGTAGAACCTGGGTTTCAATATTGGGACTGTGTAGAACCTGGGTTTCAATATTGGGACTGTGTAGAACCTGGGTCTCAATATTGGAACTGTGTAGAACCTGGGTTTCAATATTGGGACTGTGTAGAACCTGGGTTTCAATATTGGGACTGTGTAGAACCTGGGTTTCAATATTGGGACTGTGTAGAACCTGGGTTTCAATATTGGGACTGTGTAGAACCTGGGTTTCAATATTGGGACTGTGTAGAACCTGGGTTTCAATATTGGGACTGTGTAGAACCTGGGTCTCAATATTGGAACTATGTAGAACCTGGGTCTCAATATTGGGACTGTGTAGAACCTGGGTCTCAATATTGGAACTGTGTAGAACCTGGGTCTCAATATTGGGACTGTGTAGAACCTGGGTTTCAATATTGGGACTGTGTAGAACCTGGGTTTCAATATTGGAACTATGTAGAACCTGGGTCTCAATATTGGGACTGTGTAGAACCTGGGTCTCAATATTGGAACTGTGTAGAACCTGGGTCTCAATATTGGGACTGTGTAGAACCTGGGTCTCAATATTGGAACTGTGTAGAACCTGGGTCTCAATATTGGGACTGTGTAGAACCTGGGTTTCAATATTGGGACTGTGTAGAACCTGGGTTTCAATATTGGGACTGTGTAGAACCTGGGTTTCAATATTGGGACTGTGTAGAACCTGGGTCTCAATATTGGGACTGTGTAGAACCTGGGTTTCAATATTGGGACTGTGTAGAACCTGGGTTTCAATATTGGGACTGTGTAGAACCTGGGTCTCAATATTGGGACTGTGTAGAACCTGGGTTTCAATATTGGGACTGTGTAGAACCTGGGTTTCAATATTGGGACTGTGTAGAACCTGGGTCTCAATATAGGGACTGTGTAGAACCTGGGTTTCAATATTGGGACTGTGTAGATCCTGGGTTTCAATATTGGGACTGTGTAGAACCTGGGTCTCAATATTGGGACTGTGTAGAACCTGGGTTTCAATATTGGGACTGTGTAGAACCTGGGTTTCAATATTGGGACTGTGTAGAACCTGGGTCTCAATATAGGGACTGTGTAGAACCTGGGTTTCAATATTGGGACTGTGTAGAACCTGGGTTTCAATATTGGGACTGTGTAGAACCTGGGTCTCAATATTGGGACTGTGTAGAACCTGGGTTTCAATATTGGGACTGTGTAGAACCTGGGTTTCAATATTGGGACTGTGTAGAACCTGGGTCTCAATATAGGGACTGTGTAGAACCTGGGTTTCAATATTGGGACTGTGTAGAACCTGGGTTTCAATATTGGGACTGTGTAGAACCTGGGTCTCAATATTGGGACTGTGTAGAACCTGGGTTTCAATATTGGGACTGTGTAGAACCTGGGTTTCAATATTGGGACTGTGTAGAACCTGGGTTTCAATATTGGGACTGTGTAGAACCTGGGTCTCAATATTGGGACTGTGTAGAACCTGGGTTTCAATATTGGGACTGTGTAGAACCTGGGTTTCAATATAGGGACTGTGTAGAACCTGGGTCTCAATATTGGGACTGTGTAGAACCTGGGTTTCAATATTGGGACTGTGTAGAACCTGGGTTTCAATATTGGGACTGTGTAGAACCTGGGTTTCAATATTGGGACTGTGTAGAACCTGGGTCTCAATATTGGGACTGTGTAGAACCTGGGTTTCAATATTGGGACTGTGTAGAACCTGGGTTTCAATATTGGGACTGTGTAGAACCTGGGTCTCAATATAGGGACTGTGTAGAACCTGGGTTTCAATATTGGGACTGTGTAGAACCTGGGTTTCAATATTGGGACTGTGTAGAACCTGGGTCTCAATATTGGGACTGTGTAGAACCTGGGTTTCAATATTGGGACTGTGTAGAACCTGGGTTTCAATATTGGGACTGTGTAGAACCTGGGTTTCAATATTGGGACTGTGTAGAACCTGGGTCTCAATATTGGAACTGTGTAGAACGTCCTACGACTGAGCTAGCGCTGCGCTAACAGCACGAACCTGCGGTTTACCACGTGATAACCAAACTAGTCGACTGAACAGTCGGTGCGGGCGCGTTTTTTGGATTTACGCATGCTAGTGGTTCTACATTGTATGTTTATGAAAATTATTGATTGGAAAATATACACGATTTATGCGTACTAATCGCGTAATCGTATAGGTACTTTCTATTCTTGACGCAGACAAGTTGTGTTGGAGATGTATAAGTTGTGTTGGAGTTTGGAGATGTACAAGTTGTGTTGGGGATGTACAACGAAGCGTAGTGGGCATTGTATATGTCAGGAGTCATAAGCTAGTAAGTATAGTAATAATTAGAAAATGTACAAGCCTTGAACGCATCGTTTTTGTGCTCAATATTGAAAGCAATATAATATATATATATAGGTAGGTACAGCTTGAAGGTTTAGTACAACATTTCATACATCCTTGAGGCAATCAGAGATTTAGGGTTCCGTACCTCAAAATGAAAAAAACGAATCACTTATAGGTTCACTTTGTTGTCCGTCTATCTGTCTGTCAATACCATTTTGCTCGGGCCCCGTGTGAAATACCAAGTTGAAACTGATACCTCCTACAGAAGTATATAGCTTCATGGTGCTGTAAAATTATCAGGCTTCTAACTCAACATTAGACCCTTTAGATACAGAGTTGAATATATTGTAAGTGTCAAGTTAAGTTGGTCAATCATACTTAACTGCAAGTGGAATTATTTACCATTAATGTTTTTAGGGTTCCGTACCCGAATTGTGTAATAGTACGGAGCCCTTGTGCATGAGTTCTAATCGCACATGGCCAAATTATTTATAATATTAATATTTTTAATATTGAGGATTAAAAATTAATTAACCATAATACTTTTGTTTGACTGTGGAGTTTTATAAATAAAAGGCATGATGATCAGACAGAAAAAATAAACAATAGAACACAATTTACACAATACAAGACGATTCTACTAACTGACGACAGAGCAGTACAATGTGTACAAACTAAGCACTACAGTAGAGCCACTGAGTGATGGCGCCTATGACGTTTAAATGCCTACAAAGTATCGTAATTATTTATAAGCAAGTGTGAATTAAAAAATGTAATACTTCATTGTTGATAGTGATGTACTACTTGTTTCGGTTATTATTTTTCGATTTGAATGTTGCTTTATTGTGCCATAGAATTCGTATAGAAACTAAAGATTTTTTTTTCAAAAAGTTTCTTATTTTTTATAGGTCGTGTTTAAGGTCGCCAAGTTCCGCAATAATATTTAATTAAAAACAAAACAATGACGAAGTTAAACTAAACGAAAATAAATGATAGTAAAATACTTTTTTCGGTTTAGATATTTAAACATCTCTTGGGGGCCCCGGGGCACTACACCGCATAGCCCTCCGATAGCTACGCCACTGGTTTTGGCACATTTTCCTTTTGTATCATTATGTTGAATGTTGAATGACGTGTCTAATGTTGAGTAAACTCACACTTGATTTTTATTTTTAACCGAAATTTGAAATGTACCTCATCACTAAATGCAGCTGTCATAAGTGCCATCACTCAGTGGCCCTACTTTAAGTTATTAGCTGTGGTTTGTTCCTGTGCTTGGACTCCTTACATGTAGAGAGTGGCTCCTCTATGACTTCTTATTTAACACAATATGTTTGCACTCGAGCACTACCGCGCCCGACGACACCTAGGATGACGAGCACTCGCCTACAAAGTCTCCCGGTACGGCTTTTCGCGACGTCAGGCCGGACGGGTAGTGACCAAGTGTGCCGACATGGGTTGGTCATGAGGTTGATCACAAGCTGCTACCAGCAGTTCTCGGTGTAAGTGTGCGGGTGCAGGCGTATTTGTATTGAATAAGAACCTGACCTACTAACAAAAATACCCACATGTGTGAGTGCGACCGGCGCGTGTAAACTGAGGGTTCGTTGCTCGTTACATGTGGTGCGGTGCCCATAAACTTGCTATTTCGGTCCGAACTAACTGGGTGTCGGTGTCGGTGTCCAGTATGACTCACAGTGTGAGACTCACAGTACAGACCTCTCACACTGACACCTGCCTGCATGCTCTACGAGTAGGTTAATGAACGAGGATCCAGTGACAAAACTATGTAAACATCATCTCCCTATCTGGCGAAAATAAGTAAATATTGAATTTATATAATTTGATATTAATGATACAATGCAATACAATATTCTTTATTGCACACCAAAATGAAAAAAAAGGTAATTTCAAAAAGTAAAAGTAGGGTAAAATTGGCGGTCTTATCACTAAAAAGTGATGTTTTCCAGACAACTTTTGGATGGAGGATCTCTTAAAAGAAAAAAAATGTGTAGAAGCGGATAAGGTAAGGATAAGAAAAATTAAATAAAAAAAAACGGCCAAGTGCGAGTCGGACTCGCGCTCTGAGGGTTCCTTACCATTATCTATAAAACGGCAAAAAAATCACGTTTGTTCTATGGGAGCCCCCTTAAATATTTATTTTATTCTGTTTTTTAGTATTTGTTGTTATAGCGGCAACAGAAATACATCATCTGTGAAAATTTCAACTGTCTAACTATCACAGTTCATGAGATACAGCCTGGTGACAGACGGACAGACAGACGGACAGACAGACGGACAGACAGACGGACAGCGGAGACTTAGTAATGGGTCCCGTTGGTTACCCTTTGGGTACGAAATCCTAAAAATTATAATTTCACCCTTATGGAAAATCCAATTATTTTGAAGCCATCATAATATTATTAATAATACGTATGCATACACTAAACTATTGTTATACATTGCTCTTATCTAATAATTGTATTTTGGTCGTTATAATTTGTAACAAATACGGAGAATCGATCCAATTAAAATGCCTATTAAATAAATTCAAATTCAAATAATTTATTTTGTAAAGTATGTATACATAATACACTATACGAATACGAGTCAAATTAAATCTTATAAAAATGTATGTAATAAAATAATAAATTATAATAGACAAACACATACCTAAAATTAAATAAATTAATATTCAAGAAAACTTATTTGTTTTTTATTCAGTTTTCTATAAAACACTTTATTATTAATTTTATTAAGTTCCACTGATGCCGACAACATGTCGAAATATATCTGGAAGTAATTGTTGTAATAAAGTGATTTTATAGCAATACATAACATAACTAAAATATAACTAAAGGTAGAGAATGTATTCAACATCAAGGCGACAGTTTATCCACCGAGATCTACTAGAATCGTAACTAATCGATACACAAACTGACTAACCGGCTGGGCGCTGTATTGTAACAAACGTCGAGCCGCGTCAGTAATTTGATATCAGCTCCTGACGCCTGCCTTATTCATCAACACACGATGACTTCACCCTCACATCTGGGCAACTCGTCCGCGGTAGGTACATACAGTCAGCCAGCCGGGACCTGGCCGACAGTGGTACGTGACCGTGGTGCAATGAGTCAAGTGCAATATTTCCTTCTATTGAACCCGTCACATGCACTCATAGAAATCAATTTAAAATACATGTCGTTGCTAGATATAAATGAACTGGGAATGCCGAGATGGAAACCGCTATTTTACATCAAATTGATGGTTATGTTTACACATCCACTAGCTACAGCTACTAGCCACTAGCTACAGCTACTAGCCACTAGCTACAGCTACTAGCCACTAGCTACAGCTACTAGCCACTAGCTACAGCTACTAGCCACTAGCAGATGCAGGAGTTGCTTTAGTCAAGCAAATATTTGTTGCTTGGGAAGAAAAGCAGGACGCGTTCGGTGTGTTTTGTGACCTCTCAAAAGCTTTCGATCGCGTTAACCATGAAACACTTTTATGTCAATTGGATCACTATGGAGTGACGAGTAAATCTTTGGCGTTATTGAAATCATACCTAAGTAATCGAATTCAAAAGGTAGACATTAATGGAGTACTTAAAGTCATCTGGAGCATTTTTTAAATATTAGGGCCCTATTGTTTTTAATTTACATAAATGATCTTCCTTATTTAGTTAAATACTTTCCTGAGATAGTGCTATTCGTAGACGACACGTCACTTATTTAGTTAAATACTTTCCTGAGATAGTGCTATTCGTAGACGACACGTCACTTATTTAGTTAAATACTTTCCTGAGATAGTGCTATTCGTAGACGACACGTCACTTATTTAGTTAAATACTTTCCTGAGATAGTGCTATTCGTAGACGACACGTCACTTATTTAGTTAAATACTTTCCTGAGATAGTGCTATTCGTAGACGACACGTCACTTATTTAGTTAAATACTTTCCTGAGATAGTGCTATTCGTAGACGACACGTCACTTATTTAGTTAAATACTTTCCTGAGATAGTGCTATTCGTAGACGACACGTCACTTATTTAGTTAAATACTTTCCTGAGATAGTGCTATTCGTAGACGACACGTCACTTAATATTTAGTTAAATACTTTCCTGAGATAGTGCTATTCGTAGACGACACGTCACTTATTTTTAAAGTGAATAGACATACAGATATTCTTGACGACGTGAATTAAGACTGATTCATGATTGGTTCATTGCAAATAATTTAGTTTTAAATGCAAAGAAGAAAATTTATAAAATTTACGTTACAAAAGGATGTTAATTTGCTTTTGCAGGGGTCCACGTTGGAGTTAGTTAACGAAATTAAGTTTTTAAGCATAACGATAGACTCGTCTTCAGTAGTGTCCCCACATAGAAGCCCTATGTGGTAGACTTAGGTCAGCTGCATACGCTGTTAGACGCATAAGGCAAAGTACTGATGTAGATACTGCTAGATTAGTCTATCTTAGTTACTTTCACAGCATTATGTCATACGGTATGCTGTTGTGGGGTAGAGCCGCTGATATAGACGTACACCCTTACTAATAAAAATATGTTGTACCATGCTTATAACAAACTTATACTAAGTATAGTTATGCTGAGTATAAGGTTAGAATAGGGACGGAATATTTTCTTACTAAGGAACTAGGAATAACTTCGACATAACTATTCCATCGTTATGTCAATCTCTCTAATTCATTCGTTCAAAATCCATAGACAAGAGAGAGAAAAAAAGATATTTTGTTCTATGGTTGCTGTCATCTGTCACAACTTAGCGCTCAAAATTCGTTTTTAGCGCCTAGCGGAAAATCTAGCGCTATTTCGGAATGAGTGTTGCTTCATTATTTTAGCACTTTTTTGGAATAATTTTGGGAAATCTAGCGCTATTTTGAAATAAGTTTTGTTTCAGTGATGATAATTCTACATGCAATTATTTAATTTAGTATAAAATTGATTTATCTTCTTTTAAAAATTCTTTACGGCTCTATAAATGACGTATTTTTTTAAAAAGCCAATCAATTACAATCAGCTTATCAATATGGCCACCAATATACAACATAAAACTAGCGCTTCTTTAGCGCTTTTTATAAAAAAATATGTTTAGCGGAATCGAGCGCTTTTTTACATCGGAGTTAGCGCGCAACACTCAATTGGACCTTTCTTGCGTTTTGCATGTCATTAAACAGGTTCTCCAGGTAATCAACTTCCTCCACCGCTTCAACTGCCCTGGCCATTTTATGAAATTCCGAAAAATCAAACACAAAATCACGCGCACCACAACACGATGATAGGTTATACCGAACTTAAACTAGGGTAGGGGTTGGAATAACGGAACAAAGGGCAGTTACGCTGACGTTATGCTAGGTTTAAGTTATTCCGTGTTTATTGGTTGACATTTTGCTCATTCCAAAGTTATATTCAGCATAACATTTTATTCCACGTTTATTAGTAGGGCTGTTAGTCTTTGCTTTGCAAAAGAGAGTAATTCGGGCAATTTATAATATGAAGCACCGGCAACGGAATTCATTAAAAGAAAAATTCAAAGAAATTTATATATATTAACTGTTTCTTGTGAATTTATTTATCTTTATTTATCTCTTCGGTATATTTAAAAAATTTAAAAAGTGCGCGCCTTACGTCTTCTCTGTCAGTCTTGCGCCTAACAGTGATGAAGCTCTCGTCACGACCACACATGCAGGCGGAGCGACAACGAACGCATTCTATCAGAAAGTAACACTCTTGAAACTTAACTCTTGTTTGGTTCACCAGTTCACCACCAACAGACAGGACCGACCTATATCACGGCTATTAGCCTGCTATTGAACAAATATTTTAATAACAGTTGAATTGATATGAATGGAGTAGCGACTCGTGTCGTCACATCTATAAGTTTGTATTGACCCCCATGTGCCAGATCTAGACCCATATTTAGGGCGACCCCGACGCGCCGCACGCGTGACACACTTATCTTGAATGCAACTTCATCAATGTAATTCAAAACATTATGAATCTTTATTTACAAGCCGCACACAGTGTGTGATGTCAGTTTGGGGTTCCGTAACTTAGCATGGAAAAAATAATCCTTTGTTGTCAGTTCGTCTGTCCGTCCGTGTCCGTGGGCTCTTCTCAAAAATGGCTTGAAATTAATACCGAATACTAAAATCTATAGCCTCATACTGTTGTAAAAAGTCAAGTTTCAGACTTCTCCATTGTTCTAAAAAGTTCATCCTCATCTTAAAATAAAAATTAAATCACAAGACATGTAGTTGCAGATCGTGTCCCGGTGAGGGGCGATTAGCACGCAGCTGCCGATGTGATCATAGCCGGGATCGAGCCTCGTGACGTCACACCGACATGTTGATGCATCTACCTACAATGTAGTTGCAGATCGTGTCCCGGTGAGCGGCGATTAGCACGCAGCTGCCGATGTGATCATAGCCGGGATCGAGCCTCGTGACGTCACACCGACATGTTGATGCATCTACCTACAATGACAGTAGTGTTCGTGTCGGCGCGGCGCGGCGGCACTCAGCGCTCCTGACATTAGCACGCAGCTGCCGATGTGATCATAGCCGGGATCGAGCCTCGTGACGTCACACCGACATGTTGATGCATCTACCTACAATGACAGTAGTGTTCGTGTCGGCGCGGCGCGGCGGCACTCAGCGCTCCTGACATTAGCACGCAGCTGCCGATGTGATCATAGCCGGGATCGAGCCTCGTGACGTCACACCGACATGTTGATGCATCTACCTACAATGACAGTAGTGTTCGTGTCGGCGCGGCGCGGCGGCACTCAGCGCTCCTGACATTAGCACGCAGCTGCCGATGTGATCATAGCCGGGATCGAGCCTCGTGACGTCACACCGACATGTTGATGCATCTACCTACAATGACAGTAGTGTTCGTGTCGGCGCGGCGCGGCGGCACTCAGCGCTCCTGACATTAGCACGCAGCTGCCGATGTGATCATAGCCGGGATCGAGCCTCGTGACGTCACACCGACATGTTGATGCATCTACCTACAATGACAGTAGTGTTCGTGTCGGCGCGGCGCGGCGGCACTCAGCGCTCCTGACATTAGCACGCAGCTGCCGATGTGATCATAGCCGGGATCGAGCCTCGTGACGTCACACCGACATGTTGATGCATCTACCTACAATGACAGTAGTGTTCGTGTCGGCGCGGCGCGGCGGCACTCAGCGCTCCTGACATTAGCACGCAGCTGCCGATGTGATCATAGCCGGGATCGAGCCTCGTGACGTCACACCGACATGTTGATGCATCTACCTACAATGACAGTAGTGTTCGTGTCGGCGCGGCGCGGCGGCACTCAGCGCTCCTGACATTAGCACGCAGCTGCCGATGTGATCATAGCCGGGATCGAGCCTCGTGACGTCACACCGACATGTTGATGCATCTACCTACAATGACAGTAGTGTTCGTGTCGGCGCGGCGCGGCGGCACTCAGCGCTCCTGACATTAGCACGCAGCTGCCGATGTGATCATAGCCGGGATCGAGCCTCGTGACGTCACACCGACATGTTGATGCATCTACCTACAATGACAGTAGTGTTCGTGTCGGCGCGGCGCGGCGGCACTCAGCGCTCCTGACATTAGCACGCAGCTGCCGATGTGATCATAGCCGGGATCGAGCCTCGTGACGTCACACCGACATGTTGATGCATCTACCTACAATGACAGTAGTGTTCGTGTCGGCGCGGCGCGGCGGCACTCAGCGCTCCTGACATTAGCACGCAGCTGCCGATGTGATCATAGCCGGGATCGAGCCTCGTGACGTCACACCGACATGTTGATGCATCTACCTACAATGACAGTAGTGTTCGTGTCGGCGCGGCGCGGCGGCACTCAGCGCTCCTGACATTAGCACGCAGCTGCCGATGTGATCATAGCCGGGATCGAGCCTCGTGACGTCACACCGACATGTTGATGCATCTACCTACAATGACAGTAGTGTTCGTGTCGGCGCGGCGCGGCGGCACTCAGCGCTCCTGACATTAGCACGCAGCTGCCGATGTGATCATAGCCGGGATCGAGCCTCGTGACGTCACACCGACATGTTGATGCATCTACCTACAATGACAGTAGTGTTCGTGTCGGCGCGGCGCGGCGGCACTCAGCGCTCCTGACATTAGCACGCAGCTGCCGATGTGATCATAGCCGGGATCGAGCCTCGTGACGTCACACCGACATGTTGATGCATCTACCTACAATGACAGTAGTGTTCGTGTCGGCGCGGCGCGGCGGCACTCAGCGCTCCTGACATTAGCACGCAGCTGCCGATGTGATCATAGCCGGGATCGAGCCTCGTGACGTCACACCGACATGTTGATGCATCTACCTACAATGACAGTAGTGTTCGTGTCGGCGCGGCGCGGCGGCACTCAGCGCTCCTGACATTAGCACGCAGCTGCCGATGTGATCATAGCCGGGATCGAGCCTCGTGACGTCACACCGACATGTTGATGCATCTACCTACAATGACAGTAGTGTTCGTGTCGGCGCGGCGCGGCGGCACTCAGCGCTCCTGACATTAGCACGCAGCTGCCGATGTGATCATAGCCGGGATCGAGCCTCGTGACGTCACACCGACATGTTGATGCATCTACCTACAATGACAGTAGTGTTCGTGTCGGCGCGGCGCGGCGGCATTCAGCGCTCCTGACATTAGCACGCAGCTGCCGATGTGATCATAGCCGGGATCGAGCCTCGTGACGTCACACCGACATGTTGATGCATCTACCTACAATGACAGTAGTGTTCGTGTCGGCGCGGCGCGGCGGCACTCAGCGCTCCTGACATTAGCACGCAGCTGCCGATGTGATCATAGCCGGGATCGAGCCTCGTGACGTCACACCGACATGTTGATGCATCTACCTACAATGACAGTAGTGTTCGTGTCGGCGCGGCGCGGCGGCACTCAGCGCTCCTGACATTAGCACGCAGCTGCCGATGTGATCATAGCCGGGATCGAGCCTCGTGACGTCACACCGACATGTTGATGCATCTACCTACAATGACAGTAGTGTTCGTGTCGGCGCGGCGCGGCGGCACTCAGCGCTCCTGACATTAGCACGCAGCTGCCGATGTGATCATAGCCGGGATCGAGCCTCGTGACGTCACACCGACATGTTGATGCATCTACCTACAATGACAGTAGTGTTCGTGTCGGCGCGGCGCGGCGGCACTCAGCGCTCCTGACATTAGCACGCAGCTGCCGATGTGATCATAGCCGGGATCGAGCCTCGTGACGTCACACCGACATGTTGATGCATCTACCTACAATGACAGTAGTGTTCGTGTCGGCGCGGCGCGGCGGCACTCAGCGCTCCTGACATTAGCACGCAGCTGCCGATGTGATCATAGCCGGGATCGAGCCTCGTGACGTCACACCGACATGTTGATGCATCTACCTACAATGACAGTAGTGTTCGTGTCGGCGCGGCGCGGCGGCACTCAGCGCTCCTGACATTAGCACGCAGCTGCCGATGTGATCATAGCCGGGATCGAGCCTCGTGACGTCACACCGACATGTTGATGCATCTACCTACAATGACAGTAGTGTTCGTGTCGGCGCGGCGCGGCGGCACTCAGCGCTCCTGACATTAGCACGCAGCTGCCGATGTGATCATAGCCGGGATCGAGCCTCGTGACGTCACACCGACATGTTGATGCATCTACCTACAATGACAGTAGTGTTCGTGTCGGCGCGGCGCGGCGGCACTTAGCGCTCCTGACATTAGCACGCAGCTGCCGATGTGATCATAGCCGGGATCGAGCCTCGTGACGTCACACCGACATGTTGATGCATCTACCTACAATGACAGTAGTGTTCGTGTCGGCGCGGCGCGGCGGCACTCAGCGCTCCTGACATTAGCACGCAGCTGCCGATGTGATCATAGCCGGGATCGAGCCTCGTGACGTCACACCGACATGTTGATGCATCTACCTACAATGACAGTAGTGTTCGTGTCGGCGCGGCGCGGCGGCACTCAGCGCTCCTGACATTAGCACGCAGCTGCCGATGTGATCATAGCCGGGATCGAGCCTCGTGACGTCACACCGACATGTTGATGCATCTACCTACAATGACAGTAGTGTTCGTGTCGGCGCGGCGCGGCGGCACTCAGCGCTCCTGACATTAGCACGCAGCTGCCGATGTGATCATAGCCGGGATCGAGCCTCGTGACGTCACACCGACATGTTGATGCATCTACCTACAATGACAGTAGTGTTCGTGTCGGCGCGGCGCGGCGGCACTCAGCGCTCCTGACATTAGCACGCAGCTGCCGATGTGATCATAGCCGGGATCGAGCCTCGTGACGTCACACCGACATGTTGATGCATCTACCTACAATGACAGTAGTGTTCGTGTCGGCGCGGCGCGGCGGCACTCAGCGCTCCTGACATTAGCACGCAGCTGCCGATGTGATCATAGCCGGGATCGAGCCTCGTGACGTCACACCGACATGTTGATGCATCTACCTACAATGACAGTAGTGTTCGTGTCGGCGCGGCGCGGCGGCACTCAGCGCTCCTGACATTAGCACGCAGCTGCCGATGTGATCATAGCCGGTATCGAGCCTCGTGACGTCACACCGACATGTTGATGCATCTACCTACAATGACAGTAGTGTTCGTGTCGGCGGCGGCGCGGCGGCACTCAGCGCTCCTGACATTAGCACGCAGCTGCCGATGTGATCATAGCCGGGATCGAGCCTCGTGACGTCACACCGACATGTTGATGCATCTACCTACAATGACAGTAGTGTTCGTGTCGGCGCGGCGCGGCGGCACTCAGCGCTCCTGACATTAGCACGCAGCTGCCGATGTGATCATAGCCGGGATCGAGCCTCGTGACGTCACACCGACATGTTGATGCATCTACCTACAATGACAGTAGTGTTCGTGTCGGCGCGGCGCGGCGGCACTCAGCGCTCCTGACATTAGCACGCAGCTGCCGATGTGATCATAGCCGGGATCGAGCCTCGTGACGTCACACCGGACATGTTGATGCATCTACCTACAATGACAGTAGTGTTCGTGTCGGCGCGGCGCGGCGGCACTCAGCGCTCCTGACATTAGCACGCAGCTGCCGATGTGATCATAGCCGGTATCGAGCCTCGTGACGTCACACCGACATGTTGATGCATCTACCTACAATGACAGTAGTGTTCGTGTCGGCGCGGCGCGCGGCACTCAGCGCTCCTGACATTAGCACGCAGCTGCCGATGTGATCATAGCCGGGATCGAGCCTCGTGACGTCACACCGACATGTTGATGCATCTACCTACAATGACAGTAGTGTTCGTGTCGGCGCGGCGCGGCGGCACTCAGCGCTCCTGACATTAGCACGCAGCTGCGATGTGATCATAGCCGGGATCGAGCCTCGTGACGTCACACCGACATGTTGATGCATCTACCTACAATGACAGTAGTGTTCGTGTCGGCGCGGCGCGGCGGCACTCAGCGCTCCTGACATTAGCACGCAGCTGCCGATGTGATCATAGCCGGGATCGAGCCTCGTGACGTCACACACCGACATGTTGATGCATCTACCTACAATGACAGTAGTGTTCGTGTCGGCGCGGCGCGGCGGCACTCAGCGCTCCTGACATTAGCACGCAGCTGCCGATGTGATCATAGCCGGGATCGAGCCTCGTGACGTCACACCGACATGTTGATGCATCTACCTACAATGACAGTAGTGTTCGTGTCGGCGCGGCGCGGCGGCACTCAGCGCTCCTGACATTAGCACGCAGCTGCCGATGTGATCATAGCCGGGATCGAGCCTCGTGACGTCACACCGACATGTTTGATGCATCTACCTACAATGACAGTAGTGTTCGTGTCGGCGCGGCGCGGCGGCACTCAGCGCTCCTGACATCCCATACATTTGCATGATGATCGATCTACTAGCTACATATTCGTGTATTGTACAAAGATCATTAATTTAGCAAATTGTCGAGACCATGATGCGATACAACGAGTATAGGACCTGTACGTAACGTACTAGCAACGAGCACGTAACTACACTGATTAGCGATATTTTGTTTTTTATAGCAGATAACCCCGCGGCCGCCGCGATACTGTAACTAGGACATACTCCCAGCGGCCGCGGACATTGCAGCTTCACGACGACGGACAAACGAACATAAAGTGAAGACAGCCGATGACTGTTTGTATGTAACCCGGTCATTGATCTAACGAGGGCCAGGTTGATATTTCGGGAATCATCTTTCAAATTTTGACCCGATTTGACAATTTGCAATAAAGGTATTGTGCAGAAACGCTCGGTAGCTATATATTCGCATGTACTTGTGTATCCTCCCAGAGTACCTACAGTCGGACGGAAGCTCCGTTATCTACGGCCGTTCCTCTACCGCCGCCCCCGCGCCCCCGCCCGCAAGCGTATCGCCTGTGACCCTAATGCCAAGATAAAAATGTTTAAAAAACGACACAATGATCTTAGTTATTGAAACTTTACATATACATTATATATGTAAGTATGTCACATACAATAATTATGAATAAATGAACCTTCCTTATTTAATCGCCATCATATCAGAAATAGAATAAAGCTTACGAACATACCAGCACCCTCTTTAAAAAGGCGTTATTTAGGGGATGTATGAGTGAGGGGTAGAATTAAGACGTTATTTAGGGGATGTATGAGTGAGGGGTAGAATTAAGACGTTATTTAGGGGATGTATGAGTGAGGGGTAGAATTAAGACGTTATTTAGGGGATGTATGAGTGAGGGGTAGAATTAAGACGTTATTTAGGGGATGTATGAGTGAGGGGTAGAATTAAGACGTTATTTAGGGGATGTATGAGTGAGGGGTAGAATTAAGACTGCAGTATTAATGTTAAACGTTAGAGCAATAAACTAAATGATTCATGTGAGATAAGTTTCAAACACATTTGTGGCATCCTGCCTGTAAACAAGGGCTTCAAAAGCTTTTTTCATATTTGTATAAAGAAAATATATTTTATGTACACACGATCACTATAATCTAAACTATTAATATCAATATTATTTTATAATAGCATAAAAGTTAAAGCTATAGGATTCATCATGTTGGTTTCTAGGGTTCCGTATCCGAAGGGTACAAATCGGGACCATATTTCATATTACTAAGCGTCCGCTGTCTGTCTGTCTGTCCGTTTGTTGAAATGTTCACAGACTACGTGTTACTATACCTATAGTTACTATAACCTGTGAAACTCGCAAAAATAAATATTATGACGAAGATTAATAATTACAAAAACCCAAGGGGTGTCCCCATACAAAAAACCTAGAAAACATAGCGTTTTTTTATCGTTAGCGACTTGTTTCAGCTCTATCTTAAAGACGGTAATATACCTAACAAGTTTCAAATTTAGTCAGATTGTTGTACATAATCTAAACCTAAAGTAAAACATTAAATAATGAAAATGAGGTTCCATTCTAAGAGGATGCCAAACTGTTTGTCACAGGCGTTACCATTTAAGAGCCCTGTATTTCGTCGCCCTGTTGGTTCTGTGGCATCTATATTGTTATTTATTATGTGTTTGAGGTTCCGTACCCGTATTGTGTTGACGAAACCCTTTGTGCGCGAGTCCGACTCGCACTTGGCCAAATTATTATTGGGTTCCATATTCGGGGATGTTGTGTCTGCCGTAGTCGCGGTCCAGCTTCATTAAATGTAGCATAATTGCCATATTAGATCCTTACATATGAAATCTGCGTTTTGCCACTTTAATCTCAAATATCTGGCGTTTGGCTAGGAATTCCAAATTTATATTTATTAAAAATTTAGGCTTGTGTATTTGTGTTTCGAATTTAGTGATTCATTTGTTTTCACGCCATTTGATTTTTCTTTGACATCGGTCTGTTCACAATATGGAAAACTTAAAATATCGCGTTATTTACGAATACGAGTTCCACTGCGGCACTGCAGAAACAGCTCGAAGAATTAATTATGTGTATGGCAAGCTACTGTAAAAGAAAACACGGTACGTTTTTGGTTCCAACGTTTTTGTTCTGGAAATTTTTACCTATTTGGACGACAGGAGACCCTAGTTGACAACGAAGAATTAAAGGTGATCGTGGAAGCAGATCCATCGCAACCACGTCAGAGTTAGCGGCCGGCTTCGGTGTGAGTGATGAAACAATTTTGATTCACTCGAAAGAAATTGGAAAAGTGAAAAAGCGTGATTGACCCCAGGAGTACCGGCTAAATACTGTCCCAAGCGTAAGTTTACTGATAAAAAGGTACTGGTGAGTGTTTGGTGGACCAGTGCTGGTGTCTTACACTACAGCTCTTAAGATCTGGGCAGACGATTACGGCAGATCTGTATTGTCACCAATTACAAACCATGATGGAAAAGCTCGCTATTCAACAACCGAGACTGGTCAATTGCTCTAGCCCACTGCTGCTTCAGGACAACACTAGACCTCACACTGCACTACAGACGGTCGCTAAATATAGAGGAGCTGCGATTGGAATGTCTCCGACACCCACCATACTCGCCAGACCTTGCTCCAATAGATTACAACTTTATTTTCGCAATTTGGACAATTTCTTGCAGGAAAATATTCAATTCCGATGGTGCAGTCCAAACCGCCTTCGATGATTTTATTGATTCTCGCTCCCACAATTTTTTCAGCAATGGAATCAATGAACTACCTATAAAATGACGAAAGTACATAGACAATAATGATACATACTTTAATTGAATAAATATATAATTTCAATTTTTTTTTGTTTTACTTTGTCCATATAAAACACCAATTATACAGGGTGGAAAAAATGAAAGGGCCCTGGAGGGGAACTACCTTAAATCCTTTAGTTAGCTCATTTTACTGAAAGGAAACATTCCTTTATTTTTTAAAAGAAACAAAACTGCATTCAAAGATCTTCTAAAATTTGCTTGTCTCACCCAGGAACCGAACCAACTAAAAATAAAAAAATAAACCCTCGCTATTATATTATACGAATCGGTAGGATTATGGTTCAGGATTAAATTTGTCTAATAAACATTTAGCCTTACACTCATATGTTGTACGAGATACCCATGAAATTGAATATTTATTACAAGTTCTTTATTAACAATACCTAGTACTGTTCACTTGTAAAGTAATAATTGTACGCCATTATTACACAATGACAGCACGGAATGAAAGCAAAACAAAACAAAATTTGAATTTCGAACGAAATTTATGGTTCGAACTTCAAATTTGTTGCTCCGCGTTGCAAAAAAAATAACTTTTCGTCAGTACGCCTAGTGCAAGAAGTAATTGTGCTCTCCATACATTTCTAGTTACCATTTAACGATTTTCTTATTGAAGTCTTCAACAAGGTACTTAAGATAAATAACATTAGCAAGCTTGTACTTCGTACGATGTCTTTGGATGTTAGAGAGATAAGAAAATTATAACGTGTCATCTACTTGTTACAAGTGAACAGTACTAGGTATTGTTATCAAAGAACTTGTAATAAATATTTAATTTCATGAGTATCTCGTACAACAGATGAGTGTAAGACCAAATGTTTATTATAAAAATTTTATTCTGAACAATAATCCTACCGATTCGTATGATAAAATAGCGAGGGTTTATTTTTTTAATTTTTAGTTGGTTTGATTCCTGGGTGAGACAAGCGAATTTCAGAATATCTTTGAATGCAGTTTTGTTTCTTTTAAAAAATAAAGGAATGTTTCCTTTCAGTAAAATGACCTAACTAAAGGATTTAAGGTAGTTCCCCTCCAGGGCCCTTAAATTTTTTCCACCCTGTATAGGATCCAATATTTTGCTGTCAATAATTGTACCGAAACAGAGTTAGAGCAAGAAATACCTATACTTACTAAATACAGTGATACTATCACAGTGATAGGTGCTAAGGGTGGATAGATGTACAATTGAATACCTTGCTGCATCGGTAGCATTTAATAGCGTTTAATCGCAAATACATCGTGTCACACTTGTGATTAAACATCGTGTCACGCTCCCCGCACTTGTGATTCAACTAAGTCGCGAACACTGGTACGTGTGCTGAACGTATCGCACGTGTCTGTCCAAGATATATCTATGCGGTATCATGAATTTATGAGAAATTTTCAAGAACAGGTAATGAATATTATACAATAAATTGAAACAATCTATAATAAATACACTGATCAGCTTGGCTCAAGAACATAATCGCGCTTATTATTGTATTGTTACATTTTCTTACATGTTTTAATGTCTGTTGTAAATGTTGCTTACGGAAAACTCTTTATATGTTATCTTATGGTAAATGTTGAACGAAATACATGCAATCAAATATAGCCAAACTATATATTTTTCACCTCACAAGCTCGGAAAGGCTCTGTTTATCATTAGAAATCTGGGTGGAAAAGCGCACTTTATCCGCTAGCGTGGAAAAAGTTTTTAAAATTCGAATATTTTTATTCAATAAAGATTTTGTACAATAATATTACATATATATATATATATAGAACCTCATTGGTTCGTAATAGTTTATATTCTCTGCAGCCAGTCCACTGAAATGCAAATACTTATTTCATGTCATGCGCCAGCCTCATTTAAAGAATAATCGCACTGGCCAGCAAGAAAGGAGAATGACCAAAATTCTATGGAAGTTAGGCTGAACTTGCGTCTCGACTAAACTGTCACCAAAAGACAGGAAATATACTAGGATTATTATAAACAGAAAATCGTTAAACTAATTGAAGGGAAATTTGAATAATCTTAATTTTAAATATAGATAGGTTATGAAAACAAAGGCAAAAACAATAAAAACATTCCTTCGTCATATTACTTATCTTTGTTACCTACTTTCACAAAAAGGAAGTAAAAGAGTCCTAAGAATAAAAATTTTATAAATGAAATATTTTTTCTGCCGATTACGAAAACGCAAAAACGGGTAAGGTACAGAGAAAACAGAAAAAAGTGCTGTTGACATTTGGTTGCCATAGATTAAATATCTGACATTAGCGATGCGAGAGATTTGAGTCGATTGTTTCGATTACTCTAATATCTCAATGATTCGATGAATGAATTCATGAATTCTAAGTCGATGAACAATCGACTAAATTATCACGCATTGCATTGTAAAAGACAAAAGGAATGAAAGATTCCTGTACCTACACAAACGTAAATTTTGGTGTTGGTCAAATCTTGGTTGGTTTTGGTCAAAACTTACGTTACGTTACATTACGTTACCTATTACTAGGATAGGGGACTCGGAACAATCTAAAAATGTCTCGATTATTCAGTCGGTCCACGAGTCAATAGTTGACTTGATTCGATATTTCAATAATTATTAATTTATTTATAAAATATCTCGTCATTGCACATCGCCACACAAGATTAACGTGACCAAGAAGTGACGTGATAAACACGATGGTGATTTTCTATTCCTTTGATTAACCAAATCGATTGATGGTATTTCGGTAACATAACAATTGCTTGATTTTTTTACGATCATGTGTATTCTTACTATGATATTAAATTATTATGCAAGCCAGCCAACAAGTACGAGCATCATACGTCATTTTTCAGTACATTTGCGATTACTCTGCCACTCGGATTCAATTCGATACCAAGTACATTTTCATTCGATAACGAGTAAGCATCGCTCGAATGATTCAATGCTAGAAATACTTCGTATCGAAACATAAGTATCGAGTCTTTATTCATATTCAACCTCCCTATAAGTTGTCAGTTGCTTTGTGGTCGGATAGAAGTACAAAATAATCAACTGTATTACCAATTAAATTTTATTTTTAAACCCCCATTCCTATAGATCTAGAAAAAAAATTAATTGATTTATAATTTAGACCAATATTGTTCGTACATGAATGGTGGTGAAGCATCTACAGCCTGGTTTTGGTCATTCTCCATTAAAAAACAAAAAATTTAAAATTTCCTTTTCTTTCCTTCCATTATTTTGGTTTGTTTTTTGATAAAATCGGAAGAAATCATAAAATATGAGCGAGGCTAGCAGCGACGAAGATATAAATTTAACACCTGCAGAATCAGTGCAAGCGGTACATAATGCCGAGTTAAGTTTTCTTCCGGAAAAATCGCGCGAAAAATACATAAAACGTAAGATATATATTTTCTTGCACCTAACATTTTCCTCGCTTTAGTGAGGTGAAAAGTTGTGTGTTTCGGTCGGCAGCAAAGTTATTTAGCGTCTCGTACCTTTGAAACCCTCGCTACGCTCAGGATTGTATATTTGATATAATAACCAGTGCCAGCAAATATAAGAAAAGTATACATTTTTACTATCAGCTTTTTAATATCTACAAGTTGATATTCATATTGTATTTTTAGGATAATATTTTTTATTTTTCTCACTTTTGTTTTGGAAATATTTTGAACAATTTCAAATTTTTCATATTTTTTTACACCGTGATATGTGGGTAAATTAATTCTATTTTTGTGCCAAAATTCATGTCCTTATCTTAAACGGTGGTAAAGTTATGAGGCTGTGACATACGGACTTTACGGACGGACGCACGGGCAACGGAGTCTCACCATGAAGGTTCCTTCCTTCTGTACGTTTTAGGTACTACGGAACCCGAAAAAGGAGCAGAAAATGAGAAGGCTAATAATGTAGATCAGTTCAGACGGAGATGTGACCAGCGATACTGGTAGTTATATTGATAACAACACAATATAAATGTCGGTTCCAGTAACTATGATGGATGTTAGTAAACAATATTGCTGCGGCTGTAAATACAAGCGGTCACCTGCACACGATATTGTTTACCACACACTCATTTATTTACTGCACTAGCCTTTAGCGCGCGACTGTACCCGCGATGGGGATAAACCCTGCCCTCGGCCTTTTTTCCTCAGAATTTGTTTCTCTGAAATGGTCACAACTCGGCTCCCATTACGTAAAGCGCAATGATACATGTCGTAAACCTTCTACTTACCTGTTAGCTAAAGATATAACAAAATTAGTTAAGTGGTTCTTAAGTTATAACAGCGACTGACTCGTTTCTCTCACTGTTCGTCTCCCTTTAGTTACAGCGCAATAATATACCGCATTTAATTCAGTTTAGTAGTCTTCAACATAACATGAAGCAAATATGGATATACAGACAGATAGTAATGGAGGTTGACTTTCAATTATATTGAGAGTAAGTATAATATATACAGGTTTTTGGTCCATTAATGTTAAAACATGACAACTTTATGTTGAACCATCTTTGGTTTTTATTTCTCAATATTGGAATGACGTCTGAAGATTCTGTTTCGATACTAGTTTTCGTTAAATGGCAGAAGTACTATTTCTTTTAACATGTAATATTGTTACATTCTTCAAACAAGAAACAATAAATGATGGTTCAGTGGGTATGATCCTCACAAGTTCACCACAAACCGTAACATGTTCGTGGTTCCCATTCCGCACGTCAAAAAAAACAAAGAACGCATGCCGTCCTCAAAACGTGTTTAGGTGAAAAAACTCCATCCGTTATTTAGCGAGAGGCAGTTTAATGATGTTTGATTTACGATAGGGTTTGTATGTATGCATGTTATGTTGCCTGCCAGTTGAACGCATTTCATAGTTTCAAAGTTGAAGTCCTCTATCGAAGTATTTGGTGCGTTAAATACGAAAACGTCTTTTTTTTGTGTAAAGAATTTTATTGATTTTCGTTCTAACACTATCAAAATAACTTAAGTAGTAACATAAACTCTATTACTGTTAAACGTATCTCAGTTGCAATATTTATAAAAAGTTTTTAAGTTTTAATTTTGCAATTTTTCGAGAAATAATATTTTTTACCAGGATCTTTGCTTTTTGTAGAATTTCAGTAGTAATTGCGAACGGACAATCACCGAGGTATACAGTAAAGCACCTTTTCAATACATACAAGTAAATTATTTGCGGATGATTTGTTTCAAGAAAAAATAGTTAAACAATTAAAAGTGTTAACTTACCTCGTGTATTTCTACCAGTGCAGAGTAGTTGTCGGCGAGTCCGACGAACGGGCAGCGCGCGACTGTGCGCCTGACACACCGCGCCGCTCGCCGCACGCGCGTGCCGACCCCAACCGACACGCTATATAACACTCTATGAGTATTGTAATAGAGCTCACGCGACGTTGCGCTCCTGTGGCGTGGCCGAGGGATGAATGTTGGTTCTGGCGAGGTGTTAGTGGGAGGCTGGAAACATATATTTTGTTAGTTTTTGAGAGAAAGAGAAGCGAAGATGCATCTAGTGCTTTACTTACTTGTAGGCAGTCGCTAGCTAGCCGTGGCGACAACGTTTGTTTATATGAAAATGTTAGAAATGTCTTCAGTCAGTAAATTAAAGAGAGCTGTTTAATGTTGAAGCTGTGTACAGGGTGTTGCATTAAATAAAACACAAGTCATGTTACAAAAAGTATCTCTATTACCGAGGGCAGTTCGTTCACTGCAGCCGCCGCGCAGACACGGACACAACACACGCACACCTGTTCACAAACACGAAACGATACAGGCTATGTGCATGTGTGCGTCTGTCATGGCGGCGAACGTGGCGCTGTTGGAGACCGCACTTGACAATTTAGATTCAAAATTATGTTCAGCACTAACTTTAGACCCCACACAAACTGATTTATTTAACATTTATGTATTGCTGGGTGAACGTATAAATATATAGGTAACAAATAAAAATATCAAAAAGTAATGAATGGCGTCTGAAGTTAGTTAACAAAGGTGACCAAATAATGTAATAGAGAGTGGGCCTGCCCATTCTGTGAAGTCTGACATCGATTCTTTTAGAATATTATAGATACTCATACAGGGTATTACCGATAACATAACACAATACAGACACGTCATAAATTGGGACCTAATGTAACTTTGAATTGTGTAAACATTGTGTATTTTTTCTAATAAATTGTGTGACTCCGTACTTGGCCTATACCCGTGTTTAATTAAAACAAACAAATCACGTGTTGTAACACCCTGTATGTGTCCAGTACGTTGACACATTCGGCAGTGACGCGACTATTGCGGCATGTTTGTAAGCTTCTACGAAACAACACATTATATTCCGTGTATAATTGAAGCACTCTTATTTAGGAAGATGTTTAAATTTAATAATAAACAATTAGTTGAATGTGACCTTATTGCCAATTTATTACGGAATAGACCTTCTGTTCTGTATGTAGTTACTGAAGTACAACGCCGTGTCCTTCGAGGGGAGAATGTGACACGTGAGCTTCCACCGGTTTGATATTTTGTAAATTATCCAAATGGTATAAATATTTGTTAATTACATACATAATTATAATTAAACACGATGTCTGCCCTTTATACAAGAAAAATGTTACAATATTATTTACAATGAATAAGTACATAACAAATTTAGCGATAAAACATTTCTTTTTACAAAATAAAGTGTAGTCATCATAATTACTAGACTATCTTGGTAGTACATAAGGTAAACAATTTAATAAAATAATATTAAAATATACTCACTGCCAATTTAAATAATACACATTTATAGTAAATTATAATAATTATACAGACAGGCCAAAAGAAATGTGCTTTTTCCAAACATAATTTTAATACGTTAATTTATTACTAAACAAAGAACTGTCAAATACATGGGCGCTGGGACGGGGGGTGCGAGGGACTTGGACAAAACTACACAAAAATAAAAAATAATATACTTTTTAAATTTATTTTATAAAAGAAAGCGACTTGAGTGACGTAAATGCCCAAACGTATCATAATTTTGTTGTTTTTATAATTAATAAAGTATTGCATCCCTATAATTTATGATAAGATGCATCCCCTGGCAATAATCCTGCCGGCGCCCACCGTCAACTATGTTTGAATCTTTTTTATATCAATCGCGATTGCGAATAACATCTCAGCACGTTACCGTTCTGTTGAAACTCATTCTCGCAGTTCTATTCATCTTGCTCTAACTATTTGGGATAGGTAAACAAATGTAAAATTTATTTATATAATTATAATTTTGTATAATAATATTTAAAAAAAAACACATTATAAGTTAAATACATCAATACATATTTAATTTTATGTGTTTTATTAAATATATTTATACCAAATTTTAATTAAAAGACAAAAAAAGTCGATTTATCATATTTATTTATTGACATAATAATGACACAAGGCAGAAAGGTATTGCATTATTTATTTGTCTACAAATGGAGATCTCAAACATATATTTCCTTACGTTCGAGAACGTAAAGTGTATCTAGAAATAGAAGGGGACGAACATTACATTTTGACATATTAATGTCAGTGACGTTCGTGTTATTTTCTGTGCACAACTGTAGTATATATCGACGCGGTTGGTTGAAGCAGCACATCTCTTGGGGCCCTCTGTCAGTGATAAGACAGGTCGAGGTGTTAGTATCTTGTATCATGCAGTAGGTGCAGTACGCGACAGGGCGGTAGTGCGGGTTAATACATATGTACTGAGTACATGTCAATGTGTACTTGTCGCGTTCTTTACATGTGTCGCAGGGGAACTACTAATGTACTTTTTAGTTTTAGTTAATGTACTATCAAAGAGGATTACGCAAGCCCACATTTCGCCCATATTTTAATGTAATAAAAGCAACAAAGGGGTCCGCGACGTTTTCTTCGATGGTACAGCATGTAGCAGAGCTGGTACATTATCATCACCAGCTGACTCGATGGTACAACATGTAACAGAGCTGGTACATTATCATCACCAGCTGACCCGATGGTACAACATGTAACAGAGCTGGTACATTATCATCACCAGCTGACTCGATGGTACAACATGTAACAGAGCTGGTACATTATCATCACCAGCTGACCCGATGGTACAACATGTAACAGAGCTGGTACATTATCATCACCAGCTGACTCGATGGTACAACATGTAACAGAGCTGGTACATTATCATCACTAGCTGACTCGATGGTACAACATGTAACAAAGCTGGTACATTATCATCACCAGCTGACTCGATGGTACAACATGTAACAGAGCTGGTACATTATCATCACCAGCTGACTCGATGGTACAACATGTAACAGAGCTGGTACATTATCATCACCAGCTGACCCGATGGTACAACATGTAACAGAGCTGGTACATTATCATCACCAGCTGACTCGATGGTACAACATGTAACAGAGCTGGTACATTATCATCACCAGCTGACTCGATGGTACAACATGTAACAGAGCTGGTACATTATCATCACCAGCTGACCCGATGGTACAACATGTAACAGAGCTGGTACATTATCATCACCAGCTGACTCGATGGTACAACATGTAACAGAGCTGGTACATTATCATCACCAGCTGACCCGATGGTACAACATGTAACAGAGCTGGTACATTATCATCACCAGCTGACTCGATGGTACAACATGTAACAGAGCTGGTACATTATCATCACCAGCTGACTCGATGGTACAACATGTAACAGAGCTGGTACATTATCATCACCAGCTGACTCGATGGTACAACATGTAACAGAGCTGGTACATTATCATCACCAGCTGACCCGATGGTACAACATGTAACAGAGCTGGTACATTATCATCACCAGCTGACTCGATGGTACAACATGTAACAGAGCTGGTACATTATCATCACCAGCTGACTCGATGGTACAACATGTAACAGAGCTGGTACATTATCATCACCAGCTGACTCGATGGTACAACATGTAACAGAGCTGGTACATTATCATCACCAGCTGACTCGATGGTACAACATGTAACAGAGCTGGTACATTATCATCACCAGCTGACTCGATGGTACAACATGTAACAGAGCTGGTACATTATCATCACCAGCTGACTCAATGTAGGTAAATGCGTTACAACGTCGCTACAATTACATTTATTGCAGTTCAAACAAAAATATTTTAAAATACAAAATAGTTTAGTCTGTGGACATTAATTAAACTGTATTTCTAAATGTATAGATTTTTGACAATATTGCGGCTAGCAGATGGTGCTAGTGATAAATCGGCTAGATAAAGTTTCATGTCTCGCTCTCAGCGGCGTGCGAGAGAGAGAGAGAGAGATGAAACTCTTGCAGCTCCAATACGTATTAATAACACCCTCAGATAACCGCTACATCAACTTTACTGGGTGAAATAACAATATAAACTATTTACACTCAATAATTAAAACCGTTCTCTATTTGTGAACACACATGCTTGTTGCGTACAGCTTGTAGTATGTATGTCAGCGTGACACGCTACTGGCACCTACTGGCAGGCTTTATTACGGCGTCATAACGTTTACAAATAGGGAGCTTGAACTGCAAGCGACTGTACTTCATAAAGATATCGCGTTCTGACAAGTTTCTGAACCTGACAATTAATTTATTAAATTACAGATTAATGTAATAATTGAACACCAACTTGTACAACTATAGCGAGTTAGTGGGGAAATCATAAAATTAAATGGTCGATTATTTATTAAATAAAAAATGTAGTCGACGCGCGTCGTATTTACAACACAAATATTTTAATTTTATCCGAGTGTACATCGCCGCGCCTCGCAGCCCATTGTACCACACCGATACAGTCGGGTAGAGGTCGCGCCACCAAACAAGTCCCCCGTTTTTATTTACATTAAAATATAAACCAAAATGCTTTGATCCGAGGGGCTTCTTTCTGGCGCGTAACCTAGGTTCTAAACCAAAACAAAAATGGCAGTCAAAACATCTGTAACTGAGATGTGGTGAGGTTGATACGGGTCACGTGACACGTGCCGCCATCGCTACCTACTGGCCGCTAGCTGAGGTCACGCTAGCCGCTAGTCAAGACCATGCTATCCGCTAGTCCAGAATACGCTAGCCGTTAGCCAAGATCAAGCTAGCCGCCAATCGAGAGCACGCTGCAGCCACGGCCGGACCGACACACTACGGTACATTCACAAAACGAGGGACTATACGGACTAAATAAATACATACATGCTCGTACTAAATTACAATAAAAAAATAATGTATAATAGTACAATATAATGTAAGATAAGCGGGGGAGTACATACGCATGTAAGTTATACAAAGTAAAATATACAAAACGAATACAAAATCACAAAATACCATCAAGATCCAGAAGGGGGTGACACGTCCACCGGCGGTCGACAGTCCGTCCCGCCCGAGCGTACCCGAGATACATATTACAAGGTATATCAACTGATGTACATACTTGTTGCGATCTACAACGACTGATGCTACAAGTGTGTGAGTGCACACTAGCGCAACGTGCACTTACACGACTCACTACAAGTGTGTGAGTGCACACTAGCGCAACGTGCACATACACGACTCACTACAAGTGTGTGAGTGCACACTAGCGCAACGTGCACATACACGACTCACTACAAGTGTGTGAGTGCACACTAGCGCAACGTGCACATACACGACTCACTACAAGTGTGTGAGTGCACACTAGCGCGACGTGCACATACACGACTTACTACAAGTGTGTGAGTGCACACTAGCGCGACGTGCACATACACGACTCACTACAAGTGTGTGAGTGCACACTAGCGCGACGTGCACATACACGACTTACTACAAGTAGAGCTGATCAGTCGTCGTGGATTGCAACAACTGTAACTCACTGAGCCGCGCATTGAGAACGATTATATTGAACCATCCTGGTGGCTAGGTGTACGCCGACCGCCGCGGGGAGTCTGTGCGCACACCTTTACAACGCCAGCGACTGATATCTACCTCTATATCTCTCCGCACAAAGTTCACATTTGAATTTACCAAACAAACTAGTGTTAAATGTAATGTCCTTTACGAGTTATATTCGATCCGATCCTGTTCAAAATATATAATGTTTGTTATGAATCGTTTCTACGCGAGATCGTTTGTCAACTAGAATAAGAAATACTTTCTATGCTAAAAATAAACACAATGAGGAGCTAAAGTTAACGGACAGGATGGGATCGGACACCTGAGCCTGCTTCCAGACGTTGCACTGAATCTCACAATCTCGCACCACTTCATATAAAATTATCATCTCACTAATGCGAAAGTAATTGAGCAAAATAAACGACCTACCCCTAAATTCAATATATTAAAAGCCGCATTCATTCACTCGTTCTCGTTCAACCGTTCAGTTCTCGAGTTAGATTGCTCATTTACTTTATCATTGCACCACACGCACACGTTTGTGATCACATGTCAGTTCTGTCCAGAGTGTCGGCAACTCGACTATAGATCGTGACGAGCGAGCCGCCATGTTGGATCCGCGCGTCGACTCGCTCGGACGTGACGTCACACGTAGAGCTGGCTGTATAGGTGGACGTCTCGAGAGCGCGTGCGATCGTCACTCGGTTCGTTACGCTTCATGAGCACGAGGGATATATTATAGGCATTAATTAATGAAGAGGGATTGAAGCGGAACGGGGCGGTTACGTTGCACAACAAAAGTCATAAATAAATAAATTCATAAATAATAATAATAGATTCAGGATGACGAGCGCACGCGACCGCGGAACTAAATTATTAAATTTACTATCTAACTACTTAACAAAAATTATTAGACGTGAAGCGAATATGCGAAGCGTGTTAATTACATTAGGAGAATGGAAAATTATGATCTGAATCGGCGCTACGACGCGGGACATTCTGAATTTGGATACGGACCTCGCGGAACTATTCATACTTGATAGAGACCTCGCCAAGTACACATCCGAAACGCGTCCGTGGCGAGCCGAAACAGATCGCGAGCAGAGCTCTCTCACTCTCCCGACCGACCGCGACGCTGCTCGCACGACGACGCCCGAGCACTTGTCACCTCTCACACCACGAGGAGCGTGGGGTCGGCGCAGGATTACATTATCGCCGTTACACATTACGTCCATGTGGACATGCATTAATGACCGTTATTCCTTATAATTTTACAATGTATCGCGATAAATTAGTACTATGTGTGTAAATAGAGGTCATTATTGCATGGGGATCGGTTTTACTTTCGGGCGCTGTTTGTTTAGAACTGTAACTTAATGTAAGGGGGAAGGGCCCGCGGCGGCGGCGGCGGGCGCGCCCACTCCAACTGTAAATGAAAACGTTTAAGTTATTTATCTACAAATAAAATCAAGTTATATCCACACGGTAGTAGCTAATGTGCACACAACTGACCCGGTGCGTGGAGGCGGGCGGCTAGCGGCGGTAGGGTGCGCGCGGGAAGGGCGGGCGGTGTGCGGAGGGCGGGCGGCGGCGCGGGGGCTCGCGGCCGCGCGCCTTCTTCTCCTCTACGTTCAGCTTCACATCCTCGAAGTACAGCGGCTGTGGACGCATTCATATTATTGTAGAGGTGAACTTTACGTCGTTGGCAATGTGGCGGTCACAACTTTACCGGACAAAAGGGACGCCGAGATTGTTTAAGATAGAGGATGTCTATCTTTGGGTTTAATTTATTTATATTTTATTTATTGCGGTGACAGAGGCCACAGTAAAATATTACATTATTCTTGTGTAAATTTCAGCCCGCGACCTATTACAACTTAAACTGTAGACCTTGTGACAGACGGACGATAAAACCGCTTTTTATTTTGTAATTACCTGTTGTTACAATATATAGGAGTAGATTAAATATATAAATAAGATAATTGAGGCGTTATTTACAAAAATAACGACTGTGCTATTTTGCAGAATAAAATTGTTTTTTATAAAAACAGCTCCTATCCATAGTTATTGAGGTAGACGACAATATTCTGCATAACAGTTAGTACATCCGTAATATCCAATCCGTGATGACTTATTTTATTTATTCTGAAAAGTTTTTTTTTAATTGGTTCTTTTTGTAAATAACGCCTCAATTTTTATTAAAACTCAATAGGCCACCAACTGTTTGTTATAACTAACTTATATTATAACCATACTGATAAATAAGATATACAAATATAAGGAAATCTCAAGATATATTCCGGGTCTAACCTGGACCCGGCATCAGTTGAGTATCTTAATTAAAATAAATAGACATTGATATATATAATATAAAAGTAGATGACATGACAGGTCATGACATAAAAACATATAAAACCTAGACTACCTATTTACAATCTATCTTATTATTAACTTATTATAATTGTCATTAATAATAATGATGATGATGATGATGATGATTATTAATATTATTATGGAATGAGGCATCTAAATAATTACGACTGTTTTCAAGAAGGACAATGTTGTGCCATTTGAGCTTACGTTACCTGTCAACAGTTGTCCACTACGGAAATACAGCGATTTCAAAAACCTACAGAATATTGATTGCTCCACACTATACTAACAAATTCTAAGATGCTAACTACATATGCATAGAATAAAGTTTTAAGAGTGCTTGCGGCAGTTAAATGGTTTATATAGACGGAGAATTTAACCTAGTTGCTTGTATGCCTTTTTAATAATTTAGTTTATGTGGGTGTACAGTTTGAAGTTGTTACAATAAATAAACGGGTTGTGTTTACACGAGAAGGTGATAATGTAACATTTATTAGGATTAGGAAAAAGTTGATTGTGAGTACAAAAATCCCAAAAATGTTGAAGCTGGGAACAATCATCTCGGCAGTTGATAATCTTTATGAATTGGAGATTCATCCGTCCCGTCCATCAGCCTGTATTCTTTCAGTGCTGGACATAGGCCTTATTTAACATCCTTCAGGTCGTCGGTTGAGAGATCACTTCATTTGAGATTGCTGCAGCAATATCATTATTTTAAATATTTGCTTTCTTCTATCCAATAGATTCTATCCTACTAGATAAGTTATAGGTGAAAACTTTGTAAGGCTATTGTAACTTTTACTTTATTACCCTTATTGTATTAGCTGTTTGTTTTCCTTAAATAAATAAAGAGTAAAAAGAAAACGGGCCCAAATGCGAGCTCTGGGGAACGCACGATTGAATTTATAGAAATTTGGAAGTGTAACTTGAGAAAAACGACCTGGCTCCTGTTACTAATACAATATTTAAGCCATCTGACGTCACCGTGTGTACAGATAAAAAACAAATAATTGCGAAAGGCTTTAATTATTTGGCAAGTTTTATGTTTCTATTCATACTCTATCTACAGACTCAGTGCACGCCAATCACGTCGACCAATCAATATCATGATGGTTTGTACTCCAATGAAGAATTGTGTATAGTATAGTGTAGTGTATAAGTACTGACAGCGGCTGTGAGACAATCGAGCGCGGCCTGCGAGCTCTCGTACGTGATGAACCCGTAGTTCGGGTGTCGCGGCGCGCCCGGCGCCGCCGGCTTACTGTGCACGCGCAGCTCCGCTGGAACATTAACACGCTATATACAACAGGTTGTCAGGATCGTTCATGATCTAGTCTTTACCAAACATTCCGGGAGACAGGACCAGGTCACAGCTAGTATACTAATAAGAAGCCCTTTAATACGAAAAATAAGAAACGCGAGAAATTTATACAAAATATTACTTATATAAAAAGAAGCAAAGGAAAGACTGTTTTTATAATTTTAAATGATGGAAAGGAATGAAGATGTATTGTTACTTTTCTCAAATAGAACACATACGTAGGGCGGCTGATATGTAATCTCCTTGGTCAGAAATATATACAAAAATAATGCTGGCTGGTATGGATTTATATTCGTTTGTTATTCTTTTTTCAAAATGTATTACATTCATTTGTTTATTGCATCACGTTTATTTGTCTCCTACAATTGTTTCGAACATGTCGGTAGAAAAAGTGAAAATGGATAAAATCGAGCAGCGTGCGGTGATTAAGTTTTTGACTAAAGAAGGGAATACGCCTTCGGAGATCAGACAGCGTATGTCACGTGTGTTTGGCAGTTCGTGATCTTCCGAATTTGTTATAAAGTTTTGGTCAAGGCAGTTTAAATTAGGTCGTGAGAGCCTCGAAGATGATCCTCGTAGCGGAAGACCAGTTTCGGCCGTCACCGATGAAAATGTAGCCAGGGTGAAAAAAAAATATATTAGAGGACCGACGAGTGAAGCAGTGGGATATAGCTAGAGATGTGGGCGTCAGTAAAGAGCGAGTCAATGAAATAATTCATGAGCATTTGAACATGTCCAAGGTTAGTGCACGTTGGGTCCCTAGAATGTTGACTGCATTTGACATGGAGAGGCGTGTCAAATGTTGCGAAGAGTTTTTGGACATGAGTCGAGGGAAAGAGGAAGAAATAATTTCTAGAATTGTAACATGTGATGAGACTTGGATTCGACAATGGGACCCGGAAAGTAAGCAAGAGTCGTTACAGTGGAAATTTAAGGATGAGAAGCCGCCTCGGAAATTTAAGGTCTGTCCATCGGCCGGTAAACTTATGGCTACAATCTTTTGGGACACAAAAGGGATTTTGCTCATAGATTATTTACTGAAAAAAACTACAATGAATGCTGATTTATTACTCAAACTTATTATATCAACTAAGAGAGACAATAAAAGAAAAACGGCGAGGTAAACTAAGCAAAGGAATTCTGATTTTGCACGATAACGCACCAGTGCATACCGCACGCACAACAAAGCTAGCAATTAAAGACAATGGCTTCGAAACCATTGACCACCCCCCTTATAGTCCAGATCTAGCCCCCTGTGACTATTTTCTGTTTAGACTTCTCAAGAAAGACCTCAGGGGACGAAGATTTATGACCGATGACGAAATGAAGGCAGCGGTTTCTGACTATTTTGACGACAAACCGTTTTTTTTTTTTTTAATGGCTTAAATTCAATATTTGAAAAATTTAATAAATGCATTTTACTAGCAGAGGACTATATAGAAAAATAAAAAAAAACTATCCAGTTACGTCTTTTCTTTCATAGTTAGGTAGGTTACTTTTCAGCCTCCCCTCGTATAGTCCGTGTTTTTATACTTGACTTAAGTAGTAAACAAAGCTCACAACGTAGATTACCACAGTAAGTTACAGACACTAGTTCACACACTCATGCATTAATTATCACTGAAAAATGCTTTAAATTTTTAGGTAAAATCGTAATTTTACGGAATTCCTGTACACAGACAAAAGAAATTCACAGAAGAGTTTGACATTTCGTTTTAGAGATGGGATAACGTAACGTGAATGAAAGTACGATATGCGAGATGACGAAATGTTTTTGTCGATTATAGAATAGAATAGAATCATGTTTATTTGGTATATAATATATATCTGGTACATTAAATTATAGTTAAAACTTAAAATTACAAAAAGGTCTCCGCTCAGCTTAATGTCATGAGAAGGCCATGGCGCTGATTTTTAGCGGATGCCTTGTACATACATATATTAAACAAAAATTGGTATATAAAATGTAAAACAATGACTGTAAAAATTGCACAAAAACAAAATACAGTTAGGTTAGGTTACAATGAGAAAGTTCGACCTACATTACACATAACTAACATATAACTATATTGTGTCTATTGTTCAATATTTCGATTGATCGCAATTATTTTCTCAGTTGATAGATTTTTCAAATTTACAATCGAGATAAACGTTATCTCGTTAATCGAGTATAATCGAGACATTTTTCGATTGTTCCGAGACACGAGATATGCTCCTTCACTCGAGACGGCGAGTTCTAGAACTCGCGAGCCGAGATCTCTCGTTCGTACGATGGATGGTTAGCTTAGTTGGCCGGTCACTTTCCGCGGACTCGTTCGCTGTCGATGATTGTGAAGTTTAGATAATACGCGTAAAATTACAAAATGCCTCGTTTAAAAAAAAAACATTTTTTTTTCATTAAATTCATTTAAGTTAATTACACAGTGTTAAAATGTCGAATGGTACGTTTTTGTAATCATCTATTCAAATAATAAGCCACCGATAATAAATGTTCTATGGATATCCGACTTTTCATTTACAATACGATACGCGCTGACGAGATCTTATAGTCGTTTATCGACGGCGAGATATTTAGTCGACTTCGAAAAAATAATCGCGATTAATCGCGACAATCGATAAAAATATCCGTCATCGCGCATCGCTACCCATCCCTACGAAATGTCAAATTTTATTGGTACGCCGTTGTTGTTTACTACTTAAGTCAAGTATAAAAACATGGACTATACAAGTAATTTTTATTGAAGTTAT
The DNA here is from genome assembly GCA_934047225.1 of Ypsolopha sequella. Classification (NCBI taxonomy): domain Eukaryota; kingdom Metazoa; phylum Arthropoda; class Insecta; order Lepidoptera; family Ypsolophidae; genus Ypsolopha; species Ypsolopha sequella. The sequence goes on along the minus strand of OW203990.1, from coordinate 29,956,796 downwards.
ATCCTAAATAATAGTAGTTTATGCTACAAGGGCGAAAAGGAATAAATTACGAGGACGATTTAAAACACGAGCGTACCGAGTGTTTTAAACGTAACCGAGTAATTTATTGCTCTTACGCCCGTGTATCATACGTTATTCAATGCATAGTGTGAGGAAATAAAACAAATATAATCTTGTGAACTTTAAATTATGATTGGCTCAAAAGGACTGTATGCAGAGCCGTTAAACAGTGGAAAAACAAGTATAACATTTATGGTACACAGGAAAGGTTGCAGGTTAGCCAACTTCTCGTAAATAAATTTAAAAAATAAATAATAATAAAGCCCAAGGGCAAAATAATCGACTTTCTATTCGGTTTTGATGCATGAAAAGTGGGCCTTTACGAGCACTTCCATTGAAAAGTAATAAAAAATCTCAGTTAGATCTGCCACACTACTGACAAGAGTTTTGTCTATCTGTATCAAGTAGCGAGCCATTCATCTAAAGGTATGCAGCTCCAACACTGAGTCACTAAGGGCAGGCGGGCGAGGGGAGATGCCGCTGCTCTTACACGTTCTGAGTGGTGATTCCTGTGTATATATATTTATAGCAATCTACGACGATTCGAGTCTCATTTGCTTGTATACTGTATAACAAGCGACCCGCTCCAGCACGCACACTAGCTAGCTAGCGTAGTTACTTACTTACAAGTAGCCCAGCACCTAGATTATGTATCTTTAAATCGGTTACTAACTGGTTGCCAACCATCAAAAACATAAATATACTATCGAATTTCGACGCCACAGGTCATAAAAGCCCGCTGGACTGACGATCTGAAGGACGTTGTGGGTGGCGGCTGGACGAGGATGACTGAGGACCGCCAAGAGTGGCGTAATATTGGGGAGGCCTATGTCCAGCAGTGGACGAATACGGGCTGATGGATGGAGGTCATAAATAGTTCAATGACAACAGAAAGCAATTTTAAAAGCTCAGATTTTGTCTATGTTTTTGGTGGTTGCCAATCGACTCTAAGATACATAACTAGTGGTCATGTATTGCAAGAACTGTATCTGTCTCAATCGTAAAATATACTCGTTAATATCTCTACTGGACGAGTGTGTGCGTCACTCACCGATAGCTCCGAACCGACTGAAGAGCGTCCGCAGCGCGTCCTCGGTGGCGGCGTGCGGCAAGTTGCCCAGGAACAGTTGCTGCGCGTCCGAGTAGCGCCGCGTCGGGCCCGCGCCGCCACCACCCGGCGCACCGACCGACCCTTCGGCTGGGGAGGGGGGGGATACAACGTTAGATACAGGCCTCGCCGGACAGATAGTGTGTGTGACGTAAGCTCACTAGAAGTGACGTCTCTTATACACTATTGAATAACTATATTGAGTAAATTTTGAATTTAAGTGTTCTGTTTCGATTAATTAGAAAAAAGGCGGGCTTTTCACAATCCGGCTGCGAAACCGCTCTTAACTATATAGCCCAGACCGAGAGTCGAGAACTCGATGTTAGTTACCCGCAATATACTTGTATACCACTATAAAACTTGAGATAAAAAACACTTTATGGCGAAGTATATATATATATGTTGGAGATATATACTATTGTAATATCTAAGTTATCACGTCTCAGTAGCATTTAGAACATTATCATGTAATTTGTATCATGATGACATACAATTAAGATAGAATATTGTTAAACCTAAAAATAAAATGAAAACAAAACTGAATGGTGACATTATTATATAATTCCACGTTTTATGGTTATTTTTATTTTGCTGTTAAAGCTGTCACATTGTGTAATAACTTGCCCATCACTAAATATTAAACGTGCTCCCTCGTTGTCTGTATTCAAAATATTACTTAACGATCATTTTCTTTCTCCGTAAATGTTTGTTAAATCCTTACTTCTGCCACTAATATTTATTTATTTTTGGTTTACGTATTATATTATTTATTTTTGTTATATATTAGTGTATATATTTATCGTATTTTAAGTATTTGTATGTACAATGTTATACTTGTGTATTTATTTTAGGTATTTGCTATCCATTTAATTATTATTATTTATTGTGTGCACCACCTTCGCGTTATTTTTTCCTCCAATTAATTTCCACCCAAAGGTTGTCTGGAAGAAATTACTATAAGTGATAAGGCCGCCAATTTTTACCTTACCTTATTTTATAAGTTTGTTCTTTTAACTGATTTATTTATTTTGGTGTACAATAAAGAGTATTTGTCTTGTTACATTATTATGTAATTCCATATGTATTTACCTATTTATTTATTTATTACTTATTTTGGAAAACTAGCGACTATTTTAATAACAATAGTAAAAAAACTTGAATTAACTCTAGCTAGTCATTTAAAGTTTCCGCAGATACCTAGATAGTGTTAGACTAAATAATACTTAATCAAACCATGACAAGTTATAAACAGATTAAAAGGAGGTTAATTAAACAAGAAATAGCTCTTATTCAAATAATGGGTTAGTAAGAAGACGTCTCACCGAAGTGATACTGCTATGGAATAAGTCCACAACATTAACATTTTGAGATAAACAATTAAAAGCTTTACAGGTTCGCCAAATATAAGAATTTTGTTTATAGTTAGTTCTTACTGTAGGCAAGAAGAAAGTTTTACAATGCCTACGATTTCGATTTGGGGCCAGAAAATTGTGCTTACTCAACAGTTCGGGGCAGTCAATAATGCTCCGTGCTATTTTTTATAATAAGATAAGGTCAGAAATGTCACGCCGCTTACTAAGTGGAAGTATGTGCATTTTACGACATGACTGCTCGTATCCACATGAGGTGTATTTTGTGAGGTTATGTTCCTGTCACCTCTGGCGTGATCCAGGGATCCCACCTCGGTCCCCTTCTCTTTAATATTTTTATTAATGATATCATAGAAGTTTTCCAACACTCGTCTTTTCTAAGGTTCGCGGATGATACTAAAATATTTAAAACTATAAAAATTATAGATGACTGTAATAAACTTCAATCTGATTTAAACATACTATGCAACTATTGTCAATCTAATCGCTTATATCTCAATGTTAAAAAATGTTTAACAATAACCTTTACTAGAAAAAGCCATAAAATTGAATTTCCATACACATTATTACAAGAACATCTTATGAGGGTGACCGAGGTGAGAGAACTTGGAATTATGAGGGTGACCGAGGTGAGAGAACTTGGAATTCTTCTTGATAGTAAACTCTTATTTACACATCAAATCAATAAAATTACGTCCAAAGCATACCGAATTCTCGGGTTCATACTAAAAGTAATCAAACCTTTTAAAAATCTTTATACCTTTGTCACTTTGTTCACTACGCATGTACTCCCTATACTTGAATATAGCTCGGTAGTGTGGAATCCACAATACCAAATCTATATTGATCAAATCCAATTTATTCACAATAAATTTCTAAAATATTTGCATTACAAGTTCCCAGACTATAAAAATCAAAACTTAGAATTACCTCTCAATATCCGTCGTCAGATAAAACATCAAACATTTCTTTACAAAATTCTACATAACATGGTTGAATCGCCTTCCCTCCCCGCGCAGGTCCCTCTTCTTTGTCTCAATCGCAGAACTCGGCATACTCGTAGAAAACTATTTAGCAAACCCTTTTGTCGCACTAATTATGCGAAAAATTCATTCGTATCTAGAACTTTGGGCAAATATAACGACATATACGGCGAAGAAGCTGATATTTTCCATCTCTCACTTTCCAGCTATAAAAAGCTGTTAAATTTGGTGCCAATCTTACAAGTAGAATATTATTTTTATTATTACTTATAACATTGAAATTTTTAGGCTTTTTTGGATATTGTAATTTTCTTTTTTCATTATTTATGTAAGTCAACAATATATATTTTACTATCAGTGGAAACTTTATTGGTCTCAATTTTTTTCTAATCTTTAAGCTGCTATAATTTGTTTTAAAACTGTTTGTTTCCCTAAGAATAAATAAATAAATAACGGGGTTCCATATTTGGGAGGCGTATTCAAGATTACTGCGAACGTATGCACAACATAATATTTTAAAAGTTTTAACGTTGAGAAAATCCTTAGAGGCGCGCATTATGAATCCAAGACTACGTGAAGCCTTTTTGGCGATCTGGTCGACATGCTGATCGAATAATAACTTGTTATCATGCAATACACCAAGGTCTCTAATACTGTTGATTTAACAAGATCGTGGACGTGCAGATGGTATTGATATTGAATATTTGACTTCTTTCTGGAAAAAGCGAGACAAAAACATTTAGAAACATTGAGATCCAGCTTGTTACGCGTGCAATAGTCACCTATGTTACATTATTATGTTATTCCATCTGAATTTACCTAAGTACGTTGCACAAATAAATAATTTGATTTGTTCTATCAGGGTTTTATGTTTAAATATAGAACTTTGTTGTTTCATTTCGTAATGAAAACATGTAAAATTTAATATTTTATGTAGTAAAGTACACATAGAACCGTAAACCCATTACAAACTTGTAATAGTGAGCCACCAACAAAATGTAAGCCGAAAGCGTCCTATGTACTCAAACCACAGGGACATCAAACAATTAGTACGAAAATTGCTATCAATGTTCTGCTGCTCAATGGACACTCGTTATCTCTTAGTAATAAGGAGGGGTGCACGTACCGGGCGGTGGCGGCAAGTCGCGGGGCGCGCGCTGCGGGCGGGGCCGCGGCTCGTGCGGAGCGGGGGGCGTGGGGGGCGGAGCCGTCTGCACCGCCGGCGCTGACGTCACTTGCTGCAATCGACATACCATCTTCTTGTATATTTGTTACATTGGTAGGTTCATGGCCGTTGAAATTGGAACTTGATATGTAATGTAGGTGACCGGTACACACATAGATTTAGTTTAATCTAGCGTTAGATCGGTAATGCAAAAGAGAAAGAGCATATATACGCACATGTTAGAGCAAGATAGATAGACGAGACCATTTTTCCAACGCTATGGGTCTGTATGGGCCTACAGTTAATTATGAATGAAACAAATTCTGCTTATTTTTGCAAAATCTCTAATTTTAAAGTGTAATTTCGTGTTTATTAGACGTCATTAATTATCATTACGTGCGCGGAGCCCGGATGCAACTCATTTAAGAAAAAAAAACACATAATTGTAAATTTAACATGTACGCACTGTTGAAATATTTTGTGGTCTAAATGCAGTTTTAGAACTGACACAAAAGTTTAGTACAGAAATAGGTGGGACAAATTATCGCATTTATTCACAATATTGCTCTGAATACCTACGGATTAAATTCAAAGTGATAACAATTACGCGAATTTCTACTATTCATAACCTTCACTTCGCATTCCATTACATATTACATATAATTATCATAATCGTGATCTTTAATGCACAATTCCTTAAATTACAACATTTATATAAATTTAATTCCATGCTCGGCAGATGTCCACAAAAAGCGACCTGCCGTTGTCAAGTTTTTTGGTTTCGCTTTCGTTACTCCATAATCGATCTTTTAGTCTATGCTACATCTATGGGTACACATGAATTTTAAAATGTGAAGTTGAGTATTTTTCTTATTGTTCCCCAAGTCAAAGTAATTCCCCATATATCATACCAAATTCAAACGGCCATTTTCAGTGCGGTTGGACCGTCAGTTAAAGTGTTTATATTGTCGATCGATAGAGCGAAGGCACATTTCAGCGATATAGCGTGACAAAACTGCATTCAGATAGACTCGATTTTAACACCTTTTACTTTTTTATATGATAGAAGACCCTGTTACAAGGTTTTTGCACAACAACTGAAGATATTCAGACCATTTGGTAATTCCTCAAGGTAACAGATTAAAGTCGATTAACTATAAATAAATATTTGATGCTTGATATATCTGTCACATTTCCTGATCTTCTTGATTAAAGCTCTAATTTGTAAATGTTCCACGAGGTCATTTGTAGAAAGTAAGTCTTGCAAACTTGCTAATGAGGTACTACCATCGCAACTTGCTAATGAGGTACTACCATCGCAACTTGCTAATGAGGTACTACCATCGCAACTTGCTAATGAGGTACTACCATCGCAACTTGCTAATGAGGTACTACCATCGCAACTTGCTAATGAGGTACTACCATCGCAACTTGCTAATGAGGTACTACCATCGCAACTTGCTAATGAGGTACTACCATCGCAACTTGCTAATGAGGTACTACCATCGCAACTTGCTAATGAGGTACTACCATCGCAACTTGCTAATGAGGTACTACCATCGCAACTTGCTAATGAGGTACTACCATCGCAACTTGCTAATGAGGTACTACCATCGCAACTTGCTAATGAGGTACTACCATCGCAACTTGCTAATGAGGTACTACCATCGCAACTTGCTAATGAGGTACTACCATCGCAACTTGCTAATGAGGTACTACCATCGCAACTTGCTAATGAGGTACTACCATCGCAACTTGCTAATGAGGACTATCATCGCAAGTTGCTAATGAGGTACTACCATCGCAACTTGCTAATGAGGTACTACCATCGCAACTTGCTAATGAGGTACTACCATCGCAACTTGCTAATGAGGTACTACCATCGCAACTTGCTAATGAGGTACTACCATCGCAACTTGCTAATGAGGTACTACCATCGCAACTTGCTAATGAGGTACTACCATCGCAACTTGCTAATGAGGTACTACCATCGCAACTTGCTAATGAGGTACTACCATCGCAACTTGCTAATGAGGTACTACCATCGCAACTTGCTAATGAGGTACTACCATCGCAACTTGCTAATGAGGTACTACCATCGCAACTTGCTAATGAGGTACTACCATCGCAACTTGCTAATGAGGTACTACCATCGCAACTTGCTAATGAGGTACTACCATCGCAACTTGCTAATGAGGTACTACCATCGCAACTTGCTAATGAGGTACTACCATCGCAACTTGCTAATGAGGTACTACCATCGCAACTTGCTAATGAGGTACTACCATCGCAACTTGCTAATGAGGTACTACCATCGCAACTTGCTAATGAGGTACTACCATCGCAACTTGCTAATGAGGTACTACCATCGCAACTTGCTAATGAGGTACTACCATCGCAACTTGCTAATGAGGTACTACCATCGCAACTTGCTAATGAGGTACTACCATCGCAACTTGCTAATGAGGTACTACCATCGCAACTTGCTAATGAGGTACTACCATCGCAACTTGCTAATGAGGTACTACCATCGCAACTTGCTAATGAGGTACTACCATCGCAACTTGCTAATGAGGTACTACCATCGCAACTTGCTAATGAGGTACTACCATCGCAACTTGCTAATGAGGTACTACCATCGCAACTTGCTAATGAGGAACTACCATCGCAACTTGCTAATGAGGTACTACCATCGCAACTTGCTAATGAGGTACTACCATCGCAACTTGCTAATGAGGTACTACCATCGCAACTTGCTAATGAGGTACTACCATCGCAACTTGCTAATGAGGTACTACCATCGCAACTTGCTAATGAGGTACTACCATCGCAACTTGCTAATGAGGTACTACCATCGCAACTTGCTAATGAGGTACTACCATCGCAACTTGCTAATGAGGTACTACCATCGCAACTTGCTAATGAGGTACTACCATCGCAACTTGCTAATGAGGTACTACCATCGCAACTTGCTAATGAGGTACTACCATCGCAACTTGCTAATGAGGTACTACCATCGCAACTTGCTAATGAGGTACTACCATCGCAACTTGCTAATGAGGTACTACCATCGCAACTTGCTAATGAGGAACTATCATCGCAAGTTGCTAATGAGGTACTACCATCGCAACTTGCTAATGAGGTACTACCATCGCAACTTGCTAATGAGGTACTACCATCGCAACTTGCTAATGAGGTACTACCATCGCAACTTGCTAATGAGGTACTACCATCGCAACTTGCTAATGAGGTACTACCATCGCAACTTGCTAATGAGGTACTACCATCGCAACTTGCTAATGAGGAACTATCATCGCAACTTGCTAATGAGGTACTACCATCGCAACTTGCTAATGAGGTACTACCATCGCAACTTGCTAATGAGGTACTACCATCGCAACTTGCTAATGAGGTACTACCATCGCAACTTGCTAATGAGGTACTACCATCGCAACTTGCTAATGAGGTACTACCATCGCAACTTGCTAATGAGGTACTACCATCGCAACTTGCTAATGAGGTACTACCATCGCAACTTGCTAATGAGGTACTACCATCGCAACTTGCTAATGAGGAACTACCATCGCAACTTGCTAATGAGGTACTACCATCGCAACTTGCTAATGAGGTACTACCATCGCAACTTGCTAATGAGGTACTACCATCGCAACTTGCTAATGAGGTACTACCATCGCAACTTGCTAATGAGGTACTACCATCGCAACTTGCTAATGAGGTACTACCATCGCAACTTGCTAATGAGGTACTACCATCGCAACTTGCTAATGAGGAACTATCATCGCAAATTGCTAATGAGGTACTACCATCGCAACTTGCTAATGAGGTACTACCATCGCAACTTGCTAATGAGGTACTACCATCGCAACTTGCTAATGAGGTACTACCATCGCAACTTGCTAATGAGGTACTACCATCGCAACTTGCTAATGAGGTACTACCATCGCAACTTGCTAATGAGGTACTACCATCGCAACTTGCTAATGAGGTACTACCATCGCAACTTGCTAATGAGGTACTACCATCGCAACTTGCTAATGAGGTACTACCATCGCAACTTGCTAATGAGGTACTACCATCGCAACTTGCTAATGAGGTACTACCATCGCAACTTGCTAATGAGGTACTACCATCGCAACTTGCTAATGAGGTACTACCATCGCAACTTGCTAATGAGGTACTACCATCGCAACTTGCTAATGAGGTACTACCATCGCAACTTGCTAATGAGGTACTACCATCGCAACTTGCTAATGAGGTACTACCATCGCAACTTGCTAATGAGGTACTACCATCGCAACTTGCTAATGAGGTACTACCATCGCAACTTGCTAATGAGGTACTACCATCGCAACTTGCTAATGAGGTACTACCATCGCAACTTGCTAATGAGGTACTACCATCGCAACTTGCTAATGAGGTACTACCATCGCAACTTGCTAATGAGGTACTACCATCGCAACTTGCTAATGAGGTACTACCATCGCAACTTGCTAATGAGGTACTACCATCGCAACTTGCTAATGAGGTACTACCATCGCAACTTGCTAATGAGGTACTACCATCGCAACTTGCTAATGAGGTACTACCATCGCAACTTGCTAATGAGGTACTACCATCGCAACTTGCTAATGAGGTACTACCATCGCAACTTGCTAATGAGGTACTACCATCGCAACTTGCTAATGAGGTACTACCATCGCAACTTGCTAATGAGGTACTACCATCGCAACTTGCTAATGAGGTACTACCATCGCAACTTGCTAATGAGGTACTACCATCGCAACTTGCTAATGAGGTACTACCATCGCAACTTGCTAATGAGGTACTACCATCGCAACTTGCTAATGAGGTACTACCATCGCAACTTGCTAATGAGGTACTACCATCGCAACTTGCTAATGAGGTACTACCATCGCAACTTGCTAATGAGGTACTACCATCGCAACTTGCTAATGAGGTACTACCATCGCAACTTGCTAATGAGGTACTACCATCGCAACTTGCTAATGAGGTACTACCATCGCAACTTGCTAATGAGGTACTACCATCGCGCAACTTGCTAATGAGGTACTACCATCGCAACTTGCTAATGAGGTACTACCATCGCAACTTGCTAATGAGGTACTACCATCGCAACTTGCTAATGAGGTACTACCATCGCAACTTGCTAATGAGGTACTACCATCGCAACTTGCTAATGAGGTACTACCATCGCAACTTGCTAATGAGGTACTACCATCGCAACTTGCTAATGAGGTACTACCATCGCAACTTGCTAATGAGGTACTACCATCGCAACTTGCTAATGAGGTACTACCATCGCAACTTGCTAATGAGGTACTACCATCGCAACTTGCTAATGAGGTACTACCATCGCAACTTGCTAATGAGGTACTACCATCGCAACTTGCTAATGAGGTACTACCATCGCAACTTGCTAATGAGGTACTACCATCGCAACTTGCTAATGAGGTACTACCATCGCAACTTGCTAATGAGGTACTACCATCGCAACTTGCTAATGAGGTACTACCATCGCAACTTGCTAATGAGGTACTACCATCGCAACTTGCTAATGAGGTACTACCATCGCAACTTGCTAATGAGGTACTACCATCGCAACTTGCTAATGAGGTACTACCATCGCAACTTGCTAATGAGGTACTACCATCGCAACTTGCTAATGAGGTACTACCATCGCAACTTGCTAATGAGGTACTACCATCGCAACTTGCTAATGAGGTACTACCATCGCAACTTGCTAATGAGGTACTACCATCGCAACTTGCTAATGAGGTACTACCATCGCAACTTGCTAATGAGGTACTACCATCGCAACTTGCTAATGAGGTACTACCATCGCAACTTGCTAATGAGGTACTACCATCGCAACTTGCTAATGAGGTACTACCATCGCAACTTGCTAATGAGGTACTACCATCGCAACTTGCTAATGAGGTACTACCATCGCAACTTGCTAATGAGGTACTACCATCGCAACTTGCTAATGAGGTACTACCATCGCAACTTGCTAATGAGGTACTACCATCGCAACTTGCTAATGAGGTACTACCATCGCAACTTGCTAATGAGGTACTACCATCGCAACTTGCTAATGAGGTACTACCATCGCAACTTGCTAATGAGGTACTACCATCGCAACTTGCTAATGAGGTACTACCATCGCAACTTGCTAATGAGGTACTACCATCGCAACTTGCTAATGAGGTACTACCATCGCAACTTGCTAATGAGGTACTACCATCGCAACTTGCTAATGAGGTACTACCATCGCAACTTGCTAATGAGGTACTACCATCGCAACTTGCTAATGAGGTACTACCATCGCAACTTGCTAATGAGGTACTACCATCGCAACTTGCTAATGAGGTACTACCATCGCAACTTGCTAATGAGGTACTACCATCGCAACTTGCTAATGAGGTACTACCATCGCAACTTGCTAATGAGGTACTACCATCGCAACTTGCTAATGAGGTACTACCATCGCAACTTGCTAATGAGGTACTACCATCGCAACTTGCTAATGAGGTACTACCATCGCAACTTGCTAATGAGGTACTACCATCGCAACTTGCTAATGAGGTACTACCATCGCAACTTGCTAATGAGGTACTACCATCGCAACTTGCTAATGAGGTACTACCATCGCAACTTGCTAATGAGGTACTATCATCGCAAGTTGCTAATGCGTTGGGACTTTGTCTTAATAATTCACAACAATGATGTTTGTTTAAAAACAATCAAAAAAAAAATTATAAAAACATTTACTTAAAGACAGATGATACTAACTTGAGATCATAGACATTATGAGGAAAATCATAAATATGTAGGTAGGTTCTTAGAACAAAATATACTCGACGGCGCATTAGTAATACGTTGTATCGCGAGACGCAATACTTCACTCACCCAGAAGAAGGCAGTCTGAATCTGCTGAAATTGGTCGGCTATCCCTATCAAAAATAGTTATTGAGGTGAGCCGTTTTGCAATAATCATTTTTTATCCTCAAGTTTCATTCAATTCATTCATTAATTAGCAAAAGACCACTGTGTAATTCGAATCATATTTTCTTGTAAAAGGAAGGCATCATCAGAGTTGTTGATGATTTTATAAACTTTAAAATCGTCAGCCAAAAACGAAAAGCTCTTGGGCCAAGTCATCAATAAATATCAGAAATAAAACAGGTCCAAGGTGAGAACCCTGGAACACATCCGACGGTTCTGCAAAGAGCTGATACACAAAATCACGTACCTTTTGATTTCTAGAGGAGATATGGGAAAAAACCAATCCAAAATGTTTCCATATAATTTTGGAGCTTTTTGGTAAGTAGACGGTGGTTTATTCTATCGAAAGCTTTACTAAGATCAGTAGATATATGTATAGAATAGGTACCTGCGGCGCGTGATGCCGGTGCGACAGCAGGGCGGGCGCGGGAGTGTGCACGGCGGGCGGCGCGGGGGCTTGCGGCGCGCCACCAGACTTCAACAGGTTGGCGTACGTCTTGGGCGCGGGCGGAGAGGGAGGCGCCGCTGCAGACACAACAGTTCATTTGTTTATTATAATTGGTAAAAAGTGTACAATTTTAATGTTCCTTCAATGGCTATTTTGCTGGAATCTTCATGTTATCACTTCGCTGCAGGTTTATTTATAATCCGTTTTTTTGAAAACTCCAATAGAAGTCAGTTACGAATTTATTAAGTTTTAGAAGCGGAATTCATGTACTACGTCTTATCGCTGCCACTTGCCTAATAGACAGAAATGTGGATACTCCTCCTAAAATTGACAATTCATGTACTACGTCGTATCGCTGCCACTTGCCTAATAGACAGAAATGTGGATACTCCTCCTAAAATTGACAATTCATGTACTACGTCGTATCGCTGCCACTTGCCTAATAGACAGAAATGTGGATACTCCTCCTAAAATTGACAATTCATGTACTACGTCGTATCGCTGCCACTTGCCTAATAGACAGAAATGTGGATACTCCTCCTAAAATTGACAATTCATGTACTACGTCGTATCGCTGCCACTTGCCTAATAGACAGAAATGTGGATACTCCTCCTAAAATTGACAATTAAATATGATCTGACTCGTGCGCCCATCTGTCACTACAACCCTTTTTTTCCAAGAAGGATATATGAGACACTAAGACGACTAGTTTCTGCCCGCGGCTTCGCCTTTCGCTTGTATTTCGGCCTCGCTAGATACGGCTTCCGCGACGCTGCGAAGAACTTTATAAACTAAAGTCGAACAATTACAGACTGAATTAATAGATTCAGATGTTAGTATCCCTGCGTTCCGAAATAGAATTATATCGCTAAAATCGATTACGAATGAATGAGGTGAATGGCTAATAATACCTGCTTTTAATTTCAATTAAGTTTTTTTTTTAAATGCCTTTCACTTAATTTAACAAGTGTTTTCATTCGAATATCTAAGTATTAAAATATTTTTAAGATGAGCTCCTATTACAGTAGAATAGCAATAATACTTTTTTCTAAAGTAAAACATGGCAATTATTTTACTATTTAAGAAACTGCACTAAATCACCTATTAATTAAAATTACTTGCCACTTAAGCGTAGTAATTTTTTTTCACAGTATGAAGAGTCAAAGTTAGCAAATTAAAAATTTCAAACTCATAATTCGAACAAAAATGATTTTATTTCTTAAAAATGTGTATGATATTAGTTTAATTTTGGACTGGGGTCAATAGTAGGGCTATTCAGGATTCCGAAACCAAAATAATAATCTTAGAATATGAAATCGTGTAGCTGTGGCACTGGAAAGACTCATCTAAGGTGTCGAATTTCACAAAATTCATAAAAGTATCGATAACTCGAAAACTATCGACTTTTTACTGAGGTCATATCAGCCCTCCAAGGGATAACGTTGACTTTTGGGACACCCTGTATATAGCCACGTATATAAAAATATGTAAATATTTTAGGTTATATAAAATTAAGGTTATCTATATGTATACCTTATAAAATTAAGGTTATCTATATGTATACCTATTATCATTATATTAGTATGTAGTTAGTTAACTTTAGCAGTAAAGTACACATACCGTAACCAATTTTTTTTAAAGCACTCCCATACTCATTCGGTTTTTTATAAAAAATCTCTTAGCGAGATAAGCACGCCGATGTACTAAAATTTATATTACCTTTTTTTGTGTACAATAAAGAATAAGCAAGAATAAGCTGCAAGAAAGCAGGACTACGGTACTCCACACTTTGCAAGAATTGTTTGGGCCATGTTTGCGAAAATTTGACAGAGCCTGATCTTCAGAAGGAAGTGTAATGGTCGACCAGCCTGGCGATGAAGAAGGAAGTGTAATGGTCGACCAGCCTGACGATGAAGAAGGAAATGTAATGGTCGACCAGCCTGACGATGAAGAAGGAAGTGTAATGGTCAACCAGCCTGACGATGAAGAAGGAAATGTAATGGTCGACCAGCCTGACGATGAAGAAGGAAATGTAATGGTCGACCAGCCTGACGATGAAGAAGGAAGTGTAATGGTCAACCAGCCTGACGATGAAGAAGGAAATGTAATGGTCGACCAGCCTGACGATGAAGAAGGAAGTGTAATGGTCAACCAGCCTGACGATGAAGAAGGAAATGTAATGGTCGACCAGCCTGACGATGAAGAAGGAAGTGTAATGGTCAACCAGCCTGACGATGAAGAAGGAAATGTAATGGTCGACCAGCCTGACGATGAAGAAGGAAATGTAATGGTCGACCAGCCTGACGATGAAGAAGGAAGTGTAATGGTCAACCAGCCTGACGATGAAGAAGGAAATGTAATGGTCGACCAGCCTGACGATGAAGAAGGAAGTGTAATGGTCAACCAGCCTGACGATGAAGAAGGAAATGTAATGGTCGACCAGCCTGACGATGAAGAAGGAAGTGTAATGGTCAACCAGCCTGACGATGAAGAAGGAAATGTAATGGTCGACCAGCCTGACGATGAAGAAGGAAGTGTAATGGTCAACCAGCCTGACGATGAAGAAGGAAGTGTAATGGTCGACCAGCCTGACGATGAAGAAGGAAGTGTAATGGTCGACCAGCCTGACGATGAAGAAGGAAGTGTAATGGTCAACCAGCCTGACGATGAAGAAGGAAGTGTAATGGTCGACCAGCCTGACGATGAAGAAGGAAGTGTAATGGTCGACCAGCCTGACGATGAAGAAGGAAGTGTAATGGTCGACCAGCCTGACGATGAAGAAGGAAGTGTAATGGTCAACCAGCCTGACGATGAAGAAGGAAGTGTAATGGTCGACCAGCCTGACGATGAAGAAGGAAGTGTAATGGTCGACCAGCCTGACGATGAAGAAGGAAGTGTAATGGTCGACCAGCCTGACGATGAAGAAGGAAGTGTAATGGTCGACCAGCCTGACGATGAAGAAGGAAGTGTAATGGTCAACCAGCCTGACGATGAAGAAGGAAGTGTAATGGTCGACCAGCCTGACGATGAAGAAGGAAGTGTAATGGTCGACCAGCCTGACGATGAAGAAGGAAATGTAATGGTCGACCAGCCTGACGATGAAGAAGGAAATGTAATGG
Source organism: Ypsolopha sequella (assembly GCA_934047225.1). Lineage (NCBI taxonomy): Eukaryota > Metazoa > Arthropoda > Insecta > Lepidoptera > Ypsolophidae > Ypsolopha > Ypsolopha sequella. The sequence continues at coordinate 29,941,495 of OW203990.1, read as the reverse complement.
TCGACCAGCCTGACGATGAAGAAGGAAGTGTAATGGTCAACCAGCCTGACGATGAAGAAGGAAATGTAATGGTCGACCAGCCTGACGATGAAGAAGGAAGTGTAATGGTCAACCAGCCTGACGATGAAGAAGGAAATGTAATGGTCGACCAGCCTGACGATGAAGAAGGAAATGTAATGGTCGACCAGCCTGACGATGAAGAAGGAAGTGTAATGGTCAACCAGCCTGACGATGAAGAAGGAAATGTAATGGTCGACCAGCCTGACGATGAAGAAGGAAGTGTAATGGTCAACCAGCCTGACGATGAAGAAGGAAATGTAATGGTCGACCAGCCTGACGATGAAGAAGGAAGTGTAATGGTCAACCAGCCTGACGATGAAGAAGGAAATGTAATGGTCGACCAGCCTGACGATGAAGAAGGAAGTGTAATGGTCAACCAGCCTGACGATGAAGAAGGAAATGTAATGGTCGACCAGCCTGACGATGAAGAAGGAAGTGTAATGGTCAACCAGCCTGACGATGAAGAAGGAAGTGTAATGGTCGACCAGCCTGACGATGAAGAAGGAAGTGTAATGGTCGACCAGCCTGACGATGAAGAAGGAAGTGTAATGGTCAACCAGCCTGACGATGAAGAAGGAAGTGTAATGGTCGACCAGCCTGACGATGAAGAAGGAAGTGTAATGGTCGACCAGCCTGACGATGAAGAAGGAAGTGTAATGGTCGACCAGCCTGACGATGAAGAAGGAAGTGTAATGGTCAACCAGCCTGACGATGAAGAAGGAAGTGTAATGGTCGACCAGCCTGACGATGAAGAAGGAAGTGTAATGGTCGACCAGCCTGACGATGAAGAAGGAAATGTAATGGTCGACCAGCCTGACGATGAAGAAGGAAATGTAATGGTCGACCAGCCTGACGATGAAGAAGGAAGTGTAATGGTCGACCAGCCTGACGATGAAGAAGGAAGTGTAATGGTCGACCAGCCTGACGATGAAGAAGGAAATGTAATGGTCGACCAGCCTGACGATGAAGAAGGAAGTGTAATGGTCAACCAGCCTGACGATGAAGAAGGAAGTGTAATGGTCGACCAGCCTGACGATGAAGAAGGAAATGTAATGGTCGACCAGCCTGACGATGAAGAAGGAAATGTCGAAACAATTCTAAATTCATAACGAGGTAACATTAGTTAATTAGCAGTGATCATAACGAGGTAACATTAGTTAATTAGCAGTGATCATAACGAGGTAACATTAGTTAATTAGCAGTGATCATAACGAGGTAACATTAGTTAATTAGCAGTGATCATAACGAGGTAACGTTAGTTAATTAGCAGTGATCATAACGAGGTAACATTAGTTAATTAGCAGTGATCATAACGAGGTAACATTAGTTAATTAGCAGTGATCATAACGAGGTAACATTAGTTAATTAGCAGTGATCATAACGAGGTAACATTAGTTAATTAGCAGTGATCATAACGAGGTAACATTAGTTAATTAGCAGTGATCATAACGAGGTAACGTTAGTTAATTAGCAGTGATCATAACGAGGTAACATTAGTTAATTAGCAGTGATCATAACGAGGTAACATTAGTTAATTAGCAGTGATCATAACGAGGTAACGTTAGTTAATTAGCAGTGATCATAACGAGGTAACGTTAGTTAATTAGCAGTGATCATAACGAGGTAACATTGGTTAATTAGCAGTGATCATAACGAGGTAACATTAGTTAATTAGCAGTGATCATAACGAGGTAACGTTAGTTAATTAGCAGTGATCATAACGAGGTAACATTAGTTAATTAGCAGTGATCATAACGAGGTAACATTAGTTAATTAGCAGTGATCATAACGAGGTAACGTTAGTTAATTAGCAGTGATCATAACGAGGTAACATTAGTTAATTAGCAGTGATCATAACGAGGTAACGTTAGTTAATTAGCAGTGATCATAACGAGGTAACATTAGTTAATTAGCAGTGATCATAACGAGGTAACATTAGTTAATTAGCAGTGATCGCCAAAGTATATGTTAGAGTGGGTGTACACGTACACAGTGAGACGTTACCTGGTAGCGGCGTGGCAGGTCGCGAGGGGTGTACGTACACAGTGAGACGTTACCTGGTAGCGGCGTGGCAGGTCGCGAGGGGTGTACGTACACAGTGAGACGTTACCTGGTAGCGGCGTGGCAGGTCGCGAGGGGTGTACGTACACAGTGAGACGTTACCTGGTAGCGGCGTGGCAGGGCGCGGCTCAGGGTCGCGCGGCGGCTCGGGCTGCGGCTCAGGCTCCTCGGGCGCGGGGGGCGCGGCGGGCGGGGGCGGCGTGGCGGCGCGGGGCGCGGGTGGCGACGCCGGCGCGGGCTCCGGCTCGCGCTCCACGCTCGTCGGTGCTGAATACATCACATTACTGTTAGCGACATTAAATTAAGCACTCGGTATGTTGGCGCCTACATCTCATATGTCGGGGCTCGGGGGAACAGCAAGCTAGTTCGACACATTCAAACTAGATACCATATTAAAAAAACCACTGGCGAGATATTGTTTAATCCTTAAAGTTTAATAATGTATCTCTATGTATGAGTCTGTCTTTAATGTTTCTCTATGTAATCAGTGTTATGTTATCAAAACCGCCCCCGTTGTTTCCCACATTATTTTTGCAAACTATCTTTTAATGGATGCTCTAGAGGCACTTGAAATAAATAAATTGACCCATCAAAACACAAAAAACCTTTTGAACGAACAGACAGACTTAAACAGATCCCCATTGTTATACTATTTCAAGTAATTGTGATTTATTGTCATTTGCACCTTAATAAATTCATTTATGTAATTTACTGACATTTGATAATTAATTTGACTCCTCTCACAATCTACAATAATTTAAATTTATTCATAATATGTAAGTACTGACATTTGAACGTTACCCTGACTATATTATACTATATTAGATATATATTTTTGAAGTTTTTCTTTAATTATTTTAATTTACATGATGTGATTTTTCCCCATTTAAAGGGAAAAAATTTTGCTGCTCAACACTGAGTTTTCCAATTACCCGATTTATAATTTGGCACATGATTTAAGTTTACCCTCTTCGAAATTATTATTCACCATCTGCAATGTAAACAACAACTACGCATTCCTTTGTTTATTTATAATTTTAACAGTTCCTTGATAATGCCGTAAGGCGAAACCGGTTGGACTAATAAAACAGTGATATTGTGAAACAGTACAAGTGTTTTTATCAAAATTATGATGATTTTTCACCAAGTGCCGACAATCGCAAGTATTAATCATATCTTTTAAGGAACTGGAGGTCTGTTTGTGTCTTGTATATTGTTATCTGTTATGTTTGTGACTGTGTGTTTGTGTCTTGTATATTGTTATCTGTTATGTTTGTGACTGTGTGTTTGTGTCTTGTATATTGTTATCTGTTATGTTTGTGACTGTGTGTTTGTGTCTTGTATATTGTTATCTGTTATGTTTGTGACTGTGTGTTTGTGTCTTGTATATTGTTATCTGTTATGTTTGTGACTGTGTGTTTGTGTCTTGTATATTGTTATCTGTTATGTTTGTGACTGTGTGTTTGTGTCTTGTATATTGTTATCTGTTATGTTTGTGACTGTGTGTTTGTGTCTTGTATATTGTTATCTGTTATGTTTGTGACTGTGTGTTTGTGTCTTGTATATTGTTATCTATTATGTTTGTGACTGTGTGTTTGTGTCTTGTATATTGTTATCTGTTATGTTTGTGACTGTGTGTTTGTGTCTTGTATATTGTTATCTATTATGTTTGTGACTGTGTGTTTGTGTCTTGTATATTGTTATCTGTTATGTTTGTGACTGTGTGTTTGTGTCTTGTATATTGTTATCTGTTATGTTTGTGACTGTGTGTTTGTGTCTTGTATATTGTTATCTGTTATGTTTGTGACTGTGTGTTTGTGTCTTGTATATTGTTATCTATTATGTTTGTGACTGTGTGTTTGTGTCTTGTATATTGTTATCTGTTATGTTTGTGACTGTGTGTTTCCTGAATAAAAATATATAAATATTGAAACCACACCTCATTCTATTTATTGTAAATCACCATTCGCTAAGTAATATCCAACGAATTATTTACTTCAGGATCCTGTGGGAACTAGACTAATTATGACTAAACCGTACTATTTTGTCAATAATGACATCACACATTCGTGCTAACAACGCTTCAGTCATTATCGAAGACTCGTTAGCGAGCTGACACATTAGGGAACAAGAAAACTCCGAGAATATTGTATCTGAAGTACGTCTCACCGTGCAGCGCGTTGACCAGGTGCCTGCCTGCGTCTTCGGGCGGGGGCTGCGGCGCGGCGGCGGGAGGGTGACCGTTGAGGTGGTGCGGCGCGGGCGGGTCGAGGGGCGCGGGCGGCGGCGCGGGGAACGCGGCGGCGGGCGGGTATGGCGGCGGGGGGAAGTAGCCACGCGGCTCGTCCTCCTCGCCCTCAGAGCGCGCCGAGCCAGACCCCTCTTCGTCACTGAACACTATGTCCTGCACGCACACACACACACACACATCAACACACGACTACAAACAAAAGGAATCTCTTTATTTTTAGGGTGGATCTTTAAGACAATAGTATATTCATCAATTACATTAAAACTTATTCGCTTGAGTGTTTAATACTCACCTAAAGTTGGATAATGACAACAATTACATCGAACTAATGATATTGAAAACAGTAATATCGACCAGTTCATAATGACAACAGTAACATCGACCTGCTCATAATGACAACAATAATATCGGCCTGCTGATATGGAAAACTATAAAGAGATCAGTGGATTTCAACCATAGACGCTATATATTTCAACCATAGACGCTATATACCCTCCAATCATACAGTTGTGACGACAGACATACCGGCATGTTCCGGTGTTCACGGAGTGGGCTCAAGGTCGAAGGGGGTGTCCCACTGTCACACTACTAATATGCAGATATACGAAGGGGGTGTCCCACTGTCACACTACTAATATGCAGATATACTAAGGGGGTGTCCCACTGTCACACTACTAATATGCAGATATACGAAGGGGGTGTCCCACTGTCACACTACTAATATGCAGATATACTAAGGGGGTGTCCCACTGTCACACTACTAATATGCAGATATACGAAGGGGGTGTCCCACTGTCACACTACTAATATGCAGATATACTAAGGGGGTGTCCCACTGTCACACTACTAATATGCAGATATACGAAGGGGGTGTCCCACTGTCACACTACTAATATGCAGATATACTAAGGGGGTGTCCCACTGTCACACTACTAATATGCAGATATACTAAGGTGGTGTCCCACTGTCACACTACTAATATGCAGATATACTAAGGGTAATTTTTCTTGTGTGAAGTATATTGCCTACGTGTGTTATTTATTTATTCAGAAAAATTTGTATAACATTACAGAGTCCTTTTGTAAAACATTACAGAGTCCTTTTGTATAACATTACAGAGTCCTTTTGTATAACATTACAGAGTCCTTTTGTATAACATTACAGAGTCCTTTTGTATAACATTACAGAGTCCTTTTGTATAACATTACAGAGTCCTTTTGTATAACATTACAGAGTCCTTTTGTATAACATTACAGAGTCCTTTTGTATAACATTACAGAGTCCTTTTGTATAACATTACAGAGTCCTTTTGTATAACATTACAGAGTCCTTTTGTATAACATTACAGAGTCCTTTTGTATAACATTACAGAGTCCTTTTGTATAACATTACAGAGTCCTTTTGCGCTATACAAATTAAGAAACTTAAAAAATAATATTAAAAATAACATAACAAAAATTTAAATCGACAAGAAAAACATAGATGCATATACAATGGGTCTTCAAGTCTCAGCACACACGAAAAGACAAATTAATAGAGGGTAAGAGGGTAGAGGGTGGAGGTACACGAGGAACAGTCAGTCCAGTACCTGGTAGCGGAATATGTCGTTGTGTACGTAGTATTTCTTGGGCGACTGCGCGGCCAGCACGAAGGTCTGTGTGAAGCGGCGCATCGGCGCGCCGCCGTTGGACAGCTCGCCCGTCACCTGCACCACTACACCGTTGCCGAGCGTCGCCTGCGAGTCCACCTGCACACACGCACGCATCTATGTACCACACCGGCACTCTAACTGGAGGGGAGGAACTAGTACAGGAATCTGTACAACTCCAGTGCAGCTAGTTCTGTTTCTGAAGAAAAATCTGCTTGAAAAATAAATAGATGAGATAAAAAGCCGCTTTAAATAATACATTCCATTGCCTGACTCAATATTTGCCTATGGTTCGCTGTGCAACATTTTTAACTATTTAAAATTTGCAATTACTTTCTATAAACTATGATGTTAAGAATATCAATTAACGTTTTTTTTTCTTTTTTTGTTCATTAATGTATTCATGTTATTTTATTATTTCTATTTTTAAATGTAATGCATGCTATATTTATATAATAATGTTACATCTTTTTTCCCAATATTCTACCCGCATATGTGCACATTCTGCGAGAACGGGGACAAGCTGAAAATCAGCGCTGTGAAGACCAATTTATTTTTCTATCACAGCATATAGCTGAGCTCGTTCCTTTTTGTCGCATTCTTTTTAAAACAAATTTCTGTGTGATATAATTATGTTTGAAAGACAAATAAATAATTTCAATTTCAATTTCAATTTCAATAGTTACTCAAGCCCTTCGAATCGACCAACATTTCAGTTTTTGGTATCATTTGTGAAGTACATATTCAAATACATAAAAATATCAAAGAAAAACCTACGTTTACGACGTATGTATCCTCGACGTGTCTCCGAGTGTGGACAGTTAGCGGAATAGCCAACACTCGTACACCCTCTTTTCATTGACGATTTTTGCGTCTCAACATGATAGGGGGGTAAGCTTTATCGCCGTAATTCGGGCACAAATACAAATTATTTAGAGCATACAGATATATTTCAGTGTTTTCCTTCACCGTTAGCAAGTGTTAAGTATACAAACATAGTCACCGGTGCATCTCGATACGAACCTGGGTCTCAGGAGTGAGAGCCCGGCATCCTCCGCACTGAGCTTGTGCTATTTTACACTCACATTACATTCCATGTATAGTAGTACAACATATTATAAAATATAAGTCAACATATAGGGGTGTTAATAAAATAACTGCCAAGCCGAAAACCGTCGACACTTCATTCAGACGGACGGTTCCACAAAACTGTCGACACTTCATTCGACGGATGGTTCCACAAAACTGTCGACACTAAATTCAGACGGACGGTTCCGCAAAACCGTCGACACTTCATTCGACGGACGGTTCCACAAAACTGTCGACACTTCATTCGACGGACGGTTCCACAAAACTGTCGACACTAAATTCAGACGGACGGTTCCACAAAAGCTAGTATGGTAATAATGAATGAGCAAAAATGTGTGTCCGCGTGCAGCCGCGCCGGTCAGCGCCGCGAGCGCGAGTTTGTTCACCTGGCTGATCTTGGCATGGCAGTCGCGGAAGTTGAGCTGCTGGATGCGGTTGTGTATCTGCTTCTGTCCGACGACCGGCAGCGTCTCACGGTTCGGCGCGTCCAGACCGCCGTGCACGAACGACGAGAAGTTGTTGTAGAACCTGCGCACACGCACACGTTACGGTGGATCCTAAATACACTTTTTAGGGTTCCGGAACTTTATGGTGAGACTCCGTTGTCCGTCCGTATGTCACAGCCTCATAATTTTAGAACCATTAAAGATAAATACATGAAATTTGGCACAAAAATAGCATTAATTTGTCCACATATTAGAGTGTAAAAAAAAAATATGAAAATTTGAAATTGTTCAAAATATTTCCAAAACAAAAGTGAGAAAAATAAAAAATATTAGCCTATATTTGCAATTTATAGATAATAACTGGCCAATTACAGGAAAACTATAGCGATTAAAAAAAACTCAGCACTATTCAGAAATATAAAAAAGAAGTAAAATAAATAAAAAGAATATTTTATAAAAATACAACATGGGTATCAAATTGTAGGTATTAAAAATGATTGTAAAAATATATACTTATGCTATATTTACTGGCCCTAGTTTCGAGAAATCTTTAAAAAACCCCAAAAATATGTATGTCCCCCCCTTATCTCCAAAACTGGTGGACCAATAAATATGAAAAAAATCATGGTAATTTGTGTGTTTACGTAAAGATTACAGGAAAAATAAAGTGGTCGAGAATTTCACGAAAAAAAAATACAAAATTAAATTTATCATCCACAATACGGATTACTAGGTACGCGAGTCTGACTCGCACTTGGCCGGTTTTTTTCATATTGCATGGATGGAATAATTTTGAAGCGAAAGTATAGAAAACACAATTTAAAAAAAAAAACTTCTTCTGGCTCCCCGTTTGATTTAAAGTTTAACAAAACTCTACGGAAGTTAGTAACGGACGAATGACTGTAGTATTGTCAACTGTCTGTAACCACGCCCCGGTACGGGTACTGATGACGTCATGTTGGAAGACAAGCCACCCAGTAAATAGCTACTTCATCTCTGCAGACGGGGCCAAGATCCGATCACCTTATCGCCCTCAATACTGCAGTGACACAAATTTTATACGAGCACACCTGTCGCCACTTTTTGGAGTAACGTATTACCTAGTTAGTAAACATACGCGGCGCACACATAGATTCACCCGTCTTCATACAGCCAAAATAACACCGTATTTCTATGAAGCTTAGATGTAAAATACCAAACACGTCATGGCACTGTGCCAAGCTATTATACATATTTGTAAAAAGCCATGACCAGTGGCCGTACTATGAGACTGTTAGGTCCGTGTTGATAATGTTTGAAAAAATATATATTGCGGCGTTAATATTCTAAATCAATTCAATTCAATTTTTATTTTGGCAAATGCAGCCGATGTCGACTATTCTGCCAGTGTCACGTGATAGATTGTAAACGTGTTATGTATTCCATGAGAAAATAAGGTCTAAAAGGAAAGAAGACCTTGTAGGAGCTGGGGCAAATACAAAGTACATGTTAGTAACTTAGTATAATATACTATAAGTATATAATATAAATAAAATCAATGACACTCTTTATAACCTGCAATGGACAAAATATTGTCTAATTTCAACGCTACTCGCTACAACGATAAATATTTCACGGTAAGGTTGAAATTTTATTTACCGCAAGGTTTATTCTGTAAATATCACAGTAAATACATGTTTAAATTACTTACGAGTGAAATGAAATTCCTTTGGATATCTTATTTGCGTTATTTGAAGAGTTAGAACAATTTGCCACGCTGCAATACACCATTTTTACAATATGTTTGTTCTAACGCGTTCTGTTGAGAAATGAGAGGCCCGCGTGTTACGTATTGATAAAATCGGTGCGTCGCAGTCACGGCTTTCATGGCATTTATATTCCTTATTAATAGTTCTGCGGCAGAGACAGATTGTTGGCATACCTTGAACATGACAATATTCTTTGTAGATGACATTGCCACACGCCATCATTAACCCATCGTAACGTATTTATTATTTTAACCCTTTTTAATGACCTGAGTTTTGTAAGACATTGCAACAAAATAAAGTTGAATAGATCTTGTGTTTGCCCTTATATGTAGAGAAGGAAGCATTACTGCTGTGCACTGTGCAGATGGGCCGGCGCCTTAGTACTGGCGGACGAACTCGCGGCCTACCTCTGCGGAGACGAGGACGCCTCCATTACCATCGCTCTGTGACGCTCAGGAAGATAGACCTCTGCTATAACATATGTAGATGGTTGCCACAGAGTAGAGATGGACGGAGTACCTGTGCAGATGGGCTGGCGCCTTGTTGAGCAGAGTGTAGTACTGGCGGACGAACTCGCGGCCGACGCTCTGCGGGGACGGGGACGCCTCCATTACCATCGCTCTGTGACGCTCAGGAAGATAGCCCTCTGCTCTAACACAAGCTGCCTGCAACGAACCAATATAAGTCTAGTTTTAGGGTTCCGTACTTCATTGTGGAACGAACACCTTTATCTAAAGTTTTTGAAATGGTGATGGAACAACAATTGCGGTTGTTTCTAACATTTAATAAGGTTCTTTCTAAAGAATTCCAGAAAGGAATTTCTACAACAGATGCAATTTTTGATTTCACAGACTTTGTAGCTGAAGTTTTGAATGTAAAAAAAAAATTAATTGCTGTGCTGTTGGATTTGTCTAAGGCCTTTGATAATGTCGCCCATGATAAAATTACATTTATTAAGAATGTGTCCATATACAAGGTGACTTTTTGATCATCGTCCAAATTCATACTGGTGGCTTGGTAAGTGATGAGTATCATGGATCAATAACAATTTTTGTGAAATTCGTAAAATTAAATTTCGACTCCCCATAGTGATTCACTCGGGACTGGAAGTGAATTTCTATGGGAAGCCGAAATTTCATTTTACGAATTTCACAAAAATTGTTATTGATCCAAGATACTGATCACTTATCAAGCCTCCAGTATGAATTTGGACGATGATCAAAAAGTCACCTTGTATGTAATCTTAAGGAATTTTTTAACTGTACATTAAAGCCAATTCAGAAGGCTTTAAATTTTAGTTTTAGTGCTGTCAAAACTATTTCCCATGGTAATTTAGCTTCTAGAACTAACACTTAAGGACTATTTTGAATTGAAGAAAATTAAAGCCTTCAGAATCGGCTTTATTAAGCTTCAAAATTGCATAAAAACTTTTTGGTTGTTAAAACATTTTTTTTTAGCTATGGACGATACAAACTGAAAGTGCTCGATTTAGGTGTCCGGAGGTGTATGTGTTTTAATGCAATAAATGAAATGACATTTTGTTGTCCGTATTGAATACTGAGGTATATATATATATATACATACATACATACGCTCATACTACTGTAAAAAAATCAAGTTTTTAGTTTCACGCAGTAAAAAAATACAGCCTTTCAAAGGATATTTCCACTGAATGGTAATTAAAACCTTTCAAAGGGTATTTCCACTGAGTGGTAATTAAAACCTTTCAAAGGGTATTTCCACTGAGTGGTAATTAAAACCTTTCAAAGGGTATTTCCACTGAATGGTAATTAAAACCTTTCAAAGGGTATTTCCACTGAATGGTAATTAAAACCTTTCAAAGGGTATTTCCACTGAATGGTAATTAAAACCTTTCAAAGGGTATTTCCACTGAATGGTAATTAAAACCTTTCAAAGGGTATTTCCACTGAATGGTAATTAAAACCTTTCAAAGGGTATTTCCACTGAATGGTAATTAAAACCTTTCAAAGGGTATTTCCACTGAGTGGTAATTAAAACCTTTCAAAGGGTATTTCCACTGAATGGTAATTAAAACGTTTCAAAGGGTATTTCCACTGAATGGTAATTAAAACCTTTCAAAGGGTATTTCCACTGAATGGTAATTAAAACCTTTCAAAGGGTATTTCCACTGAGTGGTAATTAAAACCTTTCAAAGGGTATTTCGACTGAGTGGTAATTAAAACCTTTCAAAGGGTATTTCCACTGAATGGTAATTAAAACCTTTCAAAGGGTATTTCCACTGAATGGTAATTAAAACCTTTCAAAGGGTATTTCCACTGAATGGTAATTAAAACCTTTCAAAGGGTATTTCCACTGAATGGTAATTAAAACCTTTCAAAGGGTATTTCCACTGAATGGTAATTAAAACCTTTCAAAGGGTATTTCCACTGAGTGGTAATTAAAACCTTTCAAAGGGTATTTCCACTGAATGGTAATTAAAACCTTTCAAAGGGTATTTCCACTAAATGGTAATTAAAACCTTTCAAAGGGTATTTCCACTGAATGGTAATTAAAACCTTTCAAAGGGTATTTCCACTGAATGGTAATTAAAACCTTTCAAAGGGTATTTCCACTGAATGGTAATTAAAACCTTTCAAAGGGTATTTCCACTGAGTGGTAATTAAAACCTTTCAAAGGGTATTTCCACTGAATGGTAATTAAAACCTTTCAAAGGGTATTTCCACTGAGTGGTAATTAAAACCTTTCAAAGGGTATTTCCACTGAATGGTAATTAAAACCTTTCAAAGGGTATTTCCACTAAATGGTAATTAAAACCTTTCAAAGGGTATTTCCACTGAATGGTAATTAAAACCTTTCAAAGGGTATTTCCACTGAATGATAATTAAAACCTTTCAAAGGGTATTTCCACTGAATGGTAATTAAAACCTTTGTGGTACGTCCTATCTGTTAGTCTTTGCAAAACTTTAATTAAAAATTAAATCTAAAAGATTAACCATGATTGTTTAGTTTTAAAAGAATTTGTGTGAAAATAGACTTATTATTATAATGAAGATCTTTTTTGCCAAAGAATGGTTATAAATTTTGATTTAATAATTGATGAAAGACTTTTCATTTAGAGCTATTTTGTGTAATTAAATATATAGTGGAGTAAAGATAATTATTTTATTTCTGTAAACTGTAAAGTTACACCTACCTAGATACGGTAATTTATTTACAAATGATACGGCTGCTTATTGATTGTTTTTGTTACGTACTTTCAATGTAACGAAGTTACAAATTACTTTAATGAGAACAAAACGTTTTTCATAATAACATATATATGCAATAACGAGTAGAGTAAGTCTCAAATGAATAACACTGATAAAACAAATATAAATACCAATTACTTTTTATTTATTAAAAAACAGTGTATCAGGCTTTCAGGGCTTAATGTCTGAGTCTGGCTTTTATACTTATGAGCCTGGCAACCCTACTTGTACGAGTCCTAATCAGGGTTGGCATTAGTTATTGTCCGCACGAATTTGGTAAGTTTAAGAGTTGATATTGTTAGGGGGGGTCTCCCCCATCTAACCGAACCACCACCCCCCCCCCCAGGAAACGCAGTTTTTAGGGTTCCATTTTCAACAACAAGGAACCCTTACATGTCCGTCTGTCTGTCTGTCCGCGGCTTAGCTTATAGAGAATATTAGTACTAGAAAGCTGTAATTCGGCATGGGTATACATATTTATCACGCCGATAAAGTGGTACAGTAAAATTTTGGAAAATATTTTTTTTTAGTGTACCTCCCCTACACGTAAAGTGAGGATGTTTTTTTTTCTCGTCTATCCTCTAGTGTGGGGTGTCGTTGGATAGGTAATTCAAAAATATTGGGGGTGTGAGAAGACTATTTTTCGATCCAGAGTTCCGTTTGCGAAATATTAAGCTTAAAAGTATTAATTATTGTTAGAGTCAAGTGTCCCCCCCTGCTGGCGAAACGGTTGTATTTGGAGACGCGAAAAAAATCACGGAAGTAGTATACATAACGAAATTAAAAGGAAAACTATCACAGCTAAGTAGGCTTTACAAGTTAACGAGTACATATCGCGCCAAGCTTTTAGTCCCCTCTAAACACGGGGCGATTCGCATCAGCAGGAACAAAATGTATGGGCCGTTCTTGTGAAGAGCAACTTCCGAGCGTACTAGAAGTTTGGCGCGATCGTATTATTATAGATAATGGTACAGAACCCTTCGTGTGCGAGTCCGACTCGCACTTGGCGCGGTTTTTTGTATATATTTTTTTTATGGATGTAATTTTTACGAATCAGAACGAAACCTCCGCCATTTTGTTTGATGGCAGAGGGGGAGGGTCGTGGGATCTGCGGTGTGTGGGGGGTAGGTTCGGGATTGGCCGCAGGAATTTTGCCAACCCCCTTTAGGGTAGGTTTAAAAACCGACTTCTGCACTGGTAGGCTAAAACTGTTCAAAAACTGAGTCAGCACACCCCAACTCTACAGTCTTGTAGCTACTGCCCCTAGAATGTATATAAAAAGCTAAAGGCGCGGATGGAGGGCAGGCCTGCACTAAGGGCCAGCACTTCCCACAGCGCCGTAGCCGATGCAGAAGTGAATTTGTGTTGTAAAAGTTACTTCAGTATTGATAGGTTCAACAGATTCAAAATTGTATAATTATAATGTTTTGGGCAACATTTTGTACAATTCCTATTAGAATCGTAACTATTATATGTCCACAATAATTAGACCATTGTTTAACAGGTGGTAGAGCTGATGCCGGGCTCAACTGTGGAGGTACCATCATCTTACTTGGAGACCCCCTTGAAGTAATTCGGGGGAGAGTAAAAAACCAGGAGGCCCACCATGCCTGGGACCGATGCTATCTAAAGGTCTGTGGCAGCATGCGCTTTGGCTATCTCTATTCTATTCTACAAATGTATTGTGTACAATAATCATTGAAATAACATGAAATGTTAACAAATTAACAAATATGTGTTTTTCAAATGTTTCACAGCGCCGCATTTCATGGCATAAAAAAGGGGAGAATGACGCAAACCTGTTAAAACAAGGCACTAGTTTGAAAAGGGGAGAATAATGCAAACCTGTTAAAACAAGGCACTAGTTTGAAAAGGGGAGAATGACGCAAACCTGTTAAAACAAGGCACTAGTTTGAAAAGGGGAGAATAATGCAAACCTGTTAAAACAAGGCACTAGTTTGAAAAGGGGAGAATGACGCAAACCTGTTAAAACAAGGCACTAGTTTGAAAAGGGGAGAATAATGCAAACCTGTTAAAACAAGGCACTAGTTTGAAAAGGGGAGAATGACGCAAACCTGTTAAAACAAGGCACTAGTTTGAAAAGGGGAGAATAATGCAAACCTGTTAAAACAAGGCACTAGTTTGAAAAGGGGAGAATAATGCAAACCTGTTAAAACAAGGCACTAGTTTGAAAAGGGGAGAATAATGCAAACCTGTTAAAACAAGGCACTAGTTTGAAAAGGGGAGAATAATGCAAACCTGTTAAAACAAGGCACTAGTTTGAAAAGGGGAGAATGATGCAAACATGGGGTAACACAAAGCTGAAATGTCATCCCAAACTAGAATGATAAATAACTATCGTGGGGTAACACAAAGCTGAAATGTCATCCCAAACTTGAATGATAAATAACTATCATGGGGTAACACAAAGCTGAAATGTCATCCCAAACTTGAATGATAAATAACTATCATGGGGTAACACAAAGCTGAAATGTCATCCCAAACTTGAATGATAAATAACTATCATGGGGTAACACAAAGCTGAAATGTCATCCCAAACTTGAATGATAAATAACTATCATGGGGTAACACAAAGCTGAAATGTCATCCCAAACTTGAATGATAAATAACTATTGTGGGGTAACACAAAGCTGAAATGTCATCCCAAACTTGAATGATAAATAACTATCATGGGGTAACACAAAGCTGAAATGTCATCCCAAACTTGAATGATAAATAACTATCATGGGGTAACACAAAGCTGAAATGTCATCCCAAACTTGAATGATAAATAACTATCATGGGGTAACACAAAGCTGAAATGTCATCCCAAACTTGAATGATAAATAACTATCATGGGGTAACACAAAGCTGAAATGTCATCCCAAACTTGAATGATAAATAACTATTGTGGGGTAACACAAAGCTGAAATGTCATCCCAAACTTGAATGATAAATAACTATCATGGGGTAACACAAAGCTGAAATGTCATCCCAAACTTGAATGATAAATAACTATCATGGGGTAACACAAAGCTGAAATGTCATCCCAAACTTGAATGATAAATAACTATCATGGGGTAACACAAAGCTGAAATGTCATCCCAAACTTGAATGATAAATAACTATCATGGGGTAACACAAAGCTGAAATGTCATCCCAAACTTGAATGATAAATAACTATCATGGGGTAACACAAAGCTGAAATGTCATCCCAAACTTGAATGATAAATAACTATCATGGGGTAACACAAAGCTGAAATGTCATCCCAAACTTGAATGATAAATAACTATCATGGGGTAACACAAAGCTGAAATGTCATCCCAAACTTGAATGATAAATAACTATCATGGGGTAACACAAAGCTGAAATGTCATCCCAAACTTGAATGATAAATAACTATCATGGGGTAACACAAAGCTGAAATGTCATCCCAAACTTGAATGATAAATAACTATCATGGGGTAACACAAAGCTGAAATGTCATCCCAAACTTGAATGATAAATAACTATCATGGGGTAACACAAAGCTGAAATGTCAACCCAAACTTGAATGATAAATAACTATCATGGGGTAACACAAAGCTGAAATGTCATCCCAAACTTGAATGATAAATAACTATTGTGGGCTAACACGAAGCTGAAATGTCATCCCAAACTAGAATGATAAATAACTATCATGGGGTAACACAAAGCTGAAATGTCATCCCAAACTTGAATGATAAATAACTATTGTGGGGTAACACAAAGCTGAAATGTCATCCCAAACTTGAATGATAAATAACTATCATGGGGTAACACGAAGCTGTAATGTCATCCCAAACTAGAATGATAAATAACTATCATGGGGTAACACGAAGCTGAAATGTCATCCCAAACTAGAATGATAAATAACTATCATGGGGTAACACGAAGCTGAAATGTCATCCCAAACTTGAATGATAAATAACTATCATGGAGTAACACAAAGCTGAAATGTCATCCCACAAAATTTCAATAAATTCTTTAAAACTTATAACTGAAGGAATATTATTAACGCCCTTGGTCATGGTCTCCAATAAAATTCCCCCATTATTAGAATATAGGGATTCCAGAAAAAAGCACAGTTTAACAATGTAAATAATATTCAATCTATTCATTGTTATTTTAACCAGAGTATTTTGATTCCATGTAGATCTTGGAACACAGTAAAAACTCAGATATCCAAGGAATTTAAGTCAACTGGTTGTAAAGGGTTCCTTCATAAAAAAAAACAAATAAGTGACTGGCAAGGGAGTTACATCCACAATAATCTATACAACCAGCTAACTTAATATGACCATTATACATATATCAAATACTAACTTTAAGTTATAAGTTTTAATACAAATTGCCTTTGATTAGGATTTAAATGTTAGCATGTAAACACTAAGTAACTCTAAGTACACTAACATAATTAAATTACTAAAAGGAAGTAAGAAAAGTGAAACATAAACCGAGCAGGCCTTCAGGGCCATAGGCTCTCGGCGCTGCGGAGGTCGCATCGGTCAGACTCCAGTCAGGTCGGAGATGGGTGGCCCGTCAAGCACGCATGGCCAGTAGCGGCCGGACCTCCTATTTGTTTATAACAATACCGCTCTCCTGACATTTTGTTCGGTTACACTGATAGCCGAATTGGCTACACTTGTCTTTGCAAATAAGTTTCGGAAAGGTTCAGACAAACTATGAAATAGTAACGAGGATTAACCTCTTGAAGAATACGACCGCCGACGATAAAAATATTACACTTTGTCTTCACTTTACACACCTTTTAGAAAAACAACTCACCTTAGTAGTAACTAGGCATCAAAATAGAGTAATATAACACGAAAATAACTTAAATCTGCTTAATTTTTCACGATAAATAAGGACTGAAAACAGAAAAAGAGCCTACCTCACCGTTCGGGTGTCAGTTTTATGAGTGTTGCCATTTTTAATTATTGTCAAATTTCCAGTAGAAAATGATAGTCATAAATGAGGGGTAAATCTGTTCTGTGTGCAGTCAGAGTCACAGCCTCAAAAATTAATAAGGTACTCTGTGATCTCTAACTTCGTAGAAGTGCGTTCATTAAACAACCCTGGGCTGGGTAGGAACACTGGGGTTGTAACGCTGAGTTTTTGAACGGGTTTCGTCGTGTAGCGACACTCCAAATGTCAGTTGTCATTTTTGAATTATATTTAGTATAATAACGTTGAGAGGACCCCCTCGGTACGAAATTTAACATTAATATATCAACTATAACGTTGAGAAGACCCCCTCGGTACAAAAATTAACGTCATTTCATTTACGAAAATTTACGTGAATGTCAGGTGACGTTTGGAGCCTATACGAACCTTGCGAACCCTGCTCAGAGTTGATGTTGAAAAATTCGACACCAGTGTAGCGACACTGTCATTTTTGAACGGTCGGTGTTGAGACGCGAGTTAATTTTTGAACGGGTTAGTGTTGCGACCCGGGTAGGAAACCCAACTCGGTGTGAGTTTATGAACGACTATTAGAATGCGTCCTAAGTCCTGACACCTCACTGCATGGATTTTTAGATCGCTTTGAGAAAAATTAATGTGTAATAGTAAGCAATTGGAAAGAAGTAAAAAATATAAAAAAATATACTCCACTTCTATTTTTTGAAAAAATCCTCAAAAAACTGTATGTCCCATATATGGGAACTTATGTAATAAGGGTGTAAAAATTGTGGTGCGCAAATATGGGACTTCATGCATTTAGGGATAATTTATAGGTACGCGGCCATTGACCTATTTTATTTATAAGAAAAGTAGAAAGCAAAAACTGTTAGTGATAAAAATGTAATAAAAATAAAAATATATTTTATTAAAGGATGATTAAAATACACAAAATTTAATTTATTAGTAAGTTATATTAAAGTTATATTATTTAGAACAGGGGTTGGCAACCGGCGGCCCGCGGGCCGCATGCGGCCCGTGAACCACTTTGGTGTGGCCCGTAAAGTTCACAAACTACTGCTTGATAACTATATTTGTGTGAATAGACATTTTCCATTCTGAACTATCTAAAAAGCAAGCATTGTTCTCAGTTAAAAGATGCACATTTAGACGCAATACTGCACAAAATGCGGCCCTCGCTGATCCCCTGGTAGCATTTGTGGCCCTTCTATATCATAAGGTTGCCGACCCCTGATTTAGAACCATAAAGTTGTGTTTTTTGAAGTTAAGTCAAAAAAGCCATAGCAAAAACAGAAAACTAGCAAACAGAAGTAAATAGTTAATACAGACATTTTATGTATGAAAAACGCAATAACACCATAAATGCATGATGTTTCAAATATGCACTAAGCAATATGTCCCCCTTTCTGCATACGGTCCCATATATGGGATGATCATTTGAGCCGCTACTTACAACAAACCGACATTTCATCAGGTTCTTCTAGTGTTGTACCTTGGTAGGTACCCATTTCACATACACTAAACGTTAGAAAATTATACCTGTTTTTAGATTTAAGTGTTGTCAGCAGCAAAAAATAAATAATATAAATTTTTGGGAAAAACATTTGCTGTGCAAATATGGGACGCCATGCAGTAAGGGGCTAAACATAGACCAGTAAATCCTTAGTCTTTGGTCCTAAAAATGGAAAATCCTTAAATTAAGGAATACAAAGGGAAAATGGAAAATCACTGCCCACAGATTACAAATAATCTAAGCTTTTTGACACTTTGTCACTATCATAGACATCTTTTTAGGATCAGTTCATGTCAGTCACCACTTTTGCCAAAATACACGTTTTAACATTTTCGTATTTCCAATGCTTCTCTTTACCGATAGATAGGTACAGTAAAACAAAAAAATTAAAGTTTACTCAAAATGTTTTTTTTACGGATAAAATAATGCCAATAGCCGCACTAAAACACAAATTAAATGCTATAGTATGTCATCATATCAGGGTCAATGATATACATAATCTTCTGACGTATTTTATTTTTTATCAATCTTCAAAGAGAAATTACGTTATACGCCACTAATAAATAAATGATTAATTCTGCCACATCCAAATTATTTAAACACAGCGCAGGATTCACCTGTCATCTGTCATCGCGCTCAGTTTTAAGATGGCGGATTCTGTGCTGGTTTTAATTCTAAATGGAAAGTATCTTAATTACAAAAAACAGCCAAAAAACCTTGTCCAAACTACAGCATTGTTGACCAAAGACGAAGATGGGTTTCAATCTCTAGTCATCAGGGTCAATGATATACATAATGGTCTGAAATCATATTTTATTTTTTATCAATCTTCAATAGGCCAGTAACCTTAAACTTCAGACCTTGCGTCAAATATGTTAGTTCTGATTTTTTGCTGACTTGTTTACGATATTGGCCCAATCAATAATCCAAGTTTGTGACCTCGAGCGCCGAACGCAACCTTGTCATAAATCGAAAAAACAGCAAAATTTTCGCCTTTATTTCAGTTTTTGGACATTTTAAGCCTATAGGACTAGTTTTTTTAAATACTTACGCAGCACGTTTTTTAAAAAGACTAAATTTTCTACAAAATGAAACTAAAACTGTCCCTGTAGACTTAATAATTTCTGAGATAAAGCCTTTCAAAATTTATATTTTTTTTCGAAGTTCGCAATTCTTAGCAATATATTGTCGTTCTGAATGTATTTTGCCCCTGTTTCGGGACCGCCCCTCCTCCTATCATAATCTAGTGGATCCTGAAGAGTTTTGAGGGGCCCGCAGATTCCTCCACACTCTCCCCTCATCATTATTCACATTTTTCATTTCTACCCCTGTTATATTATCGAAGCCCTTTACGTTTTATGATGGTATTTTAAAACAGAAAATAAGAAGGGCGAACGATGATATATTCATCGTCACGACATGAATCCCCTAAGGGGTGTCAAAGATGTTCCAGGTGTGAACTGTGAAATGCAAGTCACAATCCACACTCGGTATACCCGCGTTTCATCGACGTTTATTACGTCCCAACGTGATAGGTGGTGAGCCCTATCACCGTTCTTCGGGCACAAATACTTGCTTTTTAGGACATGCATGTTTCCGTATGATGTTCACCTTCACCATTTAGCAAGTGGTACATATTATATAAAGCGAACGATGATGTGTAATGTTAAGCTACGAATATTGAAATAAAAAAGGTGATACGAAAATTTATGGGTACATCAATAAAGTTAATTTTTTAATTAGCTATTCAATTGAGTGATTCACGATAATCAATAGATTAAGTTAATTTAGCCCTCTCGGAAGGTCCTGGTTGTGGTTCGTCCGTATCTAAATCGTCGTATTGGGATGGCATATCCCTCTCAGGGGATGGTGATGCATCGTCGACGTTTTGTGCCCACAAGACATCCTCCGTGTCGACATCGGGCAGATCGTCGTTTTCTGGGGAATTGAAGTATATTTCTCCTACAACATCCGGTACATTGTCACAGGAGGCCCCGCTGCAGTGCCTGCAGACTGATGAGCATTTCATCCCTGCCTTCCTGCAGCTGCATGCGTTCCCACAACCCTTTTTGCAGCCGCAAGAAATCATCCGCAAGAGGTGTTGTGGGGCAGCGTCTCTGACCATCGTTTTTGGGCTGAGGCCTTGTGACGTGAATATCCACCCCCAGTAGAGAGGGTTCAGCGTGACTCCCAACCACGCCTGTACCTGTAAGAAGATAGTACATGAGTGGTTGAATAGAAAATGATGAATATGAAGTTATATTGTGTATTCATGCAGTGGTTATAATATAATATAGTAAAATAATTTGTACCTGATGGTATGTCCGCAAGGAGTGAAATCGAGCAGCGTCTCGTGTAGGAGGTAACCTGGCCAGATTGAAGCTGGTTTTCGTCGCAGATCTCGCGAATAGTTGGAACCGCAGCTCGTCAAGGTTGTGGGTGTTGGGATTGCCTCCATATAGAGCGATTACGACTCGCTCACCTGCTGCTGAAATCTCGTCTGGTGTAGAGTTGGTGTCGAGAAAAATTGCAGCTTCCTTTTCAACGTCCGGATTTTTTTCGACCATTGAGATAATTTGCTTTTTCCCTAAGCCAAAAAAGCAGGATGTCGAGTCACAACCACTAAAGGCATGAATGAAAAGGAAAAGCTCTGTTTTCAATGAAGATTTCGAAGAGGCAATGCTGGAATACATGACATCTGATGCTTTGCCTCTTCCACATTTGTTGAAAAAAATTTCACGGTTTGAGATCGCAGTGAGGATGATCAGCAAGTCAATGTCTTCACCAACGACTACCACTATATCATAGGTAGAGGCAACAGTTACAGCTGTAGTGATGATGAGCCTATCAGCATCTTCCTCTGCTTGGAGTACTTAAATGTTATGATTTTCCATTTTAGATGTCAGCAGGTTGATGAAACAAATTTTGTTTTTGTCATTTGACAAGAATTTCTCTTGAATAACCTGCGCTATGGTTTTCTCATCAAAGATTATTTCTGGCGATGAGTGTGATTTGGTTCTTCGAAGACGCTCAGAGCTCTTTGCGCTTTTCTGTGCAGCATCTGAGGGGTAGCCATCGAAAACTACTGCCCCGTTTGAGCCATAGTGAGCAGTAATGTACTGCGTATATCTGTCTGCTATCGCACCAAATGGTGCGCTTCGTGGCCACACAACTTTGTGAAGTAGATGACCTCCATCTACCACGGCAAACTTCGTTGACCCTTGCTTCTCATCTAAGTTTACAGGTTGAAATACTGCATACAAGGTGGATTTTGTGCCCTTTCTCATTCCCTATTCAGTGAATATTGACATTGGGATTGGTGACAGCTAGTGTTGCTCGAGTGACGTCTGAGATATTGATAAAAATGTGCAAGTTCGAAATATTGAATACATTCTAAAAGGCATTATCTCAGAAACCATTAAGCCTACAGAAAAAATTTTAGTCTCATATTGTAGAAAATTTAGTCTACTTTAAACGCGTATTACATAAATATTAAAAAAAAATAGTCCTTTAAGCTTAAAATTGACAAAAACTGATATAAAGGCGAAAATTTCGCAGTTTTTTCGATTTATGACAAGGTTGCGTTCGGTGCTCGAGGTCACAAACTTGGATTATTGATTGGGCCAACATCATAAACAAGTCAGCAAAAAATCAGTACTAACATATTTGACGCAAAGGACCTACCCTTTCAGACGACAAGGTTACTGGAGTACAAGGAGAAATTACGTTATACTCGCACTGGGCTGGTTTTTCATTTTCAAACAGTATCGCCTTTTTTTTTTTAGTTTTTGTCAATTTTTAGTGGAATAAAGTGTAATAATAATAAGTAAGCAATAATTACTTTTAGTTAAAATTTACAAATATTACTGAAACGGGTTTTAATAAGGCCTAATCTGATACTTAACATTCTCAGAGCGGACGGCTTAATGATGGCAGTGGCAGAATATTTTTTCTAATAATACCAAGTTCCACAGTACCGAAATCAGGAGTGTCAAAGCAGAGACGTAAGCAAACTTAATATACTTTAGATATAGGTACCTACCAATGTTTACGTTATCCACACGGCAGCCTAGTAGGTACGTAAAGTTCTTTTTCTCGAAAGAAGTCAGCATTTTCGTATTTACCTATTTATTGATAAATAAAAAATTAACAAAATAACAAGAAAAAATTTAGTGAAAAGAACTTTACAAACAAGTCATTTGTTCCATTCATCGATTTATCTATCAGCCTGGTTTGTACATTTCTAAGATTTCGCCACTCTTGGCGGTCCTCCTGGAAGAAATGCGCATACTTACACACTCTGGGCAGGCGGGTTGACACCGCTGCCCGTCACCAGTCTGTTTTATGGAAATGGATATACCGCCATCAATAGGTCCCAGGTTTTGATTATTAATCAAAGGTTCCAGGCATGGTGGGCTACTGGTTGTGCCTGTTTGAGAACTGTCCTCTTACTCTCCCCTGAATAACTTCAAAAGGGGTTTGCAAGTCATATACCTCACAGTCGAGCCCGGCATCAGCTCTATTCTGGTTTTACCGAGTCGTAACAAAGCGGGTCGTTCAACTGACTGCACCTGCAGCCGCGTCAAAGGAAATGCCACCATCTCGACTTACGACTAAAAAGACACCGCCGCAGCGCACCGCTGGTGACCTTTTACCACGGTAGTCATGTGTGGTTGCATTTTATTACAGAAGTCGTACATTTCGTTACGGAGGGGTAAAATATAACGCTTTTCCGTGACTCGTTAACTCGAGTATACCACCTACCTACTTATTATTTTTATCTATCTATAGCATAAGAACTACAATTTTGCCTTGTGGGTAGAGTAACCGCCATTCTGCCAATGCTTTGACCTCTTGATATGACATAACATGAATTACTTAGTACATTTAACGTTCATAAAAAATAGAAATACCTAAACTAAAGAAAGAAGAGACATAAAAAAATTAAAATTGTCACCTAATGACGATCATTTTCAGCAATGGTACCACCTACCACGGGTATGTAATAAATTTGTTATTTATCACATTACAAACACTTAAGGAATCAGTGCCTGTAATTTGTTATAATAAGTACACAATAAGTATAAGTATATTTATATAAAAGATAAGTACTTACTTATTTACTTACGTCAAAATTGTCCTCACAATAATACGCTGCTGTTTTGGGAGACAGCTCATCCTTTCTCATGACTTCACACCATTGCTTTCGCAGATTAATCTCTTTCGGTACCATTATAAATATGTTTCCAAGTGTAGATTTCGTTGTTGACTGACACTTTGGAACAACACAATATTTATAACACTGACTGCTTAGGAAGAGACATTTTTACGTACTGCTCTCTACGGGCGCTGTAGTAGTTTGTGAAGTGTGACGTCACTGTCAGAGAGGCCGCCTGGGAGCTATCGTTTATTCCCGCGCATTAAAGGTATGGACTTTAAACTTCTCTAACTTCGTCAATTATTAACGTATAACAATGAAACTTTTCCAAAGTTCAAGTTATTAAAAGTACATTCAAAAAAAAAAAATTTTTGTGGAATAGTCTATTCTCATTATTGCGAACTCTCAGATTTTTCCTTCGTGCAAACAAATATACTATAGTGCTCTCACTACCAACGATTCGATATCTAAAGCTTCAAATCAAGCGACAGTATACAATTTAGTCACGAGACATGAGGCTCCAGAAACTATTCTCAATGTCGGCGATCGTGGCATCTGTTCCGATTGCTGGCTCTGGCAGCTGTTCCCAATGCCGGCTCCGGCAGCGGATTCTTTAGCTTAAATAATAAAATTATTCATAAATAATAGTTGTATACTCTCAGATTTTTTTGTGAACGGAGGGAATGATGTTAGACAGAATACGCGCATCGAGTTCCTTAAAACACGATAATATGCCTAAACACTTAAGGCTTAAGTTCTTTTCAGGAAATACCTAACTCATGTGGAATAAGGCATCTTCGTATTTATTATTGACAATACTTCGATAGATTGAATGTTTGTGTTCGATACCTATATGTAACTTCTATTCGTGAAAACCATACTCACGGACATTTTACCTAATTTGTGCTTATATAATATACAAGCCTTTTTTCCGTTTACATGACTTACCTTTTCTTTAATTAATAAGTTTTAAAGTTGTTTATTTCAAATATTTATTATTAATCGTAATTAAAAAATATTGCATACCATTAATTGATAGTAATGTATGTTTGCGATACTCAGACACTAATAAATGTGGTGTGATTAAACGTTAATGTATTGATTGTGTATAGCTCTTTTATATTGACTATATGTGTTAAGCTGAACTTACTAAGCGGGAAATTAATCAAATGGTTATGTTGGCAATGATATTGATTCACTGTATAACTTTCTCACTTGCTCTTTAGCGTTGAAGTAGCTCTTTCTCTTTCTAAACTAAAAAGATGCCATTGACCTTTCACAACAATGTTGTATGCTTCTTTCTGATTGGTCAAACAAAGCGTCCTTTGTCATTGTTGCCAACGTAACGATTGCTTTGCGACGACTCATCGCGCACTTCCTCTCTTCCTTCTGCATTTGGCGTCCAGTGTTGAAGGTCGTCTGTGGGCTTTAGTAATTAATTAGTGTAAAATTAATATAAGCTTATAAATACACCATGGCAAATAACGATAACTTTGCACAAGACATTTCTGAATCGCAGTTAAATGGGAACGGAGAAAATGGTGGAGGAGATAACCAGGAAAATAACAGTGCCGAAGCCCCCGGACGTGATGACGACAGGTACAGTTGGTTTCTGTTATTTCACGTTGCAGTTACTCTCTTATGTGTTCTTAAATCAGCACATGTACCTATCTAAATTACTTTTCCATCCAGTGTACCTCTCTTTTTACAGTTAGAGATCTTGAGATCTTTGTTCGCTGCAATGGCGGCACCCCGGCATTTTCTATTTTATTGGCATTTTAAATCACTTTTAATCCTGATGATCTTTTCCAAATTCTGTTATTTTGTCATTGTAATATGTTCAATGCTTCTCAAAGTTAGAATTAGTTATCATAGTTTTCATTTCAGACAACTTTCAGGGTTACTTTTCATACAAATATTATCTTCGGGGCGCGTGATGTAAAATGGCGTCATTTCGCGCGTCTCTTGCACCCGGCATTGGCTAAGTCCCGTTATCGATTTTTTTGTATAATTTATTTGAAGAGTTCGTCGGCTGTTCGAATGTTACGGTCAGGGAGCGTGTTCGCAGCCGTAAGAGATAACGGTACTCTTGTACCTGTTTGCAAGATTTTAAATCGGTGTTATTGCACGGTGTAAGGTATTTATTGGCGTGGCGTGGGGGTGCAATGGCCGCCCGCGTCACCTCGGGTCAGTTGGGGCGGACTAACCCTGTGTCTTTCTGCAGGTGTGAGCCTGCGTCGCCGAGGCCGCCGCCGCCGCCGGACGAGATGGTACTTATCCGAGGCTCACACTAAAGTAATCACCTACGTCCGAACTGACTAGGTTGTGGGCCACTTAACTTTGGGCCATGTCACACTTGCATATTGCCAATTTCAAATCTTGCGATATCACTGTAACATTCTTGTTTCATTTTCGTTGTCACTTTTGGTAATGTTAAATTTTCCAGATAATTTTTGTAACTTACAGGTTCTCAATTTGTTTTGCTGCA
Organism: Ypsolopha sequella; assembly: GCA_934047225.1. Classification (NCBI taxonomy): domain Eukaryota; kingdom Metazoa; phylum Arthropoda; class Insecta; order Lepidoptera; family Ypsolophidae; genus Ypsolopha; species Ypsolopha sequella. The sequence continues at coordinate 29,914,861 of OW203990.1, read as the reverse complement.
GTGCTTGTTGGAGTTTTTTTGATCAAAAAAGTAGCTGTAAAGTACTAATCAAGTACTGCATAGTTTTAAATTGTAATATTAAGAAAATCAAATTCTAAATTTTGAGACACAAGTCTGTTGTTGTTAATTCATTTTATTAATTACTTTGCACAATTTTCACAGAAAACTGTTTGTGGGAGGCTTGAGCTGGGAAACTTCAGACAGTAAGTTCCATTGTTCTCTTAATTTCTACTTTTTATATGTAATATATGTATCTCATTTTATATGTAATATATGTATCTCATTTTATATGTAATATATGTATCTCATTTCATTCCCAGTAAAAATAATTACCTATATGATGACCTTTCAGTTCTGCTTCTGAATGTATTTGAAGAAGCCTATACCAAATTTCTGAGCACATAAGTAGCGTGATAAAGTACCATAAGCATCCAACAGCAATGAATGACAACATCTGTTATTGTTACAGAGGAGCTACGTGACCATTTCGGCGCGTACGGAGAGATCGAGAGCATCAACCTAAAGACCGACCCCAACACGGGCAGGTCGCGCGGGTTCGCCTTCATCGTATTCAAGGCGCCAGAGTCTATCGACAAGGTGATGGCGGCCGGCGAACACACCATCAACAACAAGAAAGTCGACCCCAAGAAGGCGAAGGCGCGGCATGGGAAGATCTTTGTCGGTGGACTCAGCAGTGAAATCTCTGATGACGAAATCAAGAACTTCTTTGGCAACTTCGGCACGGTGAGTTACCTGACGAATATAAGTATACATCACTCTACTGTAAATTTCCTACTGTGATGAAAAATCCGGTTTTGGTGAGATAACATTTTCTAGATTGTTATTGAAGAGAACTCCGGGCCACTGATAGTATTATCTACTTAACTAATGAGTGTCAAAATGTACGTCACTTAATTTATGCCTTGTACATTTCAGATCATAGAGGTCGAGATGCCATTCGACAAAACAAAGAACCAAAGGAAAGGCTTCTGTTTCATCACATTCGAATCTGAGCAAGTGGTCAACGACCTCCTGAAGACACCCAAACAGACTATCGCCGGCAAAGAGGTGCGTATCCGTTCAGTCAGGCTGCATTTAATTTAGTTGTACTTGTTTCAATATTTTATATAACTAACCATGTATCGTTGTTGCAGGTCGATGTGAAGAGAGCGACACCGAAGCCCGACGGCCCCGGAGGCATGGGCGGGCGCGGGGCGCGCGGCGGTCGGGGAGCGCGGGGTGGGCGCGGCGGCCGGGGCGGGTACGGCGGCCAGGGCGCCTGGGGTGGTCAGGGGTACGGCGGGTACGGGTACGGACAGGGAGGCTACGGCGGCGGGTACGACGGCTACGGATACGGCGGCTACGGCTACGACGGATATGGCGGCTACGGCGGATACGATTACTCCGGCTACCCGAATTACGGTAAACGCGGCAAGCAGAACTAGTAACATTAGCGACCCACCGCTAGCCTGCTCACCGACACATTACCTCGACTGATGTTACCTGATCCCTAGGATGTAAATGTAGCGTAAGGCGACGAGAGGTCGGCGCCGCTGATCTCCGGGGACGCCGCTCCCTCGCCGCACTAGGTTTAGTGTTCAAGGCCCTCCGTCCTTGAGATGCCTGTTTTACCTAGTAATGTATAAAATCTTACATTTTATTCAAAGAGATCGACATCACATTAAGCTTAGGTATAGGTCTTAGTGTGTAGAAAATATTTATTTTTCTATTTAACTATTTACAATGATGAATATTCTATCGAGATAATGTGTAGTTGAATGTTTATGAGGCGAGACTTGGCAGATAACCATGGGTCGGTCATAATCACTCGAGTAATAAGTTTATAATCATTCTTCATACTAATCAGTAATTAATCTAAATTGAGCGTGTTGTTTAGTTGCACTTGTATTGTCTCCGCCTCGCCTCGGCACTCGCGGCTGTCTGTAGACGGTCGGGTCGGCTCGGGCTCGCTCGGGTCCGCTCTGCCCACCCGACCGCTGTATGAATGTGTATCTATCTGTACTGTATACCTAGTAGAGGTGTAGTGCCCTCACCCATGGAGCTATCACTCTTTGTCATTGTTTCAATGGGTATTATTATTATATTCTGTACATATGTTACCTGCCTTATGTTTTTATAAGTGTTTATTTTGTAATACCACATTTGACATATGTAGCAATGTTGCCCGAGTTTTTATTTTATTTTGGTATTTTTATTTTACCTATTGTCACTCTCGCCACTTGCTACATTTGGGAAATTGGGGTAATATATGGAGAGACATTGTGAAAGTGATAAAGATATGATGAAGCTTTGAATAAAGCACTGTTACAAAAATTCTCAATGTGTTTCCATATATCACCCTAATCCACTGTCCTTCTCATCCACATCTATCTATTTACTAGTATTTCCATCGTGCTGTAGCTTCTGCGTTTTGCTGATACTAACACCACTCTACGCTTCTGTTGTACTAGTCTGTCTGAACTTGTACCTTGTCGAGTATTGAAAGATTGTGCAGCGTTATATCGCGACTACTACATACTAGCGCGTTCATTTTTGGTAAAGGAAAGGTCATAGAGACAACTAGGTAGGAATAGAGTAACACAACAGAGTGCAAAGCACAGACTAATTGCGTTGTGTTGCGGGCAGACTACGGCGGGTACGGTGGATACGAGGGCGGCTACGGCGCGCGCTCGGCTCCTCGCGGGAAAGGTACTCGCCTACCTACTTCTACGTACACCTGTCACTAGATAGCGAGTAGACCATGTAGACTAGCAACGTCTCGCACACGTTTTGTTTACTGATGTTCCCAGCTCCAAAGAGACTTGTTATGCGCGTAGGAGTAAAACGTTTGCGAGGAATCTCCTTTAGTTAGAAATATATGTTGTGAACTCGTGTTGTAATTCTGTGACTGTCTGCCCCGCTTTATGATGCTCAAACCACTGGTTGGCTTTTATCCTTTACTTGACGATTTTGATGAAATTAGTACAATAACGCGGTCATTTATAAATAGAGTCGAGCCGTACGGACTCTCGTTAGTTACTGGCGGCGAGGCTGCGTTCACGGCACTCGAGCTCACAAGTTTATCAGATCTTGTATATATTCGTTGATCCATACTGACGAATAAACTGGTGCTGCGAGGTGAATGCAAGCCTGAATCATCAACTAACATCACTTAAACGCATTCCATTTTCATTAATACGTTTAGTTTGCACGTAGTAATGACGTCCGCGCACCAACTTACCTGATGAGTACTATTAGCAAGTTTGCGCGCGGAACTGTTGTAACATAACAATTAAGTTAAATAATTATTTCATGTAATTTCATTTGTGAGATTAATGATTTCGTTTTAATTAATAACTAGTTAAGAATGTCTCTTGCAAATACGACATTGTTTCAATGTGATTAGTGTTAAGAATCTAAAGAGAAGACATCAGTGTCGTGTTGGCAAGCGCCCCCATCAAGCAGTTCTGAGTTCAGCCGTTGTGATGAGTTATATTAGACGACGTTTCAGCGGGCTACCAAGGCGGCAAGCAGCGCGGCGGCGGCGGCGGGCGAGCCAACCAGAGGCACCAGCCCTACTGAGCACTCCGTCCTCTCCCGCGTACCTGCAGATAGTCATCTCACTACAATAGTAAGGTGAGTCGCCGATACTACACGTACTATACCCTCGCCGCAGAGTAACAGTATTATGTCTACAACAATAAACTATTTTATTATTCATATTAAACGGCCTAAGCGCGCGCTTCCAAATCTCAGCATATCTCTGTAGTAGGGGTGCGCCGCAGTTAAGTTCCGACACGGAGAGTGAGACGCCACCAGACTTTTTCAAGGACACTGCCTAGACGTAATACTGTTCCTTTACTGTGCTCTCGCAGTCCAGGGCAACTAAGTTGGCGTGAGGTGGGGTTAGCTGTCAAGCTGCGCAACTACAAGCCGCCAGCTTGGTTGATCCGAAAGTACACTTGAGTTGATATGCGATGTGATGAAGTATGTACACGTCTGAGAGCGGGACGCACACCTCTGGAGCTAGCGATAGCAGAACCCCCCGAGGTGTCGCGCTCGATGTAGCCAGTGGTGCACTGTCTGACCAGGACTGCGCTACGTGCAGTATGTGGTGTAACGGCATCCAGTAACCATCTCCTCTCTTCGGCAGGTTAAGTCACCGGTCATGAGCGCTCTCTGCGTGTCGCCGCCCGCCCCCGCTCTTCAACAGCACAGGTCGCGCCGCGCTCGGAGCGCTTAATTCCATTCCACATTACGTTAAGCGAATAATCTTGCTAAGAAGATTTTTAAGGATAAAAATATCGTATTTTATGTGACGTCCAACTTTTGCGGCGATTACATATTTATTAATATAGTATGGATTTCATAGATTCACATGAGTATTATTGCTGATTGATTTGATTCTATTAATTCTTGGTATAAACCGTTAGTGACATTTGATTCTAGAGTAAATCAGAGTTTAAATATTACAAAGTAGTATGATGGATGTGTAAGTGTCTTGTGCCGCCGGCTGCGGTAGCTGTGTGTCTGTAGGCGTGCCTGTGTGTGTGAAGGATATATGTCGAGCCTCCCTCCACTCAGTACTATCGGTCATTCAGGATCTCATGCAGAAATGTTGTAACTTGTGTAATTTTAATTTTGGTAATTGATGAAAAAGAATCAGAATCATGTAATTTTATACAAACTAGATGTTTCTTCCAAGAGAGTAGGGATGAAATTAAATTTTTAGAATAAGTTATCGGACATGAACAAACCTCTGAGATATACAAGTGTATGTCGCAATAAATAAAACAAAATATGTAAATAAAATATTGACTTTTAGTCTGCGTTTTATGTTATGTATCTCGATATTCTCGGTATAATGTAGATATTTTTTAATCGGGCAAAATTATCTCAGAATTGATAATCTCATGGTCTTCTTTCAATATGACAATTTTCAAGATTAGCCTTTGTTTTTGTGACGTTGTTGTGTTCAGTTTATATTTTGTCTTATTATTTTCATCCTAAACATTGACCCTTACCCATAGATTTAGTATAATAATATTCATCAGATCTATGCCCTTATCAGTATTGCAAATTATTGCCTTGGAAGATTTAAGTGGTTAAAATTTTACTAATCATTTAATAAATTAATAAATAATAACAAAATTTTGTGTTCAAAACTTTGGTAAAAGTATGAATTCTCGCCCGATGATTTGATAAGGAAACGTAAAATTTAGAAGTGTTAAGTTCGAAGTGCTACTACTGACTACACACTGGTTGATGGAACAACAACCTCGAATGAAAATTGGCTGTAAGTACAAATCTTAAAATATGTATATTTATAAAAATCCGTAATAAGTAGGTGACGTGATTTGGTTACAAAGTAGGTATATCGATCTGTTTAACATGGCTGACCGCTATTTGCAAACAAAATGTCCAACGCGTTGCTCAGAGCTCTGTAATTCACCTGGAAACAATGAAAATAATCGGTCAAGTGCGAGTAAGACGGAATACACATGCCTGTAAAACGGTACAGTAGCGTGCATGGCTGTCAACTTTCATAAAAGCTTGCACGTGCCACCTACCAAAGCCGTGCTATGAAGTTTGGCAACGTCGCATTTAGGATCTTCGTGAACCGATTACATCTCGGCTGGTGGTCAAAATTTATAACTTTATACAAGGTGACTTGTTGATATAGCCAAATTCATACTGGAAACTTGGTAAGTGGTCAGTATCAAGGTTATTTTAGTGAATTCGTAAAAAAATAGGTAAAAACGCAAGCCCAGACAGGGTTATCTACTATGTAAGGTCATAATTTTATTCTGCGATTATACCAAAAAGTGTTATCGGTCCATGATACTAATCACTAACCAAGCCTCCAGTATGAATTTAGCTATATCTACAAAAGTCACATTGCATTTTTATTTATTATTATTTGTTATTTATATTTATTAATTATGGTTGGTATGTTTTGACCACCAGCAGATTTAATTGAAAATTTAATTTAAAAGGGATCTTGCCTCGTTGATAGGATCTTGAAATTATTTCATGTTTGAAACCTTGACGATTGCACTAATACAATAAAATAAAATATATGAGATTTTATAATTTATTTCTGCAACATTGATAGGTACTTACATAATTATAAGATGTAAGTAGGTAGGTATGCTAGACGTGTTACTTACTTTTCTAATATACCTGCTTAAAATATACTAGATTATGTGCTATACTAGATAATAGTGGACATTTCTTTTGTTTTGTAACATTGGTAAAACAATGGTAAAATTGTATCAGACTAACTTTCTTGGCACAAAAAAGTCTCTTGTAATGGCGGAATATAACTTTTTCATGTAATTTTTCGCAGATGTATTAAAAACGTCGTTTGACTCACATGCAAATGTTGATATTTCTCGTCTTGACTGTTTTTTCAGTCAAAATCAGTTGTTACTCGAAATATCAATCGTCTCGCACTAGAATTAAAATGTACTATTAAAACGGTTTCATTATTCAGATAAACCACAACCAACTAAGTATGATATAAGTGGACAAATACTGTGTTATGAAGTTGTTAATTATTTAAAAATACATTTAGTTTTCTTTTCATTATGTGAATTGTTAACATTTTTTGTAAAATTATTTAAAATTATATTGGATAATATTTTACAAAGTGTACAGAATAATGGTTTCAATGAGTGGCCTGCTTCACAACATCCATTTATACGAGTATCAATAAAAAATTTATCAGATTCTAAGCTCAAAATGGTTAGCAATGCTAACATTCCTCGGACATCATTCAACTTAAAGAAAGTGGTTTTTAAGTCGGCATGCAAATGAAAGCATACAAATTTCACGGAATCTGTAGGCAATGACAGACCTCCTCTTTGCAAATGGTCAAAATAAGGATCACCTATGCAATTTGAAATCTGAAATGGCATCTGAAAATAAAACATGAGTTACGCTCAGAGAAAAGGTAAGAGTTACGCTTTGTTATTGTCTTGCTTGTAAACCAACTGCAACTACAAATTATCATTAAAACTTTGAAAGTACTGTAAAATACTTACCTTGTTTTATAGCATAAACAGTTGATACAATCACAAGCGTCTTTTCGTAAAGAAAAACCATTAAATTCTTCGATTTTTATATCAACAAACTGCTCGTTCAAAATCAAGTGACGTAGTATCCGACTAACTTATCACTACTGGAAGCATGTACAAAATCTAGTAGCATCACCGCCAATGATAAATTAGTCGCATAATATTATGTGATAGAATAAAATGGTTACCAGTCGGTGGGTAAGTTCATAACGTTCGCTTATTTGTAACTTGGTCGTATTAACTTAATGGCGACAGGTAAAAATTAAACTTCGTAAACCGGTTCACGCGCAATGTTGCCAGATTTCCATAGCACGGCTTGAGAAATAAAGAAGGAGGCTATGCACCTACACATTTGTCATGATATTGAATTTAAAACAGCATTTTGAGTTTGGTTGACAAAATCGTGACTATTATAATTGTGTATTTTTAACCGACTTCAAAAAGGAGGAGGTTCTCAATTCGACTGTTCTTTTTTTTTTAGTTTTTTTGGGCGTTGTTACTCCATAACTCCGTCATTTCTGAACCGATTTGGATAATTCTTTTTCTGTTTGGAAGAGTGTACTTCCAGGTAGGTCCCATTTGGGTTTGGTCATGATCTGATGAAGGTTTTCAGAGATAGGCAGTGGAACCCCTCAGAAAATGACAGCATACCTCTCGAAATTGAGGTAATCGCTTTGTTCTTGGGTACTGATTACAAGATATTACTTGAAAATCGACATGCTTCCACCTGACCTTCGATCCTGGCTTCATCACCATATTCATCATAGAACTCTTCAACGGATCAGAGCACATAACTCGAGATTGCGGCAATCACTGTGTTAGGGTGCTGATTCAAGGGTATTACTTGGAGATTATCAGAATACCAACCTGACCTTCGATCCTGCCTTCATCACCATAGAACTCCTCAACGGATGACAGCACATAACTTTGGATTGCGGCGACCAGTTTGTGTTAGGGTGCTCATTGCAGGGCATTGCTGAAAATTGCCAGCGTACCCACCTGACCTTCGTTCTTGGCTTCATCACCGTAGAACTCTTCAACGGATGACAGCACATAACACGAGATTGCGGTATTCATGTTGTGTTAGGGTGCAGGAAGCTACTCAAACATGGCTACTTATACTCACTTGAACTTCGTTTCATATTAACACCAGGTTTGCAAGAACTACCCATACCTCACAATTTAACCCAGCAACACTAAAAAATGTGAAATAAAATAAACTTTTAACAAAAAATAGTAACCGACTTCAATAGTAACAGCAGTCATTCACTAAAAAGTTAATAATAATTCTATAAAAACCGATGGTACCGAAGCAACACTTTTGCCGACTTCTTTCTTCCTGAAACATTATGTTATCTAGAAGTCGGCGTATTTCCTACGATATAGCAACATAAAAACCAATATAAGAACGTCGACTTCTAGATAACATACGTTTCAGGAAGAAAGAAGTCGGCAAAAGTGTTGCTTCGGTACCATCGGTCGTTATATAATTATTATTAACTTTTTAGTGAATGACTGCTGTTACTATGGAAGTCGGTTACTATTTTTTGTTAAAAGTTTATTTTTATTTCAATCTTTTGATTTATTTTGTAAACTATTGGCGTGAATTGCCACAGACCAATATCTTTTTCACTTTTAACTTTCAAACCCTTAAATGCATCTTGGGTCGAAAACAGCAGAAAGATTTTTTATTTATTATTTACATAATTTTATATTGTATACCTATAAATATGTTTGGCAACAGATTTTACTTTTAATTCCCTTGTTTATTTTTCATTGTTTTTTTTTGTATTTTCTCTCATTTCGACGGGAAAATTGATGAAGAGAGCTTTTGGAAAAAATATCTATAAATATTCTGCTTAGATGTATTTTTGTAGTTTTTTGATATAAAAGTCAAAAAGAGTTCAGCTTTACTAGTACCTAATAAAAAAAAACAGGCCAAGTGCGAGTCAGACTCGCGTACCGAGGGTTCCGTATCGTGGATGATGAATTTGATTTTGTCATTTTTTTTTTCGTGAATTTCTCAACTGCTATATTTTTCCTGTAATCTTTACGTAAACACATATTATCATGATTTTTTTCATATTTTTGGGTCTACCAGATTTGGAGACAAAGGCCCCCCCCCCCCTTTATATATTCTTTGTGGTTTTTCGAAGATTTCTCGAAATAGATGCAAGTAAATATAAATATATAAATAAACTATATTTTTACGATCAGCTCTTTAATACTTACAATTTGATACCGATATTGTATTTTAATAAAATATGTTTTTCATTTATTTTACTTCTTTTTTTATATTTCTCATTTGTACTCAACTTTTTCTATTGCTATAGTTTTTCTGTAATTGGCCGGCTATGATCTATAATCGATTTTTTTTTCATATTTTTCGGCTAACCAGTTTTGGAGATAAGGCGGGGGACATACATATTTTTGTATTTTTTTCAAGATTTCTCGAAACCAGTGCCAGTAAATGTAGTAAAAGTATATATTTTTACAATCAGCACGCAACTTCTATTTGCAACTGAGGTTTCGTAGACGGTACTTGAAGCACTTGTACAGCAGCCGACAGCAGGTCCCGGGCCCCAATTTAAGAGCTTGCTCCAACGAGATGCAACATATATAGTACCAGTACACAGACCTCGTTGCCGCGGCCCCGGCGGTACCCGAAGCACTTGTACAGCAGGTCACGCTCGCGAGCCGAGAGCAGGCGCAGCAGGTTGCGGGTGCCGAGTGCTCGCTCCACCGAGATGCAACATATAGAGTACACAGACCTTGTCACCGCAGCCCCGGCGGTACCCGAAGCACTTGTACAGCAGGTCACGCTCGCGAGCCGAGAGCAGGCGCAGCAGGTTGCGGGTGCCGAGTGCTCGCTCCACCGAGATGCAACATATAGAGTACACAGACCTTGTCACCGCAGCCCCGGCGGTACCCGAAGCACTTGTACAGCAGGTCACGCTCGCGAGCCGACAGCAGGTGCAGCAGGTTGCGGGTGCCGAGTGCTCGCTCCACCGAGATGCAACATATAGAGTACACAGACCTCGTCACCGCAGCCCCGGTGGTACCCGAAGCACTTGTACAGCAGGTCACGCTCGCGAGCCGACAGCAGGTGCAGCAGGTTGCGGGTGCCGAGTGCTCGCTCCACCGAGATGCAACATATAGAGTACACAGACCTCGTCACCGCAGCCCCGGTGGTACCCGAAGCACTTGTACAGCAGGTCACGCTCGCGAGCCGACAGCAGGTGCAGCAGGTTGCGGGTGCCAAGTGCTCGCTTCACCGGGATGCAACATATAGAGTACAGAGACCTCGTCACCGCAGCCCCGGCGGTACCCGAAGCACTTGTACAGCAGGTCACGCTCGCGAGCCGACAGCAGGCGCAGCAGGTTGCGGGTGCCGAGTGCTCGCTCCACCGAGATGCAACATATAGAGTACACAGACCTCGTCACCGCAGCCCCGGTGGTACCCGAAGCACTTGTACAGCAGGTCACGCTCGTGAGCCGACAGCAGGTGCAGCAGGTTGCGGGTGCCGAGTGCTCGCTCCACCGAGATGCAACATATAGAGTACACAGACCTCGTCACCGCAGCCCCAGCGGTACCCGAAGCACTTGTACAGCAGGTCACGCTCGCGAGCCGACAGCAGGTGCAGCAGGTTGCGGCCGCCGAGTGCTCGCTCCACCGAGATGCAACATATAGAGTACACAGACCTCGTCACCGCAGCCCCGGCGGTACCCGAAGCACTTGTACAGCAGGTCACGCTCGCGTGCCGACAGCAGGTGCAGCAGGTTGCGGGTGCCGAGTGCTCGCTCCACCGAGATGCGCGGGATCGTGCCGCACCGCTCCTTGTCCGTGTCCTGTGCACAAGTGTCTACCTGAGTACTTAGATTACAATAACTATTATGTTCTGAGTATCTTTCTGCTATCTAGTAGCATTAGTCAAAGGTGATTCTGGCGCATGCGCAAAAGTTGCGAAAGCAGAAAAATCTATCATTTCCGTGGAAAATCCCTTGTAAAATCACTCGAAATCAGCAGCAGCAAATTTTTTCGTAGTTGCCAGAATCGCCGTCCAGTGATGCAACCAATGTGTTGTTTCTATTATCAGGTGTGGCTACGAATGTGTTGTTTCTATTATTAGGTGTGGCTACGAATGTGTTGTTTCTATTATCAGGTGTGGCTACGAATGTGTTGTTTCTATTATCAGGTGTGGCTACGAATGTGTTGTTTCTATTATCAGGTGTGGCTACGAATGTGTTGTTTCTATTATCAGGTGTGGCTACGAATGTGTTGTTTCTATTATCAGGTGTGGCTACGAATGTGTTGTTTCTATTATCAGGTGTGGCTACGAATGTGTTGTTTCTATTATCAGGTGTGGCTACGAATGTGTTGTTTCTATTATCAGGTGTGGCTACGAATGTGTTGTTTCTATTATCAGGTGTGGCTACGAATGTGTTGTTTCTATTATCAGGTGTGGCTACGAATGTGTTGTTTCTATTATCAGGTGTGGCTACGAATGGGCTGTGAACGCTTACTAATAAGGCTGTGCACATACTCGTATTAAGACTTATATTTGAATGACGTATGCCGATCACATTAGCGACATACGAGTACTTGTCTGAGACTAAACAAGAGCAAAGTCAAAATGTAGTGTGCCTTGATTGGTGGATGTGGAAGAAACAAAAGAGGTGAAATCTGTTTTCTTTTGCCTATGTGAAACGGCGTATATGTATAATATATGTTTGCATGTATTTACTTAAATGCTCAGCAAATACAGCAAATAACGTACAAAAGACTAACGTAACCAAAAATAATAAATTACCACTATCACCTTTTAAAACCCTATTTTATTAAAAATGTTATCTAAATATAATATTTAAAATCTGGTTATCTTATGAAAGTAAATGACTAGGTACAAATAAAGCAGTGTTTATTCAAAAATAGAAAATGAACACTAAAATTTTAACTGTATTATATTGTTACATAGTTCACAAAAGCAGAAACGCTACGCTACCGCCATCTTTTATCCAGTAGCAGAAGCAAAGAGATCGGCGCCATCTGTTGTCGAGAGGCGGGACCAGACTATTTCAGAATTTTCTAGATGGTTAGTGTTTTGTCCACTGGCGCCGACTCCATAGGGCCTGGGGGTGCCCAAGCCCCCCCAGGACTATGTAGGACTGAGCTCCCTCAAACAATATTACCTAGCAATGGGCAGAAACGGGTTGACTTTTTTGCATGTTGCCGCTGGTCATCTCTAAAACATTTCTAGAACTCACCTGGAACACCTCAAAGATATTGGACAGTTGGTCTGGATACTTGGCCAGCTTGGCAAGCGCGAGTGAGACGATGTGCCTCTCTTCAAAGTTGAGAAAGTTCAGAGGGGAGTCCCTGGTAGGCACGTGCGGCACCGGCTGCAGCAGTGGCGCTCGCTCTAGCCCACCCTGCGTCAGTGCCTCGCCCACCGTTTCGCCGAACCGCCAGTACTCGATGAAGCGCCGCCGCCCTGGAGCTGCAAACCTGGACACGGAAACAGGACATACCATCTGGGAAGTTGTCGCTGATCACATGTTACTATTTGATAAAGGTGAAAATTTTCCACAGGAAACAGCAACGAGAAGGATTTTCTTGTGGTAACTAGGTACATACACTTCCATTAGCGTGTCCATCTCGACAGGTGTGAGAGCCACTCGGGCAGAGGCCAGGCCTCGGTAGAAGTCCTCGCGGGAGACCACCAGTTCATTGTGGCGGTCAAACTGCCGCAGGAAATCCATGGGACGCACGCCCTCGCGCACCATCTGTAATGGAGATGGTGATCGACTCATTAGCTCTAACAATACATGGGACGCACGCCCTCGCGCACCATCTGTAATGGAGATGGTGATCGACTCATTAGCTCTAACAATACATGGGACGCACGCCCTCGCGCACCATCTGTAATGGAGATGGTGATCGACTCATTAGCTCTAACAATACATGGGACGCACGCCCTCGCGCACCATCTGTAATGGAGATGGTGATCGACTCATTAGCTCTAACAATACATGGGACGCACGCCCTCGCGCACCATCTGTAATGGAGATGGTGATCGACTCATTAGCTCTAACAATACATGGGACGCACGCCCTCGCGCACCATCTGTAATGGAGATGGTGATCGACTCATTAGCTCTAACAATACATGGGACGCACGCCCTCGCGCACCATCTGTAATGGAGATGGTGATCGACTCATTAGCTCTAACAATACATGGGACGCACGCCCTCGCGCACCATCTGTAATGGAGATGGTGATCGACTCATTAGCTCTAACAATACATGGGACGCACGCCCTCGCGCACCATCTGTAATGGAGATGGTGATCGACTCATTAGCTCTAACAATACATGGGACGCACGCCCTCGCGCACCATCTGTAATGGAGATGGTGATCGACTCATTAGCTCTAACAATACATGGGACGCACGCCCTCGCGCACCATCTGTAATGGAGATGGTGATCGACTCATTAGCTCTAACAATACATGGGACGCACGCCCTCGCGCACCATCTGTAATGGAGATGGTGATCGACTCATTAGCTCTAACAATACATGGGACGCACGCCCTCGCGCACCATCTGTAATGGAGATGGTGATCGACTCATTAGCTCTAACAATACATGGGACGCACGCCCTCGCGCACCATCTGTAATGGAGATGGTGATCGACTCATTAGCTCTAACAATACATGGGACGCACGCCCTCGCGCACCATCTGTAATGGAGATGGTGATCGACTCATTAGCTCTAACAATACATGGGACGCACGCCCTCGCGCACCATCTGTAATGGAGATGGTGATCGACTCATTAGCTCTAACAATACATGGGACGCACGCCCTCGCGCACCATCTGTAATGGAGATGGTGATCGACTCATTAGCTCTAACAATACATGGGACGCACGCCCTCGCGCACCATCTGTAATGGAGATGGTGATCGACTCATTAGCTCTAACAATACATGGGACGCACGCCCTCGCGCACCATCTGTAATGGAGATGGTGATCGACTCATTAGCTCTAACAATACATGGGACGCACGCCCTCGCGCACCATCTGTAATGGAGATGGTGATCGACTCATTAGCTCTAACAATACATGGGACGCACGCCCTCGCGCACCATCTGTAATGGAGATGGTGATCGACTCATTAGCTCTAACAATACATGGGACGCACGCCCTCGCGCACCATCTGTAATGGAGATGGTGATCGACTCATTAGCTCTAACAATACATGGGACGCACGCCCTCGCGCACCATCTGTAATGGAGATGGTGATCGACTCATTAGCTCTAACAATACATGGGACGCACGCCCTCGCGCACCATCTGTAATGGAGATGGTGATCGACTCATTAGCTCTAACAATACATGGGACGCACGCCCTCGCGCACCATCTGTAATGGAGATGGTGATCGACTCATTAGCTCTAACAATACATGGGACGCACGCCCTCGCGCACCATCTGTAATGGAGATGGTGATCGACTCATTAGCTCTAACAATACATGGGACGCACGCCCTCGCGCACCATCTGTAATGGAGATGGTGATCGACTCATTAGCTCTAACAATACATGGGACGCACGCCCTCGCGCACCATCTGTAATGGAGATGGTGATCGACTCATTAGCTCTAACAATACATGGGACGCACGCCCTCGCGCACCATCTGTAATGGAGATGGTGATCGACTCATTAGCTCTAACAATACATGGGACGCACGCCCTCGCGCACCATCTGTAATGGAGATGGTGATCGACTCATTAGCTCTAACAATACATGGGACGCACGCCCTCGCGCACCATCTGTAATGTAGATGGTGATCGACTCATTAGCTCTAACAATACATGGGACGCACGCCCTCGCGCACCATCTGTAATGGAGATGGTGATCGACTCATTAGCTCTAACAATACATGGGACGCACGCCCTCGCGCACCATCTGTAATGGAGATGGTGATCGACTCATTAGCTCTAACAATACATGGGACGCACGCCCTCGCGCACCATCTGTAATGTAGATGGTGATCGACTCATTAGCTCTAACAATACATGGGACGCACGCCCTCGCGCACCATCTGTAATGGAGATGGTGATCGACTCATTAGCTCTAACAATACATGGGACGCACGCCCTCGCGCACCATCTGTAATGGAGATGGTGATCGACTCATTAGCTCTAACAATACATGGGACGCACGCCCTCGCGCACCATCTGTAATGTAGATGGTGATCGACTCATTAGCTCTAACAATACATGGGACGCACGCCCTCGCGCACCATCTGTAATGTAGATGGTGATCGACTCATTAGCTCTAACAATACATGGGACGCACGCCCTCGCGCACCATCTGTAATGGAGATGGTGATCGACTCATTAGCTCTAACAATACATGGGACGCACGCCCTCGCGCACCATCTGTAATGTAGATGGTGATCGACTCATTAGCTCTAACAATACATGGGACGCACGCCCTCGCGCACCATCTGTAATGGAGATGGTGATCGACTCATTAGCTCTAACAATACATGGGACGCACGCCCTCGCGCACCATCTGTAATGTAGATGGTGATCGACTCATTAGCTCTAACAATACATGGGACGCACGCCCTCGCGCACCATCTGTAATGGAGATGGTGATCGACTCATTAGCTCTAACAATACATGGGACGCACGCCCTCGCGCACCATCTGTAATGGAGATGGTGATCGACTCATTAGCTCTAACAATACATGGGACGCACGCCCTCGCGCACCATCTGTAATGGAGATGGTGATCGACTCATTAGCTCTAACAATACATGGGACGCACGCCCTCGCGCACCATCTGTAATGGAGATGGTGATCGACTCATTAGCTCTAACAATACATGGGACGCACGCCCTCGCGCACCATCTGTAATGGAGATGGTGATCGACTCATTAGCTCTAACAATACATGGGACGCACGCCCTCGCGCACCATCTGTAATGGAGATGGTGATCGACTCATTAGCTCTAACAATACATGGGACGCACGCCCTCGCGCACCATCTGTAATGGAGATGGTGATCGACTCATTAGCTCTAACAATACATGGGACGCACGCCCTCGCGCACCATCTGTAATGGAGATGGTGATCGACTCATTAGCTCTAACAATACATGGGACGCACGCCCTCGCGCACCATCTGTAATGGAGATGGTGATCGACTCATTAGCTCTAACAATACATGGGACGCACGCCCTCGCGCACCATCTGTAATGGAGATGGTGATCGACTCATTAGCTCTAACAATACATGGGACGCACGCCCTCGCGCACCATCTGTAATGGAGATGGTGATCGACTCATTAGCTCTAACAATACATGGGACGCACGCCCTCGCGCACCATCTGTAATGGAGATGGTGATCGACTCATTAGCTCTAACAATACATGGGACGCACGCCCTCGCGCACCATCTGTAATGGAGATGGTGATCGACTCATTAGCTCTAACAATACATGGGACGCACGCCCTCGCGCACCATCTGTAATGGAGATGGTGATCGACTCATTAGCTCTAACAATACATGGGACGCACGCCCTCGCGCACCATCTGTAATGGAGATGGTGATCGACTCATTAGCTCTAACAATACATGGGACGCACGCCCTCGCGCACCATCTGTAATGGAGATGGTGATCGACTCATTAGCTCTAACAATACATGGGACGCACGCCCTCGCGCACCATCTGTAATGGAGATGGTGATCGACTCATTAGCTCTAACAATACATGGGACGCACGCCCTCGCGCACCATCTGTAATGGAGATGGTGATCGACTCATTAGCTCTAACAATACATGGGACGCACGCCCTCGCGCACCATCTGTAATGGAGATGGTGATCGACTCATTAGCTCTAACAATACAGCTTCTTAGCTTAGCACTGGTAAAATTGGCTGAGCTACGTAACTCGAAAACAGGTATGCAAAAAAAAAATATATATATCGTCATGCCATGAACCCCGGAGGGGGTGTCGGAGGTGCTCCAAGTGTGAACTGTGAAATGCAAGTCACAGTCCACACTCGTACCACCCACGTTTTACCGAAGATTATTACGTCCCAACGTGATGAGAGGTGAACCCTATCGCCGTTCTTCGGGCACAAATAAACGCTTTTTAAGGTATGCAAGTTTCCTTACGATGTTTTACTTCACCGTTCAGCAAGTGGTAATTAAGACAAATAATTTGCACATAAATTCTGAAAAACGCATGCGGGTGGCAACCTGGATCCCAAGATTGAGAGGCTACCCATGAGCTACCGCAAAACCCATGAGCTACCGCTACTGTTACTCACAGTATGCAAACATGAATGAAAATGACATTGATGGATATTCATGTTATCATACTATCCGATATAGTCTGTTCAGTAAATCCGCCCCCGGGAGGACTGGTTAACCTCGAACGACCCCGGGCCCATGAGAGATTACTTGAATTGACCCTGACAATTAGGGGCTGTTAATTATACTAAACTTAAAGATAAAAACTAACTACTCACAAAATGTCCGTGCTCGCACACGTGTTGACCGGTGGTAGCTGCTTCCAGATGTTCAAAAGTTGATGGCCTATTCACACCCGCCTACCCCGTGGTACCTACCCAGACACTTGGCCTATTCACATCCGCCTATCCCGTGGTACCTACCCAGACACTTGGCCTATTCACATCCGCCTATCCCGTGGTACCTACCCAGACACTTGGCCTATTCACATCCGCCTATCCCGTGGTACCTACCCAGACACTTTGCCTACTCACACCCGCCTATCACCGGTAACTTCAGTTCAGTTGTGCAAACACAAAACAGTTTATTTCCCGTATTGTCCCAATTAATCACACATCAACGTTCGAATGTACTACACTATGCGACACACATTAAGAGCGATTTAGCAGCCAGATTGTGAAAAACCCACCTTTTTCTAATTAATCGAAAAATAACAATTATATTCAAAATAAACTCAATACCTAGTTCCTCATCAAAACTCAATACCTAGTTCCTCATCAAAACTCAATACCTAGTTCCTCATCAAAATAAACTCAATACCTAGTTCCTCATCAAAATAAACTCAATACCTAGTTCCTCATCAAAACTCAATACCTAGTTCCTCATCAAAACTCAATACCTAGTTCCTCATCAAAACTCAATACCTAGTTCCTCATCAAAATAAACTCAATACCTAGTTCCTCATCAAAATAAACTCAATACCTAGTTCCTCATCAAAACTCAATACCTAGTTCCTCATCAAAACTCAATACCTAGTTCCTAATCAAAACTCAATACCTAGTTCCTCATCAAAATAAACTCAATACCTAGTTCCTCATCAAAATAAACTCAATACCTAGTTCCTCATCAAAACTCAATACCTAGTTCCTCATCAAAACTCAATACCTAGTTCCTCATCAAAATAAACTCAATACCTAGTTCCTCATCAAAATAAACTCAATACCTAGTTCCTCATCAAAACTCAATACCTAGTTCCTCATCAAAACTCAATACCTAGTTCCTCATCAAAACTCAATACCTAGTTCCTCATCAAAATAAACTCAATACCTAGTTCCTCATCAAAATAAACTCAATACCTAGTTCCTCATCAAAACTCAATACCTAGTTCCTCATCAAAACTCAATACCTAGTTCCTCATCAAAACTCAATACCTAGTTCCTCATCAAAATAAACTCAATACCTAGTTCCTCATCAAAACTCAATACCTAGTTCCTCATCAAAATAAACTCAATACCTAGTTCCTCATCAAAATAAACTCAATACCTAGTTCCTCATCAAAACTCAATACCTAGTTCCTCATCAAAACCTGTACGCTGCCAAAGCAAAGTTTCCATTGGTTTCTGTAAATTGGAATTTTAAAATTTAAAACTTTTAAATTCTAATTTAGAGAAACCAATGGAAATTTTGCGATTACAGTTTATACAATACATAGGCAATAAGATTTTGTTGAGGAACTATTACCTATACCCATGAGGGAGGCCTATGTCCAGCAGTGGACGAATACGGGCTGATGGATGGATGGAGGAACTATTGAATACATTTTGAATATAAGTGTTCTGTTTCGATTCATTAGAGAAAGGCGGTTTCTGCTTTATATACCACGAGCAGAACAAATTATGATTATCCGAATCTTTAATTTGTTATCATCACAACCGCGGTCGGGTCGAGCGTGCAAATTCTTTTTTCTCAACACGAGAGCGTCCACCCAGGGATAAATATTCAACTGCCTCATTGACGTAGATGTACGTCAATAATAGAGGGGTTGTTTTCTTTTATAACGTCAATGACGCCGTTAACGCCTTTAAGTTATACAAAAAAGATCGACCGTCGCGTTCCGATATCTACAACTAGTAGATTCAATAAACTTATATTCTATTACATACATATCTACAACTGGTAGATTCAATAAACTTATGTTCTATTACGTACATAGTCCATCAAACCCACCTTGCCCTTGATCTTGGCGAGTATCTGCACGATGTCGGTCTCGAGCGCGTTCACCTCGCGCGACTTGTGCTGGTGCGTCGGCGCCGACGGCGTCGCGATCACGGCGCTCTCCACCGGCCGCTCCTCCATCTGCGGGAGATGCTCATTCCATGTAGGGATCATCAAGGATCAACGCGGTCTAGGAGCTGAGCAGTGTGGTCTCTCACATCGTCCAGCAGCTTCACGTAGTTGAACCCGCAGTCGTCCAGGTACCGCTCCTCGAGCGACCGCACCTGCGCGCCTGTTGGCAGCACGCCCAGCCGTGCTAGCACGCGACGCACGGTGGCGCGTGAGACGTGTCCGTTGTTGTGTCTGATGCATGAAGTTTGACATAAATAGGGAAGCTCTACAAAATATCTGCGCCGCAATAGAGTTGTTCCTTACTCGTCATGTTCTCTGAAGCCGGGTCTCAGATCGATGGATCGTTCCTTGCAAGCCGCTCTGACCCGCATCAGCGCCGCCTGGCACAGGTCGAGCGAGGCCTCACTCGGTCCCCCGCGCGCCTCCGCAGAACCCAGCGGGGGCAGCGCCGCCACCAACTCTCTTACCGCACCAGGTGTCACGTCTGGATGCTTCTCTAACTCCTTTATTGTAAACACTAGAAACAAATTCTGAATATTTCACTTTCTCGCTCGTACAGCACATTACCAAATCTTATATTTCGCAATGATAATTGATCTAACCCTGGTCACAATCATCTTCGAAGGTTCGCCAGCAGACGCGATGAGTGTCGTTAGGGTCGAGGTAGTGTCGCATCACACAGAGCATCTCGTCCTGCGTGAGGATGGTCCCGAGTCCGATGGCCTCCATGGCGCGCCGGAAGTTCTCCGGGGCGATACGGCCGCAGTTCAGAGGATCAAAGTCCTGTCAATTAATGTTGTGAGCAAACTGGATAGATGAGTCCACCTTACTTTATTTTATTTAGATACAGCCTCTTAGATAAATACTACAAATTTTTTAAATAAACTTAAATAAGAACATATTTACTTACCTATATAGACATACCCATCTACCAGTATAAGAGAAAAAAATATATATATACAAGGTGACTTTTTGATCATCGTCCAAATTCATACTGGAGGCTTGATAAGTGATCAGTATCTTGGATCAGTAACAATTTTTGTAAAATTCGTATAATGAAATTTCGACTTCCCATATAACTTCAGTTCCAGTCCCGAGTGAATCACTATGGGGAGTCAAAATTTCATTTTACGAATTTCACCAAAATTGTTATTGATGCATGATACTGATCACCTACCAAGCCACCAGTATGAATTTGGACGATGATCAAAAAGTAACCTTGTATATATATATATATATATATATAGCTATGTATATTTTCTGACGATATTTGTTTAAAAACATTACTTCTGTAACAAACTGAAGATGTATCAAAGATATCAATGTTGATTAGCCTATTTTAGACTTATCCAGTCTAACTATTCAAATTCAAATAGTTTATTTTGCAAAGCAGGTATAAATATATACACTTTTTACACGTCAAATTTAATGTAATAAAAAAAAAAAATGTAATAAAATAATAAATATACATGAACTAAATTAAAGGTTTATTTAATTTATGTAGCAATATATATACGATTAAAATGATAGGTAAAATATATTATACAAGGTAAAATCTAATCAACCGCCCGAACCCATACAGGAGACCCGGCCAGGGACCAGGAACAAGGTTCAATGATCAATCACCAACCAAGCCCCCAGCACGAATCCAGGCGGCCGACCAAACCCATCCTATATACTACATAGTAATAGGTTACATATATAAATACATGCCTACCTCCGCCCATTCGATTAGTCTTGCTAAGAAGAAGGGCAAGAAACTTAGCAAGATCATGTCTTTTTTTTCAACATAAAACTTATATTATACACATTACTTATATCTTTCTTTGATGTTTGTCAGAGAATAAGTTTAAACTGGTTATTAAGCAGGCCTATTGAAGAAGGCATATTATAAAATAAATGATTACTTAGACGATACTAAAGCATGGGGTTATGATAGTGATCTATGTCATAATAGTAGTTAGTATAATTTCCTAACTTATGTTATGGTTCCTCTAGAATTAACGTTAATTAGTTAATACATGAAATGACTTTTACAGCAGGTGGAGTATCTATATGGAACAGGAAAACAAAGATATTATACGACGGGTAACAGAAAGGTGTAACCATATTTGAAGAGCTTATTCAGTCAATGGTATAGAACAACTTTTACTATGGAGCCAATCATAATAAGAATCATAATAAGAGCAATCTCAAAAAAAATCTGCCCTTTCATACATTTTGCCCGAGCGGCATTGCATTTTTTTTTTCGGGATTTGTTCCATAGTAAAAGTTGTTCTATACCATTGACTGAATAGCTCTTCAAATATGGTTACACCTTTCTGTTACACGTTGTATATTTCTTTTTGCCTTCATGACATAATTTTCTGCTGTCTTGTATTTTTTATCTCTTTATTCAATTAAAGTAAAGGCTTACTTTTTACATTTAGTTGTAACTAATATTATGAAGAAAAAAGACATGATCTTGCTAAGTTTCTTGCCCTTCTTCTAGCAAGACTAATCGAATGGGCGGAGTTAGGCATATATTTATTATGTGTATTGCATATATTTATAATATGGTTTATTCCTTATTCCTATATTTTTATTTTATTCAAGTGTATTTTTTTTTATTTGAGTAAACCCAACCTTTATTATTCCCCTACGTACTCGTATTTCCCCATATTATTATTTATGACACAAAACTATTACCTATACACATATATTATTTAATTATTTATATTACATTAAAACTGACCTGTAATAAGTGTATCTGTTATACCTACATTACATGAATTAATATATTTAATTTCATTTCTATTCCTGTTGGACTATTCGAAAAAACAATAGTTCTCACTCTGAAGAACTCCGAGACCCTTATCCTCCGTTGCAGCAAAAACTGTTGCACTCTCAACATGACCTCAATGAGTGTCCGCGAGGGCTTAGGGGGCGTCAGCACCGGGTGAAAGTTGCTGTTGGCTCCGAGCGGCGCCGTAGACAGGCCAGCGTCTATCTCCGGCCGGGACAGCTTCGGCAGCGTCGTGTCTATTACCGCATTGGGGTTCAGGTACTCCTGAAATGATACTGCAGTCGTTTCACGATCGATAGACGAGAGATGACCGCGGCACAGACGAGATAAATAAAGTTCTCACGGGTCCGAGCCCCTGAATGCCCTCCCTCTTGACTGCCTGCACGGCCTTGATGAACTCGACGTAATCGAGAGTGTAGGAGTCCTTGATGAACCGGCGCACCAGCAGGTTGAAATCCGAAGGAGCCACGATCACGCCGATGTAGTTAAGGATCCGCGCGAAGTGTGCGAACGTGATACGACCGTCGTTCTTGGCCACCTGTGGTATTGCAGGACAATTATTGCTTTATATGGTCTACTTCCTATTATTGCTGTGTTTGTTAAATCGAAAATTAGAGTAAAGTTAAGCCAGCTAGATTGATTTATCCAGGTGTAACTTAATGTTTTGAAAATTGAAAATAATCTCAATCTAAAGACCAGGGTTTGATTTCTGCCCATTTGAGTATTCTCAATGAGTTCTATAAGGGTTTATGAGCAGTAGTTTGTGTATACTTACCACTTGCTGACGTGAAAGAAACAACTGAGGCAAACTTGCATGCACTAAAAAGTGTGTATTTGTGGCGATGAGGCTCCACTATAACTGTTCTAATGACACAATTGGGCAACACCTCTGACATCCCCTCGGAGACTCATGCCGTGACGGTGTGTTCCTGGTGATGTGCAATGAAGGTACCAGTTCATAATCCTGGAAGTAAGGGCGGAGCGGGATCTCTCTGGCACCGATGGTGGCCAGTAGACAGCACAGCCGGCGCAGCTGCCACTGGTCCAGCTTGTGGCAGGCGGGCTCCGGCGGTGGCGGGCACGCCTCCAGCAAGCAGTCCGAAGTGCTCGCGTCGCGTCCACCCGGGTCTACACTCACATAGATTATTATTAATCAGGTACATTCCGGGTGTTAACGTACAGGTGTCTTTAAATTAAACCATTGAATCTACTGTTTATACTGAACTATTTTCCCCAAGAAACATAAATAAAATAGTGGATTGTTATATTAGGGAGGTAATATTGATTACTTACACCCGTGTTGAACACTATACTCACATCACTAAAGCGAGAAATAAAAAAAAACTTGTGCGCCAATTTTTTTTCATTATTTATAGATATGGAGCATATATAAATAATTAAATGCCATACAAAGGTAATAATAAAAAAAATATATATAAATATTTATTTAATTTTTTTTATGAGACTTTTTAGTTTTTTTGTGCTATCGTGTCACGCTGGCCAGCGCGATTGTTTTAAAAATAGAACTATGTATTTAGTTATTCCCATAACTTTTTAAAATGGAACCAATATATGTATTTAGTTATTTCCTTAACTTTTAAGCATCTCTTAAACATTGCATTTAGTATACATATTCATCAATTCACCTACATTAGCGTACATATTCACCTCTGGTAACAAATTAACACCCCATTAAACTACTTGACCGTCACTAGAAGCTTTATATTGAGAGAGCGTTTCCGTTTCCCGTTGAATTTACATGAATTTTCGTACTTTAGTTGCCACGTTTTCCGGTCCAGTGGCGCCACCTGGCGGGGCGCGCCTTTTTGTAGTCTTGGTAAAATAGGCGGTGCCATCTTGGATTCATTGGCGTAAAGTTTCCCGTGGAAGCAAGGTGTCCGCAGCACTGCGTGGTCTGCGTCCCCCTCTTTACATACAAATTTGTGTTCTCAAGTAAAATAAAACTGTGAGTATTACATTTTAGTAGCTTATATTAACGGGTTTTCCGTTCGGGTTACTCGAGTGTTATTAAAAATTTAAAGCCAGTTATTTTTTATGCTTGATTTAGTGCATTGATTGGCAGTGTTTATATTTGCACAGTTAGTGCCACGATAAGATTAGTTGTAAAGTTAAATCATAGCGGTAGTAAACAACGATATTTTGTTTTTAGTAATGGATAATCAAGATATCGATCCGGCTGGTGGGCCGCCGCCGGCCGCAGCCAATCCTCCAAATGGACGGTCTCGCAAACGAAACCATAGCAGTAGCAGCAGTGGCAGTAATTCGACGAGCTCCTCAAGCTCGTCGGATTCTGATTCTAAACGAAAGCGGTCCCGTCGTCACCGCCATAAGAAAAACAAGCGAGCCCGTTATTCTAACCACATGATGGACAAGTTGTTTAAAGAAATGGGGGAGTTACGCAAACACATTGGTATCTCCAACAATGAAACTGCTTGCCATGACAGTGTGTCGCTTTGCTCTGGGGTTAGTGGAGAGTTGTACGAACAACACAATCTTACTCACGATGTTGAACCTGCCTATGAATGTCAGGAATTTACATTTGACATTGAAACAAAGTTAAAGGAACCATCTGTTCCTAAAACCCCCAATAACTTTATGAAAATGCTGCAGGATGTTCAGCGCTTAGGTAGCACATCTTGGTCAGAAGTAAGATACGCGGATACCCAGAAATTATATAACCACACTCCAGGTTTCATAGAATTGGAAACAAACGAGGAGGTAAAAATGTATGATACCTCACGTCATCTGGCATATGCTGACAAAGCTTATGCAGCAATAACGTACTGTGTGCTGAAACAAAAAGAATCATTGCAAGAAGGGATTCGCGATCTTCTTTGTTGGGCTAAGAATTCAGATAATAATTTTGATGGTTTGAGCGAAAAACTTGAGGAGTTATTCCTGAAGGGCGATTTTCATAAGATCTCGACGGATCTATTACAATTGGTCTGCGGTCATAGAGCCGAAAGTATCGAAATGCGTCGGGAATCAATTACAAGCCAAGTTAAAGATCCCTTAGTAAAAGCATCCTTGAATAGAATACCCCCCTCGACAGTGTACATTTTTGATTCTGTCCCTTTTACTGCTACCCTCGAGAAAGCCGGTGGGGTTCGCAAAGCCTTTTGGCCCTCGAAAAACGATTCCTTAACTCAAGCTCGATCTCGATCAACAAATAGCCACTCCTCGCGGGGGCAAGGCGCACCAAAACCACCAGTTCCATCGCGTGGAACTCAATATGGCTATCATGATATGGGTTCAGTGCAAATGCATGCCTGCAGTAACCTACCCTCGCGGGGTGGATGCCAACATACAAACTATGCTTCCAGAGGTCAAACCTCAAATGTGCAGTTAGGTCATCGTCACTTCAATGGGAGAGGTACATTTCACAATCGAGGCTCGCGGCCCGATCGAGGAAATAACCGAGGAGGACACACAAATCCTTCTAGAGGTTCCAGGGGAAACCAAAAAAGATATAAACATTGACAGACGGTTCCAAGCAGGTCAGTTAGTGCATTTTCACTCACAATGGATGAAAATGGAAGCACCAGCAATTTTATTAAAGCTAATTCAGGGTTACCGCATACCATTCTTCAAAAAACCACCCCTTGTTTACCCAAACGTAATATACAATCGTTTTCAAACTCCTGTCTCAGAAGAAATGTCTGCAATCATACACAAAATGAAAACGCAGGGCATTCTAAGAATAGCTCAACCATCACCAAGCTTCATTTCTCCACTATTTCTGGTACCGAAGACAGACGGGTCATCCCGGCCAATATTCAACCTAAAAGCCCTAAACGAGTATATTGTGACCGAACCCTTTCACTTAATAAACATGTACCGCATTCCAGACTTTCTCCAATCTCACGATTGGATGTGCAAGATCGATTTATCCCAAGCTTATTTTCATCTGAAAATTTGCAAGTCACACAGGCGCTTTCTACGCCTTGTGTACGATCGGGAATTGTTAGAAATGACCTGCCTACCTTTCGGTCTGAGCACGGCACCAAAAACGTTCTCAATTCTCACAAACTGGGTAGCACAAATATTACGAGAACGATGGAATATAAGAATCGTAGTTTTCCTGGACGACTACTTGTTAGTTCATCAAAATGCCCAGACTCTTTGCGATCATGTCAAAATTGCAATTCGCACTTTGCAGTACTAGGGTTGGCAGATAAATTTCAAAAAATCAGTTCTATCCCCTCAGAAAAGCTTGGTTTATCTGGGAATATTGTGGAATCCCTGGGACAATCTGAAAACCTTACCCCAGGAAAAAGTAATCATCATCGTCGAAAAAATAAATCAGGTCTTAGAGCGAAGACATGTCACTGTGAAACAGCTGCAAAGTATAATAGGTCTTCTAAATTTTGCAAGTTTTGTTGTGCCG
Source organism: Ypsolopha sequella (assembly GCA_934047225.1). Classification (NCBI taxonomy): domain Eukaryota; kingdom Metazoa; phylum Arthropoda; class Insecta; order Lepidoptera; family Ypsolophidae; genus Ypsolopha; species Ypsolopha sequella. The sequence continues at coordinate 29,887,988 of OW203990.1, read as the reverse complement.
CGAGGGCGGTTAAATCACAGACAATTGATACTGTTCATGAATTCACTACCAGACCTATCATCAAAAGTTTACCCTCTGCCACAAGGTGTCATCAACGAACTCAGTTGGTGGGTTCTAAATTGTCATATGTCAACACCTCTACATTACCCTCTTCCCGTCAACTTCCTGGTAACGGATGCGTCAGACCAAGCCTGGGGGGCACAATTGAACGACCTGGCACTCTCAGGCACCTGGTCGAGGGAAGAACAACATCTCCACTGCAATCAGAAGGAGATGCTGGCCATACTGCGTGCACTTCAGAGTCACGTTCAGTTACTAAGTCACAGTTCGATCTTGATACAATGCGACAACATGACCGTAGTCGCTCATCTACGAAAGGAAGGAGGGACGAAATCATTACCTCTGTTAGAAATAACATATCAAATATTAAATCTGTTAGACCACTATCAAATTCACTTCAGCATTCACCATATCCCAGGGATCTACAACAATCATGCGGATCACTTGTCACGCAATCGCCATCCTCCAGAATGGCACCTTCTACCAGCCTGTGTGAAAATGGTATTTGCGAAGTGGGGAACCCCAATGATAGATCTGTTTGCCTCTCAGACAGCTCACGTAGTGTACAATTATGTATCTCGAGACCTGAGAGATTCTCAAGCCCTATTTCACGACGCATTCAGTGTTCCATGGAATTACCCATTAGCGTGGGTGTTTCCACCACCGTTTCTAGTCCCCAAAGTCCTGAATCACCTAAACCAGTCGACAGGGATATTTTTATTAGTGGTTCCGCGATGGAAAAAGGTATTTTGGCGAGCAGACCTCAAAGCCCGGTCGCTTGCAGCACCGTTGACTCTGAGCAACCTACAGAAACATCTAGTAGACACATCAACGGGACTTCCCCCTCCAAAGGTAGAGAATATCATTCTCGAGGTTTGGAGATGTGGGGGTGGGCTGAGTCGACAGAAACATGGAACACAGAACAACTATCATTGCTGAGACATTCCTGGCGTACTTCTACCTTAAAAACTTACGATGTAGCTTGGAAGCGTTGGTTCTTATGGGCTGGTACTAAGAATATAGACCCATTGAATCCTACAGGTTCACAGTTAGCACAGTTCTTAGCTGACTTATATTTAAAAGAAAACTTATCTTATAACACAATACTTTTACACAAGTCCGTTGTTTCTACCTTGTGTAATGCAGAACGTTCCAGTCACCTGAGTTCTCATGTTCTTGTGAAACATATCCTCAAATCAATAGCACTTAAAAATCCAAAAACTTTCAAATCACAAATTTGGGACGTTAATAAATTAACTTCATTTTTAGCCTCCTATTCAATCGACCTAAATAACACAATTCAAGTAAGTCGTCATACTGCAATGTTGATACTGCTTTGTTCTGGTCGGCGCATACATGATTTAACTTTACTTACAGTTGATTCAAATCACTGTATAAAATCTGACAGTGATATAACATTTTGGCCTCGATTTGGTTCAAAAACGGATAGTGCTAATTATAGACAGTCCGGTTTAAAATTTCTTAAAAATAAAGACAGTCGAAACCTTGATCCTATATTCTGGATAGAAAGAACTATTTCTTTATTAAATGATAGACGTGAGTCTTCAAAATCAAATGAACTATTTATCACTGTTCGAGGTTTAGCTAAGCCTGCTTCACGAACTGTAATAGCAGGCTGGATAAAAACATTATTCCAAGATGCTGGGATCACTGGGACTCCCGGAAGCGTCCGGTCAGCTGTAGCCTCAAAAAGTTGGCTAAACTGTCAGTCTATTGAAGAAATATTAGCCCGAGGAAATTGGCGATCGGCTGACACATTCCAACGTTTTTACAGGCGTGAAATAATGCCAGTTAATGATGATTCTCAAAGTGTTTTACAATTGTTTCGTCCAGTTAATTAGCATTATTAGAAGTATTATTTATTTTGCCATTGAATTATGGAAAAATTTGTAACTTAAGATTATCATAAGTTGATTTCGATTATACGTATTAAATGTGTCATTTTGTGAAAGCAAATACCCGTATTTGAATTATATTGATTCACTCTAAACATGCATTCTTATTCTTTTATGTTTACACATGTCTCCATAAATTATAATCACATTGGCGTTTAAATAAAAATCTTTCATTTTTCATAGCTAGTGGCGACACCAGGCGATAACAAACAGGTCTCAATATAAAGCTTCTAGTGACGGTCAAGTAGTTTAATAGCGGCGTTTTACCTGAAATAAAACGCATATTAAAATACTTACCTAACTAGAAGCTTTCACTTTAATCTCTGCCTGGTGAAATTGAGCCAATGAATCCAAGATGGCACCGCCTATTTTACCAAGACTACAAAAAGGCGCGCCCCGCCAGGTGGCGCCACTGGACCGGAAAACGTGGCAACTAAAGTACGAAAATTCATGTAAATTCAACGGGAAACGGAAACGCTCTCTCAATATAAAGCTTCTAGTTAGGTAAGTATTTTAATATGCGTTTTATTTCAGGTAAAACGCCGCTATTAAGTGGAAGCTGATTAAAGATATCCCCATCCCAAAAAACAGTAGTAGAGCGGCAGTGGATGAGTACCGACCTGTTACAGTAGTAGAGCGGCAGTGGATGAGTACCGACCTGTTACAGTAGTAGAGCGGCAGTGGATGAGTACCGACCTGTTACAAATCATTCCTTTCCTGCCAAGATCTTCAAGAAGATTTTTCTTAACATACCTATATATATGTATAAACAGGTTATTTGCAATTAACAGCATGGCTTTAGACCAGCCCCCCTATTCTGTATCTTTGGTTGCTGACTGAACTAGGTGCCTATCATCAAAAACATGGATAAAAACCAAAATTTCAAAATTGCCTTTACTGGGTATTGAACTGTTAACAATCTGTGTCGTCACTTCAAGTGCGAACATATCCTTAGGACATCGGAATTCGATAGTATATCTATATTTTTGATGATAGACACCCAGTCCAGAAGGCAACTAGAGATACACAATAGGGCCGCTGGTCGATCAGTCGATACCAACTTGCTAACTTTGACAGATTATATCTCAACCTGCAGTCAAGTCGATGCCTTTTACTTGAATATGCGTAAAGCATTTGACAAAGGAGATAATGATGTTCTTCTATCGAGGTTGCAATCCATTGGTTTCGCTCCTGGACTGCTTCGATTTGTTGCTGATTATTTGAAGGACGTTAGCTATCGAAACTATGACAGAAATACATTTCTTTGTTTGAACACTTGGCGTGTATCAACTGCCAGAGCTGGTGGTAGAGTACTCGTCCATCTTGCGTGGGGGGTAGTCCGCCAGCTGTGCTATCTTGGCGTCCAACAGACCTATCACCAAGCGCAGGAGCCCGACAGCAATACATACTGACCTTCTCCGTGTATCAGCTGACAGAGCTGGTGGTAGAGCACGCGTCCGTCCTGCGCGCGGAAGTAGTCCGCCAGCTGCGCTATCTCGGCGTCCGACAGACCTATCACCAAGCGCAGGAGCCCGACAGCAATACATACTGACCTTCTCCGTGTATCAGCTGACAGAGCTGGTGGTAGAGCACGCGTCCGTCCTGCGCGCGGAAGTAGTACGCCAGCTGCGCTATCTCGGCGTCCGACAGACCTATCACCAAGCGCAGGAGCCCGACAGCAATACATACTGACCTTCTCCGTGTATCAGCTGACAGAGCTGGTGGTAGAGCACGCGTCCGTCCTGCGCGCGGAAGTAGTCCGCCAGCTGCGCTATCTCGGCGTCCGACAGACCTATCACCAAGCGCAGGAGCCCGACAGCAATACATACTGACCTTCTCCGTGTATCAGCTGACAGAGCTGGTGGTAGAGCACGCGTCCGTCCTGCGCGCGGAAGTAGTCCGCCAGCTGCGCTATCTCGGCGTCCGACAGACCTATCACCAAGCGCAGGAGCCCGACAGCAATACATACTGACCTTCTCCGTGTATCAGCTGACAGAGCTGGTGGTAGAGCACGCGTCCGTCCTGCGCGCGGAAGTAGTCCGCCAGCTGCGCTATCTCGGCGTCCGACAGACCTATCACCAAGCGCAGGAGCCCGACAGCAATACATACTGACCTTCTCCGTGTATCAGCTGACAGAGCTGGTGGTAGAGCACGCGTCCGTCCTGCGCACGGAAGTAGTCCGCCAGCTGCGCTATCTCGGCGTCCGACAGACCTATCACCGAGCGCAGGGGGCCCGACAGGATCGATACGAACTTCGACTCTGGTGACGAGAATATGAGAGTGTTCAATAAAATTGAACTTAACACATTTGAACTTTACGACATGAATGTCCGACGGATCAGAGGTGTTTCAGATTATGAACTGTGAAATGTAAGTCACAGTCCATACTCGTTCACCCACGTTTCACCGACGGTTATTTTGGGTTGTAAGCCCTATCGCCGTAATTCGGACGGATCTTGTTACACGTCTGTAGTAGTATGCAGGTACATGTGTGTGTGTACCGGATATGAGCGAGATCCCGTCCGGGTCGAGTGGCCGGTACCAGTCCCATAGACTGAGTCCCACGCGGAACGCGGCCGCGCGGATCTTGTTGCACGTTTTCCACACGTCCGCCAGCCGGATTATCTGCAGGACAAACATTACACAGTACCGTACAGGAAACAAACATATATAGTTCAATGTACGAGTTACGTGTTACAAAACTTTAAACATAACGTCTTCGAAGCAAGCTTACGTAAAGTAATTTCAGGTTCATAAATTAGCCAACATTTTTTTTTACTCTATTTAATCGACGACGTAGCTATGACCTACGGGTGCTACGTGCGTAGATCGCGGGGTGTAGCAGGCGTGTAGCTACGGTGGTGTAGCGATTACTTACGGGTGCTACGTGCGTAGACCTAGGTGTGTCTGGTGGCCGCGACCATTTGGTGCCATTTTATAATGTTGTTTATGTTAATTTATTTACTTTAGTTTCAATGCAATTTTAACGAAGATGCAGCACATTTAAGCTAACTTACTTATTCGGACAACTCTATCACAAAATCGTTAGCTTTGTTTATTCCACTAGTACTTTGTTTATTCACGCTGACTTTTTGACCGTTTTTGACCCTTTTTTTTGTAATAATTAATATTTTTAGATATTTGTACTTCAACCACACGTATCAATAGATCTACACAAGGAGTACTATTCATGCATGTGGTTAAAGTACAAATATCTAAAAATACGAATTACTACAAATGTTTTTCTTTTGTAACACACGAGTTTAATTTGTGAATCATATTACCACAGCTGGAAGTCACCTACGTACTTACCTACGTTCAGCTACAGACAGGCCCGGAGTTAGAGTCTCTAGGCACTTGACATTTGGGGCCCCCATCCCGAAGCCAGTTTGGTAATTTAACAAATAAAATGCACTTGTACGGTACGTACACCGCACAATATCGCTAACTCATCAAACAGCGCGTCAACCGGCGATTTACCTAATTACCACCATTCAGTTCACGTTTAAGCCTACATCACGGCGGACGCGCTCTCACCTCTCATATCAATTATCAATATCAATACCTTATCAATATAATCTATAGTGGACATCTAGACTTATCATTTAACAACCCCAAGGGATACACCCTACATCTTATGGTCCTTCGAGTCAACACGAATAGGCGGGATCACTACGCGAGTGTCGAAAATTTTTTTTTTGTGACTGTGTTGTGTTAGTGATCAAATAAACACTGTGGATAAGCATCCACTTAGCGTATCAGCTACGAGCAACTTCTACCTATACAGCAGTCTGACGTGTCAGTCGGGCGTTCCTAGCAAAGCAGCTGGGAAAATCTGCACACAGCGGGCTGAATCAAAGTAAGATCTTTCCTGTTTTAACTTATCATACCAAACAATATACTGAACATGGAAGACCTATTTTCGACCCAAGTGCAGCTACTAGAGGCAATCAATAGCATACTGTCGAATTTTAAAAAGGAAGGAAAGGAGCGAAAGACTCCTGAAACTTGCCAAAGAAGGCTTAATACATTAGAGCAGTACTGGTCCGAATTCCTAGGCAATCATGAGCAGCTGAAGAATTTCGAGTCAACCGGTCACGAGTATTTTAGTCAGGAATACTTTATACGAGCGCAGAAAATGTACAACGACATCAAAGCGCATATCCAACAATTTTCAAAATCGCTTTCAATTCAACCACCGAGCCCTTTGTCGCAAGCAAAGTTTCAGTGGCCCAAAGTCTCGCAGACTACGGAGCAAAAGGGGGCCACGTCAGAAGCTTTTACTTATCAATCTGCTACAAATAAATTGGAAGAGCTTCTTCGCAAACAGCGAAGTAACTTCAAAGCATTTGCACACTCTGTATCAAGTATCAACCTCGAATCAATCACGGAAAAATGGGAATTCGAGGATATTCTCAAAGATTTACAATCTAGATGGTCCGTTGTCGATAAATTACATTGGGAGATTGATAGTGAATCGATGGAAATAAATCCCGACTATCAAGAATCATTCGCTAATTACGAGAAACAATTTATCACTATCAAAAAGGCCATCAACACAAAGCTATGGTCTGTATCTCATCGAGAAAAATCAACTCCAACAATGGACATACCATATTTTAATGGTAATTATCAAAACTGGGTATCTTTCAAAGATTTATTTATCGAAGCAATCCACAGTAACAGATCTCTGTCGGATGCACAAAAGATGCAGTTTCTGAAAAGTAAACTCAAGGACGAAGCAGGGAAGTTGGTTCAACACCTAAAGATCAGCGCAGATAACTACAAAACCTGCTGGGATATACTCAGCCACAGGTATAATAATATCAAACTGATCTTCTCGTCACACGCAAGTTCTCTCATGAATTTGTCAAGCATGCAGCAGCAATCAGCAGCTAACATCAAGAAAATACATGACACCACCAAGGAGTGTATTTATGCCATTAACAACCTAGGTGTCGATACATCAACCTGGGACCCGTTGGTGGTATACATAATATCACAGAAACTGGATTCTGAAACACACGAAGAATATATACAATCAGTGTCAGATCCACGGGCTTTACCATCGCTGAATGAGTTTCTAGAGTTTTTAGAAAACAAATTTATGGCTTTAGAATCATCATCAAGACGCAAAGAGCCCCAAAAATCATCTCAATATCAAGAGAGTACAAAAATCGCCACGAATAATAAATTCTTTAAATCATTTAGTAGCAGTAAAGATTCAGATAATCATAACTTTCATCAAAATTCGATCAATAACACGCAATTAACCCCAAAGGCCGGATGTCCACTCTGCAAAAAATGGCACGGATTATTTCATTGCGACAGATTTCTGAAGTTGCAACCAAAAGAAAAATTGAATTGTGTTCGCAAATTTAATTATTGCTCAAATTGTTTGCACAACCACTACGGAAATGCTTGCGTATCAGAAAAACGTTGTCGAGAATGCAATTCATTGCACAATACTTTGTTACACGAGGCATTTTCCAGGTCAGGGGAAAGTTCCAAAAAACAAGCAAGTCACGTAGCCCAAAATGATTTAAAAAACATATCAGAAGTACTTTTGGCGACTGCTCTTCTCAAGGTTCAAGCAGCTGATGGAACATATCACCAGATGCGTGCAATCATCGATGGTGGGAGCCAGACCTCCCTGATTCACGAAACTGCGGCCCAAAAATTAGGCCTAACACGTCAGCGATGCAAAGGTGTTATTGTCGGAGTGGGCGTGAAGGAAAATACCTGCAAAGGCGTACTCACAATATCATGTTTATCAAATCAAAGTGATTATCAATTCACTACGGATGTTTTTATCATGAAAAGCCTTGTAAATAACCTTCCTAACCAATCATTTTCGAAACCATCATGGTCATTTATAAAGAATATTCAATTAGCCGACCCAGACTTTCATCTTAGTCGCCCCGTAGATATTTTGTTTGGCGCGGATATATACAGCTCAATAATATTGAGCGGAATCATTAAGGAAAATCAGTACCTACCTGTTGCACAGCAAACCCGATTAGGGTGGATTTTATGTGGAAATATAAAATCATATAACTGCAACGTTGTCACAAACCATTTTGAAGACATCAAGAGATTTTGGACAACAGAGGATATCAATGAGGACTCCAGCATGTCCCAAGAAGATTGTGAATGCTTGGAGTTTTATCAAGCAACAACAACGAGACAGCGCGACGGAAGATATGTCGTCAGATTGCCATTGAAAGAAAATGCAGCACAACAACTGGGAGATTCCAGATATAAAGCAGTCGCACAGTTTAAACAAATAGAACGCAAGTTCAACCAGCAAGAAGACATGGCGCGTCGCTATCGAGAGTTTATGAAGGAGTATGAAGATTTAGGTCACATGCGTCCTACAACCCGTGACGAAACACCAAGCAATTATTTACCACATCACGGTGTGCAACGTCCAGAATCAACAACGACGTCTTTAAGGATTGTGTATAATGCCTCATCTCGAACTTCATCAGGTTGCACTTTTAATGACGTCATGAAACAAGGCCCTAATCTTCAAAAAGATTTATTTGAGTTAATTCTGAAATGGAGAACACATCAAGTTGCATTTACAGCGGATATCGAGAAGATGTTCCGGCAAATCCTTCTCCACCCTGATGATCAACTGTACCACAAAATCATATGGCGGTACTCCATAGATCAACCCTTACAAGAATATAAATTAACGACAGTCACGTATGGCACAAAATCAGCGCCATTCCTTGCTATGATGACTCTTCAAAAACTGGCAAGTGACGAAAGCCGTAATTATTCAAATCAAGCTATACAGGCTTTAAAGGAAGATTTTTATATGGATGATCTTTTGAGCGGGTGTGACAGCATACCATCAGCAAGAAAATTACAGCTAGATTTAATAGCTCTACTTCAATCAGGAGGCTTCAATTTAAGAAAATGGTCTTCTAATAAGCCAGAATTGTTAGAAGGCGTTGAAACAGCACAAAATAATGCTGAAGAAGCATTCGATTTCAAACATCAGGAATCCACCAAAACATTGGGATTACGCTGGTTTCCATCCAGTGATAATTTTGGATATAATATCAATATAGATACATCAAGCACTCGCACAACTAAGCGTCAGTTACTATCTAATATATCAAAGATATATGACCCGTTAGGTTGGCTTTCCCCAGTTTCAACAAAATTAAAGCTTTTATTTCAAAAGACTTGGCTGATAGAAAACCTTAAATGGGACGACAATTTGCCGAGCGACATCAATAATGAGTGGAATCGAATAAAAACAGATATTGAAATTATCAATGATATTCAAGTACCTAGATGGCTGCAAATAAGCCAGAACAAGGATATTCAACTACATGGATTTTGCGATTCATCAACAAAGGCGTATGCGTGCGTCATCTATTGCAAGATCAGCAAGGAAAAGAGCGACGGAGATAAGAATACCTCAATCGTCTTAGTTGCAGCAAAATCTCGTTTGATATCGCCTGTTAAAAAATTAAGTTTACCTCGGTTTGAGTTAAGCGCCGCCCACTTATTAGCAAAGCTAACCCAGAAAATACAAGCTTGTTTATCAAAACATAATTTGAAGACCTTTGCTTGGTCGGACTCTACAGCTGTGCTGGGATGGCTTCAAGGAGATCCTAACAGGTGGAACTCGTTTGTTGCCAACAGGGTGAAACAAATAACAGAAGTCATTCCAGCAGAAAATTGGCACTACGTAAAATCTGCTGAAAATCCAGCGGATTGTGCTAGCAGAGGTATATCAGCCGAAACGTTAAAACATCACCCTATTTGGTGGCAAGGACCATCTCTGTTATTATCGTTTGACGAAAACCAAAAACAACCGGTTTGTATCACAGATCAAGAGATCAAGAAAGTAAACAAATCAAACGTCACAACATTGACGCGTAGCCCCAGTGACGACATAATCAGTGACGTCATCAGCAAGAATAGTAACTGGACACGAGCAGTCCGCATACTCGCATGGATTCTTCGTATGGTAACACGTGAATCATGCAGGCTTCCCTACCTGACAATAGGTGAATTACGCAAATCAAAACGCATGATAATCAAACATGTGCAGACGTTATCGTTTGAAGAGGAAATTAAACACATAAAGCAGAAAAAATGCATCGATTCAAGAAGCAGATTACTTAATCTAAATCCTTTCCTGGATCAAGAAGGATTGTTAAGGGTCAATGGGAGATTAAAATACGCTAATATCAGTCAAGACATGATTCATCCTATTATCCTTCCACACGATCATCATCTAACTTATTTACTCATAGATCATACACACAAGATGACGTTCCACGGAGGACCACGGCTGACACTAGCATGGCTTCGAAAGGAATTCTGGATAATAGGCGGAAACAGAGCAGTCAAAAAGAAGTTACGTCAATGCGTAAAGTGTAGAAGACACAATCCTTCAAAGCACTACCAAATGATGGGTAACTTGCCAGAGGCAAGGATCAATCCAACACGACCATTTTATCATTTGGGCGTTGACTATACGGGGTTCATCGAAATCAAGGCTAACAAGACCCGGAGTAGCAAGACATCAAAAGGATACATTGCTACACAACCAAATTTCAAACTAAATGACATCGTCTTGGTTCACGAAGCAAACCTTCCGGCAGGAAAGTGGGCCTTAGGTAAGGTCATCGAGCTGCATCCCGGTACCGACGGACTAGTGAGAGTCGTTTCCATAAAAACAAAAAGTGGTATCATGAAGAGGCCTATCACAAAGCTGTCATTTCTACCCACTGATGATCAAGAGACCCAGCGACCACAGCAAGAAACAAGACGACGACCTATCAAAAAATTCAATTTTCTCACCATGGTTTTAATGCTAATTACCATCTTTACATCCAATGTAAACGGAGCAGCATATAACATATTCAAATTCGGTACTAATCAAAGTATCTATTTTGATAAGGTATCCAGCATGCGTTTAATTCAAGATGATTGGAAATTGATTGTGTACTACAATCTTCAACCTTATTACCAGAGCACTATATTATTTAACAAGTACATCAATCATTTAGACAACATTTGCTCAAGAATAAAAGTAAACAATCAATGTGACGTAGTCCTTTTACAGCTACGTCACAGCTATACAGAGTTGCAATATTATAATATCAATCTGCTAGGACAGCAATTCGATGCAAGCGCACGATTACGTCAACGACGTGGACTTATCAATGGAGTGGGCTACATAGCAAATAGTCTATTCGGTATCTTGGACGACCACTTTGCCGAACAATATGAAAAGGACATTCAGTTACTTACACAAAATCAAAAACATTTGGCATCTCTGTGGCGGAATCAGACATCAGTCGTGGAAGCGGAATATAACCTGCTAAAACGAGTCGAAACAACCATGAATCAACAGTACAAACTTTTTAATCTACATTTAAATCAACTGGAACAAGCGACCAACAGCTTGAAAAAGGACTTACAAAGCGAAATCAACTTCAATGAGTTTACTTTAGCATCAGTCATTGCCAACAATCTCATGAATAATTTGAAAAACATTCAAAACAGTCTTTTGGATACCGTAACCGACGTCTATCACGGGAAATTTGATATTCATCTCATAACACCCAATCAACTGAGAGACGAATTTCTGGACAATTATCAAAAGACTTGACATTGCCCATCAACAATCTTCACACAGACCTAGCAAAAATATATCATTTACTCAAGGTGAAAGGAAGAGTAACGAAAAATTATTTAATATTTGAGATAAAAATTCCATTACTAAGTAGAGACAACTACAACATTTATCGAATGATAAGCATACCTCAACATGTCGGAAAAAAGATGATCAGCGTTATTCCCATCGCAGACCATCTAGCGATTAACATACAGAGAGATATTTACCTACCAATATCAGATAATGACCTCCATCAATGTATTGAATATGACTCCAATACTCTATTATGTGAGCTTCATACCCCAGTTTATACAAAAAAATCCGATAATGACATTTGTATCAAACAAACTACAAAAAATGAATGTCATTATAAAATAAGTTTGTGTACAAACAAATGGCAACAGCTGGTTAAAACGAATACGTACTTATACAGTTGTTGTGACAAATGCTTAGTCACCATAATATGCGACGGTCAAATGTCAATAGAACGACTCAGCGAGGCGGGGACTATCAGTCTCAGACATGGCTGCGTCATCAAGGGCGAGGACTTCATTGTACTGTCACACAAGGAGCAAGTCAGCGAAATACATACGCAAACCGATATAATTGCAGAGGAGATTCCTTCCATCAATAACATCATAAATTTGACCATCCCTATCAGTAAATTAGAAGGAAAGTTTGAAAACGATAACACTACTTTGCAAAAGATAAGCGATCAGATAGAGCTGATGAAGACAGAAAGACCCTACGTCGATGAGCTTTCAAATCATGATGTCCATCACTACATTGCAATCTACGTGGTGGCGGGTAGCTGCGCGGCAGCGGCGTTGGTGTTCTGGAGACGGCGCGTGCGCCGCTCGCGCCATGCTGCGCGCCTGACTACACACGCAGCGGCAGCGGAGACAACGGGGCCCAGCAGGGTTTATAGTGTTAACGAAACAACATTGAACTCTCGGGATATCAGTGCAAGTACGAATCAGTGCGCGAATGCAAATATACCCATTGAGCTAAAAGTGATCGAACCACCGCGCTCACAAAGTGCAAGTGTAGATAATAAGATACGGTTTAATTTTAGAGACACTATATTATAAATCAACATAACTAATCATTGTCTATCACCTTGTCACTTAGATGAATTTCATCTGCCATCTTATCATTCACCTCATAAAATCTTAGTCTTTTTCTGGCGCGGGAGCATGTACGGTACGTACACCGCACAATATCGCTAACTCATCAAACAGCGCGTCAACCGGCGATTTACCTAATTACCACCATTCAGTTCACGTTTAAGCCTACATCACGGCGGACGCGCTCTCACCTCTCATATCAATTATCAATATCAATACCTTATCAATATAATCTATAGTGGACATCTAGACTTATCATTTAACAACCCCAAGGGATACACCCTACAGCACTAGTACAGAAAATATAATTTTTAACCGACTTTCATTACTTACTATAAATAAACATCAGAAATAATGTAGTCTTTGTTATACAATTGTTAATATGAAGTTGCGGAAGCCGGAAACTGGTGATAGTACTCGTCCATACGAACAACAGTTCCTATGGAGCCCACCCTTAAATCGCGAAAAAAAATCAGCTTTTCCATAGAAAAGTTACATAGCTACCCGACCAAAATGAATGAAACAACAGATTGTTTTCTCTCGATTTCTCCAATTTTTTTTCATGGAAAGTTGTTCGAACGTACGGATACTATCACCAAATTTTGAGCTTCCACAACTTCATCTTAACATCCTGTATAAAGTGAAATTTAATCAACCGCCAGAATTTGTACTGGAGACTCGGTTAGTGATCAGGAACAATGTTTAATGACCCTTCAGGTGAAATTTGTACTGGAGACTCGGTTAGTGATCAGGAACAATGTTTAATGACCCTTCAGGTGAAATTTGTACTGGAGACTCGGTTAGTGATCAGGAACAATGTTTAATGACCCTTCAGGTGAAATTTGTACTGGAGACTCGGTTAGTGATCAGGAACAATGTTTAATGACCCTTCAGGTGAAATTTGTACTGGAGACTCGGTTAGTGATCAGGAACAATGTTTAATGACCCTTCAGGTGAAATTTGTACTGGAGACTTGGTTAGTGATCAGGAACAATGTTTAATGACCCTTCAGGTGAAATTTGTACTGGAGACTCGGTTAGTGATCAGGAACAATGTTTAATGACCCTTCAGGTGAAATTTGTACTGGAGACTCGGTTAGTGATCAGGAACAATGTTTAATGACCCTTCAGGTGAAATTTGTACTGGAGACTCGGTTAGTGATCAGGAACAATGTTTAATGACCCTTCAGGTGAAATTTGTACTGGAGACTCGGTTAGTGATCAGGAACAATGTTTAATGACCCTTCAGGTGAAATTTGTACTGGAGACTCGGTTAGTGATCAGGAACAATGTTTAATGACCCTTCAGGTGAAATTTGTACTGGAGACTCGGTTAGTGATCAGGAACAATGTTTAATGACCCTTCAGGTGAAATTTGTACTGGAGACTCGGTTAGTGATCAGGGACAATGTTTAATGACCCTTCAGGTGAAATTTGTACTGGAGACTCGGTTAGTGATCAGGAACAATGTTTAATGACCCTTCAGGTGAAATTTGTACTGGAGACTCGGTTAGTGATCAGGAACAATGTTTAATGACCCTTCAGGTGAAATTTGTACTGGAGACTCGGTTAGTGATCAGGGACAATGTTTAATGACCCTTCAGGTGAAATTTGTACTGGAGACTCGGTTAGTGATCAGGAACAATGTTTAATGACCCTTCAGGTGAAATTTGTACTGGAGACTCGGTTAGTGATCAGGAACAATGTTTAATGACCCTTCAGGTGAAATTTGTACTGGAGACTCGGTTAGTGATCAGGGACAATGTTTAATGACCCTTCAGGTGAAATTTGTACTGGAGACTCGGTTAGTGATCAGGAACAATGTTTAATGACCCTTCAGGTGAAATTTGTACTGGAGACTCGGTTAGTGATCAGGAACAATGTTTAATGACCCTTCAGGTGAAATTTGTACTGGAGACTCGGTTAGTGATCAGGGACAATGTTTAATGACCCTTCAGGTGAAATTTGTACTGGAGACTTGGTTAGTGATCAGGGACAATGTTTAATGACCCTTCAGGTGAAATTTGTACTGGAGACTCGGTTAGTGATCAGGGACAATGTTTAATGACCCTTCAGGTGAAATTCGAAAACGATTTTTTTTCGCTCCCGTACCGCCTATACATAAGTATATACTTGTATTTGAACTAGTGCCGTTCGTATAGGAACAATTTCTTTTTCATTATTTCGAAAAAATTATTATTGAACCTTGTTCCTGATCACTTACCGAGTCTCCAGTATGAATTCGGGTGGTTGATGAAGATTCACCTTTTTTTTTATTGTAGATTTCACTATAGTAAGTTGAGTCAACGGTCGTCATACGTGGCGAATAATATGCCCTGTAGTATTTTTTCTTTTATTCTATTTCCGTCTACGAGCAGGCAGGCAAGCTACCTAGTCGGGGCAGCTGAGTGGTTGGGGTCCCTAGGCTGCCTGGGCCCCTAAGCCCGGCCCTGGTAGGCTTATAGGGGAAATCCGGGGCTGGCTACACAATAAAAGATTCAGCTCCGTACAGTGAGGTCGCTTGGAACTGTGAATGATCCATATTATATATATATAAATCCGGGGCTAGCTACACAATAAAAGATTCAGCTCCGTACAGTGAGGTCGCTTGGAACTGTGAATGATCCATATTATATATATATAAATCCGGGGCTAGCTACACAATAAAAGATTCAGCTCCGTACAGTGAGGTCGCTTGGAACTGTGAATGATCCATATTATATATATATAAATCCGGGGCTAGCTACACAATAAAAGATTCAGCTCCGTACAGTGAGGTCGCTTGGAACTGTGAATGATCCATATTATATATATATATAAATCCGGGGCTAGCTACACAATAAAAGATTCAGCTCCGTACAGTGAGGTCGCTTGGAACTGTGAATGATCCATATTATATATATATAAATCCGGGGCTAGCTACACAATAAAAGATTCAGCTCCGTACAGTGAGGTCGCTTGGAACTGTGAATGATCCATATTATATATATATAAATCCGGGGCTAGCTACACAATAAAAGATTCAGCTCCGTACAGTGAGGTCGCTTGGAACTGTGAATGATCCATATTCACAAAGGTGAATATCACCACACCATTGATAGTATGTACTCCAAATTTGAACATTCGTAGTTAACATTTGGGGATTCCTTATTCTTGCAATGCACAACGTTGGTATTGAAGTTTCCGGCGTCAGTAGTAAAGCATCTTGCTTCTCCTGAGTTCCTACAACTTGAGACATAACACCACACCACAACATAGTACTCCAAATTTTGATATTCGTAGTTTAGAACAAATTTATTAACGTAAACAGCATCCGTTTCTAACAATAGAATAACAATCACTGAGGAGTGACTGACCGGCACTCTCCCCTCGTCTCTTCTTCTCCCCTCGCCTCTTCTTCAACACAGTGTTGCTGCGGGGTTTCCGACCGCTGTTCTGTTCTCGTCATTTTGCTGCGCTAACATGTTATGAGAATAGTCAATATTCTTTTCGATCAAAAAATTGTTTTTTTTTTCAAAAGACGTTTTTTTAATGTATCCACTGGTATCGATAGTACTCCTTGTGTAAATCACATACCTTTCGGGTCAAAAACGGTCAAAAGTCACAGTGTATTATATACTTGTGACTTTTATTTATATAGGCAAATTCATACTGTAGATTTAGTAAGTCGTCAGGAACAAGGTTTAATGATCTTTATTGCAGAAAAAGAAGAAACAAAATGCTTGTGCCCTATACTAATTAACAAACAACTCCGGGTCAATTAGTATAGGAAGCCAAGCTTCCAAAGCTTAAATTTTATTTTGCGTTTTTAACCAAAAGGGTTAATGAACCTTGCCCCTGACCTTTTATCAAGTCTCTAGTATGAATTTGGCTATATAGTTAAATAAAATTCAGTTTATAAACATATATAAGGTCTTTCACTGTGACCCGAAACTTTTTTTTTGGATTGTCAAGTGTCCTTTTAACGATTTTAGGTTTTATAATATAGATATCTATAGATATCTCAGAAACTAGGACAATATAGATCTCAGACAAATAGGACAATAAACACTAACTCAATTTTAACCAAAAGACAAATAACCTATCGCAAATGAATGTTAAAAGGACACTTTAAACATGTATGTTTACATATGTAAACATATACCTATACATATACCTATATATACAACGTGTAACAGAAAGGTGTAACCATATTTGAAGAGCTTATTCAGTCAATGCTATAGAACAACTTTTACTATGGAGTCAACCCTGAAATCCCAAAAAAAAACTGCCCTTCCATACATTTGGGCCGAGCGGCATTGCATTTTCCTATGAAGCAAGTAATATTTTTTTTCGATATACAGGATTTGTTCAATAGTAAAAGTTGTTCTAAAACATTGCCTGAATAAGCTCTTCAAATATGATTACACCTTTCTGTTACACGTTGTATATAGGTATATGTTTACATATGTATATGTGTACATATATGCATTTGTGTAATTCCCAGAAGTGTGATGGCTTTCTCTGTGTTAGAGAAGGAAGTATAATAAAAACGGATGCAGTATGTTTGTATTTATACTCGTACAGACATATCGAACACGCCAACGCTAAGGTATACACGAGCGTGACGCACGTTAGTACTGAACATTCTGTTACGGAACCCTGTTCTGATATTTCTTGTTGATATTGTATGGAAATACGAGGATCTTTAGCTTATACGTATCTAGAACTGTATCTTTTATAAAGAGATTTATTGTTACCTGGTCGTGCATGGTGATCGAGTTGAATATGCTATTTACAACTGTATCTTTTATAAAGAGATTTATTGTTACCTGGTCGTGCATGGTGATCGAGTTGAATATGCTATTTACAACTGTATCTTTTATAAAGAGATTTATTGTTACCTGGTCGTGCATGGTGATCGAGTTGAATATGCTATTTACAATAAAAAATTGTTGTGAGGTCAAGTATCTGTTTGTTTGCTGTTACAAAATAATTTAAAAAATATTGATTTAGAGGTTGTTACAAAAATTATATAAAAATATAACAAGAGACACGTCACATGATCTTGGAAAAGTAGCAACTGTCAAGATGGCTCTGACAGCTTTTAAATATCTACTCTTTTTATTTTTATGTTAGTTCATAAAATTAAAACGTACCAGTATATAGGAGCACAATCAAATATGTACATAGGTATGTGTGAACAGGAGCTGAATGAATATTGTTAATTAAAAGAACTATTCATTATAGACGTCTGGATTAATTTATGAGTTTTTCGTAGAGCGGTCGTAGAGATATCGCCTCATACATCATTTACTCTTGGCTTCTAATTGATCGAGAGTCTGTCCAGAGACCCCTCGTTATCTCGAGACCGTTACCCACTCAAGTCATCAATCAATTCGTCAATGGAAATTTGCTTGATCCTGTAACATTTCATAGATAGCGCGCGATTTTTCCATCACATTTCTATTTTGTCATCGATCCAATGCTGACTAAGTAAAACCCAAAGGGACATAGTCTAAGTGAAAATCAGTATTGTATGCCGGAGCAAATAAACATGGTAGACGTTACCTGGTGTAATGGTACAGCGGGGAGGAGGTATGCCGCATGCGCGCTGGGTGGAAGCGGCGACCAATGACGTCACGGAGATCGATCCGGTTGGGTCGCGCGCCTGCTCCCCTCGCCCCCTGGCCCGCCAGCACTCCGCCCTGGGAGGCCAGCACGACCTCCTGTCATTGAGGCGCCCGTAGACCGCGGCCCGAGCAGCAGCCCCCGCCATGGCCGTGCAGTGAGCGACTCGACACAGCGGACACGTGGATGTGTCAGCGGGAGAGGGCGCGCGCTCATGTGCGGGCTAAGCTTTAGGACCAGGAACACCCCGTCACAGAAGACTTCCCTCCGATGGGGAGACAGCTGCTGCCGCGGAGCGCCTAGCGCGTGATCACCGCCCGCCACCACTCAAACATTTGTTAACCTGTGCACCTCTAGTGATGGATCTCATATCTACTTATTGTACCATACCTGACGCTTACTACTAGATATTATATTTTGAATACTAAATTTAATGTTGTAAGAACACTATTTAAAGTTTTGAGATATTTACAAGTGGAAATGATTAATTTTGGACGTGATCGAAGCTTTTGCTGAAGGAAACTTCCTTAGAAATTTTCTGAACAAGTAAGTTTAATTTATTTATGTTTTACTAACACAAAAAGTGTGTATATTTTGGGAATTAAAATACAAAATGCTCATCAATTATGCAACCGACATCGATCGATAACGTGTAGTTACCATCCCGTTAACCTTTTGTGAACTCGACAGTTATAGAAACTATAAGTAGAACTAAGTAGTAAGATCATAATGTTCAACTAAACTATAAGTAGAACTAAGTAGTAAGATCATAATGTTCAACTAAACAATCCAGTTTCTCATAACTTATAGCGCGTAACAAGTACCCTAATAATAATTTGGGCGAAAACAAAATATTTTTTGGGTGTAGGAAAATTATGCAAAACGATATGATTGAACCTTGGAGCTTATTATACCGTTGATCAACCCTTTAGGGAGAAGGAGAGAATGCCAACGTGTGTGCGGATCCCTAGGGTGTACAGTATAAATTGTTATACAGTATAGTTGTCCACTTGTCCCCAAAGTTTACAGTATATGTACAGTATAGTTGTCAGTACAGTTGTCCAGTATGTACAGTATAGTTGTCCACTTGTCCCAGCATCGTTGTTCACTTGTCCCCAGGGTGTATTTGTATAGTAGTCCACTTGTCCCCAGGGTGTTTAAGTATAGTTGTCTACTTGTCCCCAGGGTGTACATAATAGTTGTCCACTTGTCTCCAGGGTGTAATATATACATGTCTGCTTGTTACCAGGGTGTACAGTATAGTAGTCCACTTTACCCTGAGTTTACAGTACAATATAGTTGTCCGCTTGACCCAGGGATTTCCATTTGTCTCGAGGGTTTATCCAATTGTCTTCAAGGTGTGCAGTATTGTTTCCAATACAATACAATACAATACAATCATTTATTTTCCATATAACAGTGTCCGTTATACATGGTTTGTCCATTAAATTAAATAAAAATTAAAATTAACATTATAAACGTAGCTTATTATTAACATAAGATAAAATTAAAATACTATCAAACAATTGATAGAAGTCGATAAAAATATACATATAAATAACAAAACCAATTTAAAAAAAAAACTATTCTGTCATTGAATTTGATTTCAATTTTAAACACATATATTCTGTAATGGAATAAAATGGATTTTTCTCGAAAAATCTCTTTAGCTTGTTTTTAAATTCTAGTTGCGGTAATCTAGTAATCTGTATAGGTAGTTTGTTATACATCGCAATTTTTACATATATGCCTTGTTTTTGCGTTTTGGTCAGTCTAGTTCTTGGTGTGATTAATTTGTCTTTATTTCTTGTGTTATACCTGTGAATATCTTTGTTTTTTGGCAATGTTTCTTTTTGTGCATGTATTTCTAATAGTGAATTAAATATATAAAGTGAAATAACGGTCATTATCTTATTAAGCTTAAAATAATTACGAGCAGACTTACGTCTGTGTAGTCCATTTATTATTCTTACTGACCTTTTTTGAGCTATTAAGACCCGTTTTATCTCTGCTGCGTTGCCCCAAACAGTAATCGCATAGTTAATTACTGATTGTATGTAGGCATAGTAAACAGTTAGAAGAGTTTGTTTGTCTACAAGGTTCTTTAATTTTAATAGCGCGTAGTTTGCACTGGCCATTCTCTTACATATTTTCTCTACATGTGCGGAATGACTCAAAGTGTAGTCTATAACGAAACCGAGAAAAGTAGTTTCAGTAAAAGGAATTTCATCTTTTTTGTTTTTTCTACTCCTGTAAGACATAACAATACTTTTTTGGTCGTTTAAAAGTATCCCGTTTGCTTCAAACCAATCCTTTAATAGACTTATAACCTGTCCAGTTTTTTGGTTAACCCCTATTAAACTTCGGTCTTTAACTCCTACATGTGTGTCATCGGCAAATAATGAAACAAAGGCCCATTCTGGTAGTGAGTTTGCTAAGTCGTTTATATAGATTAAAAAAAGGACCGGTCCCAATATAGAACCTTGTGGCACTCCTATATCGTTCTTTTCGTAGGATGAAATATGGTTGTTAACGTAGACTGCTTGCTTTCTATTTAATAGATAGGTTTGCAACAGATTAAGCTCATTACCCGAGAAACCATAATGTTTTAGCTTATGGATGAGTATGTCATGTCTTAAGCAATCAAAAGCCTTGGAAAGATCACAGAATACGCTTGAGCATTTCTGCGATCGATCCAGGGCCTCTAATACGAAGTAGATTACATTTCGAATGGCCATTTCGGTTGATTTTTCTTTGCGAAAGCCGAACTGGGCCGGCGTAAATAAGTTATTTTCTTCAAAGTGGCCTACAATTCTTCTTTTAATTGCTGATTCTAGGATCTTAGATACAACGGGAAGAATACACACTGGTCTATAGTTATTTGGTTCATCATGTTCTCCCTTTTTATATATTGGAACTACTTTCCCAGGCTTCAGTGCATCTGGAAAAATGCCGGTCGCTAGGCAGTCATTTAATACTACAAGTAATAAGTCTAAAAAGGTGTCATTTCTAAGAATTAATTCTTTTAAAGTTTTACTCTCCATTTCATAAATGTCTTGGGAAGTTTTGCCTTTCATTTCAGTTACAATTATCCGCAATTCCTTTTTTGTGATTGGAGAAAAAACAACGCTGATACTAGGATCTGAATTATTTTTTTTTAAGTAAATGTCGCATTTTTCTACGTCAGGATTCAAACCTTTGGACATATTCTTAGCAACACCACTAAAAAATTTATTAAAGACATCCGCTATTTCACGAGCATCCTTGGTTATTTCTCCCTTTTCATTTTTAAGTTTTTCAATGCCTTTGTTTGTTTTATGTTTTTTTCTGTTTTGTTCATTTATTACTTTCCAAGACTCAGAAATTTTATTTTTAGCTTTATTAATCCTACATGCAAACTGGATTCTTTTCGCACTTTGCATTACTTTACGTAGAGTTTTTTTATAGATTTTTATCTTAGCCTTTCGATCTTCAGAAGGCTGTATGTCCTGTAACATTTCTAATTTTTCTAAATTATTTTTCGACACCTTTATGCCTTCTGTGACCCATTTTGTCTTAGTGTTACGTAAATGGATTTTCCTTTTTGGAAAAGCAGTATCATAAAAATGTTTTATCGCACCTATCAAAATATTCATTTTTTCACCAGAGCTCTGTGCATTATTTATGTCCTGTTTCAAATTTTCAGCGTCCTTATTAAGTAAATAATGAAAATATTTTATATTGCTTTGGGACATCACTCTACAAAGTCGTTTTTCATCATTTGCTTTATCAGTTTTTGCATCGGAGTCAAATTCTAGTAATATTGCATTATGGTCAGAAAGTTTGGTAATTACTTTACCAGCAGATTTGCAGTCGTCACGGCTTATAATAAAATTGTCTATACATGTCGCACTACCTTTAAATAAATCAATTCTTGTTGGTTCATTAATTATCGTTTTGCAATTATAGTATTTAAGTATTTTTAAAAATTTCGTCGTTTTACTACTAGGTTTCAAAATGTCAAGATTGAAATCTCCGGCAATAACCAGTTTCTTGCCTTCTCTAATTAATCTATGTAGAATATTAGTTATTACATTTTTAAATATTTCAAAATCATGATCAGGCCTATACAAGCAAACAATTACAATCTTGGAACTCTTAAGCTCTATTGCTACTAGTTCACAATTCATTTCAAAGCTTAATTTATTGAGATCTTTTCTTATCTTGTATTTTAAATTATTTTTTACAAAAATAGCTGCACCACCGTGCTGGAAAAGCTGCCTATTATAACACGTTCCACTTGTCCTCAGGTGTACAGTATAGTATTTCACGTGTTACCAGGGTATACAGTATAGTTGACCCCTTACCCCCTGGGTGTATAGCATAGTTGTTCACTCGTTCGCAGGGTGTACAGTATAGTTATCCACTCGTCCTCAGGGTGAACAATATAGTTGTCCACTTGTCCCCAGGTTATAGTTGTCCGCTTATCCGCAGGGTGTACAGTATAGTTGCCCATTCGTCCCCAGAGTGTACAGTATAGTTGTCCACTTGTTCGCAGGGCATACAGCTCGGCCTCACGATGATCAACATAGCGGGCGTAGTATCGATCATCATCTTCTACGTGCTGATCCTGGCGGTGGGGATCTGGGCGGGACGCAAGAAGCCCAAGGGGGATGACTCGGAGGAAGAGGTGATGCTAGCAGGCAGGTCCATCGGACTCTTCGTCGGCATCTTCACTATGACGGGTGAGACCTACTACATTTAGCTACATGTACTCTTTGTAATGGGGGGTTCGTTATATATGTGGTATCATTCATATTAATAAATGTGTAGATGATGGTATCTTTCCTGATTTAATGATTGTTATCTCATTTCAATTTAAATAAGTTGCTTCACTGTAAAAAATATAGATTCACTATAAGGAGGTCAACCACAGATGCAGGAGTTGCTTTAGTCAAGCACATTTTTGTTGCTTGGGAAGAAAAGCAGGATGCGTTTGGTGTATTTTGGGACCTCTCAAAAGCTTTCGATTGCGTTAATCATGAAACACTTTTATTAAATTTGATCACTATGGAGTGACGGGTAAATCTTTGGCGTTATTGAAGTCATATCTTAGTGATCGAATTCAAAAGGTAGACATTAATGGGGTAAAATTATGTGGAGCTTTAGTTAAAATGGGTGTCTCGCAGCGTTCTATATTGGGGCCCTTGTTGCTTTTGATTTACATAAATGACCTTCCTTATTTAGCTAAAGACTTATCTAAGATAGTACTATTCGCAAACGACACGCCACTTATTTTTAAAGTGAATCGACCTAAAGATATCGTTGACGAAGAGAAAAAATTATTAAGTTTTAAACGCAAAAAAGACAAAATTTACGTTACCAAATGTAATTCAAGTGGATGTTAATTTGCTTTTGCAGGGGTCCAAGCTGAAGTTGGTTAACAAAACTAAGTTTTTAGGCATTAAGATGTATTCTCGTCTTCAGTGGGACATAGAAGCCCTATGTGATAGACCATATACTAAGTATACGTAATAATATTTAGTCTATGATTCTATGTACTTACTTTACAAAATGTTGAGTATCTTAATTAAGAGCTCAAGATATAGAGTAATTGAATATAGAATATCGTAATATAGAGTAATTGAATATAAATATTTAATATATTTCATTAAATATACAGTGGTGGACATATAATTAGAAACAGTGCATAAAACTTAGGTAAACACAGAATGAACTATCGTTATGAGTAAAAAATATATAGATTGAATCACTATTAACTATGCCAGAATATAGCCAATGATTTAAAAAACTCATAAAATATAAAAAAAAAGAAATCTGTTTTATCTTTAATTATTAAAAGAGTTTAAATATCATGATAGTTGAATTTCTATAACGGGCCGCTTGGACAACTAATTAAAAACAGGATCCATGGTTCGTTCCATTTTTGAAATTTAAAAAAGAAACCTCCTTCTACGCTTTTTCTGTAGTTTCGGCCAAAGACAGTATAACCACTTCGTTGTTTCGGCAGCAATTAAACGTCAATTTGGAATTACGTGAATAATAATTTTTGTTAAAAATGGGTAAAAATAAGAGTTGTGACGAGTCAACTAGGCAATTAATCGTTAAATTACATTTAGATCGAAAGTGGAATTAAAGAAGAATTGATAATCATCTAGAATGTTCTGTGAAGAAAGTTTTCAACGCTATTGCTGATTATAAAAGAAACGGAACTACTAAAAGTGTTTTTAGAAAGGCTCGTCTAAGGAAATCGTCTCCCGGGAAGATTTGCAAATAATACGTGTAGCTAAACAAGACCCGTTTAAAGGCTCCAACGAGATTAGAAATGAAGTTTTTTCACCTGATGACCCAAGGAACATTTCCTCGAAACTGGTACGCCGTAGATTAGTGGAAGCTAAATTGTTCGGGAGGGTTTTCGAAAAGTACCGCTTCTTACCAAGTAACACCGAGAGAAGCGATTATTATTTGCAAAGAAATATCTTAACTGGACCATACGAGAATGGAAAAACGTGTTATTCTCGGATGAAAAAAAAAAAAATATGGTGAATTCGGACGGCAATCGCTACGTTAGACGTTCAATAAACCATGCTTTTGATTATAAATACATGAGGAGCATAATCAAACACGGCGGTGGAAACATTAAAGTATGGGGATGTTTTTCTGGTTGCGGAATTGGACCCGTCCGTAAGATTGAAGGTATGATGGATCAATTTCAATACAAAAACATCTTAGAAGAGACAATGATTCCCTACACCGACAACCATTTGCCTATGACCTTGATCTTTCAGCACGATAACGACTCAAAACACACGGCCCGCAGTGTTAAATCCTTTCTTAGTGAGCAACGTGTTACCATGTTAGACTGGCCTGCAAATAGTCCTGGTACGTCGTTAAAAAAATGTCTTCGTTAAACGTAATTCCAGTCAAAATTAACTTTACGAAGCCTTTGTTGAAGCGTGGAACGCGATACCACTTGCCATGTGCCTTGTATAATGTGAAATACGTCGCAAGCGTTTCTAATTATATGTCCACCACTGTATATGTATATCTCTATCACTAGCGAAGATAAGCTTGAAAATTTCCGGGAAAAAGGAAAGAATAATACACATTTAATTATTTTTTTCAACACGCTTTGCCGCTTAACCAGCCTGTAACTTCTTCATAAAAATGCGTTCGACCTCTTTGGCCAAATGACGCTAATCTATCAAAAGCCAGAACGTGGACCAATCAGAAGAGAGAAAGCGCAAACTCCCACGGGAATAAAATTGACTTTGGCTCCCGCTATCCTCTAAAGCCAATTGTCGTGACAAATGACAATTTTAATACAATTTCCAAGATTCTAAGCGTTTTCTAAACAAGATGTTAACAAAATGTTAGAAGCGAGCTAAATTAAAATATCAAGTGAAGCAAATAGTACAGAAAGTGAGCTGTATAACCATGTTGTAAGTAAGTTTTTCCCGGAAAATCTCAAGAGAATTACTTCCCAACATATTTTCAATTATGTACTCGAAACGTCGGCGAGGCTCATGCTCCAACAACTGAGCCCATTTTCTCCCGCTGTTACTTATTTACTTTGTAAAAATACTAAATTACTAATACCGAGAAGTCAAGTACGTACAAATAGGTACCTACCAGATTTTATAAGAAAAAATACAAGAATTTAAAATAGTAAAAAGAAACTGAATTTCACAGGTGGCCTGTTTGATACTTAATTGTCTTGTTTTTGCTTAATGTTTACGGAATTAACTGATTTAACGGAATTAATCTCTTATTTATGCTGAATCATCTTATTTAGTAAATTTGCTTTAATGCAAAGCAAGTTATCTTAATTAATGAAATCTGTTTTTAGCATGCACAAACCAAAAACGTAATCATGTTTATTATTAGATATTATAATCATTGCATAGATTCAAGAAGCTTAAACTTCTATCTTTACCCTGCATGTACATAGAACAAATTGCAGTTTTTGTACAACAACAGGCAGAATATTTTCCTAAAAAAAAAGAGGTCAGCCAAAGATCACAAAGAAAAAAAGGAGGCGAGAGACTTTACATACACCATTGTAAACTGAGCCTAGTTAAACAAAACGTCTTCCAAATGGCAGTCAGAGTATTTAATGCTTTACCGGACGATTTTAAAGATTTACCACTGAACCAATTCAAGAGCAAACTTCACATGTGGCTCCTCGACAAATGTTTTTACTCGATGGATGAGTTTTTTAATTATAATAATAATTTTTAACGTTAGTTTATATAGATTGACATTCGTATTCCTTTTAAATTGACGATTTACATAATTTAACATTATAGATTGACATTTGTATTCTCTTTAAATTGACGATTCACATAATTTTACATTATAAATTGAGTTATTTTATATATTTATTTGTAATTCAGATTTTAAGGTTTAAGGTCAATTGTTTCTTTGTTTGTGTTTATTTAGATAAATATTTGTACGCCAAATTTGGCAGATTTTTGAGGAATGACATATTTAAGCATATTGTAACACCTAATTTTTAAGGACCAAAAGTCAAACAAATA
The DNA here is from genome assembly GCA_934047225.1 of Ypsolopha sequella. Taxonomy (NCBI): domain Eukaryota; kingdom Metazoa; phylum Arthropoda; class Insecta; order Lepidoptera; family Ypsolophidae; genus Ypsolopha; species Ypsolopha sequella. Next base: position 29,861,085 of record OW203990.1, on the reverse strand, counting down.
AACTTTTCTATTCTATTCTATTCATATATTTATTATATCTCGGGACTATGTATTCCCGGACCTTTGGGAGGCGTGCATGGGGCCGAAGCCAATACGTAGAGGACCTTTAGACAAATTTATTTTAATGTGATGTGACACCAACCGACAATTATCCCCATATGCACTGTAGGAGTGCACCCAAGGACAACTCCCGGTCAGTGTAGGACTATTGTAATGAATAAAAACAAAGGCAACCAGACTATTGGGTTGAGGTGCTAGTATTTCGTAAAACAAGAAAGTTCGACCCGATATCACTGTAATATGTAGACGTTTTCACTTCAAAACTTAAAACGTAAATAGCGCAAAATCTTTTCAAAACAACTAAAAACGATTTATTTTCATTTTTATATTGAACTTCACAAAAATTTAGACTCAAAATCTGGCTTTTGATTCGGATTCAGCAATTTTTTAATATCAATGATAAAATAAGTTGTTCAAATTAAAAAACCTGGTTGTCTTGTGATCGGTTAGGCACGTTATTTTATACAAACAGAGCGTCTTCGAGTTGTTCATAATCTATATATGTTCGACTCCTGTCGGTGTCATCCTATCCTCGCCAAATATTAGTTCTTTGCATTGTAATGGTCTTTATTTTGGTTAATTAGATAATATAATGAATGTATTTGTGGTGCAGCGACGTGGGTGGGCGGCGGCTACATCAACGGTACGGCGGAGGCGATCTACACCCAGGGGCTGGTGTGGTGCCAGGCGCCCTTCGGGTACGCGCTTTCTCTAGTCTTTGGTAAGTACCGCACTCTACACTGTGTCTACTGCAAGCGTTGGTAAGTACCGCACTCTACGCTTCTGTTGAGTGCCGCACTCTACACTTTGTCTACTGGAAGCTTCTGTGGGTACCGCACTTTATACTGTGTCTACTGCTAGCTTCGGTGAGTGCCACACTCTACAGTCTACACTGTGTCCACTGTAAGCATTATCTCATACGGCTTGCTGTTATGGGATAAAGCCGCGGATACAGATGCAGTCTTTGTTTTACAGAAGGGAGCAATTCAGGCTATTTATAAAATGAAGCACCGGGATTCATTAAGAGAAACATTCAAAGAAATGAATATATTACCGGTTCCTTGTGAATTTATTTACCAAATTCTTACATATGTCAGAAAAAATTTCGAGTCTTTACTAAGGCTTGGTGAGCGAAACTGTAAGGAAACCAGAAAAAACCATAAACTGGCTTTTCCAAAAATCAGACTCGCCAAAGTGGGTGCCTCTTTCGTGGGACATGGTATAAGATTTTACAACAAACTTCCAAAGGAGGTCCTTACTTTGTCGGAGAATAAGTTTAAACTGTTGATTAAGCAGGGCCTGTTGAAGAAGGCATATTATAAAATAAGCTTCGATGAGTACCGCACTCTACACTGTGTTCACTGCGAGCTTCGATGAGTATCGCATTCTACACTGTGTCTTCTGCAAGCTTTAGTGTGAAACTAGTAGTACGGGACTTCAATCTCATATCTGCGAGTTCAGTTCCACGTGGATCAAAGTGAGCTGCAGGATACTAACTGCCTGAAATAAGAAAAAAGCCTCATTGTTATCTCAAAGTTGTAATTATTCTCTTCGTAAGATTTCTTCCCTCAAAGGTTGTTATCATGACAACAGATCTCTCGTGACATTTCACGTTTTGTGACTCTTTATTTTCTTTCTTCTGAATGAAATCGCGGTTCTAAATTATCTTTAGTAGCAATTTAGGCTGCTATCTGTTTAAACGAAAAGTTATAGCCTATAATTGTGTCGATTCGGTGCAACACGATTTAACTTATTTGACAGGATTAACCTTATGTAACCCTTACTAACCCTTACTAACCCTTTGTCTTTCTTTATCGAAAAGACAAGAACAGAACGCTTCAAGTTTAGTCCTGTCGAATATGTTCAGTCGTGTTATACCGAATCGACACCACTGTGTCTCTTCTAACTGATAATAACGCACAATATAACGTATGCGAAATATTCGGACACAATTCAAAGTGATGATTTTTAAATCAATACTTGCTTTGTTTGAACAATTTTGTGCGAGTACTTCCTTGATGCCTGCAAAAGTCTATATTAACAATTTTCAATACATTTCCAATTTAATTTTTCGATTTACGAGTATACTATAGATAAATATAATACAGGGCGTCCTTCGGCTATGTCACATGGAGGGAAAGTATCTTAAATATTGTAGATGGAACACTATACTGAAAGAAGACGTTTAATTTAAAAAACAATTTAAACTGCATTCATAGATTTTTTTTAAATAGTAACATGGTTGAACCGTGAATAAGATACGTGTGTCATAGTCGTGGCACGCCCTGTATATTATTATGTATATTTTTGGGCCGAACATTATTGGCATATTATATGGTTATACTTAAGAGTTAAAATCACAATATACAGGTTGTTAATTTTTTTTTATATTGGAACAGTTGATCAATATTTTTGGAGTATTATAATAACAACAATAAAAATACAACCAGAAATCAAATTCTCTGAGAAAAGTGAATAGCAGATAAAGCTCTAAAGTGAATCGCAGATAAAGCTCTAAAGTGAATCGCAGATAAAGCTCTAAAGTGAATCGCAGATAAAGCTCTAAAGTGAATCGCAGATAAAGCTCTAAAGTGAATCGCAGATAAAGCTCTAAAGTGAATCGCAGATAAAGCTCTAAAGTGAATCGCAGATAAAGCTCTAAAGCGAATCCGTAAGTCGTCCTCAACACGGGGAGCGTCGTCTGCTATTTAATTCTCTGAGAGAATTTCATTGCTAATTTTCGTGTGTTATTGATATTATTTTTTATTTTATCTATTTTTTTCGTACTGGTTTTTGGTTGAATTTGAAATTTGAAAGAAAATGTAGTTTTATTATGTTTATTATATAGAAGAAATGTTTGTTAGTAAATTCTTAACAGGGTCGATGTGTAACTAGTTAGTGTTGGTAACAGAAGCGTGTTGGTGTGCGTGCAGGTGGCATATTCTTCGCGAACCCGATGCGCCGTCAGGGTTACGTGACGATGTTGGACCCGCTGCAGGACTCGTTCGGTAGCCGCATGGGCGGGCTGCTGTTCCTGCCCGCCCTCTGCGGGGAGGTGTTCTGGGCGGCCGGGATCCTCGCTGCGCTCGGTACGTGCCTCCCCTTCCACCCCTTCCCCACACATTCCGTAGCATGCTCTACGAGGAGATGTTCTGGGCGGCTGGGATCTCCGCTGCGCTCGGTACGTGCCCCCTCCATCCCCACACGTTCGGTAGCATGGGCGGGCTGCTGTTCCTGCTCGCGCTCTGCGAGGAGATGTTCTGGGCGGCCGGGATCTCCGCCGCGCTCGGTACGTGCCCCCTCCATCCCCACACGTTCGGTAGCATGGGCGGGCTGCTGTTCCTGCTCGCGCTCTGCGAGGAGATGTTCTGGGCGGCCGGGATCTCCGCCGCGCTCGGTACGTGCCCCCTCCATCCCCACACGTTCGGTAGCATGGGCGGGCTGCTGTTCCTGCTCGCGCTCTGCGAGGAGATGTTCTGGGCGGCCGGGATCTCCGCCGCGCTCGGTACGTGCCCCCTCCATCCCCACACGTTCGGTAGCATGGGCGGGCTGCTGTTCCTGCTCGCGCTCTGCGAGGAGATGTTCTGGGCGGCCGGGATCTCCGCCGCGCCCAGTACGTGCCCCCTCCATCCCCACACGTTCGGTAGCATGGGCGGGCTGCTGTTCCTGCTCGCGCTCTGCGAGGAGATGTTCTGGGCGGCCGGGATCTCCGCCGCGCTCGGTACGTGCCCCCTCCATCCCCACACGTTCGGTAGCATGGGCGGGCTGCTGTTCCTGCTCGCGCTCTGCGAGGAGATGTTCTGGGCGGCCGGGATCTCCGCCGCGCTCGGTACGTGCCCCCTCCATCCCCACACGTTCGGTAGCATGGGCGGGCTGCTGTTCCTGCTCGCGCTCTGCGAGGAGATGTTCTGGGCGGCCGGGATCTCCGCCGCGCTCGGTACGTGCCCCCTCCATCCCCACACGTTCGGTAGCATGGGCGGGCTGCTGTTCCTGCTCGCGCTCTGCGAGGAGATGTTCTGGGCGGCCGGGATCTCCGCCGCGCTCGGTACGTGCCCCCTCCATCCTCACACGTTCGGTAGCATGGGCGGGCTGCTGTTCCTGCTCGCGCTCTGCGAGGAGATGTTCTGGGCGGCCGGGATCTCCGCCGCGCTCGGTACGTGCCCCCTCCATCCCCACACGTTCGGTAGCATGGGCGGGCTGCTGTTCCTGCTCGCGCTCTGCGAGGAGATGTTCTGGGCGGCCGGGATCTCCGCCGCGCTCGGTACGTGCCCCCTCCATCCCCACACGTTCGGTAGCATGGGCGGGCTGCTGTTTCTGCCCGTGCTCTGCGGGTAGGTATTCGGGAGCGTATTATTAGTGATTAATAAAATAATTATAAGAAGTACAATTTCAAACATTTTAACTGCCACCTTACCTCACATATTACGAGTAGGTAGTTTTCAGATTTAGATGTTGGCCCAATTAAGTAATAAGAAGCTAGATACTTATATTTGTTAACCAAATTTTGGTGCTGTTGAAATAAAATAAAATGTATCTAAAGGTACCTTTATTAGTCCACGTTTAATAAAATGTGGCCTTTGCTGCTTTTTTCGACTTACTTAGTCATAATGGTTACAGCTATGTTGGCAAACAGTTTTATATGGTGAAATGGATTTGGTGAAATTACGTTCTGACTGAGCATAATTTTCTATGTACGTGTGTCAAGTCTCCTTGTCTCCTTGTCAAACATTTTTGTCATGTTCTTTTTACAACAACGAAAGCACAAGGTAAACAGCGTCGTTAAAATTTATTATACTCCTTATATAACAATGGAATGAATATCAACCGCATCAAAATGAGTCCAGTAGGTTCAATTATCAATTTTACATACAAACTAACAGACGTTGTATGAAACGAAAAGAAGAAGACATTCGATTCAATGTAATACGAATTAACTTATTTGACAAAACTAACCTAATTTTGAGCTTCCTGTCTATGTCTTTTCGATAAAGAAAGAAAAAGACAGAACGCTTAAATTAAGTTTAGCCCTGTCAAATACGTTAAAGCGATACTATTGCCTCGATTTTACGGTTGGGAATTTCAAGTTAAATGGAGCGCTGCGATCGGCTGTTTCGTCATTTAAGTATTGCTTAGCGAGATTCTCTTAATTCAGAGAGTGGTCCAATGTAGGTGTTTGTGTGTGTGTGTGCAGGCGCCACCCTGGCCGTGATCATCGACATGGACCAGCGCACCTCCGTCATCTTCAGCGCCTGCGTCGCCGTCTTCTACACGCTCTTCGGGGGACTCTACTCCGTCGCGTACACTGACGTCATACAGGTGAGTCTGACGTCACACAGGTGAGACCTACGTCATACAGGCGAGTGCCTGCAACATTTGTTCAAGCTTCTATCGTACTTACTTATACCATGTCATATATGCCCGCAGTCTTATACATTTATGTCAACTTTATAAACATCGTCACGACATATATCCGCGAGGAGGTGTCAGAGGTGGTTCTAGGTGTGGACTGTCGCTGAGATAATGTATCACGCGAACGTCAGCGCCGTACTGCGGGCACTAATTATTGCTTTTTAGGGCATGCGACTTTACTTCACAGTTGATTCCAAGTAGTAAAAACTACAAATACTGTGCTCATCACTTTCGAAAAACTCATAGGGTGCAGGTTGACCGGCAAGATTCAAACCCGAGTCTCAAGAATGCGAGTCCAGTGTCCTATCGACTGAGCTACTGCTGCTTTTACTGTCAACTTAATATTACAATAAATTAAGTAGGACATGACCTTCCATATCAGTGTTTATTGAGTCGCGTAACATATACGAGGCACCGTCGTCTCACCCCCAGCTATTCTGCATCTTCATCGGTCTGTGGATGTGCATCCCGTTCGCGTGGGCCAACGACCACGTGAAGCCGCTCAGCTCCATGGACATCGACTGGATCGGGCGGGTGGAGCCCGACTACTACTGGTTCTACCTCGACTACGGGCTGCTGCTCATTTTCGGAGGGATCCCCTGGCAGGTCGGCTCTTGTTTATGTTTATTATACATCACCTTTTCTCATCACCGCTTGCCCAATTGGTGAATGGCGTACCTACTATAGGAATCAGTACCTTTAGTCGCCTTGTATGACACTCACGGGCAGATATTGAGTGATGGTGTTGTGTCTATTCTGCCGACATTGCACGGCTTCTTTTGTCGTTTCACCACTTCTGACTCGGGAGTAGTAACTACTATATAATCTTGTGCTCGGGAGTCTCATCGCTTGCTAATGTTCATAACTTCGTCCAGGTATACTTCCAGCGCGTGTTGAGTAGCAAGACGGCGGGACGTGCGCAGATTCTTTCCTATGTGGCGGCCTTCGGTTGCATCATCATGGCCATCCCGCCCGTGCTCATCGGAGCGATTGCCAAGGCTACCTGTAAGTTGCAACGACTTCAACGCAGACCATTTCTTAATATTTAAGTCAGGCATATCCATGAAGAGAGTGATGAGGTGTATTTGTATTATTTTCAGTGTGGTTTAGCTAAAGCGAGTTCCGATATTTTACGTCGTAAGTGTAAATACAAACCTGAGCATGAATTTAAAAAGTAAAATGTTTGACCTTTTCTTATATTTCAATTTGTTTCTTATATAAAATTATGGGATAATCGAACATGGCTTATATTTTTCGCCTTCAAAACTTCAAGCAGAAAAACGAACAGCAAAGACAAATTAAAAAAATAAAAATAAATAAGAAATCAAGGGGAGAAGAAATAAGAAATACAATAACAAATATTATAAGAACGCAGCTGCAGGGATCGATAGTTGGAGTTATGTTTTTTTTTTTTTTAATTTATTTATGTAATTATCATGTTTTATACATATTTTTGTCTTATAAAAAGAAAATCACGTAAACCCTTAGTGGGTTTAAATGTGATTTCTGAGCCACTTCTTAGTGGTACAGTACATAAAAAAAAATACAAGTAAATAATAAAACATTTAACTGACATAATTACTTAATTAGTTCAAGAAAATAGATGTCTTTTCATGATTTTTCTTACGTTGAGAACAGATAGAAGTCTGGTTGACAACAGATGGAAGTCTAGTTGACAACAGGTGGAAGTCTGGTTGACAACAGGTGGATGTCTGGTTGTAGTTGTGCGCGGGTGGTCATACTAAAATTTAAAATTTTGACCTGAGAAATGTTCATTATTACTTCAGAAAATAAAGTAAATGATCAAATGTCTGTATCGTGTCAGCGTGGAACGAGACTGCGTTCACTGGCGACCTAGGCCCGGACGGTGAGCTGACGGCTGACCAGACCTCGATGATCCTACCGTTGGTACTGCAGCACCTGACCCCCGACTTCGTCTCGTTCTTCGGTCTGGGTGCGGTGTCCGCGGCCGTCATGTCCTCCGCCGATTCCAGCGTGCTCAGCGCTTCCTCCATGTTCGCCAGGTGGGGATTTACTGCTAATTAGTTTTCATGGTATACAACTTTTTTTAGCTCCCTTAGAAACTCATTTACCAGAAGTCTCCGCACTACGTTCAACTTAATCTCTACACATAATAACATTCCTTATTCAATTTGTTGTTTGGTCTTGAGATTTATTTTCATATAAACTTCACTATCACTTGTATGTGAGTGTAAATAAAGGTCTGTAAACTGTATGTCGTACACAACGTACGCGTTCCGTCCACGTAGATGTAATCTGCTGAAAAATACGCTTCATTTCACAACCCTTTTAACTATTTATTTATTTTTTAGAATGACACGATAGTTACGAATTTGGTGAATGTTAGTTAGTGACATGAGATCCTGGTCCCTGCAGGAACGTGTACAAGCTGATCTTCCGTCAGCGCGCGTCCGAGATGGAGATCATCTGGGTGATGCGCGTTGGCATCCTCGTAGTGGGCGTACTGTCTACCATCATGGCGCTCACCATACCCTCCATCTACGGGCTCTGGTGAGTCTGCCGTAGACATATGGAAGTGATGTTCTTAATAAATTAATGTTTTGGATATAAACAAAGGTGCTGGCCCTGACAGTCTTCCTCCAATATTTATACGAGTTTGTATTATTATTATGTATGTAATAACTCTATTAATTTTTCTTATAAAATAGATAACGTTGGATTTGACAGTCGAAATTGTAAAGGATTTGGGTGTATATTTTGACAGTAAATTAACATTCGTTCCCACATTTGTCTTTTAAGTATTACTTACAGAAGATCTGTTAGATGTCCTAAGCCATTTCACATACCTAATACAAATAATAATGTTTCTCATAATAACCCACTGTATCGAATGTGTCGTGAGTACAACAACATTGCAGAGGATTGTGACATTCTTTGATAGTCCTGGCTGCTTTAAACATAAATTATTTTTCTAAGCTTGCATGCTTTGTAAATGTTAAAAGTTATATGATTATATATATTTAGTTTTATTATATATTCATGTATATCTTTCTAATCTTTTTTATAGTAACTTTATTTGTGCTCTTTGTGTTCAAAATTGTCAATTGTTATAGGTATCTGATAGTTATCATCTAATTATGAATATTACTTGTTATCTGATTGTCAAAGTGTTATGTGAATGTTTTGTTTGTAAATTGTTACTGTACCATTTGAATAAAATAAAAATAAATATATTTTCGCAATTCACAATAAATCAGCTATATACGGGTACATATTAATTCAAATAATGAACGTTCAACATGAAGGTTTCGAGTGTCGCAAGGTTTAGATCCGAAGCTTCATTATAGTATCACATTACACATTATCCTCTCAGTGCCACAAGCACAACCTCGTGCCAAGTTTATGACAAGTTGATGGCGAATAATGACGCGTATCGAAGCGCCCGCGCGCGCAGTGCCATTATCGAACAGTTGCGCAAAAGCATCGGTTCGTGCATCGAAATGTGTTTCAATTAAATGGACGATCGATCCGCCATCGTTGATCTCATTGTGCGTGCAGATGTAGACCGAGAGGGTAATTTGATATACACCAGCGTTAGCAATACTTAGCGAAGACAAGCGCGAACATTTCTGAGAAATAATGAAAGAAAGAAGAATACACCACAGACTTTCATGCCTGTGGAATACAGATATAGTTTTTTTTTTCTAATCAGCCAGTAACTTCTTCATAAATTATGCGTTCGACCTCTTTGGTTAAATGACGCTAATCTATCGGAAGCACGAACGTGGGCCAATTAGACGAGAGAAAGCGCCAACTCCCGTGGGAATAAAATTGACTTTGGTTCCCGCTATTCTCTAAAGCCAATTGTCGTTTTTTGTGTAGGTGTGATGAAAAAGAAAATATTTATTTATTTTTTCATCCCATCTATTCGAAAAACGATGATTGGTTCTTCAATAAGTGCGAACAAAGTAGGTCTTTTCTGCAAGAGACTTTCATAGTGCCATGTAATGAGTTTTGAATTTGGAACATGAATTGTTCCTTATAGTGTTTCATGACCAAAGAGTTCGAACGAAAATATTGTACAAAAAAGTTATTGGCCGGTTATCTGGGCAGCGCCGCCGGCTGTATTAAAAACAAAAAATGAAATGATAAACGCGCGAACTACGTGCTCGGTACGAATACCATTCATAGCATAATTTTAATTTTAATATAATTATACAAAAATGGGTTCGTCAGATAGTGAAAGTGTTACATTAAAACCCGAAAATATAATATTACCATGTAAATCCGGAGAAAAATATTTGACCTCGCTACGCTCGGGATTTTACTCTAGAATCCTTCGCTCTGCTCTGGATTCAAAATAACGCCCTCGCCGTAAAAATATTATTTTGCTCCCTTGTGATACAATCTACTATTGTTAAACAATCACAATAATAAGACCTTTAATTATAATTTTTCTCGTGGGCGTTTATTTAATTTCAGGCGCACCTAGTATTTGTATAAATAACGTCATCTACACTTTACTTGCATTCTCAGATCTATTGGTTTTTATTCTAAACAGTACAGTTGGAATACAACTTCCTTTTCATTTTATGTTCAGACAACTACATTAGATGTAGTACACATGCAGATGCAGATGCACAATATACACATACACAACGGTGATAGTTAAAGTGATAACTGAAATAATTGTTCCCTGCAAGGTAGAATTATCAAATTTTCACCATGAATAGAACGTCCTAAGACAATAATTTTCAGATGTGGAGGGAAGACAGATTCGATTCGGGGGCACCGGGGGTGGGGGTGAAGGGGGTCAAAAGAGGCTTTTCGATCATTATTTTTGTGCTGATCAGTAAATGCTACTAGAGCATGTGTGATGTCGTTTTCGTATAAAACAGACACTAGAAATTCATTTTTGCTATATAACAGGTATGTTTTCATTAAAAAAAACTGTTATTTAATGAAAAGTTTGAAAAAAAAGGAAAAAAGTGCGTATTTTTTTTAATAAAAATCGTCATATCTTCCTAAAATCATAATTAATTGAAACTAAAAAAATACTTTATAAAAGCATATTTAATCTTGTTTATAAAAATATACACTTGTTGGATACTTGTCACACAACAACTATTAGAAAAAAAATAACTTACACGTTGTGCTAAAGCAGCGCAACAAACATTATAGAGAACAATGAAAGAGGAAAAAGTACTGCGCCAACCGTAAATATTAAGATAAAGGCAAGAAAATGATGTAAATTTGCTTATTGTTATTTATCAGTTTAATTTGTGATGTATTTTTTTTTCATGTATAGTGTAATGATAACAATAATACTAAAAATGAAATTTTAGTACAATGGTATTAAATCATTTTTATCAAAAATTTACTTTACAATCACCGGCGCAGAAACAAATTGCGGTACACTTCAGTACAGCTTTGCTGCATTTAATACGTCCAGTACACCCTTTTTTGCAGCTGCATCTAATTAACTCTGAACATGAAGCTGCTGCTTCGGGGAGAGTTGTCCATAGAGGTTGCCATCCGGCTGCGCCCTGTGTCCATCCCCATTGCGATGGATCTGGAAAATAAGGAGCCTCCAATTGGCTTCAGCCTAAATAAATGCTTGATAACAGGCGCGCTTTACATGTTCAAGCAGTGCTGCTTTTGTCGGCGGTATATTTTCAATTGTCCTGGACTTTTGTGCAAAGAACTGTTTTTTTGCTTCATTGATTATCTCAACCTCATTAGTGCGGTCATACATTAAAACTATAAATCATTCTATTAAAAGCAGTGATTCTTGGCTTATATTGCTTGGCTTTGACATAAGACCTTCAAATGTGTCGTTTACTTTAGGGAAAGATTTCCATGTATCCCGTTTTTTTCCCCTGCCCACAAAAGTGGATACCGTGTCACATCCAGTAATTGCGTAAAATATTGGCAGATACTTGCATTTAGACAAAATCATTGTCGCCACCAATTCGTGAATAACTATGTATCGGAAGCTTGAACCGACACCAAAAGAAAGCCATAATTCGGAGAGATTTAAATCACTGAAAAAAGCGACAGCCAGTACCAATACATCGGTGTCCACGGTGCGTATGATCGCTCTTCTAAGCCCTTTCTGCACTGAATCTGCCAAATGTAAAAAAATTCGAATGTCCGCCTCCCCGTGAGAACATGGGGTCATAAAACTCAAATCAGAAGATTTGGTAGAACAAAGAACTTCACTTCTAAGAACTAGTTCTTGTGACAAGAAAAAAAACAATTTGGTCTTATTTTCATTGATTTGGAGAAAATATTTGCAATTCTTGGGCATTCAAATTCAAATAGTTTATTTTGCAAAGCAGGTATAGATATACACACTTTTTACACGTCAAATGCATCGTGCATCACATGCATAGCTGACAACGACACTCTTGTCCTTGTACTCCGTCCTCTTTTCTCTCTAATTGCAGTTTTTAAGCGGTCAGGGCGGTAAGTATCCCATATAACGTCAATGCGACTATTTTTCTCTATGTGAGCAGATATGTATGGCACAAAAACTTGTTCTGCATACTCTTGGAATGTCTTAGTTGTACCAGGATTTAACATTTGTACCACAGCAGCTCCATCAAAAATAGTTACGTCAACTGTGGGCGAAATCTTCTTTTCAAATGATTCTGTTCCCAGACATTTAATTAAATCAGCTTTATTTACAATTCGCATTTTACCCCCATTTGACAAAGGTGGAGCGGAGCAGCATGATTCTCGTGCAAGAAAAAGCATTATTTTGTTCATGACAATGTCACTGATATAAAGCAATAGCAGAAAACTTGTTGCTGGTTTTGTGGGCCACAAACTTTCCAGACTGGAATTCAATTAGGATATTTGGATGTTTTTCAGCAAGAGTTGTCATATCACGTATAATGTACTGATAGCCATCTTGAGTGGTGTGTATGATCTAGGGCAAAGATCCAAGGCATCATGAGTGTTAATGACTCCACATATAACTGGAAGTTGCCTTCGCGTAGTGCCCCGATGTACCGCAACAAAAGCAGCTCTAAAGATAGAGTCTTCAACCAATAATCAAAATGAACGCAGGCTTTCGCTCTATCGTAGTCTTGTTGGACATCAGTATTATCACATTCCTCAGTATAGGCTTCTCGAAGAAGAATATGAAGACTCGCAGCTGTAAGTTGGTGGGCATGACGTGTTTTGGTGACATGACTTACTTTTATGAAGGAATTTGCTGTACTGGAACTTGTAATGTCAGTTTGTACCAGGATATTGGTCCAGCCATTGTCTTCCAACCAGTCTCCTAGCACCTTAAGTATAACCATTTCAATATGTAATCCATCGAACCATAGGAGTCTGGAAATGCCCATTAAATTTGTTTAGCAAGAGAATTATTGGAGGTGGAATAATAGCTTGACTCATATCAGCAAAGAAAGCAGACCACGATATCCAACCATCTTCTATTAATGCATCGACGAAATATACCGCCGACAAAAGCAGCACTGCTTGAACAAATAAAGCGCGCCTGTTATCAAGCCTTTATTTGGTCTGAAGCACTAGTGAAGGCTCCTAATTTGCCAGATCCATCGCAATGGGGGTGGACACAGGACGCAGCCGAGTGGTAATCTCTATGGACAACTCTCCCCGAAGCAGCAGCTTCATGTTCAGAGTTACTACTGCAACGAAATCGTGTCAGTTGTCCCATCATGGGACAACACAATGGACGTTGTAAATGCAGCTAAGCTGCAATGAAGTGTACCGCACTTTGTTTCTGCGCCGGTGATTGTAAAGTTTTGATAAAAATTATTTAATACCATTGTACTAAAATTTTATTTTTTAGTATTATTACAAATTAAACCGATAAACAACAATAAACAAATTTACATCTTTCTCTTGCCTTTATCTTAATATTTACGGTTGGCGTAATACATTTTCCTCTTTCATTGTTCTCTATAATGTTTGTTGTGCTGCTTTAGCACAACGTGCAAGTTATTTTTTTTGTAATAGTTGTTGTGTGATAAGTATGCAACAAGTGTATATTTATATAAACTAGATTAAATATGCTTTCATATAGTATTTTTTTTAGTTTCAATTAATTATGATTTTAGAAAGAAATAACGATTTTTATTAAAATAATACGTCCTTTTTACCTTTTTTTTTCAATTTTTTTATGAAATAACAGTTTTTTTAATGAAAACATACCTGTTATATAGCAAAAATGAATTCCTAGTGTCTGTTTTATACGAAAACGACATCACACATGCTCTAGTAGCATTTACTGATCAGCACAAAAATAATGATCGAAAAGCCTCTTTTGACCCCCTTCACCCCCACCCGCGGTGCCTCCGAATAGAATCTGTCTTCCCTCCACATCTGAAAATTATTGTCTTAGGAAGTTCTATTCATGGTGAAATTTTCATAATTCTACCTTGCAGGGAACAATTTTTACCCGTTTGTATGGGCTTTCACTTTAACTATGACCTCTACATAAAATGTGAATGTTACACAAACATAGACACGGGGATTAAGTTTTTAATTAGCATATTGAAACTGTTGACCTGCAGAGAGCAGCTGGTTGTGGAAGAGGGGGAGGGGGGGTTATTAAGCTGGAACACGCTCTACGTAACGGTTTTGTGTGTAAGCTGTAGTAACGAATCTGTTACTAGTTAATTGTTTTTGCCTGTTGAACAATCCGGATACGTTTGGAACTAACGCATAAAAATCAACACGTAATTTGTAACCAACCATGTTCTTATATTTCATATCTATATGTCGGCGGCGCATCGTAGAATTGGGCATATCATGATGTACCTAGGCAAATCGTATTTCTGTAAAAATTAGGGGGGTCACTTCACTTTGCTTCGCTCGGCTCTCCAAATTTATTTACATGTAAACCTAACACGCTCCTCCTCGCTCCGTACGTCGTTGCACCTATTTTTGTTTTTTGGAGATTTTCAATTTCATAGTTTACGTTGTGCCCATTTCTACGATCTGCCCGCGACATACAGGTATGAAATATAACAATATGGTTGGTTACAAACCACGCGTTCATATTTATATATCATATAATATTTAACTCGGTTCAATAAGTACCGATACTAAATACAAAAACAAAGATTTTTTGATATAATTATTTTTTAATCATCAACGTAGTCTCCGTCAACTGCGATACAGTCCCTCCAACGCTGTTCTAACTTTTCTATTTCATGTGTGTAGAACGATTTATCTTTCTTTTTCTTAATTTGAGGCCGTCTTTCCGCGATTTCGTACTTTAATCGATCCTATGTAATATTCTCTATTTATATTTCGTACTTTAATCGATCTAATAATCCCATGTAATATCGCTATTTATATTTTTCCCCTTATCAAGGTAGTCAATAAAGAGTATCACAAAATAACGAGGCCATGACCTTGCCGGCAGATTTTTGTGTCTTAGGCCGCTTCGGGCGACTTACACCGGCGCTCTCCACTCTTCCGATTGGATTCCGGAGTGAAATGGTGAATCCATGTTTCGTCCATTGTCACATACCGACGTACAAAACCCTTTTTATTCCTATTAAAAAGGGCTCTGAATTATTAATACGTTGTTGCTTTTGAGCAATTGTTAGCAAACGCGGCACCCATTTGGAAAAAAGCCTTTTCATGGCCAAATTTTCATGTAAAATAGTGAAAACACTACCAGTTGAAATCTTCACTATGTCAGCTATACCTTCCGATATTCCTTCACGATGTTCAGGACTTCGTTGAGTTACTGCTTTATTTGAACGACCAGAGCGTTCAACATCGATTGTGTCCGTACGACCGCGTTTGAAATCGGCAAACCACCGGCAATGGTTGGTTTAACTTTAGACAGAGCAGAATCCGGATAACACTTTATAAGCCACTGTTGTGCTTGAACGGTGTTTTTTCCTGTTAACAATTTTGAACCCTCATGATGCATTGTGTCACCAAAACTAAACGTGTGTGCAAAATGACATCCTATCGGTTGGTGGAAAATTCAGTAGCAAGAGTTAACCCGGACTGGACGTATCTACTAACAAATTAAGTTAACAAGCTTGTAGAAATGTTTTAATTGAGGAAGATTTTTCAGTAGATCCTTTTACTTTTATAAGTCATGAACGGAACTATAGGAGGTAGATTATCACAAAACTCTCCTCAACATTAAAGAGCTTCCGGTTGTTAGATGAAAAAGATTTTATAAGCATTTTCCGGTGCTGCTTACAGACAACGGGTTGTTTTAAAAATCTCCTTTTTATTTTTAACCCTTGTTCACCATTGTTCGGTGGTAGATGCATGAAAAAAAGCTTATAGGAGGGCATTCATTTTATATTGTCATCATATCGATCTGGCGATACCTGCGCACACCACTGATCGTCTCTCCAAATCATTTACGGTCAATGCAGTTAGGCTTTGGAATGAACTTCTGCAAACACTCACAAATCTTCCTTTTGTATCCTCTTTTAGATATAAACTTGAAGAGATGTTATCTCTCTGAATGATTCGAGTGACTATAATACAATCGTTAGTATATATTAGTTATGTAGTGGCGGGAAACTCAGAAAATTTTGCGCAAAAAAAATATTTGACGGTGTATAGTTTAAGTATTAAATCTTTTTAAAGAACTCTCCTCCACCAGCATCTATAGAAAGTTTCATGCGTTTAAACCAATTTTCGAACACTTTTTCCAGTCTGGCTCAGACACCTCGTCTAACGCCTTCTCGACCGCTGTTTGTGCATCTTCCGACGATGAAAACTATTTGCATTTCACAGTTCACACTTGAGAACGCGAATCCCGCGGGGATTCATGTCGTGACGATAATTTTTTTTCTGAAATAGTGTTAAATCTGATGGCTGCTTACATTCTTATTTTGAAGAAAAGTACAATACTAAATGTTGACACGTGAGACCTCAAGTTTATGGTGTACTATAAATACAAGTTACAAGTATACTTGAGTTGAGAGACCCACAGCACGACCACTGCAGGAGGGTTGAGCAGGGACCATTAGGTTGCGACACAACAAGCGCTGATCGCCATGCATCCGCGCTCACTTGAAGATACAAGGCTATTGTCTTAACTGACCTAGTTAGTCGTAGATGTTTTATTATTTATCACAGAAATGCACTGAGATATATTTATCGCAGCAATTCACTGAGATATATTTATCACAGCAATTCACTGAGATATATTTATCGCAGCAATTCACTGATATATATTTATCGCAGCAATTCACTGATATATATTTATAACAGCAATGCACTGATATATATTTATAACAGCAATGCACTGATATATATTTATAACAGCAATACACTGAGATTTATTTATTATAGCAATGCACTGGGTTGGAAATTCAACATATTCCTTGAAAGGAGTAATGCTAGAAATCATTTTCAACAAATAATGCCTATCAACTAGAGGTAAAAAATGATATTTTTTTTTCAAGTAAAACACGTCGATATTGCGAAAATTACAAAGTAAACATGGTCTTCTTTGCACTTATTATCTGAGATTATGACAATTCAGCGCATTTTTTTTTATAAATGATCAATCTGAAAAATAACAAATAAGTGCCGAGAGAGAGAGAGAGAGGAGTTGTTTTTTCTAAATTATTTGTTTTTGGTTATCAGTCTGAAAGTTTGAAAAATATCTTAAAAACCTCCGTAACTCGGAGATCATTCATTTTTGACCCCAAGTTGACAGGGTCCAATTTGTTGGAAATGATCTCTAGTATAACTCTTTTCAAGGAATAGGTCGAATTTCGAAGCACCTCTATATTTATAACAGCAATGCACTGAAATATATTTGCATTTCTTATTATTTTAAGCAACAATCTTTGTAATGTATAGATAGAGAACGCCCGCAACTTTGTTGGAATATAAATAGCGGGTTGCACCCTTCGGAAACGCATTTTATATACAAAAGTTTACACCCCCTTTTACCCTCTTGTGGGTTGAATTTAGGAAAATCCTTTCTTAGTGCACCTCTACATTTCAACCCTCAAAGGAATTCATATGTCCTAAATTCATTAAAATCCAAAACAAAAATCGAATTCAAAATTTCGAATTTCCCACTCAAACGTTCAACCCCTAACTTACCCTCCCTTGTAATTTTTGTCCAAACCCGAGCTAAAATTGATAATGTGAAGTAATGATTTTAAAAAGAGAAAGTAATTTGTGTAATTTTTATGCAATGTCTTCAAAATTTTTTTTGAGCTTGAGTGTACCTCTAAAATTTGAACGACATTTTCAGAAAAAAAAAATAAGATTTCTGAGCTCATGGTAATTTTGGGCATGCATTTATTTTTAACGGCAGTCACTTATTTAACAGTATTTTGTCTATGCAGCCATTAGAAAAGTTTTAGTTAAGTGCCCGAAGTGGAGTAGTCTTTCTTACAATCAGCAGATCTCTGGAAAACCACAGATTTTAGACCCTCGGTTTATAGGATCACAATACCTGCAAATTAGCGCTAGTTAAATTAGCTAACCCCTTTCATGGAATTGGTCGAATTACCAATCAACCTTTATACATCTGTATAATATGATATGTAGGTAGAAGATTGGATATATGTATACGTACGATCACTTCACACCTAATGATGCATAAAAGGAAACTCTATGCAATGATTGATAAATAAATGATAACTAAAACAATTAGTCCTGCAATGCCCTCCCTCCATTATGATTCGTTTAGTACAATAAAGCACTACCATTCTGATTCGCTTAGTACAATAAATCACTACCATTATGATTCGTTTGGTACAATAAAGCACTACCATTCTGATTCGCTTAGTACAATGAAACATTAACATTCTTACTCGTTTAGTATAATACAACACTACCATTATGATTCGTTTAGTACAATAAAGCACTACTATTCTGATTCGTTTAGTACAATAAATCACTACCATTATGTTTCGTTTGGTACAATAAAGCTCTACCATTATAATTCGTTTAGTACAATAAAGCACTACCATTCTGATTCGTTTAGTACAATAAATCACTACCATTATGATTCGTTTAGTACAATAAAGCACTACCATTCTGATTCGCTTAGTACAGTGAAACATTAACACTCTTACTCGTTTAGTATAATACAACACTACCATTATGATTCGTTTAGTACAATAAAGCACTACTATTCTGATTCGTTTAGTACAATAAATCACTACCATTATGTTTCGTTTGGTACAATAAAGCTCTACCATTATAATTCGTTTAGTACAATAAAGCACTACCATTCTGATTCGTTTAGTACAATAAATCACTACCATTATGATTCGTTTAGTACAATAAAGCACTACCATTCTGATTCGCTTAGTACAATGAAACATTAACACTCTTACTCGTTTAGTATAATACAACACTACCATTATGATTCGTTTAGTACAATAAATCACTACCATTATGTTTCGTTTGGTACAATAAAGCTCTACCATTATAATTCGTTTAGTACAATAAAGCACTACCATTCTGATTCGTTTAGTACAATAAATCACTACCATTATGATTCGTTTAGTACAATAAAGCACTACCATTCTGATTCGCTTAGTACAATGAAACATTAACACTCTTACTCGTTTAGTATAATACAACACTACCATTATGATTCGTTTAGTACAATAAAGCACTACCATTATGATTCGTTTAGTACAATAAATTACTACCATTTTAATATAAATTTAAATTGAAGATCCATAATAGTGGTAATGTTCTGAATGTTCTCAAGCAGTCACGAGTTTAAAATAAATCACCGAATATTTGGTCCAACAATCTGATATTAAAGTGAACAATCGTGATATCATCACGCTGCGTCCTTGAGGAGCTGGGAATGTATCTAGAATCTAGATTATAGATGATTGCGGCAAGCTTACACTAACAGCTAGCCGGAGCTAGTCTTTAGAAATACATTCAGATGAAAACTTTATATTTATATATAATAAGGTGAATATATTTGTGAAGTCGCGGGTTGGAACATCTGCTGGTGAATCATATATACTAATTTGACGCGAAACCGTACGATTACCCCCTACCGAAAATCATTCAACGCGTCTGAAGAAGTTTTCACTCGTACAACAGATGAGTGTAAG
Source organism: Ypsolopha sequella (assembly GCA_934047225.1). Classification (NCBI taxonomy): domain Eukaryota; kingdom Metazoa; phylum Arthropoda; class Insecta; order Lepidoptera; family Ypsolophidae; genus Ypsolopha; species Ypsolopha sequella. The sequence continues at coordinate 29,841,559 of OW203990.1, read as the reverse complement.
ACTAAATGTTTATTAGACAAAATTTATCCTGAACAATAATCCTACCGATTCGTTTAATAAAATAGCTAGGGTTTATTTTTTTAATTTTTATTTGGTTCAGTTCCCGGTTGAGAAAAGCAAATTTTAAAAGATCTTTGAATGCAGTTTTGTTTATTTAAAAAATAAAGAATGTTTCCTTTCAGTAAAATGAGCTAACTAAAGGATTTAAGGTAGTCCCCCTCCTGGGCCCTTAAATTTTTTCCAACCTGTATATATTACATGGGTTCTGAAATAGAAGAAGTTGAGACCATAAAATTCCTAAGAGTTACAAATTGATAAATCACTTACTTGCAAAAAACATGCAGAAACAAGTGTGCGCAATATTGTCCGGTTCTGTAATGATCTGTTCAGACTATCTCAAATAGTTGACGTTGCTACAGTCCTTTCAGCATATCGTGGTCTCGTTGCATCGGTTTTAAGATATGGAGTAATTTTTTGGAGTAACTGTACAGATAGAGTAACTATTTTCAAAAATCAAAAAATATGTATCCGGGCAATGTTTGGTCTGAAAAATATCGACAGTTGTAAACCTTTCTTTAATAATAACAATATAAGTATTAACGTTGCCTTCATTTTATATACTGGAGATAGCGCTATTTGTAAAACAAGATCCTATCCTTTTTGAAAATTTAAAAGTTACAACAATTCATAGTCATCTTCGTCCACGAGATTTTATTAAAATCTGCCACCAACACACAAACACCACATTACTAACGAAAAGTGTATTTGGTATGGCAACAGTAATATAACTATAAAATAAAATTCCATTGGAAATAAGAATGTGTAACTTAATTGAACCTATTTAGTAGTAGATTGAATAGAATACTGAGAAAAATGCAACTATACTATTAAATAATTTTTACATGATAATAAACTAATAATTGTTACTATCATTATTTTTTATTATTTTTATCAATAATATTACATTGACGTCCAACTAGTTAGAAAGAAAAACTGTTAGTATTATTGTAATAGATTGTACTTCAAAGAATTAAGTTTATTTACTTCTATCGAAGACATGCAGTGTGACAGTCATTTTATATTTGTATGCTATAATGCAAACATGAAGAACATTTTATATTTTAACACTCAAATGTGTATGTATCTCTACTCATGTTTTTACAAATATATTTCATTTGATTTGACTAGACCCGGTACACCAGACTCAGAGGGTCTAACGATGTACCTAAACCTCTGAGTTTTGTCGTACTGTAGGTACTAAATATCTAACAAACCTGTTAGACGATTTGTTTGCGATTTGTGTCAACGAACATAAAACTTTCATTTGTCTGAGTTAACTGTGGACACAGTTTGGACCTTGTTTACGAGTATCGTCCTTCCTTCAGTGTTCTTCTGTTGCATCCCCGGCTGCGAGCTTCCAGCAGATTGAACCCAGACACTGCTCTGTAGCGACTAGGGTTTTGGAGTGACACCGACACTCTAAACTCCTGCGTGATACAGAGTTAGTATTGTAACATATAGCTAGGCAATATGTTAGGTTTAGGTAAGGCTAGGTTTTATAGGTAGGTTAAAGGACTATTTGTTCGAGTTTAATTGGCAATCGATAACCTTTATGGATCGACATACGTCGCATTGACTGATTTATTTCGTGTTTTCTAAAAATAAATACAGATCGAGTATAAAAGAACTTTCAGACAAAACACGAGCAAGATTCCTTAAAGAGTCTTATCGGTGCGAAGGTGGTTGTCCATCTATAAATATTCCTTCTAGAATTTTGAAGAAATACGACAAGCGAGTGCTCTATGAGATCTAGAGCTCCCCTCCCTTAATATGTGTGTGAAAATTAGGAAGAAATTAGAAAAAAGAAATAATACAAGAAAGTCAAAGTAAAAACAAAGCAGTATAATTCAAAAAAATCCCTACGAGATCCCGAGTAGACTGTGTGCATATTACAGTATAATGCGTGATTTTGAAGTGAAAATATCACAATTTGAGCTCTTCAAATAAACGTTTATTTCGAATCAAAGCAGAACTTGAAAACTATAATTAACTTACAATATGCATATGGTATATATGAAAATATATTTTAACTTTCCTTTATAAAACTAGATACACGTAAACGTCAAATAGTTATTTGTTATGCAAGACTGCAAAGTTGTTATTTGGCGTGAGTACTTGTACTGAAACCTGAGGAAGCGAAGGTATCTAGGATTGAACCATTAGCGAAACAAGTGGTTCGAATTTCAAAAACCCTTTCCACGCCAGCGGATAAAATGCACTTTTGCACGCAGATTTCAAAATGATAAAGAACCTTTCCGAGCTTGTGAGGTGAAAAATATACTTACTTCCCTAAACAGGGCTGTAAAATAGAAATTTTTCATTTACTCACGTGTTAACAACACTCACCGAAAATTGTGTCTGTGAAATGGTTGGCATATAGTCAACAACAATCATACGTGAGTGTTAAAGCCGCATGTAATAATAGTTTTGTATGTCTGCTCACGCGATTTATAATAATATTATAATATAAAAATGGTAAGATATTTTCAGTTTCAGTTTATTTATTCTTCAAACAATTTACTGTATTAGAAAAACAATCATAAAATTAAACTTATTGTACAAATTTTAAAATTATAATGACATTGTATGTATCAGGTTCTTAATTTGATGCAATGTTAATAAATAAATAGTAATGGTAATAAAATGTCTGTAAGTTATCAAATTTATGTCGAAAGTAGTAGGTAAAGGACAAAGATCCAGGACGTCAAGTATTGTCAAAGAAAAAGATCATCATTTGAAAGAATGATCACATACAATGCAGGTTGTAGATATAATGAACTCGTAATTGAATTTTTTTTTGATTTATTTGTTATGACTCGTAATTTTTTCAAATATTTAAGACATTTAAGTCAAAGTTATTTTAAAAGAAAATAAAGTTGATGTGACTGAACTAGATGACGCTGAAAGTATATCGCGAATTCGCGATATAATTTTTGATAATTAATCTATATTGGCTCTGGATAGCGCGTGGTTTTGGAGTGAAATGGGCAGAGATGGGCAGATCTAAATATCCGTGCAGGGGTTAAGAGCGCACTGGTCACTCCAAAACCCCGCGCGTTACAGAGCTGTCAACATCTGAGCTCGAGGTGCTTGTGCAATGCGCGGTCCCGGTGTGAAGGCAGGTTGTGTGTGTCGGCAGGTCAATGTGCTCGGACCTGGTGTACGTGATCCTGTTCCCGCAGCTGCTGATGGTGGTGCACTTCAAGAAGTACTGCAACACGTACGGCTCCCTCGCCGCCTACATCGTAGCGGCGCTCGTGAGACTCTCCGGAGGTGAGACCATTTATATGTATATTATATTGTCTCCCTGACAACTGTCAACACTCGTACACCCTCTTTCCACCCAACTTAATAAGAGGGTGAGCCTTATCGGCACAAATATACTTTTTAGTTTATGCAGGTTTACCTCACAGTGTGGTTACATATAAAAATACTATGAACATAAATTCCGAAAACTTTACTGATGCATGCTCTTTCAGTATTAAGAGGATGACCTACCGACTGAGCTATCGTCACTTTCATTTTGTTAGCCAATAGTGCCAAGTAGTAGAAATTAAAAAAACATCTATTGTCAAAGCGGAGAAAGCAAGAGTTTTCGAGGTCGATTTGCAAATTTGCAGAGCCATTCAGCAGTGATTGTGAAATTGTGAAAAGTGATTGGATTGTGAAAAGCCCGCCTTTTTCCAATTAATCGAGACAGAACACGTAAATAGTTATCCAAAAAAACCTTATCACCTATGTATAGTGTATGTTGCCATCTCCAAGTTCCTATTAATTTCTGTAAATTAAAATTTTTTAAGTCTAATTTACAGAAAAAATTTAAAACCAATAAAAACTAAACATAATTTATAAATAAAAAACATTGTTGAGACCGCTGTCTCGGGGTAGGGTGCCCAGAATGCTGGCGACATTACCTCTTTGGATGGCAAGACTAATCTTCTGGCCGAGGTAAGCGCCAGCTCTTCGGTCACCCGTGGATTCAACAAGGCGCGACGAAATTTCCTTGAAAAGTTGTCGCGCTTCCGGGCCCCACCAAACGGCGTAAATATGTAGCGGCTTGAGAGCATACTATATTTACGCCGTTTGTTGTCCTCTGCAGTTGTCGCTGCGGCGCCAGCTGTCCTACAACTTTGTCTGACATGGGAGGGCGCCAGCGTGTCGACACAAGTAGCGTTCCACACTAGCGGCCTCCCATGCCTCCATGGAATCAACGACAAACGATCGGGCCTCCTGCCATCGACCCGAACTATACCCGGAGGTTCAGAAATAGTCGGAACATTGGCGGTGGCAAGGGCCCTCCGAAGGAAGTGAAGTCCGGACCGATCCACGTTGGCTCCGCAGGGACAGCGGTGCACATCAGTAAGGGGTGTACCCAGTCGCAAGCCGATGGCCACACCAAAAGACAAATCATCAAGAAGTCTCCCTATTTTGGACGAAGGCAGAGAGCCTGCAGCCAGCGTCATGACTCACGTTCGGACACAGCAAGGAAACGAGCTCGCTCTATATCGCCACAACTCTGCTCTAGCAGTTCTTTTTGTGTGATTTTGTAGAACGGTTCGTCCAATTGCCGCTGAGCCTTTAAATTTTGTGGTGGACAAGCCTGTAACCATGCCTGAATTGCCATGAATGAAATGCCATTGCTGGCTGAATAATTTTCTTATACAAGGCCTCTGTGCTGTGGACGGACGACAAAAAGGCTGGGAGAGCCACGTTCTTTATGTACCTGATTCCCAGTCCCCCGTACCTAATTGAAAGTGAGGCTTGGAGCAAAGAGCTGTCTGATATTGAGCAATTTAGAATTTTGGTAAGAGCCAATTGAAGCATTGTGTCCATATTAGATTGAATTGATTCTAATTTGAAAGTTGGACTGCACATATGTAAATTTTGGAACAAATAAACAAAACTGAATTATTTGGTAGGCCATGTGTGAAGATTTTTTTTTAAACTGTGATGTGAAATCATCGAATTTCAATATTTGATCGTCCAAAAATTGTGGCATGGCATCTTCAAGGATCGGTGCGCCTAAGAGGTGAAGTGATTTTTTGTCTATGGTTTTTATATTTGGAGTCAAAATATTGAAATCACTTATAATTTTAGAAGGGTCAGATATTTTATCATAAGCAAAAAGCTCACATTTAGAAGGATTTAATTCCATACCAATGTTTGAGAATTTTTCTATTATTGTTTTTAAATCCTTTAATACTATGTTAGCGTCACCTCATAGAGTACCGTCGTCGAGATACCAAATATTTAGTTTAGAATTTAGAGATGTAATGATTGCTAAAAATAGCTGGCCCAAGTGGGTCACCCTGCTGGCAAACGACCGCTCATTCCAGGAGGTTTTTTTTGTATAATAATTTTGAGGGTGTACTATAGCACTGCCAAACATAGTTGTAGATATCAGGACTAGCCGATTTTACTTCTGAGAGCAGGGCGCCCCGGTCCAACGAGTTAAAAGCATTTTTAACGTCTACCTTCAGCACCACCTCACCACCATCATTTTTAACGTCTACCTTCAGCACCACCTCACCACCATCATTTTTAACGTCTACCTTCAGCACCACCTCACCACCATCATTTTTAACGTCTACCTTCAGCACCACCTCACCACCATCATTTTCGATAAACGTTCGCATGGCATGAACTGCTGCTTCACACCCTCCCCTAGAACCAAAGCCAAGTTGGGACGGCTGAAATAAGGCAGTTAGCTTCGGGAGGGTGTTTTGGCAGCAGATTTTTGATGCCATGCGATGATGCGACGTAAAGTTGATCCTATCGCAATTGGCTTTATTCCACCATCGTTTTTTATTAAAGCAATAAGGTTTGCACCGTAGAGAAACCAATGGAAATTTTGCGATGACAGTTTAAACATATGTACATAGGTAATAATAAGGTTTTGTTGAATAACTATTGAGATAATTTTGAATTTAAGTGTTCTGTTTAGATTAATTAGAAAAAAAACGAGCTTTTCACAATCTAACTACTCAACGGCTCTGAAACAAAATGCTATAAGTTTGATCCAGCTGCTTCATAAAGTGACGGTGCATTATAAAACAACACAATGCATATTTTTAAACGTGACGAAATGAAGAGCCTGGTTATGAACTATATAAGAAGGGTGTTGTGTCAGGTGAGAAGATGCTGGGCCTGCCGCCGCTGATCCACTATCCGGGCTGGGACCCGGAGACCGAGGTGCAGCTGTTCCCCTTCCGCACCATGGCCATGACGCTCTCACTGTTCACGCTCGCCTTCATCTCGTGGCTCTCTGTGTGAGTATCTGTACCAGCCAGGGGACTGTCGTGACGTCAGTTTGACGTAATGGTTATCAGTCAGGGTAAGGTGGATCCTGCTTCTTGGGACGTATTAGTGCTGGATCGAGAGGAAGCAAGTAATTGTGGGCCAAATTATGAAACATTAAAATACGGAGATTAAAAATGTAACAATTGATTTCTTTGTAGCTGTGATCTGCTCAAAAAACCATAACATTTTTGGAAAATAGAAAAAAAAAACCTAATGTTCAAATAGGACGAGATGGCCCTTCCGGCTTCGACTGACTAATGCATGAACTCTGAGGTTAACATGATAATACCTATGTGGAAATTAAATGAAACCTGATCTGTCGGCAAATAAATATTTGTAAAAGTTGTACTTTGTAGTTAGTGCCTTAATGAATACGAGAACTATTACTTCATGTTCGTGAAGAAAACTGATCGATATTTTCAGTGAAATTAACTGTTTAACTCGTGACCTCGAGGAGAGCCGCTGAATAGAGAGGAGCTCAAGTGAGAGCACTTGACTGTGTGCCAACTGGTTTACCAGCGCTGACTTTATTGATGCAGTTTTTAGGATCCCATAGTGAAACTTAATAATATAGGCTTAAACTTTCCCCAAATTTTTTTCATCTATTTACAACGACCATTTCAATAACCATTCCCTATACTTGAACGAGTACATCTTTACAGAGAGACTGACTGACGTCATATTACGTATATCAAGTACTTGTGAGTATTTGTATATTTCAAATAACCGTGAACGTACTATGTCAGTATTAGCTGGGTAGTACTTAGTTGATCGTAATATCTCTTTAGTTACTGGCAGTTAGGGAACAGAGCCCATGCACATATTGACTACAGTCGTGTACATTATCGACTATTCGCAATATACCTGCCTGTCCGCCTGTCTATCTGTCTTAATGAAGTTATTTTATTACTTATTTCTGATGAAACAAATACTCAACATCAAACAATGTTGTGAATTAGTTCATAAATAGTATCAAATTTAAATGCAATGGAGATTGACCCCTCATGTTGTAACTACACTACCGTGCTCTAATACTGACTAGTTGTATGTAACTACACTACCGTGCTCTAATACTGACTAGTTGTATGTAACTACACTACCGTGCTCTAATACTGACTAGTTGTATGTAACTACACTACCGTGCTCTAATACTGACTAGTTGTATGTAACTACACTACCGTGCTCTAATACTGACTAGTTGTATGTAACTACACTACCAACCGTGCTCTAATACTGACTAGTTGTATGTAACTACACTACCGTGCTCTAATACTGACTAGTTGTATGTAACTACACTACCGTGCTCTAATACTGACTAGTTGTATGTAACTACACTACCGTGCTCTAATACTGACTAGTTGTATGTAACTACACTACCGTGCTCTAATACTGACTAGGTGTAAGCTCTTTTGAAAGTACACACATTATGATTTCAGAGTAATGTTGAAACTGTGTTACATAAATAGAAGAGGCGTTAATTTTAGGGAAAATGACTCTGTAAGTCATCATCATCATCGTTATATACAGGCGAGAGGAATGTTTACAGAGATCGAGCAGTCAGGCTAAACATGTTATATTGAGCTTAATAATTTTCAATAAGATTTAGGGACAGACAATATGATACACCATTCGTAGTATAAACTGTATTACCGACCGCCAGCCATGCGTGTCGCACACATGCTTGCTTCTAGTTCTCCCTTTTAGCCAAGTTGTTCTTTCTAATTTCTTCTAGTCACTTACACGTTTTTCTTTCAAGTTTTGTCTTTTACGACTACAGGGTAAAACATCATAAAATATTATCGGTATTGTTGTTCTTAACGCTTTATTTTACATTATCTTCTTACTTGACACTATACATTTTACATTATCTTCTTACTTGACACTATACATTTTACATTATCTTCTTACTTGACACTATACATTTTACATTATCTTCTTACTTGACACTATACATTTTACATTATCTTCTTACTTGACACTATACATTTTACATTATCTTCTTACTTGACACTATACATTTTACATTATCTTCTTACTTGACACTATACATTTTACATTATCTTCTTACTTGACACTATACATTTTACATTATCTTCTTACTTGACACTATACATTTTACATTATCTTCTTACTTGACACTATACATTTTACATTATCTTCTTACTTGACACTATACATTTTACATTATCTTCTTACTTGACACTATACATTTTACATTATCTTCTTACTTGACACTATACATTTTACATTATCTTCTTACTTGACACTATACATTTTTAGAGCGAGCCGATTATATAAATAATGAAATGCGCAGGTTCCTATTCAACAACGGGTACCTGAGTCCCGAGTCGGACTACTTCAACTGCGTTGTGAACATCCCGGAGGACATGGGCCGAGTGGACGAGCCCTCGGAGGCGGGCGAGCAGATGTCGGTGCTGGGCGGGGTGCCGGGGCGGCTCTACGGCGCCGCGCAGACCCTGGTGGGGCCCGACGAGACGGCAGGGCGCATTAACCCGGCCCTGGAGCCCGACGACGACGACCTCGACGACCCTAATGACGGACCCACCCCCCTCTTCGGCAGCAGCAGCGCCCCTCCCCCCGTGCAGCCCCTCGGCAAGCAGACCGCCTTCTGAGACGACACCTACTACTACTATTAGACTTTCGACGTAGACTTTTGAATAGCTAGGGCCGGAGTCAGTTCTCTATACATTGAATAGCTAGGGCCGGAGTCAGTTCTCTCTGTTACATCGAACGAATGATTTATGTTGTAGTTGCTGCGCTCAACTTGTACATCTTCCGCATTGTCGTTCATTCACTCACTCACTTTTGTATGTTTCAGAGTGAAATGTTGAACGAAATACGTATGTTCTAGTCAGTTAAGGAAGCACAAGGTAACATAGTGCGCAAGACATATCAGTAGTAATAAAATGAAGAGCATTAAGCAATAGAGATCTAAATAAATGTTGAATGTATATTTGTAATGTACATTACATATAAATGTAAACACTATAAATATGAGCGTAAACGTGAAATATATTGTATCGCAACTCATACATATCAAATTGTGAAAAAAACTAGTCACGGCTTTTAAAAAGCCATTGGCATTTTTTGCATTTTAACGACAAAACTCTTAAAATCGGCGAATCTGTCTGTATGGCATGACGGGCATAACGAATTGACGCGAGCGATTTTGTAGATAGATATTTGGCAATATAAGAGCCGAGCCGTTAAAATGTGAGAAGGGTCTTTGTTAGCAGATTATAAATATTTATGTAAAAAAGATTCCTTATTTAAGTCAATTAAAGTAGAGAAAAGAAGCACATAATTATATGTTACATGATGCTTCTTAGAAAATATTGAGAACACAGTCACAGACCACAGTACAGACACCACGTCGTGTCGTCGACACGACACGGTACATATACCACGACACGACACGGTACATATACCACGACACGACACGGTACAGACCAATATCCTTTTGATCCATTGTCGTTATTGAATTTTAAGAAGATATCTATTAAAAAAATCGCTTCAAAAGCATGAAATGTAGTCAATCTTTCAGTTTTTTTTATCATTGAGTATAAAATTATTTGGTACAAGTGAAATAATTTAGTAGAAAAGTACAATTTAGTAGCTTTAATTATTTTATAAGCAAAGCTTGTTTGTGATTTGGCGTTCGTAGTTTTGTATAAGAGTTAATCCGATTCTCTTTGTGTGGAGCAAGGAGATATTGATTTTTATTATATTTTTGAATTACTTACCTCATATTTTTCGCTGGATAGAAATATTCGGTAGATTTAATAAGACAGGTTTTAATAATAACATATTAAAGTGTTGATATTCAATTTTATCTACGTAGATTAAGATCAAATTCTGAAAAGCCTTCAAATAGGTAACGATTTCCGTGGGACTCAGCTCGATCATACCGACTACTGGTATGTACTTGTTCAGGCTGAACACCATAAGTGTTGTAGTCACTTTCTTAAAGTGTGGAGGGGATAGTTATGACGCAATAAAGATGGCGGCCAGGTTCAGAAGAACAACCCGAGCAAGGACATACCAGTAGTCGGTATGATCGGGCTGAGTCCCACGGAAATAGCCTCAGGTTCACTTGGATCCTGCTCTAACATAATTTACTTCGAGCTACCAACTCAGCGCCAAACGAATGTTGTACTTGAGTTATTGAATTGTGACATATTAAACAATATTTAGAACCGGTTTACCAGGGACTGTTTAGTTTCATAAACTACAGACGAACAGAACTACACTCTGCTCGAGAAGGACTACATTGTATCGGTAAAACAATTCACATGCAGTCATTAAAATTAAACCATAAATGTTGAAGACAGTTATAAATATTATTCAATATCTTCGACAAGGCGAGTTTCAATTATATCTACATATTGATTATATATACGAAATAAAGCTTTGTGACAGAATCTTATATAAAAACATATATAAATATATATTTGAAGAAATTATCTCTACACATTTACATGAAGTAAAATTAAGGATTGTCATTAATATAATATCATTTAAAACACTATCGTCGGTCCATTAACTACTTTATGTACATAAATATGTCGTTAGTGTATTTTGCTATATTTATGAATATCTGAAAATGAATATATAAAAACAGAAAGATAATTATCACAACTTTAATGTTAATAAGTAACAAATAACTGCTGGTTCTCATCGAAAGTATGATATTTGTGTTGGTATTTTATGTATATTGTGTGAGGTAATTATGTCCACCTGCCTTAAGAAGGTAGCCACTATATAGGGTGACTTTGATTTATCATATATACAGCTAAAATTATACTGAAGACTCAGTAAGGTGATCATTAAAATAAGGCGCAGTGGCTCTTTTGGCGACTTTTGAGATAAAACAATTTTCGCTTTCATGATATTCACAAAACAATACAGTAATTTTATAAAATAGATATTTGGTGTTGTTTCTTATTGATGACAGAGCCTCAGTTATCAGATTTTGTTTTAATCTGCTACATTCATACTGGAGACTTGGTAAACTGCTAGATTCATACTGGAAATTTGGTAAATTATCAGAAATAACATCCATGACATGACTTTTATTAATTTGCCAAATGCTAATTTAGCTTCCCTCACTCAGCGACTCATGGTTGAGCTTGAATGGATCATTTATATACACGTAGTAATATTTATATAGTTTATTTTATTTAATTATAAATTTTATATATACAGAGTGTTAAGTTGAAGTTGCGGGAGCCGAAAATTGGCAATAGTACTCGTCCAGCTGAAAAGTAAAAAAAAAAAGAGAGAAATCGAGAAAATAAGATCCGTTGTTTCATGCATTTTGGTCGGGTAGAAGTAACTGTTCTATAAAACGGCTGTTTTTTTTGCGATTCTGGGGTGGCTCCATAGTAAAAGTTGTTCTTATGGCCGAGTACTATCGCCTGTTTCCGGCTTCCGTAACTTCATCTTAACACCCTGTATATCGGTTCACTGAGTTTCAGTATTAATTTGGTAGTAAATCAACGTCATCCTGTTTAATTTAATATACCCAACCCATGTATAGTATACATACTGCTTAGGTACGTATACTTCGATAAGACTAAAGTAAACGATACATATCATATCTTGTAACTATAGTAAACGATACATATCATATCTTGTAACTATAGTAAACGATACATATCATGTCTTGTAACTATAGTAAACGATACATATCATGTCTTGTAACTATAGTAAACGATACATATCATGTCTTGTAACTATAGTAAACGATACATATCATGTCTTGTAACTATAGTAAACGATACATATCATGTCTTGTGACTAATAATATCTAGAGATCTAGAGAGACTCCAGATTTATCAATATTTTGTAAGAGTAAGTAGTATTAGGCATCGTTGTTGTTCTTCGATTGCTGATTTTGTATGTGTGTGCGCATTACTTGTCAATTATCATTGTCACATTACTTGAGATTCACTGTTCGTATTATACTCGTAATGGAGCTGACATCAGAAATGTTAAATACAGATAAACTCACTTTGTGAACTGTGTATTTGAAGCACAGGACCAGCTTTCGATGACTCATTATCATCAGCACACGCTAAAAGACCTTAAAGAGCCCACATTGTATGTTGTGATAGAGAAGAATGTGTTGGTGGAATTTAAGAACTTTATAAGTATGTTAAACCCCAATGTTTAATTGACGAGACAGGAACATAAAACATTGTATGGTATGTTTCCGTTTCCGCAGAATCTTTATCTACGACCTGTTCGAGATTGCCGTCCACTTCCTTCTTCCTTGCTTGCGGTTCCCGAAAGCACTCAGGGAGCAATGAGCTGCGAAGACGCAGGCGGCCACTAGTAATTCTGACGCTGGTCTTCCAGCAGGTCTTGATGACGATGATCTGTCATAATTTGCGCGAAAACTCGATCTGTGCCTTAAATACACAGACTTTAAAGTGAGTTTATGCGTTTTTATTATTATGGTTCGTATTATTTTGGAAATGTATACTCGATTTATATTTTCCGAGATTAAGGTTCGTTTAGGTTCTAAACTTTAGGAAGATGAAAAATTTACGAGAAAAAAAAATAAAAAAAACAAATTTTATTTGGACTAAATGAAATTGATTATTTTGCTCCACGCTCTTCAAAATTTAATATTCATGATTCTTGAAGAAATGTGCACATATGTAAGAAAGCAAGTGATCCACTGTTAGCTAGTAGATATACTATTGACTTATTCTTAGTTCTTGTTGAACACTGGAAAATGTGAAAAAAATGTGTAATGTTGTGAAAAATGGCGGCTACGAGTCTGCAATCTACAGAAATATAACATATAGAATGTTGATTATATTATTTTATTTGTGTTCCTGCTTACATACCTACCGGGTGTGAATGTACTGATTGAATTGAAAGACAAAAGTAATTCAGTAATTTACGTATATTGTTCGAAATAGAATGCCCATCTGATCTACACTGATCGTTCCTATACAACGTGTAACAGAAAGGTGTAACCATATTTGAAGAGCTTATTCAGTCAATGGTATAGAGCAACTTTTACTATGGAAGTTAACCTGTACATCGAAAAAAAAAAAAATCGACTGTTTCATAGAAAAATGCAATGCCGCTCGGTCGAAATGTATGCAAGGGCAGATTTTTTTTTGAGATTTTAAGGTTGGCTCCATAGTAAAAGTTGTTCTATACCATTGACTGAATAAGCTCTTCAAATATGGTTACACCTTTCTGTTACACGTTGTATATGATCTTACACTATCCTTACATGGCTAACGCATACAATGTAGCCAATTCTGAAGGCTTTAATTTTAGTTTTAGTGCTGTCAAAACTAAAATTTTTCCAAAGTAATTTAGCTTCTGTTCCTAACATTGAAAGACTATTTTGTAATCAAGAAAATTAAGTTTTGACAGCAATAAAACTAAAATTAAAGCCTTCAAAATCGGCTTTAGTATTAGTACACTCATTGGTGTGCTCTACGCACACTACATGATATTGTTTATATACCGGTGTGAATGGACTAATATTGTTTATATACCGGGTGTGAGTGGACTGATATGACTTATATGAAAGCACATAATCAGTAGCTCATATTGAATAACTTGAAACAGAAAAATTTTTCACGTATTCTTACTAATTTTGTGGAATTCACTTCCCGAATGTTCGGGATTGTCCATCGCTAAATATTTTCAAAAGACTGCTGAAGGAGCAAGCACCTTTTGTTACTTTCATGAGTTTCTTTTGAACGTTATTGAATTTTGGGTAAAATTTGTATTAATTCATTTTATTTCCTAGGTATTTATTTATATATATATATAGGTATATTATACAGTAAGTTAATTTTACATTAATATTACTTTATTATATTTAAATAGAGTATTATTATTATTTATTCTTTAATCTATGTACACGTATGTATGTCTACTTTTGTAATATTGTAAAATAGTTTTGTAAAGAGATAATTTTACCTTTGTACATGTTAATTTATTTATATTGTGTTTGTAAATGTTTATTTTCTGTGTACAATTATTATTTTTTTATTACTTTATTTTCGAATAACAATGATCCATTTCAGTTAAAAGTTAAACAGTTTATAATTACTAATCAGATAGTTAGGATTAAGTGTCGCAATCTATTTGTTTACAAGTAAGTGATATATGTGTCACATTTCCCTGGATAGTAACACGCTGGATAGCATCAACCAAGGTCAGCTTTTATATTTATTTTAGTGTCGCATATTAAGTTTGTAAATTCATAGAGAAGCTAAATTACAGATTATTTCAAATATAATGCAAGTACTCTCCAGGTCGTCTAAGTTCTTGCTCTCAGACTCTGCGGAGAGACGTTTCTGGGGCAGTTTAGTAATTGCACGAGAAAACCTCTTGAACGGCTTCGATCCTGCAGTTAGGTATACGACATACATTGACAAAGAAAGAATCCCCCTCTCCCTGCATCTTCGTGTTTTAATAATTCAAATAGATAAATAAATGTTCAGTGTGTATTTTGGTGGTTTGCTTAAATACATTTCCTTACAATTTTAAATTCAGTACCCCACACTACAGAGTAAAGGGCGAGATTACAATTATTATGACATAGCGGTCCGGGAGCTAGCCTTAAATATCACTACATCACAAGGTACCAATACAATTTAGCTGAAGCTTAGTAAACGATATGGAGCTTTTGGTAAATAAGGAAGGATGATTCATATTTTTCAATGAAGTGTATTTACAGATAACAGATTGTACGTACAAGGGACAGGTAAAAAAAATAATAATTCTTTATTAGCAAGTTAAAAAAAATGCACGGGTCATGATATTTTAATCGAATATACCCTAAAATGAGAAATCCTAAAATAAAAAATATGACTCTCTTCTCTTTGCAAATTTTGCAAATCGCATATTGTTATATGAAGTACACATGAGAGGGAAATAAAATAATACAACTATAAATAAAATTATTTACAAAAGGTTTTTATTTATAAAAAGTATTTCTTTTGTCCTTAATAACTATATTTTTGTACAGTTTTTCACTAACATTAAATAATTAATACTTTCCATTCGACAATCACTTCGATGTCTAAGTAGGAGTAGAGTCAAGTGAGCACATAGATAATACTAAATAAATAGAGAGACTAACCAAGGAGCCATTACTAGAGAACCCATCGCGAAGACATTGTCCAATCCAATATTGCACACTCTCTCTTGTCGCGAACTGACTGATGGACAAATACACTCAGGGAAGAAACCTCAGGGAGCTTGAGTCTGAGTCTAGTAGACGTAGCCACCGTTGGAGTCGTAGCTCTGGTTGATGGTCTCCGGGACGCCGCCGCTGGGGTAGCCACCTGACCCACCGCCGTGACCGCCAGATCCACCAGACGAGTAACCCCCGCCGGAGCCGCCAGAAGAGTAGCCACCACCGCCGCTAGAGCCACCATGGCCGCCAGATGAGTAGCCACCGCCGCCGCTTGACCCACCATGGCCGCCAGATGAGTAGCCACCGCCCCCGCTTGACCCACCATGGCCGCCAGATGAATAGCCACCGCCGCCGCTTGACCCACCATGGCCGCCAGATGAGTAGCCACCGCCGCCGCTTGACCCACCATGGCCGCCAGATGAATAGCCACCGCCGCCGCTTGAGCCTCCGTGTCCACCAGAAGAGTAGCCACCACCGCCGCCTGAACCACCGTGACCGCCTGAAGAGTAGCCGCCAGATCCGCCACCAGACGAGAATCCAGACCCACTTGATGAGAATCCACCAGCACTAGGGGCACCGTATGAGCTAGATGGGGCCTGGGCGGGAGCTCCATACGAGCTAGAAGGTGCTGAAGGGGCGCCGTAGCTTGACGAAGGAGCGCTGCCACCGAAGCTACCGCCTCCGAATCCGCTGCTGCCAAATCCGCCGCCACCGTGACCGGAGGATGGTGCACCGTACGAAGAAGATGGAGCTGAAGGAGCGCCGTACGAGGATGATGGAGCTGAAGGAGCACCGTAGGATGAAGATGGGGCGGCAGCAGGAGCGCCATAACTAGACGATGGAGCGGGGGCACCGTAGGAAGATGATGGAGCCGAAGCTGGTGCACCATAGCTAGACGATGGTGCTGGGGCACCATAAGAGCTTGACGGAGCGGAAGCAGGGGCACCGTAGCTGGATGATGGTGCGGGAGCACCGTAGCTCGAAGATGGGGCTGGAGCGCCGTATGAACTGGATGGAGCTGGAGCACCATAAGAGTTTGAAGGAGCAGGTGCGCCATAAGAACTAGACGGTGCGGGGGCGCCATAAGAGCTGGAGGGCTTGGATGGAGCGCCGTATGACGACGAAGGACCAGTAGGGACTCCGTAACTGGTCGCTGGTGGTCTCGCAGGAGCACCGTATGAGCTAGAAGGCCTAGCGGCTGGGGCACCGTAGCTCGAAGATGGACGAGGCGCTGGGGCTCCATAAGAGCTGGATGGTCTGGGAGCTGGTGCCCCATAGCTCGATGAGGGTGGAGCTCCGTAACTGCTCGAAGGCTTACTGGGTGGAGGTCCGTAGCTGGAGGAGGGTTTGGGCGCTCCATAGCTACTGGAGGGCCTCGAGGGGGCTCCATAGCTCGACGACGGCCTCGAGGGTGGCAGGTAGGATGAGCTCAGAGGCGCTGCGAACAAGGGTATCGGTGCTTTAATTGAGATAAGATACTGTTTTGGTTTTAAAGTTGAAGATATATAGGAAAGCGAGTCTCGGGCACCAAACAGACAACTCGGGCTCTTTATTCGCTTTCCATGGCAGGTTTCTACGTCATTGTCTCATGATTCAAGTAGGTACCTAATAATAATAAAGCTAGAGCTAGAGACACTCACCATCACGTTTGTAATGCTTCCTCTGCTTGGGAGGCTTGGCGTCGGCAGCGAGGAGCAGCGCGGAGCAGACCAGAGCTGTCACCACCTGGAACAGAACAGATAAATCTCATTAGTTTAATGATCGACGCACGCGCACGCAGGGCCGACATAACCAGATCATACCCGCTTATTACTCTGTTACGTGGAATTGCACTACGATCGTTATAATTACTTATAACGCTTTGACAGCTAGAGATGTGTGATGTGAAACAATGTGAAGTGATATTTATTTGCCTCTGACACGCAATAAGATACAAGGAATGTATTTGACTTCATGCCTATCTCACAGTGTAGAATACTGATGAACAATGATAGGGGATACGCATCTCTTCGGCAGGTTTCATTAAGGGGAGTTAGTAGCAGAGTAACTTGTGTTGTGTAACTATTTCTTTAACCAAATACTCTACATACCAAGCTACAATTTTTAGTATACTATCTTGCAATCGTTTGCATTGGGCTAGTAATGTAATGGTTTAACCTTCGGACCTTCGGACTCATTTTCCTACTCTTCCCGTGTAAACTATATATGGTACGACACAGACCAATGCTTCTTCCATAATTCACAATTAAATCAATATGGACCTATATTATACAAATTCCTAGGAAAGGTGACAAAATGTATCTTCGTGCACATTATGTTATACAATGATTTATATAATAAGTGCCTATGTATTTTTGTATTGTGATCCGAATTTATACATAACAATGTATAATATTTATTTATATGTCAAACTTGCTTGGGAATCTACAGTTTAGGTGCGACAAGTAATTGCGCGGCTGCGATGTTGCCACATTTCTTCACTTTGCGAAATTGAGGATTTTTCTGTAGAGTCAAGGTAAGGTTGCCACATCGTCATTATGAAGCACCCTGGCTGCGCGTGCGCCGATGATGGGTCATGGATTTTGATAGATACCGATATTAAGCAACAGAACACTGCAGACATATTTATGTTCAATAGATACATATGGAGGAACAAAATTGCTCTCGAAGTCCATTACCGTCAATGAATTAACACCACATTTCAATGAAATAATCGTGACATCTTGAATACACAATTTATTTGACCCGAAGCAATCGTCAATTAGAAAGTTACAGTCACCATTATTGATATAACAAAGAGGAAGATACGGTACGTTCTGATATTGTCAACTGAAAAATGGACCTCTTTTTTGAACGAGCACCACCGAACGAAGAAGATAGAGCTTCTACAGTAGCGCGAGCGAGACGAAGCGAACAAATACAGGTCCATGGGCCTATATTTGTTGGTCCACGCGCGGGAAGCGGTACCGTGTCTTGCCTTTGTGTCGTTTAAGGTTACCATCTCAGAAGTTTTCACATTATTTCCACAAACGTTCAGCAGATACAACGTTTTATTTTCACAAACGTTCAGCACATACTTACAACATTTTATTTCAGGTTGACATGAGGGCGTATAAGGAAAAAATCGTTGAATTTCGAAATTAAAATTTCAGACTGTCAAATTAAATTAAAAACTGTAAAATTTATATCTATGGTTAGGACAATATAATTCCCAGAGCCCAAAATGGTCCAAAACGTAAAATACCGAGTTTCTATATGTATATATACTATGCACGATGCAATTTACTTTAATTTGCAATTTATTAGGTAAATAATATCATGTTCGTATAAACACGAGCCCCAAGAAGCGATTTCATAAACCTAACAATATTTCAAGAGTTATTTAATAAAAACTCAGCGCATTTCTCGGTTGTAATAGACACGATTTGGAGCGGAAACTTCATTAAGTTCAGTTCCGAATTCCTGATTGATGCAAAATAAGGTACCAACGCTGATTACTGAGTTTAGGTATAACTATAGTGAAATTAAAACGAAAATGAAAATTTGTTCATTTCAAAAATAGGTACATTATTTATAACAATATTACTTCCCACAGAAAGTTTCCTCATGTAGTGGAAATTAGACTCCTTCCAGTTTACAGTCTTATCTAGCTTAAAAGGTATTTTTTAGATGTATAGATAATAAAACAATATAAAAACTAACTTATTTATACAAATATGTACGATTGTGTTATTACAATAGTGAATTACATCCCTAATAATGCAATAAATTTTCTGTCATTTTTCGTAAAGGTTTTATGGTAATCTGGAGGCAGCGCGATTTCCAACAGTTCTTGTTACAAATATATCGAAACTTCAAAAAAATATATATATGAAATAATTTTTCATCTCTTTTAGAAATTCCTGACAAATCCTATTTTTCCTGATTTCCCGACGGAGGGTCAAAATTACTGACATGTTACGAAAATTCCTGTCGACTGGTAACCCTACTTGAACCCGAACTCTAGGGTTTGTGACTGTAGTTGGTTAGCTGATCAAGCCACGTGCCGCACAGGCGTACTACGACCCATACATACAAAACAAACCTGTGACATGGCGCCTAGTTTAGTAGGTAACGCAGCACGGAGCGGTATACTGACATGACGTTGTATTTACATATCGCAACGTTCCCAAAAGTATTACCTATGCTATAGTTAAAATTATTTCTTCTGAAGCTATAGCGAAGTGTAACACTCGCTTGATACAAAAGGTCTGTTTGTATATCTGTAAATTTTAATGATCATTTCATAAGGATATTTTTAGTTTAGTTTAGATGCATTTATTTTAGTCCTTTTTATTTAAATTTCAAGATGAGAATTTCAAGACCAGAAACTTAAGTAGGGGAAATGTAAAAGATCACGTTTTCTTAATTTTATTATCTTCTTCGAGACACAAACAGCACCGTTTGTATGCACAACGCGTACAATCCTGTATAATATGGTAATGTAGTCACTTTCGCGGATCTAAGCACGATACTCATCTCTATAAAAACGTGGGTTTTTATCTGCACCTTGCTCGAGTACTGAGCGACTTGCGCAACGGCCCTATTGTTGGACAAAATGACTTAAGGTAATTGCATCAGTTTTCGTTCCCAAACGCACAACTTATTATTGTTTTCCTTATTTTGGATGAAAAGCATTAAATCAATGTGGTTTATGGTACTACGCGACTAAAGTTTAATGTCAGTTAAGCTTTTTTAGCGTTGTTGTGTTCTTTAATGCATTACGTTTTAAATAATCGTGCACAACAACTATAAATACGCTTTAAAGTTGTTGTACAGGATCGTTAAAAAAGTAATATATAAAATAACACAACTTTGCTAGAAAAGATTAACAAACTTTCAACTATTGTGGCGTTGAAACCACAAATCACATTTATTCAATACCTTTTATTCAAAAATAATGAAAACAATAATAAGTTGTGCGTTGGGAACGAAAACTGACGCAACGACCTTAGAGATAAGCTCCCAAGTGCTGCTAACTGGAACGAGTACATAGATCTGTAGCAAATATAAAGATAGGACACGTGTCCTTGAAGTTTTTGTTACAATAGAGAATACTTAAACAAATGTGGGTCATCCCGAGTCGGTCGGTGAACACACTGGAGGTTCCGTAGAAGGTCATTCTTGTTATCAGTAGTCAAATTGATGGTATCATGACAATTCCAAAAAAACGGTCTAGTGCGAGTCAGACTCGCGTACCTCGGGTTCCGTGAAACGACAGTTTTGGGAATTTTGTCATTTTGTTTTTCTCAATATTTTTCCTGTAATCGTTACGTAAGCACATATCACTACGATTTTTTTTTTCGGTCCACCAGTTTCGGATATAAGGGGGAGGACATACATTATTTTATGGTTTTTCAAAGATTTCTCGAAATCCATTTCCATGATACGATTCGTAATATTTTTTTCAATGCATGTGCTCGTAAAGGCCCACTTTGTATGCATCAAAACCGAACAGAAAGTCGATTATTTTGCCCTAGGGCTTTATTATTATTATTATTTTTTAATTTATTTACAATGGTTGGCTAACCTGCAGCCTTTCCTGTCTACCATAGATGTTATACTTTTTTTCCACCGCCTTAACGGCTCTGGATACAATCCTTTTGAGCCAATCATAATTGAAAGTTCACAAGATTATATTTGTTTTCATTTCCTCACACTATGCATTGAAAAACGTAGTATGATACACGGGCGTAAGAGCAATAAATTACTCGGTTACGTTTAAAACACTCGCTACGCTCGTGTTTTAAATCGTCCTCGTAATTTATTCCTTTTCGCCCTAGTAGCATAAACTACTATTGACAGCTGACACTTTTTAAAAACAAATTGATGTTGCTGTTAGCAAAATATATACAAAAAAATATATAAAATTTGGATTTGTCATTCCTTTATATGCACAATTTTTCATTCAAAACGGATATTTCATAGGTTTGCACCCAATATATCACAAACCGACAAGTAACATCAACTGAGAGCGTCGCACAAGGACTGCGGCTAATGTTATTTGAACAATTTCAACAATTCTCTCTTCAATGTTTCCGCAAATGCAAAAAACACTGATGTTTGCTTGGTTCTTTGAATGGGATATGGAATGAAGTATTCCAAGTTCAACCAAGTGTCAGCAATCAACAGTACAAACAATCTAAGATTTAACCGTTTTTTTATAAAAAATATATTTCGGTGTCACTTCGAATTCCGGTTTGCTTCGTACCGGTAGTTAACCATTATACCAGTTAAAGATATTTTTTTCCGGTTATTGAATTAGATTTGTATACCCGGTATAGAAAAAGATTATTATTTTAATTGTGTTAAATTCGTTTATAAATTGTTTTATTTTGTTTATCTTTATGAAGGTATGCAGGATCACACATAAATTTCTAAAGAAAATCTTGCTAAGGGATATGCGACAAATCAGCCAATTACAGCTCTGTATTTGATAGTTAAGCGACTTAAAATTCTGAACTGTGAAATCGGGGGAACAAATTAATATTTATAGAAATGATTAATGTTATTGTGACAATAATAAGATAAGATATAATTATGTATACACTCATTTGTACTAAAGCAATCAACCTACCGATATCCAACCTTAAGTCTATACCGGTAATGGGTTTATATCTGGTATAAAATCCCCGCTTTGAATGTAATTCCTCTTGTACTTCGTAACTACCCGACTACAAGCATTTATCAAAACTTCCGTATAAGGTTTTTACAAGAATCAGTGCACGCAAAAATGCATTTAAAATGTAGTGCAGACTCCACGAATAGAGACAATGCAAATTCGTGACAATGCGTTCACAATCGCTACCACATCCGTGAACATGAGCACTCGAGCTCCGACACAGGTCTACCAACCTTGCGACACTTGTCTAAGTACAACGGGACACACGCCGTGATGCAACACAAACAATACGGGGTACAGATAGACACATCATTTATTTAAATTCGTTCCGGAGTAGAGTCTGCAAGACCAGTGGCAGGTTCCTCCTTTGTCCTGAACGATTAAACAGATAACTCTTGCTTATTGTCAGCAATGTGCCGAGTGCTCCACATTGCTGACAACTATGAATTTACACTTTTTTAAGTAGCTCACCACCTCTGTGGCAGTGATCGTGTCTCAACCTATATCCGCACATCTCGGGTACAAATCGTGTAGCGGCACTATTTCCGTCATATAACATACTTTGGAAATCATTTGTCCGAGCTAGTATTGAGGTGTAGTGTCGTACCAGGGGAGGGTCTACATTACACGTTTCATATAACTACTGCGTTTACTAATGAAACTTATTCAAAATATAATACACACCTAACAATATAAGTAGGTGGTATCTGCTGGTCACAAAACATTTCATTCAAACATTTGTTATAATTATATGTACTGTATGTACGAGTCGTTTATTAAGATTATTAATAAATTTAAATTGAAAAGTTTACATAAATATTTGCTGAATAGAGAAGGTACATAACTTTAATTAAATTATGTTAATATTTTAATATTGCGTTATATTTGCACCAAACTCTGTTTATTACTCATTATCGCGTATGGAGATTTTTTTTTCAGTAATGTTTGGTAGATGTCTCAGTAAGTCTTGGGGATTCGGGTAGATTCCCGTCACCTGGTGCGTTGCGTCACTATGACGTCATAATTTTTTATATGGATATATTTTTTTGCTGAAACCTATATAGGTGTAAAAATTTTGCTCTTTGTTTCCTGATATCATTAATAGAATGTGACTGAGTATTCGTAATTAACATAATGAATTACAAAACACACAATAACAATTGAAGAGGATGTGTTATGTGACGTAAGCCCCTTATTAATAACAACCTTTTTGTATTATTGTAGCTTCACTTTCTCTGCGCGCGCGCACGTTGCAAGAACAAGGTCATTCATTATAGGTAGTAAGCCGCCGAGGCAGCATCAAGAAAGTTCGCCTTGTCATTGGATTTGGCTTCTTTCAGTTTAGGATCGGAATATAATAGAACTGTATCACTTGGTGATATACCGAATGTTAATGTTAATGTTAATGTTAATGTTAATGTGGCTGGCTGACGTCATAGTCATAATGATCCTTGTCAACTTGCGCCAATCAGCGAAAAGAAAACAGTTCAGTTAAAATATAATAATTAATAGTGACGATACCGTGAGTGACGTACATATACGGGCGACACAAGTGAAAGCGGAAACATTTGATAAAGAAATGGGTCACCATTTTTTGCGAGTTTATAATGATTATTTAATGATAGAAAAGTCAAAGTTCGAGAAAAGAGATAATCTTCGGTGACATAACAACGCAAAGCATCAGACTCACTCAGGCTGCTATGTAAGTGAAATCGTAAGTAAAAAAGAATTTGTGAATAATGAATTGATTAAAATAAAATTTAAATGTAAAAGTTTTACAATAAAAACTTTATGCAAAAAAATGTTGATCTGTTCGGTCTTACAAGATCTGACCCTATTGACAAAAACAATACATAAAAGATTAAAGTTATTGAAATTCCTCATTCCACCACTCAGGTACAAATTGTACAATCTGCAGATTTTGTCTCTGTACTCACTTTAATGACGTAGCACTGTGTGAGCGAGAGAAAACTATCGGTCGCGCAGGCAGGACAAGGAAGTGGCATGATGGCTTGTTCCAGCTAATTTCGCGGACTACTATCAAGCTAACTCGGTATACCTAACTCGGTATACCTAACTCGGTATACCTAACTCGGTATACCTAACTCGGTATACCTAACTCGGTATACCTAAACAGCGAACTACGTAATTCTCGATATTGTTTTCGAGGCACGATCTTGCCTGATGTTTATTGTTTTAGCGATGACGAGAACAGATAAAAGTGCCACCAGCGGAAGTGTATAGAGTGTAAAAAGTTGATTATCAAACAAGAAAGTAATCAAATAGGCTTTGATCAGCGGAAATTGTTTTTAGTTGTCTGATCAAGATAAACATAGAAGTTCTCGTGAGTGAGGTATGTGATAGGAAGTAGCGATATGACTTAGACACGGCATGTGTGTCTTTATACTTACTGTAAATATAACTGTTATGTTTCGTGATTATGATTAGGCAAATGAATGCATCCAAAAAGAGATAGGTAATGATTGCCATAGCATAGCGCATTGTGAAGCTGCGAGCAAAATGACTGACATTTCAAGATTTAACCCAATTTGGTAATGCATCCTTAACAATGTGCAAATAAATCTTACCACAGAGTACATCACACAAAGGATTCAGATGCGACACTTGGCTGCGCCACATGGGAACTAGTGTAAGATGCGGGTGTCAGACACGTTGCCATGGGAACCGCGACAATGGCCGCCACGCAATCGACACAGTATTGTTCAAAACCGAAATTGTACTAAAACTGTTACTGCTTGTGGAGACTTTTAAATGGCTTTCTGATATCTATAGTAAATTAGGGATCGTTAATGATTATAAAAAATAATAAAACGTATTTATACTTGATATTTCGGCTCTCGGTATGGGGTCGTCATGAATCAAATATACTAAAGTATTTGACCACTATATATTTGCCTGACTGATGACAACCTCATACCGCGGGCCGAAATATATCGAGTATAAAATAGCTTATATGATCAGATTGATGAATGTGGAAGAGGCGAATGAGGTGTGTCTGAATCGTAGTAGATGGAAATCTGTAGTTTCTGCCTACCTTCCTGGGAGACAGGCGTGAATATGTGTATGTATGTATGTAAATATGTTTTATTGTTTTTATAATCAATAAACTATCCCTTATAAACAAAGAAAGCTCAAAAACAACATTTAATATATCTAAATAATATATACATTATTTAGATATATCTATATTTAATTTAAGTTTCTTTTAAGTCTTACTATATATGTAAAATGTATAAATAAACCAACTGCGTTTCGCTTATTTGTGCAATAAAAATGAATTAATTTATTAGTATGCATAAACATTTCATGAAACTGTTAATAGCTATTTGTATAATTTGATATCCTGAGAAAAAGTGCGTGATTTATGATAGGTAATAAATCAATGTTCTAAGCTACGAAACAATGCGTGAACGTTGATCCTCACTACCTATTGTCAGTTAGTTAAGTCGTATAAAAAACTTGTGAAGCAAATTGTCGTATGCCTCTGTGGAGACTTCAGTGCCATTGATCTCTGGCAACATTCAATGTTCTCCAGTTCTGGTTTTTGTTATAAACTCTCAGCGGTCGTCCATTGTGTGAGACGAAAGTGAAATGTAATAGGTATGTTCCTACAGCAAGCTAGTGCCGACACCGACATCGACAGTGCGGAAGTGCACTTCTATATCAAGAAACTAGTCGCTGCATTAACCACGTGCCACCGAGTGACAGTGCACTGGCAAAATGACAACAAATACATTTTTTTTTCAAGTAAATTTTTGTATAAAGTGCGCGCCAGATAAGTCTGCGCGCGACTGGTGGCGTGACTAACGTTGCCAGTTATGGGAAACAAATTCTCCGATCACAGACATGAAATAGGAGATGAGGAAAAATCTAATTAGCTTAGTCAAGTGAACTACACCCAAAAATTATTTAGTACAAAATACACTGAAGGATAACTAGTTCTAAAATATTTGGCCACGCGCTGACTTATCTGGCGCGCACTTTTTACTAGTTGTATGGTAGAATAATGTGTTTTATTTCGCATAAATTAAATGACTTTAGATAGATAACTTATTAAGTAATTTCTACATCATTCATTACACACAACACAAAATAACACATTTTATTCACGCATTAATAAAATAAACATTTAAGTTAGGGATTAAAAAATGTTTTAAATACGTGAGTTCTGTAAAGTATGTAAGCGTGAAAGAAGGTCCTCAACCCAGCAAACCAATGCACTGATTTTCAGTTGCCATTTCCACAACTGATCCTATAGGTATGCAAATATATACAATTAAAAAAACAGTGGCAATAAATAACAATGTTAGCCCTCTAATATTTCGTCCAGTTATGTAATGTATCAATATCTCTACTATCGACAAAGAGAAGAAGTGGCGAGGAGGGATTTACCTCTTTTCGGATATACAAGGGCGTCGAGCCAAATTCATAATTTTGTTTTTTTAGAAAATTATAATAAATAAGAGTTATGTCAGAATGCAAAGCCTAACAAGCGGATATTTCCACGTGTTACGTTTATTTTTAACATATTAAATAACGTAACGTGTCCAGTGTCACGTGAGTCTACGTGACCCCTCGATGTGACGAGATCGTGCGCGGAGAAAGTCATTATTGTAGATACGAGGAAGGGTACCGTCATTATTGTAGATACGAGGAAGGGTACCGTCATTATTGTAGATACGAGGAAGGGTACCGTCATTATTGTAGATACGAGGAAGGGTACCGTCATTATTGTAGATACGAGGAAGGGTACCGTCAACCGCAAAGGGAAGCTGGATCTGCTGGACTGGACTGTACTTGGAACATCCAATGCCTGATAAGGGTATGTAAAGTGATATAAGTTGTTTATGCCGTGACCTCATGACCCAATTATATTTTTATGTCAAATAAACCTTTCATTATAATTATTTTTATAGGATCTTGGTACCATTTAATCTAAATGTGAGATGGCTACAACCATGGAGGCCTCAATCTTCCTCAATGTATCATTGAGATACACTAACTGACAGTCCCCCACAGTTGCCAAACTATTGCCAGGAAGGAAGCGACTTGGAGAGGGCTATGAGGATGGGATTCTAAATGGACCGGATAACAAGGCTATGGAGTGAGATAACGGACATCTGCCTCGAAAATCTTTCACAAATTAAGTGTGGCAGATGGTGACTTGCTGCCTTATAACTATCCAGAAAGATAGCCGTTGTGTTCCCTTTACGTTAAAAGAGGAACAATAAACT
Organism: Ypsolopha sequella; assembly: GCA_934047225.1. Taxonomy (NCBI): domain Eukaryota; kingdom Metazoa; phylum Arthropoda; class Insecta; order Lepidoptera; family Ypsolophidae; genus Ypsolopha; species Ypsolopha sequella. The sequence goes on along the minus strand of OW203990.1, from coordinate 29,814,081 downwards.
ATAAAAATCAAGTAAATAACACATCAAATACAAACGTTGACCTTTACGTTTTACGTCTAAAGACATTACATAAGTTGTGTCACATTCGATGATGTTTCTCACAGAGCGGCGCGCGGCGTGACGCGGCCTCAATCACTGTCTCATCTGTGACGTAACTGATTGTCATCTGTGACAATAGAGAGCTGTCTCTTTGATCGTTAGCGTCCTCCATTGACGGTATCTCGTCTCGTAGGCTAATGATTTACAAACTTCGATGTTCATTGATCATCGACTGACTGAGGTTTTCCCGGTCCTAGGTCCATCCTGAGCTGAGGATGTGAAAACCGAAATAGAAATCCTTAATAGTTATTTTGCTTTTTCTAGTTATGCAGTTACTTAACTGTTAGTTGTGTCGCTTCGGTATAACACAACTTTACTTATTTGACAGGACTAACCTTATTTTAAGCGTCCTGTCTTTGTCTTTTCGATACAGAACGACATAACGAAAAGACATAACGCTTGAATTAAGTTTAGTCCTGTCAAAAAAGGTAAAACGAGTTACACCGAATCGACACAAATGTGTTGTGTCTGTGTCTTTTCTTTTTGAAGAGAGTTGTGTGAATCAATTCAGGGTTAGTTATTGAAGAGAGTTGTGTGAATCAATTCAGGGTTAGTTATTGAAGAGAGTTGTGTGAATCAATTCAGGGTTAGTTATTGAAGAGAGTTGTGTGAATCAATTCAGGGTTAGTTATTGAAGAGAGTTGTGTGAATCAATTCAGGGTTAGTTATTGAAGAGAGTTGTGTGAATCAATTCAGGGTTAGTTATTAATGTCTATGTGATTATTTAAGACAGTAAAGTTTTTTTGTTTTATATGTGAGTTAATGTTAAATATTAACACAAATAAAGGAATATTATAATAACAAAATAAATAAAAATAATTTAAGGGGCTGCATAATGCTAAAATACAGTCCTGTTCTAACGCTTTTGTTTTTAACTGTCTATCTTGCTCTAAACAGAAACGCAAAACTTCAGTTATTTTGAATTCGTGGCTGCATTAGGATATTATGGCTAAGCTTTGCGCAAAGTGCATAACTTAAGAGGATAGCCTACCCTAGCAACTTTTTTTCTTACCCATCCAGCACAATAAGTCCAATGGCAAATTTGGTTATTTTGTGAATTATCTGTGAAATATTATTGCTGATGTTTGACATTAGGTCAAAAGAAAAATAAGACCGAATACCTTAAAATATGTTCTATTTAACTATTTTCGTCTGTCAATTAGCAGACACATCGCCATTGTTGTTTGACAGATGGTTGTCGAAGTGGTCGCAGGTAACTCGGCATGGCACAGCACGCACTTATTATGTAAACATTTTTGCGATAATGTATAAGCAAATGCTTAAACACTCATTCACACAAAACAAACAGGTAGGTGAAGTGCGTTACGCATTTGCTTAGCGTTCCGGGGATTTGTGGACCATTGTTTGTGTGAGGGTGTGTGTGCGTGTGTGATGTAACAAGTACGGAAATGGCCAATGACATACATCATGAGCGAGACCTTGAACTTACGGCTTTCTCCATCCGCGGGGCGACCACAACACCGGGAGCTCGCGACCGACGGTCGGCGGCCGGCAGACGGCATGTCATCATGTGGTAATAGCCATTACTAGTCATAGTGAGGCTCAACGTGATGGCTGCGGAATGAGCCAGTATGCTGATGTGACACAGTTTCTCGACCTTTTCTATTCCTGTAGTTCTCATTAGAGCCGGCGCCGTCCTATTTCCATCACATTTATTAGCACTCCAAAATTAGTCTTCTTTATTTACAAATGGATGGCTGTTTTTATCTCTGAAGACTCCAAAAAGATGAGCTCAAAAACTTGCGGTAGTCACCAAGACACTCGCTATAGTCACCGGGACACTTGCTGTAGTCGCCAGGACATATCGATTGATTCGAACAAGTACAGAATTGACAAATGTGAGGCAGAACGCGGGTGCGGACTCTTGCTTGGGCACTGTAATTACATTAAATGTGAGGCAGAACGCGGGTGCGGACTCTTGCTTGGGCACTGTAATTACATTAAATCTTTCAATCAGATATCAGTATTTGTGCTGATTAGTGAACATTAGGGTTCTGCCTGTCGTCGCACCGAGGCGCAGGCGCAGGCTGTGCGAGTCGGATCATCCCGTGCACCAGCGAGTGATGGATGACGCAACCGACGTCACCGCACGCTGTGGTCGCTGCAGAATGACTCTGTGACGCAATCTGCATTGTTTACTGTTTACTGGAAGCAAACTATTTTGTTGTCCTTATCGACAGTTGCATTCACACGAAATTACTATTTTCAACGCTGAATAAGCAAAAATATACAACTAAAATGTATCCACAGGCAGCGTAGCAATTATATCTCGGTTATAATTACAAGACTGAAGCTCTGTTTATTTGTTCCGTCGCGTGCGCAGTAAGTTATTCCATATTGAAGAGTTCAACGCGGTGCGTGCACTTACTTTTTCAGGTATAGATATTTGTGTGCGATAAACTTGATATTAACTAAAGATGTTGTCTAAATCTCAAGTAAAATGTTATTTTTAGTAAACGTTTAATTCACATCCTACATAAAGGTTTTTAAGAAAAGTCATATTTAGAGGATTTCTTCAAAAGAAAATTAAAAATCAACATCCATCCATTATTACTAATAAAATATTTTGGACGTAACAAATTAAAATTCAACCCTTGTTGCTTTAATTGATTAATTTTATATAGAAATATCTATCTTGTTTTTTGGTGTGTTATAAAGAATATTGTATTGTAACATATTTTATTCCTAAATAATTAAATTATGTATTATAATAATGATTATGTAAATGAGCAAATGATGAAAAAGCTTAAAAATCTTCAATTCTAATAATCATTTAAGTATGGTATTGTATATATAAGGGTGTAAGGAAATAATGGTTATTCAAATTTAAAGAAAATCCTCTTTTATTGGTTACTTCTTTGTTTCCAGTTACAGTTCCAACCTTGAAATATTCGTGTTACAAATACAAGTACCCACATTCTCTGATTTACGTAACATTATACAGAAGTACATGTCTGATAACATTTGTGACAGAACGAGACGACAACAGTGACATTGATTGTATTATTAATTTATTACAAGAATAGGAATAATGACCTGGGACGTAGTGTGGACTGTGACTTGCACATTAATTGATTTAGTTGATACATTATTTTCAGGACATTTCCAAAATATTATAGATCAGAAACGCATCGGTAAGTCAGTAAGTTAGTTAGTTGCTCAGCGGACGTTACAACTTGCATTATATAAAATACGCAAACGAATATTCATAACAAAGTAAATCGAGTTTTTCATCGTGTAATGAGCTATCTGATAGTTAAGCCATGTTAATGAACGAACAAGTAAAGTTAAACGGCTCGTATCTGACAGTTCTATATTATTTACTGTACGTTCAGCTACGCTGGCACCGGGTTGCCCTAACATACATTATTTTATCACTTTACATTATTTAAGTATTAGTATTTAACTTTGTAAAGTAAAAATGCATTTTAAAAAAGGAAATACGTGCTCTTGCTAAGTTTCTTGCCCTTCTTGTTAGCAAGACTAATCAAATGGTCGGAGCTAGGCATAATATTTGTTTATTCGACGTATTTGTGTTTACTTATTTTTATATCAACTCCGTTCTATTTATTGCCTCGTATATATTATTTACTCTATTATTTTGGTAAGTATATAATAATTATTAAATCTAATAAGCTAAATTTATTATTTTAAGTTGTATTTCAATGTAATTATATTTATGAAATGAAACATATTTCAAACATATTTCATTTCATTTCATTTCACAGTACACGCGAATTAAATACCGACAGAAAACTGCGCGAAGTATCCAGACATTTTCTATTTGTGTAACTTTGACATTGTTGGTCTATGTGACGAGTTTATGTCACTCAATCTTTTATTTTTTAAAATTGCAATATTCAGAGTTGGCAACACGACGCTGTGGGAAACACGCCGTAGTCAAAACATTGTACAATATTGCACATTACGACACAGGGTAGTTGCACCAGGCACTTTTGAGCACATCACATCCAAGGCGTTTTTGATGAATGTAGTTAAAAAATAAAAACTATCTTACACGACCGAACCTATTTCAAAAATGTTCCATAAGGTTTGATTAAATCATTAAAGTTAGTCATACATAACGTATGCGAATTAAATGCATTCTAATAATATATAAGACCGCATATTTACCATTCTATAAATGGTCGAAAATAGCAAAAATAAAAAACAGCTGAACCATAAAAAATGGATCCATAGTATTTTATCTAATCTAGTTTTTAATCATCCCTTAGTTGCACAGGCCACTATTGGTCTGTGCTTAGTTGATTATCCTTAGGTGATCTAGTTGATTATCCTTAGGTGATCTAGTTGATTATCCTTAGGTGATCTAGTTGATTATCTTTAGGTGATCTAGTTGATTATCTTTAGGTGATCTAGTTGATTATCTTTAGGTGATCTAGTTGATTATCTTTAGGTGATCTAGTTGATTATCTTTAGGTGATCTAGTTGATTATCTTTAGGTGATCTAGTTGATTATCCTTAGGTGATCTAGTTGATTATCCTTAGGTGTTCTAATTTTGCACTAGGGCACTCTAATGTAATAGTATTAACGATATTTATTTTTTCGATTCCTTTTTTCGATTTGTCGTGCTTGGAATGCTCTGGGCCCCTCAGTTTATAACAAAGTGCTGACGTCACAAGTTGCGGGATGCTGAGGAACTACTGGTGTACTACTAGCCCTACATTGTTACTTTTACGTGTTTCTATAAGACAAATGTACAAGGTTAAATAATATTAGGCAGTGAAACTTAAAACATAGCTAGTACTTGTACATAACAACAACTTTATATATGTAGCGCTGTACAAAATACGTAACTTTTTGAAGCGAAAACTTGTTTAAGCGCGTTGATCGATTTTTGTACCTCGGGGAAAATCTTATGGGTTCACGTCACCGTCACCGACATGCTAATGTTGACAGTAAAAATTTCACTTGTGTCAGCAGTCTCCATGACTGCCTATTTTTTTTTTCGTTTTCTTATTACTATTATTATATATACAAAAAATCGTGATGTTATTCAAATTTTCCATGCGTTTTCTTTTCATAAATAACCTAAGTCACCAACAACTTTTTCTTGCGTTTCGTTTATTTTGTCAGTGAGTGTGACAAATTATTTAATTTGTGTGACACTAATTAAATAACAAATTGTTAAGGAACATTCATACCCATTTGAATTTATTTTCATAAATAGTTATATAACTTTTTAGATATTTCAATGGCACATGATTATGATTCCATGATGTGAAATAAAATATTACTAATTAATACTACTCACCAAACTTTTCAGGAAAGCCATCTTAGCTGAGGAAGTGGGAGCCCGCTGTAAAATATAATGTATTTGTTAATAGTAGTTTATGCTACTAGGGCGAAAAGGAATAAATTACGAGGACGATTTAAAACACGAGCGAAGCGAGTGTTTTAAACGTAACCGAGTAATTTATTGCTGTTACGCCCGTGTATCATATTACGTTTTTCAATGCATAGTGTGAGGAAATAAAACAAAATATAATCTTGTGAACTTTAAATTATGATTGGCTCAAAAGGATTGTATCCAGAGCCGTTAAACAGTGGAAAAAAAAGTATAACATCTATGGTACACAGGAAAGGCTGCAGGTTGCCCAACCATTGCAAATAAATTAAAAAAATAATAATAATAAAGCCCTAGGGCAAAATAATCGACTTTCTGTTCGGTTTTGATGCATAAAAAGAGGGCCTTTACGAGCACATGCATTGAAAAATATATTTTATTACTGAGTATCAACTCGTACAGAGGATAACACTCGTGTGGCTAGTAACTACACTGCACCCGGAATGTAATTAATTTGTGCAGCATCGTGCCTGAACAAGGAAAATATAATTATTGTTATCAGGATCACGTCCTTTGAAAATTGTACTGAATTATACAATACGGATGTTGTTATTACAATACTAGAACCGAGTTATATTCATTTGAAGGAAATACAATTTTCACCACAAACTCTAACGTGAAAAGTATTTTTAAAAGGACCTCCCAATCTCCTGTTGCATTTCCTAAGTTGCACTTAAAATCACAAAACACATTTTTATCTCACATGTAATTTTTGTCATCTACTTACCGAGAAGTAGTAAATCCTTTAACACAAAAACTAAAATAAACTGTCACTAAACTGTCAGATTCGAGTTCGGGACGGCTACAGTTCGAGCTGAGCGGCTGTGTGTGTGTGTGTGCGTGCGCGACGCGGCGCTGCTGCGGCACTCCGGCGCATCCGTCGTATATAAGAGAGCCCCCCCACCGCTCTACCGAAACATCACTTTATAGAGCTTTTGTTTCACTTATTTCTTCTTATTTTAATAGAATAAGGAAATTTGGATACATTTTTTTCAGTGAAATAATAATGCTGGAGTATACTTTTGTCTGTAAATTTATTTGTTATAGTTGGGTGGGTCCTACACGTACATGAGAACTAAGGGTTTCATTGTGAGCAGACTGTCGGCAGACTGTGTACTTTTGCATCAATAGATAGAACTAAGGACTACAGATCTTAATATGATACGATCCTGACACACCTCTTTCACATTCATCAATTAAGTCATACAACAATACCTCATGTTTGTTGTGGTGTATGAAATGTGTCGCAGTGATATTACAAATAATGTACTCGTACTATGACCATCACAACCTAACACTTACAACATTACGTTACCATTCATAATAAGCTATGTAACTATAAGCAAATACAATAATAATATATAATAATAAATAATAAATAAAATACAGTAATAATTCAGTGTGAAAACATTAATATATATGAATATGACATAAATGAAACAATAAATAATATAATTAATTGACTTGATAATAATAATTTAATAGTTAACGTAGACAAAACAAAATTGATGCAGTTTTACCAAAGATGTTATAAAATAGACAATTTAAATATAAAATTGTCAAAGTACAGGCTACCAAATTTCTAGGGCTAACACTTGACAATAAATTGACTAGGAAACAGCATTCTGATAACTTATATGTTAAACTGAACAAATTTGCCTTTACCCTGTATAATTGTTGATCGTAAAGCGGTACTATCCGCCCACCTAAACATAATATTATTTAATTACTTATATTACATTAAAACTGACCTGTAATAAGTGTATGTTATACCTACATTACATTAATAAATATATTTCATTTCACATTCGTGTCGTGATGACATATTTATTTATTTTTCTAAATATCAAACAGAATAGAGTTGAATTATATTCATTTGCATACATCCAGTAATAGTAAAAAATTGAATTAAAATATTATCTATACAATTATTATATAATTATAAAATGCCCATGTTACAACGATGGTTGTTCCTCGGGCACCCAAACTTGGGTGAAACCGTGGAAGCCTCCTGCATATTTTGCCAGTGTTTTCGATCTTTGGCATGTTTTGTCGAGGCAAGGGCCTTGTTGTCTAACTTTGGCATGTCTTGTCCAGGCAGAGGTCTTGTTGTCTAACTTTGGCATGTCTTGTCCAGGCAATAAACATTTTTTTTATCGCTCATGTAGCCCCAGCTTGACCGATCACTATAGTTCAAACCCAAACTCCCTACGATTAGCCGTTCGGGAGATATGGTCGATCAAATATTTAGGATTTTTTTTTACCGTCATCTAGATCTCGCCGAGCACTTTTCTTAGAGTATCATGAACATGGGTCTAGCATCAGCCGTTTGGGAGATACGGGCCTGTAAAGTTTTGACACGTTCGGCAGGTAGATCTCGTCGAGACCTTTTCCTAGACATCCATCAACATGGGTCTAACTCTAGCCGTTTTGGAGATACAGGCTGTCAAAGTTTTGACATAAAAAAAAAAACTTTTTGGCACCCCGTGGTCCAACCCCTACGGATGTATCACCTTCCGTTCCGAAGATATTTTGCTGGGATATTTATAGATATAAATAGATAGATAGATAGATAGATAGATAGATAGATAGATAGATAGATATATAGACAGACAGATAGATAGATAGATTGTGGATATATAGATAGATAAATACCTCAAAAGGAAAAAATGGAACCCTAATAGGATCACTTGTGTGGCTGTCTGTCTGTCCGTCTGTTACAGCCGATTTGCTCTGGCACACATACTTTCAAGAATTTTCATGTCCACTATATTAAATTTCAAAATCGGTGCCATTTTCGTAATTAAGGTAGCAAAAAACCATTAAAATGACACCCATATTGATATTTACACATTTCAACATTTCAACCCCATCGCACCCCAACAGGGGATGATGGTATTTCACTTCCACTACGTTGAATTTAGAAATCGTTGTTGTTTTCATAATCAGCGACCAAATAAACCATACAAACGATACCCATGTTGGTTTTCAGACTTTGTCACCCCAATTTCCCCCTTTTAGGGGTTGAATTCTGGAAAAGCCTTTTTCACATCCACCACGTTGGATTTTAAAATCGTTGTTATTTTCATAATCAGCGACCCGATAAACCATACAAACGATACCCATGTTGATTTTCAGACTTTGTCACCCCATTTCCCCCTTTTAGGGGTTGAATTTTGAAAAAAACCTGAAATATGTATTTACTCATTTATAGATTGGAGTACTCCTGTTAAGTCTCGAATAAAATAGTCCAACTCATCTTGTTTCCCCATACAAACTTTGGACCCCCGTTTCACGTTTTCGTTCCGTAATGTTCATCTGTCTGTAACAACTACAGAACTGATTTGTATGGCAATATTAAATAAAACTTCTTGGTACTCGGTTCCACAAATATAATAATGTTTAATTACCTTTTAAGTTGCTACCGGTTTCGTCGTTTTACGACATCATCAGGCACTGTATTTGTGGTGTTAATAATACATTTTTTACAAACCACGAATTTTATGTGTTTACATAAACAGGATTTAGTTAGATAATGTGTATGGGGTTTTTACTGTTGTCTAGCTTGTCGTACGGGCCATAGCTTGTCGTACGGGCCATAGCTTGTCGTACGGGCCATAGCTTGTCGTACGGGCCATAGCTTGTCGTACGGGCCATAGCTTGTCGTACGGGCCATAGCTTGTCGTACGGGCCATAGCTTGTCGTACGGGCCATAGCTTGTCGTACGGGCCATAGCTTGTCGTACGGGCCATAGCTTGTCGTACGGGCCATAGCTTGTCGTACGGGCCATAGCTTGTCGTACGGGCCATAGCTTGTCGTACGGGCCATAGCTTGTCGTACGGGCCATAGCTTGTCGTACGGGCCATAGCTTGTCGTACGGGCCATAGCTTGTCGTACGGGCCATAGCTTGTCGTACGGGCCATAGCTTGTCGTACGGGCCATAGCTTGTCGTACGGGCCATAGCTTGTCGTACGGGCCATAGCTTGTCGTACGGGCCATAGCTTGTCGTACGGGCCATAGCTTGTCGTACGGGCCATAGCTTGTCGTACGGGGCATAGCTTGTCGTACGGGCCATAGCTTGTCGTACGGGGCATAGCTTGTCGTACGGGCCATAGCTTGTCGTACGGGCCATAGCTTGTCGTACGGGCCATAGCTTGTCGTACGGGCCATAGCTTGTCGTACGGGCCATAGCTTGTCGTACGGGCCATAGCTTGTCGTACGGGCCATAGCTTGTCGTACGGGCCATAGCTTGTCGTACGGGGCATAGCTTGTCGTACGGGCCATAGCTTGTCGTACGGGCCATAGCTTGTCGTACGGGCCATAGCTTGTCGTACGGGCCATAGCTTGTCGTACGGGGCATAGCTTGTCGTACGGGCCATAGCTTGTCGTACGGGGCATAGCTTGTCGTACGGGCCATAGCTTGTCGTACGGGCCATAGCTTGTCGTACGGGCCATAGCTTGTCGTACGGGCCATAGCTTGTCGTACGGGCCATAGCTTGTCGTACGGGGCATAGCTTGTCGTACGGGCCATAGCTTGTCGTACGGGGCATAGCTTGTCGTACGGGCCATAGCTTGTCGTACGGGCCATAGCTTGTCGTACGGGCCATAGCTTGTCGTACGGGGCATAGCTTGTCGTACGGGCCATAGCTTGTCGTACGGGCCATAGCTTGTCGTACGGGCCATAGCTTGTCGTACGGGGCATAGCTTGTCGTACGGGCCATAGCTTGTCGTACGGGCCATAGCTTGTCGTACGGGCCATAGCTTGTCGTACGGGGCATAGCTTGTCGTACGGGCCATAGCTTGTCGTACGGGCCATAGCTTGTCGTACGGGGCATAGCTTAAGGTACATATTTAACTGTTGTCTAGCTTGTCGTACGGGGCATAGCTTGTCGTACGGGCCATAGCTTGTCGTACGGGGCATAGCTTGTCGTACGGGCCATAGCTTGTCGTACGGGGCATAGCTTAAGGTACATATTTAACTGTTGTCTAGCTTGTCGTACGGGGCATAGCTTAAGGTACATATTTAACTGTTGTCTAGCTTGTCGTACGGGGCATAGCTTAAGGTACATATTTAATTGTATGGTGTTCTATAGAATTTTATTTGTAATTTAATCTAGCCCTAGTTATACACTTACATATACCGAAATATACATGTTCCGAGTCCCGAGGTAAACGCTGACTTGAAAACAGATCGATGTCGCTTCTACTGTTCTAGAGGTAACAACGGAGTGTATAAATATACAGGAACAAACATAGTATCGTCTACTTGACCGCACGTAGCGTCGTGGGTAAAACCACAGATAATATGTAAAACGAACGGTGAAGAAGGGCGAATAAAAAACGTGCAGTCTATATGGTGACTAGCATGATATATCATTACTAAATTCATACTGGGGTCTCGGTAAGTGTTCAGGCCCAAAGTTCTATGACCCCATTTGCAAAAAACAAAAAAACATATTTGTGCTCCTGTGCTAGTGTAGTACATCTCATTTATTAGATTAAGAATGTAATTTTTGAAGTTCAGAAGTAATAATATTAAATTTCTACGAAATTAATGCCTAGAGCAGGGTTTCCCAATCTATGGGTAACGACCACTGGTGAGAGAGCAAAATATTAAGTGGGTCCTGCCTGTATAATGACACACGAACCGACCGATATGCAGCGGATAATTTTTCGAAGTTAAATAAACTCAATTTGTATTTGCAAGGTTCAAACGGATCAGACATTTTTGCAGTTCACGATAAAATTTGCGCGTTCATGAAAAAACTTTTGCTGTGGAAGAGTTGTACGAGGGGCATGCCAAAAGAAATTAGATACTCAAAAATTATAAAATTTATTCTTTACTACAAGTATCGATCTTTTCGAAGTATTCACCCTGAGCATGTACACTTTTCCAGACGTCTGAACTAATTGGAAAATACCAATGACCACTCTTCTTTAGACACCTCAGAAATCTCGAAAATATAGGCAGCCAGTGCATCTTCTTTGCTTTCAAACTTCTTCCCCTTTATTTTTTCTTTGATTTTTGGAAACAGGTAAAATCACAAGGTGCTAGGTCAGGGGAATATGGTGAGTGAGGGAGGATTGACGCATTTTTTGAGTCGAAAAAGTCAAGTGTTTTGGCAGACGTGTGCGACGCCGCATTGTAGTGGTGCCTGAGAAGGCGTCGGATTCCTGACTTCGGTCGCTTGTCACACCAAGCTGATATTACTGTTGGAGCACAAACTGTCACATACCATTCGGAGTTCATCGTTCTTTGATTATTTATTTATTTATTTATTTATAAAAAAGGTACACCAACAATGTCAACACAAACAACATAAATATATATACATTGGGCCTTGTTCTGGTGTTGCCATCAATGACAGGTGAACACAGCATTATCAGAAAACATTAATTTTTAACATTTTAAATTTAACATTACGAAATTACAAAAAACTAGTCAATATTAACAATCCAAACATACACATAAACTAATTTAAATCTAAGCTTAAAATCTAGACAGACAGTTAACACAAATTACTTAACAATATAATAAAATTAAAATATATATATCATTTATAAATATATATATATGTGCACAAATATTTAATAACACAAATTTCAAAAATTCCTAAAAAGAGACAAAAAAAATATAATTAATAAAATTAATTATCTAGCACTACAGTAGCAATATGATCCGTTTTGCTGAAAAACGAGGCGACCATTTGTTTCTGTGTGCTTCGTGCACGGCGACATTTCGTTGGAGTTGGCTCATCTTCAAAGCACCATACAGTGGAATGTCACTTTGTTTCGGGATCATAGTTATAAATCCATGTTTCATCACCAGTCAGTATATCATACACATTTTTTTTCTCACCACCGTCGAATTTATCTATCATGAATAGGCACCAATCCAACCGACGGTCTTTCTGCTCATCGGTAAGTTTGTGTGGCACCCATCACAAACAACATTTACGGAGAGAAAGGTGGTCGTGAATTATGGTTTGCATTGCTGCTGATCCAATTCCCTGTTCTCGCTCCAGCTCTACATACATAATTCGTTGGTTTTCGCGAATAAGTTTTTCGACTGCACGAACGTTTTCTTCTGTGACCGCGGTTGGCAGCCGACCTGTCTTCGCTTCATCTTTGAGACATCCCCGTCCTCTTTTAAATTCAGCAATCCAATTAAATACTGTTGTTCGTGAGCAACCAGACTCACCAAAAGTAGTAGCCAAAAGTTCAAAACATTCTTGAGGCTTAAAACTTTTTTATAGTCATAATAAATCATAGCGCGACAATCACTTCGACTGAGCTCCATTGCTGCAAGTGAATTCCCGCCAGATTCTCGGAAAAATTATGCTCATCCAAATAAAAAAAAAAGAAATGATGTGCGTTCTATTTTCAGATATATCAACAAACAACCAGCCTATAAGATGATGTATAACTTGCCAGTGTCAATCAAAGGAGTAAAGAGTATCTAACTTCTTTTGAAATGTTTTAAAACTTTGTTTGTTATTTGAAAAGTTCTTTATTCATATTGGTAACCATTAAATTTCCTAGAGGTGGGTCCCGAGTTTTTAAACTTGTATTAGATGGGTCGTAGACTCGTAGCCCAGACAACTGTGAGAACCACTGGCTTAGATAGAATCCGAATTGACCTAGAGGTAGAACCCGAGGTGACCTAGAGGTAGAACACGAGGTGACCTAGCGGTCCTCTCTCTTTTCTCTTCCCTTAAGTCTTTTTCAAATTCAAATTCAAATTCAAATTCAAATAGTTTATTTTGCAAAGCAGGTATAGATATATACACTTTTTACACGTCAAATTTAATCTAATAAAGAAAATATATGTAATAGAATAATAAATGTACATGAACTAAATTAAAGGTTTATTTAATTTATGTAGCAATATATTTACGATTAAAATGATAGGTAAAATATATATTATACAAGGTAAAATCCAATCAGCCGCCCGAACCCATACCGGAGACCCGGCCAGGGACCAGGAACAAGGTTCAGTGATCACCAACCGAGCCCCCAGCACGAATCCAGGCGGCCGACCAAATCCCATCCTATATACTACATACTAATAGGTTACATATATAAATACATGCCTACCTCCGCCCATTCGATTAGTCTTGCTAAGAAGAAGGGCAAGAAACTTAGCAAGATCATGTCTTTTTTTCAACATAAAACTTATACTATACAATATATGACTTATATCTACTTTAACCAAGGGATAAGAAAATACAAGACAGTAGGAATTCAGGTTAATGAAAAAAAGAAAAACATATATATCTTTGTCTACCTGTCTCATATAGTCCTTTTCCTTTTACAGTCTATAATCAATTAATGTTTACACCTTAGAGGAATCATAAGTTAAGAAATTATACTATTTAATTAAATTATAACTTACTACGAGTATCATTATCACTGTAACACCATGCTTCACCATCATCCAAATATTCATTTATTTTATAATATGCCTTTTTCAATAGGCCCTGCTTAATATACAGTTTAAACTTATTCTCTGACAAAGTAAGGACCTCCTTTGGAAGTTTATTGTAAAATCTTATACCATGTCCTACAAAAGAGGTACTCACCTTAGCGAGTCTGATTTTTGGAAAAGCCAGTTTATGCTTATTTCTGGTCTCCTTACAATGTTGCTTACCAAGCCTTGGGAAAGACTCAACATTTTTTCTGACATATCTAAGGACTTGGTAAATATATTCACAAGGAACCGTTAATATATTAATTTCTTTGAACTTTTGTCTTAATGAATCCCGGTGCTTCATATTATAAATAGCCCGAATTGCTCTCTTCTGCAAAACAAAGACTGCGTCTGTATCCGCGGCTCTACCCCATAACAGCATGCCGTATGACATAATGCTGTGAAAGTAACTAAAATAGACTAGTCTAGCAGTATCTACATCAGTAATTTGTCTTATGCGTCTAACAGCGTATGCGGCCGAACTAAGTCTACCACATAGGGCTTCTATGTGGGGACCCCACTGAAGACGAGAGTCTACCGTAATGCCTAAAAACTTTGTTTCGTTAACTAACTCCAGCTTGGACCCCTGCAAAAGCAAATTACCATCCACTTGAATTACATTTGGTAACGTAAATTTTATACACTTTGTCTTTTTTGCGTTTAAAACTAAATTATTTACAGTAAACCAATCAAGCACCAGTGATAAAGTTGTATTCGCGCCGTCCAGGATATCTTTACGTCTATTAACTTTAAAAATAAGTGACGTGTCGTCTGCGAATAATACTATCTTCGTTAAGTCTTTAACTAAATATGGAAGGTCATTTATGTAAATTAAAAACAGCAAGGGCCCTAATATGGAACCCTGCGGGACACCCATTTTAACTAATGCTCCACTTGATTTTACCCCGTTAATGTCTACCTTTTGAATACGATCACTAAGATATGACTTCAATAACGCCAAAGATTTGCCCCTCACTCCGTAGTGATCCAATTTACATAAGAGTGTTTCATGATTAACGCAATCAAAGGCTTTCGAGAGGTCACAAAATACACCAAATGCATCTTGCTTTTCTTCCCAAGCATCAAAAATGTGCTTAACTAAAGCAACTCCTGCATCTGTGGTTGACATCCCTCTAGTGAATCCATATTGTTCACAGTGAAGTAACTTATTTAAATTAAAATGAAATAACAATTGATTAAAAACTATTTTTTCAAAAACCTTACTCAATACCGGTAAAACTGACACAGGTCTATAGTTTGAAGGGTCCCCGTGGTCGCCTGATTTAAAAAGGGGGATCAATTTACTAAACTTCATTAAGTCAGGAAAGATACCATCATCTACACATTTATTAAAAATTAATGCCAAATAAGGAGCTATTAAATCAATAACAGAACTTATAACTTTCACAGATAGGCCCCATAAGTCCTCGGTTTTTTTCAAGTTAAGCGATTTAAATGCTTTAATTACAGTTATATATTACATCGGCCTTTGTCCAAATGGGCTCAGTTTTTTCTATATAGACTGATGCTAACTTACACACGTACAGACAGACGTACAGACAGTACACACGTACGTACGTGTCCTTTACCATTCGTAGCCGACTATGTAACAATATGCTTGGCTGAGTATTTTGTTTGGAATAGAAATATTATAACTCAGTGGACAGCAATTTCATTGATTTTGTAACATTTCCGAAGATCAAATCTTATTACGAAAATTTTTGTCTCTACATACACATGTTATTGAAATTATAATTTATAGACCTTGAAACACAATTATTGTTGCGAAATAATATTGTACAAGTCTGTACTTGTACTAAACTGAGCGATAGTAGTAGAGAGAGTTATAGTTGTGGTCTATCTCCTTATGTAGAGTGTACAGGGACAGTGCCTTGTATGTCAATTGCTACTTTACTAGAATGCCATGAAAGTTTTTGGTTATGAAGCTGTAAACTGGTGATAACATAGCTGTTTTTATATTTAGTTCAAGTGCTGTCAATACATAAAATATTGCAAGGAAAGTTAGATAATGACTATTTTGTAATGAAGAAAGTTGGAATAATTCTAAAACCTTTAGAATCTTCTTCAGTACTGCCTCTACCTGAGCCTAGAATATCAACAACGCCAGACTTTTGAGGGTGTGTTGGAAGAAATTAGATCATTCTTTATTTTGAAAAAAATACATTTGTTTTGTTAGTCTGTTATTAAGAGAGCGTACTTATAAGCAATTTATTAACATTTATCCCACAAAAAACATAAATGTGAAAAAGGGGCCAAGTTTGGTACAAACGCAGTGCAGGATTGTCAGCTTCGCTAAAAAAATAATTGAGATCAAATTGGGTGCCAAGTTCCATGGAAGTTCCTTAAGTCATAACTGCGGCAATATACAACGCTTTTTACTTGTTTTAAAAGAAAGTTTGTTAGGTTCTTTTCCGATGGAATATGTGGAACTCGGCAAGTTTTCACATCTATAGAACGGTTACATCATACATGAAAATAATTGCTTAAACTTTAACATGCAAAATACGTTGCGGGCCCCTAACGCGTACGAGGGAATTATTAATAATAGCAGGTCAATGTGATAAATGTGTTACCGCAAACTTTTAAGTTGGTTTGTATTAATAATAGCCGGTAATTATTAATAATTCTCAATTTATTACTCTGACCGTAGTGACATATACTACCGTAGTAACTATAGATAACGTTGTTGGTCACGTTAAGTAGAACAAACTTGACCACACTCTGGTGCGAGCTCGTGACGTCATTCGTTACTGATCTATTTCAGGCGACAGTAACGTCCTCACAACAGTTATTAGCACACCCAAAGAGCTTATTTTGGATTCCAACAGTTTTGGTCATCTTTGAGCAACATTTGTCTTAAACTGGTGCACTTGAGGTCACAGCACTTAGAGTAAAATGTCTGAGTCACCTCCGACCGTGACCACTGCTGGTGGTGGAATACCAGGTAAATGATCTTGAAGATAGATCCTGGCTCGTGATGATTAGATCTCGGGGAGGCTAAGGCTGTACGTGATTCAGGCACTTTTGACAATTTATGACAACTTGAATGTTAGACTGGATTTTATTGTTGTGTGCTCGTTCTAGTTTACAGTTAGACAGACCGTACATGACATTTTTAGGGTTCCGTAGGACCTAAAACGTACAAAAGGAACCTTTATGGTGAAACTCCGTTGTCCGTCCGTCCGTCCATAACATCACAGCCTCATAACTTTAGCACTGTTAAAGATAAAGACGTGAAATTTGGCACAAAAATGGTATTAATTTGCTCACATATCACGGTGTACAAAAATTGCAATTGTTCAAAATATTTCCAAAACAAAAGTAAGAAAAATAAAAAATATTAGCCTAAAAATACAATATGGGTATCAAATTGTAGATATTGAAAAGTTCATTGTAAAAATACATAATTTTACTATATTTACTGGCACTGGTTTCGAGAAATCTTTAAAAAGCTACAAATATATCTCCTTATCTCCGAAACTGGTAGACCAAAAAATATGAAAAAAATGTCAATTGTAGATCATAGCTGGCCAATAACAGAAAAACTATAGCGATTAAAAAAAGTTGTGCACAAATGAGAAATATAAAAAAATGTAAAATAAATAAAAAAAAATATCTTATAAAAATACAATATGGGTATCAAATTGTACGTATTAAAAAATAATTTAAAAAATATACAGTTTTGATATACTTAATTGCATCCATGTCAACAAATCCTTGAAAAACCATAAAAAATGTATGTCCCCCCCTTATCTCCAAAACTGGTGAACTGATAAATATGAAAAAAAAATCACGGTAATATGTATTTACGTAAAGATTACAGGAAAAATAAAGCGGTTGAGAAATTCACGAAAAGAATGACTCAATTAAATTTAACATCCACAATACGGAACCCTACGTACGCGAGACTGACTCGCACGTGGCGGTTTTTTTTTTACTTAGGGCTCTGTCATTAGCGTTAGAGAGAAAATCCCAATCCTCATAACACAGCCTCAGAATTGGAATAACTCCAAAAATCACTTGTACAGTGAGCTCAGGAAAATACGGGAAAGTAAAAAGCACTTGCAATGTCTGACGAATGATGAATATGCTTAAAAGATTCATGTTGGTAGTCAATTGAAGCATATTTTTAATTTGACCCCCAGTTGGTATATGTTGATGAGACATTCACACTGCACACTTAGATCTGGTTACTACGAAAAATCATAGTGATATGAAAACCGGAATGTGTAAATGTGGCTCTAAAGTTTCTAGCTAAAATAATTACATGTCGTGGCCATATCGTAGAATTTACCATTTCATGATCTGGTTGGCCATATTGTATTTCTGTTAAAATTGGGAGGGTCGCCTCGCTCCACTCCGCTTCGCTCGGCTCTCCAAATGTATTTACATGTAAAACTAACACGCTCCTCCTCGCTCCGCTCCGCTTCGCTTCGCTCGTCGTCGCACCTATTTTTTACTTGTGGTGAAAGATTTTTGATTTTATACTTAACTTTGTAAATGTGTGTTTTTTATTTATTTATTCTTAGAGTAGTAAAACTTTTATTGACCCAAAATAAAACTTAAATAACATTAAAAATTAGACTATACATATAAATACAAATAAAGTAAATTAGAAGCTATATACCTACATGCATAATTTTTAAATTATTAAAATAAATACAAAATATGTGCTTTGTTTGTTGCGAACAAACTTGCGATACGATCACGTTTAATTGCGGTAACACTGCAACCTTAATATTAAGTTATATTAAATAAACTTCGCTCCAGCGTTAAAGTTCCTTGGCCCCGTAGCATAATGTTTAATCGCGCGCGATGTGACTTTGTTGAATCACAGGTGCGAGAAGCGTGGCATACTGTTCAATCGCACAAAAAAATATAACACCGGCCAAAGCCCCGGATATTCCTACATAAAAGCTGCAGCTATGAACATGTATCTGAAGAGCTGAATCCGTGTGACGGCGGGCGGCGCGGGCGCACACTCACGCTGGCCACCGAAACCGGTACCTGCAAGGATCAAGTTTAGCGGGTCCCACCATCTCGTCGTCGCTCGTTACAGCGAGAGGAAGTTCGTTTCATGGTTATTATATTTGTGGTACCGGCTGTAAATGGACTGGTACTTTTTAACATAACCACTTACCGTACTGATCATATTGGACAAATGTCAAACGAATCCACAAAAAATACTCGCATAATGGACGACAGAAAGAATACCCAATACAAAATTTGCAGTAGTGTTTAAAATAAGTTAAGCATAGAAAAACATTATTTTGTTTTATTTATAAAAGGTATCCAGTATGATCAGTAAACAATATGATGTCATTTGAAGACACCTGTTCATCTACATACGTGTACATCAACAGGTGCAATGAACCGCGGTTCAAGGTTCAATGTTAATAACAGTTGATTGCGAGTATTGTTTTATAGGCAACAAAAAATGCGTTTTAACAAACATTTGAAAGCTCGGTTATTATTTCAAGGTTCGCGTGTCTCGTAATGTTGGTAATTTTGATGAAATCTAGTTTAAAGAGTACAACTTACAGGTCAACCTCACCCTTTAAATCTAGTTTAAAGAGTACAATTTACAGGTCAACCTCACCCTTTAAATCTAGTTTAAAGAGTACAATTTACAGGTCAACCTCACCCTTTAAATCTAGTTTAAAGAGTACAATTTACAGGCCAACCTCACCCTTTAAATCTAGTTTAAAGAGTACAATTTACAGGTCAACCTCACCCTTTAAATCTAGTTTAAAGAGTACAATTTACAGCTCAACCTCACCCTTTAAATCTAGTTTAAAGAGTACAATTTACAGGTCAACCTCACCCTTTAAATCTAGTTTAAAGAGTACAATTTACAGGTCAACCTCACCCTTTAAATCTAGTTTAAAGAGTACAATTTACAGGTCAACCTCACCCTTTAAATCTAGTTTAAGAGTACAATTTACAGGTCAACCTCACCCTTTAAATCTAGTTTAAAGAGTACAATTTACAGGTCAACCTCACCCTTTAAATCTAGTTTAAAGAGTACAATTTACAGGTCAACCTCACCCTTTAAATCTAGTTTAAAGAGTACAATTTACAGGTCAAACTCACCCTTTAAATCTAGTTTAAAGAGTACAATTTACAGGTCAACCTCACCCTTTAAATCTAGTTTAAAGAGTACAATTTACAGGTCAACCTCACCCTTTAAATCTAGTTTAAAGAGTACAATTTACAGGTCAACCCCACCCTTTAAATCTAGTTTAAAGAGTACAATTTACAGGTCAACCTCACCCTTTAAATATAGTTTAAAGAGTACAATTTACAGGTCAACCTCACCCTTTAAATCTAGTTTAAAGAATACAATTTACAGGTCAACCTCACCCTTTAAATCTAGTTTAAAGAATACAATTTACAGGTCAACCTCACCCTTTAAATCTAGTTTAAAGAGTACAATTTACAGGTCAACCTCACCCTTTAAATCTCGTTTAAAGGGTGAGGTTGACCTGTAAATTGTATTTTTGAAATATTTCGTTTTCGTTCCGACTAAAGTCAAATGTCGTGCACATATCCATCCATCAGCCTGGTTCGTCCACTGCTGGACATAGGCCTTTCCGAAGTTTCACTCTTGGTGGTCCTCCTGGAAGAAACGCCCACACTCACGGTGGGCAGGCGGGTTGGTGAGCTCGGTGCCGAAACCCTCGCACCAGTGACGCCGCTGCCCGCCACCAGTCTGTTTTATATTGGTAGGGCCCGGTTATTAAATTAAAATTCAAATTTATTTGCATCATTATGTTCGAAAGGTCTTAAATAACATTTAGTATAGTATATATTTTTATTTATACGAATCAATAATTAAATAAAATACTTTATAATTATAAAATTACACGGTTTAAGATATATACTATTTGATTTGTATATTTAACTGATGCCGGGTCCAATTATACTATTTGATTATTATATTTAACTGATGCGGGGTCCAGGTCGGACCCGAAATATATCTTTATGTGTAATTTTATAATTATAAAGTATTTTATTTAATTATTGATTCGTATAAATAAAAATATATATAAAAAGCTTTTCAAAAGTGAATATATTTTATACCATTTAGTATAGTATCAATTACGGACCCTGTCGGGCACAGCAAAGTAACTTAAAGCTAGTAACACAATTATTCTTATTCAATTATCTACATACTTATGGGATATAAAGGAACATATCCATCTTATATTTAAGTAAGTAAGTATCATAACAAGGCATGCGTTTGTGCTTAAAACCTAGGTAAATACAATTTCTCTCTTATATATCTATAAATCATAATATTCTAGTTATTTTAGTATTCTTCAATTGTGTAGGGACATTTTTGTATTACATATGTTTTTAGTTTGTTATTATAAGTTGTAAGTTTTGGTTAATTTTTTATATCATTTGGTAGTTTGTTAAATAGTCTTATTGCCAAATAATATTTTGAATTCTAGATTGCGGTAAATTTAATCTTTCCTTATGATGTGTATTGATATTATGGGTCTCTTCAACTTGGGGAAATATTTGACGGATTTTAAACACAAATAGACAGGTATCGTGTATATACAGTACGGTGCACAAGTGAACCAATGTAAAACAATTTTCCGTATATCCTGAGCTAAAATTATATTAACAGGGAATTGCACCCATTTAAGTTTAGTGTTTAATAACATAATTTTACGGTCTTAGTTTAACATAATAATTATCAAATCAACTTCGAGCATTTTGTGACTAAAAGCAACATTAACATTGAATCAGTTTTGCACAAAGTAGAAAAATAATAACTCAAATCCTATAAAACCAGGTTAATATTTTGTCCAGAATATAATTATATTGCAGGAAGTGTCAGTATTTTATGAAATATGGCTTACTACTTTGTGTATTGTTGATTTGTGCAAGTATTCGGACACATTTTTTCTAGGTAATGAATAGGTCGTTTGCGTCCACTCTAGGGATAGATATACCGCCATCTGTCGGTCCGAGGCATGGTGGGTCACCTGGTTGTGCTTGTTTGAGAGCTATAACTTCTGGTGTGTATGGGGGTAGGATGGTGGTACTTCCACAGTAGAGCCCGCGGCATCAGCTCTACCAATATGTTATGCTTCCATTAAATTATGGTAAGTTTTATAGGTGTTCATAATATTTTCGTGATAGATTTATAATTTTACAAGTACCTCACGACCGCTTAGACAAGGTCTAGAAGAAGTCACCTAGTATTATAGTAAGTAAAACAGTTTTGTTTTCAGATCAACCGGTTTCCGGTACGGACACGGCATACTGAAGGACAATGAACAACTTTTGGTGTTAACAATAATTACACCATAACTATCGTTATCTGCCGTTACTATACAACAATTAACTAAAAGGACGTCGTATTATAATTATGACACCATTTCTTATTTGAAATTGACACAGATGATATATATTGCTCGTGCGTAATTCCCTACTTATTATGGTTAAAGAAAATTGGCTGCGTGTTTGTTGTGTTTAGATTTAGAGGTTACACTCCCCGGCACGGTTCTAGAGGTTACCCTATCTGGCACGGTTCTAGAGGCATGAGCAACAAAGTAGTGAGTGGGAATCTGCACATATACTTTTGTACGGTCGGACAGAAAAAATCTCTTCTGCGCATTCAAAGTCATGTCTCTAGAACCGTGCCGGGGGGTGTAAATGTGTAATCATTGAGATTGTCATACTTCGGTCAAATAAAAATTGTTGTTCGGTCAACACTTAAATCTCAATTTCATCATTTGTTGGAACAGAGTTATCTATTGTTCTTGTTGCCGGTGGTTATTATGTACAGATAATAAAATTTGCATGAACAATAAAACATTTTCACGTGTTGGTCAATTTTGTAAACTTCACATATGTAAGTGTTTAGTGTGCCCGCATGTAGCTTTTACATCGAACCTTATACTTGCACAATTGAATAGAATTACGTGAATTTTCAAGTTATGACGTCATCGTGTACGTACTTACGTCACAGTGGTACTCCCGGTACGGAGCCCATACTCCGGTCAACTCGGACGACGATTACTCCAACTGTTTACTCTGTATGTTTGTTCAGTACTGACCTACATGCAAGCTTTCAGCGTGTCCTATATTGATACACTACCAGTGTTTGTTATACGAACTGCATGACTGTTTTGAGTCTCGTTGCAAAAAAAATCATTGAAATGTTCAGTTTCAGTTCGACGACAACATCGGTCCGTAGAGATGCGATGAAACCGTATGAAACATAAAGTCACGATTTAAAATGCAATTTATTTTTCAGAAGCTTGATTTACAGACTCGCAGTTTCTCTGTTCCAGCAACATCCAGTGTATGTATTTATCATCCCCAATAGACTAAAGGTTTGCCGTGGGTAGCTATATCTCATCGAGTACCAGCATGACACAGTTATTATGAGAAGAAGGACAAAGAGTAACTCCTAAAAAAGCCGGTAGAGCTTGGCGAAACTTGGCAGGTTGTGTACAGCTATGAAAAAAAGTGGGGCTTAGTACCAGCATCAAACGTTGTTCACACGATAACACACGATAAGTGTAGCTAGAAAACCATTTGCTGACCGATTTTAGGGACGCATTCGTGGGTAGTTTTTCTTGCCATCGAGTACCAGCATGCAACCAATGTATTATTGTGGCCTTGACCAACCTGTGATGAAATGTCCTACTTTGTCTGGCCGTTTTTCGTGTACGACAATTTTGGGTTGGTATTCCTGAATGATATTTCACGACATTTTGGTAAGAACTTAGTATCCAAACTTTTAAATTTAGGATAGTGGGTATGAGGGGAGGGAGCAGAGGGAACTGTACGGTATCCCTCCCCTCGTAGAACGTTTTTCTTTTTTTATAAGGTAGAGGAAAGTTACCACATATGGAATAGTATCCCTAATATGTAATACCACCATTTCTCTAAAACTAACACTTCAAGACAATTCAAAGTAATTTTTTATCTCATTCACTCACTTTAGTGTCGCACTTATTTTCTCTGACCAGTCAGGTGCGCGGTGTGGCTATGGCAGGCGTTTTTTTGTTTTCTCAAGATACTCAAGGAAAAACATGGGTCAAAAGTTTAATGTCTTCTTTCTGGGTTCATAATGTCTGTGAAGGTCCAAAGTTTGACACTCAAATTTGTGATTTTTGTAAGAAGATTAAGTTCCTTATTATTTTTTTCGTAAATTTCCTTTTTTTTTTGTTTTTATCAAAATAAGAATCACGTGTATTTTTCTAATATTTCATATTTCGGTAGCTATTCCTTAAACAACTACCATTTTGATAACTAGATTTTTGAAAATTAAAAAATTGTTTAGTATTAGTAATATTGAAAACAAAAAACGAATACTAGGTCAAGAAAAATTGTATGACTGATTATAATTACTAATAAACGTCTTTAATATTTGTTTTTTTTATTCTTTTTAAACAATCAATCAAAATGGTATTCCATATTTGGTTTTATTTCTTCTACTAAAAGTATTAGACAACTGTCACTTGCAATATTGTTTCTAGTCATAGTCTAATTCAATTGGTTGATTTTCAGAGCATAACGGTTGCATTCGGGGATAGTTTTTACGTCATCTAGTACCAGTATCGATCCAAGGTATTTCTTATTGTGTCTTTGATCAACATATCACGAAAAATGTAGGTAGTTTTTTTCTGTCCGACCAATTTTATGTTGGTATTTACCGATTACATTTTAAATCTTTCCTTACTTTCTAACAAAAACCTTTCAAAGTAATTATATTTATTGAATATATGTATATACCTTAAACAAAATAACCGTTTTATATGCAACAAAGCACCTACTTTTTTAAGACTGTACACAACCTGCCAAGTTCCGCCAAGGCTTGTCGGCTTTTTTTGAAATTGAAATATTGAAATTTTTAGGAATAACCTTTTGTCCTTCTCACAGTAACTGTGTCTGTCATCCTGGTACTCGATGAGATATAGTTACCCACAATAAACCTTCGGTCTACAACAAGTGTCGGGATTCGTGCAAATGCAATTTGTTTGTCGACTGCTGTGTGCCACAGCGCGGTCTGTTAAAACATATTATTGTAAATGAGTATGTACTCTATATGTATGTATATAATGTACTCGTATGTATATTGTTCCTATTATATTTAAAAGTTGGGATTATTGACACTGTGTCGTTTCCATTTCTTGTATTAAGTAGTATATTGACCTCGTTTATATAATTTTTTTATAAACATCACTGAAACTCTCATACGGAATAAGGAAAATGTAAGCGGAAGTAGTTGAACTTAGGTAAAAACAGTCAAACAGAAATACAATAAAGATTTTTGTCCCACTGACTGATGTTGATATGACTCTAACTCGTTACTACGCACGTCAGCTTTTTAGCCATTTCTTTCTGGATATAACAACACCGCAACTTAACATTGTATGACTAAGTAGATAGATAATATGAATAGGTAGGATTTGGAACTTGTCTCATACTATAAGGCTATAAGTTAGGGGCTAAAAAGATTATTGCTTTTGAAATGACTCGAAGAAAAAAAAACACCTTTTAAAGATTGTTTAATCAGTTTCTACGGGAAAGTGAAAATTAGTTCACGCCATGAGTAGCTCAGCAACAGCATTCAGTTCACGCCATGAGTAGTTCAGCAACAGCATTCAGTTCACGTCATGAGTAGTTCAGCAACAGCATTCAGTTCACGCCATGAGTAGTTCAGCAACAGCATTCAGTTCACGCCATGAGTAGTTCAGCAACAGCATTCAGTTCACGCCATGAGTAGTTCAGCAAGAGCATTCAGTTCACGCCATGAGTAGTTCAGCAACAGCATTCAGTTCACGCCATGAGTAGTTCAGCAACAGCATTCAGTTCACGCCATGAGTAGTTCAGCAACAGCATTCAGTTCACGCCATGAGTAGTTCAGCAACAGCATTCAGTTCACGCCATGAGTAGTTCAGCAACAGCATTCAGTTCACGCCATGAGTAGTTCAGCAACAGCATTCAGTTCACGCCATGAGTAGTTCAGCAACAGCATTCAGTTCACGCCATGAGTAGTTCAGCAACAGCATTCAGTTCACGCCATGAGTAGTTCAGCAACAGCATTCAGTTCACGCCATGAGTAGTTCAGCAACAGCATTCAGTTCACGCCATGAGTAGCTCAGCAACAGCATTCAGTTCACGCCATGAGTAGTTCAGCAACAGCATTCAGTTCACGCCATGAGTAGCTCAGCAACAGCATTCAGTTCACGCCATGAGTAGTTCAGCAACAGCATTCAGTTCACGCCATGAGTAGCTCAGCAACAGCATTCAGTTCACGCCATGAGTAGCTCAGCAACAGCATTCAGTTCACGCCATGAGTAGCTCAGCAACAGCATTCAGTTCACGCCATGAGTAGCTCAGCAACAGCATTCAGTTCACGCCATGAGTAGCTCAGCAACAGCATTCAGTTCACGCCATGAGTAGCTCAGCAACAGCATTCAGTTCACGCCATGAGTAGCTCAGCAACAGCATTCAGTTCACGCCATGAGTAGCTCAGCAACAGCATTCAGTTCACGCCATGAGTAGCTCAGCAACAGCATTCAGTTCACGCCATGAGTAGTTCAGCAACAGCATTCAGTTCACGCCATGAGTAGCTCTTTCAGTTCACGCCATGAGTAGTTCAGCAACAGCATTCAGTTCACGCCATGAGTAGTTCAGCAACAGCATTCAGTTCACGCCATGAGTAGTTCAGCAACAGCATTCAGTTCACGCCATGAGTAGCTCAGCAACAGCATTCAGTTAACGCCATGAGTAGCTCAGCAACAGCATTCAGTTAACGTCATGAGTAGCTCAGCAACAGCATTCAGTTCACGCCATGAGTAGTTCAGCAACAGCATTCAGTTCACGCCATGAGTAGCTCAGCAACAGCATTCAGTTAACGTCATGAGTAGCTCAGCAACAGCATTCAGTTCACGCCATGAGTAGCTCAGCAAGAGCATTCAGTTCACGCCATGAGTAGCTCAGCAAGAGCATTCAGTTCACGCCATGTGTAGCTCAGCAACAGCATTCAGTTCACGCCATGAGTAGCTCAGCAACAGCATTCAGTTCACGCCATGAGTAGCTCAGCAAGAGCATTCAGTTTACGCCATGAGTAGTTCAGCAACAGCATTCAGTTCACGTCATGAGTAGTTCAGCAACAGCATTCAGTTTTCGTTTTGTAGCACGCAACTGATACAAATATTTATTATTTATAGATGCTGCAGGCCATCACCAAATGTTTCAATTTTCGCAATCTTAACCATCAGATGACACATCGACCGCTTGATAAACAGTGATCTCACCAGCCTGCGAGTGCATCATCACTGCGGTTGAGCAACAGGCAGCCCTCGGCCAGCAGTTAGCTGATCGGCCAGGGCTGATGATGATCATAAACCTCGCCATATCCGAACCCATTGACACTCTCGATGCAACTACAGTCGCTAGTTGTGTAATGTATGCCATGGCTCGGGAATTATAGCACAGTTATGGTGGAATGCAGTCATTGAAGCCGGGGAGGTGATTAAAGTTGTCTGTAAACGTTGCTATATATTCACTAATCGAAGGCTCTGGGTATCTATGCTACTACGATAATGTATCACTTTATATTTGTACACATTCAAATGAAAAATAAATCTAAAAGTTAAAGAAAATTTCCAGATAGCAACTAACTAAAAATAAAAATTTACAATATGAATGTAAATAAAAAATGTAAATTTACAATATGTTTTCAAATTAATTAAAGCGTTTAAAAAGCTAATCACCGATCATTCGAGCGTGAGAAATTTGAGTCACGTGACACAACAGAACACGAGCAGACAAACAAAGGTGAACGATCTTGTGAGGGTTTACCGGGTGCTAACTGTCTGTTTAACTGTGGTGAGTTGATCGGGTGAAATGAAGCGTATTGTGAAAATACTTAGTCTCTGAAACGAGTTTGTTTTGAAACAATGCTTCGGGTTGCCCGTTGATTCTGAAACAATATAAGTATGAAATGCGAAATGGCTGTAAAATATATACGACACTATTGTTTTGTTACAGAGGTCACTTGCACAAGTCACAGATATACAATTTGTCAATGCACTCGACACATTTTGAGATTCTTATTATTTTTTGAAATATTCACATTTGTCAATGTTGATAGTGGTACAAAAATACTATTACGTACAAGAGCTAGACAAAGCTAACACAAAAACTATAACAAGTTGATTCAATTGAACAATATAGAAGACAACGCGTTGCCAACGTTGAGGCAGATTCCAGGAGTTGCATCTTCCTTCAGTTGAACAATATAGAAGACAACGCCAGAGAATATAAAGTATTACGCGCTGCCAACGTTGAGGCAGATTCCAGGAGCTGCATCTTCCTTCAGTTGAACAATATAGAAGACAACGCGCTGCCAACGTTGAGGCAGATTCCAGGAGTTGCATCTTCCTTCAGTTGAACAATATAGAAGACAATGCGTTGCCAACGTTGAGGCATATTCCAGGAGCTGCATCTTCCTTCAGTTGAACAATATAGAAGACAACGCGCTGCCAACGTTGAGGCAGATTCCAGGAGTTGCATATTCCTTCAGTTAAACAATATAGAAAACAACGCGTTGCGAACGTTGAAGCAGATTCCAGGGGCTGCATCTTCCTTCAATTAAACAATATAGAAGACAACGCGCTGTCAACGTTGAGGCATATTCCAGGACCTGCATCTTCCTTCAGTTGAACAATATAGAAGACAACGCGCTGTCAACGTTGAGGCATATTCCAGGACCTGCATCTTCCTTCAGTTGAACGTTGAGGCAGTCTCCAGAAATCATAGTCTCGCATGTTCGGCATTACCTACAGTAAATTACGTAAAACTTTTCACACTTGTGTGAAACATTGTGACATATGATGTAATTGTGTGTATGTCGTGGATATTAGCCAGTTGGTGAATCGCGAGATGTTGCCGACCTACACTGTTTTCACACACTTGCACTGCACTACGTATACGTTGATCAGAAAATAATCCTCAATCGGAGAACTATCTATAGAATACTCGTACCATCGTACAAATGTACAATCTACAATGTTATACAAAGAATTTCTTTTTTTGCAAGCAGTATCATCAAATTAAATACTTACCTACCAATTGAAAGTAAATCTTTATTGTTAACATTTAATGGTAGCTATTAGAAGTAATCAGATGTTGTACATTATGCAATCTCTGTATCACTCATATTGTCCACATGCTCTATTGTTGAAGAAAATTCGTCAAGTGATTTAATCAGTACACGTTATACCCACGAGCTGCCAGTAAACATTTCATCTTGTTTTGTAAACGGAGCATCGTGTGTACTGGTCTGTCATAAATAAGCAATTTGCCAATTTTCGTGATTTTGCACACCAACTCCGAGCTTCGAGCATAATTCTATTGGAATCACCTGAGCGAGCTTTTATACTTGATTTTATTTACTTCGTGACGTCGTGTATATTACATGTATATGTTTACCGATTCATTACTTGTTTTTAGATGACACTTATTTTAGTTACAATATTTATTCACGAGTAAATCAGTGTCAAACAAATACAAAACTCTTAGAAGACGCGTTTTGTAACAAATAACTATAACGGCCAACAACTTATAAAACAACTTATAGATAAGACCAACATAACAATTAATAATATTATATTACAATTATTAGTTCACTATAATTCACATTATATATGATTAAACGTATGAGAAAAATGTTTGAACATGTAGAAAGTATGAATGATGTAGAGTGACGAAAAAAATGTATGGTGCGCAAGTGGAAGGTACAACTCAACCAGGCTGCCCTGGAAGGACGTATGCTGACCAAATTGGTGATAGACTGAAGAAGGGCAATGTCAAAAGTACCCGGAATAGAAGAGCTTGTATGTATAGATTGATGGATGTGGATGTGGTGAAAGAGGTGTGTCAGGATCGTAAGTAGATGGAAATCTGCCTACCCCTCTGGGAGACAGGCGTGAGTATATGTAGTATGTATGTCATATAATAAATTGTTTTTTCTGGTTATGTAAACGAAAACTGGTGATAGTACGTGTTCATTATTGAAATCTAAATAAACATAACATGTCCATGTACGAAAAACATTTAATGTGGAGTAAAACTTGAAACTGGAACAAAAATTGACTGTGAAGCAGGGTTGCCAGGTGGTCTACATACAACAACCGAACATTTTCTATCAAAACCTCTATGATATATTTGGTACAATTTGTCGAAAAATTTTGCATTCCTTTTTGATATTTTGATTTAGCCAGATCAAACTGAGAAAAATGCCGAAAATTACCTGACGAAGGGAATTGTTGGGGGTGAACACAATGAAACACTTAGTAAACATTAAAACTTACATTGAAAATTATACTTATATTATAAAAAAAATATGGATTTGATTTTGCGAAACAGTAAATAAATGTGTGATATGATGATATAAATGGACTTTAGCAAATACCGAACCACCCATACTTCGGTGTTTTTATTCATACCGAACACCGAACACAGGGCTTAAATACCGAACACCTGGCGAGCTTGCTGTACAACCATATTTACTTTTGCGATTTTAGAGTTGGCTCTCTTGTACGATGAAAACTTTTTCATATAGACGGGTGTTGTCGTTGGCTTGCATTTCCCAAACCACTAAAATTTGGCCATCTATATTATATGGTGGGATTGTCACCACCTCAGGTAGCGCTTATAACAATGGAACGCATTTTGTGTAATTAAAGTATTTGAAGTAAAGACAATTTAATAAAGAAACCATTAGAGCAAAATATTATACTTGTTTAACAATTTACAGAAAACAGCTGCTCTTGTTTGTACTTACACCACAACCTTGGGAAGCCAGTTTTATGTCGTTATACGTACTTACATACGTACTTACTTACATACGTACTTACTTACATACGTACATACTTACATACGTACATACTTACATACGTACTTACTTACATACGTACATACTTACATACGTACATACTTACATACGTACATACTTACATACGTACATACTTACATACGTACTTACTTACATACGTACATACTTACATACGTACATACTTACATACGTACTTACTTACATACGTACATACTTACATACGTACATACTTACATACGTACATACTTACATACGTACATACTTACATACTTACATACTTACATACGTACATACTTACATACGTACTTACTTACATACGTACTTAGTTACATACGTACATACTTACATACGTACATACTTACATACGTACATACTTACATACGTACATACTTACATACGTACATACTTACATACGTACATACTTACATACGTACATACTTACATACGTACATACTTACATGCATGCCTGTAAGGAATAAAGGTATTCGGTCAATTGTGAGTGAGTGGGTCATCTCTGTAACATACACCCAGCGGGTAGGTACCGACCTATTAGAACAATGGGAGCGAGACCATCTGCATAATTATAGGTTTGAGTTACTTATAACTTATAAATTTGCTCCAGTTTTCTTAAAAGTTGACTGTAAAGATGTGTTATCGCATAATAAAAATGTACTTCAAGCTGATTCTGCGAGTAAAGCGCAACCGCATATATAATTATGTCGTTACAAATGAATGTAGTGTGACGTAGTGTTACGTCACTGAACGACTGTGTTGGTGTGTTGCGTGCCGAGTGTACCCGTCGGAAGCTGTTTGTTACTTGACATTATCTATACTATGGCTGATGTTAGTGGCGTGAATAGAACTTTTTTCCGGAAAAGCAATCAGAAGGTCAAGTTTGAAAAAAAATATACAGGGTGGAAAAAATTCAAGGGCCCTGGAGGGGAGCTACCTTAAATTGTTTAGTTAGCTCATTTTACTGAAAGGAAACATTCCTTTATTTTTTAAAAGAAACAAAACTGCATTCAAAGATATTCTGAAATCGCTTGTCTCACCCGGGAATCGAACCAACTAAAATAAAAAAAATAAACCCTCGCTATTTTATCATACGAATCGGTAGGATTATTGTTCAGAATAAAATTTGTCTAATAAACATTTGGTCTTACACTCATCTGTTGTATGAGATACTCATGAAATTAAATATTTATTACAAGTTATTTGTTAACAATACCTAGTACTGTTCAATTGTAACAAGTAAATGAAACATTCTAATTTTCTTATCTCTCTTACATCCAAAGACATCGTATGAAGTACAAGCTTGCTAATGTTATTTATTTTAAGTACCTTGTTGAAGACTCTAATAAGAAAATCGTTAAATGGTAATAATAAATGTATGCAGAGCACAATTACTTCTTGCACTAGGCGTACTGACGAAAAGTTTAAAAAGGAATGTATTTTTTTTGCAACGCGGAGCAACAAATTTGAAGTTCGAAGCATAAATTTCGTCCGAAATTAAAATTTTGTTTTGTTTTGCTTTCATTCCGTGCTGTCATTGTGTAATAATGGCGTATAATTATTACTTTACAAGTGAACAGTACTAGGTATTGTTAATAAAGAACTTGTAATAAATATTCAATTTCATGGGTATCTCGTAGAAAGGATGAGTGTAAGACTTTAGTTTAGTAGACAAATTTTATCCTAAACAATATTCCTATCGATTCGTATAATAAAATAGCGAGGGTTTATTTTTTTAATTTTTAGTTGGTTCAGTTCCCGGGTGAGACAAGCAAATTTTAGAAGATCTTTGAATGCAGTTTTGTTTCTTTTAAAAAATAAAGGAATGTTTCCTTTCAGTAAAATGAGCTAACTAAAGGATTTAAGGTAGTTCCCCTCCAGGGCCCTTTAATTTTTTCCACCCTGTATATGAAAAAATTTATACAACACTTTGAAAAAAAAATGTTGGTATGAAAATGGCAGTGCCTACCCTGGCGTCATAGAAACTTTCTTTTTTCAAAGTATTATTTAATTTTTTTTTTATATTTTTTATTGTCAAACTTGACCTTCTAAATGCTTTTCCGGAAAAAAGTTCCATGCACGCCACTGACTGATGTTATTTGATCTAATTATAAAGCAAGTATCAAGTTTAACGTTCACACTACAAACGATACAGTACTGATATTTTAACGAAACGTTCCCATTAAAAGTTATAGAGTACTGGTATTTTAATAAAACGCATATATTACGGAACAAACTCTATATATATGAATATATATATCTCTGGAAATAAAAATGCGTGGTTTGTGTCTTTTAGGTGTATTTAGTAAAGTTGTTCAGTCGATAAACACATATTTTGTTTCTTATACTTTTACAACCTTTTGTAAGTAAATAAATAATGATGCCTTTTATTTAAGGAGGTGTCTAGCCTGCCACCGGCGGCCGTTTAGCAGAATAATATATTCTGCCCCTAGAGCGGCAGAATAACAAAAATAATTATTCTACCACAAGTTTATGATTTTTGAAATGTACTTCCTAACTTCAACTAGATAAGGTACAATATTCAATACACGTTTGTTGAACGTAGTGAGCATAGCTACTGGTGGCTGAATAGCAGAAACGGCTATCCTGCCGCAAGTTAATTTATGGGCCATTTGAACCTATCAATACTGAAGTATTGTTATGACACAAATTCATTTCTGCGGGAAGTGCAGCCCCTTCGCCCTTGCGTAACAAAAGTCTTCGGCGACCAGCCTCAGCTGCTACGGCTCACGCGGGTGCCTGGCCGTTGTTAAGGCGGGCGAGGGCTGCCCTCCCTTCGCGCCTTCGGCTTTTTATATATATTCTAGGGGTAGTAGCCAAAAGACTGTTTAGAGTCGGGGTGTGCTGAGTCGGTCTTGCCCTTCTTTTTAGCATAACTAATCGAATCGGCGGAGTTAGGCATATATATAAACTTGTGGTAGAATAATTATTTTTGTTATTCTGCCGCTAGTGGCAGAATATATTATTTTGCTAAACGGCCGCTGGTGGCAGGCTAGACACTTTCTTTATTTAATAGTAAACGCATTCCCGCATCAATACAGTCCCTAATACTTCTAAATTAAATTAATTTTCAAATGCTCTGTGTGTTGTCTCCGTCAACAACGTCTATATACACTGAGACAGTAGGTATTGCCTCGGCCTTCGCAAGTTAAAGAACAACAATCATCTCCCAAGACGTCAGTCAAATGAGTCGTGATGGTGCACTCGTTGCGTCACATAACACAAAAATATGATTGACCGAGACCCAGTTCTCTCGACCTACAGTGGGTGCTTGTATATAATTGTAATTTGAACATTCTGAGCCGAAACAGGTTGCCTTTAGGCCTAAAATGCAACAGCAGGGGTTCGCCAGCCAGGGGTCCGCCAGTCAGGAGTCCGCCAACCAGGGGTCGGTGGGAGATCGGTTAGTGATTGTTTGCTGATGAACAGATCTCCGCACGACATAGTCTCTGTGTTTGTTTACATGTAACATTTTTGCAACTAAAACATTTTGTTCGCTCTTAGCGTCTCTGTGGTATTGTGGTTCAAGTATTCGCTCACTAACTCGGAGGTCGTGGGTTACAATCATGTAGGAGCACATTCGTTTTCGTTCTGCTTGCTTCGTAAGGCACTTCTGTGTGTCCATATTTGTACTCGACGTAAGGCGATAGAGCTCACCACCCTTAACACTAGGACGTTACAATTGTCAGTGAAATGAAGTCCATACTCGGAAACACCCTTGACACCCCCTCGGGTATTCGACGTCGTGACGATGTATTTAATATATAGATTACTTTAGTTTACATGGCGGAGCAGTTGCACCTGTGTTACACCGAAAAAAATAAAAGATGGTTGTGGTCAGTTCCCTGCGAGGGTCGATTTATAGTATTTCAGTTGTATTTAGTGATGTTATTATAAAATTTCATGATTTATCAAAGAAGGGTTTGGTGGACTACTTGAACCTTCGCTGGTTGCGAAGGTTCATTTACATGTAGAGATCCGATTGTACGTGGTGGACATGTAGAGCTAGACATGCTGTAGATAGTACGTGGTGAACATGTAGAGCTAGACATGCTGTAGATAGTACGTGGTGGACATGTAGAGTTAGACATGCTGTAGATAGTACGTGGTGGACATGTAGAGCTAGACATGCTGTAGATAGTACGTGGTGGACATGTAGAGCTAGACATGCTGTAGATAGTACGTGGTGAACATGTAGAGCTAGACATGCTGTAGATAGTACGTGGTGGACATGTAGAGCTAGACATGCTGTAGATAGTACGTGGTGGACATGTAGAGCTAGACATGCTGTAGATAGTACGTGGTGGACATGTAGAGCTAGACATGCTGTAGATAGTACGTGGTGAACATGTAGAGCTAGACATGCTGTAGATAGTACGTGGTGAACATGTAGAGCTAGACATGCTGTAGATAGTACGTGGTGGACATGTAGAGCTAGACATGCTGTAGATAGTACGTGGTGAACATGTAGAGCTAGACATGCTGTAGATAGTACGTGGTGAACATGTAGAGCTAGACATGCTGTAGATAGTACGTGGTGGACATGTAGAGCTAGACATGCTGTAGATTGTACGTGGTGGACATGTAGAGCTAGACATGCTGTAGATAGTACGTGGTGAACATGTAGAGCTAGACATGCTGTAGATAGTACGTGGTGGACATGTAGAGCTAGACATGCTGTAGATTGTACGTGGTGGACATGTAGAGCTAGACATGCTGTAGATAGTACGTGGTGGACATGTAGAGCTAGACATGCTGTAGATAGTACGTGGTGAACATGTAGAGCTAGACATGCTGTAGATAGTACGTGGTGGACATGTAGAGCTAGACATGCTGTAGATTGTACGTGGTGGACATGTAGAGCTAGACATGCTGTAGATAGTACGTGGTGAACATGTAGAGCTAGACATGCTGTAGATAGTACGTGGTGGACATGTAGAGCTAGACATGCTGTAGATTGTACGTGGTGGACATGTAGAGCTAGACATGCTGTAGATTGTACGTGGTGGACATGTAGAGCTAGACATGCTGTAGATAGTACGTGGTGAACATGTAGAGCTAGACATGCTGTAGATAGTACGTGGTGAACATGTAGAGCTAGACATGCTGTAGATAGTACGTGGTGGACATGTAGAGCTAGACATGCTGTAGATTGTACGTGGTGGACATGTAGAGCTAGACATGCTGTAGATTGTACGTGGTGGACATGTAGAGCTAGACATGCTGTAGATAGTACGTGGTGAACATGTAGAGCTAGACATGCTGTAGATAGTACGTGGTGAACATGTAGAGCTAGACATGCTGTAGATAGTACGTGGTGGACATGTAGAGCTAGACATGCTGTAGATAGTACGTGGTGGACATGTAGAGCTAGACATGCTGTAGATAGTACGTGGAGGACATGTAGAGCTAGACATGCTGTAGATAGTACGTGGTGAACATGTAGAGCTAGACATGCTGTAGATAGTACGTGGTGGACATGTAGAGCTAGACATGCTGTAGATAGTACGTGGTGAACATGTAGAGTTAGACATGCTGTAGATAGTACGTGGTGGACATGTAGAGCTAGACATGCTGTAGATAGTACGTGGAGGACATGTAGAGCTAGACATGCTGTAGATAGTACGTGGAGGACATGTAGAGCTAGACATGCTGTAGATAGTACGTGGTGAACATGTAGAGTTAGACATGCTGTAGATAGTACGTGGTGGACATGTAGAGCTAGACATGCTGTAGATAGTACGTGGAGGACATGTAGAGCTAGACATGCTGTAGATAGTACGTGGTGGACATGTAGAGCTAGACATGCTGTAGATAGTACGTGGAGGACATGTAGAGCTAGACATGCTGTAGATAGTACGTGGTGAACATGTAGAGTTAGACATGCTGTAGATAGTACGTGGTGGACATGTAGAGCTAGACATGCTGTAGATAGTACGTGGAGGACATGTAGAGCTAGACATGCTGTAGATAGTACGTGGTGGACATGTAGAGCTAGACATGCTGTAGATAGTACGTGGTGAACATGTAGAGCTAGACATGCTGTAGATAGTACGTGGTGGACATGTAGAGCTAGACATGCTGTAGATAGTACGTGGAGGACATGTAGAGCTAGACATGCTGTAGATAGTACGTGGTGGACATGTAGAGCTAGACATGCTGTAGATAGTACGTGGTGGACATGTAGAGCTAGACATGCTGTAGATAGTACGTGGTGGACATGTAGAGTTAGACAT
Organism: Ypsolopha sequella; assembly: GCA_934047225.1. Lineage (NCBI taxonomy): Eukaryota > Metazoa > Arthropoda > Insecta > Lepidoptera > Ypsolophidae > Ypsolopha > Ypsolopha sequella. Next base: position 29,776,953 of record OW203990.1, on the reverse strand, counting down.
GCTGTAGATAGTACGTGGTGAACATGTAGAGCTAGACATGCTGTAGATAGTACGTGGAGGACATGTAGAGCTAGACATGCTGTAGATAGTACGTGGTGGACATGTAGAGTTAGACATGCTGTAGATAGTACGTGGTGGACATGTAGAGCTAGACATGCTGTAGATAGTACGTGGAGGACATGTAGAGCTAGACATGCTGTAGATAGTACGTGGTGGACATGTACAGCTAGACATGCTGTAGATAGTACGTGGAGGACATGTAGAGCTAGACATGCTGTAGATAGTACGTGGTGGACATGTAGAGCTAGACATGCTGTAGATAGTACGTGGAGGACATGTAGAGCTAGACATGCTGTAGATAGTACGTGGTGGACATGTAGAGCTAGACATGCTGTAGATAGTACGTGGTGGACATGTAGAGCTAGACATGCTGTAGATAGTACGTGGTGGACATGTAGAGCTAGACATGCTGTAGATAGTACGTGGTGGACATGTAGAGTTAGACATGCTGTAGATAGTACGTGGTGGACATGTAGAGCTAGACATGCTGTAGATAGGGTGGTTTATGAAGATCTAAAATAATGATTATATATATATAACAACCGTTTGCGAGTACCGATGGTAAGGCTATGACATAACATATCACAACATGACAAGGATGAGCCGCTCCAGGACAACTATGATTAAACTAAATACGAGTAATTATAGGTTTAAAGTGAAGGTGACGCGTACTACAATCATGTGCGCTGCGTGCAGCGGTACATACAAGTGTTCACATTAGTGTTTATATAATTGCACATCAAATATAGATTTATTATTCAGCACATCTAATTTGCTGAGCTAATTCTAAATTTTATTGTCAATGATCGTTACGAACGGTTCCATGAAATAACAAAGTAATTTAATTTGAATTTAACGAAAGGACGCTCAAATAAAACGAAGGTTATTATCCTTGAAGGGAACATGTACTTATTGCAAGGTTAACACATTCAAATATATTTACAACATTTGTAAATAAAATTTATAGAGTTTAATTTAAGGTCCACTTGGTCTAGTAACGAGCATGATGTTATAAACGGCCCGGTGATTCTTCTGATTTAGTGCCTGGGGACCTATCGATTGAGCTACTCTTTCAAAATGTCTCTACTTGAACTACTATCTACTTGAACTACTATCTACTTGAACTACTATCTACTTGAACTACTATCTACTTGAACTACTATCTACTTGAACTACTATCTACTTGAACTACTATCTACTTGAACTGCTATCTACTTGAACTACTATCTACTTGAACTACTATCTACTTGAACTACTATCTACTTGAACTACTATCTACTTGAACTACTATCTACTTGAACTACTATCTACTTGAACTGCTATCTACTTGAACTACTATCTACTTGAACTACTATCTACTTGAACTACTATCTACTTGAACTACTATCTACTTGAACTACTATCTACTTGAACTACTATCTACTTGAACTACTATCTACTTGAACTGCTATCTACTTGAACTACTATCTACTTGAACTACTATCTACTTGAACTACTATCTACGTCAATGACTTGAACAAATAATTATGATTCTTTATAAAACAGAAACTCTTCGGTCGACGAACGCTCTTGCGTTCATCACCGTGGACCGAGTCTCTAGATGGCGAGAGTCTACAAAGAAAGTACCACCTTCTCACCATACCACATTGTGGGTCACTGTCCACACCATTATTGTCTAGCTGCTTGAGACTGACCCAGAATCGAACCCACTGCCATGCAGATTGTTAATTGCGTATTCTATTGATTTTAGGGAGTTTCTATTCGAAACACGCCGGAATTTCGTAAAGCAATGTAAGTGATGGTGCAACAACAGATTCGGTCAAAAGACGGAATGACGAGGTTTTATCACCGGCTAATTGTATTATGTAATTGTAGATATGTAGTTTCAGGCCGTTTATTGTAATAATTGCATACTTACACCGTTAACAATGAATTACTAGTTGTAACAACTTTGGGTGTGAGAATTAAGTATCTATAAGAAATGACTCACTGGTTTCACAATATATTTTCGACAAGTGAATCTTTTATTTAATGTTACAGCACGTTACTTGTATTTTAAGATCTAATCAGACATCGAAATAGATTTATAATTCGACACCCGTCACTATAGAGTTTTATTGCAAAAGTAGCTTGTACAAGAGATGCTTCCATGATTCGGATTATAGAATGAAGTTTGAATGAGTTTAGGGGTGCCAATTAGACTTTAGTACAACCGTTTTGGTTTTGGACAGACAAACCGACAGATACCAATATTAGATAGTTTATCTATAAAGGTTCGTCGGTTTTAGACGAGACCCTAAAAGGCAAATGTAATCGACAGTACGAACACAGAATTAGATAACGGCCATCTTCATAAACTGCCTTTTAATTTTAGGTTTGGCTACGATCATTGAGTAAAAACATTTATGTTTCATGGACATATTATACGTATTTAATAGTTGTAATTAAAAAGACAATTTAAGAACCTAAATCTGCACAAAATGTGGTTGTGTTGCTTCAATAAACTGATCAAAATATTTCGGCACGCTTTATACGATTAAAACTACAAATAACTACCTGTGTATTTACAGTTTAATTGTTATTTTTGAACTTTTGGACAAGTTAACTTTGCTCAACGCTAGTCTGAACTTGATACCAATGGTCAAATATATATTGATTTTATTTATAATTTAACTTATTTATTACTTTTGTAAAATTAGATTTAGGTAAGAAATGTATTTTTTATTTAAACAGTGGCCTTATCTTGGTCCTTAATGCACCTGATGAGACCTGGAGTGACGACCGCTCCTCCAGAAAGTGTGAGAATGAAAATGTGAGAGTGAAAGCAGGCTATACCTGGGATGACGACCATTCTTCCAGAAAGTGTGAGAGTGAAAGCAGGCTAGACGTTAATCAGTCAGTCCAGGTACTTCCGCAACATCTACGTAAGCCGGTAACTGATTGATAATACGCTACTGATTGCTCCCACTCTCCCGGTTCTTGTTGATACAAGTGTTAAACCAAAAAGCAAGGGTTTTTTGGTAATATTTATATAAAAGTCAACACCTTAGGTACTTTGTGTTTATTTATTTCACCTACTATATCTACGAAAAAAATTCTCGATTCAGATTCAAGCCGGTTCTAATATTTAGCGTTAACATTATTAGAAAAATACCGAATCTACTAGTAAAATATATTGTGCCCTGTGTTAGTACATAGCACGTAGATGTACGTAGCTGTCGATGATGGTGACCCAACAATAACATTCATGTAACCGCAGCCACTGTGCCGCAGCCGTCCTATTTGTGCGTAGCTTTTGATAAATATATGGGATCTCATCTCAGTGCTTGGGAAGTACGCCGTCACCCCGCCCCCGCCGCACACCCTCTCCTGAGGGGAGGTATCAGCCGTACTCGATCAATGGCAATCATATTTATAAATAATTAACAAAACAGCAATCTTCTAAATAGATGTAGCTGTAAATGTTTTATTATTTTTAAATTGTTATTTTATAAAATTAAATTTAATAATATTCAAAATTGATAAATTAAATTATATATTTATATTAAATATACAACGTGTAACAGAAAGGTGTAACCATATTTGAAGGGCTTATTCAGTCAATGGTATAGAACAACTTTTACTATGGAACAAAACATGTATCTCGGAAAAAAAAAATCAACTGTTTCATAGAAAAATGCAATGCCGCTCGGCCGAAATGTATGAAAGGACAGATTTTTTTTTTGAGATTTCAGGTTTGGCTCCATAGTAAAAGTTGTTCTATACCATTGACTGAATAAGCTCTTCAAATATGGTTACACCTTACTGTTACACGTTGTATTTTCTTATCCCTTGGTTAAAGTAGATATAAGTAATTCAATGTATAGTTTAAGTTTATGTTAAAAAAAAGACATGATCTTGCCAAGTTTCTTGCCCGTTCTTCTTAGCAAGACTAATCGAATGGGCGGAGGTAGGCATGTATTTATATATGTAACCTATTACTATGTAGTATATAGAATGGGATTTGGTCGGCCGCCTGGATTCGTGCTGGGGGCTCGGTTGGTGATCATTGAACCTTGTTCCTGGTCCCTGGCCGAGTCTCCGGTATGGGTTCGGGCGGTTGATTGGATTTCACCTTGTATAATAATATTTTACCTATAATTTTAATCGTATATATATTGCTACATAAATTAAATAAACATTTAATCTAAGTAGTTCATGTACATTTATTATTTTATTACATATATTTTTATAAGATTAAAATTTGACTTGTGAAACGTGTATTATATATACCTACTTTGCAAAATAAACTTTTTGAATTTTGAATTTTTGTAAATACATATATATCTAAATATATTTATATAATTTAGTTAACCGAAGTGGATTACTTAATACAAATTTAAAACGATTGCTCGACATACAAAACGAACTACATAAAATCATGTCCGAAACGTGTCGCTGTCACGTGACAAGAAAGGTATCTGGAAGACAGGCTATATTTTCCCTTTTTCTGTACGTGTGTGGCCAACCAAACTGATTATTTGACCTAACTTGGCTGCATATGGAAAGAAAGAAGAAATAAAGAAAAACAAAATATCAAGTCGCAAATATACATACTTACAGTATAAAAAGTAACAAGAATGTTGTTTTCCTTTTCTCAAAAACCGTCCGTGAATAGCTAGACCCGTGCCAGAGACGGAAGAAGGTACTGCTCTTGGTAAAGGTATTATTTAATTACTAACACAATGACACAACGCAGCGTGTCCCAACCACGGCCGAGTCGCGACCCCTTAACCTCTTGACCCCGGCTACATTTGACTATTGAGAGGTGTAAGACTAATGTACTTTTAGTTAACAAAAGGTTGTAATGCGTAATATTGCATTGTATAACAATTGTTCATACTTCTTTTCTAATAGTTCGCCGGCGGCGCTTTAAATTTTTATTTTTGTAGAGCTATTCAGTAGATGATGTTGTGGAAGCTGGAAACTGGCGATAGTGCCCGCCTCCCTCGTACATACAAACCACTTTGCGTAAGAAAAAAAAAATTTAAATCGTGAAAAAAATTTGTTGTTTTATAAATTTTGATCGAGTAGGTATGTAACAATTTTGAACGAGTAGGTATGTAACAATATTGATCGAGTAGGTATGTAACAATTTTGATCGAGTAGGTATGTAACAATTTTGATCGAGTAGGTATGTAACAATTTTGATCGAGTAGGTATGTAACAATTTTGATCGAGTAGGTATGTAACAATTTTGATCGAGTAGGTATGTAACAATATTGATCGAGTAGGTATGTAACAATTTTGATCGAGTAGGTATGTAACAATTTTGATCGAGTAGGTATGTAACAATTTTGATCGAGTAGGTATGTAACAATTTTGATCGAGTAGGTATGTAACAATTTTGATCGAGTAGGTATGTAACAATATTGATCGAGTAGGTATGTAACAATTTTGATCGAGTAGGTATGTAACAATTTTGATCGAGTAGGAATGTAACAATTTTGATCGAGTAGGTATGTAACAATTTTGATCGAGTAGGTATGTAACAATTTTGATCGAGTAGGTATGTAACAATTTTGATCGAGTAGGTATGTAACAATTTTGATCGAGTAGGTATGTAACAATTTTGATCGAGTAGGTATGTAACAATTTTGATCGAGTAGGTATGTAACAATATTGATCGAGTAGGTATATAACAATTTTGATCGAGTAGGTATGTAACAATTTTGATCGAGTAGGTATGTAACAATTTTGATCGAGTAGGTATGTAACAATTTTGATCGAGTAGGTATGTAACAATATTGATCGAGTAGGTATATAACAATTTTGATCGAGTAGGTATGTAACAATATTGATCGAGTAGGTATGTAACAATTTTGATCTAGTAGGTATGTAACAATTTTGATCGAGTAGGTATGTAACAATTTTGATCGAGTAGGTATGTAACAATTTTGATCGAGTAGGTATGTAACAATTTTGATCGAGTAGGTATGTAACAATTTTGATCGAGTAGGTATGTAACAATTTTGATCGAGTAGGTATGTAACAATTTTGATCGAGTAGGTATGTAACAATATTGATCGAGTAGGTATGTAACAATTTTGATCGAGTAGGTATGTAACAATATTGATCGAGTAGGTATATAACAATTTTGATCGAGTAGGTATGTAACAATATTGATCGAGTAGGTATGTAACAATTTTGATCTAGTAGGTATGTAACAATTTTGATCGAGTAGGTATGTAACAATTTTGATCGAGTAGGTATGTAACAATTTTGATCGAGTAGGTATGTAACAATTTTGATCGAGTAGGTATGTAACAATTTTGATCGAGTAGGTATAAAACAATTTTGATCGAGTAGGTATGTAACAATTTTGATCGAGTAGGTATGTAACAATTTTGATCGAGTAGATTTTATTTAAATCATGCATATCCTCAAGTAGTTTCATTTAATTATACAATCATCCTAATTATTTTCAGGATCATTACGAAGGTGTAAATCATTACGAAGGTGTTACTCATATAACAACTAATGAAATCTTGAATGCTTATTGGCTAGTTTAATGTTACTATTAACGAAATTCTAATTACGTTGAATCATGATTTGTGCGACGACGACGAGCGAAGCGATCATATATTCGGGAGCCGAGCGAAGCGGAGCGGAGTGGATAGGAGTGGAGCAGAGATGAGAGGAGTTCCTAGAAATTAACATTCTATTAACATTTAACATTCTAAATAGGTCGCATAAGTCACGATGATGACAGAGGACGTAGACACTGGTGGGTGCTACCTCGAAGTGAAAACATTAGATCGTTTATCGTTTAGTCGCATATTCATCTCTATCACACTCTTAATGCGTGCGTGTGTCAGAGATGGACGTATGCCCGAACGATAAACGATCGGTGGAATCTTTTTGAGAGTGCTGAGCCTGGTGTCTACTACTGAGACTGTCTCAGTCTGCGTGTCTGCTACTGAGACTGTCTCAGTCTGCGTGTCTACTACTGAGACTGTCTCAGTCTGCGTGTCTACTACTGAGACTGTCTCAGTCTGCGTGTCTACTACTGAGACTGTCTCAGTCTGCGTGTCTACTACTGAGACTGTCTCAGTCTGCGTGTCTACTACTGAGACTGTCTCAGTCTGCGTGTCTACTACTGAGACTGTCTCAGTCTGCGTGTCTACTACTGAGACTGTCTCAGTCTGCGTGTCTGCTACTGAGACTGTCTCAGTCTGCGTGTCTGCTACTGAGACTGTCTCAGTCTGCGTGTCTGCTACTGAGACTGTCTCAGTCTGCGTGTCTGCTACTGAGACTGTCTCAGTCTGCGTGTCTACTACTGAGACTGTCTCAGTCTGCGTGTCTACTACTGAGACTGTCTCAGTCTGCGTGTCTACTACTGAGACTGTCTCAGTCTGCGTGTCTACTACTGAGACTGTCTCAGTCTGCGTGTCTACTACTGAGACTGTCTCAGTCTGCGTGTCTACTACTGAGACTGTCTCAGTCTGCGTGTCTACTACTGAGACTGTCTCAGTCTGCGTGTCTACTACTGAGACTGTCTCAGTCTGCGTGTCTACTACTGAGACTGTCTCAGTCTGCGTGTCTACTACTGAGACTGTCTCAGTCTGCGTGTCTGCTACTGAGACTGTCTCAGTCTGCGTGTCTGCTACTGAGACTGTCTCAGTCTGCGTGTCTGCTACTGAGACTGTCTCAGTCTGCGTGTCTACTACTGAGACTGTCTCAGTCTGCGTGTCTACTACTGAGACTGTCTCAGTCTGCGTGTTTACTACTGATACTGTCTCAGTCTGCGTGTCTACTACTGATACTGTCTCAGTCTGCGTGTCTACTACTGATACTGTCTCAGTCTGCGTGTCTACTACTGAGACTGTCTCAGTCTGCGTGTCTACTACTGATACTGTCTCAGTCTGCGTGTCTGCTACTGAGACTGTCTCAGTCTGCGTGTCTACTACTGAGACTGTCTCAGTCTGCGTGTCTACTACTGATACTGTCTCAGTCTGCGTGTCTGCTACTGAGACTGTCTCAGTCTGCGTGTCTACTACTGATACTGTCTCAGTCTGCGTGTCTGCTACTGAGACTGTCTCAGTCTGCGTGTTTACTACTGATACTGTCTCAGTCTGCGTGTTTACTACTGATACTGTCTCAGTCTGCGTGTCTACTACTGATACTGTCTCAGTCTGCGTGTCTACTACTAAGACTGTCTCAGTCTGCGTGTCTACTACTGATACTGTCTCAGTCTGCGTGTCTACTACTGAGACTGTCTCAGTCTGCGTGTCTACTACTGATACTGTCTCAGTCTGCGTGTCTGCTACTGAGACTGTCTCAGTCTGCGTGTCTACTACTGAGACTGTCTCAGTCTGCGTGTCTGCTACTGAGACTGTCTCAGTCTGCGTGTTTACTACTGATACTGTCTCAGTCTGCGTGTTTACTACTGATACTGTCTCAGTCTGCGTGTTTACTACTGATACTGTCTCAGTCTGCGTGTTTACTACTGATACTGTCTCAGTCTGCGTGTCTACTACTGATACTGTCTCAGTCTGCGTGTCTGCTACTGAGACTGTCTCAGTCTGCGTGTTTACTACTGATACTGTCTCAGTCTGCGTGTTTACTACTGATACTGTCTCAGTCTGCGTGTCTACTACTGATACTGTCTCAGTCTGCGTGTCTACTACTAAGACTGTCTCAGTCTGCGTGTCTACTACTGATACTGTCTCAGTCTGCGTGTCTACTACTGAGACTGTCTCAGTCTGCGTGTCTACTACTGATACTGTCTCAGTCTGCGTGTCTGCTACTGAGACTGTCTCAGTCTGCGTGTCTACTACTGGGACTGTCTCAGTCTGCGTGTCTGCTACTGAGACTGTCTCAGTCTGCTTGTTTACTACTGATACTGTCTCAGTCTGCGTGTTTACTACTGATACTGTCTCAGTCTGCGTGTTTACTACTGATACTGTCTCAGTCTGCGTGTTTACTACTGATACTGTCTCAGTCTGCGTGTTTACTACTGATACTGTCTCAGTCTGCGTGTCTACTACTGATACTGTCTCAGTCTGCGTGTCTACTACTGAGACTGTCTCAGTCTGCGTGTCTACTACTGATACTGTCTCAGTCTGCGTGTCTACTACTGATACTGTCTCAGTCTGCGTGTCTGCTACTGAGACTGTCTCAGTCTGCGTGTTTACTACTGAGACTATCTCAGTCTGCGTGTCTACTACTGATACTGTCTCAGTCTGCGTGTCTACTACTGATACTGTCTCAGTCTGCGTGTCTACTACTGAGACTGTCTCAGTCTGCGTGTCTACTACTGAGACTGTCTCAGTCTGCGTGTCTACTACTGTGACTGTCTCAGTCTGCGTGTCTACTACTGATACTGTCTCAGTCTGCGTGTCTACTACTGATACTGTCTCAGTCTGCGTGTCTACTACTGATACTGTCTCAGTCTGCGTGTCTACTACTGAGACTGTCTCAGTCTGCGTGTCTACTACTGATACTGTCTCAGTCTGCGTGTCTGCTACTGAGACTGTCTCAGTCTGCGTGTTTACTACTGATACTGTCTCAGTCTGCGTGTCTACTACTGAGACTGTCTCAGTCTGCGTGTCTACTACTGATACTGTCTCAGTCTGCGTGTCTACTACTGATACTGTCTCAGTCTGCGTGTCTACTACTGATACTGTCTCAGTCTGCGTGTCTACTACTGAGACTGTCTCAGTCTGCGTGTCTACTACTGATACTGTCTCAGTCTGCGTGTCTGCTACTGAGACTGTCTCAGTCTGCGTGTTTACTACTGAGACTGTCTCAGTCTGCGTGTCTACTACTGATACTGTCTCAGTCTGCGTGTCTGCTACTGAGACTGTCTCAGTCTGCGTGTCTACTACTGATACTGTCTCAGTCTGCGTGTCTACTACTGATACTGTCTCAGTCTGCGTGTCTGCTACTGAGACTGTCTCAGTCTGCGTGTTTACTACTGATACTGTCTCAGTCTGCGTGTCTGCTACTGAGACTGTCTCAGTCTGCGTGTTTACTACTGATACTGTCTCAGTCTGCGTGTCTGCTACTGAGACTGTCTCAGTCTGCGTGTCTACTACTGATACTGTCTCAGTCTGCGTGTCTACTACTGAGACTGTCTCAGTCTGCGTGTCTACTACTGATACTGTCTCAGTCTGCGTGTCTACTACTGAGACTGTCTCAGTCTGCGTGTCTACTACTGATACTGTCTCAGTCTGCGTGTCTACTACTGAGACTGTCTCAGTCTGCGTGTCTACTACTGATACTGTCTCAGTCTGCGTGTCTGCTACTGAGACTGTCTCAGTCTGCGTGTTTACTACTGATACTGTCTCAGTCTGCGTGTCTGCTACTGAGACTGTCTCAGTCTGCGTGTTTACTACTGATACTGTCTCAGTCTGCGTGTCTACTACTGAGACTGTCTCAGTCTGCGTGTCTACTACTGATACTGTCTCAGTCTGCGTGTCTACTACTGAGACTGTCTCAGTCTGCGTGTCTACTACTGATACTGTCTCAGTCTGCGTGTCTGCTACTGAGACTGTCTCAGTCTGCGTGTCTACTACTGAGACTGTCTCAGTCTGCGTGTCTACTACTGAGACTGTCTCAGTCTGCGTGTCTACTACTGATACTGTCTCAGTCTGCGTGTCTGCTACTGAGACTGTCTCAGTCTGCGTGTCTACTACTGAGACTGTCTCAGTCTGCGTGTCTACTACTGAGACTGTCTCAGTCTGCGTGTCTACTACTGATACTGTCTCAGTCTGCGTGTCTGCTACTGAGACTGTCTCAGTCTGCGTGTTTACTACTGAGACTGTCTCAGTCTGCGTGTCTACTACTGAGACTGTCTCAGTCTGCGTGTCTACTACTGATACTGTCTCAGTCTGCGTGTCTACTACTGAGACTGTCTCAGTCTGCGTGTCTACTACTGATACTGTCTCAGTCTGCGTGTCTACTACTGAGACTGTCTCAGTCTGCGTGTCTACTACTGATACTGTCTCAGTCTGCGTGTCTGCTACTGAGACTGTCTCAGTCTGCGTGTTTACTACTGAGACTGTCTCAGTCTGCGTGTCTACTACTGAGACTGTCTCAGTCTGCGTGTCTACTACTGATACTGTCTCAGTCTGCGTGTCTACTACTGAGACTGTCTCAGTCTGCGTGTCTACTACTGATACTGTCTCAGTCTGCGTGTCTACTACTGATACTGTCTCAGTCTGCGTGTCTACTACTGAGACTGTCTCAGTCTGCGTGTCTACTACTGAGACTGTCTCAGTCTGCGTGTCTACTACTGATACTGTCTCAGTCTGCGTGTCTACTACTGAGACTGTCTCAGTCTGCGTGTCTACTACTGAGACTGTCTCAGTCTGCGTGTCTACTACTGAGACTGTCTCAGTCTGCGTGTCTACTACTGAGACTGTCTCAGTCTGCGTGTCTACTACTGATACTGTCTCAGTCTGCGTGTCTACTACTGATACTGTCTCAGTCTGCGTGTCTACTACTGAGACTGTCTCAGTCTGCGTGTCTACTACTGAGACTGTCTCAGTCTGCGTGTCTACTACTGATACTGTCTCAGTCTGCGTGTCTACTACTGAGACTGTCTCAGTCTGCGTGTCTACTACTGAGACTGTCTCAGTCTGCGTGTCTACTACTGAGACTGTCTCAGTCTGCGTGTCTACTACTGAGACTGTCTCAGTCTGCGTGTCTACTACTGATACTGTCTCAGTCTGCGTGTCTGCTACTGAGACTGTCTCAGTCTGCGTGTTTACTACTGAGACTGTCTCAGTCTGCGTGTCTACTACTGAGACTGTCTCAGTCTGCGTGTCTACTACTGATACTGTCTCAGTCTGCGTGTCTACTACTGAGACTGTCTCAGTCTGCGTGTCTACTACTGATACTGTCTCAGTCTGCGTGTCTACTACTGAGACTGTCTCAGTCTGCGTGTCTACTACTGATACTGTCTCAGTCTGCGTGTCTGCTACTGAGACTGTCTCAGTCTGCGTGTTTACTACTGAGACTGTCTCAGTCTGCGTGTCTACTACTGAGACTGTCTCAGTCTGCGTGTCTACTACTGATACTGTCTCAGTCTGCGTGTCTACTACTGAGACTGTCTCAGTCTGCGTGTCTACTACTGATACTGTCTCAGTCTGCGTGTCTACTACTGATACTGTCTCAGTCTGCGTGTCTACTACTGAGACTGTCTCAGTCTGCGTGTCTACTACTGAGACTGTCTCAGTCTGCGTGTCTACTACTGATACTGTCTCAGTCTGCGTGTCTACTACTGAGACTGTCTCAGTCTGCGTGTCTACTACTGAGACTGTCTCAGTCTGCGTGTCTACTACTGAGACTGTCTCAGTCTGCGTGTCTACTACTGAGACTGTCTCAGTCTGCGTGTCTACTACTGATACTGTCTCAGTCTGCGTGTCTACTACTGAGACTGTCTCAGTCTGCGTGTCTACTACTGATACTGTCTCAGTCTGCGTGTCTACTACTGAGACTGTCTCAGTCTGCGTGTCTACTACTGAGACTGTCTCAGTCTGCGTGTCTACTACTGATACTGTCTCAGTCTGCGTGTCTACTACTGAGACTGTCTCAGTCAGACTAGAGATCTCCATCTATTACGATTGTGACGAGATACTCCTCTTGCGCTTCTTTGTCTTCTTTGCTCAAGCTCCAAATTGTAAAGGATTTTAACGGCTATGATGCCCCAATAAGAACTGTTAGTTGGTAGCCTGTCATGCCGGCGTCAGTACGACACTGACTGAACGATATGAAACAATTGGTATTAACTGACAATGAGAACTATCTCATTAATTATTTACAAACCCGCAACACAAATGAGCTTAACTTTTGCAAATCTCCGAACAAACGAAATTATTTAATATTATTTTAAAATTAAAGTTACATACATAGTCTTACATGAAACACATCGGTAATAAGTATTAATGTAAGTATCTATTACGTCACGCGTCTGTTTGTCACCTTTCTCCTATGTATATATATATGTAGATAGGTACGTGAACTAGTGATGCTCCGTGATGTAACCTCACCTACTGACCTTACCCAGTCATTTCGCGCTTTGTCTGTATTTGCGCTTGTCAGGCTACGAGAATTTAGATTTTAGATGTGTATGGTGTAATTAAGCTGGGACCTATTCAAATATGTGCTTGTTACTACATGTTGGGTAAATAGAAATTACGATAAGTTCATGCAAAAAGTCTCCACCGGTGAAGCTGTTAATGAAGTATTCGTGGTTTATGCTAATAGCCGTAACTTAACCTGCAGGTGAAATATCAAACAAACACGCTACTTACCAACAACCTCTAAAATCGTATTGATTAACTATTATGATTAAAAAAAAACCTACTAGAATACTTGGATTACATTATTATATGTATTAATGTACAACAGATAATTTGGCCAGCATTTTCTACCTTATGTAAATATTTTAAGTTTAGTTTAGTTTAGATTCATTTATTTTAGTCCACCTTTTTTATTATTTTAATGTTATTTAAGTTAATTTTATTGTTTGATTAAATAAAAATTAACAAAAGGTACCCGCAGACCAAGTATAGATTATGAAAATGCGTAGACACAACTACAGAAAAAGGGCTAAAACATTCAGGAACTCCACACATTTGACTTGATTTTTCGATTCGAGGTGCAGTTTTACACAGCTCAGGTATATTCGAAAATAGTAATATATTTTTCGCAACAAGTATATTCTACCTAGAATCACACCTGCCCACCCCGTGCCCCGCGAGCACATCCACTTGGGATCTCGAAATAAATTATGAATCCTTATAAATGCAAACGTATTTATAACCAGTTTCTAAAAACTTTTAATTACAATTCATTTATACAATTTTTATGGTTTTAACTACAAAACCTATTTATTTTAAAACGATGAATGAACACATAAAACTTTTATTTCTTTACTTTGTAATATTTCGACCTTGGCCCCGAACCTTGTCAGAAAGCCCCCCCCAATGGATAATCTGTCGAAAGGTCTACATTTTGCTGAAGATGTAGTTTGTGCTGCCACTACAGAGACGCCTCCTGACGAGATGTTAGCAGACAACTTACGTGTATATACGGTAAGGTGACGTCACACACTTGATAAAATGTAGGAACATCCTTTTACTGACGTTTGTTGGTACTCTTTGACATTCATACTTGTTGACGTGAACCTTCGCTCAGGTCAAGTAATAGCATCGTGCCGTCCTCCTTATGAGGACGCACAGAAAAATGGCAACAAAAGATAAAACTTTAGTACTTTATTTAAAGTGGATCCTATTTGGAACAAATTCAAATCGCCTTTTCAAGAGTATTTTGCGGTTTGGCAAGATTTATAATTAAATAGTCGAGGTGACGGGCCGCGTCGAGGAACGTTCTAAAAACGTGCCCGGATCGTTCTTGACGAGCTTTTTATTGCTTTTGTTTAGTTATCCATGGCTCATCTCGTAGCGTGGTACATGTTACTCATACTGCAGATACACAAGGTTACGGGTTCAAAAGAATTCTGGTTATTTCTTGTGATCGCGGAAATATGCGTGCATTCTTTACAATCATATAAATATTAAAAACTTTATGAGTAGAGGATTGTGTTATCTACTGGTATATATCTGATGGTCATGTTATTGGTCATGGAGACACATTTAGTAGAGGATTGTGTTATCTACTGGTATATATCTGATGGTCATGTTATTGGTCATGTAGACACATTTAGTAGAGGATTGTGTTATCTACTGGTATATATCTGATGGTCATGTTATTGGTCATGTAGACACATTTAGTAGAGGATTGTGTTATCTACTGGTATATATCTGATGGTCATGTTATTGGTCATGGAGACACATTTAGTAGAGGATTGTGTTATCTACTGGTATATATCTGATGGTCATGTTATTGGTCATGTAGACACATTTAGTAGAGGATTGTGTTATCTACTGGTATATATCTGATGGTCATGTTATTGGTCATGTAGACACATTTAGTAGAGGATTGTGTTATCTACTGGTATATATCTGATGGTCATGTTATTGGTCATGTAGACACATTTAGTAGAGGATTGTGTTATCTACTGGTATATATCTGATGGTCATGTTATTGGTCATGGAGACACATTTAGTAGAGGATTGTGTTATCTACTGGTATATATCTGATGGTCATGTTATTGGTCATGTAGACACATTTAGTAGAGGATTGTGTTGTCTACTGGTATATATCTGATGGTCATGTTATTGTTCATGTAGACACATTTAGTCGAAGAACATTACTTATGACGACGAAAAATGACAATTTTAACAAAACCAATAAGTGTTTTTATTGTTGGTTATTGAGGTACCAAATACAGAATTGTGTGCAAAATTTATAAATAATTCGTGATATCGTTCAGCTTTCTGTTCACGTAGTACTCACACTGATGATGGTTCCAAGGACTATTCATGTGCTTATCTATACTATTAATCTATTATTATACGTTTAATATTAATAATACGTTTACTATACCAATAATATTGTAGTAAAGAAGTTGACGTATCCATTATATTTTTACGAAATTTTAAATAAAATGGGTTATTTATTAGTATTGTACTGTAAAAACATAAATTTTAGGGTTCCGTAGTCAACAAGGAATCCTTATAGTTTCGCCATGTCCGTCCGTCTGTCCACGGCTTAGTTCAGATACTCTTAGTACTAGAAAGCTGTAATTTGGTATGGGTACACAATACGTACATAATAATCACGACAAAATGATACAATAAATATCGTTTTTTTTTAAATCATGATTCCCTCCGTACACGTAAAGTGGGGATGATTTATTTTTCGTCTATCCCATGGAGTGGGATGTAGTTGTAGGATGTACAAAAATATTGCGGATGTGTGAAAACCATTTTTCGATTCAGGGATCCGTTTGCGAAATATTAAGCTTTATAGTGCACATTTTTGTTTGAGTCCTACATGTCATCTAAGCCGTTGTTTTTGGATATGTGAAAAAATTCACGACAGTAGTAGGTATATTGTGTAACGAAGTTAAAAGGAAAACTATCACAGCTAAGAAGGCTTTACAAGTTAATGCTTAATAGTCGAACAATTTATAAAAGAATATTTCGTGCAAATTCCATTGAAAATAATTAAAATAATATGTTCATTTATAGGTATCCTCCCTGATGGCGCGCGTTCGCGACAGCACCAACAGTCTTGTCCGTTCTCATGGACAGCCCCATCAGTGTTGCCAACCCCAATCTAGACTAAAACTACAAACAAGCTTTCAAAAAACTGTAGAAAGGTGTAAATTTCTACTTACAGAACTGTAAATCTACAGCTTTTCTTTCAATAAAACAACATAATAAAGTATTTAAATTTTACTTTTATTAATAAATCAACTTTATATTTACAAATATTTTTTCATTTTTATTCTTGTAATCGTACATATTTTTACTAAATCTCTTTAAATGGTCATTGTTAGCATTGAACTCGAAACAATTTTTAATTTCAGATTTTGTATGTAAAGTGCCTTTTATGGTGGTGGTAGACAGTTTATTCCTAAGTTTGGTTTTCATAAGATTTATACTTGAAAACAAACGTTCTACCGTTGCTGTACTGTGCGGTAGACACAAAAACTTTTTAGTTAATTTTGATAGCAGGGGAAATCTCTCAGGTTTCAAAAAACTGTAGATTTGGAGGTCTGTACCAAAAACTGTGACGATATAGAATAAACTGCAAATCTACAGTTAAAACTGTAGAGGTGGCTACACTGAGCCCCATATTCGAGGACTGGATCAGTATCCACCTTGCTTCAAATAAAAATGTAAATAAATTAAATTAAATTGTTGTACCTTAGCATATAATATTTTTTTTAATAATTATTACTAACCATTATGGATTTTAATGATCTGAAATACGATTTATTCTATTCTATTTTATAGCATGAAATAAGCAGCCCCCTCCTAACTCCGCATATTGTGACGGGCGACTACGGAACACTACACAGCGCGTGGCCCGACACGCACTTAGCCATTTTTTCAAAGATTTTTTTTGTCTGTTTGTATGATCCGTTTTAATTCAAGATCCACTCAACAGATTTGGGTGCTGTTTTCTTTATTATCATCATACTGACTGGTCAACATATGTACTTATAGGATACAAGGGGTGTTGATAAAGTAACCGCCAAGCCAAAATAGGGGCAAATATTGAATAAACGTGGGCGTGAAAAGCGGGTGAAATGTGATAATTGATAATAAACATTCCTATACCCCTAAATATAAAACTAAATTAAGAAATAGTTCGACCTTATTGGTTTAATACTCAAAGAGTTGGACAGTTCATCTCATCGTAAACTTTGCGCCCGATCTGAATGTAATGAGACTTCGTACATCGACCAGGAGCAATAATATTTGCGTGTCTTGGCGAGTCAGCGAGTCTCGTATCGCTCGCTCATTTGTGACTGAAGTGACTGAACGATATATATAAAAAGTCTAACAAAAGGCGGATGGGCCGGACGCAGCCAAATTTGGCCCGACAAGAGATCTAAAAGCCTAACGCTGCCCTGCGTTATCCGGACGGATGAACGAAGGAGGCCGACAGATCAATGATATACAAATTGATTTTACGTAAAGCCTTTATTGGCGGTAAAATTACAGATGTAAGTACATTAATGGAGGATGAGTCGCGACTTGCTGATGACGACGACGTAATTTATTGAAATGTCAGTTTTAAATGTTCTCCGACGTGCACTCTTGACCCGCAACCACTTATTATTAACCATACTCGTACTGATTATAGCTCCTTTTCATTTAAATAAGTATAATAACAACTTGAGCATATAATTCATGGCTACATCACTACTTTTTTTTCTGTGCTACAGCACAAATTATAAAAATTTACTTCACCTTCCCGAATCGCTGATAAAAAGAAAGAGGGTTTAACCTAAACTCGCTGGTTTTCTGTCATTTCTGGAGAGAATACACTAATTATAAAATTATATGCACCTCTATTCAGTATGCATACTATCAAGTATTACATATGTATATCATTCCATAAATAAATAAATAAATAAACTTTACAAATAACACTTAAAATAAAATAATTAAATAGAAATAATAAATAAAATTTTCCACAATCAAAGCGAGTAGTTTTATGTACAATTGAAGTGTCTTATTGTATAGTAAAGAAACTGAAAACTGAAACCTTTCGCTTTCTGAATAAGAAGATATTATATATATATATATATATATATATTTATTTATTTAATAATATTATATTTATAGTTATGGTATGTATTTTATGCATATAATAATAGAAGTACATTATTATTATATTATATTATTATATATTATTTATATTTTATTTTTATATTTAGGGAAACTTTATTTTTGTGCACGTGTATGATTACTCTCATTTAAATTTTAATTGTTTCCTCAATGGTTTGCTGTAAGAAATCTTATTAGAGACAAGTTAACCCATATGTATATACCTTTTACTGTAACTGTCTGTGTTCGTATTTCTGTGTACAATAAAGTATAAAGAATTTTCATATTTTTTCTTATCTGTTTGCTATAAGACCTACGTGTAAATTACGAAATTTCAAGTTTCTAAGTCAATTATAAGTGCCCTATAGGTGTTCATGTTGAGCAAATTTGTATGAAATTGATTATGTAAAGTGCAATAACTTTTTTCGCGTCAAGTTAGAAGCCTCATTCTTTTACGGTAGGAGGTATCATTTTAAACTTGATTAGGTCCGAGCAAATGGGTCATCACAGACAGGCAGACGGACAACAAAGCGATTATATCACCAGATCGCTAGCTCTTCAGCTAGCAGACCATTTTCCTGATTCTGGGGTTCGCTTGTGATTTAATAATATTTATATATATTTATTTACTTAGTTTAGTTCAGTCCTATACCTACAAAAAGAAAATATTTTTATAATAGTTTATACACATATATAATCATTGAACGTAAATAAGATACCAGTTACACCTCTATATACACAACACTCTTTTTAACTCTCGTATTCTTTTTTTTTTTTTTTAACGCACTTAGCATGTTTAATATTAAGTATTTTTTTTTCCTAATTTTATGATTTATGCGCCTTCTGCAATTTATTGAATAGAAATTTGTATATTTTTTGTCCTGGGTGTACGTTGAAAAACAGCGCTGTTAGTTTTTTAATCTAGCAGCACAGCTGAGCGTGCCACCTGTTGCCAAAAAGAACAAAGAATATTTAATCGACATTATATTTCTTTTAAGTTTGTTTATTTTAAATTTAGTTCGTAAGTTTGTCTTTTAATTATTTATATGTCTTCATTGTAACACTTATATATTTTTTTTTTGGCAATAAATCTGTTTTCTTTCTTTCTTTCTTTCTATATAAGGGTTCCTTTTTTTCATTTTGAGGTACGGAACCCTAAAAAAAATATGTTTTTTTAATATTCAAAATGAATCATGTCGTACACAATTAAAGTTCATAATTACTCGTACATACTTGTTGCCAATTCATTTCATTCGGTTTGCAGATATTTCTGAGAGTAACTAGTTATGTGAACTGGTTTCACCTCGACTGCGGAGTGTTCCGGCTGCAATGAACAATAAGTGGACAGGTATGAGGTTAAATGAGGGGTTGTTTGTTGTTTCACGCTGATTACTGACCGAGTCATTCACACGAGCATTTAGTGCAGCAGCAGGACGGGGGGGGGAGGGGGTACAGTCCCGACTTCGAATCCTGCCCGGTTGAACAATGAGTTTTATACCTATAGTTAATTTACATGCTCCAAGATAGTTAATATTAGAAGTGGTGGTAGCACACGGGGTAGAACGCTGGCCACTCAATCTTAAGATCCAGGTTCGATCTCTGGTCGGGCATGCACCAATGAGTTTTTCGGAATTTATATGCATAGTATGTATAAAGTAGGGCCACTGAGTGATGGCACTTATGACAGCTGCATTTAGTGATGAAGTACATTTCAAATTTCGGTTAAAAATAAAAATCAAGTGTGAGTTTACTCAACATTAGACACGTCATTCAACATTCAACATAATGATACAAAAGGAAAATGTGCCAAAACCAGTGGCGTAGCTATCGGAGGGCTATGCGGTGTAGTGCCCCGGGGCCCCCAAGAGATGTTTAAATATCTAAATCGAAAAAAGTATTTTACTATCATTTATTTTCGTTTAGTTTAACTTCGTCATTGTTTTGTTTTTAATTAAATATTATCGCGTAACTTGGCGACCTCAAACACGTATAAAAAATGAGAAACTTTAAAAAAAAAACTTTGTTTCTATACGAATTCTATTGCACAATAAAGCAACATTCAAATCGAAAAATAATAACCGAAACAAGTAGTACATCACTATCAACAATGAAGTATTACATTTTTTAATTCACACTTGCTTATAAATAATTACGATACTTTGTAGGCATTTAAACGTCATAGGCGCCATCACTCAGTGGCTCTACTGTAGTATCTAAAACTTGTGTTACTATTGTGTAACCTGCATACCCTAAAATTGTGTATTTGTGTCCGAAGAACGGCAATAGGGCTCACCACGTTGGGACGTAATAATCGTCGGTGAAACGCGGGTGTACCGAGTGTGGACTGTGACTTGAATTTCACAGGTCATACTCGGAACACCTCTGACACCTCCTCGGGGATTCATGTCACCACGATATTATTTATTTATATATTATTTATTGTATTATTCAAGATATGACGGCCTCCTTGAAGAGGTAATCAAAAAAATTCTATGTGTTTTTATTATTTTTGCCATCAAATACGAGTAAAAGCTATCTTTATAAATATTTTCTGTAATATATTTCTTATATGTGTATTAAGGTATGAAGTAAACAAACGCACATTTCGTTAGTCTATGGTCAGCCATGCTGTGTCGTCCACATCCCCGCTGGCATCCAGTTTATCATCAGCTCTATCAGCAGATATCGACCCGCCCCGCCCACTACCCCGCGCTCGCCGCAGCTTCACCCCCTCGCTCGCCTGACCCACAAATTTGTTACTTTTATAGCCTGTGACGATTGCTCGGATTTGTTCGGCTATTTGTAGATAAATGGATTACGGGACAGTCTGAAGTATTACGGGACAGTCTGAAGTATTACGGGACAGTCTGAAGTACTACCGGGACGAGAATGTCTTCTGTCGCTTTTTATTTGCTACTACTTTTAATAAGTTTGTGAAAAAAAATCGTATTCTCTACTCCATTCCAAATAACAAAACAAAGAATGTAAAATGGAATCTACTCATTCTGCTCATTCTCATCAAATCCAAAATTCTCTTTCTAATCTTATCTGGAATGAAGTATAGACAGATACTAGGAATTTGGGGGATAATATTTCATAATTAAAGAAAGAAATTTGGAATTTTGGTAAAAATAAGGAAATGATGAATCTTGATATGTTTCATTTAATAAACTATACATATTTAAATACAAAGTAAGGTAGTATTTATAAACTCCATATCTAACGATGGATTCAATGGGGGTTTAAATCAGTGTTTTCTTTATTCTTTATTCTACACACATAAATATAATAACGATTGCATTAGATATAACATGTACATAGACGAGCTTATCTCTTAGCAGAGATTTCCACGGTACATATAGTGGTACACCGCTCGCCTGCTACAAGTCGTGGGTTCAATTCCCGCGGTACATATAGTGGTACACCGCTCGCCTGCTACAAGTCGTGGGTTCAATTCCCGCGGTACATATAGTGGTACACCGCTCGCCTGCTACAAGTCGTGGGTTCAATTCCCGCGTCACATATGTATATATTAGTGTTCGTTCAGTCTGTGTGCTGCGGAAATCACGTGAAGCTGTTGGTCCATTTGTGTCCGAAGGCGATAGGACTCACTAGTCATTACCCATTACGTTTTGAACGTAATAATCGTCGGTGAAAAGCGGGTGTACCAGGTGTGGGAACACCTCTGACACCCTCTTGGGGATTCTTATCCTGACGATACATTTTCAATAATGTAAATAAATATAATTTAAAATTTGATCAGTATTAGAATTATATGGATAAAATAAAATATACATTAACGTAAAATAAAGAAAAAATCCGAAATTTATTCATCCGCCCGTATTCTTATGGTTTAGTAGGTGATAGAGACTACACATGTGAAGTTTAAGGTGGATCAGACAAAGTAAGGTCAGGGTCAGACAAGGTTACGTCACTTCGAGAATCATATTAATATGTGAGTACAAATTTGATTCTGTTGTGTGCTTGGACTTTACACGATGAATTCAAACGTATATAGACACACTTTAGAAGAAAGAAAGAAAATGTTACCTTATATTTCGACTCTTGCAATGGAGTCGTCATCAGTGAATCCATCCATCAGCCTAGTTCGTCCACTACTGGACATAAGCCTTTCCAGGACTTTGCACACTCCCGGCGGTCATCCTGGAAGAATTGCCCATACTCACACACGCTGGGCAGGCGGGTTGGTGAGCGCGGTGCCGGAACCTTCGCATCAGTAACGCCGCTGCCCGTCACCAGTCTGTTCCATATAAGGCCCGGCTATTAGGGATGGATATACCGCCATCAATCGGTCCTAGGCATGGTGGGCCTCCTGGTGTTTTGCCTGTGAGCTGTCCTCTTACTCTCCTCCGAATTACTTCAAGGGGGTCTCCAAGTAAGATGATGGTACCTCCACAGTCAAGCCCGGCATCAGCTCTACCACCTGATAAAGAAGAAGATGCGAAAGAGGTGTGTCAGGATCGTAGCAGATGGAAATCTGTAGTCTCTGTCTACCCCTCGGTGAGACAGGCGTGAGTATAGTTATGTATGCACGTAAACAAAAAATAATAATTTGGAAACGATTTTTCAATCAGCATACCTTAACATTAACTTCCCATACACAATTGTTAGCAATCAACTCGAGTAGGATCTGATTAAATAAATATTTTTTTAATCTGAGACTGACTTTATTCAGATCTGGAGGGGTCGACCTCACTCGAGAGTGGACAATAGAGACCCCCTCATCCTTGCGATGAGGTATTGTACAAGTATTGAGGTATTGTATTGAAGTTAGTACTCGTGAGAAGGCAGGTGTGGGGTAGTTCAGCCATATAGGTATCCTAAAGCTTAAGAAAAAAAAATAGATACCGCTCGAGTATACATATAGCATTATATACCTAGTATATATAGTATTATAGTATTATATAGGGACGTAAGTTACAAAAATAAAACAATAAATTTGTATTGACGTGTAAATAATTTTATTTATCAATAAATTGAGTTTACAAAGACACGACGTGCTAAACTGCGATGAGTTTCTGTTGGATAGAACATAGAACTGTCCAACTCAATCTTGTGCTGACTGAACAAACTGCACGTAAATATGTTTAATACCATCAATATATTGTTAAATATATTGTTAAGACATTATGTACCTACCTACAAGACGAAACATTTAGTTGATTGTTCAAATTTGTTCGATTTAGACAATTTACGTCGTAATACGAACTGTAGTGCACAATATAGGGTTCCGTAGTCAACAACAAGGAACCCTTATAATTTCGCCATGTCCGTCTGTCTCTCTGTCTGTCTGCCCGCGGCTTAGCTCCGAGACTATTATTACTAGAAAACTAAAATTTGGCATGGATATACATATTTATCACATCGATAAAGTGGTATAGTAAAATTTTGAAAAACACGTAAGGTGGGGATGATTTTTTTCTCGTCTATCCCCTAATGTGGGGTGTCATTGGATAGGTAATTTAAAAAATATCGGGGCTATGACAAGACCATTTTTCGATCCAGGGTTTCGTTTGCGAAATATTAAGTTTTAAGTGTTAATTTTTATTAGAGTCAAGTGTCCCCTGCCAGCGAAACGGTTGTATTTGGAGACGTAAAAAAATCACGGCAGTAGTATACATAACGAAATAAAAAGGAAAACTATCACAGCTAAGTAGGCTTTACAAGTTAACGAGTACAGATCGCGCCAAACTTTTAGTTCCCTCTAAACACGGGGCGATTCGCATCAGCAGGAACAAAATGTATGGGCCGTTCTTGGGAAGAGCAACTTCCGAGCGTACTAGAAGTTAGGCGTGATCTGTATTAGTCGACAAACTTATAAATGTACTTAGAGAAGAAGTCCGCATATTATGCAGGGCAACTACGGAACCCTACACTGAGTGTGGCCCGACACGCACATGGCCGGTTTTTATTTATATTTCAAGTTATTTATTAAGTATAACATTTTTTTAGATTTTTTAAAAGTAGGTTCTGTATAATATTAAAATATTAAAAAATATTTAATAAGTATAATATACTTATAATATATTTGGATTTTAATATTTTCGTTTATTAAATGTGTTTAGTACTGAAATGAATAATACTTTTAAAAGTTGTTCATATTGATGGATAGAACAACGTGTTTGAAGGAAAAAGGAAAAGGAATCAAATTCGCTTAGATTAAATGATGTAAAGGTGTGTTAATTAATTCGAAAACCATTTCTAGATTTAGGTTTAATAAGGCGTATTTTAGAACTTCTGGTCTAAGAAAACATATAATGGTGAGTACTTTTACGATAAAGCTGCAACTTCAATTTGCCTACGTGTGACGTCACTTGAGAAATGGCTGTTTAGAAATGTGTCCTTTGCTATGACTTCCGACTGATTTCACAGATGAGTGGACAGACAGAGACAGAAAATTGATACAAATATAGTTTCATCTGCAGATGTTCTACATCACGAAGTACATTTGGCTATGTTTGTGTGGTGCGTGCACACACTTTGGTCAAGTGTGTACACTTCGGGACTGCTACAAAACGCGCAACAAAACAAAACTCAGTTATCTGTCCACGTAACTACTACAATAATAGCATAACGGTCTTCGTGTGATACACCATCTGTAACTAATTATTGAAAATAATTCAAAAACGTATTATGTCGTAAAATGTTATCTGCATGACATGATGATGGTGTTTTATAAACATTTAGATTATCCTCCCTGGTGAATTACCGTCACGTCCCCCCTCGCGCTTGTCAGGGCTGGGGGGGGGGGGGCTCCTCAGACGTTCATCACTGTGGTCACGTGCCGCATCCACGGAGCGGCGCGGCGAGGGGCATGAAGGGACGGGGGGATAGCTTTTTATACATGAAACGTTCGTGGTCAACCATATATAAGGTCAAATTGGTGAAAGATTGCTAATATTTAAAAGCCGTTAAAGAAACTCGAGTTGAATATTAATATTTTGTAAACCCTTCATAAATAATGCGACAAAACTTGGAATATCCTAATTCATACAGAACGGTCCTGACGGCGGCTACTTCCAGTAAACTGTCACCGCGACATTTGGGACTTAGTTATCGAGGGTTGTATAAGGTGGTTATTTTGGCGTAGTGTGTGTTAGATTTACTTTGCTGATTCAATTAAAAAGGAAAGTTAGATCCAAAAGGGCATGATGTGTACCATGGAGGAGTGATGAAGTGACCCACTCTTACCATACAATTAAGGCAGTAGCTCAGTAGGTACAGGACGCTGGACTCTCTTAACACCAGGTTCTGTTACCAAGAAATGTTTGGGAATTTATATACATATTTAGTATTAGATGCTACCCGCGGCTTCACCCGCGTGGCCTACAGGAAACAAACAACATATTTTTTTCAGAAACAAACATTATAATAAGAGCTCTCACTCCCTCTCAATTTAATATGCATTAAATTGCTCACATGCACACAGCATGCTCGTTTTGCGCCCACCTTCCAAGCGTGTACCCTGCTAAATCTGCTCCTGAATAAATACCCAGAAATTTACATTTTTTATATTAGTTTATCAAAATTTGTTCTTGTTAGAATTTTTTTAAGCATTTAGTTTCATAAGTGTTAAAATTGTGTTAAAACCTTTGTTAAAATTTGTTAATGTGTTAATAACTTAGCTTACGAGTTGGTGAAAGTCACTGTTAGTAGGCTAAGGTTTTAAATAAAAATAAATAAATATACAAACTGACAATATCCCAAACAAAGTTAGCGAGGCCGATAAACGAGCATGCGAGGATTCCTTCGGCCTCGTTTTTCGGCCTCGCTAGATACTCCTGGCTTCCGCAGCGCTGCTTTATATTCTCTGACGCTGCGTAGAACTTTAAAAACTAAAGGCAAACACCATGTTTCAAATAAGCTCAAAATCAATGGGTTTGCCATTTTCCGTTGATGTGATTCAGTGTCCATTCAGT
This sequence comes from Ypsolopha sequella, assembly GCA_934047225.1. NCBI lineage: Eukaryota > Metazoa > Arthropoda > Insecta > Lepidoptera > Ypsolophidae > Ypsolopha > Ypsolopha sequella. Next base: position 29,750,714 of record OW203990.1, on the reverse strand, counting down.
CCAACTATGGAATGCTCTTCCGCATAGTATTCGCGACTGTCTAACTATCGATTCCTTTAAGAAAAAGCTTAAAGAACACTACCTCTCACAATCTGAATAGATAGATATTATATATATTTATGTTTATGTAGTTTATTACACACTATGTATATTTATAATATTTTATAGATTGTATTTATAGTAAGTATTGATATCAATTTTTATTTTGTTATGAAACTTGTATAATTCTTTGTGTATTCTTCTTCTCTGTGTACGCGTGTATGATTACTCCGTTTATGTTTCTTTTTCCTATTGTGATGGTTTTGCTGTCAGAAATCTCTGTTTAGAGATAAGCTCGCCAATGTGCATATTTTTACTGTAATTTTGTTTATGTTTATATTTCCGTGTGTGTACAATAAAGAATAAATAATAAAGAATATCTACCTCCCAGTCTCATCACCAGGCCCTGGTCCCCATACAAAAAAAAAATATACAAAAATATTTATTTTCAGACACATGAGTTAACACATATGTTTTACTTATTCAAACTGTCTGCGGTCGGGCGGACAACACATCCCGAGGAGCCTCGTTTAGAGGCGAAACACGTGTCGATAAGTTTTCTTGCTTGTTATTTAAGATTGCTTTATTTTGTGCTCGTACTGCTTGCTTTGCTTGTGCATGTTTTATGCGGGAGGGCGGGCGGTGCTTGAGTCTGCATTTTGAATAGCATGGTAAGAGTGTTTAGCGGTATATTGCAAATTATTAATATACCCACAAATTTACGAGTATGTACTTGTATTTACGAGTATACACTTGCTCACGGTGAAGGTAAATACCGTAACGTTAACCTGTATGCCATAAAAAGCATATTATATTGGTGCTCAAAGTACGGCGAACAGGCTCGTCTCCTGCACTGCACGGTGGAACTGAAAATCTTCGATGGGAAGAGGGTATACGAGTGCTGACTGTTATGTTAGTCCACACTCTGACACCCCCTCATGGATATGTGTCATGAGGCTATGTCTACTTTCTGCAATAGCAACAAGGGAACATATTGTCTTAGCGAAATATTGTTCAGCAGTGCGAGCACTCTGCGAGGAGAAGGTCGAGTTTTTTTTTTCGCTTCTTCCATATTCATCAATCTAGTGATATCAGCTCTTCTATTCTGGATACTTTTGCCTTTGCCTTTCACCAGTATGTTGCTAATTTGGTCAGCACTTGCGGACCCAAAATTTCTTTCGTTACCCTACTATTTCCATCCATCCATCAAATAGTTTTAACGCCAGACAATCCCCTGTAGAACATCATAAAGCTCTTTCCTCGCAGTGAGCGTTCATCAAACTGTACGGAACCGACTGGAGAAGAGTTAATCCCATGTAATCTGCGCAGCGGGCGGCCGCGGCCCGGGGAACCCTGAAACTGTGGGACTGGTGTGCTATAAACACGTTACAAGTTAAAATTATTGTGTACTCTGTTAACCAGAGTTATTGTTTGTTTGTTGATCAACTTAATCCTCTGAATCCTTACTATCTCTAAAACCATCGTAACACAATAGGTCGCAGTCCAGATCGTGGCTCGGGTCCATCTTACAGATTAATATAATGTACAATAGTTTATCTAGATAATACATCTATACGTACCTACTTTGAGATTAAATATTATGAACTTTATAAAACGTAAAAACGCTTATTTGATTACAACCTTTCAGTTATTTGTCAAAAATGTCAAAATCCAACGAGTTTTTGGTTTTCTATATAGTTCATTATTTCAAACCATGGTATTGTGGCTCAACTCTCTTCACCACCAGTTGAAGAAACTGCAACTAACCCACTGTTCGCTGTCATCGGGTGCCTGGAATCTTTAGATGGTAAAGTACAGACTTTAATAATAGTTTGGTAACTGAACGGCTTCATGAACAAGAGATAGGTATCTACTTACTTGATTTAACAAGTAACAATAACATGTATTTGTTTACGTAAATTAGGAGTAAGGCTTTTTCTTTCTTGAATAAATTAAATAAATTATAATCATTTATATTTATTATATCTCGGGACTATGTAGTCCCGGACCTTTGAGATGCGTGCGTGGGGCCGAAGCCAACATTGAAACAATTTAATTATAATTCCTGCAGTAGGGACAAAAAGAGGGTCAACGGATTTGTCCTCGACTCATTACAATCAGTAGATCAGCATACCAAATAGTTTGTAAATAATGTATTTCAATAATTTCACCGTTGTATATCTGCTAGTTTTATTACAATAATGTCGTGAGTGCTACTTGTATTTATTAATAGGTGCTACTGTTCCGAGGTAAATTAAATAATTACTTATTTGAAGCATACTTTAGTTATTATTTCAGAACAAATTTGACATATTCTGAACGTGAACATCGACAGTCTCTCTGATTCTCCTCTTTACAGAGAGAAGAGACTTGAAATAGTTTTGGTTTCAGTTGTACCTGTGAAGTTATTTAAATAAACAAGTACTAATTCGATTCAGAAATTAAAAATTACCTGAGATGCAGAATGACCAGGGAGGTCATCCAGAATCAAACAGTCTTGCTTCAGAATTTGACAATGTTTTTGTCTACCACAATTAGCAAGCTGGCTTATTTAACTTATAATAACTTAAAATAACGAAAAGCAGACTGAATGTGCTACTACGTGAATTGAATCCGCGACCTGCGCGTCAGTGGTAGAGACGGTTGAATGAATAAACCACAGAAATAGTAGCGAATAAGTATTTAATGATCTGTATTGTAAATAACCATGTATATGATTTTTTTTTATATATTTAAATTTTAAAATCAATATTTTGTACGCCTTAAAGCCGAGCATATTTGAGAAACATTTTATTCAGGAAAATACTGGGAAAGTATCATCACTTATGTATGGCTCAATGAATAAAACTTTGTATTTTGATGATATTGTTATTCTTGTAAGTAAATGCTGAAAACAGTATCTGGTTACGCTTATTATAATAAAAGTAGACATGGACCATCGAAATGAACTAGAATAATCCTAAAAATAAAACGTTAGTTCTGTGCCACGTATGTAGTGGATCCTCCGCATTATTTATGCCGCGCTATTCAGGTGCAGTGCGCATGTCAGAGCGCATCGACCGCGGGACTATATTTACACCGGGCCGAGCCGCGGCCGGGCCGAACCGGGGTCTCATCGGACACACAATGACGATCTACGTACCACCCGTCTTGAATGTCGAGCTTATAGGGCACGCTTCAGTCAAGTTGCTTGACTGTCGGCCATAGAGAGCTTTTTGTGCTTCGAAATGACGAGCGTTGATGCTCGAGAATGAAAGGATGATTCAAAGCTGAAAATATGTCATTAAAGGGCTGACAATAAATAGATCATAGCTAATGGATCATTCATCCACCAGCCTGTCTTCGTTCACTGCTGAATATAGGCCTTTCCAAGATTTCTGCCTTTTGGCGGTCCTACTGGAAGAAATGCCCATACTCACACACGTGAGCGCGGTGTCGAAACCCTCGCACCAGTGACGTCGCTGTCCGTCACTAGTCTGTTTTATTATAAGGCTGGCAATTTGGGATTGATATACCGCCATCAAATGATCCCAGGCGTGGTGGGCCACCGGTTTTGCTTGAGAGCTGTCCTCTTACTCTCTCCCGAATAACTTCCTCAGTCGAGCTCGGTATCAGCTCTACCACCCGTAAACTGAATCATTATGAAAACAAGATTATCACGTAATTTGAATAAAATAAGGCTTTTGAAGTAATATTTATTTAACTATTTGATCTTAAATATCAAAAAAGCAACTTAAGTCCGACCTGAAGGATGACGATGATATTGAACGAGAAAGGAGGGCGTTGTCGGTGCGAGCAAATATGATAGCCCGCAGGTTTGCCCGTAGCTCGAAGGAAGTAAAAATTACCTTATTCCGAGCCTTTTGCACATCTTTTTATACGGGCACACTGTGGTTATCATACACGCAGAAGTCGTACAACGCTCTTCGCGTTCAATACAATAATGCGATGAGGGCACTGTTGCGGCTGCCCCGCTTCTGCAGCGCGTCGGGGATGTTCGCCGCAGTGCGCGTTGACTGCTTTTATACCACCATGCGCAGGCGAGCAACTGCGATGGCGGGCAGGGTGCGGGACAGCGGTAACAGTCTCCTCAGTGTCGCCAGCAGGTCGGACGGGCCCTTTATGAAACATTGGCAGGCGCTACACACTCCGTCGTACCAAGTATGGAGCAGATAGCGTCAGCATCAACACTTTGTGGTTATTATTGTTTCTGTGTATTTCTTTTTTTGTATTCTTTTTAAATTTTAGTATTTTAGCAATTTATTTATAAATATGGATTAATTTATCTGAAATAAATGAATATTATTATTATTATTATTAATACAAAATAATCCTAGAAAACATAAAAACTTAAACAAACTAAAAATCTTTATTAAATTACAAGTTTATTAAAATTAAACTAAATAGATTAGCCAGATCGCCGTCGTCATGTGGAAGGGTACCTAGAAGGCTGGCTGCGTTTCCTCTTTGTATGGCCAGACTTATTCGCTGGCCAAGACATGCGCCAGCCCTCGGGTCCCCACAGACGTCGACCAGCCGCGATGTTAATTCCTTGAAGAGGATTTTTGCTTATGGGCCCCACGGCCCAAGGGTCTCAACGCCAAAAGGCGCAAATATGCAGTCCAAACTGAGGCCTGCGTACCCGCGCATCTTGTTTCCTTCTGCCGCTGCCGCAGCTGCACCAGCTCTGACAGCAGTCACACTGGTGTGGGACGGCGGTAAAGTATCGACACACGTTGCGTCCCACACCAATGCCCTGCCATTCTTCTATGGGATTAAGTTAGTAATTTTTCATAAAGTGAATTAACTAAGAGGAAAGGAATTTAAGGCGGTCATTAAATTAAGTTCGCGATAAGTTCCCGAAGTATTACCACGGTACCACGGTTTGTTCACGTACCAAAATAATACGAATTGATTACCTAATTCCACGTGTACCTACCCGCCAGCTCGTGAAGTAATGCGGAGGAAAGTCTGCGGTACACGAACATTTTACAAAGTGCCGAACTTCGCTAACTGAACTTTGCTGAACGATTTGACACGATCGTGTTTTCAGCAATGCAAATTAGTTATACACGGATAAAAAGGAGAACTTTTCAAAATTACATAAATTGTGTCCGCCCATAAGCGCGGATACAGGTAAGGGGAATGAAGGCGATTGCCCGCTCTCCTTAATCCACAAAAAAAAAATACATATTTTGACTAATTTAAAATTTTTGCCGATCTAGCCGATTTACAGAAATTGCTTCCTCCTTCCCCTGGGTAAGGTCCTGGATCCGCGCCTGACCCGCAACGGCATCAAGACGAACGGAACGCTTTAAAAATTAAGCGCCTTGGTTAGTTTACTGGCAAAAACTTACTGCGGTCTGAAGAGAATTGTTGAGCAAACTGTAGCCTTACACTCTGCGAGTTTGCACTTTTTTTAAAGGGTCTTTAATGAGGTAAAATATTCTAATAAAATATTAAAAAAACATCCTCTGATCCCAAGCTCTAAAATAATAACAAATTATAACCCTTTTGTTGTTAACTTCGTTCTCTCCTAAATAAAGCCAATAAATAGTTAATATCTAAAAGTCAGCGGTTAGAAGTGGTTTGCACTTGGCACTGCTTAGTAAGAAAATATTAGATTAACTAATTATAGGAATAATACGATAGAAATAAGTGGAAAAAAAAGGATTAAAAACTACATTCTCCATTTTATTTTTTAAAGAATTTATGCGTAAACTCCGCGCCAGCACGTCCCGCGTTGTTGTAAATTATGAAAATAATGTTCGTAAATCCAGTAACTCGTATCCACGGGACGTCACCCTCCCCCCTCCCCCTCCCTTGACAACACACCCCCGCACTTGGTTCTTAATATCTGCTCATCTCGTCAGTGTTCTTTCACATGCTTGTTAGATAAATATTTAAGTATAAGTACTTATATAATTTTTCAATGCATGTGCTCGTAAAGGCCCACTTTTTATGCATCAAAACCGAACAAAAAGTCGATTATTTTGCCCTAGGGCTTTATTATTATTATTTTTTTAAATTTATTTATAATGGTTGGCTAACCTGCAGCCTTTTCTGTGTACCATAGATGTTATACTTTTTTTTCCACTGTTTAACGGCTCTGGATACAGTCCTTTTGAGCCAATTATAATTTAAAGTTCACAAGATTATATTTATTTTCATTTCCTCACACTATGCATTGAAAAACGTAGTATGATACACGGGCGTAAAAGCAATAAATTACTCGGTTACGTTTAAAACACTCGCTACGCTCGTGTTTTAAATCGTCCTCGTAATTTATTCCTTTTCGCCCTAGTAGCATAAACTACTAAAATGAAACTTGAGGATAATTTATGACTTAAACAAAATAGCTCACCTCAATATAGGCTCTCACTGACCGCAGTGTGAGGCGTAACGTAGGTGTTGTCGCGTAAACATCTTCACTTGCCCAGATGAAGGCAGTTTGAATCTGCTGAACCTGGTCGGCTATCCTGATCATAATATACAGGGTGGAAAAAATGTAAGGGCCCTGGAGGGGAACTACCTTAAATCCTTAAGTTAGCTCATTTTGCTGAAAAGAAACATTCCTTTATTTTTTAAAAGAAACAAAACTGCATTCAAAGATCTTCTAAAATTCGCTTGTCTCACCCGGGAATCGAACCAACTAAAAACTAAAAAATAAACCCTCGCTATTTTATTATACGAATTGGTAGGAATATCGTTCAGGATAAAATTTGTCTAATAAATATTTGGTCTTTGAAATAAAAAAAAGTGAAAACAAGCTTCTAATAAATAAAATTGTTCTTGATACGCCATTATTACACAATGACAGCACGGAATGAAAGCAAAACAAAACTAAATTTGAAATTCGAACGAATAGTTTTATCGATTTTAAAAATGTTGAAAGTTATCATTCGAATTTTAAATTTGTTGCACCGCGTTTCAAAAAAAAAATTGTTTCCCTTTTTAAACTTTTCGTCAGTACGCCTAGTGCAAGAAGGAATTGTGCTGTGCATAGATTTATAACGATTTTCTTATCGAAGTCTTCAACAAGGTACTTAAGGTAAATAACATTAGCAAGCTTGTACTTCATACGATGTCTTTGAATGTTAGAGAGATAAGAAATTTAAAACGTGTCATTTACTTGTTACAAGTGAACAGTATTTTATTAGGTATTGTTAATAAAGAACTTGTAATAAATATTCAATTTCGTGGGTATCTCGTACAACAGATGAGTGTAAGACCAAATGTTTATTAGACACATTTTATCCTGAACAATAATCCTACCGATTCGCATAATAAAATAGCGAGGGTTTAATTTTTTCATTTTTAGTTGGTTCGATTCCAGGGTGAGGCAAGCGAATTTTAGAAGATCTTTGAATGCAGTTTTGTTTCTTTTAAAAAATAAAGGAATGTTTCCTTTCAGTAAAATGAGCTAACTAAAGGAATTAAGGTAGTTCTCCTCCAGGGCCCATTAATTTTTTCCACCCTGTATATTGAGGTGAGGTTGTTTGTTTAAATCAAGTATAAGAACTAATTATTTGACCATTTCGGGGTCGTCACACATACACTCCCTTTATGTTAAGAGGATGGCATACCCATGCAACTTTTTTTATTACCCGTCCAGCACAATAAGTCTAATGGCAAAGACCTTTATTTGCTTTTCATAGAGGCGATTACCTGTTGGTTCTTTGGCCTCTTGTTCTTGGACGCGAAATACTAGTGATCACGCAGCGAAACAACAAATTGGTGTGTTTTTAGCTAATACTGAAATATTTTGTACAGAAAAAAAATCCCTTCATATTTCTATTGCCTATTTTATAAAAAAAAATCAAGTTGATCTCTTAACCGCGTATTTGAAATGAACGTTGGAAAACCAAAAAAAAGAGGGTGGAAAACATTTTTTAGTATAAATCTTACAACATTGTTTATAGGTGGAATCCCTAGATAAAATATCGATAAATCAAATATATTTTCTTCAATATGAGGAGAGACCTAGTTTCTTCCAATGAACCCTTGAAAACCTGGTGTTGTTGATGTTCTAGCGTCAGGTGTCCCGTTAAGAAATAATGTCCCTGGACGGTGATTCTGGCGCGTGCACAAAAATTGCGAAAGCAGACAAATACATCATTTCCGTAGAAAATCCTTTGTAAAATCACTAGAAATCACTTTTTTTTGCACTTGCCAGAATCCCCGTCTTGGTCTTTAATATTGTGTCATGTAAAAGTTCCATGAAACGTCAAAGTCATGCTTTTTGAACAAGAAGTAGGGTTTGTAAAGTTGGGGCTTGTAGAGTTAGGTGTTGTACAGTTAGGGGCTTGGCTCTACATGAGATCTTATAATTTTTTAACAGAGAAAACATTACGAGCTTATGAATCTTGGAAACCTAGTTCACATGAAATGTTTTAAAATTATATTAGATCATAAACTAGACCTTTATTTTCAATTTTATTGGATGCAGGGAAATGGAAGTAATCGCGTATCGAACGGCCGGAATATTAAGGATGGTCTCGTGTCAATAGCGTGGACCTGGAGCTGATAGTTCATCTACTCAGCTGTACCCTATTTGTCATATAGATTGAGTCCAACTGTCTTAATACCTAGATTTATGACCTCGACCCTAACTCCGATGCGTCCGAGATGGCCCTTTCAATCGAGTTATCTCGATTCATCTGTTAAATTACTCACATTTTGGGATCGATATCTGTGAAATTTTGTTTTAACTGTTTCCTCGGAATTTGCTTCGATCGGAAATTTTAAAGGGTCCTCTTTATGATAACTTACTAAAGTATAGCATAGCTACTCGTCTAGTTCTGAATTTTTGAAAGCATTTTTGCTAACGAAACTTAAAGTATAAGTTCCAAGAGAAAGACAAAGGCGTTACCTGTACGCGAACACCTGAATGGCGTATTAATATTAGTGCTAATATTGGTAAGCAATTTTTTACAGATTTTACCAAGACGTATTAATAGGTACCCTGTGCGATATTCTGCTTTTTTATTGCCGAAATAATGAAAATATCTGTAAATGTTTTATTTTATTTATTTAAATGTTTAATGAATAATGAAACTGTCATACATCTTCTATGAAAAATAGAGATAAGAGGTTAACTTTGATATTGCTTTTTATAATAATTATAGTATAAGTATTGCTGACGTCATAAACACGTTTTGCTAGGTCTTTTATGTGAGTATCTCATATGAAGGGTAAGCGGGAAGAAAGATCATTATCAGTTTTTTCAAAAATTGAGTTAATAGTGCCATCTTCTAAAATGTCTGGATAACAATGATTGAGCGAAAACAAAAACATGAAAAAAAACACAGTCCGCAGAATATCGCTTTTAAAAATAAACCGAACTCTAGAAGCTTAAAAACCTAACTTAAGAAAAGTTCATAAATAGTACAAAAAGTAAATTGTCTATGAACTGTGAGTATGAGGGGCTATGGGCTGATAGTAAAGTTTGCTTTTGAGAAAAAAAAAATTGTAGTACAATAATTAACTGTGATTACAATAAGCCCACTAAGTATAGTTCTCAAGTAACAACCTAAGCAAGTTTTTTCTACTTATTTCAAATTTACCTTTTGTTGACTATGATCCCTCTTCCCGCTTACCCTTCATATGTTTTTTAAATTAAATTTCTGATATTTTTAAAATACATATATCTACGAAAAAATGTATGGTATTTTGATGCATATACAATTTTTTGTCATGACATTTGATGGTTAAATGCGTGGATACTACTCGCTATAAACAATAACAAATTCTTAGTAACGTAATATCGATTCTAATTCGTAATGCAACGCAAGAACCAAGATGCCACCTGTTTCTGAACATTCATACCATTCAGAAGAACTGAATTACTTATCTCATTCATATCATGTGATTATCTATGTACTACATAATATGTAGATAGGTATAGTACAAACCATTCTTACAACCATAATACAAGGAAGACTCCTTAGTTTTTTGTTCTCAACCAAATTACATTGTTCATGTGAGAGTGAAGAACGGATTACAACAATTAATTGGTAGAACCGTTTGATCGTTACCGAATCTGCAAGTAAAGGGTCGACTTCCACTACGACGCCACAGAGCGCCTTAGGGCCTATTTTTAGTCATCGACCGCTGCCTCCCATACCTACATGAAAGTTTCAGAGGTGCGTCATTGGCTGGCTGGATGTGACGTCACGGTCGCTCCTCGACCAATGGCTGATCAGGGTGGCACGCATGGCAACGGAGGCTTCGCGGGTTCTCTGGCGAGGGATGGCAGTTCGGGCGAGGTGATCCCAGGTGTGCCCAGCTCGCGCCAACGCAAACAAAGGTCAATATTTTCTTATTTTGGTAGTGGCCGCCATTTTTGTAGTTTTGAAAATGGAATGCTGTTTCCTTTTTGTGGTATTAGCGATTTTTTGGCATTTTCAAGTGATTTAGCGAGGAAATTAAGTTTTAGTGTGTAGTGAACTTATTGGTGAATAACGAGTATAATAGTGCAGAGTAGTGTTCTAATTATGTTGAAGTACCCCAGTGGCAACTGTTTTAAGCTTTTCATGTTATTTAATTGTTCTAAATTATATAAGTTCCTTGTTACATAACACATAGAATAGCTGATGTTATCGGTCGACTCGTGCAAGTGAGACGGAGGATGCTAGTGCAAGTGCGAGTGAAAGAGAAGAAAGATTTTCAGAGTAGTGATTTTCCAGTGAAGGTCGTTGCAAAGGAATTGAAGAAAGCTTAAAATATTCTGAATGCTTTATTATTTAAACAAATGGTAACTTAATGATCAATCTCATGAAAGAATTACGTAACTTTTGGTGGGAATAAAACAGCTGCAGTAGGGCGGGCGCGGATGTTTCCGCACGGGCGGGCGGCGCGACCGCTAAAAGCTCCGTCGGCAAAAGTTCTCGCTCTTGGGCGGTTGAATATTTCGGAATTATTATACATATAGGTTCATAACGTACCAACACGTGCAACACTCATTGATTTAAAGTTGAATACAGAGCTGGTCGGTAATGTCTTTTACAAATAAACTGCGTAATTATTTATCAAATAACTGAATCATATGCAAATGATTCAATATTCATATAGTAAAAACTAAACATTCCTACCATAGCGACACTGATTAAGAAAAACAGAAAATAACGGTTTTATAATTTTCTTTATAAATCACATTTTTATGGCTTCCTGTTCAAAATAACAAAAGTTGACTCAAAATTACATTTTTGGGACGAGTTAGTTGATGTTCAGTAACACCGTCGTTAGAAAATTTGTAAAATACAATCAATAAGTATATATTGTAACACAAAAAAAGAACAATTATTAAAATAACTATCGGTATCGATATTTTAATTACTGGAAAATCTGAACGAAAGTTGTTATTTAGGACGGTATAGTGACTGAGACTATGTGCCCCTCATATATACGAGTTGATTTGAACCCCTGTTTCTAGCTAGATTGTGTGAATTATTCATGGAAATAATAAGAGAGCTTTCCCATGCAGCCAATTTTGATGGTCGTGAATGTTAATATGTGAGAATATTTGGAAGGTCGTTTAGGGTAAATATAATTGTCAGATACTTATCAATAACCTTTTTCTATATACTTACAGAATGTATGAAAATGAATTGAAACATAGAGGAGCAATCCCATACATTTATACTTTTGAAATTAGTGAAGTTTTGACGAAACAGCTGATTAAATGATTTTCTTTGAAGAATGTTAAAGTATATCTATTGTGATTATTTACTATACTTTTCTAAAACACTGTAATTTCATGACATACCACAAAAAACTGCATAAAAACAAACAAGTCACAGTAAACATAAAGCTAATATAGTGTCCAACTGAAGATTTAGTTTCAGTTTCGGCTGGTTTCGACAGAAAATACGAGTTTCAGTTCAAGATTCTACTTCGGACAAAAGTGCCGAAACTAAAATCGAAACGAAAACTATGGAAGTTCAAAAATTATTTAATGTTAGAAGAATTGAGCACTGTGGTGGTTTCAAGCTTAGTTCAAATAAAAATATATTTATTTTGATTAACTGTACAACGTCCATTTTATTTCCTTAAATAAATGAGAAGATATAGTATCGAACATTTTGTCAACAAAAATTTAATGAAATAATATAAACGAAGTTTAAGTTGGGTCAGAAAATAGAAGCGAGTAACAAACAAGTAGACACAAAGTGTGCACTGAATCTGAATCTGAAACCAGATTTTCTCTTTTGTATCTTTGAAATGATGCATATTTTATTAAATTTGTGGATATATTAATAATTTGCAATATTCCGCTAAACACTCTTACCATGCTATTCAAAATGCAGACTCAAACACCGCCCGCCCTCCCGCATAAAACATGCACAAGCAAAGCAAGCAGTACGAGCACAAAATAAAGCAATCTTAAATAACAAGCAAGAAAACTTATCAAATATTTTATTATCTCCGAAGTGATTTTAGACTAATTAAGTACCATTTATTTTCTAGATTTACTTTTTATCCTTATAACTACTAAATCAATATTTATCATATTATCATAGAAGAAACAACAGAATTTGGAACTAAGCCTGAAACAAAACAAACAACAAAAAAGCTTGAGTTTATTAATCTGTGTAACAGCCAGACCAGAGCAGCCTGAGTGTGATAGAGATGGATATACGACCGAACGATATTCGATCGAATTTTGTTACTTCGGAGTAGGGCCTTTGATGCCGAGCTCGACTGTGGTGGTACCACCATCTTACTAACATCTTACATAAACCCCCCCGAAGATATTCGAGGGCGAGTAAGAGTACAGCTCTCAGGCACAACCAGGTGGCCCACCATCTCTGAAACCGATTAATGGCGGTATATCCATCCCCAATTGCCGGCCATTTTATAAAACAGACTGGTGACGGGCAGTGGCGTCACTGGTGCGAGGGTTTCGGCACCGCACTGACCAACCCACCTGTCCAGCGTGTGTGAGTATGGGCATTTCTTACAGGAGGACCGCCAACAGTGGCGACATCTTGGAAAGGCCTATGTCCAGCAGTGGAAGAAGACAGGCTGATGGATGGATGGAAATTAATAATGAATGACTCAATATGTTTTTCTTTTATTAATATACAAATAAAACTTCAATAACAATGTATAACTAAACTAAATTAAAATTAAAACTAAGTGTATAGGTATTAGTAGGTACTTAAAGTAGAAATATTATTCACTTATTAAATTTTAAAAATTTTCAATTCAAATAAAATATGCTGGCCAAATTGCTCTGATATTTAGGTCATTATTGAGTCTCAGATATTTAAGTGTGACATACAGACATGATGAAATAATAAGGGTTTCTTACCTTGGCTACGCCTGGGCTACATACTCTAAAAAGTAGCTCTTAATAGCTCATAGCCATAGTTATATGACTCGAGCACCCATCGATCGCACTGCGAGATAATATTGCCGGTGAAACGTGGGTGTACGACAGTGTGGACTGTGAGTTGCATTTCACAGCTAGCAAACACCTCTGACACCCCCTAGGAGATTCATGTCATGGCGATGTATAATGTACATGTTAACACAGTATAGATACATACATATCAACGACAACCACAACCGTCCTCTCTCTCAAAGAGGCGGAAGTCATAACCGTCATCAAGATGGCGGCCGGAAGGAGCCGAGTGCTGACTTCCGGTCGTACACATCCGACATCACAGCCACTGTACAAAGATCTGGCAACATAATGATTTTTACAAGAATACATTCTTTATTTAGTTTACAAGAAACTGTACGTACATATGTGTGGAACAAATTAAAACATCAGTTCACGAAAAGTGAGCAAAGCAGTAATACAAAATTAAAATTCCTAATCCTATTCAGACTGTATAATCAATTAATCACAGTTTATTTACACGGCGTATTTTATTCTAATAGTTTTTTTTTTAAGTTGTTTAAATACCACCCTGAAAGGTGGTACGGGTGTTGGTGTATCAGCCAACACTGGACGATACTACAAATTAAATAATATATTCATCAAATATTTTTTTTATAATCTTATTTTATTTAATTTTTATTTTATTGACATAACTGTGTCATTGATTTTTTTGTAATTGAAATTTACATACTGTGTAACTTATTAATCTTATTATGTTGAATTGAATTTTATGAAACCGAGTTCTGAAATATATCATTTTTATTTGTTTATTTATTAAATCAGGTATTTTATTTATATTAGGTGAAATTTAATCAACCACCCGAATTCATACTGGAGCCTTGGTTAGTGATCAGGCACAATGTTTAAGGCTGTTGTAGCCGCCAACGACATTGAGTCGACCAGTTTCGTCACAAATATCGACAGAAACTATATTAAAATAATGTTCATATCAGCGTGCACTGCATTACGTCGCTGGGTCTATGGGTAGCGAAAAAGAGGCGCTTAAAAATACAACAAAACCTAAAAGTTTGTACCTAAAAGTTAAAAAATAATCACCGGAGCTCATTGTTGTTATATATTTTGATTTGTTTCTTTGTATACTTAATAAATTAAATATAATTTCAATTATTTTATCAATTTAATTTAAATAAGAATTTTTATTATTTTTATTTTATCTTTTGACATTTAATTTATGTCTTAATTTATAACATTTAATATTTCACTTTGTAACTGACATTTAATTAACATTCCCGTGACTTCATCTCATTACATATCAATTATAAGAATAAAATTTCCCGACAATCTGTGCATTAATAAAATATAACAACACTTTTCACCAGCTCCACTATCAAACTTACATCCCGTGTTTTCACCAGCTCCACTATCAAACTTACATCCCGTGTTTTCACCAGCTCCACTATCAAACTTACATCCCGTGTTTTCTGCCATCTGAATACTAACCTACCCCGTAAATTAGTTAACATTTATCGCACGCAAAAAAAATGAAAACAACTTTGTAAAATTTCAAAATTTGTATTTTTAACCAAATAATCCTCTAAAATGCATATACGCGAAACCGGTTGGTTGAAATAACATACATAAACGTTTTGTGAACAAGTACAAGTGTTTTATTACAACAAAGATGAAATTAAATCGGCCCTTAGTATTAAATTAAACCCTAATTTGGTATTTATATTGTTAAATTATAGACAAAAATTTAAATTTTTAATCAATGCACATCATTTCACATGTTTTGTAAGCTCCGGCCACTCTAAGAATGTATCCCTGACAGATTGTGATTTGATCGTCGAAGCACAGATAATATAGAGGTAACTTTGAACAAAATATTTTATCGTTTATATTAATAATAATAATAATAAAGGCGTAGGGATGTGACGACCCCATCGCCCTCTGGTATGTCCAGTACGTCCAGTGCAATCAGTCACCGCAGGGCGGCTTGTGGCGAGCCGATGGTGAGTGGCGACACCACGGACCCTACCTCCAGGGGACACTATCACACATGCGCTTACACAAACACATACACACATAAACACACCCCCTACCTCTGCGCTTGCCTTAACCAGCCGGCCAGAGTGGAGATGCAAGAGCGGAACCTATGCTCCAGGTTGGAAGTGTAAAATGTCATAACGCCGGGGGCACTTGACTGTATAAGGATTTTGCGCCCCGCAGACTCACCTCTCGACAACCTTAGCTGCTTATATAGTGTTGCCCCCTGGCCGCCCCATGGTGGCTAGATAGGGGGCCCACAACGGCTATCCTGTCGGATAGTTATTAAGCAGCAAGTCACCATCTGCCATACTTAAATTTGTGAGAGATTTTCGAGGCAGATGTCCGTTATCTCACTCCGTAGCCCTGTTATCCGGCCCATTTAGCATCCCATCCTCATAGCCCACTCCAAGTCGCTTCCTTCCTGGCAATAGTTTGGCAACTGTGGGGGACTGTCCGTTAGTGTATCACAATGATACATTGAGGGAGAGGCCCCCATGGATGCAGCCATCTCACATTTATATTAAATGGTACCAAAGGCCTCTTCAATGTTGGCTTCGGCCCCATGAATGCCTTTCAAATGACCGGGTCCCTATGGGCCCGTGACTGAAAAGTGTACCTACATAATAATAATAATAATAAACACTTTATTGCACACAGAAACACAGACAAATACAGATTAGAATTTAGAGAAATACAGGGCAAAGGCGGACTTATTTCTGAAATAAATTTCTTCCAGTCAACCATAAATGACAGAGATGAAGAAACATTATACATTGGCTTATTGAAATTTAAAATGAGTGCATAAAGAGTGATATAAATATGTATGTAACTATAATAAATAAAATAGTCAACATAAACTACTAACCTAAAAGTATACCTAACGATCTAAAAATTAAATAAAGAGTAGGTACTAAAATAATATACATATTACATGTATTTAAATATGATACACTACATAAATACGTACGATACATACATACTAGTAGCTAGAGCTGCTGAGAGGACAACATGCGCTTCTTCAAGTTAAATAAACCAATAATACAAAATTAAATATAAAAAGTTATATTATTATATCAATTTTACAGTTTTTAAATAAGAAAACGGTATTTTTTAGATTTTGTAATCCGCAGTGTCAAAAGAATCGACTAAGAAGTATCCACTAGAATAATTTACGGTTGTATCTCTGAAATAACCCGTTGCTTTTATTTTATTTTAACAAAATTCAATATAATTCGTCACCATAAATCTTCTTATTATTTCCTGCACTATACCAACATAATAAAGTATACATCATGCAACTTTTGTGTAACTTAGGATATGAGTGAGAAGCTTATATAAACTTGTTGTCAACTACTTTTATATTTGTGGTAAATATTGACAACCGTCGTCCGGTGTCATCTTGTCTCTCGATTTTTTTGTGACCCGGCTTTCGTTAAATTGACTGTACCTGTTAATTTTATTGACCTAGGTGTTAAATTAGAACTTGATTGTTTTTAACATTGTAGATGCTACTTTTTGTGCGTAATAATGCTGAAACGTTGAACCCTTGATTAATTTATGGAACTGTCAGTGGGCGTGTGTGGAGCGAGATGCGAGATATCGTGTTGTATTTTGTTTGTTACACTATGACTTTGTTGCAATGTTCAATTAAAATTAAAGCAATTGTAAATCATAATGTTAGGGCTTTCCCTCTAACAGTACCATATTTGTCATACAAATGTATTTTTGTTAAATATTTTCTTATCGCGGTTTTATTTTTGTTACGCTATTTACATTTGGAAATTGCCTTAGGAGTAACAATAGTCAGACAAACAAGTAGTGAAACTTATAACAATGTTACTTATTACTTATTGCACCTCTAGTCACCTCTAGTCAATAGAACCAACCTTCGCCAGAAGGCTCCACTGACACGAGCGCTAGAGCTGCTTAACAGGATCCACGACCACATCGATATATTTCACTGTTCTCTGAGTGAGTTCAGACGAACTGCTATATTATTTGTTAGAGTAAATGTGTATAATGTTAATGTTACCAGTAAATGTGTATAATGTTAATGTTACCAGTAAATGTGTATAATGTTAAAGCTTGTGCTTGTTGTTGTCGTGTTATGAAATTGTACCTGCGTTGTTGTGTTTAAATAATTAGTAATGTTGTAATGTTCACTATCACATTAGCCCAACTGTGAGGGTAGTGTTATGTTATAAATAAATAAAATTAATAACTTTCCAACCAGGAACGCATAGTTAGAGCGGTCGGAGTGTAAAATATATATATATATATATATATATATATATATATATACTTTTTTTTACTAAGTTTACGTCTAAGTAAAACCCGACCTTAATTGTGGCTTTCTCGGTCACCAGCTGTAAGAGCCACTTTAATGACCTATCAGTAGAAATTCCAAAAAAAACAATGTTTTTGCTCCCGTACTGCCTGTACTAGGTATACTAGGTATAGGCAGTATTTAAACTAGTCCAGTTCGTATGGGGACAAAAATATTTTTTCATGTTTTCGATAAAAAGGATCATTGGACCTTGTTCCTGATCACTAATTCGGGTAGTTGATTAAATTTCAATTTAAATATACGTTTTAAATTTTAATTATTTATATACGATATAATTAGTTGTTTCTTAATAGAAGTTTTAGTATATAAGTTGGTATTAATTATTTTAAAAGCAAACATTTTCCTGCAGTAATTGAAACCTCATCTTTTTCAAAACAGCATTCCACACATGTAGGTGGGTGTGGAGATGATTATCATTTTGTTACAAGTAAGAGATGTGAGCACTACAATAATATTGACCTGGGATTGTTCTTGTTGTTACAGACACACCGGCGCACCATGGTGAAGCACTGAGGCCCAAAGTATCAAAACACTAAATTAACAAATACATATCAAAAATGCACTGAAGGTTTAGCATAAGCACAAAAATTAGCATAAATAAAAACGTATACAATTTTAAGAAAAAGATATTTAAGATAGATTTTGATAGAATCGTGATTCGAAGTTTTGAAAAAGGAACGCGCGCGGGAGTTTAGTTTTTGATATTTTAGTGTGTGTCGGGGCGCGCCGCCCCTTCGGTGGAACCGTGGAGGAGGAAGGGGGCGCCCTGCTAGGGCGGCTACAGGGGGCGCTGCGCGGGGGCGCCGCCGCCGCCTCGCGCGTGGCTAGCTCCATCCGGGGCTTCCTCACCGACAAGGTCGGCTCGCTGCAGCTCCGGGACTCAGGTGAGACCTCACACTGGTTCTACTGCTCGCTTCATGATGGACCTATGGAGTGTAACCATTATCAGTAACCTTAGAAACCCAGATAGTAAAATTGTCACACCTCTTTCACATCTTCCACATCCATCAATATAGTCATACAAGCTCTTCTATTGCGGATACTTTTGTTTTATATTTCAGTAACAAATATTTTTAATATATGTATTTTGTAAATACAAATATTTTTATAAAGGGACCGCTACTTGGGCGGTTATGACAAAAAGGTCTAAAGGATTTTTTTTTAATTATACTGATCAAATTTCGTTCATATGTGTAAAATTTCACGTCCAACATAGATGTCCAGGAAACGTTGAAATAATGGTGAATGGTTGGTGGGATTTTCATATTTGCTAAATGGACTTTTATTTAAAGCTGTTAAAGCGTATAAGAATGTTTTGCATTCATTATTTAAGCTGGTAAATTAATTTGTTAAATTCTTCTCGTTGGTAATAAACGTATCTAGCAGTCGGAAACATAATTTTTTAGCCCTTTCAGTTACGGGACAACGTAATTTTTGTTTAAAATCTGCTTTGACCGTGTCTTGTTAGTACATATTGAAGTTTAAAGTAAAATGTAATATTGTAGATTTTATTTAATCGTATGGCTTATAAAAGTTTACAAGTCGTTCATAATATTATTGGGGATGTCTTTAGCCATTCAGCTGCGTCTTCTGTAACGATGAACAGGTCAGAAATGTTTCCATTAAACTTTCGGGTTGGGCATTCTCGGATGATGTGGTCCACATTTTGCACCTCGGCACCGCAGTCGCAGGCTGGTGATGTTCTCCATTCACATCGGTGCATGTACTCTCCGGTACGACCATGGCCGCAACGGAGCCTGTTAAGAAGGCACCAGGATCTACGGGGAAGAGCGTACCCTTCTGGTATCTTTGTGGGATCAATGATGGTAGTGCCCAGATTTGGAGGAGGATTGGTCTGCCATTCCTTTCTCCAGGATTCAGGGATGCCGATGTTGTCCTGTAGAAGACATTCTGCGGTCTGTGATGGTGGATGTCTCGACTTCAAGCGATCCGCTGCAGGGTGGAAGAACTCATTATATGCTGGTAGGCTAGGGTTTGCTCGGATCTTTAGCGCCTCTCTCACGAGGGCGTGCTGTCTTCTTAGATGTGGAGGTGGAATGTGACTAAGGGCAGGTAACCATTATAGTGGTGTTGATTGGATGGTACCTGATATACACCTCATAGTTTTATTTAGTTCCACATCCACATGGTGCACGTGAGCACTGTTGAGCCACACTGGAGAGCAATATTCCGCAGTCGAGTACACCAGTAGTATTGTAGTTGGTAAATGTATTTGAAGCTGCGGTAACTCAGTTGCTATGCGTCCCTGACTTTGTGGGGTTTAACATGACAGAAGGCTTTAGGGTCACTTTGTGAGGTTTAACATGACAAAAGGCTTTAGGCTCACTTTGTGAGGTTTAACATGACAGAAGGCTTTAGGGTCACTTTGTGAGGTTTAACATGACAGAAGGCTTTAGGCTCACTTTGTGAGGTTTAACATGACAGAAGGCTTTAGGCTTACTTTGTGAGGTTTAACATGACAGAAGGCTTTAGGCTCACTTTGTGAGGTTTAACATGACAGAAGGCTTTAGTCTCACTGTGTGAGGTTTAACATGACAGAAGGCTTTAGGCTCACTTTGTGAGGTTTAACATGACAGAAGGCTTTAGGCTCACTTTGTGAGGTTTAACATGACAGAAGGCTTTAGGCTCACTTTGTGAGGTTTAACATGACAGAAGGCTTTAGGCTCACTTTGTGAGGTTTAACAAGACAGAAGGCTTTAGACTCACTTTGTGAGGTTTAACATGACATAAGGCTGTAGGCTCACTTTGTGAGGTTTAACATGACAGAAGGCTTTAGACTCACTTTGTGAGGTTTAACATGACAGAAGGCTTTAGGCTCACTTTGTGAGGTTTAACATGACAGAAGGCTTTAGGCTCACTTTGTGAGGTTTAACAAGACAGAAGGCTTTAGACTCACTTTGTGAGGTTTAACATGACATAAGGCTGTAGGCTCACTTTGTGAGGTTTAACATGACAGAAGGCTTTAGACTCACTTTGTAAGGTTTAACATGACAGAAGGCTTTAGGCTCACTTTGTGAGGTTTAACATGACAGAAGGCTTTAGGCTCACTTTGTGAGGTTTAACAAGACAGAAGGCTTTAGACTCACTTTGTGAGGTTTAACATGACAGAAGGCTTTAGGCTCACTTTGTGAGGTTTAACATGACAGAAGGCTTTAGGCTCACTTTGTGAGGTTTAACATGACAGAAGGCTTTAGGCTCACTTTGTGAGGTTTAACATGACAGAAGGCTTTAGGCTCACTTTGTGAGGTTTAACATGACAGAAGGCTTTAGGCTCACTTTGTGAATAAAAATCCGGAGGTACGATAAAATATACATATTTTTCCGTATTTAAACTTTATTTAAATTTTATTTGGTCGCCGTTTCCACAGTGTGACTAATGTAACAAGACTGATGTCACTGTGACGTGGAGCTGTATTTATAACTATTTCTCCTCCAAAGTGACATCATTCATAACCCTCTACAAAACGAATATTATAGTACTGAGGATAGCCAAGAATAGAAAAATGTGGCGTACCCTTGGAGAGGCGTATGTCCAGCAGTGGACCGATATTGGCTGATGGATTGGATTGGACTGGACAAGTACTTTCAAAATATTCAAATAACTCAGAATACTGCAAAATAAACTAGAAGTTATATCCCTTCAAGTTATATTCATTCACCTTCAAGCAAAATAATAACTCGTTACAGAAAAGGTGCCTCGACATTTAAATCATAAACAAAATAACTCATCTCTTAGACATGTACTAATAACTTTATAACTAACAAAATAATAGTCATATCATCATACGTCATACCTTTATATAATAAATAAGTTGTGTCTGACGGAGTACAGTTTCACAAACATGTTAGTTTCGGTATCCCATTACATAAACTTGTATACAAACCCGGCCTGAGGGACTTCGATCATTCATTTAACGAACTTTTCTAATAAAACTTACCTACAGGTTGTATAAGTATATAAGTGTGTATACATAGATTACATTACAACAGAAAACAGAACAGCTAAGCAACGGGACACCCGTCTTGCAAATAATAAGGAAGATGGGTCTTTGCCTTTTATTTACCAACTTTTATTTTGACATCTACACAGCAAATACAACCGTAATCCTTCGGTTTAAGAGTTACTTTAACTGTAAACAAAATGTTGTGGTTTCGTTAAGGGTCCTAACGACGCGCAAATATTTGAGAAAAACATTGGTATTATTAAATAAACAGGGCGCCATGATGTAATAATGCTTCTGTTAATAAAGCAGCTGTGTGATGTTGACAGAGCATCCGCCTGTTTGTTCTTTCTTTGCGTAATGGTATATTCTAAAATTTGCTATGCTCGTGGTCTAGTAGCTCGAATGTCTTGACCACCCAGAGGTCACGGGCTCAAATTCCATATTGTGGTCGGCCTGCTTGTTTTGGAACGCACTTTAAACTGTGGGTACACATTTTGTGACCGGGCTCACTACTTAGGACTATGTGCTAGCATGTAATAATCGTCGGCGAAAATCTCTCACAGATTCATGTCGTGTCGATGTGTATAAATGACAGTAAGACTTACATTATAAGTATGTGTGTGCAATGAAGTAACAAGTCAGGTGTGGACGAGATCATGATGACACGTGGATATCATTCATGAGGAGTCAGGGTTCATGTCACGTGTGTCAATCTGTTAATGCAAAAAGTACCGCACAATCCGCTAAGAATCATTGTGACTTTGTTTATTTATATATTTGATTAGTTTTAGCCTGCAATTTCGTTCACGCTTAAAACAAATTTAAATGCGCGAACTTAATATTTAAATATTTAATTAAATTTAAGTAATAAACCATTATAACTTGAGCTATGTCCGGAACGGGTTTCTTTTGTAAATATACACCAAGCCATTTTTTTGTTTTACATGATATAGTATCGGGATTATTTTAAGCCTTAGCCTAGTTTAGCAGGATTTACATTTTGATTGATTGATTGATGATTGATTTATCCGACTTCCTTACCACATCCGTTATCTACTCTACTCTCCCAGCTACTATCTTCAGTACATTCAATTAATTTCAATTCAGTTAATGTTATTAGAACACTTTTTATCCTTGATACTCTACCCGTGTAAACTAGGCTTAACTGCTGATCTGTAGTTTTTACGTTAATTGCGACCATACAGACAAACAAAAATGTTTTATCAATATATTTTTTATCTATTAATAAAATCTCAACTTTTATTAGTTAAAATTTTCAAGCAAACTAGTCTCTCCATATTGGTTATAAAAAGTTTCTGTTAGCACTTCGTTTTCCCTCATCTCTACTTAAGGTGACATGTCGTCCGTGCAAAGGTCCCCGTTACTCCAGGCGGAAAAACCCGCAGTGCGAGAGGGACGGCATCGGGGAAAATGATCAAAAAGTCGGTTTTAAATTAAAACAAAATTATCTAAAATAGCTACGAAAATTTCCATAACCAGTAATTTAGGTATTGTTAAAACCCATCTAAATAAGTATTTTTGAAGTCTGTGTAGTATCCCAATTTGTCAGAATGTCAAAAAAAGTATAAATTTAGACCACATTTCAATAATTATTTTTATCGAGTGAAATTCCTCCAATCGCGTTTTCGATAGCCCGAAATCTAGAAAAAGATCCCATAATTGTTATACTAATTCATTTTACTTGGAACTTCTTTAAAAGAGCAGATAAATAACTTCAAAAAGTGTAAATTTTCACGGTATACCCCCTTAAGTAGGTAATCGTTTGCTGTAGAGTTTCTATTTTACTTACCTATGTTTTATTATGTTTGACAAATGCTCATACCAACCAGACCCCTACTTCACGTATGAAGTTTACATCTATGGTGCTTATCGATCAAGTAAACTCATAATTTGATTCCACCATTCATAACTTGGAAGGTTTCCCAGTGAGACGAATCTGTAGTAAAGGATCGCTAACACAATCAACTCCCCCGGGACCTCGTTTCACAGAACCTGTTCATTTCCCCGTCAACTTGCCGGCAACTCGCTGACGAGTGTTATTTGATTCGAGCTGAAGATACAATACCGTGGGATGTGGCGTCATGACAACACGAGATTTAAATATAATTATAGGCAACATCGCTAACACAATCAGCTCCCCCGATGTCTGCCACCTACTTTAAAACATAAAAAAGAATTTAAAAAAGCATATTACAGCATACACACAAACACAAAAATTCTCGGTCATTAATTATTTGCGACTTAACACACATATAAATATCAATTGTTAAGTAAAGAATACTTTAACGTTAAAATTATACTATAATAGGTAGGTTAGTAGTATAATATAGGATATAGCTGTACTTCAATATTACGGGTTATAATTATACTAAGTTTTTAACAGAAAGGGTCCTTTAATTACTCCTTAATTGGGCTTCAAACGATTTTGCTCAATTATAAAAAGGTCAGATGTTTTTTGTTACAAAGATAGTATACAACATTTCTTTTTTGAAGGTTTTCAGAAAATTTAAAAAAGTACCAAAATTTCAGTTCTATAATAAGTACCTAGTTCCGTGATATCTTAGACACTATAAGTGACGCATAGATCCGTGTGTGATGCAAATGTTACCTTAAAATCTAAATCTGATAAGGTATTAGATGAATCTCTATACCTTTAAATAATTTAACAATGGGAAAAATAAATCGTGATGAAAACCATTCATATAAAAAATCCGGTAAAAATTACCGGAATTTGGAAAAAGTTGTAATGGTTTGAACATCCATTGAACATCCATTGAATATTGAAATGAAAATCTAAGATTTTAATGTTAAGAAAATACCGTAACACCCCCTTAATGACGCGATGTCATAATATCGTAACGAGCTACCGAACCCGGGTTCGAGTGCGACGACTGAACCCTAATTGATGCAATTAGAAGACGAGGGAGGCTATATTAATGTATTTATTGGTGGTCGGTGGAGGTATAACTGTGAACACTAAAGCTAACATCGCAAGCGTTTTCTTTGGTTCTCCCTCCACTTTGTGCCCTGTGTTGTATAATAAGTGTTTACATAGTACGTGCAAACTGATTGTATCTACTTGAACTACATATAAAACAATATCTATATAATTAATATAAGGAAAATTTAAATATTCCAGGAATTTTATCCCTCTTAATTCTCATGTTTGCAAAACAGTAGTAAAATATAATTAGTAGATCGCAGTCTATTGTGGCTCTTAATTGGACTCCTTTTTAGAGTTCCGTACCTCAAAATGAAAAAAACGGAACCCTTATATTTGTTGTCCGTCTGTCTGTCTGTCACGACCTTTTTGCTCGGGCCCGTATGACATATCAAGTTGAAACTGACACCTTCTACAGAAGCTTGGTGCTATAAAAAAATCAAGCTACTAACTCAACGCAAAAAAATGTTTTGCACTTTACATAATCAATTTATATACAAATTTGTTTACCATGAAAACTTATAGGAAACTTACATTTGACTTAGAAACTTGAAATTTCGTTTACAGACAGGTCTCAGTATACACATAAGAAAACAATTTTAAAATTACAAATATTTAATTATTTTTAAAGTTAAAAAGACCAACTTAATTAGACACATACAGTTTAATAGATCGTAAGTGTCAAGTTAAGCTGGTCAGCCATAACTGCAAGTGGAATTATCTACCATAATGTTTTTAGGCTTCCATACCCATATAAGGGTACGGAACCCTTTGTGCTCGAGTCCAACTCGCACTTGGCCGGTTTTTTTACCTTAGTAGCAACCTGACAAAGAGTATTAAATACAGAATTTTTGAAAAGTTATTAAGTTGTAAGGAAATAGGTCATAATTAGTAACTTCGTGTTTAGTACTTGGCTAAAGGGCTCAAGGTTCGAATCGAGCGGCAGGTAAATACGGGTATGATTGAATGCATGACGTACGTTACACACGCAACTCTTGTGAGTACACCCCGCCGTCTGAGGGGTGCGGGGAGAGGGGAGGGGAGGAGGGGGAAAACTCACCCCTCTATGAATATTTGATACCAACTGGCGGGACCCCGGGGGCCGTCCATAGCTGATGTTAAAGCTCGAAGACTATTTGATAACTTGGTCTGAGACTTACACAGTTACATAAGTAGACAACAGTTAATTCAAATAAAATATTTTACAAAATATACAATGATTTCAAAAACCTTTATCGTTTTGTGATTGATTAAAAATTAACTTTTCTAATTTAAAAGGAGGAGAATACATTACAAGTAATGCTAGCCCGTTCGGCTAGTGCGAATGTTCGTTTCGAAATATCTCATTTATTATTCAAGCCCGGGTATTCCCCTGTGTCTCACTGTACCAGTGCATCTGATACATTGTTTATTGATTACCCATTTAGACCCTGCAGGTATTAACTCTCTGAAATATCGAGTCAAATTGAATCTACTATAAACCTGTTTTGATGGAATTAAATCTATATCATATTTTTTAGGCACCTCAAAATGAAAAAAACAGAACCCTTATAACATCACTGTCTGTGAAGACCCTTTTTTTGGGTCCCGTATGAGATATCAAGTTGAAACTGATACCTCCCTTAGAAGTCTACGGCCACTGGTGTTATAAAAAAATCAGGCTTCTAACTCGACGAGAAAAAAAGTTATTGCACTTTACATAATCAATTTTATACAAATTTGCTCACCATGAAAACTTATAGGGCACTTATAATTGACTAAGAAACTTTAAATTTTATTTACAAGTAGGTGTTATAGCACACACACAGAAAAAAAATTGAAAATTAGAAATGTTTAATAACGTATTCAGGAAGTTATAACTGACCAACTTAATTAGAACCTTTAGATAGTGTTAATTAATTTATATACAAGGTGACTTTTCGATCATCATCCAAATTCATACTGGTGGCTTGGTAAGTGATCAGTGTCATGGATCAATAACAATTTTGGTGAAATTCGCAAAATGTAATTTCGACTCCCCATAGTGATTCACTCGGGACTGGAACTGAATTTCTATGGGAAGCCGAAATTTCATTTTACAAATTTCACAAAAATTGTTGCTGATCCAAGATACTGATCACTTACCAAGCCTCCAGTATGAATTTGGACGATGTTCAAAAAGTCACCTTGTATATAGAGTTGAATTGACATATCGTAAGTGTCAAGTTAAGTTGGTCCTTATAACTGCAAGTAGAATAATTTGCCATAATGTTTTTAGGGTTCCGTACCGGTATTGTGTGGTGGTACAGAACCCTTTGTGCGCGAGCCCAACTTGCACTTGGCCGGTTTTTAATATGTTTCCATCGCTTGGACTGTTTCACTAGAATAGTTCCTCAAGACACGCACGATGTCCGAACCAGAACAAGACGGAAAACCCTCAATACTTATGTATTAGCATTAGCATACAAATATTAATGAAGAAACTGCAATAATTTGTTTTTTATTTTCTTTTATTTTTAATTCACAAAAAAAAAAAAACTGGTTCAAACTATCCTACAAATAAAATAAATCTATAAATTAAATTAAACTAATCTAAATCAATATTAACTAAAATTACAAAAACTAAAGATAAAAAACCCGGTCCAGGTCGCTGTCCCCCGGTAGGGTGCCCAGAATGCTGGCAACGTTTCCTCTTTGGATGGCCAGACTGATCCTCTGGCCAAGGTAAGCGCCAGCCCTCCGGTCACCCGAGACATCGACCAGGCGCGACGAAAGTATATAATATAGTTTAAAATCAATTAAGCACCATCTATTTGAATAATAAACCAATCCAAACTACCACTACGCGCCACTCTCCTTACAAAGACAATCACTTAGCGCCGCCGGTAACAATAACCGCGATTGTCATGTTTCCGTTATCCTTTACCACCAAATTATTATATTAATACGATCTTATCACAATGCATAGAGAGCTTGTTTCAATTATCACAGTGAATAGATAAGTTTGTAGATGCGTGCGTATTATATTTCGTTCCGATTGAAGCGCGTGTCGCGCGACCCTCTTGCTTTGACAGCGAGTGACAAATGCGATGAGAGTTCCGATACGCGCGACGCAACTCTTACAAGTATAATTTCGAACGGAATGATTTATGAATCGATCTTATTATATCAATTTTGAGCAGATTTTGTGGCTACTTTGTTTTGTAGGCTTCATAATTTGTATTTTGTGCCAGCTTTCTGGATACCCATCTATCTGCATGACGGCGGCGATACAAAAATATTTGTTATTGAAACGAAATACCTTGTCGCACGTTACACTCCATACACTTGGCGAATAAGAGCTAGGACGAAAAAAGTGTAAAAAGTGTAAGTCTTCGACCGTCACGATACTTTTGCTATAGTACGCTAGAACTTCGTCCCAACCGAAAATCTCACGACACCTCTAGTTTTTTTTATAATTGTAGTGTTGTGTATATATTTAAGCTTTATAAGTTTTTGTAAGATTAGTACCTCAATCAGTTTCTTATTTCTGGTTTAAATATGGGACATCTATTTTTGTAGCGCAATGTTTTGGTTTGTTTAACTGAACAATATTCAAACAAAGCAAAGCAGAGTGTGAGCAAACACAGTTACAGTCGCATTTGATGACGTTTCAAAAACGGTATTTGTTATCGGAACATCTAAGTACAATTTTAATAATTAACAAAAAAGCCACAATCCTCATATATTCACCTCACAGCTAGTCTCCCACGTCCCCCACTTCCCCCACGTGTCGGACATGGTCACGTCCGTAACGAACAGTTTCCGACGTGGTCCATTGTGCCCCGCGCTCCCCATTTTGATTATCCTTGTCGGAGCTAATGTGTCGCAGGTTATTTATTTATTTTCTCCCTCGTTGTCTCCCGGCACCACTGGGTAGCATCGGGAAGTTTGCGGTGTGGCCGCAGAATGTGTCAAGCTTTTAAAAGTAACTGTTTTAATCTTTAAATGTTTAGTAATATTTTTATATTCTATGTCTCAAAGTATAAAACACACACATACTGGATGTAAATAGAAAACATACAAATATTTGAACAAAAAATGGCGGAAGTGTTTTCGATGATAAAATACTAGATCATAGATATCATAATAAAATTATTCTACATTTTTAAACAAACGCATACTTGCTTCATTTTACAACGGATAAATAATTGTATATTTAGCGAATAAACCTACAATGTTTTATATAATTAATTGCGCTCTATTTATTTTTTCGTAAGTCACCTATTGAACATTTCTGTAACAAAAGGTAACAATTTACAAGCAGCGGAACTGCGGAACCTCCCTGAAAGGTAACCAGGAATAATGCCACAGTTATCGCCGCCGCGCCTGCTGTCCGCCGCCACGTCAACATGGTTCTACCAACTTTGCAGCGGATCCCTGATAATGACGACAGCAAAAGTAGTTACACATTCAATTACTATTTATTTCAAATTGTTATTGGAAAGACATTAATATAGGTATAATTACGTTGAATAAATTGATTATAACTTTCATGCACGGCGAAGCAGCTAACTCCGATCTAAGGCTTCGTAGCACCCCGTAGAGCTACGCCGTAGTGCAGGGAGGCAGGCCGTTACTACGCCTCGTAGCAAGATAATAAATATTGTAGTAAATAAGTATTTTAGTTAATCAATTAGCTAAAAATGAAGATGATGAATTTTTACTTTTTGGTAGAAACCAAAGAATGCAAAAATGTAGCGCGGTCTCATTTTCTCATAAAGAATATAAGTGTTGAAAAAAAAAACAAGTTCATGCCCTGCGGGTTCCGTACCGTAATGTCAAATAAGTTCGTTAACAAAAAATACAGACTTATCATTACGTACAAAAAATCAAACAGAATAAATTAAATATGTAATAAATTAACAAAATTAAGTTGTTAATAGTACATTATATCCAAATGGTGGAAAGAAGGGTTTGCAAGTGAGCGGATGCCTCAGCTTGCTAACTGCTGTAATACGAGACAGACAATACCCGTTTCCAAGGAGGCATATAATATAGTGCTTTTCTCAAACAAAGTGAGGCAATAAAAAATGCGTTTACAAAAAAAAGAAATTAAATGGAAATAACACATAAACTTTCCTTTGCTTTAGCTGAAAGCGAGTTTTCTATAACTGAATCGGCATATTCTCTTACATTAGGTGGTGGGCCATCTATCTTCAGTCTCCACGCTATTTTCTTCACTCGAACTAATTTTTCTATTTATAGTTACAAATAAAATAATTTTGTAGTAAGGAAAACACTTTCGCTTGCCAACTTTGAATATTTTTCTATTTTTTCTTTTAATGGAAAAGACAACCATGTTTAAACCATAAAAACATTTAAAAATAAAATAAATAAATAAACCAACACGTTGAAAATTAGCTGCTTGGGCTAATTGCTATCATATCTTTGCATATACCACGATGAAATAAATTTTTGTTTTAAAATCTATTGAAACGGGTGGTTAGCTTGGCTGTATGGCTTTTTTCCCCTTGGTCTCTATTTGTAAAAGTTTGTCGTTATAAAAATACTTACCTCCCTGGGCATAAATAGATTTTTAGTAATTTATTTTCCCCTAGGCCAAAAATGAAGCTCTTCGCAGATTCGTTTTTCAAAAGTAAAGCGGCCCATTGTCGAACATGTTTGAGAAAAGTTAGTTATTAATCCACACATAATTAGAAATGATAATTTTCAGATTTATTCCTTCAATTATCTAAAGACCTCCTTTTGTACCAAATTTTAAGATCGTTAGGTGATCGGACAGTACCCAAAAGGTTTTGATGATAGACAACCCAACTAACAAAACTGAGAAATACATGAGTGATAGAGCGTAAGCCGTTAAGTATTGATGAAATACGAACTGGCTTTATATCCGGATATATTCCCGCTATACCTTCGCTATATGTCCATTTGGGCACAAATTAAGCGGCATTCGTCAATACAAGAGGGTTACAATAGCGATTCATACACACCGAGGGGCTTAAAAAGCGATACAAGAGCGATTCATACGTCATTCGGGGTCCACTAACTACCTTTAATTTCTATTTGCGATTTCGTCAATATAAGAGGGTTACAATAGCGATTTATACCCACTGAGGAGTCCAAAACGCGATACAAGAGCGATTTATACGTCATTGGGAGTCCACTAACTACCTT
This sequence comes from Ypsolopha sequella, assembly GCA_934047225.1. Taxonomy (NCBI): domain Eukaryota; kingdom Metazoa; phylum Arthropoda; class Insecta; order Lepidoptera; family Ypsolophidae; genus Ypsolopha; species Ypsolopha sequella. Next base: position 29,719,845 of record OW203990.1, on the reverse strand, counting down.
GAATTTCTATTTGCGATTTGAGTCATGTTCCATCTCTTTTTTTCCTTGAAATGTTTAATTTGCGAACTCTTTCATTTTAAAACTTAACCTAAAATGGTGTAAGATACAAATAAAGTGAACGATGTGAGACGCAAATAAATTGGATGTTATTTTTTCCATGGTATAGTATTGTGTGTTGTGAGTGAAAATTCCTTACGAAAATAATTTTACTGGTATTCTATATATAGTTTTCCACTTCGTTTTTAATACGCCTTCCTAATAATGTGAAATAAGATTGAAAATTAGAGAAATGTGCAAAGAGGTTAGGTTAGATATTTCGTTTATTTTCTAAATTATCGGCTGCAACTGCAGCAATGAAGTACTCCTTCATTCTTTTTAAAAATTCTTTCTTTCTTTGTCGTCAATATCTGTAACAAAACGATAATTTCGATCAACCAATTCAACAAAATAAAAATAACAATGGCGGAATATTTCTTAGGAGTATGTAACTTCTCTGAGCATTTTATACGTCGTTAGGACGTAGAAAGTAGGTGACTAAGTTTTAGACCGATATGATAGCGGTGTATAAAGCCAAATTATGGCCTTGATAGCAGTTGATCATAAAATTTTAGGGTACGGTAGCAAATATATAATGGTTTAAAATGAAATACACTGTAAAAGCTTTTAATGTTTTTTGTTTTATAAATATAAATAATAGGTACTGATAGACATGATAATTTAAATATAAATACTGTTATCTCATTTATATATTTCGGGTTGGTGTCGGTTATATTACGTATCGTATCGTACCGTACCGTACTTAACCGTACCGTACTGTACTTTAACGTACCGTATCGTACCGTACCGTATCGTACCATACCGTACTTCTTCGTACCGTACCGTACTATGTCGTATAGTATCGTATCATATCGTACCGTATCGTACCGTACCGTACCGTACCTAACCGTACCGTACCGTACCGTATCCGTACCGTACCGTACCGTATCCGTACCGTACCGTACTTCTTTGTACCGTACCGTATCGTATCGTATCATATCGTACCGTATCGTACCGTACCGTACCGTACCGTACCATGTCGTACCGTATCGTACCGAACCGTACCGTACCATACCGTATCCGCACCGTACCGTACTTCTTCGTACCGTACCGTTTCGTATCGTATCGTATCGTACCGTTCCGTACCGTACTGTATCGTATCGTATCGTATCGTATCGTACCGTAACGTATCGTATCGTATCTTACCGTATCGTACTGTATCGTATCGTATCGTATCATCACCATCATCATCATCATCATCATCATCATCATCACCATCATCATCATCATCATCATCATCATCATCATCATCATCATTCATCATCATCATCATCATCATCATCATCATCATATTATTATTTTAAATTATTATAAATTATTTGAAAAGCTAATTTAACAAAAAACATGAATTTCATTGATAAAGTGTGTACGGAACACTCAAGGCACGATTCCTACTCGCACCTATACGGCGATGTCACGTATAATAGAAATATAAATCGCTCTTGTGTCACTGGTCTAAAATGGCAAATTCTAACTGAATTAGGAGAACATAAACTCTAATAGACTCCATTTAAGCATTATGTAAATCTACGAGAGTATTTAAACTCAACTGTACGTGCTTAATTCTTGTATCGGAGTTAGTTATATCGGATATACGGCTGCCATACATTGGCGTTATGATTACACCTTTATATTTCCTAAGCATACTATTACTGCCTATTGGAGTTGTAAATCGCTAAAATAGCATTTACTAACTCTTTTCTGCACCTCAAAGCTTCAACAATTGCTGAGAGCATTAGCTAACGTTTTTCTATGTCTACAAGTAAATTTCACCGCTTTTATAACCCTCTTTTGCGTCCAAGAGGATTTACAGAAGCGAATAAAGCAGCTTGTGTGTTAGTTGGGAATGACGTAGTCAGTGAGTGCGACTTTTAATTTATTGAGTTAAACTAGAAACTTTAATATTGACAGTATTCAGTATTACCTTGATACACGGACGGACAGACAGACAGATAGACAGACAGACGGACAACAAAGTGATCCTACATGGGTTCTGTTTTTCCATGATAAAGTATAAAATCCTAAAACGTGTTTGAATTGTCGTGAAAAAATGAACCCACGTCCTAAGTACTTTTAAATATTTAATTTTAAAAAGAATATGTTTTTGTAGTTATCTGTACATGAATATTGCGGTATGACGGCAATTATGTGCATCGAGGTCGGAGGTCGCAGCTCGGAGGGTTGGAGAGGAAACATTTTAAGCAAACGAAGCGAGGGTAGTCGGGGATCGTTTGTTAGCGACGGGATTACTGATGGCGCAGTCACTGAAAACAATTTCACTCGAGATACATGGGCTCATACTACTCGTACATATAACCGCGGTAATATACATACTTGTACAGGTCCCGGCAGTAAATAATGCACAACGTATGGTAGTGTCATCTCTGTCGCACGAAACACTGTGACAGAGATCACGCTCTACAAAGCCAAAGATAGCCGATGTGCATTATTTTTTGCCGAGTACTGTACATACTTACAGGCATTAACATGGTTTTGTTACGTACCCAAAAGGTAAAAAAAGATTAATTATGGTGAGATTCCGTTAAACATCCGTTCGTCCGTTCATCCGTCCGTCCGTCCGTTCGTTTATCTGTACGTATATCATAGTCTCGTAACTTTGATCTGCTAAAGCTAGAATTTAAATTTAGGACATGAACTTAAGTTTGTATAAACAAAAACCTTTAATCCTCAATTTTGTTATCATAACTTCGAAGAAATACGTTTATAAGTACCTCTGTGGTGCATATGGTTGTATGGGCCGAATGTAAATGTTCTAGACTGCAACAATTCTGCAAATAAATAAATAAATTATTACTATTTCTAAAATGTATTAAAACAACTAATCATCACCAAAACCTCACGGATATATTCTCCCAAGTCAACAATAGCAACTATTCGTCTCTCCGTAGTAAATGATCCGTGACACATTACGTGTTATACCAACACACCAGAGATAAATACACTATTCGTTTATTATTACGACGTTGTCAAGAAGGAGCTAGGCAGCTTCCCCTCATGCAGCTTATGGCGTGACGCATATTATCACGCCACCATCGTTGAGGGGGAACTGGCAGACTGACTACTAAAACATGCGAATAAATTCCTTTCTCAATCCTACGGTTTGAATAAAAAAACATTTGCAATATTGGCACAAAATATTTATTTGATAACGTAACATTGTGATTGGCTTTATTATCTATCGGTATTTTACTACTTGTTACCAATTTAGATTTTTGTTTCTGTGTTTCATAATACCATTTAGTTAACATAAATCAATTAAATAATCGTCGGTGAAACGCGGCTGTACCGAGTATGGACTGTGACTTGCATTTCACAGTTCACACTCGGAACGCCTCTGACAACCCCTCGGGGATTCATGTCGTGACGATATATTTTTTATATTTTTATACATACATATTAAAATCAATTAAAACTTAATTATTTATTTTCTAAAGATTTTCAGATGTTATGATAAAATAGGTCCCTAAATCAGACACCTAGGCTAACAAGAACAGTCATCCATCAGCCAAGTTCGTCCACTGCTGGACATAAGCCTTTCTAGGACTTTGCCAATCCCGGCGGTCATCCTGGAAGAATTGCCCATACTCACACACGCTGGGCAGGCGGGTTGGTGAGCGCGGTGCCGGAACCCTCACACCAGTGATGCCGCTGCCCGTCACCAGTCTGTACCATATAAGGCCCGGCTATTACGGATGGACATACCGCCATCTATCGGTCCGAAGCAAGGTGGGCCTCCTGGTTTTTTGCCTGTGAGCTGTCCTCTTACTCTCCCCCGAATCACTTCGAGGGTGTCTCCAAGTAACATGGTGGTACCTCCACAGTCGAGCCCGGCATCAGCTCTACCACCTTAGAACCGAAGAACAGTATTAACAGTTAACTTTAAGCAAACAACATTTTTGCCTCGTTTTGACACACTTTCTTTACCCATTTGCCAAGAGTGTCTGTCCTTTGTTCCCCTTCATATCGAGTCTCGAACGAAAGTAGTCAAAAGTAACGAGCATCACCAGTACCACCACCGGCACTACTAGTTACAAGACAAGGAGTGATCGGGCGTGCGGTGGAGGGCGCGGGGGGGGACATGATTTGTGTCGATCGAGGCGATAGGGCCGCGACTAATGCGGACCGGCGGTCGTTTACAAAATGGAGCCGAATTATGTCCGCATCATTTCTGGTTAGATTGGGGAGAAAAATTATGCGGTTTTTATTAGAGAATCTGTGTAGCATGATCGCTCACGCGGACAATTTTAACTTGCATGTTGAGAGGGGTGAATGTCACGATAGTACCTATGTTTAAAGATTTAATTGCTCCAAAGATGAACAGAGTATTGTAAGTTGTTTTATGAACAGGTTCAATACGATTGGTTTTGTAAACTGACAGTAAAACATACAAGAAGTGTACTTTAACTTAAAACAAAAAGTAACCTCACTTATATAAACATGTATTCTCGAACTTTACTATAAGAATAAACGAAATAAAACAACGAACCACTTTATAGAGAAACTAAAGACATATAAATGTAAAAGAAGGACGAACCTCCCTGAAACCCAGGGGGGGGGGGTAGTTTTATTAGAAACATAAAAGAGAACGTGGACTCTCACAGAGAGGGCCGCACTTCTCAATATATCAACCAATACTTATAGAGAATAGTTTCAGACCATTGTTAAATATAAAGTTGTTTCCTACAGTTCCATGTTTTTATATTCCTACCAAAATTGTAAATCAGAAAATTCATTTTTTTATTAGCTCAGCATTATTCAGTCACTATAAAACTTATACGTCGGGATGAAATTAAACTACGCAAAAAACAAAACGTACGTACATTAAACAGTTACTAATTAAATGATTGTTACGGCGTCGTATTTTAACGCCCGTAGCTTGTAGCACTTAAACACGCTCGTAGTTCGTAGCACTTAGACACGCTCTTAGCTCGTAGCACACAAATACGCTCGTATCTCGTAGCACTAAGACACGCTCGTAGCTCGTAGCACATAAACACACTCGTAGCTCGTAACACGGGCTCAGTTTCTCCGTTTTATATGCTTAAACTTGTAAGAGTTATCAGTAATGTATATAAATACAAACATACATATAAATACATACATCTACCAAGAAAACAGTTTTATATAAAGGTTGACACTGTTATGTTTGTATTATTGTACCCTTTGGTTCCTTCACAAAGTAACGAGGCCAATTTCCATACGATTTTCTTTATGATTAAACACAAAAAGCTCACAAACTCAATAACAAGCGTTATCGCGTGGATGTAAGACAACGCAGTAATTGTACAAGTTGATGTAGAGCGAGGGGAGGCTGGGGCAAATGGAGTCATTACGAGGGGAGACCGGGGAAACTGAGATGTTGCTGTGTTGCGGGTAAACCGATGCCGATATGTGTTTACTGGCTGCTTGTTCTGTGTTTTATATTTAACAATCTGACTAATTGTTTTAATTTTTGCTATATTCGAGTATTATTTTAGGCTGCCTATTCTCAATGTGAAGTTATAAAAACTTCAACAGAAACCAGTCCTGTCTGTAAGTCTCAACAAATGTTTCTCGTATTTTAATTTGTATGAGCACGCAATATTTTTCCTATTAAGATTGAAAAATAGAGTCTTTATTAATAGATACATTTTAGCTTGTCCAACATTTGCCGAGACGATAATAAAAATGTAATTTACGAGTATTTTCAGGTTTGTGAGCTGGTTTTAGCGTTCGACATACTTTCACAAAATATCGCCGTGGTGTTTAGCTCAGCATCGGGAAGTACCCCGGCTGGTGTCAAATCCCTGCCCCAGATAGTACGAGCCGCAGGCAATAAAACCATTACGGGCCCCTCTGCGGGAACCCTGCCGATGGGCCGACCTACGTAACTCGAATAACCGAACAATTCCGGACGAAATACTTTCCTCCGAAATCTGAACGATTGGAATTGTGCTGATGAATCGCGTAAATCTGTCTCAGTAATATCAAACATTTTCAAAGTTACTTAATTTTTAATTTTATTGTCATCTTACACCCTCAGACTGTATATCTATTCAGTATGCTGTCGGCAATTGTGTCCGACCCTACTTTATTGTCAGGAACTATGTCCGACCCTACTTTATTGTCAGGAACTATGGCCGACCCTACTTTACTCGACGAGGACGCCTGTCTAACCCTTTTTAGGCAAGGGCTAGATTTGTGACTTGAATACTAAATACTTTTCGCCATCGTCGCAGAGTTTAGCAACTAAATCCTTAGGTTCAAGGTTATTTACAAGTATCACAAATTGAGAGATATACGTTATATTTACAAGTTGCACGAACAGCGAGGTATAATTTAACGCGTACAATGTCGCACAGGTTTTAAAAGGCTCAGTGAACTACCAAACTGGATTATATTGTAGTTACGTAAACTCGAACCTTGCCCCGGTTACCCGTTGTGCCACGCTCTCCCCTTTCAGCTGAACTCCCGAGGGACTTTCGCGATATAATCCAGTTTTCCCTAGCTTACCCGGCGGCGGAATCTAAGGCAAATATTTAAATAGAAAGTCTAGTGATTCCTGTGGCTCAAAGAATTAGGAAGATGTTCCTTTGACACAATATCATAGTAAAATTGGTTTCCTCTTTATACAAAGAGTGAAAAGTCTAAAAAGATAAAGTAGTTAGCTCCTTTGAGAAATGAGCGCATTTTTCCATTTCCGCTTTTCTTTTTAATAAGAGAGAGAGAGAGATCTATGAGATGAACAATCGTTTGAAACGATATTGAAATAATTCAAATGTTCGGTGCTTTATCATGAGAGTTATTCTAATAGTTTGTAGTTACTGAGAACACATTAAGTGATGAGAGTTATTCTTGTAGTAGTTACTGAGAACACATCCAGTGGTGAGAGTTATTCTTGTAGTAGTTACTGAGAACACATCCAGTGGTGAGAGTTGTAGTAGTTACTGAGAACACATCCAGTGGTGAGAGTTGTAGTAGTTACTGAGAACACATTAAGTGATGAGAGTTATTCTTGTAGTAGTTACTGAGATCACATCCAGTGGTGAGAGTTATTCTTGTAGTAGTTACTGAGAACACATCCAGTGGTGAGAGTTATTCTTGTAGTAGTTACTGAGAACACATCCAGTGGTGAGAGTTATTCTTGTAGTAGTTACTGAGAACACATCCAGTGGTGAGAGTTATTCTTGTAGTAGTTACTGAGAACACATCCAGTGGTGAGAGTTGTAGTAGTTACTGAGAACACATTAAGTGATGAGAGTTATTCTTGTAGTAGTTACTGAGATCACATCCAGTGGTGAGAGTTATTCTTGTAGTAGTTACTGAGAACACATCCAGTGGTGAGAGTTATTCTTGTAGTAGTTACTGAGAACACATCCAGTGGTGAGAGTTATTCTTGTAGTAGTTACTGAGAACACATCCAGTGGTGAGAGTTATTCTTGTAGTAGTTACTGAGAACACATCCAGTGGTGAGAGTTGTAGTAGTTACTGAGAACACATCCAGTGGTGAGAGTTATTCTTGTAGTAGTTACTGAGAACACATCCAGTGGTGAGAGTTATTCTTGTAGTAGTTACTGAGAACACATCCAGTGGTGAGAGTTATTCTTGTAGTAGTTACTGAGAACACATCCAGTGGTGAGAGTTGTAGTAGTTACTGAGAACACATCCAGTGGTGAGAGTTATTCTTGTAGTAGTTACTGAGAACACATCCAGTGGTGAGAGTTGTAGTAGTTACTGAGAACACATCCAGTGGTGAGAGTTATTCTTGTAGTAGTTACTGAGAACACATCCAGTGGTGAGAGTTATTCTTGTAGTTGTTACTGAGAACACATCCAGTGGTGAGAGTTATTCTTGTAGTAGTTACTGAGAACACATCCAGTGGTGAGAGTTGTAGTAGTTACTGAGAACACATCCAGTGGTGAGAGTTATTCTTGTAGTAGTTACTGAGAACACATCCAGTGGTGAGAGTTATTCTTGTAGTAGTTACTGAGAACACATCCAGTGGTGAGAGTTATTCTTGTAGTAGTTACTGAGAACACATCCAGTGGTGAGAGTTATTCTTGTACTAGTTACTGAGAACACATCCAGTGGTGAGAGTTATTCTTGTAGTAGTTACTGAGAACACATCCAGTGGTGAGAGTTATACTTGTAGTAGTTACTGAGAACACATCCAGTGATGAGAGTTATTCTTATAGTAGTCAGTGCGCGGTGGACTGCGATTGATTTTAATGATAGTAGAACTTGCGACCGAACCCTTGTCTCACATACGTGGTTGGATGGATTCAATGTAACCAAGATTTTGTGGATTGGAAAGTAGGTAACCTATTGCATGAGTGTAGATAAAGTAGTGTATGAAACTACACATAACTAGGTATTAAAACACTCGTGAACACTTAGAATTAGAAAATCTCATTTTATCTTAAAAATAAGTCGTTATACAATCCAATAAAGTCTCGCAAAGAATTAGCATCAGAATCCCATTGACGTATTCAAAGATCTCACTGAAGTGCCATACAGCGCAGCGACATTCAGCACTCGACATATAACGAGTAGTAGCGAGGGGCCGAGCAGCGATAGGGCACGGACGAGGGCCCTTCGCTCGGTCACCTTTGTCTCTCTAGGGTGGGAGCGTGGTCGAGATACTGTTATATTGTTTTCAATAAATACCAAGTTATATTATTCAAAATTATAATTAGTCCTTTGGTCTTCTAGTAAATCCAAACAAGTCGCAAGCTATAGTCATTGGTGGCTCAAGAATGCTAACTAAAGTAGATGATGGCCAAATTACCGAGGTTTTTTTTTGGTGGTACTGTAAAACCATACAGTGACACTGTTAAAAACTTAGGGGTCACGTTTGATAAAACACTTTCCTGGTCTCCTCACGTAGAATCTCTGAGTAGGAAGACGTATGGTACTCTCCACGCATTGAAGCGTCTGCAATCTGTTTTTACCAATTAAAACTAAAATTATGTTAGCATAATCATTTATCCTCCCTGATCTCACTGAGGAACTTCTTAATAAACTCGAACGTCTCCAGAATCTTTGTCTTCGTCTTATTTCCTCGCTCCACAATTATGACCATGTATCTGAATTCCGTTCACAGTTAAACTGGCTCCCCATTCGTCTTCACAGAAAAGCTCACATTCTTTCTCTTCTTCATAGTGTCCTAAACAATTCCTCAGCTCCCTGTTACTTGCGAGAAAGATTTAGTTTTCTTACCGATCACGGTGGCGAGATGCATTCCTGAAGCGAAAACTGGTTTTTACAATGATTCATTTACTTTTCATGCTGCACGACTCTGGAACAGTTTGCCCAAAGTTGAAAAATTTAAACTCATTAAAGATCACTTTTTTCATACTGAATATCCGTCAAAATAGAACTCTATCTAAATATCCCGTCCCTATAATTATATAAGTATGTGTATGTATGGTCTTTTACCAAAGGCTTGATCCACCGATTTAAGGTCGCTCATCGAGCTATTGAGCGGGCTATGCTTGGGATATATCTGATGGATAAAATCCGAAACGAAGATATCCGTCAGAGGTCGAAGGTGACCGACATAGCCTGCCGAATCAGTAAGTTGAAGTGGCAGTGGACTGGCCATATTTGTCGCCAACGTGATGACCGTTGGGGCCGTAAGGCATTGGAATGGAGACCACGTACAGCAAAGCGTAGCATAGGCCACCTTCGTGCCCGCTGGACTGACGATCTGAAGGACGTTGCGGGTGGCGGCTGGATGAGGATGACTGAGGACCGCCAAGAGTGGCGTAATATGGGGGAGGCCTATGTCCAGCAGTGGACGAATACGGGCTGATGCATGTGTATGTATTTATATATTTAGGTTTATTTTATTTATTTTAACATTTGTATGTCTATGTAGTTTTGTAAGTCTATGTTAAATTAAATATGTTTTAGATTATTATATTTATTATTATAACGTTCTTAAAATTAGTGCTTTGCTTATTTTGCTAGCATTAATACTACCCCTTTTCAACAACAAAGTTTAATTTCTAACATCTTTTTCATTACACCTAAAGGTTGCCTGAGAGATATTGCTATTAGCAATAAATGTCGCCTTTATACACAATATCTTTTCTTTACGTAAAAATGTGTTGTTATTTACGCATGTTAATGTACGAGAAGTGTTGTAAATAAAAAAATTAAATAAGGTGTAATTTATTCAACCACCCAAATTTCTATGGGAGGTTCAATAGATGATAGAGACTACATATGTGAAGTTTCAGGTGGACCAGATAACGTAATGGCAGTTCACGTGACATCTAGAATCGTGTGCGTTTGCTTTACACGATGAATTCAAAGCTATACACACACGGTACCCACCAACACAACTGAATTGAAATTTTGCTTACACATTAATATGATGTCACGTGACCTGCCATTACCTTATCTGTTCCACCTGAAACTTCACATATGTAGTCTCTCTCTTCTACTAAACTTCACATATGTAGACTCTCTCTTCTACTAAACTTCACATATGTAGTCTCTCTCTTCTACTAAACTTCACATATGTAGTCTCTCTCTTCTACTAAACTTCACATATGTAATCTCTCTCTTCTACTAAACTTCACATATGTAGTCTCTCTCTTCTACTAAACTTCACATATGTAGACTCTCTCTTCTACTAAACTTCACATATGTAGTCTCTCTCTTCTACTAAACTTCACATATGTAGTCTCTCTCTTCTACTAAACTTCACATATGTAATCTCTCTCTTCTACTAAACTTCACATATGTAGTCTCTCTCTTCTACTAAACTTCACATATGTAGTCTCTCTCTTCTACTAAACTTCACATATGTAGTCTCTCTCTTCTACTAAACTTCACATATGTAGTCTCTCTCTCCTACTAAGCTTCACATATGTAGTCTCTCTCTTCTACTAAACTTCACATATGTAGTCTCTCTCTTCTACTAAACTTCACATATGTAGTCTCTCTCTTCTACTAAGCTTCACATATGTAGTCTCTCTCTTCTACTAAGCTTCACATATGTAGTCTCTCTCTTCTACTAAACTTCACATATGTAGTCTCTCTCTTCTACTAAACTTCACATATGTAGTCTCTCTCTTCTACTAAGCTTCACATATGTAGTCTCTCTCTTCTACTAAGCTTCACATATGTAGTCTCTCTCTTCTACTAAACTTCACATATGTAGTCTCTCTCTTCTACTAAGCTTCACATATGTAGTCTCTCTCTTCTACTAAGCTTCACATATGTAGTCTCTCTCTTCTACTAAACTTCACATATGTAGTCTCTCTCTTCTACTAAACTTCACATATGTAGTCTCTCTCTTCTACTAAGCTTCACATATGTAGTCTCTCTCTTCTACTAAACTTCACATATGTAGTCTCTCTCTTCTACTAAACCTCCCATAGAAATTCGAGTGGCTGAATAGATTTCATCTTATATAATATAAAAATTAGAAAAGAGCCCTCCTTAATAAAATATACTTTTTCTGAAGTTACACTTTAAAGTTAGTTCAAAGTGTATCTGGCAGTCCGCGTAACAACTTAATAGTACGGGGCCCTCTGTGTAAAAATAAGTGTGATTTTTTTTTAGTAAATAAATAATTGTGATTGATTAGTTAAATACCAACCGTTTAAAGTGTACGTACAAAAAATAAAAAAATATTTTTGGTACAATTTTATTGTGCCACTCACCAATTGAAACTTTGCGATGGCAACATACATACATAGGTAATAAGGTTTTGATGAATAATTATTGAGTGAATTTGGAATTTAAGTGCTCTGTTTTGAATATTTATAAAAAGGCAGGTTTCTCACAATCCAGCTGCGAAACCTCTCTGATTTCAAATGATTTCATGAAGTCTCTTCTTCAGCGCGGGCAAAGCCGTGGGCAAAAGGCTAGTAGCCTATATTTTCAAGTATCATACATAATATACATACACATACACAATATACATGTCCACTAGGTACTCATTTATTAGTATACTTCAAAGAGACCGACGCACAAAGATATGAAACTATAAAGATATCAATTTCGTGATTGAACCTGAAAATATATGCGAGCAATAAAGAAATAGAAAGGCAAGGAAATCTTTTATTTAACCTTCCACTAAGGTTTGAATAATTACATTTGGTCACGTTTTAAATTCAAACTTGTTACAGAAAAGAAAACCTGCTCACAGAGTTAACTAATTTTAGCATATACTTTTTGTTTCTACATTAATCCTCCTTCGGCGCACAGTGGCTTTACTATTATAACCCGGAGACTGACTTTAATAAAGTTAAAAATCGCGTGCGCCAAATTATTCAGAATGAGTATGATTTCAAAATCAAAATTGATTAAAATTACAATAGTTTATTTTGGTTTATTTTTTTGATGTAGATTTAAGTAAACTACGAGAATGTTTTAGTAAACTAATAGCATGTTTTTTGCTGTGAGTATTTATTTTAGACACTACAGAAACATTTTAAAATCATACCAAATAGCATCATTTTCAAAAATTTTATCTATCGAGTGAAAAGTTGGTATGCAATTGGCTTGAAAAAATATGTATTTAAATGATACATTGAATAAGTATGTGGTTGACTCAGCATTTTTATGCAAAATCTCTGCAATTTAAGAGGCCTGATCTTAATGTTATCACATTTAGTGTGACAAGGTTCTGTAGTTATTTTGGATTTTATTTCCGCAGCCATACCTGTGCCGTAATTGAATACACGTCTGATATTTCTAGACAGCTACCTATATATGTATATTCATCAGTAAAACGATATCAAAGGCTCCGAGCTCAAACGAGACTATCAAAGTAGTCAGCGGGGCGCCAGCTTCCACCCTCGCGCTCCGGAGCCCTAGGGCTCCAGGGTCCACGTACCACCAAGTGCCGTGACACGACGGGGGCGTCTGGTGGAGACAGCCTACCGGGACTAGGTGTCAATTTAGCGATAGATAAAAGGAAAAATTTTATATTAAATTTGTGCGTCTCATACTGGAGAGGCTTTCAACTAGAATCTATGTTTACTAAGTAAGGCATATTGGTACCGATTCGGTGAAGCACATCTTAACTTATTTGACAGGACTAAACTTAATTTAAGCGTTCTTTCCTTGTCTTTTCGATAAAGAAAGAAAAAGACAGGACGCTTAAAATAAGTTTAGTCCTGTCAAATAAGTTAAGACGTGTAATGCCGAATCGATACCATTGTCTTGGAATTATTTTAAACTCATTCGGATAGAGTTACGTATCTTTAGGATTTTTGTTTTTAGATTGACATTGAGTTGATAGTTTTGATCATGTATGATCATACTGATCATACTGACGTACGCACAGCATATGAATCTGTACGTGGTCTCACTCATAGTCATTTGCTGATAAAGAAAACATTTACAAGCCATTGTACATAATAACATATTATATATTTATTATAATTACATAATTACAGGTCTTAAATATTTTAAAGTTTAAAACCTCTATATGTATGTAACCTCTTGATATTTTGTGGTTTCAACGGCTTCTTATATTTATAATAGATGCACACTAGGACTAGCAAACAATTTACTGTTCAAACTGATATATATATACATACGTTATTTTTTATCATTTATTACCTATACCAACTAAAAAATAGCTGCAGTTATGCAGTGCAACATTTTCGGGTATTTAATTTGTAATCCATTCGTTTTGATGCAAATATCCCTATAAGTCAGTTTACATAACGACCCGTACATCAGTTGCGAATATTTATATAAAATAAACAGTGACGTGAGGTGCGACATCGAAAACCACTCGCAGATCGTTCGAAACGTATAAAATATTCAAATCTGTAACATGCTCTGCCTCCACCTGACATGTGACTGGTTTTGTTCCATTATAGCTTCTAATCCAAAGTGTATAAAGGCTTTAGTGCGTTGTGTGCCTGACTGCTACGTGTTTGGTTCCCTCGAGGGGCTATTGGAGCTGCGACCTGGTTCTGTTGATAATTTCTCATTTCTAAAGCTAAAATATTTTTTGACTCGCCGACACTGCTTGTGCTTGATTTTCCAAAATCTTGAAAGCCTTAACGCATCTATAAATTAATTATGAGATATTTTGCCTTTTTAGGGTTCCGTAGTACCTAAAAGGTATAAAACGATATATATTAGACTCCGTTGTCTGTCCGTCCGTCCGTCCGTATGTCATAACTTTAGCACCGTTAAAGATAAAGACATGAAATTTGGCAAAAAATCGCATTGTTCACATGTCAATTTTTTACAATGTAAATAAAAATGAAAAGTTTGAAACATTTTCAAAACAAAAGTGAGAAAATAAAAAATGTCATCCTAAAATACAAATTGTAGATATTAAAAAGTAAACAGTAAAAATATATACTTTTACTTTATTTACTGGTACTGGTTTCTAGAAATCTTTAAAAAACCACAAAAATATGTATGTCTCCCCCTCTTATCTCCGCAACTAGTGCACCGAAAAATATGAAAAAAAAAACGATTTTAGCTCATAACTGGCCAATTACAGAAAAACTATAGAAATTTTAAAAAATTGAGGTGAAATGAGAAATATAAAAAAAAGGAAAATAAAAAAAAAAATTTTTGTAAAAGTACAATATCGGTATTAAATTGTAGGTATTAAAAAGTTTATTGTAAAAATATATAGTTTGGCTATATTTAATTGCATATATTTCAAGAAATATTTGAATAGCCATAAAAAATTTATGTCCCCCCCTTATCTGCAAAACTGGTGTATCAAATAGTAGTTTATGCTACAAAGGCGCAAAGGAATAAATTACGAGGACGATTAAAAACACGTGCGTAGCGAGTGTTTTAAACGTAACCGAGTAATTTATTGCTTTTACGCCCGTGTATCATACTACATTTTTCAATGCATAGTGTGAGGAAATGAAAACAAATATAATCTTGTGAACTTTAAATTATAATTGGCTCAAAAGGACTGTATCCAGAGCCATTAAACGGTGTAAAAAAGTATAACGTCTATGGTACACAGGAAAGGCTGCAGGTTAGCCAACCATTGCAAATAAATAAAAAAAAATAATAATATAAAGCCTTAGGGCAAAATAATAATCGACTTTCTGTTCGGTTTTGATGCATAAAAAGTGGGCCTTTACGAGCAAATGCATTGAAAAAATATTTAAAAAATCATGGTAATATGTGTTTACGTAAAGATTACAGGAAAAATAAAGCGTTTGAGAAATTCACGAAAAAAATGACTTAATTAAATTTATCATCAACAATATGGAACCCTAGGTACGCGAGTCTGACTCGCACTTGGCCGGGTTTTTTAATAAGCTGCCAGATATTTCAGATAAGCCAAATCGAATTTTCTTAGACATTAGAAACGGATATAATTAACCGTGTCCACCGGTTGGACTGTTTATCGAGTTTTGAGAGGTCCAGAATAGGGTCGGTGTACAGTCGCTCGGTGAATATGTGATCTGAATAATAAATAAACACAAGTTGGTCAAAGTAAACATGCATGCATGCAACTATTTTGGTACGCTTTCGTAGCACACATTTGCGTATAACACTACGGCGTAGCACGCTCCTACTGTTCTGTAGCGCATCACGCCCGTAGCACACTCCTACTGTTCTGTAGCGCACCACGCCCGTAGCACGCTCCTACTGTTCTGTAGCGCATCACGCCCGTAGCACACTCCTACTGTTCTGTAGCGCACCACGCCCGTAGCACGCTCCTACTGTTCTGTAGCGCATCACGCCCGTAGCACACTCCTACTGTTCTGTAGCACACGACACTTTAGTTTACTCTCAGTTTGATACTTCACTATAATACTTGTACATTACCACATAATGATACTTATTGTGCAACGTGTTATATAAATATGTAGTCATATAACTCGAAGGGCTGATTCAGTCAATGGCATTGAACCACTTTTACTATGGAGCAAACTCTGAATTTGCGACCCATCTCTAACTATTTGATGAGCTTAGAATTAGGTAGGGAATTTCGGAATAGAAGTATAAAAAATCATTTCATGAGCGCAATTTTTTTTTTCAAATCGACCGATGTTTAAATTTCATCGTCCTCACGACCTGAACGTGGGGGAGGGGGGTTTCAGAGGTGTTTTCAATTGTGAACTGTGAAATACAAGTCATAGTCTACACTTGGTACAACCACTTTTCATCGACGATTATTACGTGCCAAACGTGATGGATGGTCAGTCCAAGTGGTCCAACAGCTTAATATGCCTTCCGAGGTACGCAGACCGAACATAAATAATTGGGATTGAATCCACGACCTTTGGGTTAGTAATCGAGCACCCCACCACTCGGTCACAGAGGCGGTGCAGCTTACATATATGTTTACTAACTTATATTTTTGTGCAAGTATGTTTGTAGGGAAAAGTGGTTTCGCCTAATGTGTGATTTATGTCCATTCTATCAAGTAACATAAAGGTGTGAGTATACAGAAGGATTAAATAATCGGTTGTATTGACAATGAAGTTGATTTTGAAGGTATAACTTAACTAATCTGATAGTAATAAAATTCTCTCTTTTTCAATAAAATCTTTTTCACAGTGAAGAAATAAAGTTTTAGTGCTGTCAGTTTAGTTAATTAGCCTTCAAAATAAACTTGTCACAAAAAATGCAACAATCAATCTATATGTCGAAGTAACCCTTGTCCAACCACGCCCAGAAAACTCTGCACAGTTTCGCAAGTGTTGCAACTATTAAGACAGATGCAACTTGGCAATTTTCCAAGATGAGGAATTGTGTGAACTCTGCAATCTCTGAGTTACTAAGTGCCCTCCACAATTCTCAGCATAATTTCTCTTCTTTGTGTGTAATTTATGGTTGCCTACCAAATTATTGTCAATGAACATAGTATGCGGATAATTTTTCATAACACAGTTTACTTCGGACTACCGACCTGTAAGTAGAAGTCCACAGAGGGTTCACAATAAACAGTAATATCCATCTCTATCACTCTAACGAGTTACAAACTTGCAGTCTCTACGTACAGCGTGCTCCCACGAGAGCTCCTCCCTTCCCCTTCGCTCACCGTGCGGGGGAGGGGAGACTGACCTGAGACACCTATTTCAGTTTCATATTACGAATGTTTTCTTACCCTTAATGTTATGTACTGCAGGTGGAAAAGTTATATTTATTTGATGGCTAAAATAATAAAATATCTTATTTTCCGAGCTACATTATGTTGGTGATATATTTTCACATAAATTTATAAGAAAATCTTTTATACGTTAATGAACACACTTGGCAGTGCTGGCTGAGCAAGGTCGGCACGCGACGGAGCGAGCCGCATCGAGCCGGGGCCAGTCACGCAGCTCGGTGAGGGGTTAAAGATCAATAAATACTTGTACTCTATCAAGTATAGCTGTTTCTTAGTTTATGTACCTGTTTTATTCTAATGTGTCTAGGGGGTAGGTTTTTGTCTGCGGCTCTAACCTTGCTCAATATTTTTAGAATGTCGTTCAAGTTTTTTACTTTACTACAAAACTTCGATAGCTCAGTCGCTAGGACGCTGAACTCCCAACCTTCAGAGCTGGATTCGAATCCTGACACTTTCGGTATTAATGTACATTATATTAGTATAACTATAAACCACTTGCTGACGGTGAATGATACACTGTGAAACTATATTTCCTAAAAAATGTGTATTTGTATCCGAAATACTGCGATAATTCGTTAAAGTCGTCAATAAAACACTTCTGACACCCCTTGGGGACATTGTATGTAACGATATGTTTGTAACACCAAAATGAATGTTTAATGGTCAGTTCCCTTAGTTATAGTGCTATTACCTCAAGAAACCTAGCTACCGTTAGAGCGAATATACAAATAGATGTTGCTTGTATTGGTACTACATATTGGTACATAGATACTCATTATTGGTACTACATATTGGTACATAGATATTCATTATTGGTACTACATATTGGTACATAGATACTCATTATTGGTACTACATATTGGTACATAGATACTCATTATTGGTACTACATATTGGTACATAGATACTCATTATTGGTACTACATATTGGTACATAGATACTCATTATTGGTACTACATATTGGTACATAGATACTCATTATTGGTACTACATATTGGTACATAGATACTCATTATTGGTACTACATATTGGTACATAGATACTCATTATTGGTACTACATATTGGTACATAGATACTCATTATTGGTACTACATATTGGTACATAGATACTCATTATTGGTACTACATATTGGTACATAGATACTCATTATTGGTACTACATATTGGTACATAGATATTCATTATTGGTACTACATATTGGTACATAGATATTCATTATTGGTACTACATATTGGTACATAGATACTCATTATTGGTACTACATATTGGTACATAGATACTCATTATTGGTACTACATATTGGTACATAGATACTCATTATTGGTACTACATATTGGTACATAGATACTCATTATTGGTACTACATATTGGTACATAGATACTCATTATTGGTACTACATATTGGTACATAGATACTCATTATTGGTACATAGATATTTATTATTCGTGATAATGTTAATGATGTAAAGGTAAACTGGGTAAACTCCAGTGATTTAAACATTCTGAAAGAATTGTTACGAGTCCTGTAGCCGCACTGGTTCCTTTCAACTAAAAAAACGTACAGTAGGAAGTAATTTGACAAGGTGCTATCTTTCCCACGGCTCTCCCTTTGTGTTTTATAAGTGAGCTCTGATACAGCACGAAATAAATCCAGAGGGGTTTATATTTTTGATGTTCTTAACACATATGTACATAGTTACTAACCACCACCAACGTTAACTACCGTTAAGTTATTTCTGCAATGTGAAATGTAAGTGGTTTGGGTAACGTTTACTGGCACTCATTTATATGAATGGCAACCGACTCGACCAAAATGAAACAGATATGAAATCAATCTTTTGTGCGATTTCAGAGTGTTAGTTCAATAGCAAAAGTTGTTCATGTATATGTATATACAAATACTCACGCCTGTATCCCAGAAGCGTAGGCAGAGACTACAATTTCTATCTGCTACATTCCAAACACAGCTCTTTCGCCTCCTTCACATCCATCAATCTAGCTAGTCATACAAACTCTTCTAGCTTTAACATCAGTATGTCGCCAATTTGGTCAGCATACGTCCTTCTAGAGCAGCTTGGTCGAGCTGTACCTTCCACTTGTGTACCATAAATTTCTTTCGTCACTTGTCCAATGTCCAAACCACCGAAGCATTCCTTTTTATATTCTAGTCACTACATTTCTTTCAGACCGTAACGATCCCGTATGTCGATAAGTATCACTAATAACAATAGTTTCGAAAACTGCTGAAACCTTACCGTGTATTTATTTAATTAACAACTCTACAAATACATATTATATCGGATATGGTTCAAGTAACCATAACTAATATTGGTATTGGTCCCCACTTAGCTTGGGTCACGTAATATACCGTGTCGACCATGCACAATGTAACTGTACAGTCGACGGAGAGCGCGGCGCGGCGGGCGAGCCGCTATTGTGTCGTCGGGTGTGCACGTGGCACGCATTGTTTCTCTAGATTCGATCCGGTTATATTGACTATTTGTTTTTCTTTTGGCGTTGAGCTTCAAAACAATTTGACGAAACTGAAATATTAAAACGGGAAATAATTACTTAAAGCTGAAGTTTTTTTATTGTTAACGTTCATGTTTGTTAACGTTCATGTTTGTTAATGTTCATGTTTGAGTACACTTTTCTTACTCTTTCTTTGTTGTTTCGTTCTCAATGTAATTAATAAACTTAGAAGTTTTTCAGGAATATACACCTACATTCAGACTATGAAAAAGTCAATTATTTAAAGGCTTCGGTAATACTATTAAAAAATATTATGTTTTTGTATACAGGGTGTTAAGATGAAGTTGCGGAAGCCGAAAATTGGCGATAGTACTTCAACTTTCTGTGAATGAAATTGAGAAAACGAGAAAAAACATTCTGTTGTTTCATACATTAAGGCCCGGTAGTTATGTAACTTTTTATGGAACAGCTGATTTTTTTTCGTATTCACAGTTTGGCACCATGGTAAAAGTAGTTCATATGGACGAGTACTATCACCAGTGACCGGTTTCCGCAACTTGATCTGAACACCCTGTATATATAGTCAACTATTTGTTTATATTGTTTTTTGCAAATTTTAGGCGTCGTAATTACTTTTGAATATTCTGTTACAAATCCGAACAATGATAAATTCGCAGCTAAACAGGGGTTCCGGTAAAGTCGCTAACTTTCCTTCAAATCTACGCGTAAGTTTCGATATTTTTTAGGGAACTGCGTATTTTATAACAGAAGGATTGCCTTATTTTTTAATTTTCTCTTTTATAGTTATAGTAGATACTTCTGCTGGACAAAGACCTCTAAGATCTCTATACAAAATTATGGCATTCTGAGATTATATATATCATAGTAAGTAAAATGGACTGACTTACTTACAAAGTTTCATTACGTACAATGGTTCATTACTTACAATGTTTCATTTCAATAACCGAGTGTCCACAATCTCAAGTACCAACATCCCGGAAGGAGTCTTTCATCCAAGCCGTTTAATCCTCAGTAACCCTTTGTACAACGACATTCAGTTCACGCACAGAATCGCTTCTCTCTACTTACTGAACACTTACTGAACACTAAAATTCGGGCTTAAAAACATCGCTCAAGGAAAAATATTTTAAAAACGTGATGGAAATAAGTAATTGGTGGCCCTTCGGCCCCCAGCTTTACTTCCCGCGCCCTTTAACTGGATTATAGGGAGGTAAACATTCCCATTAGAATGGAATGAAATTGCTATTTCTACAGAGGCGACTCCCCGTGGACTGCTCCGTGCAGGTGTGCACGGAATAGAACTTGAAGCAATCTTTCAGACAAATAGACGAGGTATTGAACTTCGTTCAACTGGACGAGTAGTGTGCTGAAAATTTTAAAACGGTCTTTTAGGTTGAGGTAGGAAATAAGGCAATGATTGCATTGACGTTGATTGAATATATACATATCTATTATCTACTAAAATAACGTTACTTGGGTAGTTCTCTTTTCAGATTCAGTTTTATTATTTAATTAATTTGAAGTGTTAATGGTCCAGTGGTTCGTCCTGAGGTCGCAGTTTCAAAGCACGTAAGTTGTGGGAACTACGGTCCAGGAAGAATAATGATTAAATAATAAAGATATTAAACCGTAGACTAAAAAGTACCAAATTAAATCAACGTTTTATAGATGGTCGCCACTAGAGAATTTAAGTTTTGAACTTTCATTTTTTGCATAGATTTAAGGTAGCTGTGAGTTGTTACTAGATTATGGTTGCCAGGTATTATATTTAAAGGAATAATGTTATTATTTTTGTTTTAAATATACCACAAACTACATTGTTTTCACCGTCTTAACATTGTTTAGTTTGTGAATTAATTACCGTTTCCAAACAACACGTCTCATAACCCTCGACCCCTCACTTCAGTGCCCCCGCGCCCCGTGCCCCGCGCTCCGCCCCACATTGAGCCCCGGGCGGACTGTGTATGAGCAGCACCAGCACCATTGTTAGAATCAAGTACTCCCATCGCTATTGCTCTCGTCCTGATTGTCCCGGCGGTGCTCGAACCAATATTCTGTTACTGATTTGAGCATTTTATTTAGTACTCTGTACTTTTTTATTCATTTGTTTGAATATGTGTTACAAAACAGACCACTTTTTTTTATATATTAATAAATTACTAAGTGAAGTTCCAGAGTATAATGCACTAACTTGCTTTATATAATATTTAATGACCAATACTTGTTTTATGTAAGTATTAAAAGGTTTTTGGGAACAATTATTGCTAGGCACTAATTAAAAAAACTATGATAAAAATAAATTTACATGCTTGAATTTCTATGCTATCTGTCCATCCAAATTAACATTATATCATTGCGATATAGAAACGCAGAAAATCTGCACGTGAGATGTATTTTTCTTTCCTCTAGACGCCAAGTTTGTAGTTCACTGTAATGTGAGTATGTCTATGTGTTGTGTATATCATTGCAGTATGGGAAAGCACATGAGTTAATTCGCGAGTTGTGTTGAGACTGGATAGCTCAGTTGGTAGTGCAATCGCCCGGTTAGCGAGATGTCCCGGGTTCGAATACCGGTTCAGGGCACCTCAAATACAGATTTACTTTTCTTTCTGCTTCTCTATACTGCAATGATATCATGTTAAAAATAAGCTTTCCAAATTAAATCAAACTATTATCCCATTAATATTTTACGTCGCTCTCATATAAAAATTATCTCTACCGAATTTTACACATAAATGCATCTAGGCTACGTTTCGACGATTTACCGAGTCTACGAAGGATGTAAACTGTGTACTCGTAGCACTTGCTACGCCGTAGCAAAAAGAGAAACGTGCTGTTCTGTCTAAAAAGATACGTACATACAGAAATAATGCACCTTGGTAATATTTGCAAATCTTCGGAAATACGATTTATATATAACCTTAACGAATAGCAAACAAGGTCTAAAATCAATGCACTATATCTTGTTTGGTTGCTTGTTTGTAATACTTGAAAACCGAATATTACTGAAACGCATTATTTATTTCGTTCTACTGTAGGCACACCTGTAAACATTACAAAAAAAATACAATTATTTCTGTAAGTTTAATAAACCTATTTACAAATGACAAATAAGGTTTGATAAATCGTTCACAACTATTTACAAATGACAAATAAGGTTTGATAAATCGTTCACAACTATTTACAAATGACAAATAAGATTTAATAAATCGTTCACAACTATTTACAAATGACAAATAAGGTTCAATCAATCGTTCACAACTATTTCCAAATGACAAATTAAGGTTTAATAAATCGTTCACAACTATTTACAAATGACAAATAAGGTTTAATAAATCGTTCACAACTATTTTCAAATGACAAATAAGGTTTAATAAGGTTCAATCAATCGTTCACAACTATTTCCAAATGACAAATTAAGGTTTAATAAATCGTTCTAACTATTTACAAATGACAAATAAGGTTTAATAAATCGTTCACAACTATTTTCAAATGACAAATAAGGTTTAATAAATCGTTCACAACTATTTACAAATGACAAATAAGATTTAATAAATAGTTCACAACTATTTACAAATGAAAAATAAGGTTCAATCAATCGTTCACAACTATTTCCAAATGACAAATAAGTGAAATAAGGTTTGATAAATCGTTCACAACTATCTACAAATGACAAATAAGGTTTAATAAATCGTTCACAACTATTTACAAATGACAAATAAGGTTCAATCAATCGTTCACAACTATTTCCAAATGACAAATAAGGTTTGATAAATCGTTCACAACTATTAACAAATGACAAATAAGGTTTAATAAATCGTTCACAACTATTTACAAATGACAAATAAGGTTTGATAAATCGTTCACAACTATTTACAAATGACAAATAAGGTTCAATCAATCGTTCACAACTATTTACAAATGACAAATAAGGTTCAATCAATCGTTCACAACTATTTCCAAATGACAAATAAGGTTTGATAAATCGTTCACAACTATTTACAAATGACAAATAAGGTTTAATAAATCGTTCACAACTATTTACAAATGACAAATAAGGTTCAATCAATCGTTCACAACTATTTCCAAATGAAAAATAAGGTTTGATAAATCGTTCACTACTATTAACAAATGACAAATAAGGTTTAATAAATCGTTCACAACTATTTACAAATGACAAATAAGGTTTGATAAATCGTTCACAACTATTTACAAATGACAAATAAGGTTCAATCAATCGTTCACAACTATTTACAAATGACAAAATATAAGGTTCAATCAATCGTTCACAACTATTTACAAATGACAAATAAGGTTCAATCAATCGTTCACAACTATTTACAAATGACAAATAAGGTTCAATCAATCGTTCACAACTATTTACAAATGACAAATAAGGTTCAATCAATCGTTCACAACTATTTACAAATGACAAGTAAGGTTCAATCAATCGTTCACAACTATTTACAAATGACAAATAAGGTTCAATCAATCGTTCACAACTATTTACAAATGACAAATAAGGTTCAATCAATCGTTCACAACTATTTACAAATGACAAATAAGGTTTAATAAATCGTTCACTACTATTTACAAATGGCAAATAAGCTGCCATTGATTCATTTGCGTTGTTTCATTTTTTATATTTCTTGAAAAACATTGTTTGGTATGATCAGTAGATGTATTTTCTTGTTTGTATACACCCAGTATATTTATAAACACCAATAGCTCCTTTTTTATAAACTTGTAACTTTTGGTGGCGGCCTCGTGCGTGTTGCAAATGTGCCAAGTGTGTATGTGTTGTGTAGTTGTGTGGGTGAAGTAAAGTGCACTGAGTCACGCGACTGCTTTCTTTACTGCCATATTTTAATTTCTTATCTTTTACTTTTTGAAAGAAAATAGGTTTTGGACGTGCGGGGGTAAAGTTCCGCTCTGAATGTTATTCCGTAATAGCTACTCAGTGGCATTAGATACATTTTATAGTTGTTTAAGATAACCTCAGGAATATACCGTGATGGCTTTACTTCGTCTGACGGAATCTTAAACTGATCTGTGGGAAAATGGCGCTCTGAAAAGTGACCGTAGCCATTAAAAAAAAAACTTTATTTTAACAATTAATAGTAGTTTATGCTACAAGGGCGCAAAGGAATAAATCACGAGGACGATTTAAAACACGAGCGTAGCGAGTGTTTTAAACGTAACCGAGTAATTTATTGCTTTTACGCCCGTGTATCATACTACGTTTTTCAATGCATAGTGTGAGGAAATGAAAACAAATATAATCTTGTGAACTTTAAATTATCATTGGCTCAAAAGGACTGTATCCATAGCCATTAAACAGTGGAAAAAAAAGTATAACATCTATGGTACACAGGAAAGGCTGCAGGTTAGCCAACCATTGTAAATAAATAAAAATAAAAAATAATAATAAAGCCCTAGGGCAAAATAATCGACTTTCTGTTAGGTTTTGATGCATAAAAAGTGGGGCTTTACGAGCACATGCATTGAAAAAGATATTTTGTTAAAATAACGTTCTCAAATAAAATGTATGATACATACATTGTAGAAACAGGTGAAAATACACCGCTTGTAGCATTTTAATGATTGTAGGCAAAGTTCAATGTTATTTGTACAGTTGTGTCGATTCGTTGTAACACGTTTTAACTTTTTTGACAGGATTAAACTTGATTTGAGAGCGGTTTTGCAGGAGGATTGTGAAAAACCAGACTTTTAATAATTAATCTTAAATTTAAAATTCAATCAATAGTTATTCAACAAAACCTTTCGTAAGATAGGAAATAAAGATATCACAAAGATAGGACGCTTAAAATAAGATGAGTCCTGTCAAATAAGCCGAATCAACACAAATGAATGTGGTCTTTATTTTAGTCAAATAATAATTTACAGCTTGTCAAGCAAAACTAACTTAAATTTGCCCAAAAATTTAATAAATTTATTGTAGTATTTTATCACAACCGTGAGTCAAAACAATCACAGGTATTTATATATAAACGACAATTTGATCGACTCACATTTGAATCACGATAGAAATCGACCATGAGAGTACAAGCTAGGTGTCTAATCGTTGTTCGCGCGGCACTGCCTTAACGACTTTAAAATTAAACTTTCAAACCTTCAAATAGCTTTTAATGAACTATTATTATGTAGTTTAATACGTTCGTGATATTGTAGTTACAGTGAGTACAGTGTACGTGTGTGCAATGTAGGTGCAGTACATGCACACAGTGCAACCGCTGCCGCGCGGCCGTGACCCGCTGGGACTAGCCTTGACTAGCGCAAGCTAATCACTTCCAAGTACTGGGACATTCGCTCTAGTTGCTAGAACATTGTGATCGACGAGCTCTGGGACTAGCGCAAGCTAATCACTTCCAAGTACTGGGACATTCGCTCTAGTTGCTAGAACATTGTGATCGACTAGCTCCGTGACCCGCTGGGACTAGCCTTGACTAGCGCAAGCTAATCACTTCCAAGTACTGGGACATTCGCTCTAGTTGCTGGAACATTGTGATTGACGAGCTCTGGGACTAGCCTTGACTAGCGCAAGCTAATCACTTCCAAGTACTGGGACATTCGCTCTAGTTGCTAGAACATTGTGATCGACGAGCTCTGGGACTAGCGCAAGCTAATCACTTCCAAGTACTGGGACATTCGCTCTAGTTGCTAGAACATTGTGATCGACGAGCTCTGGGACTAGCCTTGACTAGCGCAAGCTAATCACTTCCAAGTACTGGGACATTCGCTCTAGTTGCTAGAACATTGTGATCGACGAGCTCTGGGACTAGCCTTGACTAGCGCAAGCTAATCACTTCCAAGTACTGGGACATTCGCTCTAGTTGCCAGAACATTGTGATCGACGAGCTCTGGGACTAGCGCAAGCTAATCACTTCCAAGTACTGGGACATTCGCTCTAGTTGCTAGAACATTGTGATCGACTAGCTCTGGGACTAGCCTTGACTAGCGCAAGCTAATCACTTCCAAGTACTGGGACATTCGCTCTAGTTGCTAGAACATTGTGATCGACGAGCTCTGGGACTAGCCTTGACTAGCGCAAGCTAATCACTTCCAAGTACTGGGACATTCGCTCTAGTTGCTAGAACATTGTGATCGACGAGCTCTGGGACTGGCCTTGACTAGCGCAATCTAATCACTTCCAAGTACTGGGACATTCGCTGTAGTTGCTAGAACATTGTGATCGACTAGCTCTGGGACTAGCCTTGACTAGCGCAAGCTAATCACTTCCAAGTACTGGGACATTCGCTCTAGTTGCTAGAACATTGTGATCGACTAGCTCTGGGACTAGCCTTGACTAGCGCAAGCTAATCACTTCCAAGTACTGGGACATTCGCTCTAGTTGCTAGAACATTGTGATCGACGAGCTCTGGGACTAGCGCAAGCTAATCACTTCCAAGTACTGGGACATTCGCTCTAGTTGCTAGAACATTGTGATCGACGAGCTCTGGGACTAGCCTTGACTAGCGCAAGCTAATCACTTCCAAGTACTGGGACATTCGCTGTAGTTGCTAGAACATTGTGATCGATGAGCTCTGGGACTAGCGCAAGCTAATCACTTCCAAGTACTGGGACATTCGCTCTAGTTGCTAGAACATTGTGATCGACGAGCTCTGGGACTGGCCTTGACTAGCGCAAGCTAATCATTTCCAAGTACTGGGACATTCGCTGTAGTTGCTAGAACATTGTGATCGATGAGCTCTGAGACTAGCCTTGACTAGCGCAAGCTAATCACTTCCAAGTACTGGGACATTTGCTCTAGTTGCTAGAACATTGTGATCGACGAGCTCTGGGACTAGCCTTGACTAGCGCAAGCTAATCACTTCCAAGTACTGGGACATTCGCTCTAGTTGCTAGAACATTGTGATCGACGAGCTCTGGGACTAGCGCAAGCTAATCACTTCCAAGTACTGGGACATTCGCTCTAGTTGCTAGAACATTGTGATCGACGAGCTCTGGGACTGGCCTTGACTAGCGCAAGCTAATCACTTCCAAGTACTGGGACATTCGCTGTAGTTGCTAGAACATTGTGATCGATGAGCTCTGAGACTAGCCTTGACTAGCGCAAGCTAATCACTTCCAAGTACTGGGACATTTGCTCTAGTTGCTAGAACATTGTGATCGACGAGCTCTGGGACTAGCCTTGACTAGCGCAAGCTAATCACTTCCAAGTACTGGGACATTTGCTCTAGTTGCTAGAACATTGTGATCGACGAGCTCTGGGACTAGCCTTGACTAGCGCAAGCTAATCACTTCCAAGTACTGGGACATTTGCTCTAGTTGCTAGAACATTGTGATCGACGAGCTCTGGGACTAGCGCAAGCTAATCACTTCCAAGTACTGGGACATTCGCTCTAGTTGCTAGAACATTGTGATCGACGAGCTCTGGGACTAGCCTTGACTAGCGCAAGCTAATCACTTCCAAGTACTGGGACATTCGCTCTAGTTGCTAGAACATTGTGATCGACGAGCTCTGGGACTAGCGCAAGCTAATCACTTCCAAGTACTGGGACATTCGCTCTAGTTGCTAGAACATTGTGATCGACGAGCTCTGGGACTAGCCTTGACTAGCGCAAGCTAATCACTTCCAAGTACTGGGACATTCGCTCTAGTTGCTAGAACATTGTGATCGACGAGCTCTGGGACTGGCCTTGACTAGCGCAAGCTAATCACTTCCAAGTACTGGGACATTCGCTGTAGTTGCTAGAACATTGTGATCGATGAGCTCTGAGACTAGCCTTGACTAGCGCAAGCTAATCACTTCCAAGTACTGGGACATTTGCTCTAGTTGCTAGAACATTGTGATCGACGAGCTCTGGGACTAGCCTTGACTAGCGCAAGCTAATCACTTCCAAGTACTGGGACATTTGCTCTAGTTGCTAGAACATTGTGATCGACGAGCTCTGGGACTAGCCTTGACTAGCGCAAGCTAATCACTTCCAAGTACTGGGACATTTGCTCTAGTTGCTAGAACATTGTGATCGACGAGCTCTGGGACTAGCCTTGACTAGCGCAAGCTAATCACTTCCAAGTACTGGGACATTCGCTCTAGTTGCTAGAACAATGTGATCGACGAGCTCTGGGACTAGCCTTGACTAGTGCGAGCTAATCACTTCCAAGTACTCGTACATTCGCTCTAGTTGCTAGAACATTGTGATCGACGGGCTCCATGCGGAGTCAACTGATATTTAACTTGATGGGCTTTCTGAACAAGTTACATATTCTCGAAACTGTCGCTTTCAATGTAATAGTTTTTAACCCAGATAATATTGTTGACATTATGTAGTCAATTGTAGAGCTTTAGTCAGTAGAGTGGTGGATCTCTGGATAAATTTTGTGTGTTATATTTATTTCTCGTTATATCGCATGTTACTGGTCACGAGATGTGTTGGTAAAACGATTTAAGAATTAAGTTTATACGTTTTTATTGCGAAATCGTCGCTCTGAATACTCTGATTATTATTAGAGGGATTTAAAAATTGCTGCTTGGTTTAGTCAATTTCATATTTAAATTCATTTCATTTAACAAATTTCCGTACCGAAGCGTCGGCTTCAAAAGCTCAGCAAGTACTTGTAATACTTGTATTTTCAGGTCGAGAACATAATTATCTCCAGTAAGGCCTTCCCTTTTGTAATCCTAGTCGGAGCCGACGCTTTCACAAACGATATTCCGCTTTTTTTCTTTACTAACGACGACATCTTGAACACAGGGGAGCTTTCTGTAGCACAATACGTTTCATTCTTTAACTAACAGAGTAGATTATTAATATCTTTTCAATGCAAGTGCTCGTAAAGGCCCACTTTTTATGCATCAAAACCGAACAGAAAGTCGATTATTTTGCACTAGGGCTTTATTATTATTAATTTTTTTAATTTATTTACAATGGTTGGCTAACCTGCAGCCTTTCCTGTGTATCATAAATGTCATACTTTTTTTCCACTGTTTAACGGCTCTGGATACCTAGTCCTTTTGAGCCAATTACAATTTAAAGTTCACAAAATTATATTTGTTTTATTTCCTCACACTATGCATTGAAAAACGTAGTATGATACACGGGTGTAAGAGCAATAAATTACTCGGTTACGTTTAAAACACTCGCTACGCTCGTGTTTTAAATCGTCCTCGTAATTTATTCCTTGGCGCCCTTGTAGCATAAACTACTATTGGAGTTAACTGTTTAAAAGTAGAAAGCAGAGGATATTTTTTTACGTAAGTCGATAAAGTTTTATAATAATTTAAGTATGACATAATAGGTAAAATATGGCATTAGCAGATATAAAATCTTAATCAAAATAACCAAGAAGTTATTGTATAACGGATCAAGATACAAAACAACGTACCGAATATACGGTTTAATAAATGTACAAATATTCTGTTTTGTCTCGACCAGATAATAGGAAACCTGACGAAATTCGATAAATAGGGGAAAGAAAGAGCGCCCGAAGGGTATTGAACGAAGAGGCTTTCGTTTCAGAATAAAAAAATAGATAATATTTGCGAAGTCTGTATTATTATTTCAACTACATAAGTTTGTTTTGTACGTTAGTACGTAAGAGATTAAGTAGCTTAAGGATAGTAATTTTAGTCGATAAGTAATCACCTTTTTTAAGGTGTTTTAGTTTATTTTTAAGGATGTTTTAGTTTAGTTTAGATGTATTTATTTTAGTCATTTTAATTTTAATGTTATTTAAGTTAATTGTTGTTATCAAATAAATTATAAGTTACTAAAATGCAAATTTATCTTAAAATTATAAATATAGAACTTAATAACTAGGATGTATTTTATGTATTTATTCATTATTCTTATTCATTGTTATTTATGTATTCTATAAGTAAGATATATATCTGTATACATAATATAAAATTATATATATAAGTACATCATAAGTATTAAATCATATTTAGTTTTTTTAGGTAAGGTTAAGTTACTTTGTCATTGTAGTTTTTTATTTCTCCTGCACGCCTACCAACTACTATTTATATTTCGTGTACCATCTTAGGGTTGACTGGTAGAGAATGCTTTATGCATTAAGTCCGCCATTTTGTACTTTTTTGTGCAATAAAGAATTTATGATGATGATGATGATGTATGTAACCAGCAGTGAAATGGTTCACCCGACTCAGTCTATTTAACTAAACTATCAATTAATTATAAACAAATATTTATAGTTCCGAAGTTACTTCATCCGTTCCTTAAGTTAAATGTGTAGTTGAAATTGAGATGTTTACACAAAAGTACCTCGCAAAAAAGACAGCAAACTAACTAGGATTCCCTTCCACCACGGGTCTCTTATAAAAATGCAAGCGGCGAACCCCTCCGGCGACAAGAAAGAGTAATGAGATTGGCTCCTTCGGTTCAGAGCGCGACAAATTAGATTCAGGTCAAACAAGTCGTTACAATTACTGGCGGAGAGATGAGCCTCTTCTTGCATCCGACCGGGCGCGAGCTTGGAGCGGGCTTCGGCCTTCAGGCTATATTAGGGGTTTTATAGCTAAGTGTTTTCTGTGATTTCCTTTTTATTAAAATAAATATCCCATTGGTACCCACTTTTCATAAATTACACAACCTAAAGGAATTAATTTGTGCACATTATAAAATTATTCGTGCAATTTTAGTAACAATTTTTTTATAAATATTGTCGCTACTAGTATATCAATTAATAGATTTCTTTTCATAGGTGATGATAGCCTATTAAGAGTACCTATAACTTGATTTTACATAATCCTGTGACTGAGTGCAATGTTCAAAAGGACTCTGAATCGTCTTTGGAAGTTGAAGACAAACGTAATTTGACCATCGGGACAGAGGAACCATGTCAACTAACAGAAACAAAGATCGACTCAAAATCCTTTTGAAACACCTCACCACCTTTCCGAACTAGCGAGCCACCCAGTAATGCACCTTAAGGAAATGACATTAATGATCATTTCTGTTTGTTGTCAGGTTCCGAAGTCCCAAACGAGGGTCGTGTGGCGGGAGTCAATGAGCAGTGAACGAGATACACATAAAATACACACACGAGAGAGCAGAACGGAAGACACACACAACACACGACTAGTCAGGATATTAGAAATGCTGTCAAGTTTCCGTAAAAGATAGAAAGTTTTGTCGTAAAGTGAAAAGAATATAGAGTGAAGATGGCGGAAGAACCGAAGTCAGTATGGAAGAAGATCGACAGCGCCACGATACCCGTGGTGAACCTGGAAGTGAAGGAGGTCCGGGAGATCCTCTGGGACAAGATCAAGGAGCCCCAGTCTCAGCGAAAGATCATCCTGGTGATAGTCTCAATCGCCTTGCTACTGGACAACATGCTATACATGGTGATCGTGCCGATCATCCCGGACTACCTGCGATACATCGGAGCGTGGGGTGAGGCGGGCTACGACCACGTCGTCGAGTTGCCCTCCTACAAGGAAGGCAACATAACTATCACACCAACAAAAATCATCCCAGCGTCGCACGAAGGCCAGGAATCTGCGACGGGCATCTTGTTTGCCTCGAAAGCTATCGTTCAGCTCATGATCAACCCTTTTTCCGGTGCCTTAATCGATCGAATCGGGTATGACCTACCCATGATGTTCGGCCTCATCATCATGTTTCTCTCTACATCCGTCTTCGCGTGCGGTCGAAGTTACGGCATGCTGTTTTTTGCGAGAAGTTTACAAGGAGTCGGATCAGCTTTCGCTGATACATCGGGCTTGGCGATGATCGCAGACAGATTCACCGAAGAAAACGAACGATCCAAAGCGTTAGGAATTGCGCTCGCCTTCATTAGTTTTGGTTGTTTGGTGGCACCACCTTTTGGAGGAGCGTTGTACCAGTTTGCTGGAAAAGAGGTACCTTTTTTGATTCTTGCTTTAGTGTCACTGATAGACGGTTTCATGTTACTTCTCGTGATGAAACCGCTCAAGACACAAATGAAGGAAGCTAACGAACCCAAGGTAGCTGGTACTCCTATTTGGAAATTGCTCATGGATCCATACATTGCCGTTTGCGCAGGAGCTTTGATGATGTCCAACGTGGCCTTAGCGTTCCTTGAGCCTACCATTTCTTTGTGGATGGAAGATAATCTGACCAAGGACAACTGGAAAATTGGCATGATTTGGCTACCAGCTTTTTTCCCCCACGTACTTGGAGTGATAATCACCGTAAAGATGGCGAGACAGTATCCTCAGCATCAGTGGCTGATGGCTGCCGGAGGGTTGGCGCTAGAAGGTTTGTGTTGCTTTATCATACCTTTTGCAAATTCATACAAGATGCTGATGATTCCAATCTGCGGCATCTGTTTTGGCATCGCTCTCATCGACACCGCGTTGCTGCCAACTCTGGGATACCTGGTAGACGTGCGGTATGTGTCGGTCTACGGTAGCATCTACGCCATCGCTGACATCTCGTACTCTTTCGCGTACGCCGTGGGGCCTATTATTGCTGGCGAGGTAGTCGAGACCATCGGTTTCACTGCGCTCAATGTCCTGATTGCTTTCAGTAATCTTCTATACGCACCGGTTCTGATAAAACTGAGGTACATTTACGACTTCAAGCCATTCCAGGATGAGGCAAACGTTCTGATGGCAGATCCTCCAGATAAAGAGTATCAGACGTATAGCATGCAAGACCAGAGACCTGTCGAAGGAGAATACAAAAACCATCTAGAATACTCGAATGTTTCTGGTCAAGTGGCTGAAGTGCAGGAAACAAACGTGGACGCAGGGAATTACACTTACGATAAGTCGTATCAAGGAGGCTACCAGAGCTACAGTCAGCAGGGGTACGACAACCAGCAGCAGGGATACCAGCAACAGGAGCAGGGGTACAGTCAGCCGGCGGCTCGACAGCTCCCGACGCAGCCCCAGCCTTCCGCCAGTAACCCCTTCCGTGCGGCCCCCGCCACCCCCGCGCCCGTCCCCGGTGCGCCCCCTGGTCCTACCGTCAAGAATCCCTTCAGACAAGGCTTCTAGAGCGCTACTACTTCGGTGTTGTTGTCTTTTAACTACTTGTTGTGTATTATAATATAAATGTCATATATTTGGTATAACTTCGATCACTGAGCCGTTGTCACCTCGCGGCACGTTGTTTAGATGTTTATTGATAACTAATAGCTGCGCTTATCTTTAAAGTTTTCCTAAATTACTCGTTAGCTGTTGTCGATATGGTATGTCTTGTTGACTCGATAGCAAACAGTGAATTATTTCTGTATGAAGTCGTATAAAATGGATATTATTATGGTTGTCGGATTAACAAGGGAGATCATCTCGCGATCGGCCGCACACTTGTAACAACTTGTTGACTTGTACTGTTCTGAAATATGTTTGTACATATGTATGTAACCACATACATGCAACTGTTGGTTATGCCTTCTCATAGGATAGAGGATAGATGATTTACTTTTAAA
This sequence comes from Ypsolopha sequella, assembly GCA_934047225.1. Lineage (NCBI taxonomy): Eukaryota > Metazoa > Arthropoda > Insecta > Lepidoptera > Ypsolophidae > Ypsolopha > Ypsolopha sequella. The sequence goes on along the minus strand of OW203990.1, from coordinate 29,685,750 downwards.
CTGAATAAGAATATAGGAACCAATCGATGTAGAGTGGTCAAGCGAGATACATGTGTATGTAGCGCACTTGTGTACAAGTCGGTTTAGTACACAAGGTGGGTGAAGTTAGGAACAGATGTCGTCACAGTTGAACATTCTCGATACAAATAACTTCACGAGCTCCTTCTGTACTGGCGAACTGTAAGTAAAGATGAGGAACCAAATTTATGCAAAACTCATCATTATAGTACATTGTATATTTAGATCTATTGATTCACAAGCTAAAGGTTATGTGATTATCCTTTGATAAAATAATGAAATTATCTAGGAAATTTAGTAGAAAAATCTTAGTTTAATATCGTGCAAATCATCATGATGGCGCAACACAAGTTTGTAGATGACGTACTGTATATCTCTAAAAGCACAAAATGTAAAAGGCCTAAAATATACATTACTGAGATTAGGCTTTATGATCAACTTATTGTAGTCGCCTGTTAAATATATATTGTATTTTGGTATAACCAGTGCACGAGTACTGCTCCCTATCTACATACATTGTATGTATATACAGTTGGTATAGTCAAATACGGACATGTTAACAAAGTAAACAAACTACTAGTTTGATGACTGTACAGTCGTGCTAAATACTCATCATAGCATAATTTTGACAGGCGGCTATGATCAAAACGTTCAACAAAAAACGCATCTTTTTGGCATTTGATCTCAGAAAAATAATAACCTTATTATACATCAATGCATTCAATGCAATACTCGAGTGACATACTTTTGATTTGTCATAAGCAAAGTAAATGTATAGTATAGGGTTAATATTGTCAGTCAAATTCTGGTTTGATTTCTCGTTTTTAAATTGCTAAGTGCAAAAACAAACTCTACAAAAATGTACGTACCAGGATATATATGTACGTATTAATAAGAAACAAAAACGTGAGTTGTAAAATATTGACGCGTTTTTTTGTTTTTTTCCCGGGATTACAAGAATGTACATTTATACATATCATTGTACATACCTGGAGGTATCAATACCTAATTGATCTACCATTTTGTGAAATATGGAAGATGCAATGGTGAAAGTTACATTTTCCTGTGTACCTAATCTAAATATTTTTCAATTATGTCTGACACTTCATAAAAATATTTTTAAATAGTGTAAATAATTTTTAAATTTGTAATCAACATAATCAATTAATTATATCAATTAGTCTATTTATAAGTTAAATTTTAAGCTAGCCGTAATCAACTTATGTGATAATGTTGCAACCAAGTAACGATACATATCAGAATCTTTTGATTCACGTAGCATTAAGTAGCTTTAATGTTAAATATAAATATATTGATGTATTCTAGTGTACAGCGAGTGGTAGCTGTGTGTCGTCAATGGCTATTGTAGAGGAAATCGTAAATGTTTTATTCAGCATTCACGACTCGGTTGTTCAGTTCGAATGATGATATTGATTAGTCGTTACATTATCGGAACCATAGACCACAGATAGTAATTAAAGTTGCAATCCTTAATAACCGCGATGACACTCATACTGCGCAGCCGCGTCCTAGTCTGACAGCTTGATGGATGTTAACTGGCTATTGTTATTATTATGAAATATATGGCTATGGGTTAAGTCTTATGTGAGATACCCCAGCGTGTGTGCAAATTCCGAAAGTATCGCTTGAGGGACTAAAGTCACTCAGACTTATATTTTAGGCGAAAGCAACAAATCAATCTTATAAAGTGTCACATTTCCGGCCGGTTTATATTTGTATCTTCATTCAACTGAATAATCAGAAACATCAAAATTATTTTGCAGATGATAAACTGAGTTTCGAAGCAAAACTAAGAAAATATCTAAAGATATCTTATTGTACAAGAAAAGTGACGAGCCCGATATGTCAATTGAAAGAATGTATAAAGTTAAAAAACGCGATTATTGTGAATAATGTACGTTAAAAAGCTATTAGGTAACGTTTATTTGCTTTTTACGTCCAATAAATGCCGCTCAGAAAAAAAAACAATTTTATGTTAAAAAGCAAAGTTACCAGTATTTATTATTTTAATCGAAACTTGAATTAATTTGGTGCCGATTCTCTGCAAAGTGCTATATATTTAAGTAATGTTACCACTATTGTTACCACTATTGTTACCACTATTGCGCACATTCTTGTCCTTTTTGCACAAAATAAGAATTTTGTACTTTATAATTAAGTAGATTCAGTTTGGGAGAGATTATTGATGGCAAATGATTTTAGAGTACTGTGCTACATATCCACATTTGAACCTCACCTAGATCGATATCAAGGAAAAAATCATATAATTTATAATTACGTAATAATTTCTTTCAAAATGATAAGTGTATCGCTAAGAGTCAATATTTATGTCAAATTCTCCCGAAATTCAATTAATTAGTAGATTCAGCACAAACAAGTGTGTAACTTTACCTAGATGACACGTTCGTGTATTTTACTTCTTTATTACATCAAAGTAAAAAGTGCTTTAGATTCTTAGATCTACAGTATCTGAACACTAACTTAATAAATTTATAATGTAGATGTTTTATTTTCTTTATAAATCATACTACAAAATAAAACAACTACATTATTATCTTTTATAAACAAGCAATACCCAGATTTTTTGAATGTCATTTTATGTTTAACAGTCAAATGCTTTGTAACGAATTTACATAACAACATAGTCAAATGGTTGAAGTACACCTCACAAACCATTACACTGTAAATGATCTCTACTTTCTAAAATATATAATTTTTTTAAATTCTGAAACTAATTTTGATACTGTCACAAATCATAAAATACACGAACGGCATTATGAATTATTGCTATGTGTTGTGAGTACGTACGTATATATTTTCTACGGAATATTATATTATATTAAATTAGGCATTTTAATTAGCAATAATCGACCTACCTATATCACAAACATATCACTAGCTGTAAGTTACTATACAATTTACTACTCCATATCACTTTAGTACGTTTTTCATGATATTCAAAGTGATATTGTGCAATTATTATACATTTTTATGAAATTATATCATATTTATATCTATATCTATCATCAATTAGGAAAAAAAGGCCTTTTGGTGCATTGTATATCATGTTTATACTATAAAAAGGATTTTTGGTGTGAGAGAAGATAGAGAGAAAAAATATATAAAACCACGTATACTTTGATCTAAACATTGTGGAATATGTGGCTTTATTTAGTCTTTCACGAGCCGGTATATTTAATTTAGGAATCTTCATCTTAAAAAGTGGGATGTTCACGTTATTCGTTGAGGTATTCATTACCATAACAGTATGACAACGAACAATGACCAACACTAGTCCGAACTAGGCAGCTCGAACTGGGCTCACAGACACTTGACGACATGTTTTTAGCTTGATTATTGGTCAAAGTGTGACAAGGCACGGCTCGTGCTATGTGCTTCGGCACTCAGAAAGCGGTACCGGGGCGGTAGTGGGGCGCGATGTGATAGCGCGGCGTGAGCGAGCCAATTACTTTAGAAGTAGTATATTATGAGGGACGCCCATAGAAAGAGTGACACACAGCTTGCTATGTGCCGAAGCCTTAAACAAGCCAGTATGCTTTTTGGAAATGCTAAATATATCTATTTTTTTTACTCCTCCTTATCTAACATTTGTATATTTTCTAAAACTTGCAGCACTGTTGTTCATATTTGGGCACCTTTCGTATTATACATATGTATAAAAGTACGTACATGTATCATCAACTTATTAAAATATTACCAAAAACTTCACATCACCATCATCATCAACGTCACATCACCTACTACAGATATCATTCGATTAAAATAATTGTTTAATTGAGAATAACTTGATACTTGACAGATTTAATACAAAATATGACAAGTCACAAACATATCTTGTCTTTTGCGGTTTATCCCGGGTAAAATTATATTATATTATTTGTAATTAATATATTTTTCACAAAAATTACAAGCGTAAATACTAATCCTAAAAGGCAAAAGAAAAACCAAGGAATTTAAAAACAACAAGCTAAAGTGCGTTAAAAAGATGAAACATCCTATAATATCCTTATTACAAACAGGAGCATTACAACGTCCTGACAGCTTATAAAGAAATAATTAATAATAATTATTATTCACCTTACTATAAATATATTAAGTTTACTTGGGATTACCTTGCTTCGTTTTTACTGCAATTTTGATCTTCAGGTTTCATCTCTTAAAACTTTTATATTAAGTACATATAATATTTTAAAATTACCTATACATAGGTCATGTTTACTGTTACCTAACTTTTAGGTCATGTGTTTATTAAAAATAACGTACGTTGCTTCATTAAGAATCTCAAAACCAAACTTCTACGTAATCAACTATAACTATAATCGCATAGTTATGGCATATAATAAAACCCTGACAGCTGATTTGAAACAATCTAAACAATCTGGTGTACATGACTGTGTTCTATATAATATATATCAAATACTTTATATATAACAACTGTAGACAAACATTAATGGCGACGACGTTCCGATGATTATCGACAATTTGAACAATAAATGTGAGCCATATAGATGTGTAAATGTGAGCCATATAGATGTGTAAATGTGAGCCATATAGATGTGTAAATGTATGTTTAAATGAAATAAATCGATCTTTTTACAGAAGTATTAATTGCAATTTCAATCAATGATATACAAATAAAACAGCATTAAACAAGGAATAATGGTTTTTTCATTACATTATGTATTATGCTAATACATAATTAAATCAGGACAGTAACTTACTCACGAAACAAATATTTGGTGTATAAAATATAAAGTACTTGGGAATTTAGAAAACATGTAACGATTGATAATGTGCAATTAATATTTCTAAACTTAGTTCAGCCCGTCCGTAGTTATATAAACTATATCTCAAATAAATATTTCGCTTTCTAATATTTCTCTTACCTGTAACTGTTATAGTAACATCTGTAGTGTACATACATAGTTGCTGATCTCTGAGTTCGTTAGACGATCTGTCTCCCTTAATGTTTTAAAAATATACCCATTTCTAATATTCAGTAAAAATCACAACGCTGAATTATTAGTTGTTTAGAAGAGAATTATGTACATATTTTATAAAAATATTACTAGTTTTCTGTTTAATAACGGCATATAAATTCGATAGTCATCGTGTCACATAGTTATAGTATTGAATCCGTGGATTTTTCTTGTGTACCATAATAATTAAATTAGCCTTTAATAATATGTAGTACAAATATAATATAATACATAATTAAATGTGTATATATAGATCGGTCTGAACACACACATACATGAGTGACATTGCGATATAGTTATCTTATGATATTTTAGATTTATATTTAGGTTATGGACGTTCCAATTTTCTCTTTATTTTTGATAATAATCATGATTCATCTTCGAGTTCAAGATTCATAGACCATTTAATCATACCTAATTATATATAAATTGTTAGTATCTACAAAATAATATTTACTATCACAAAATAAAGCTTAAGACCCTTTTCACCCAACCATACATACATACATAATAAAGTTTTCCTGTTAGTACGTTATCATTATAAAATTTAACGTTACCATGAACAATAAAATGTTGTGAGGTTTGTTGTTCGCGTGCACATTCTTCACGTGTAAGAACTATAGCTAGGTTGTCAGTGACCCCTCGACCCCACAACAACTCAGCTGACTTCAGGACCTTCAGTCCAGGAGTACATTCCTTTGCCAACAATAGAACGACGGAACCTTGTCGTGTAAGTAACAATCGAATGTTAACTTCCACATGCGACTACTATGGGCGTATATACCTCATACTTTAATTACATAATTGTCACAATTCAATTAATAATCTCACTAAAATATTTGAATGCTCTACATATTTATAATAGAGCTAAATATAATATAACAAATACATAAAACCACGGCTGCGTACTTACATTTTAAAGTAGATCTAGTGAAACATACATTAAAATATCATAGCTATATCATAGTCACTTTTTATTAGTTACGATGACGCTGTTTTTTAAGATTTAGAAGTCGTTAAATACTGTGTGTATGAACACAGTCTAAATACTGTGTGTATGAACACAGTCTAAATACTGTGTGTATGAACGCAGTCTAAATACTGTGTGTATGAACACAGTTTAAATTCTGTATGTATGAACACAGTCTAAATTCTGTGTGTATGAACACAGTCTAAATACTGTGTGTATGAACACAGTTTAAATTCTGTGTGTATGAACACAGTCTAAATACTGTGTGTATGAACACAGTTTAAATTCTGTGTGTATGAAAACAGTCTAAATACTGTGTGTATGAACACAGTCTAAATTCTGTGTGTATGAACACAGTCTAAATACTGTGTGTATGAACACAGTCTAAATACTGTGTATATGAACACAGTCTAAAATCTGTGTGTATGAACACAGTCTAAATTCTGTGTGAACACAGCTTAAAACTCACGATATATAGATTTCACAATCGTAATTTTATATAAAGTACTTTCAAAAATAAAATGTAACATTACTTGTATTTACTAGTTAGTGATGCCTCGAAATATTATATAATAGGTAGAATTCATCTTAATTACTCGTAAAAATTCTTAATAGTAGTTTCATATATAATAAATAATATAACTTATTGCTGTAAGGCTGTGTACATGAATCATTAGATATAATTATAGTTGCTGTAGAGAGTAGAGACATCGTTATGCATCAGTTGAATGTAAGTTATGTTTCGTTTATGTTATTATTATATAATCATATTATGTTAAACCTTTCAAACTGTGTATAATACTGGTTACCTTAGTTATATCTATTCAAAGGTGATTTTGAAACAAATTCTATTAAAAACGCATATTTTAGAACATTGAAGTCAAAACGTTCGACACGTTCAACTAACATCAATATTATAAAGTCAAAACGTTCGACACGTTCAACTAACATCAATATTATAAAGTCAAAACGTTCGACACGTTCAACTAACATCAATATTATAAAGTCAAAACGTTCGACACGTTCAACTAACATCAATATTATAAAGTCAAAACGTTCGACACGTTCAACTAACATCAATATTATAAAGTCAAAACGTTCGACACGTTCAACTAACATCAATATTATAAAGTCAAAACGTTCGACACGTTCAACTAACATCAATATTATAAAGTCAAAACGTTCGACACGTTCAACTAACATCAATATTATAAAGTCAAAACGTTCGACACGTTCAACTAACATCAATATTATAAAGTCAAAACGTTCGACACGTTCAACTAACATCAATATTATAAAGTCAAAACGTTCGACACGTTCAACTAACATCAATATTATAAAGTCAAAACGTTCGACACGTTCAACTAACATCAATATTATAAAGTCAAAACGTTCGACACGTTCAACTAACATCAATATTATAAAGTCAAAACGTTCGACACGTTCAACTAACATCAATATTATAAAGTCAAAACGTTCGACACGTTCAACTAACATCAATATTATAAAGTCAAAACGTTCGACACGTTCAACTAACATCAATATTATAAAGTCAAAACGTTCGACACGTTCAACTAACATCAATATTATAAAGTCAAAACGTTCGACACGTTCAACTAACATCAATATTATAAAGTCAAAACGTTCGACACGTTCAACTAACATCAATATTATAAAGTCAAAACGTTCGACACGTTCAACTAACATCAATATTATAAAGTCAAAACGTTCGACACGTTCAACTAACATCAATATTATAAAGGTGTCGTCCTAATCTAATAATATGTTTGAATTTTAAATACAAATTATTTCAAAATACATGGATAAAACTAAATTACTTGTGTGAAATTTAAAGTAATGATGCCCTAACAGTTTTTACTAGAGGAGGTATTATGTTTAAAATTTCCTTGAGATACAAAAAGGGACAGAAAAATCAGATTTGAGCATAGCTCTCGTTGTTTACATAATTTAAGTAGATGTTTCCTCATTATCTCCAATTCAATTTCCGTAAACTAGTTTTACCTCATCCTCTCTGTACCAGTAGCAGGACGCGACATACTTTAGTATACATGTAAGAATAACATTATGTACGGAGCATTAAACAAATGAACTAATGTGAAATATTCTATATCTAGTTGTATGTAAAGTCGTCAGAATTAATATCAGTGATCGAATAAAATTGTTACTCCAAAATAATTCGAGTTTTTTTTATGAACCTTGTGCATAAGATTGTACGAAATATTTCAGTAAGTCAGTTCAAGTCTTTGAATACGTAAGCATGTTGAGCCGTAGGATGTTTTCGTGAGATATTTTAAATAATAAGCGCTCGGAAATCATCCTCGCGTTCAACACATAAATAGAGTATTGTTTACGTAGCCAAATTTTACAAAAGTGTTTAATAAAACATCCTGCTGTTCAACACGGGAGCGCGCTGAATAGTTGTATGGTTTAATAAGACGCACATATACTACATATAGCTAAATATACTTTTGTACAGTTTCACGTTAATCGCAGTATGATATAAATTGACTCAATGATGAATTTATTATATTTTAGCACAAGTAGAGGTATGTGGGATATGCCTTAGAAGGATCTGTGCCGACCAGATAGGCTGTATACTAAACAAGGGCAAAGTCAAAAGTACCCGGAATAGAGTTTGTATGACTAGATTGATAGAAGTGGAATAAGTGAAAGAAGTGTGTCAGGATCATAGCAGAAGGAAATCCGTAGTGTTTGTCTACCCCTTGGGAGATAGGCGTGAGTATATGTATGTTTTTTTTTTCACATTTGTCTGACAGTGATGGTTTTGTGTGTCGCTTGTACCTTATTGCAGTATGGGAGTAGAGAAAGTCTTATAGTTTAATCTGTTTCCACGTGTACATTAAAATTGTAGTTGACTTTTATAAATTTTTCCTCTATACTTGTATCTAAAATAAAAATTCATTTCATAACATAAAACAAACCAGCATTATTATTTGAACTTTCTAATATAAAATAATATTTCGCCTTCCTCCAGCAACTGGCTAAATTAGGAAATGAGACCAGAGAATACTCGATGATAACTGCACCTTACTGCGCTTGTAATACAGGTTTATTTACCACAACATACAATTTCAAAGTCGTTTCCTTACAGAAGCGTTAACTAAGCAATTTTAAACTTTACCAGTTTCGAAACAAAGTTCATTCTACTTAACCACTGCCCACTTACAAATATACTTCAAAATTGGTTGGATTCGTGTGGCCGGAGGGTCTATTGTTGCATGTTTTGTCTCAGTTTGGGGTGAGGCTGTTTTCGATAGTAATTAGTCAAATTAGTGTAGGGGAGGTATTCGAGATCGGTCGAACAGATAACATCAATGGGACCCGAACTACTCGACCGTCACACGATGATGAATAACTTCCACTGATTATTGAGAACGAACGTGCGTGCGTATATAAGTGTATGTTATTTTAAACGTTATTTTATTTGGGTCCGACACGTTAATGAGCTACATTTATTGTACTCGTGACCGCTACTGTAGTCTAGAGGTCCAAGTAATTGACCACTAATCTGTAGGTCGCAGGTTCAAATCACATATCATAAATGCTCATTTAAGTTCGGTTTGCGTGCTTCGGGAGGCGCCTTGAGTTGTGGGCCTGTGGGTCCATATTTGTGGCCTTAAGTTGTGGGCCTGTAAGTCCATATTTGTGGCCTTAAGTTATGGGCCTGTGAGTCCATATTTGTGGCCTTAAGTTATGGGCCTGTGAGTCCATATTTGTGGCCTTAAGTTGTGGGCCTGTGAGTCCATATTTGTGGTCTTAAGTTGTGGGCCTGTGAGTCCATATTTGTGGCCGAAGTACGGCGATAAGGCATGCTGGGACGTTATTATTGTCGGTGAAACATAGATGTACGAGTGTGGGTTTTGTGATTTGGATTTTGTGACTCGGAAACACCTCTGACACTTCCTTGGAGATTCATGTCGTGACGATGTATTTTATTTATTATTCAAATAAAACTACGGATCTATCACAGCATGTACCTTCTACAACAACTATTTATAGTTACTTTTAATTAATCCGCTTGGCAAATATGAGACAAATATAAATGAAAAGACTGACTTTGGAGGATTTTGTTGCAATAATCAGGAAATATACAGTCACTAAAATACACACTTATGTTCTCCTAACGTTTATGAAGCAAATTTGAACTAACCATGTCAATTGTTTCATATATATATTTGCTGTAAATGAAATCTTTCGAAAACCTCTATTTTTACTAATTTTAGACTTTATATCTATTTTCTCTCGAGTATCGATATCAGGATTTAGTTGGTTGTTTCTTTTTTAAATTAATTTCAATGATATCTAGCTAGTTTGAACAAAATTTTTGTTTATATTTCAACCGGAAGCCAAAAAATGTAATAAAAACGCAGTTTTTCGAGCGCGCGTGGTATTTCGCTTGTCGTAACAGCTACAGCTAAAAGCACGCTATTTTAAACAATAATGAAACGTCACGAGTTCAATTCTACTTGATGCAAAATGAGGTGCTTAATCTCGTGTCACCCATGTCCTTAACTAAATTCAGCAAAACTGCTTTCTTGTAGTATTCGTAAAGCTCGTGCTACGTCGTAGGCACGTAGACTCGTAGCGGCGTAGCATCTCGTAGTAGGTAATAGAGTAATGTAATAATAATATTTTAAATTTTACCCACTTTATTCTCACTATCACTCCGCAGTCCAGATCGTGACTCAAATTCATTTTACAGATTAAAAGCAAAAACAAGACAGAGTGCCTCTTTTAAATTATCCTACATAGTAAGTATGAATATTTATATTACCACTTTGCAAGAAGTTTAAAAACATAGTTTTAAGTCCATTGAGTTTCCGGACGAGGAAAATGGTCTAATTATTGTAAGATAATTATGTCCACGTTTGAAACACCAAGTGGTGCCAGGTTTGAGAATATTTGTAAAGAAAGCGAAAAACGTGTACACTTCTGGTGAAGTGTCGAAAGTAGCTGCCGGGGCGTGAACCTACCGCTAATTGAGGCACTTTTGCTTCAGTTTCAACTGTATGTTGACTGAAATACTATGTAGCTGTTTGTTTACTTATGTAAGCTTTAGGACTTTTTTTATTCAAACAATAACTACAGGTATATTAACGTAACATTGCAGATTAGAAAGCTCAAATTTTATACCTATCATAAATATACCTATTAATATCATGATCACATCCACGACATTTTTGGGGGTCTCCCACCACCCTTATCCGTTGCCCACTAACATCCCTGACGATACCGTCTCGCCATCGAGCCATCGGTCTACCTACGAACACTTTTCTGGGCTCGGCTGCCCTAGTGCACCGTCAGTCTTCCCGTCTAGCCAGATTTTAAATACATTTTATTGTCTGTATTAATATACAACAAACAATGAAATGTACTTAAATTCTTGTACGTGAAAACGAAAGCGCGTGGGTCGATTTCAAATCTATACGGTGTGATAGTTAATGGAATATCCTTAAGTATAACAAAACAAAAATATGTGAATAAAAATATTCGTGTGTTTGTTTAATAACACAACTGTACAATGCAGGGCGGTTCAGTAAAGTCTCTCAAAGGGGGGGGGGGGGAGGGTCGTGTAAAAATGTAGTCTGCTTTGTGAAGAGGGTGCCGCCGGCGAAATGCTATTGTAGTTTTTATTTTTAGGGTTCCGCTGGTTTGAAGACAAAGGAACCGGTTAAATGGTTTCTTTTGTTTTATTTATAGCTGTGGGTTGAATATTGTTATTGTTTTTTTATGTAGGTAGGTAAGCTAGGCTCCATACTAAACCTTTAATATCAAACTTCTTTAATCTAAGTACTGTATCTCATACTGTGACTTTAGTCAGATCCAGTTATTGCGTTTCAAAATCTGATTATTCAAGCTCTATATGTATATATAGATATATACAACAAGTGATCTCGGGTGAAGTTTATTAATTTTTAGAGTTCACTCAACAACGGTTGCTCTAAAGCGATGTTTCGTTGTCTGTCTGTTTGTAGCATAACTCGAGCTGCTTTATTTGGTACAGTTGATGGAAAAAGTATGTAGAGTCCATTTTAATAGTATTTTACAAAGTGTCGTGTGTTTTATAAAGAATATTTTTATATAAGGTAATTTTTATTTATACAGTCAAATACTTGAGGCTTGGTAAGTGGTCAGTATCACGAATTAATTACACGTTTTGCTAAATTTTCATAGTAGTCGGTTATGGGCGTACGTTTGTAGGGAACACGAAAAAATATTTTACGAATTTCACAAAAAGGGTAATTGAAACTTGATATTGAGCACTAACTTACCGAGTTTTCAGTATGAATCTGGCTGAATTAATAAATGTCACCTTGTAAATTACCTTCATCTGAAATCTGTACATTTTGGTTGACGTACAATTTTTTTTACCATTGTTATTTGAGCTTACCATTTTTTTTTCTATAATTTGACGTCCCATGTTTTCACTGGAGCGGAACTTAGCCAGTCAGCCATGGGGGTGAAGGAGGGCGCTCAACGGGAGGCGGAGGGACCAGACACCCATGAAAATTTAACAAGCACTAACCCTAGAAGGGTGGGTAAAAGGGAAAAAGGTTTGAATGTCTTATTTCTTCTCTCTAATGACCAGGGCTAATTGAGATCATGACCTGTGGATTTCTAAAACATACATCTTCAAGTCTACTTGTTACTTCAGTTCGTTCGCTTGGTAGTTAAAGGCAGTGAATGTCTCCAATTCTGTGACCATCACAGATTTCGTAACTCAACTATATAGGTACATAGAGGTCAGTGTAATACCATAATAATAATAATAACTAAAACATAAAACGGTAAGTAAGTAATGCACGGGAACTTTTTCGTGCAGAAATAGCACATATAATTGTTTTTCTTTTTGTTAAATTTTGTGCCGAAATCAATTTTGGAAAAGGCAACTCTATAATAACATAATATAATAACACACCTATCTCAAACGCTCGGAAAAGTATATTTATTTTGTGTTAGATATTGTTTTGTTTTGCAAGCACAAAAATCAAACAACAACAAACCAACTAGTTAGATCTAACCCCTGTAGTTTCATAAATTAAAAGTTTACCTTTTAGTTAGTGGCTCTTTAACTCGCTATGTATAAACTTGCATCTAATTGACCTAAATTCGTTCGTGTATACATATATATATATATATATATACAGACTGCATGTTTAGTTGTTGAAAAGTACATAACTACACGTGTGTCGTCGTGTTGTGTGTCGTGCACTACTTAACGTACCAGAAATGTATGGAATAGCAAATATTGGCAATTTTAGGGTTCAATGTTAAATTTACAGCGATATGTAACGTCGTTGATGTTTTACGATTTTTAGTTTTTAGCTTTTCAGTGGTGAAAAATCTAGTTACAATCTACAATGTTATCTGTTCTCTAGAAATGCAACTTCCTTGAGCTTTTTCTACTTAATAATAATAACACATAATCCATCGCGATCTTCAAATTTATTACGAAGGATATGAAGGTCAATAGCTGTTATAAAATAAATGAAATATAAAACAAAAACGTAAGCAGTGACCTTATTTAATATTGGTGTATTATTATTATTTGTATTTCTTCCAGGAGAACCGCCAATCTTGGAAAAACCCTGTCCAACAGTGGGCGAATTAGGCTGATGGATGGATGTTATTTTTTGTTGTTAAAGTCATGTAGATTGAAATTAAAATTGCGAATGTAAACATTTCATTTATTTTTGAATTCAATTTTTAAATTAAGGGACATAATACCATTAATATCCATTAAGGTAAAAAATATTGCACACAATAATGTACATCTACCAAGTCTATTAACAAAACAAAAACTTAGTTCAGTATTGACGAAACACCTACCAATGAGGTTAAGGAAAGCACTGAGTCATTCTCTTCCATCATTAATCATAATAAAAAACTGGAGACAACGAGATGCGATGATAGAACGTGGTGGTTGTGGGTGCGCGGCGCGGCGCGGCCGGTGCGATACACGGCGTCACACCTGGCGGCTGCAGATCGATCGACACACCTCGTCGTCATGGCAACCCCACTGTCTCCCTCGCCCTCTCTACCACCAGCACCTGGCCTGTGTTGAGGACTCGGAGACGAGCGGAGCGTGTGGGATCTTGTGTGGAAAATATTATTAATGTATTTAACCAGAAGACGGACCTCTATTCGTAGCGTATGTATTTGATTACATCTCAGAAAGTTCAACGATTAAAATTTATCATTTTGTTTAATTTTTGGACATATTTTCAATTATTTTTCTTTTCTTTCTTTTCTATACATAAATATTGACACGTCTGTCTGCGTGAAAACCTGAGTACCTACTCAACAAATTTTAGTGCAAATTATACCTAAATAAAGACTTAGAGTTAGGTTTAGGCATACCTTTCAGCGAATACTATGTCTATGGGTTTAGGTTATGTTTTTATGCTATTTTAATGTGCCTTTAGTCATATACATATCTATCTAGTACACACATATTTGCTTATAACCTAAGAACCACTTGTGAAATGAAATAATCTACTTTATTTTCAGAAGTAAGAATATCACGTAAATATTTTTCTAACATCAATAAATTAAACAACTTTTTTAATCCGAAAAGGATCCGCCCGCGCACACCGACAACTAGACGTCCACACCGTCCCACTTCCATCAAAACGTATATTTTAGGAGAGGGGGACGCCATGAATATTGGCCGAGCAATTTAAACGATTCGGATGCAATTTTCATTGTTAGCTAAAGAGTTTCTCTCACAAAGTTAACAACTATGAATTAATACGCAATTACTAAAAAAAAAGGAGCAGCAAATATTTTGGGGAAACAAGTTTGAGAAAAATTGGCTAAGAGTAGAAATTCTGTTTATCGCAGGCGGAGCCGCAGTATAAAGTGTCACAGTAAGTTCTGTATAAACACAAACTAACTAACTATGTCGTCTTCTCTAAGCTGAAACAAGATTTGTACTGCTAATTAGCTCCTTTACATCTAATTAAGTTTAACTGGGAGACTGAGAAGTTAAATTACAAGCAAAAAATACAGCACCGGCTTTGAAGCTGACTTAAAAAGAATAAATAACTTTTTGTCGACTTGTTTCTATTGCTTCTTCAAGAAATCGGTACTTTTTAAATTTATCAGCCTTAATTACGCCCACCTTTTGAGATGTTTCCGCAGAAAATAAAGCCAACTAAAAAGTTAGTTATCCTTTTGTAAAGTCGTTTAACACAATTATTAATGTAAAATTTAACGAATGACACACTTAAGAACATGCAACTCGCTACCCTCAACACTGTACCCGCGGGTCTCTCCTCGACACACAACACACAGCACGTCGGACACATGATTAAGTTAGCTGCGGACACATCTGGCCCCAGGGCAGCCTGATCTCTGATGTGCATCTTACTGCAGCTACGTCGGGTATAAGTACATAAAGTGGACAGGAAACTTTAAATTAGAAACAACATACAAACAACTACTTGAACACCTCTATGTTCAAGTCCGAAAATCTAAAATCTCTACGCTAACTCATACATAGCTAAAATCTCTACTTTAGCTTTGTACTTTGGGTGGAAACAATTTTGATAATATTAGTTAGCCAATCTATTGGCTAATATTGCAACTAATTAACTATACACACTATCTATAGCATCAGGAAATACTTTTTTAAAATGCCAGAATAATTTACACTATGGCTAAAATGTTAAACAAATTTATCAGACGTTTTATTAATAAAAAGGGATTTAATCCATTGCGCTATTCCAAGTAGTATCTGGATTTTACTCAAAAGATTTCCGAGAACTGAGAGAAATTCGTAACCACACAAACTAATTGATTAATTTTCTAATATTAAATTATACACCGTATAGCAATTTCACAGTATAATCTTGGTTCTAAGAAGGTGGATAGGTACCCATTTAATACACTCGTATAGAATAATATAAATCAGTAAATGCCTACAGACTTTCAATATTTTGGAATATGTACACACCAAAAATTACCCCGAGATCTGTCAACGTCTAGACCAAACGGCTCGACCTAGGGACATGACATTTGGACTATAGGATTTTTGCATAATGTAGACATCAGCTAAGAAGGGATTTGAGAGAAACGGGATTTCCGCGAGCAATGTTGCGGAGCGTCCGCTAGTCAAACTTTAAAACACAATAGTCAAGCGTCAAGCACGTGCACCAAAACCTATGAATTAAATATCAAAGGTCAAGAGTAACGGTGCTGGCTATCAACCACTGAATTAGGGTCATTCCCTGAATGTATGCAGCAGTCGATATTCACCCTCCCCCTACTTGAAACAACCACGCTGGTACCAAATTAGGAGCTATAAAAGTAATGACGTCATTTGTGAAATGAGTTGCCAAATTACTTCGCCATTTCTTTTAAATATCAGTTCAGTATTTATTTTCTAACGATCTGTGGTCTAATTGTTAGCTTTCTAACCTGGATATAAAGGGGTCACAATCACAATGCCGTAGAGGCACAACTTGTGTCCAATGTGCGTGTTTTGAAAAGCACGCTAAGCTGTTTGTCCGGGCTACTATTGCAAAATAGTTTGAGTGAATAAAGAGGGGACGGCTGTTGCTTGGCCGCAAGAGGGTTCCTTCTCGTGTCCGTAGAGTAGAAGCAAAAAAACACAGAATCCAGTCACTTCAGGGCTCTCACAAATAAAACAGGCATATAACATATAACTTTCAAAATATATACTCATATAATATATCAAATATATCATCACGACATGAGTCCCCGAGGAGATGGCAGAGGTGTTTCCGAGTGTAGACTGTGAAATGAAAGTTCCAGCCACACTCGTGCACCCACGTTTCACCGATTATTGCGTAACCTCGAAATGGGTCAGTGAGCCATATCGCTATACTTAGGACATAAATAGCCAATGGACCCTCAACTCAGCACTCAGATCGGACACTAATGTGTCCTTACGTGATGGGAACCCGCGACCTGCGGGTTAGTAGTCGAGACGTTCGGTCCACTAGGCATACCATGACCATAGGCAGGCAGTACTCGCCGCTCAAACAAAATGTACATTTTTGTAATAATATTTTTTGTAATAACATTACCACAAACACTCTCAAGAAACACAAAGTAACCTTTGTACAAAGAGCTCAAAGAAGGTACATGTTATTCTTTTTGAAAGTGCTCGAAGAGTTAGCTGTGTCGTCAGCGAGAGGCGCTGGTACAAAGCCTGCTCCACTTCGCTAAAAGCCTTTGAGCGGCTCAACTCGAGGGCTCCTCGGGGTGATATCGATTTATTTCACTTAGGGCTCTCAACCAAGTTTGAGTTCGAATCACCGCGCTGAGCCCCTGGGCTCCTGAAGCACGAAGTTTATTTAAAGAAATTTCGACACGCCTGGTCAGCGTCACGGGTGACCTGGCTGGCACATTCCTCTGCTAACGATTTAGTTTAGCGATTCAGTGTGGGAATGTCGTCAGCATACAAGGGAAACACCATTTTTTTATTTGTAAGAATTTATCTTACTTAATACCACACCAATTAATGAAAAGAGTTATACAATGTAATGTGTGGATAGAAAGGTCAAGCTTGTTTAATACATAAAGTACTATTGAAAAAAATATATATAGATAGTAGACTATATGGCTGATCTATTCAACTTAGAAAAGAAACGCAAAAGCTTTATGTTTGCTCAATAGAAAAAAAATTACGAAGTCACCTCTAAATTTCACGTTTTTCGAGTATGAAAGGGCCTTCCTTAAATCATGCAGCCTTGAAATTTACATTAAAAATAAGTAAACAATGACCTCATCTATTTGTCTTAGAATATTTTGATTATTTCATCTAGAAGCCGAGTTATTAAATAAAAACCTCATTTTTCGTGAGCGCGTGTTTCTTGGTGGTCGTAACAGCCACAGCTGAGAGCGCGCTATTTTAAACTAAAAGGAAACGTCATACAGTTCGGGTTCTGATGAATGTAAAAGAAGGTGCTCAATCTGAATTTATATGCGCCTTAAATCTCTTAGATGGATCCGAGCTTCGTTGTAGACAACGGCTATTGTTTATGAGAAATAAGATGGTTAACTTTTAATTTAAAAACGAATCAGGTTCTTTTAAATCATATACAAACACGCTACGTGTACCGATAGAAGTTTCCATATATTATATTTTAACCAACCTTAGCGAAAGGTGAATTTAAACACGGTCTCATTCAGCTCGTTCTGGTCTCACATTATAGTTGAAGGAGAC
This sequence comes from Ypsolopha sequella, assembly GCA_934047225.1. Taxonomy (NCBI): domain Eukaryota; kingdom Metazoa; phylum Arthropoda; class Insecta; order Lepidoptera; family Ypsolophidae; genus Ypsolopha; species Ypsolopha sequella. The sequence continues at coordinate 29,667,503 of OW203990.1, read as the reverse complement.
TGACTGTCACCAGCAGTCGAAACATCTCTGACTCCCTTTTGGGTCACATGTCGATACTTATTTATATAAGTCTGCCTGTGATCTGTGGTCAGCTGGACCCCTCGTGTTGTGTCAGCAAACAGCGGCTCATGACGTCACGATATGATACCCTGGGAAAACTTTCAGCTGACGCCCCAGGGAAAGGGAGACGCGCTGAGAATACAGCGGCGAATCTAATGGAAACTCTCTATCACTTGAATATTCGGATTTTTGCTAAACTTGCTACATTGTTTAGATTTATTTACCTCGGTTTCTAAAATGCTGATATAGTCGAAGTTTTCATTATTAAAAAAGTAAAAAAACTTATAAAACAGGCCTTTTAAGTTTGTTTTAGGAATTTGGGTGGTGAATTTGAATCTGAACTCAGTTTTTAGGGTTCCGTATATAAAGGCTACCACAGTTTCATTATTTTTGAAGAGAGACTTGAAATGTACAATAAATAACACAGCAATTAATTTCTCAATTAAAGTGCCGTGGTAAAAAAATTAAAACTTCCAAAATTTTTTCACAATAAAAGAAAGCAAAAAAATAAAAACTCTTACCAATAGTCTAATATCAGTATCAAATTGTAGGTACATATTAAACAGTTGATGGCAAAAATAGTTTAATTCTAACGTTAAAATAGTGACAAAAATTTATGAAGAAAAAAAAATCATACTAACAGACAATTAGTTGAAGGACCAAGTTACTGGCGCAGGCACCGCTCACCAGAGCGTTACGGATGATAAATAGGGTCTCTGAGTCAATAGATATTTTTTATTGCTCCCTGGGAGAATTTCACAAAAAAGTATGAGAGATATTAAGTTTTAAGTAGTCAATTTTGTCGGATTTTATATATATGTTATTGTTATAGTGTTTTTTTTAATATAATATATTAGAGTGTTTATGTAAATTCAACTTAGCTATTGTATTAGGCCAGTTTTAAATAAAAACTCAACAACAAGCGCCTACGCTTTTTTGGCAAGAAATGACAAGTGTAAATTACACCTTTTATACTTTTTAGTGACAAAAGCGTTCTTTTAGTTTTTTCTTAAAAGAATAGTATTAACAATATACTAATATAATAATAACTAATATTATAATAATAATAATAGTATTTAGTGCCACTGTGACATACGCGTCTTGTTCACATGATGCTGTATTACACAGACAAAACCTTCGGTTTCCTCGAAAAAGTCACCGAAATGCAGCCAAGGGTCGTGAAAAGCCTTGTAAAACCTCCCGTGCGATTATTTTTCTCGTCACATAGACCCTCGTTCAATATTTTTATTACGGACCCCTCGACTGGCACGCGTATCTAACCGAGGAAACCTTTTACCTTTTTTTAAAAGTTCGCTGCGTCATCAGAAACTAATTTAATTTTTTAGCTTTTGAGTGAGTGGTCTGGTCTGCAAAGAGCTTTCAACATGCACTCACTCGTCAGCCAGTAGGTGAAATTTTAAAGAACTTTACTACAGGATACGAGCTCATTCCCGAATTCTGATGTAAAACTTTGCACGCCTAATCTGAAAGGTAATCAAGGCGCGTACGAAAAATTGTGAAACCCACAGAGTGGTCTAACATGTGTGATGGATTATTTGACTAGTAGTTCTGAATGAACTTAATGTGTGTCATTATTCACTTTAGTACATCACGTACAGATGTAGGTTCGTACACGAATTTTTCGTTTTGTAATGCAATCTAACAGTACCTACAATGTACCTACGTACTGTAGATGAGTTTCCAAGGAGCTTTTTTCACATAAACATTTCGATGAAGGGTTTATTTTATCGCAGCATAGAGCTCGCACTACAAAAGAAGAACCGCGTCTTTATTTATGTTGGAATATGAATCAAAACGCTCTAATCAACGAGACTTCTTTCGTCTTTTAGCTGTAGATCATTGCCAAAAACTCATACATTGTTTAGTTGATGATGATTATGTTGAGGTGGAACGACAGCTTGCGAATGGTCTTCATCATTGTTTACGAACCACTCTTGAGGAAATTGTTAAAACCTACTTTTTTACCTCGTCACTATATAGATAATATAGGCATCTAAATCGATAAACACGAACCTACCGTATAAATCCATCAGTCAGACAACTTTGTCTAAGACGAGAGGCAATTTCCTTTTTGCGGATATTGCACCTGCAGTATTTACGAGCGACGTGAGGGCTCCCCAGAGAGAGCTCCCGGGATCGAGGTGGGTACTTGTGTCTCAGGATCAAGTTAGTCCTAGCTAGCCCGCGAGGTATTCTCCGACGCGTATATGCGTGGGGACTACGACGTAGCACGTCTATACAGCGGGATCGTAGCACTCGCTACGCCGTAGCAAAAATAGGACGCGAGTGTTAACACAAATATACAACACATTAGCCTTGACGGTCCTTCTGGAGGAAATACCACGCTGGGCGGGTCGATGAGCGCAGTGCCGAAACCTGTCTGTCTGTTTTATAAAGGCTGGCAATTGGGGATGGATATACCGCCATCAATTGGTCCCAGGCATGGTGGACCACCTGGTTGTCCTCTTTTTTTTCCCCGAGTTACTTCGGGGGGGATTGCGAGTAAGATGGTGGTACCTCCACAGTCGAGCTCTAGATCACCTGTATATCATATTTAATCAAATTTCTATTGGATCAGTATTTAATCAATTGAAAATGGTTGAAGGAAATCAACTTTTCACCGAATATTTATCGTTTTGAGATATTAAGAAGGTCCTATAGCATCTATCGTACTCTTTACACGTCTATCGTACTCTTAACACGTCTATCATACTCTTTACACGTCTATCGTACTCTTTACACGTCTATCGTACTCTTAACACGTCTATCGTACTCTTTACACGTCTATCGTACTCTTTACACGTCTATCGTACTCTTAACACGTCTATCGTACTCTTTACACGTCTATCGTACTCTTTACACGTCTATCGTACTCTTAACACGTCTATCGTACTCTTTACACGTCTATCGTACTCTTTACACGTCTATCGTACTCTTAACACGTCTATCGTACTCTTTACACGTCTATCGTACTCTTTACACGTCTATCGTACTCTTAACACGTCTATCGTACTCTTTACACGTCTAACACGAACAGACGCAATGCACGCAAATGAAAGAAATCTACTGCTCGTTATCTATAAAATAAATAATGCAAGCACATTATAATACTTAGTTGAATTTATTTTAGATCTGAGGCTATTATTATTATTGCTAGTGTGTCCGGGGTTGGTACATACTCTAAGGTCCGGGGCTACAGAGCGGCATATCACGTGACACGGGTAATTTAATGGCGCGCACTTCCGGATCCGTTTTGGTCGACGAGAGCTGGCGAGATCGGGCCGTCTCCGGTGTTTGTAGGGAACTACATGCATATCTATCGTTATCGATACGTTATCTATCGTTACATCACTATTGTTTTCTGGGTGTATCTACATGCCACTGTATATATATACGAATATATATATATTTTAAAGTTATTAAAATATTCAGAAAATTTACAGCACAAGAAATTACATATAAACTTAAAAGTATTATTTGTAGAAGGCCAATTACAAGTTTCCAGTTATAGTTTTAGATTAGCGGTATTTAACGTACGAGTTAATAGTACTAGGATTATTGTCTCATTATGTTATTAAAATTTAGTTGCTAATTTATAAAATAAAACCATTTTAAAACGGACATAACCATTTTAGCGGCTTGGTTTTGTTACCTAATGTTGGTATGGCATCTATATTGTTGTTATTTACCATGTTATTTTTAGGGTTCCGTATTGTGTGATGGTATGGAAATCTTTGTGCGCGAGTCCAACTCGCACTTTGCCAAATTATCAATGTGTGTACGTTGTTACAGCGTGGGGCGAGTCTCTGTTGTCGCTGCCGAAGCGCTGGCTGAGTCAGAGCTCCGGGCAGGAGGACGACTTCCAGGCGAGTATTACCCTAGCTCCTACTTACATACATATAGAATAGTATCTGTTGTCACTGCCGAAACGCTGGCTGAGTCAGAGCTCCGGGCAGGAGGACGACTTCCAGGCGAGTATTACCCTAGCTCCTACTTACATACATATAGAATAGTATCTGTTGTCACTGCCGAAACGCTGGCTGAGTCAGAGCTCCGGGCAGGAGGACGACTTCCAGGCGAGTATTACCCTAGCTCCTACTTACATACATATAGAATAGTATCTGTTGTCGCTGCTAAAGGGCTGGCTGAGTCAGAGCTCCGGGCAGGAGGACGACTTCTAGGCGAGTATTACCCTAGCTCCTACTTACATACATATAGAATAGTATCTGTTGTCACTGCCGAAGCGCTGGCTGAGTCAGAGCTCCGGGCAGGAGGACGACTTCCAGGCGAGTTTTAGCCTAGCTCCTACTTACATAGAGTAGTATTTGTTGTCGCTGCCGTAGTGCTGGCTGAGTCAGATCTCCGGGCAGGAGGACGACTTCCAGGCGAGTATTAGCCTAGCTCCTACTTACATAGACTAGTATCTGTTGTCGCTGCCGTAGTGCTGGCTGAGTCAGAGCTCCGGGCAGGAGGACGACTTCCAGGCGAGTATTAGCCTAGCTCCTACTTACATAGAGTAGTATCTGTTTTCACTGCCGTAGTGCTGGCTGAGTCAGAGCTCCGGGCAGGAGGACGACTTCCAGGCGAGTATTAGCCTAGCTCCAACTTACATAGAGTAGTATCTGTTTTCACTGCCGTAGTGCTGGCTGAGTCAGAGCTCCGGGCAGGAGGACAACTTCCAGGCGAGTATTACCCTAGCTCCTACTTACATAGCGTAGTATCTGTTGTCACTGCCGTAGTGCTGGCTGAGTCAGAGCTCCGGGCAGTAGGACGACTTGCAGGCGAGTATTGCCCTAGCTCTTACTTACGAAGATTAGTCTCCGTTGTCGCTGCTAAAGGGCTGGCTGAGTCAGAGCTCCGGGCAGGAGGACAACTTCCAGGCGAGTATTACCCTAGCTCCTACTTATATAGCGTAGTATCTGTTGTCACTGCCGTAGTGCTGACTGAGTCAGAGCTCCGGGCAGTAGGACGACTTGCAGGCGAGTATTGCCCTAGCTCTTACTTACGTAGATTAGTCTCTGTTATCGCTGCTGAAGTGCTGGCTGAGTCAGAGCTCCAAGCAAGAGGACAATTTCTAGGAAAGTATATTAGTCTAGCTCCTACTTATGTAGATTAGTCTCTGTTGTCGCTGCCGAAGTGCTGGTAGGATTTAAATTACTTAAACTAACGTTGAACGTTCAAGATGGCGGGATCTCCTTTTATAAGTGCAAATCTTTTAACTAGTGTTTACTACCTACTTAAATAGCTTTATTAAAAAAGACTAGACAGACAAAATTAAACCATAAGAAATACAATCCACTTCTCGAACGCACGGTTTAAAAATGTGTTTTGTACACTGTGTTTTTAATATAGGTACACATATACTAATTAAAATATTTTTCATTTATATAAAGTAATACCACCATCTTGACGTTTACATTTAAATTGCAACTACATAATCAACTGATCACACTGAAAAAATTTCCCTAATAAACGAAATCGCACAAATTAAAAAATAATTGGCCCTGCCCAAACTAAATTAACAGTTTTTAGGGTTCCGTAGTACCTGAAAGGTAAAAGGAACCTTTATGGTGAGACTCCGTTGTCCGTCCGTCCGTATGTCACAGCCTCATAACTTTAGCACCGTAAAAGATACATACATGAAATTTGGCACAAAAATATCATTAATTTGCCCACATATCACGGTGTAAAAAAAATATGAAAAATTTAAAACTGTTCAAAATATTTCCAAAACAAAAGTGAGAAAAATAAAAAAATATTAGCCTAAAAATACAATATGGATATCAAATTGTAGGTATTAAAAAGTTGATTCTAAAAATATATATATACTTTTAATATATTTTTTTAAAACTGGTTTCGAGAAATCTTTAAAAAACCCCAAAAATATGTATGTCCCCCCCCCCCCCTTATCTCCGAAACTGGTAGACCGAAAAATATGAAAAAAATGTCAATTATAGATCATAGCTGGCCAATTACAGGAAAACTATAGCGATTAAAAAAAATCGGCACTAATGAGAAATACAAAAAAAGAAGTAAAATAAATAAAAAAATATATTTTATAAAGCAACAATATGGGTATCAAATTATAGGTATTAAAAAGATAAGTGTAAAAATATATACTTTTAATATATTTACTGACATTGGTTTCGAGAAATCTTTAAAAAACCCCAAAAATATGTATGTCCCCCCCCCCCTTATCTCCGAAATTGATAGACCAAAAAATATGAAAAAAAAATGACAATTATATATCACAACTGGCCAATTACAGGAAAACTATAGCGATTAAAAAAAAATCAGCACTGATTTGATTGTAAAATATATATATTTTTGATATATTTGCTGACACTGGTTTCGAGAAATCTTTAAAAAACCCTAAAAATATGTATGTCTCCCCCCTTATCACCGAAACTGGTAAACCGAAAAATATGAAAAATATGAAAAAAATTACAATTATAGATCATAACTGGCCAATTACAGGAAAACTATAGCGATTGAAAAAAAAATCAGCACTAATGAGAAATATAAAAAAAGAAGTAAAATAAATAAAAAGATATTTTATAAAAATACAATATGGGTATCAAATTATAGATATTAAAAAGCTAATTGTAAAAATATACTAATATAGTAATATAATAATAGCTAATTGTAAAATGTATACTTACTGGAATTGGTTTCGAAAAATCTTTAAAAAACCACAATAATATGTATGTCCCCCCCCCTTATCTCCAAAACTGGTGGAACAAAAAATATGAAAAAAATCATGGTAAGATGTGTTTACGTAAAGATTACAGGAAAAAAAAAGCAGTCGAGAAATTCACGAAAAAACAATGACAAAATTAAATTCATCATCCACAATACGGAACCTTAGGTACGCGAGTCTGACTCGTACTTGGCCGGTTTTTTTTATTAGTAATGTTGTTTTAATAAAATATTGTATTCGCGCGTAAAGTCATTAAGACACAGGCTTAAAACAATTATTAAAACGAACCAAGAACTTATATCACATGGACTCATACACTCATACAAATTTCATTGCTAGACCTAAACTTGCCAAAATGCTGAAAAACTAAAATGAAACCCCCCCCCCCCATGTAACAATTAGAACTACGCACATGCTAACGAACTCAAATAAAGTTCTAAACATTTTATACTGCATTAAAAACTAAGAAAGATCAACTAGAAACAAATTTCAAGTAAACAAATATTAACTTAAAAACATAATATTAAATTGCATTTTCTTTGTTTTCCCAAGTATTAATCATACAATCTACCTTTCAATAAGTGTAAAGTGTAAACTCGTTGATTCAGAATGTGGATCTACCGAAGCTGCCGGTGCCGGCCCTGCAGACGACCCTGGACTCGTACCTGGAGTTCGCCGGCGTCATCGCCAGTCCACAGCGCATGGATACAACGCGCGCGCTGGTGCGGACCTTCGTGGCGCCAGACGGGCTCGGGCACAAACTGCAGGCCGTGCTCGAGAGCAGGCGCGACGAGCGGGACAACTGGGTGAGTCACACCCGCGTGGCGCCGGACGGACTCGGGCACAAACTGCAGGCCGTGCTCGAGAGCAGGCGCAACGAGCGGGACAACTGGGTGAGTCACACCCGTGCGGCGCCGCACCGGTGGGGACCGTGCTGGACAAAAACATGTATCCAAAACTATACAAATTCAATTTTACGGTTTCAATTATTACTAGCTTTTGCCCGCTACTTCATTTGTGATGTCTAACTGATACTGAGGTGTTTAACGCTAGGTGATTATTAGGTAGGTAACTATTATTAGGTGTCTTAGTGCCATCTAGTAGTTTGTTCGTGCCCTAATTAGGTGAATGTAGTCCAACAAATATAGGTACCTACTTAGGAGGATCGTAATGATGAAATTCAATATTCAATAGATTAGGCTTATTCCTCGTTGTCCTACTAGCTAGTATATTTGTCCTACTAGTAGGACAACGAGGAACTATAGGCGTCCTCGTTGATAATAAATTTCCTAAAAATTATTAAAGTTATGGCTTAAAATGGGTATAGCTGATTTATGAAACCTAAATAACCTTAGTGCTGGCCATGCAGAAAAAACTGTAGCAAAATCCGATTAAGGCAATCAGTAGTGCAGTTTTATTTTATTTTTCTTACACACTACATCTCTATAAATATATAAGTATAATTTTCACTAACGCTACATATTCTCTGACAGGTATTACACACACATTGATATTATATAACCATATTATACATAATTTGTTTAACAACATACCTGCATACCATATTATTTGCACCAATTTCAATAAAGGTCAGCTCATCGCTCTTCTACGGCTCCCACAGAATGATCAGTGCTGCATTGTAAATCTTTGTAGCAAATACTGAGTCGGACACATTTTGTACCTGTCTTTTCATGTTCGTATTCAAATTAATATCCATGTAAATCTTGTAAAATTCATTGTGTTGATTGTAATTTTTGTGTACATATTGTAATAGTAAATAAACGTTCTAACTATCTATCTAGTGATCCTAGTGTGATGCTATGCGCCCACGCATTTATTGTAGGGGAGGTCAAGTTGTCTATCCATTCACTATTTCATACAAATCGTGATCCATTTGAAACGTTTCCCTGACATAACGGTACATACGTACTAAGATTTATAGATGATATCTACCACGCAATAAACTGGTAACTTGCCTTATTCAGAATACTGGTAATCATTACTTCATACACAATCATTTACATTTTGAGTTTTGTGGCTTATCAACAGTAGTAACGTTTATGCTCGGAAAAGAAAACACAAAACATTTCCGTTGATTGGCCATTGTTAAGACCATTTGCCGAATATTGCTAGAGGAATGAAACCAACATGAATTTTAAAAAATCGTATTGTCCGACCATAAAATGCTAACAAACATCGTGTTTCTGTTAGCTTATCTCTTATCTAAAGTAGTGGAGCACGATGCTCTTATTGAAGTGAATAAACCTCTAGAAGCAAAAAAAAAGAGTGATAGTGCGATAATTGCTAAGATCTTAAATTCTGTGGACACAGCACCAAGTGATCAGCATTTGTATAATGTGACTTTAAAACTATTGAACAGCTTGTGTGTGTGTATGAGTGTCACTTTACAAGCGAGAGTAGAGTCAGCCCGCTTCAACGGTGAAACTAACTCCTTGCAAGTGGAGGATGATGTCCGACCTCAAGATCTTGAGCTTTATGAGAAGCTATACAATAAAACGTGTATAAATGTAAAACAAAATTTATCAGATAAATTTAGGATCTCAAAAGAAACTGCAGATAGCGCATTAATTTCAACCAAGTGTGGCCAAAGATATAAAAATAGCACACAAAAATTTAAGGATAATAATATATTTGAACACATAATTTTTAACGAGCTTATGGAAACAAAAGAAAGACATGAATTTAAAATTCAAAAATACAACATGTTTTCAAGAATACCAACAATTGAAACAATTCAGCCAACGCACAGTATTATAGTAATATTTACATTTCATCCAGATTCCAACCAAATACTAATAGCAGACAATCACACTTTAGTAGTTGAAGCTATTCACAGTAATTCAAAAGTTGAAATTGATATCATAGATACAAATTATAACAACAGTGATGGTGGCAATGAAGAGTTCAAAAAAAGCTTTGATCCAGAATGTACCCTGTTATCACTTTATTTGTTATTCGTTGAAAGTGAACTAAACAACCGTACAAAAGAAACAAAATTGATAAAAAGAAATGAGAATGTAAAAGTTTATATAGAATTAATCACAAACAAAGTTCACAAAGATTACACTTCAATCTGTTGTCCCAATGGCACTGTTGTAGAACGCTGCCGAAATTTCCTAACAAAAGAGTTCAGCTCATATGAAACAACAACAGAATCAATTTTTAATGATCACACAAACGAAGAAGAGCATAATTATAACAAAATTCAATTGAACATCCAAAAAATTTTAGAGCTTTTTGATATTTCGTCAAAAGTTAAAGATGACAAAAATAGTCTGGATCTGAATAAAGATTTAGAATTTATTAGTACAGGACCAAAATACCAAGACAAAAAAACGGGTAAAGTCTTGAACAAATGGACAAAAGCAAAGAGCATAGAACAACTTTCTTCATCAAGAGAACATGAAATACAACTATTGCAAAAATTAGATGAAACTAAGAAGGATACATTAGTTGAAGCAGAGATTGAAAATCTTTTTCAAACAGAATTTTTAATCACGACTCCAACGTCTACCAAACATGCAGGTGTAGCAAAAAAATCCTCTAATTTTGCTCAAAACAGTGCTCAACTGAGCATGGAAATTCCTGATTTCCATCAAATACAATCAAACAATTTGTCAATACCAAACCATCATCTGCTGAATCAATCAAAGACCTATTTTTACAGTAAAAGCCCCAAAAAACAAGCAGATACGAATAAGTCTAAAAGTAAACAACTAATTATTAAATCAACGACTGAGTTTTTGCTTGGGAAAAAGAAAAAAACGTTTAATCACACTAAAAGCAATTCAGAAGAATTAGTAACACACACTGCATCAAAACTTAATTCAAACAATACAAAACATGGATTTGAGGAGCCAGACAACTTGTCTAAAAATAATACTTTAGTAACAGAATATCCAAGTAAATTTTATTCAAACTTATCATTCAGTTCATTTGGTCCAATACCTTTAACTTATAACCCAAACTTTAATGTTAACAAAAAAATTACATCTCTTATTCACGGCCAAGCAAGTTACTCGACTGTAAAATATAATAAAGAAACTATAAATAGTTTTCTGCATGATGATTTGCCCTCGAAAAATCAAAGTGATAACAGCCATAGTTTACCAGTTCTAAGATACACAACTGAAAAAAAAATCCTTACGTATAAAACGTTAAGTACTAAAGTAAATCAAATATTTTTGAGAGAAATATTGAAAAGCACAGATAAGACCAAAAATATTAATGCTGAAACTGCAAAAAAAGTAAAGTTTTTTAAGATTGATTTAGAGAATACAACAAAGAAATCAGAGAAAAATTACATATCGACTTCAAAAATACCAAATACATCCAGCTCCATAAATGAAAATAAACTCGAGTTAAAGACAACCAAGGATATGACACAACAAAATAAAATAACCAGGGAACAAATATTAAATATACCAACCATTACTAGTGAAAATGCTCCTGTTATTAAAAATATGTTAACATGGAAAGATATTACAAGAGTGACACCGAATAATTTTAAATTTGATGTCACAGAATCAAAGTCTATTATTATACCAAAAATTATACAGAAAAAGAATAATACAAAAATAGATTTTACAGTACCGAAAACTTCAAAAACTTCTAATTACACAATAACAAAAAAATATGAATCATCACAAACAACACAAATTACAAAAGAAAAAAATATAAAAGTGGTACATACAACACCACATACTTTTGAAAATTTAGAGACCAACAAACTTGACTTCACAAAATTACATTACGCAAGTACAACGAAATTAGAATCATTTAAAATGGATTTCAACATTTCTAAACAAGAAAATAACATTTTTAAAGATGAAAATCTGTCATATTTAAGTAAAAGAAATAAGGAAACTACAAAAATAAACAAACCAGAACAAAGTACACAATTTTCAACAGATAACTTAATTTCATTAAATATAATTGATACAAATATCACGATGAGTGAATTGCGAGTAAAACTGCTTACAGAAAATAATACAATAATATCTTCTACGCAAGGATACAATTCCTTAAACAAAACAATGGCTTCAATGAAAACTACGACAGAAAAGTACACAAAACCAACATATCAAAATCCACAAACTTATGATGATAATTTGCCCCAATCTAAAACCGAACTTAATAAGGGTTTTGATAATCAGAATCTTCTCATTCAATTAAAAAGGAAAGAGACCACTACAAAAAAATATTTGAATATTGACAGAAGCATTAGCAATTTAAACTTGTCCTTAGCATCGAGTATTGAAAATGTAATATATCAAAGTAATATCAATAAAAGTTCTTATTTCGTACCAATGAATACTCCAGTTGAGAAGAAAAAAATATTCGAAGAATCAGGAGAGCTTCAAAAATCTTTGATTATGCCTAAAACTGATGATAAATTGTTTGAAAAGTATATTGGTTTCACAAAAATACAGTATAATCGTTCAACTGAAGAAACATCATCAAGAGATGATTTTCACATCACGGGGAGTCCAAAGTTTACAAATTCAATTGCACAAAATAAGGAATACAATAGGACAAAAACAGAAATACAAAATTTTACTTTATCAAAACCAAAGGAAAAAATTACTTCGGATACATTACATGAAAGAATGGTCATTGAAAATATTTCAGTCACAAATATGCCACTCATTAATGAAACTACAGTATTTATTTTTCCAAAGTTTGCACTGGATAATTTCAATAACAATTATACAACTACTTTATATCCTGGCACAAAATATACGTTTGAACAAGAAGAAATAATTGCAACACCACATCCAACCATTAATGATACAGGAAAAAACTACAAAAATTTATCAATACAAAATCTAACACCAAGTTACAAAACAAAAGAAAATAATCGAAACAAATATTATAAAATTCTTAAACAAATATCAACAAAACCTTCAGTTGAAATAGCTAAAAGAGAAAATAAGAACAGCAAAAAGAAATATTTTAATGGCACGACTCCAAAATATGTGGAAACGAATAATACAACAGACTTGAATTTATCGGAAACTTACTTTGTCACCAAAAATAAACCAATTTATTTACAACTACAACCAGTAAAAATAAATCATAAAGAAAATATATCCTCAAAACATGTAAGTGACACAGTAAAAGGTCCTGATAGCGTTACAATTATATTGCCAATATTATATGACAGAAAAACTGATTCAACAATTCAAATACCAAAGCTTTTCACAATAAGTTATGATGTAAATAATGAAAACTATCGAAACCAATATAATAATACCCTTTCAGAAATATCAACAAAATCTTTGGTTGGAATAACTAGAATAGAAATGAAAAATAGCAATATTAGTTATTTTTATGGCACGACTGGAATAGATTTGCAAACAAATAAGACAACAGACACGAATTTATTTAAAACCACTCTTGTTACCAAAAATACGCCAAGTTATTTACAATTTAAATCAGACAACATGAAACGTGTAGAAAATATCACTTTACAACGTTTGAATGGTACAGTAAAAGATACTGATACGGTCACAATTATAATGCCGACAAAGTATGGCAGTAAAACTAATTCAACAATTAAAATACCAAAGTTTTCCTCAACAAGTTATAATTTAAAAAAAGAAAATGATCAAACAAAATATTATACAACTCTTTCAGAAATATCAACAAAACCTTCAGTTGAAATAGCCAATACAAAAATGAAAAATAGCAATAAAAGTTATTTTTATGACACGACTAGAAAAGATTTCCAAACGAAGAAGGCAACAGACATGCATTTATCAAACACCAATTTTGTTACCGAAAATACGCCAGATTTTTTACAACATAAATCAGACAAAATTAAACATGAAGAAAATATTACTTTACAACGTATGAATGATAAAGTAAAATATACTGATAACGTTACATTTATAATACCAACAAAGCATGGCAGTAAAACTATTTCAACAATTCAAAAACCAAAGGTTACCTCACCAAGTTACAATTTAAAAAAAGAAAACGATCAAACAAAATATTATACAACTCTTTCAGAAATATCAACAAAACCTTCGGTTGAAATAGCTAGAATGGAGATGAAAAATAGCAAAAAAAGAAATTTTTATGACACGACTGTAAAAGATTTGCAAACGAATAAGACAACAGACATTAATTTATTTAAAACCACACTTGTTACCGAAAATACACTAAGTTATTTACAATTTAAATCAGACATAATTAAAAATGAAGAAAAAATAACATTACAACGTATGGATGATACAGTAAAAGATACTGACAACGTCACATTTATTGTGTCGACACAGCATGGTAGTAAAACTAATTCAACAATTCAAACACCAAAGTTTTCCTCACCAAGTAATAATTTAAAAGACGAAAATGTTCAAACAAAATATTATCCAATTTTTTCAGAAACGTCTACAAAACCTTCAGTTGAAATAGACAGAACAGAAATGAAAAATAGCAATAACAGTTATTTTTATGACATAACTAGAATAGATTTGCAAACGAATAAGACAACAGATATGAATTTATCAAAAACCAATTTTCTTACCGAAAATACGCCAGGTTATTTACAACTTCAATCGGACAAAATGAAACATGAAGAAAATATCACTTTAAAACGTATGAATGATACAGTAAAAAATACTGATAACGTCACACTTATAATGCCGACAAAGTATGTCAGTAAAACTAATTCAACAATTCAGGCATCAAAGTTTTCTTCACCAAGTTACAATTTAAAAAAAGAAAACGATCAAACAATATATTATACAACTCTTTCAGAAATATCAACAAAACCTTCAGTTAAAATAGCCAGAACAGAGCTGAAAAATAGAATTGATATTTATGGCACGACTGGAATATATTTGCAAACGAATAAGACATCAACAGACATGAATTTATTTAAAACCACTCTTGTTACCGAAGAAACACCAAGTTATTTACAATTTAAATCAGACAAAATGAAACATAAAGAAAAATTCACTTTACAACGTCTGAATGATACAGTAAAAGATATTGATAACGTGACATTTATAATGCCGACAAAGTATGGCAGTAAAACTAATTCAACAATTCAAACATCAAAGATTTCTTCACCAAGTTACTATTTAAAAAAAGAAAACGATCAAACAATATATTATACAACTCTTTCAGAAATATCAACAAAACCTTCAGTTGAAATAGCCAGAACAGAGCTGAAAAATATAAGTGATGTTTATGGCACGACTGGAATATATTTGCAAACGAATAAGACATCAACAGACATGAATTTATTTAAAACCACTTTTGTTACCGAAAAAACACCAAGTTATTTACAATTTAATTCAGACAAAATGAAACGTAACGAAAAATTCACTTTACAACGTCTGAATGATACAGCAAAAGATACTGATAACGTTACATTTATAATGCCGACAAAGTATGGCAGTAAAACTTATTCAACAATTGAAACATCAAAGTTTTCTTCACCAAGTTACAATTTAAAAAAAGAAAACGATGAAAAAATATATTATACAACACTTTCAGAAATATCAACAAAACCTTCAGTTAAAATAGCCAAAACAGAGCTGAAAAATAGAAGTGATATTTATGGCACGACTGGAATATATTTGCAAACGAATAAGACATCAACAGACATGAATATATTTAAAACCACTCTTGTTACCGAAAAAACACCAAGTTATTTACAATTTAAATCAAACAAAATGAAACATAAAGAAAAATTCACTTTAAAACGTCTGAGTGATACAGTAAAAGATATTGATAACGTGACATTTATGATGCCGACAAAGTATGGAAGTAAAACTAATTCAACAATTCAAACATCAAAGTTTTCTTCACCAAGTTACAATTTAAAAAAAGAAAACGATCAAACAATATATTATACAACTCTTTCAGAAATATCAACAAAACCTTCAGTTGAAATAGCCAGAACAGAGCTGAAAAATAGAAGTGATTTTTATGGCACGACTGGAATATATTTGCAAACGAATAAGACATCAACAGACATGAATTTATTTAAAACCACTCTTGTTACCGAAAAAACACTAAGTTATTTACAATTTAAATCAGATAATATGAAAAATAAAGAAAAAATCACTTTACAACGTATGAATGATACAGTAAAGGATACTCATAACGTCACATTTTTAGTGCCGACAAAGCATAGCAATAAAACTAATGCAACAATTCAAACACCAAAGTTTTCCTCACCGAGTAATAATTTAAAAAAAGAAAATGATCAAACAAAATATTACACAACTCTTTCAGAAATATTAACAAAACCTTCTGTTGAAATAGCCAGAACAGAAATAAAAAATAGCAAAATAAGTATTTTTTATGGCACGACTGTAAAAGATTTGCAAACGAATAGGACAACAGACATGAATATATTTAAAACCACTCTTGTTACCGAAAAAACACCAAGCTATTTACAATTTAAATCAGACAAAATTAAACATAAAGAAAAAATCACTTTACAACGTATGAACGATACAGTAAAATATACTGATAACGTATATTTGATTCAAACAAAGCATGGCAGTAAAACTAATTCAACAATTCAAAAACCAAAGTTTTCCTCACCAAGTTATAATTTAAAAAAAGGAAACGATCAAACAAAATATTATACAACAAAACCTCCAGTTCAAATAGCCAAAACAGAAATGGAAAATAACAATAAGAGTTATTTTTATGACACGACTGAAATAAATTTGCAAATGAATCAGACAAAAGACATGAACCTTTCAAAAAATAATTTTGTTACTGAAAATACACCAAGTTATTTACAATTAAAATCGGACAAAATTAATCATTTAAAATACCTAAATTTACAAAGTATGAATGATACAATAAAATATACTAATAAGGTCACATTTATAATGCCACCAAAGTATGGCAGTAAAACTGATTCAACAAGAGATTATGCTTTGTATGATGAAAATGATCGAAAAAAATATAAAGATGTACACACAAATGACTTGATTTTTATGAAAACTAGCTTGTTAACTAAAATTAAACCAGACAATTACTTACAACTTAAACCAGACCAACTGAAACCTACAGAAAAAATAACTTTACAAGCTATGAATGATATAGTAATAACGACAACAAAATATGGCAGAATAACTGATTCAACAATACAAATACCAAAACATTTCACAAGAAGTTATGATATGAATGATAAAAATGATCGTAATAAATATTACAAAACACTTGTAGAAATATCAACAAAACCTTCCGTTGAAACAACTATAAATATTCAAAATAACAATAAAACGTATTTTTATACCGTTACTGGAATAGATATACAACCGAATAAGGTAACAGACGTGTATTTATCAAAAAGTAATTTCGTTACTGAAAACATGCCAGGTTATTTACGATCTAAACCAGACAAAATCCAACATACAGAAAATATAACTTTACAACGTAAGATTGATACAGTATCAGGTACTGATAATGTCATATTACAATCGCGGACAAAAGATGATAGTAAAACTGATTCAATAATGGAAACACTAAAGTTTTCCACAATAAGTAATGACATAAAAAAAGAAAATCAGCAAAAACAATACTATAAAGCTCTTAAACACATATCGACAAACCCTTCAATTGAAATTGCTAGAAAAGAAATGAAAAATAGCAATAAAAGTGATTTCTATGGCACGACTGAAAAATATATGCCAAGAAATAAGACTAAAGACTTGAATTATTTGAAAACTAATTTCATAACTGAAAACGCACTTGGTAATTTACAACTAAAACCAGACAAAATGGAACCTATAAAAAATATTACCTTACCAAGTATGGATGATACGAAAGATAAAGATAACGTTATATTTATAACGCCAACAAAATATGCCAGTAAAACTGTTTCAACAATACAAACATCAAAGTTTTTCACAACAAGTGATTATATGAAAAAAGGAAATGAACGGAACAAAAATTTTATAATTGTTGCAGAATTATCAACAAAACCCTTAGTTAAAACAGCTATAGAAATGAAAAATAGCGATAAAAGTTATTTTTATAACGCAACTGAAAAAAACATACAAACTTTCAAGACAGACTTGATTTTAACAAAAGCCAATTTTGTTACGGTAAACACACCAAGTTATATACAATTTAAGCAAGACAAAGAAAAATATATTAAATCCCCACAAAGTATAAATTATCCAATGAAAGGTACTCATAACACCATATTTATAACGCCACCAAAGTATGACAGTAAAACTGATTCAACAACAAAAACACGAAAAATATCTACAGCAAGTTATGATATGAATAATGAAAAATATCCAAGCAAATATTATAAAACTCTTGCAGAAATATCAACAAAATTTTCAGATGAAATAGCTGGAATAGAAATGAAAAATAGCAATAAGTATGATAATGACATGGCTGACATTAATGTGCAAACAAATACGATAACGGACTGGAATTTTTCGAAAACTCATTTTAGTACCGAAAACATACCAAGTTATTTAAATACAAAACCAGATAAAATTGAAAACGTAAAAAATATAAACTTAAAACGAACAGATGATGTAGCAAAAGCGATTAAGCCAGAAATACATAATATTATAAAAAATAGAACGTCGGAAGTTTCCTCAGATAACATAACTGTTACTCAAATAATAGAAAAGAAATTTACAAGCAATCCTGTTTTATCTGAATTAAAAAAAGAAAATAATAAAATGGAAATATTAAAAAATGTAACAATATATATTTTGGCAAATGATACCGTCAAAACTGACGCAAAGTTAATACCCAACATACTAAATTCTCATGTTTCAAAAGATACAGATTTAGAAAATACAAAGAAAAATTATACTTTTGAAACAGGTGTTTTCATTAGTACAAACCAATTTCTTATTGATAGACTTTCAACTAAAAGAGAAAATTTGAAAAATGAAGAAATTACTGCAGAACACATAAACTATAAATTGCAACAATTCAACAATAAAAAGCATAACTTCGCTTATTTAAACAAAACTAAAGTATTAATTAATAGAACAAAAGAATTTGATAATAGCAGTATGAAACATATAAACACTTCACCAAATAGGAAAGGCATTGACCTTACTGAAACTGTCGATAATATCAACAAACTAACAATTAGAGAGAAAAAAGTTGAAGATGATATTGAACGATCTTTAAAGTCTTTTAAATATCAAATGGATGAACTTATCATGGAAAAAGCTTCGAAACATAAAAATAACGCTAAAACCTATAATCTGACACATCTAAAAGACGGTGCTACCCAAGTAACAGGTAATTTTGAAATAACTACAGAACGTAAATCTATTTTGAACAGTAATATTTTTAAAATCACAACCTTGAGCGACGACATTACAAATCTTTCTAAAATAAAATCAAACGAAATTCCATATAGTAGTAAAAGTGCAAATATACTGTCAAAAACAGAAGAAAAAATGAAAAAATACTCCTTCAAAAGAAGCAAACCAAGCATAGAAAAAATTAAAGATTTACAGGATATGGAAAACGAAATTTTCAATCTACCATCTTGGGCTGATTATAATACTTTTACTAAGAAGACAATCGAAACTTATCAAAAACCACGTACGAATACTATGCCATTGCCAATAGATTTAAGAAATTTAGTCTTAAATTCAACTTCACGAACAACACATGTAGCTAAAGATGATGACGATGATAAGTACATTCAGAGCCAAATTAAAAATTATTTAGAACATGTTGGTGAAGAAACTATTACAGAAAAAAATATATTACAAAGAACAACAAATGGCCTGGGGTCAGTGAAAAATAATATTCAAACTACGACAAATAAATATTTGGCACGTAATTTCATTAAAAAATCAGAGGCAATATCAGAAGATAACCCGTTAAATAACATCTCAGTTTCTAAATTATATTTAAAAGGTCTTTCTGATACTAGCTTTGAGTATAGTATTTATTATAAGACAACTCAAAGGAGCTCCAAAAAGGTTACAAAGATACCACAAATTATACCCACAAGAGAACATAGCCATATAATATATAACACATACATGGATGATACGGACGAAGATATACAGCCAACAATACATAATCCATTTTTTCCATTTAAATCCAAATTGTCTAATGGCAAGAAAAAAAAGCCTATAGTAATAAATGATAATTTTTCTAAAAATTATATTTATTCTTCCACAAAAATATCGTTTTCACCCAAAAAGAAAGAAAATTTCAAGAAAATTACGAATTATTTTAAATCTAAGAAAGTCAAAGGACAACTCAAAAACATTGTAGCAAATAAACTAAAAAAGAAGATTGTTAATAGAACTTTATCAAGCAAGGGTTTCATAGCACTAACTAATTTCACTATTAAAATTGACAAACAAAAAAAAGCTTCCGACAAAACAAAAAATAAACTTGAACAACAACTGAAAAGCAATATTTTCAAAGGGAATGTTACCTGTAAAGAACTTAAAAATATTAAACAAGTGTTTGGAAAGAACTTTGAAGAAATCAAAGACATTCAAGCTATGTGTGAGACACCGAAACACGAAAATAAACAGAATCCCAATCAAAATCTAGCCCCAAAAGCACAACTTAATTTATACCCATCATACTCAAATGCACTGATGAATTCACAGTTACCGAGACCCAATAAAATTTTCAGAGCAAAAGATCTGAATCCAACAAATACTAAAATAAAGAAGACATTTGAAATGACTCAAAGAAGATTTGCCAAACAGCGAGAAAATGAAATAATAGTACCAAAATTCTGGCAGCAAAATGGACGACCGTTACAGAGACAAATAAAGTTAGCACCAAGACAAACACTATTGAGGCCAGTGTTCAAACTACGGACACAAAGACCCATAGTAAAATATTATAAGCCAAAACCTTTATACAAGTATACACGAAGGTATGAAGATGAAATAGAAAATATGCAGGAAAGCCCCTTCAATCAACATTCCTGGTTCAACAAACCTAACATTGCATCAGATATTGGAGATGAGATTGATATGTCTGATAATGGTTTTTATTCACGAAACACTAAATATAAACATAGAGGCATGAGAGACAAACTAGATCCAAAAACTTACTTTTTGAAAGCAGTTTTTCATGATAGCAAAACGAAACAGGATAAAAATATTGGATCTGATGAGACCCATATTGTAGGTGCGACAGAGTCGTATGATGACTTAGCGGAAGCTTTGTTCAAGGACGCAGATGAAGGCACAACCACGGCTGCAACTACGACCAAGTATCACAGAAGAACTATTTTCTTTTTAAGTCCAACGGAATCAAATCGTTACTTTATTAAATAGAGAGTACTATTAGAGTATATAATATATCTATTATCTAATCTATATACATATACCTATATATCAGCAAGTAACTCGTAAATAAACCTACATGATTTTAAACGGCTTCTTTTATTTATTGTATTATTTACAGCTTCGCTCACGTATTTTATTAGTAAGTAGACAAGCTAATTTTTAGATGTTCCCGGCAAGAATGAAGTAAGCAATTCCCAACTTTCATACTATTGGTTACATAAATACAGTTCTTCAACATTCATTCTCAAAATAGTGGAAGAAGAAACTGTATTGAAAATTATCAATAAGATGCTTCTCACCTTGCCATTCCTTTATTATTTCTCTTTACCTGGTCTTTGAAAAGTGGTACCTTTCCAAAATGCTGGAAATGGTCATTTATTGTGCAAATCTTTAAGAACGGTGATAAACGCAATGTAGCAAACTATAGGGGAATTTCCAAACTTTCAACTATTGCTAAAATGTTTGAAAAAATAATTCATGATGTGCTTTTTCCTGCTATAAGACCAGTTTTAACAGACTGCCAACATAGCTTTGTCAGTGGGCGATCAGTTGAAACCAACCTCTGTGAGTTAACTGACAAAGTTCTAACAGCTTTAAGTGAGGGTCACCAGGTTGACGCCGTGTATACCGACTACTCCAAAGCTTTTGACAAAATTTGTCACTCTATGTTGATTATGAAGTTGGAGCAGTTTGGTATACATGGTGATCTTCTTAGATGGCTAGAGTCTTATTTGCGTCAAAGAACCCAGGCAGTGACTGTAAAGGGATATGTATCATCGTTTGTTCCCATCACCTCTAGTGTACCCCAGGGTTCACATCTCGGTCCACTCTTGTTCAACATATTTATTAACGATGTTATTCAATCTATTCAATATTCAAATGTTTTGTTGTACGCAGATGACAAAAAGATTTATTCTAGGTATAGGTTAGTGTGTGTATAGATGCAAGTATGCAACTGAGTGTATGGTCGGCAGGTGACGGAGTGGTGGTGCGAGGACATGTACCTGCGCGTGCGCCTGCCGCTGCCGATCAACTCAAACCCGGGCGCCGTGTTCCCGCGGCGACACTTCGCCAAGATGGAGGAGGTGGCCGATCTGGGCGCGCTGTTCGTCGACGACCTGCTCGACTATAAGGAGATGCTGGACAGGTACTCAACTAGATCTCGTGAGAAGTGCAGTGTCAGTCTGTAGTGCGACTCTCGATCTGAGCCCCCCCTTTATGTCTAACATCAACGTCTATGGCTATCGCTTACAATTATTAGCCAATCACGATACATTTTAAAACGATAGCGATAGATGTTGAAGTGAGAAAATAAGGCCCCCGGTCGAGTGATATATGCATAGTAAGTATTGTGTTGTTACCACTTGCTGACGACAAAGAAAACATTATGTGCATAGTGTTGTGTACTTTAGATGTTACGTTACACGAACTTATCTAATTATTTATTGTACATGTTACGTTAAATCAACTTATCTAATTACTTATTGTACATATTACGTTATACCAACATATCTAATTACTTACTGTACATGTTACGTTATACCAACTTATCTAATTACTTATTGCAATGTTATGTTATTACCAAATTATCTAATTACTTATTGTACATGTTACGTTATACCAAATTATCTAATTACTTATTGTACATGTTACGTTATACCAACTTATCTAATTACTTAGTTATTTTACATGTAATGTTATACCAAATTATCTAATTACGTATTGTACATATTACGTTTTACCAACTTATATTTATATTTTTTAAATAAAATTATCAATCAACCGCAGTCATTTTATTTGGTTTCGAATTGTTTGTACTTTAGTTGCGCTATGTCAAATTTTAATCAAAAATGTATATATTTTGATTCGATAGTGACTGTACGAGATTTTGATCTTATTAATTTGCTATATGTAAACATGATTATCCTAGATTTGTGTGTTGTAATTTATAAGAACGGACAGCTTTACTTTATTTACTTTATTTATATAACAATATATTTTGACTTTGTACAGTAGCGTTCAGAAATATTGTACGTAGGTAGATACCTGTCAAAATATGTCGTTGATTAACTAATAAATTTAATTTTATATATTTAAGGATGCAGAGTCGAAGCAGGTACACATCCTTCCAAATAAAAGATGGTTATATGTTATTATGTATAATACACGAAAATTCGGACTGTGTCCACAATATCTCTGAACGCGATAGTACATACTTCCTAAATAATTTAAATTTTACCTACATGAAACGAAATATTATAGCAAATTACGTTAAATGAAAATATTCTAGAGGAGAGCTCCCGCTGGAGCGCGCCACCAGCCGCGAGAAAGGGCAGCCGCTGTGCATGGATCAGTTCTACCGACTCCTGGGTGTCTGCCGGATCCCGGGCCACGGGCAGGACCGGCTGCATGTGCCCACCTTCCACCGGGAGGAGTCGCTCGAGTCGCTAGAGGAGCTCGTCGTGGTGGCTTGCAGGAACTATGTCAGTACACTCGTCACTCGATACGTACTCTAAGTACCAGGTCTGAATGGACAGTTACCTCTATATGGACATGTATCTCTATATGGACATGTATCTCTATATGGACATGTATCTCTATATGGACATGTATCTCTATATGGACACGTATCTCTATTTGGACAGGTATCTCTATATGAACACGTATATCTATATGGACAGGTATCTCCATATGGACTGGTATCTCCATATGGACAGGTATCTCTATATGGACAGGTATCTCTATATGGACATGTATCTCTATATGGACACGTATCTCTATATGAACACGTATATCTATATGGACAGGTATCTCCATATGGAATGGTATCTCCATATGGACAGGTATCTCTATATGGACATGTATATCTATATGGACACGTATCTCTATATGGACACGTATCTCTATTTGGACAGGTATCTCTATATATATATATATATATATATATATATATACGTATCTCTTTATGGACACGTATCTCTATATGGACACATATCTCTATATGGACACGTATCTCTATATGGACACGTATCTCTATATGGACACGTATCTCTATATGGACACGTATCTATATATGGACACGTATCTCTATATGGACACGTATCTCTATATGGACACGTATCTCTATATGGACACGTATCTATATATGGACACGTATCTCTATATGGACACGTATCTCTATATGGACACGTATCTATATATGGACACGTATCTCTATATTGACAGGTATCTCTTTATGGACACGTGTCTCTATATGGACACGTATCTCTATATTGACTGGTATCTCCATATGGACAGGTATCTCTATATGGACATGTATTTCTATATGGACACGTATCTCTATATGAACACGTATTTCTATTTGGACTCGGATCTCCGTATGGACACGTATCTCTATATTGAGAGGTATCTCTTTATGGACACGTATCTCCATAATATGGACTGGTATCTCCATATGGATAGGTATCTCTATATGGACACGTACTCACGTATCCCTATATAAAACTACATAATCATACCGAACAACTTGCCCAAGGAAACATTACCGCACAAATGAAAAGAAAATAGGTCCTCTCCACACATCATTGAAAAAATAAATGAAATTAATTGAAAATATTTTTTTTGTTTCCGCAAGGATGAGTTTTTCGGTATGATGAGTTTAGAATAAAAGTTGAGCTCGAGCGGGCTGCTCTAGGAGGAAGTATGCTGGATGAAGGTAGAGCTCGAGCGGGCTGCTCTAGGAGGAAGTATGCCGAATGAAGGTAGAGCTCGAGCGGGCTGCTCTAGGAGGAAGTATGCCGAATGAAGGTAGAGCTCGAGCGGGCTGCTCTAGGAGGAAGTATGCCGAATGAAGGTAGAGCTCGAGCGGGCTGCTCTAGGAGGAAGTATGCCGAATGAAGGTAGAGCTCGAGCGGGCTGCTCTAGGAGGAAGTATGCCGAATGAAGGTAGAGCTCGAGCGGGCTGCTCTAGGAGGAAGTATGCCGAATGAAGGTAGAGCTCGAGCGGGCTGCTCTAGGAGGAAGTATGCCGAATGAAGGTAGAGCTCGAGCGGGCTGCTCTAGGAGGAAGTATGCCGAATGAAGGTAGAGCTCGAGCGGGCTGCTCTAGGAGGAAGTATGCCGAATGAAAGTAGATCTCGAGCGGGCTGCTCTAGGAGGAAGTATGCCGAATGAAGGTAGAGCTCGAGCGGGCTGCTCTAGGAGGAAGTATGCTGAATGAAGGTAGAGCTCGAGCGGGCTGCTCTAGGAGGAAGTATGCCGAATGAAAGTAGATCTCGAGCGGGCTGCTCTAGGAGGAAGTATGCCGAATGAAGGTAGAGCTCGAGCGGGCTGCTCTAGGAGGAAGTATGCTGAATGAAGGTAGAGCTCGAGCGGGCTGCTCTAGGAGGAAGTATGCTGAATGAAGGTAGAGCTCGAGCGGGCTGCTCTAGGAGGAAGTATGCTTAATGAAGGTAGAGCTCGAGCGGGCTGCTCTAGGAGGAAGTATGCTGAATGAAGGTAGAGCTCGAGCGGGCTGCTCTAGGAGGAAGTATGCTTAATGAAGGTAGAGCTCGAGCGGGCTGCTCTAGGAGGAAGTATGCTTAATGAAGGTAGAGCTCGAGCGGGCTGCTCTAGGAGGAAGTATGCCGAATGAAGGTAGAGCTCGAGCGAGCTGCTCTAGGAGGAAGTATGCCGAATGCAGGTAGAGCTCGAGCGGGCTGCTCTAGGAGGAAGTATGCCGAATGAAGGTAGAGCTCGAGCGAGCTGCTCTAGGAGGAAGTATGCCGAATGCAGGTAGAGCTCGAGCGGGCTGCTCTAGGAGGAAGTATGCTGAATGAAGGTAGAGCTCGAGCGGGCTGCTCTAGGAGGAAGTATGCTGAATGAAGGTAGAGCTCGAGCGGGCTGCTCTAGGAGGAAGTATGCTGAATGAAGGTAGAGCTCGAGCGAGCTGCTCTAGGAGGAAGTATGCCGAATGAAGGTAGAGCTCGAGCGAGCTGCTCTAGGAGGAAGTATGCCGAATGCAGGTAGAGCTCGAGCGGGCTGCTCTAGGAGGAAGTATGCTGAATGAAGGTAGAGCTCGAGCGGGCTGCTCTAGGAGGAAGTATGCTGAATGAAGGTAGAGCTCGAGCGGGCTGCTCTAGGAGGAAGTATGCTGAATGAAGGTAGAGCTCGAGCGGGCTGCTCTAGGAGGAAGTATGCCGAATGCAGGTAGAGCTCGAGCGGGCTGCTCTAGGAGGAAGTATGCCAAATGAAGGTAGAGCTCGAGCGGGCTGCTCTAGGAGGAAGTATGCCGAATGAAGGTAGAGCTCGAGCGGGCTGCTCTAGGAGGAAGTATGCTGACCGAGTTGGCGACATACTGAAAGAGGGCCAATTCAAAACCACCTGGAAAAAGCATGTCAAGATTGTAGCGAGTGGGGATCTGTAGTTTGGTTTCTGGTTACCACTCTGGGAGACAGGTGTCGGTATAGGTAGTATGTAAACGACATTTCAATAAAAAAGTTCGTAAGTAAATGTGGACTTGCGATTAGCTACCGTAGCTGACATGTAATAAACTCTTTTAGTCACCGTAGATTCATCCATAAAACAATTCACGAACGCTTCGACTGTCGTCAGGAGATTCACATAACTCAATATCAGAGAAACTTTCCGTAACTTTGTTACAACTTGTAGACTGAGCACTAACTTGTGGACCACTTTATTACTTGATGTTAAAGTCATGTATAGTAGCGATTACATATTTATATTTTCATGCAATTCTTCCAGGATTTAGAATAATTCAAAGCTTAAACGAATATCTTAATTTTGTGGGGATAAGGGACAAAAAGTAGACTTAAAAGGAGATCCAAATGATGATAAAAAATATAGACCTTCGGGACGCTGGTTCCCTTTTGCTAGGGACCACGAAAAGCCACGCTAAGGTCCGGTTTAATTCGGATGTTACGTTAGTAAAAAAAAACTACATGACGGAATATGAGAAAATTAGAATTAAATGAGATAGCCTAATTAGAATTTAAGTTATTATCAAACATTTTAACTAAATAAATACCAAAACAAGGTCGAAATTAAGACTAAGTAACCCAATTTAATGAAATAAGTATGCAATTAAACAAATTTAAACTTTGCCAAATTAAATATATTATAACAAAAATGAGTTTCCTTGATTATTTTGAAGAATTTTTGTTATAATTATTTATTTAGAAATATTTTAGCGCGTTCACAGCTTCATTACTTCTAGAACGACATCAGTTCAGAGATCAGTGCGGGACGAGTCATGTGAGATTGAGACGCAAGCACCCAAGGTCACCAGCATTGGTGGTCTCCTTGAACCTCGATATAAAGCGAAATAATGCCCACTCACTGACTCATTACAAAATCTTCGGAACTATAGAACCTTCGAACCTGAATTTTGCTTTTTTTTGCGATACTGAGTTTGGTATAACTTGTTCAGCGTCAGCTTACCATTTTGATATCACAATAACTCACACATCCACCAGTTCTACGCAATCCCCGTGAAGGCCAGTGACCGCGGCAGGCTTAGCCCCGGCGAGATCCAGGCACAGCTGCTGCACGTGATGGTGGACGCCGCAGGGGCGCCCCCCGCACCCCGCGTCGGTCTTCTAACCGCCATGGACAGGGACCTGTGGGCCAAGGCTAGGGACAACCTTATGAGAGGTACGAACACCTACTTGTGTTAGAACCAGGCACAGTTGCTGCACGTGATAGTGGACGCCGCAGGGGCGCCTCCCGCACCCTACGTCGGTCTACTCGCCATGGGCAGGGAGGGACCTGTGGATCAATGCTAGGGACAACGTCATGAAAGGTACTTCTTATTTGTACGCTAAAGCAAAAAATCTAATGAAGATTTAAATTACTTTATCTATCGCCCAACACAGGTTGCCGCCCTTCCTATTCGCCTTAAACTTTGGATTAATCAGTAATCACCATGTTTAAAAATAACAACTAAGTGCGCGGATGTCTTGTGTTTGAAGCTATAATTTGCGCTGTTCCTTTAAGTATTAATATTTACCAAAATTTTGAATTTTTTGACTTATTCCGTACGACAAAAATTTAATAATGTAATTTCACTCCAGGACTTTTAAACGCTTGTAGCTTTTGTGTGTATAATTCAAAATTTGGAAAAATATGAATACTATCGAAAATATTTGCGTAGAGCGCTTATAAGGAGGTTTGGCCAACATAAAACCACTGATTATATATATATATATATCACTAAATTATGGTGAGTATCCATTCATCATAACGTTACATTACAGGTAAGACTCACTTTAATTTTTACGAGAAAAACTGTGCCAGGAAAATGGTTACAAGCAGTTGCGTAGTATCAGTTCTTCAGTATCGGAGACTTCCGAAGATTGTGCGAAAGTCCCTGCCTGCTTTCAGCCTCCCAAGTCCTGGGCGTATGCCTTTCATCCCGTCAGGTGCAGTTGTAGCCAAGCGTTATTCCACATTATAATATAGGCTTTAAAAGAAAAATCACTTCAAACTTACTCCCTCTCTATTATTGTACAGATGAGAACAACCGTATCAACTTAGAGCTGATCTCCCGCGCGCTATGCGTGCTGTGTCTGGACGAGGCTGGTGGAGACAGAGCAGACACTGACGACGACACCAACGCCATGCTACGGGCCATGCACGGCGGCGGCACCAGATACCATTCCGCCAATCGCTGGTTCGATAAAACTGTGCAGGTGAATATTGACGTTTCCAGGTCACCATCATAGCGATTATTTTGCGTTTATCTGTCTGTCAGTGTGTCAAGGCCCTTTTCTCAGGTACAGGTTGAGATATCAACTTGAAACGAATATCATAGTTAAAGAAATACAGATATAACAAACTCAAATTTCTAGTAGGTTTATAGCAATTAAAAATATGTTTTAATTTAATATTTATATTTATAATATTTGTTTACTGTATACACATTTACTTGTTTGTAATGAAAAAAAAGACATGATCTTGCTACGTTTATTGCCCTTCTTCTAAGCAATACTAATTGGTTTATAGTTGATCATCTCCTCGGACGGCACAGTGGGCATGTGCTACGAGCACAGCGCAGCGGAGGGCGTGGCCGTCATCAGACTGACGGAGCGGGCGCTGGCTCGAGCTGACGTGGCGCCAAGACCCTCACCTCCACCAGCCATGCTGCCCGCCCCGCAAGCCATGCAGTGGAACATCACACCCGACGTCGAGAGAACCGTGCTACAAGCTGCTGTTGCTTTCGATAGGTGTGATGTGTTATATGACACAGCATAAAATATATCGTCATCATTGGTGCATACTCCGCAAGGTTCAGTCCCGGGTTTCCATATTGGGAATCCGTTCTACAGATTGGGCTACCGATGACTATGCTAACAGATAAAACCTGCAATTAACATGACTAACAGCAGATGGTACTTTCAGAAACTGGAGGCAATTTCATTTTTGTTTCCACAGACAAATTCAGGACCTGGACTTCAAGGTGTACACTTACCGCGGCTACGGACGAGAGTTCATGAAGTCTTGTCGCACCAGCCCTGACGTCTACATCCAGCTTGCTCTGCAGTATGCTTATTACAAGTAAGAAGCTTGAGTTTTTCTTCGATTTGCACATTGGTTCATAAGCGTCGGCCGAGCTCATGATGGTCTACGTCCCCCAGGATGTATGGGCACCTGACGTCCACGTACGAGTCGGCGTCGCTGCGTCGATTCCGCAATGGGCGCGTGGATAACATCCGATCTGCGCACGCGGCTGCCCTCGCCTGGGCTGCGGCTATGTGCACCGCGGAGTCCACGCCGCTCAGTGACATCGCCGATGACGGCCAGAAGAAGGTCTCGTTCAATTTGTATGGGGTGAGATATGTAAAACACACTTAAAACCTGGGATGCGATAAAAATTATGTAGCGCTTGGTGTTTAGACCTAGAATGTATTAGAACAATATAATGACATCAGAGGAGCTAAAGTGAATTGTTACTGCTGTTGAACAGGAGCAGAAGAAGCTGGAGTTGTTCGAGGAGGCAGCTCGCAAGCAGACGGCGGTGATGGAAGCTAACATCCTGGGGCAGGGCATTGACAACCACCTGCTGGGACTACGGGAGGCGGCGCGGGATACCTTCGGGGAGATCCCGGAACTATTCACCGACCCTGTTTACAAGCAGATGATGGAGTTCAAGCTGACCACCAGCCAGGTCAGCTTCTCATTACAATAAATCCTAAAGCCTATTCTTAAAAAATTTAAACATTATTTTATTTAAACATTGGAGTCAAAACAATCACGATCTAAAATTTTGTGGTGTTGGTGTCGAGTTAAAGTTTTTGTACCTTAAATAGTCCCCACACCTCGCTTTTTTTTTTTAAACAATGGGTTAAAATAAATGACCACTGACTGACCGATAGATTGCTAAACCTGAGGCCGCAACGCTGCGGAGCACCCGGTAGTGATGAAATAATGTAGCAACTTGGTTAGTAAACCAGAGCTTGTTGATTAGTACATGTTGCACTTAGGTGGCGACAACGTTGGACGGCACGTTCATGGGCTACGGGCCGGTGGTGCCGGACGGGTACGGCTGTAGTTATAACCCCAAGCGGGACCTCGTCATCTTCTGCATCAGTTCGTTCAGCTCCTCGAGCCACACCAACACGGAGGCGTTCCGGCTCTCGCTGGAGGAGGCGCTCGACGCCATGAGACTCATGTTCCAGAACAAGCAAACTAACAATTGATGAACTGATTACTGATAATGTTAGCGTATTGTCTATTTATGTCAGGGTGGGGTAAACAACATTTACATATCAAATATTATTGGAGCTATATATTTAAGCACATAAAGTTTTACAAATTTATATATTTACTACTTATTTATTATGTGATTTTAAAATTATCTATTTATAATTAATGAGAATTTTACCTATAAATATCGATTTCATGATCTAGAATACTAGATAGTATATACATATCCTTATATATATTATTGTTTACATAATTAACATTGTTTATTATTGTTAGATTATATCAATGCAGTCAAAATTTATTAAAGTGATAGGAGTGGATGAATTTTAAAATAAATCTAAACATATCAAGAAGATCTCAATTATTATAATTGATTTTGTGTAAAATACGCACATTTTTATATAAATGAAATAATAATATAACTAAAATTCCAATGTACACCTAGCTAACCAAAATTATTAAACTCAGATTGCATCGGTGACACTGAAAAAAAAAGCAGGATTCTATGAATGTTATTATATATTTAATTATTAAGCGTAGTAGGTACTATGTTAGTTAATATAAAGATATACACGTAGATATAAAAATTATAAAATAATAATATCTACAACGTTAAATGTTAGTGGATATAGATAGCTTACATTGACACTTACAAATCTTTGTTAGTTATACTGTTTAAGATTTTATGTAGTATTGTATGAAGATATTTATTAACTGTTGCCGTGTTTTTGGAGTCTTATGGAAATCACTTAGTTGAGCTTCGACTTAGTCGTTCTTGAGTGTGTTAGATTTTATTATTTATTCTGTTACATATACGAAAATGTTCTGAAAAAATAATTATTTGTTAAAACTTTTATAGTTTCTTAATTCATAATATTCCTTACATTATAATTAATGCATTTGTTACCTATATACCACTACGTACCTCTTAAACTTATTTAGTTCTGAAATGTTATTGGAAAGTCAATTATATATTATTATCGCACGAATTATTGGTAATTAAATAATGTCAAAAAAAATTGTTGTAATTTAAAAATAAATTGTAACAAAAATGTCAATGCTATGGTGATATCATAACGTGTAGTTAGTGACTTAGAGCTAATCTACTTAGAGCTAATCTACTTAGAGCTCGTCTACTTAGAGCTCCTCTACTTAGAGCTCGTCTACTTAGAGCTCGTCTACTTAGAGCTCGTCTACTTAGAGCTCCTCTACTTAGAGCTCCTCTACTTAGAGCTCCTCTACTTAGAGCTTGTCAACAAGTTGTAATAATTTAACGCACACTGCGACTAGTATCTACCGTACTCGTCTCTAAACTACTTATACTTTTGGGAAAAATAGTGCCATCCACCAGTTATAAAGGCTACTGCTGTTCTTCCGCGATAATTTATTCCACATTATAAGTATCGCACACACACATACAGATGTTTCTGTGTGTTGGTTTCCTTTGATAAACTTTTCATTATTTTATACACTTTGTACCAGTGCTAAGCTTAAAGTAAACAAAAGTTTTGTTTGTGTAATACTTGCAATGAGTAAGCGTTTATAGGAACTAAAATTATAATTTCCACACATTTGCCGTCAATTAAAATTGCTCAAAGTACAACTCAGTTGCCTGTTTATTTGTTTCTTTAAACAAAAAGTCCTTGTAAATATGAAGTATAACTGCATGTATCAAGGTAAAATAAATTTTAAAGAAGATCTTATGTAATTTTCATATGTGCTTATTTATTTATAAGCGATATAATTTTCATACGTGCTTATTTATTTATAAGCGATATAATTTCGTATCGCGTTATTGTCAGATCTTGCTTAATATTTGTAACGTTGTTATAACTAGTTGTAAGATATATAAATAACAAATACATATCAAATTGTGAAGATTCATGTGAAGTACATGACCAAGAATATCAAAAACATATCAAAGATTAGTTACTAAGGATCCAACATATCAAAAATGTTGTAGAATTAAGAATTTACTTCTTTTTGTAAATATATTATTATATACTTATTCTATAAGAATTTTTTCGGGATAGAAAATACCTATGCTTATCCAAGTAAAAAATGTTTTGGCTTGCTTTAAGCTATCAGAGTCTAATTTAAATGTGTAATAATATTAAAAATGTTAACATTGACTTTATGAGTATATAATGTAGAAGTTGCGATAACTAGTCATACTAAAGAGCAATAAAATATGTGCAACAACGAGCCAGGCAATTAAAAACAGTTGTTCATGAAAAAGTTAGGCTTTTATTTATATTATTAGCACGTGTATTCGTTAAACTGTTGAAAGTATCAATTAAACGAATGTCAATTTTTAAGTATATTTATCATGTATCATGTTATTCATTGTGTATACACGAAGAAAAAAAAACAACCACATTAGTTTGTCGTTAGTGTTATTTAGTGTTCGCCGTTCTCTCGCTACGAAGTAAGCGCTACGGACGTAGTAGTAAAATCGTAAGTGTTAGGGATGTAGTAAGTGCTACGGGTGTAATATCATAGTGCTTAGGGAATATAGGGGGTATAGGTCCTCCATCATATCTTAGTAATTGTCACGTTTGCGTCCACGTGTTGCTACAGGTACAAGTGCTACGACACCATAGTTTTCCCGCTTCGTAGACTCTACGCCGTAGTCGGCACGCAAATACGCTTCAGAGGCAACGTGTGTATTAAATGGATGTAAAATAAAACAAAACGTCTTTTCTCCAATGTTATAAGTAGATCAAACTATCTGAATATTCGTATAAATGTATTTAGACGATATTTTGGAATTGGATAATAGTCAATTAGGCAGAAAATGTTAATTATAAAAATATAATGATATGCTTACTATGTGATATGATTGATGAAGACACGCCCAGGTTGAAGATTATTTGAGATGATTGTTATTCAAACCTTTTTCTCTGAGATAAGGTATTTTTTAAATATCGACTAGTGAAGCGGTCAAATTACCAAAAATATGTAAATGGTCATATATAGTTCATTGTCTTGCAATATTACATATCACTATTATTATAAGCCATTGTTACGGAGTATGTCCACAGGATGGGCACTGTGAACATTTCTCAGGCATAGTAACAAAGTTTAACCCACGAGTGGATATTTTACCTACATTTAGTCGAAGGAGCGAGTTCGCATGGACAGTTCGATAATGCCCACAATGTGGACATTATCCGTAACATAGTATAAAACATATCATTAGACTTTACATAATAAGGCAATGTTGATACTTAACATTCAAGTATAATGTTAATGTTACTTAGCGAACTAGTTACTAGAGATTAGTAGAGATTATTACTTAATACACTATTGGTATTCATTGGTCGTCAAATTATTTAATTTCAGATATTATTGATATATATTTAAGCGATTAACAAAAATTAAACAAAAAATAAACAAAAACCTTGCAGAGGTCCTAATCAGTCGATATTTCGTCTGATTAGCTTAAGGGTCGATTGCGCCAAACATGCTCTCGCGTTTGGACAATTTAACATATTAAAACAAAATATTTTTAACGAACTAAATTTATGTAAGTAGTTAAGAAGTTGAACTATATTATAATTTTTCAGATTTGACACAAGTATCACAAACATCGAAAAAAAAAATCGGAAAGATCAGTAAAATCACGGAAAACGTAATTTGGCTTTGGAACTTGTATGATCAGTCTACTGATCTAACTACAAAATAAAATATTTTTAAAATATATTACGCAAAAGAATTTGAATGTTTGTGTATTTCTTTAAAAAAAAACGAAAGGAAAAGAATATTACAATAATATATGAATTTTGATTTGATTTCTTTACGCAAAAAATATTTCAATCTGGAACAAAAAAAAATATTCTTTTTCTTTATGCAAAAAAAAAAATGTTTTTTCCGATATTTTTTCTCGATGATTGTGATGCTTGTGTCAAATCTGAAAAATTATAATGTAGTTCAACTTCTTAACTACTTACAGAAATTTTGTTTATTAAAAATATTTTGTTTTAATATGCTAAATTGTCCAAACGCGAGAGCATGTTTGGCGCAACCGACCCTCAATAGTTATTAGCTTAATCAGCTGTCAATTGCTGCTTTTTCATAAGTCGGCACGTGGGCAGTTGTGTACATGCCGTTGTCGAATAATTTTTAAAATGCGTTTGATATTTATGTCATATAAATGATCCTAGTTGAATCAGTTCGTTCGACAGTAGTGGTATGCAACTCTAATATACGGTAGTGGCGCCAGACACGACGCTTGTAGGACTTACGTGTGTGTAGCAGATGTATGTGTTAGACTTACGTGTGTGTAGCAGATGTATGTGTTAGACTCGTTGAGGTACAGAACTGTTTATAACAGGATACGATATCTGTGTATGGAAGTGTACGGGGAGACATTCAATTCTACGCAGGTTCCTGTTTTTCAGTTGATTAGTTAATTCGATGTTTAAAAATATAGGTGCTTATTTATTAAAATGTATAACATTACAGTTCAAGTTTTACAATTTTATTGTTGAAAAATACATCGATAAAATTCAAAATTAAAATAAAATTGAAATTCAAGAAATACAATTAAATATAAAGTTTTACCAATTTTATTAATTACTAATATGGACATTCTTTTCATTCACCACACTCACAGAACGTCATACACGTAAATTCTTAATCAACAGTTAAGTTAAAATAACTTCCGAGAATAACGCACATTACCGTATCATAGCACACTTTATTTCTTGACAACATTTTACAGATGCACCACTTAAAATTAATGATTAAAAATGTATCTTTACTGAACAAGAAAGTGATGAACGCACTTAATCAATTGAATGGAATGGATGACCAGACACCATTGCTGACTGTACCAGTAGATTTAGATGTATGTCACAAGTACCTGTGCTACCAGTACATATCATTATGTGAGATTGCCATGTCTACGTTATAACCTGTATGTC
Source organism: Ypsolopha sequella (assembly GCA_934047225.1). Lineage (NCBI taxonomy): Eukaryota > Metazoa > Arthropoda > Insecta > Lepidoptera > Ypsolophidae > Ypsolopha > Ypsolopha sequella. The sequence continues at coordinate 29,631,777 of OW203990.1, read as the reverse complement.
AATTCAATGTTGCGCTATGAAATAAATTTCGTCGAAAAAGATTTGTTGTTTTATTTATGCTACTTTTAATTAGGGGCTGACTATACAGGGTGCAATCAGAACGCGCGTCCTGTGTGTGTAAAGAAAGATCCAATCCATCGCATAGAATACAGTGAGCGCAGAACGCACTCTGTAGACGGCCCCTTGGCCTAATAATATACCTACCATTACCATAAAAACTTTAAGTGTATGAAAGAAAGAAACAGTCCCAGGATACAGCCTTGTGGTACACCAAATTTTAATGACAATCATTGTTTCCGAGCTAATGGCTCGTTGATTTACATGTGACATTTTGTTCCTGTGCTCTAAAGGTTGGTCCGACAGTTTCGCTCACTAATCTGGAGGTCGCAAGTTCAAATACCGTAGACGCACATTATCTTGTCGATTCCGAGTAAAGCAGTGGGTCATCATGATGACTTGGGCCGTGACCTTCTTTTGCCTATCCTCAAGACCATTATTTCTTCTTTCACATACTTAATTAACTTTTCTCTGCAAACCTGTGCACAGTTCTCGAATCTTATTATGAGTTTATCAAGAGTCGGCATTAAGCGAAAGTCTGCTTATCCTTTTTAGTAGGACCACGATTCCATGATGCAGTTGTTGGTAATATCAGTGGAATAAGTGGTGGGACAACGAGCCTAAAACTGGTGGGACAGTGAGTACACTGGGACAGAATGTGGGTAGAGTGAAGTGAAGTGGGTGGGTAGAACCCCCGAGTCTAAAATTATGGGACAGTTTGCCACTACACATCCAGTGTATCTTGAGACCCAGGTTCGATCTCCAGTCGAGCATGCAGCAATGAGTTTTGAGGAATTTATGTGCATAGTATATAAATATACTTTCCACATAACGGTGAAGAAAAACATCGTGAGGAAACTTGCAACCCCTAAAAAGCGTGTATTTGTGGCCGAAGAACGGCGATAGGGTTCATCACTTATCACGTTTGGACGTAATAATCGTCGGTGAAACGCGGGTCTATAGTGTGGACTGTGACTTTCATTTCACAGCTTACACTCGGGAAATCTCTGACAACTCCTCGGGGATTCATGTCATAACGATATATATAAATGTTTATACTACCGTCAACTGCTACTAAGAAAATAAAATTGGAGCGGGAAATAATGGGTTTTTATACAATTTTATTTCCCATGGGAAATTAATGAAAAGTTGCGTTATAGCACATACATTTAATACTGTGTAGGTATTAAATGTATGTGCGTTATATACACAAAGTTTAGGTTAATAATGTAGTAGTTGAAAGAAAAGATAATTATATGTTCAATAACTGTGTTTATTCAATTCAATAGTGTCAAATTTTACAACGTATACCTTATTTTTTAAATAAGTAACTTTCATAAAACTATTTACAGAATATCAGGTACTTATACCCGATTCCCGAAGCTCAATCAAAATACAAAACACTCAACTATTTAAGTAGATAAATGCTATTTACGATAAAATATATTCATAATTTAATTTATGTAATTTCAATATAGTTCTAAAATATATATCTACAAATTCAATTTTTCTAATGGCACATTCAAACAACATTTTGATTTTAAAGCACTATACAATCACTTTCGTTACATTTAATTTCTTACTTCATTTAAGTGAAAATCATATATTTTGAGAAGAAAAAGTATAGGCATAGCCTGCCCCGTGGGTGACAGTGTCCCCAATATAGGCATAGCCTGCCCCGTGGGTGACAGTGTCCTCAATATAGACAAAGACTTGATAAGTGAGTCTGGAGTATAAACATTTAGACTCCTGATTCACTTATCAATGCCAAGCGCAAATCTTTGGACCTAGAAAGCTGAAATTTTGCACAGAAGTTCCCTTTACAATGTAGAAAAGAACTAAACACCACGGGAGCAACTTTATTATATATTTCGGTTGCCATTTTAGACAACCGACTTGAGTAAGCAATAACAAGAAAATGAGAACATAACTCTCTGAGAAATTATTAATTTTCTGTCCTTTATTGGTGATAATAATGTTCAATATAAATCCATACAAGTTAAAACATTTATTGTAAGCTCATATCGAGCAATACTCGTTCACATACTTGTCTTTACAAAATTAAAAGTAGGCATTAATCATTAATGTTTGAGAAAACTTCAGTGAGCCGACAACTCTATCCATTGTTTCCTATATCATACCTAACCTAAATCACGGGGAGTCAGTCCCATTTGTGTGCCCGCATTATGTACACGATCATTTTAGTATACACCGAAGATTATAACACTACTTGATCGCTCATGCGAAATAGTTCACTCCACATATTATGTACAATTGATATAATGTAGTAACGGCGAATCAATGCGTGAGAAAGACAAGTGGACCAATAGCGTCGCACTCTCGTCCGCCTTCCAATCAAATTTGTCCATTATACTACTATAGGTATATTGCGTCGCGGTATCCACAGACACTGTCATAATCACAGCATCAACGCTTGTACGGAAGCCAGCATGGCAGACTACCAAGTGGCAGTTCTTAATGCAGCGTTAAAATCGTTTACAAATAATGAGTTTGAACTGCAAGCGACTGTACTTCATGTTCACATTTTGGTCTTGAGGTACGCAGGCTCGCAATTGCAGTCTTCGTCGGATTTTACCTGCGAGAGATAACAACGTTTGAAGTTCGAGCAGCATTGGAAATATATAAGAGATGCAGTAGTTTCGTCGTCGATTTAATGTTAGGTTTAGTGGTCCGAACACTTCGACCATTAACCCGGATCTCGCGGGTTCAAATCCCATGGGGGCATTTCTGTTCAGCCTGCGTGCCTCGGAAGGCACGCTGAGTTGTGTCCACGTTTGTGCTAAAGATATAGCGATAGGGCTCACCATCCATCACGCTGGGACGTAATAATCATTGATAAAAGTGGGTGTACGAGTTTGGGTTGTGAGTAGCATTTCATAGTCCATACCAGGGAACACGTCTGACGCCCTCTCGGGGATGCATGTTGTGAACTAGTGACTACGTATTATTATCTCCCAGCAGCATACGCCCTTAGAAGAGTGCCTAACTGTTGATTCGAGGGTAAAGTGCGCGCCAATCTTTTAGTCGCCTCTGAAGATAGACGCAAGAAGCAACGCAATAGCCGTTTTACGGTGTCAGGAGGACGTTATAGGAGCGAGGACGCGGAGCACACCCGCCTGCGTGCCGAACCACACCCCCCGCTCGCCGTTTAGCAGGTGTCAACTACTGTCAACACTATGCGTTAGTGTTAGTGCTACGTCCGTACACTACACACGCGCGCGTTGCATGAAAAGTACGTTCGTGGAAAAAAATCTATGATTCGTTAAGTAAATCGTTGAATCTGTTTGTGTTGCCTTTATTTGTTGTTTTTTTTATTTAGTTTGTTAAAGTTTATTGTTGTTGTTATGCCTCGCGGTCGTTATAGCGTTTTAAGGCGACAATGTACCAAAATTGTGTTTATATTAATTTGTTTTATTTAAACAGTTAAGATTGCACTAAAATAATAAATATATATCAAATAGTTAGGTACAACAAGTACCTACACCTTCCCACTTCTAGTAAACATTTAATAATCAACCGTTCATATTATTGTTTCTTTAACTGTACCTGCGCAAGCTTGCACTCGTAACTCAATCAGAGGCGACTAAAATATTGGCGCGCACTGTAGGATACGTAATCAGATATTCAAGGTCAAATTGACACAGACAAAACTCGTCTATATGAACAACTTTTCAACTGTTTTTCGCCTACTTTTAGTGACCTAATAATGACTGGTTATACCGCACTAGGCGGGACTGAACTGTTACGGAGCAACGCGGCGCGACAATATATCGTTTATGTATTTGTATGAACCATACCACACTGGCGGCACGTAGCTACAGCAGCCGCTAGTGTCAAATCCATACAGCATATTTTGCCGCGCCTTGCCGCTATAGTGCTTTAGAAGCAATTTAAGCAAGTAATTGAAGACTCCCACAGCAAAAGTTGTTCCTATGGACGAGTACTACCTATGTTTTAAACTTCACCAACTAATATTTATCAAGTTCATATGAGTTACCATCAGGAAGTGATGCGAGCTCAACGCATGCGCCTTCGGCCTCTGTTCGGGCTCGTGAGTGAGACAGCTGATACAAAACTGCTGACCCTCTTCCGAGAGCGTGTCGGGCACAGTCGGTCGGCCGCCCATCCCCACCATGAACATTATCTGGTAGTTACTGTCGCACTCAGAGAAGGGCCGCTGTGGGGAAAGACACACGGTTTATTATATTGCATCATATATATATAAATACTTGCGATTGTCGGCGACATCATAAAAACGTCTTGAATTAAATACTTGTACTGTTTCAATAATTAAACTTAAATAACTTCAACCAGTTTCGCATTACGGCTTTATCAAGGAATATTAATACAATTAAATCACTGTACCTACACCAGAACTCACGGGGCAGGCTATGCCTATATTGGGGACACTGTCACCCACAGGGCAGGCTATGCCTATATTGGGGACACTGTCATCTACAGGGCAGGCTATGGCTATATTGGGGACACTGTCACCCACAGGGCAGGCTATGCCTATATTGGCGACACTATCATCTACAGGGCAGGCTATGCCTATATTGGGGACACTGTCACCCACAGGGCAGGCTATGCCTATATTGGGGACACTGGCACCCACAGGGCAGGCCATGGCTATATTGGGGACACTGGCACCACGGGGCAAGCTATGCCTATATTGGGGACTTGTGTATTTCATATTATTTACCTGCCTATTAAGTGTATTTTAAAATAATTCTGGGAAAATATAGAATTTTTTCATTTTTTTGGTATTCAAATCTGGGATCATAGGTCAGAGTAGGAAGGAAGGTGGCTACGTGGTTTACCAGTTTATATAAAAGTAAAGTATGAACGTTACCTTCCCGGACGCCATCTCAGTGACGACGCAGCCCAGCGACCAGATGTCAGCCGCGCGCCCGTGACCCGACGACTTCATGAACATCTCCGGGGCCATGTACGCTGCAACGGAAACGAAACCTTGTCACCACTGAATGAGAGTGCTTCTTGAGTCACCTTGCGTACTTTACTGGATGTTTGAGATCGAGTTCCAGTTTGTCAAACTTTAGTACTAAATTATTATTGGATGCACGAGTGATTGAGTCTTCTGAACAACCTACATACAGCTTCTGACTTTAATAACAAGGGGGCCGTCCATATATTACGTCATTTGAAATTAGGGGGGTGGGGTCTGATCTGCGGATGACGGTAATATCATGAGGATAGATGGAAGTAATGGAGGGGTCTTGCCAAAAGAAACAATCTGTTGTTTAAACATTATTGATTTTGTAATACAAATAACGAAAATTCCATCAGTTTTGAGAGAGGGTGGGGTCATACAATAATGATGATAGGGTGATTGTAGGGGGGGGGGTTGAAAATTTACAAAAATCGATGACGTAATATATGGACAGCCCCAGGGTTAATTGTATATTGCGTTACCAAATATATTGTATGAATTTAAATCATCACCAGCCTATAGTGTCTTCCTGAATAGGCTTTTGTAAGCGTAGAAGGTAAATTTGCCTTCATTACCAGGCTGTTAGAAAGCAGGCTGCTAAAAAGCGTGCGCAAAAAGGCATTTGATATTTGATATAGGGGTAAAAATTTTATGAAAATCCGCCAATAACTATTACGCATCTTTAAACTTATCTCCACAGTAGTTGTTAGAAAAGCATCTCATTTCCATCAGGTTCATAGAGCGATATATAAAGGTGCAGTAAGTAGGTACCCTGCGTGCCGACGGTGCCCTGCAGCTCGCCGACCGCGGTGGTGTTGGCGCGGATCTTCACTGCGCACCCGAAGTCGCCCAGCTTCAGGCAGTGGCCCTCGTTCGTCAGGAATATGTTGCCGCCTGGGGGAGGGGACCACTCTTATGTTTGTACTAAATATACCTACACAGTTTAAACTGCCAAATGGATTTATTTATTTATTTTATTTATTACACTTAATGTACATTTACACAAAAACATGAAAAAAAAAAACATTAAAAAAATTTACAGTGTACAAAGGCGGCACTTATTGCTAATAGCAATATCTTCCAGGCAACCTTTGGGTGAAAAAGAAAACAGAAAAAAATAAAGAGGAGCGTGTAAATGTCACGAAATCAAACTTAAGAGTAAACTACATAGACTTATTAATGGGGGATTCCTTACACTATAATAAACTAGTACATAAACATACACAAAAATATAACATAAATAATATAATAAATATACTTTTAAAAATACATACATTTACACATATATAATAATAAAAAAGATAACTGTGGATGAAATGTTAATCAAATGAATAAATGATAGATGAGTTAGGGGTGTAGTTCACTAAAGTAGTGAGCTTTTAGTTTAATTTTAAAGGTATTCAGAGTACGACAGTTTTGAACGGATACAGGTAGACGATTCCATAATCGAGCAGCGTGCACTGAAAAAGAGTCAGAGTAAAAACCAGTTTTGTGTGAAGGTATACATAAATTTTTCTGGTTGACAGGGCGTTGCAATCTGCCTCGATTAGAAAAGAAACTAAAACGTTCCCGTAGATAAATGGGTGAAGAAGCATTGTTAAGAACAGTAAAGAGAAGAGAAAGGACATGAGTATTTCTACGAAAACGAATCGGGAGCCATTTTAGTTGTGTGCGAAATTCAGAGACATGGTCATATTTGCGAAGGCCGAAGATGAAACGTATGCACAAGTTCTGAAGGCGCTCTAGCTTGTTTAAAAGGTCTTCAGTAAGGTCCAGGAAGCAAGAATCAGCATAATCAATTATTGGAAGAAGGAAGGATTGTGCTAACATAATTTTGGTTTGAATGGGCAGGAAGTTTTGCAAACGTCTGAGTGAGTGGAACGTTCCAAACATCTTCCTACTAAGAGATTCAATATGAGGAGCCCATGACAGAGTTTTGTCGAATATAACACCCAAATTTTTAATTGTGTCAGAGAACGGAATGACGGTGTTATCAAATATGATATTGTTTGTATCACTAATATTGACCTTAGCAAGCATTCTTGCACTCCCGATGACTATAGCTTGAGATTTACTAGGATTGACAAGTAGTCCAAAAGCCTTTGCCCACTCGGATATTATTAAAAGATCCCCGTTCATTGTATGAATGGCCTCGTTTAATGATTCAACAGGCGTACCAGTATACATTTGCAAATCATCAGCGTAGAAGTGGTAGAGAGAAGATAGTTGTTTGGAGAGAATGTTTATAAAAATTGAAAATAACAGAGGAGATAAGACGCCACCTTGCGGAACGCCAGCTGTCAGAGGGCACCAATTTGAACTGGCATCACTGACCCTTATGCACTGTTGACGACCGCGAAGGTAAGATTCAAACCAGGAAATAACAGCTGGAGAAATGTTAAGAGTGCGTAACGCCCCTAGAAGAAGATCAAAGTCAACTGAGTTGAATGCATTACTAAAGTCCAGCAATGTAAGAATTGTGAGTTTTTGATTTTCCATATTGAAACGGATATCATCAGTGACTTTGATTAAGGCAGTTACTGTGCTATGACCTGGACGAAATCCAGACTGAAGTGGATTTAAAAGATTGTTACGGGAAAGAAACTCAGATAACTGATGGTGAACAATTTTTTCTAGGACTTTGGATAGGAAAGGGAGTATAGAAATAGGTCTGAAGTTTTTGTAGTCCGTTGGGTTACTGGTTTTGGGAAGAGGGATCACATAAGCCTGTTTCCAAATGGAAGGGAAAGTGCTACTCGCCAAGGAGTCATTTAAAAGTTGTGTGAGAGTCGGTAGCAGCACATCAAGGATAGGATATAGCATTTCCAGACCTATGCCATCGCAACCAACTGATTTTGAGGAAATGGATAGGATGCACTTCTTAACATTCTCAGCTGTGACTAAATTAAAGGAGAAGGGCTCATGCTCAGGGCTAGGCAAGTTATTAAGATAAGTAAGAGAAGTGGTTTTGGTGAACATGTCTACCGAAGTTGGTGGAGTTGTAAAAAAGCTGTTGAGACCATCAAGATCTAGAGAATTAGGAGTATTGTCTGGAGACTTGCCTACACCAAGAGTCTTAAGAAACTTCCAAACGTTTGATTTGTTACATTTGTCAATAGTTGAGTGTATGTGGCGCTTTTGAGCATCTCTACACACCCTGTTGCATCTATTTCTGTACTCTTTGAAGAGTCTCAAATTTGCATCAGATGGGTTTTTCTGATAATGCATGCTGGCATGATCACGCAATGACTGGAGTCTTTTAATTTTAGGAGTAAGCCACGGAGCAGGTGGATGTTTTACGGTCACAGGTCTAAGTGGAGCATGTGTATCAAACAGTGCAACTATCATTTTATTAAAAGTCTCCACTTTCTCACTAGGATCACATATTTCGTTCAGTGAAGCCCAGTTGACGTTGTTAGCATCCCTTAACAAAGACTCCCTGTCCATCGCACCGTAATTACGAAGCAGAAGAGAGCGCTTTACATGTTTAGGGGGCCGGACCTTATATGAAAGATAGATTAAATTATGATAGGAGAAGCCAGCTGCAGTGAACTGACCATGTGATGCCACACGATCAGTCGACGACGTTATAATTAAATCAAGGAGTGATGGTGTGCAGTGAGGTTGAAAATGAGTAGCACTAAGCGGCAAAATATTCAAATTTAGGGAAGTAACAAGAGACTGCAGCTTACATGTTCGACTATCTTGCTTTAAAAGGCAAGTGTTAAAATCACCCAATAAAATGGTATGTTCGTATAAAGGACAAAGCCCCTCTAAGAGGGTTTCTAAAGAAGAAAAGTAATCAATGCGAAGAGAAGGGCTATAAAACACGCCTAAAAGAATTTTTCTATGATTAAGAGTAATTTCTATGAAAAGATGCTCAGCTGACTCTGAATATTCTGATGGGCTTTTTGTAATAATTCTGTGCGGTATATGGCTTCGTAGATAAATAGCTACTCCACCGCCCCCAGAACCTGTGCGATCATTACGAATGAGAATAAAGCCGGGAAGAGAAACAAGTGTAGAGGGGAGAGAGGGTTTGAGAAGAGACTCTGATACTAGAACAGCATGAATATTTTGGTTATTATCAAAAGAAGATAGAAGATCAGAGTAATGAGCATGAAGACTTTGCGCATTAATGTGGACAACATTGAAATTTTTCGCGAGTGGCGAAAAGGTGGAAAAGAGTTGGTCATGGAGAGACGTAGCTACCGTATCCGTGTCACTGAAGAACTCATCTGAACTACCTGAACAAGAAAAAAAGTCATCTTCAAAATTATTCATTCAAATAAAAAAATAAAATAAAATAAAAAATATTGTATATAATATATAAATACTAATACTTAGTGATATAAATACAATTAAAAATAAAACTTGAGATAAAACTATTACTTTAACCCGCCAGTTGCACAGAAACAGTATGGTACTAGCATACAAAAATTGAAAAATTAAAGTTAAGATACGTGTCTAAAGTTTTTACAATTTATTAAAGTTTCAAAGTGCGACTTGCCAAATATATATACATAGCTGTTTATGAGACGATAGAACATATCCTAAAAATTTTGACATTTGATTTGCTTGCTTGATTGAAAGTTCAGATCAGAAAATAAACATAGGTAACCTACCTACCATCAAATTTTAAAGTTAAATAAGTAATTTACCTACCTAGTACCAAGATAAATTGGAAGCAAACAAAACTATACAATTACAAGAACCAAACAATGGAAAACGAATGCAATATATTATCACTTCTTCGAGTTCGTCTTACTCAAATCCCGTTTGGATCGTTGACTGGTGGGAGCAACTGCAGGAGTCGTCGTAGGCTTTTCAGCAGCAACTGACGGCGGCAACATTTTCACCAGGTCAACGAGTTGTGCCAGTGTATCCACCTTGTGCCGTTTTCCGCCAAGAGCGACGATTATTGTCCCATCTTGTGACCAGCACTGCCCGATCTCGAATCGCTTGCGCGCCTCAGACAGGATGCGGTGTCTCGGACGAGTTAAGAACTCGGACAAACTGATATTCGAACCCTTGAGCTTCGACTTCGCCTTCCACACATCAGATCTGTTTGTTAGCTCTTTGAAGCGGACCAAGACTGGGCGAGGATGTTTTGAACTAGCCTTAAGTTGGCCTAGTCTGTGGCAAGCTACGAAATCCGCTTTTGTGAGATGAGATATGCCCAATTTGTCACCTATAAGACATAAGAGCTTTTTACCGAGGTCCTCCCCATTTTCCTCTGCGATACCATGGAAAAGCAGCACCTTCATTCTTGAACGCATTTCAAGGCTGTCCAATCCTGCTGCAAGTGCTTCAGTCTGCTTCTTCAGAAGTGTGATAGACTCCTTCATAAAGTCTTTGAAGCGTGAGAAATCTGCAGCTAATGCTGCAACATCCGGAGAGATGTTCGGATTTGGAGAAGTGAGGCTGGATATCCGTTCTTCGTAGCTGGATAAAGTGGCCTCAAACTTTTCGCTCAGTGCAGTCAAGGAGACTTGAAGGTTTTGAAGATCCATGATATGACAATGACTTTGGAGGTTATAATTTGGAGAACTTTGTAAATAGTGCACAGAAGTGTTTGATAAGAAAAGTTATGATATATTTTGTGTTAAACTGTACACTGGCAGGTTAATGCAACTCTAATTAGACATGTAAATATTATTAATTAATTAAATCCAATTAGAGAAAATTTTATGCTTTTAATTCCACAACTACCCGCTCCAAAAAAAGAATGTGAAAATAAATCCATACATTATTGAATATTTTAGTAATAATACTAATAATATAACATATCGTTACGACATGAATCGTCGAGGGGGTGTCACGACGTGTTCCGAGTGTGAACTATGAAATGCAAGTCACAGTCCACACTCGGTACACCCGCGTTTCACCGAAGATTATTTCGTCCTAACGTGATAAGTGGTGAACTCTATCGCCTTAAATACACGCTTTTTGGGGCATGCAGGTTTCCTTACGATGTTTTCCTTCACCATTCAGCGAGTGGTAAGTAAAACAAATACTATGCATATAAATTCCGAAAAACTGATTGATGCTTACCTGACCGGGGATCGAATCTGGATCTCAAGATTAAGGGCCCAACGTTCTACCCCTGAGCTACAACAGCTTTTAGTAATTCATTAAATTCTAATTTTCAAATAGATTACAATCAATAAAGCTACGGAAAATCAAAACCGAATTTTGTATAAATATAAACATAAAGTTTTGTTGTTGTTGATTGTTGTTGAATCGAATTTTTGAATTTTGAATATACAAGGTGACTTTTTTATCATCGTCCAAATTTATACTGGAAGCTTGCTAAGTGATCAGCATGATAGATCGATAACAATAATTGTGAATTTCGTATAATGAAATTTTGACTTCCCATAGTAATTCACTCGCAGTCCTGGGTGAATCACTATGGGGAGACGAAATTTCATTTTATGAATTTTACAAAAATAGTTATTGATTCATGATACTGATCACTTACCAAGGCTCAAGTATGAATTTGGACGATGTCAACAAATTCACCTTGTATATATATATATAAAGTTGCAAAACTGTCACTGACTGACTGACTCACTCACTCACTCACTCACTCATTGACATGTTGAAAGGAATCTTCTAACATGATTGTAATGTATGGGTGAACTGTGAAACACCTAATTCTGACTGGGAAAAATCTTAGATATTTGCTATTTTTTGACATTTGACATGATTTTTGACAGTTTTCCCGAGTCATTTGTATAATGTATGTCCCCCACCACTAGGGATGTAATTTGCTATTTTTTGACTTTGACATAGTGATATCCCCGTCACTGCAAAACGAGGTCGCGAGCCCAAAGGGCGAACAGGTGAGTTCGAAGAGATATCCCAAGCACTAGATATGTACTTTGACATTTTTTGACTTTGTGACAGTAGGGATGTCCCTGCCACTAGTGTTGTACTCTGGCACTAGGGATTTGCTTTGACTTGACTTTGACATAGTGATGTACTACTAGGGATGTTCTTGTCACTAGGGATGTGCTTTTATATTTGCAGACTTTGACATAGTGCGGTGTCTGACATTAGGGTTGTCGCTGACACTAGGGATGCGCCTCACACTAGGCCAAAAAAAAAATCGGCAAAAATATTTTTCGGTCAATTTTTTTTTCGGCCATATCTTTATATCATATCATATGTGTAATAAAATAATTGTAAATATATGCATGCCTTCTTAGGTGAAATATGTTGGACCTTTTAAATTTAACAACTGCACTGTACCATATTTGACGCAAATAAAATTATCTTTATCTTTCAGAACGGCAGGTGGTACACCCCTAAGGGCTGGACCATAGGGAGCCAAAAAAAGTTTTACCTACGTAAATATATACAAGTCATCTGAATCCTCGTTAAACCACATGCCGTGTCTTTGGAGTAGCCAAGTAGCCACTTTTCAGCCCGAGTCGGCGGCTTCTTTGTGTCGACGTGTCGAAGAATACAAACTATTTTGAGCAAACGAACCGTACGAGACGACTGTTCACACATGGAAAAGGTACTGATGCCTCGTGTACCTGGACAATGGGCGTTTTTCCTTTTGTCAAATTTAGTGTTAAATAAGATTCCTAGATGGCACTGTCATATACTTTAGCAACAGTATCAAAGACAAAATTTGTACAGATTCCAAACAAACCAAAAATCACTTTGACATTGATTGCTACGGAACATATTTTATCTATGGTGATATGGCCAGTGACATCTGGCGGAAAGTCAAGAACTAAGAAAAAAAAACAACGAGAAAAACGCTCATTAGATCAAGTTACAACTAACTGACAAATCCTTTCATTTCAAGTAGTGGTAGACTTTGGCTGTAGCTTGTAACCACCCTCATGACGTCACCATGCCGCCAAGCGACTCGTAGTGTTCCGACATGACGTCAAGATAAACCATACCGGGAGAGCGGTTACAGACAGTTGCGTAGTATCAGTCATTCGTCAGTTACAGACTTATGTAAATTTTGCGCGAGTCCCTGCACAGACTGATGAACGTCTCACCTGCTGTCACTCTCTCACTTGCTGGGTGCTCGCCTCTCATTCCATGTTCGCTCTTCAACAGGCGCGGTAGCGGTCGAGCGTTACATAAATATAATACGTAGATGATACAATAATAATGACTGACTCTTGATGTCCCGATGCGCGATGTTCCGGTGATGCAGCTCGACAACCGCACTGACTAGCTGCTTGGTGTACTTGCGCACGGTCTGCTCCGGCAGCGGGCCCGATGTCGCCACCAACGTCTCCAGGGACCCCTCCACGCACAGCTCCATGAAGATCAGCATCTCCTCCTGGACATGTGATAGAATAATTGTGATTAACAGATGGCATCGCAGCAGTAACGCATTTACGGAGCGAGAGAGGGGGCAAAGGCTAACTTTACACCCGCCTTTCTGACTATAATCGCATGAGTCAAAATAACATTGGATGATCAAATTCTTAATATTATTAGAGTACAATGCAAACTAGAAAATATCAATCAGAAACAAACCCAAAGACAAGACAAGATTGGTAGCGCGCTTGTCTTGATAACAAGAGGTCGCAGGTTCGAATCCTGGCCCAGGGAATTTTTTCATATTCTAGTCTTTGGGTTTGTTTCTGATTGATATTTTCAAGTTTGCATTGCACTCTAATAATATTTAGAGTATTCATAGCGATGGATTTCGCAAAATAAACATAATCTTAGTTAATGAGAACTGTGAATTTCTTAACTGTCTGAAGCAACAATATTGTAGCGACGACAGCGCCATCTGTTTCTAAGAACAAGGCCTGAAATCACATAACGCCCTCGTGAGCGTTCTATATGTGCGGTACAAGCTAGTATATCAGGCAGAAGCAAAAATAACAGTGGACAAGTATGATGGAAGAATTCACCGGTCCGGGTAGGAACCTCGGTGGCGCAATTGGTAGCGCGCTTGTCTTGATAACAAGAAGTCGCAGGTTCGATTCCTGGCCCGGGGAATTTTTTCATATTCTTGTTTTTGGGTTTGTTTCTGATTGATATTTTCTAGTTTGCATTGCACTCTAATAATATTTAGAGTATTCATAGCGATGGATTTCGCAAAATAAACATGATCAAATTCTCGTTTATTTACAGGGACTTGAATTACATGACATGTAATTTATTTTTCGTAAGCACCCGAGATGTTTATAAAAATGTCCATGTGTTGATTACTGTGGTAGTTATATGTTTATATAGAACATATCACATAGACAGACGTTTCAACTATTCTGGTAATCAGTGACGTCATACCCTGTGCAGTTCACAGCCGTAGTATCTCACTAGATGCGGGTGTATGACTCCCTCGAGCACCCGCAACTCGTTCGCAGCACGCCGCATCGCGCGCCGGTCGCCGATGCCGATGCTTAACTCCTTCATCGCCAGCAACTGACTCGTCTCTGTGTTGATCACTGTATACACCTAGGAATATAACAAAATTATCTTATAAGCAGGAGTATTTCAAAAAACGAGGCTTGGGGATCTGTTTAATGTATAGAACATTTCATTATATATGACAGAATCTCTCCAATCCAACTAACGATGCAGAAAACATATCCCTTATTCTCTACTTACTCCATTTGACTGATTGGCAAACTGGTAACGGCTTGTCATATTTATTTTAGCTTATTATATTTGGGTTCGATACCCGTACAAGAACTTTGTTTTCTTTAAAATATTTAAGTCTACAACAACAAACAACGTAAGTATTTAACCAAAATAATATGACAGTTGGTTGCTAGCTCAATGCAGGTCGCCTCACCTGCCTAACTACATCATCTACAGGACCCTTGCCACTAGGGTTGCCAGACATCCCGTATTTCCGAGCATATTTGGCGCAACCGACCCTTAGTCATGGGTAATATTTTCTTTGTTGTTATGTTGTTTCTAGTGAGAAATTGTCAACCGATGGATTTAGAAAAATGTAAAACTAATTATTCTAAGTATCAATCGGTAATGTTTCAACAACAGTTTCAGCGCTACACGCTCACCTTCCCGAAGGTCCCAGCGCCGATCTTGAGCCCGCGCTGCCACTTGAAGGTGACCTGCCGCAGTTTTGGCTCGTAGCTGGTGACTGCGGCCTCCAGCACGCGGCCCACCCACTTGCAGCTGCGCAGCTTCAGGTCGCGAGTCGAGTCCAGCTGGCTGATGGCTTCTTGCACGCGCCGGCTGTGAGCTGGAGGTCGAGTGGGGTTTATTAAGATGTTGGTTAGTATTATAAATAAAAATATTCGCGGAATGCGACAGTTGATTGAGATATCCAAAATAATTGTAAAATTAAAAAACAAAACAATCTTTTGTAATGCTTAAATATTTAATGCAATTTTTTTTCAAATTTATGTGCATAGTTTTTGTATTCCAAATACCACTTGCTGAACGGTGAAGAAAAACATCATTAAGAAACCTGCATGCCCTATAAATCGTGTATTTGTGCCCGAAGAACGGCGATAATGCTCACCACTTATGACGTTGGGACGTAATAATGGTCGTTGAAACGAGGGCGTACCGAATGTGGACTGTGACTCGACGTCGTGGCGATATATTATATTTAATATTATATTTATATTTATTCTTATTGCACACAGAAAACTTAATTCTAAATTATATAATAAAAGTTATGTACAATGGCGTGCTTTCTTCCAGCAAACCAAGGGTGATAAGGATATTTGAAATAAATAAGATATTCATATTGTGCACGATAATATTTATACAGAAACAAGATTAAATTAAGAGTAGATACCTAATTAGTTAAAAATAATAACAAACTACATAAAATTTACATGCCTACATAGTATAAATAAATATAACAATACATATTCAGTAAATAAATACACAATAAATTATATATATACATACACCTACACGATAGGTTGTCGAAGATAGTCACAAGATATTAGTCACAAGTATCATTTCAAGGCCCTTCATTTCACATACTCGAGCTGCCCTCCCCAAAGGCAGAGAATATAAAGTATTACTACGTAAAGAAGCGACACTCACCCCCCCCGCGCGAATTTAACATCCCCCGCGGTCCCCCGCAAGTTAGTGGAAATCTGGTGGCACGTAGAGCTCGAGTAGCACTCGTTTACTGCGCGCGTATTTTGTTTTATTACGATACTGATTTTTAATGAATATGGTTCGTTTTTGTGGTGTTTATGGATGCATTGAAAACGGAGCAAAAAATAAAGAACGCAGATTTTTTTTATTTCCTGCCGATGAACTAAACCAAGGCATTTTCTTTTATGTATTGGTTTAGGGCGTTAACTGCAACTCTCAAGCAGTTGTGTAACAGTTGGTAAGAATTTCAACATTAAGTTGAAATTTTAAAAATCGAATGTTTTTGTGTCACCGTTCGAGCTGAGCAAATTTCAACATGTCCTAAAAATTGTCTATTTGTGGCCGAAGTACGGCGATAGAGCTCACCACCCATCACGTTGGGACGTAATATTTGTAGGTGAAACGCGGGTGTACCGAGTGCGGACTGTCACATGCATTTCAAAGTTCACACTCGGAACACCTCTAACACCCCCTCGAGCATTTGATTCAAGTCGTGACGATGTATATATTTTTAATACAAAAATAATCCACGGGGAACCAAATTAGGATATAGGGATTAACCACGCTAAAATTTAGGAAAAGAATCATATAAGTTGCTGACTATAAATGTTGTCCCTCTCGATCGACGACGACGCTCACACGCTTGCTGCCAGCCCTAGACTAGCTCACGCACACACACAAGCGTGTGCGGACGAGCCAGATGCGCGCGTGAGAGTGTAGGTAAATAACTTGAGCGAGGACAAAGAAGTGTCGGGGGTGTGCCAAAGGGGTAGACAAAGACCACTTTTATTAAACATTAAATTATTTGAATGAAAGGGATAATAATGATATAGAGGATTTTTGGGAAGCGTTGAAAATTGGTATTGTAGATGTAGCCACCGAAGTTTGTGGTGTAAGAAGAAAGAGTGGAAGATAAGAGAAATCTGAATGGTGGGATGATGATGTTAAAAAAGAGAAGATAAAAAGCATGCTTATTGGCTAAATTAACTAATAAGAGTGTACAAGGGCTGATTGTTCCGAATGAGGTGATTGAAAGAGCTAAAGAACAATGAATTTAAATGAAAGTAAAAGAAACTGTTTAAAGAAAGAAGGAAAAAGTGAAAGAAAAGTGAGACATAAGGTTCTCTGATCATTTTAGGGCCAACATTAAGATGTTTTGGAAGGTGGTTAGACAAGCGGAAAGTCAGAGACATCTAGACTGAGTGTTATTAGAGATAATAGTTGTGTGTTTAATGATGAAAGAAAAGTTCTGGAACGTTGGAAGACCTATTTTGAAAGTTAGTTTGAATGCGAGGAATCAGAGACGACTCCTCAAGACAGTTGCGAAATAGACAACGATGAAGAAAGCGTGATAACTATGAAAGAAATTGTACAGGTAATCATCTTCAGTATGTCGCCAGTTTGGTCGGTAAACGTTCCATCCATCCATCCATCAGCCGAGTTCGTCCACTGCTGGACATAAGCCTTTCCAGGACTTTGCCACTCCCGGCGGTCATCCTGGAAGAATTGCCCATACTCACACACGCTGGGCAGGCGGGTTGGTGAGCGCGGTGCCGGAACCCTCGCACTAGTGACGACGCTGCCCGTCACCAGTCTGTTCTATATAAGGCCCGGCTATTAGGGATGGATATACCGCCATCCATCGGTCCCAGGCATGGTGGGCCTCCTGGTTTTTTGCCTGTGAGCTGTCCTCTTACTCTCCCCGAATTACTTCGAGGGGGTCTCCGAGCAATATGGTGGTACCTCCACAGTCGAGCCCGGCATCAGCTCTACCAACTTTTAAACGTTCAGTTATAATAATTATTGACGTACCAGTGTGTTCAACCCCATGAAAGTTGAGCACAGGGTCGGGCTCGGTGGGCGGGGTGGGGGGCGTCGGTACCTCCCTGCTGACGGGGCTCCCGGCGACAGGAGCGGACAGCGGGCTCTGTGGAACACGAGATACACTCGTTACATGCCACTGTCACGTCACTGATGTTTATATACTTAAAACACAACAAACTTAAATATCACTTTCTTAGCGTGTGACTGCTTCGTTTAAGGAACCTATCCGCCAAACTACTGCCAAAATAGGCTCTATAGTTTCGGAGGGCATTTTAAATGGAAAAAATTAGCAGTCTGAATGGCGCGGGCTTGTGCAGAGGAAAGTACGAGTTAAGAGGCAATTTATTACAATTATTTAGACGGTATACTCCAGATCGGTTACATTAGCCCTTTTCTGGCGCACCAGCGTCGTACCGACTAGGAGTCGAAGTAGTTACCGTGATCAAAAACTGTCAGAGCTGAACATTCATCACAAAAGGCATAATCTTGCTAATTTTCTTGCCCTTCTCCTTAGCTAGACTAATCGAATGGGCGGAGTTACGCATATATTTATATACGTAGTCGGGTTGTAAGATCTGTCACACATCAAGTGTGAAATAAATGACACATTTAAAATTTTATTATAATAATTTATAAATGTTAAGATAGGTAACAATACACAATTGTACATCTATAATAGTTTATTCGAAATCACCACCTTGATTTCCGATACAAGCCCGTAATCTGCGAGGCCAGTCATCGATAGAATCACGCGCGATATTGAGGTCCATTTTAGCCACTGCTTTGATGAGGGATAGCTTCAGCGACTCCAAATTTTTATGGGGTTTTGCGCAGGCTTTTTCTTCTAATTACTGCCATATTTTATAATCCAAGGAATTAAGGTCCAGACTGGAGGACGGCCAATCTTCATGCCTGATGAAATCAATTTAATGGACGTCCAGCCAGTTTTGGCGTAATTTTACGTTTATGAGCCGGTGCAGAATCTTGCTGGAATACCCAGTGGCAATTTGCGAACATTTTTCGTTTAAGAGGCTCTACGAGGTTTTGCAGAAACGTATTTTGGTACCCCAGAGCACTGGTTTTCATACCTTTATTACAAAAAACCATCTCAGTGGGGCCCAAATACGACGCTCCAAGCCAAACTATCACCGGTGAGGGATGATGACCATGTTGAACGCGCGGGACAAGCCAGCTTGCTTCATCACTGTTGTGAGCATACACCTTGTCATTTTACTTATTGAAGCTCTCTTCGACTGTAAACATTTTTCATCTGAAAATAAGATTTCTCGGTATTTTTTTCCCACGTACCGTCTCAACAAAACGCGTGGTTGATGAAACGAGCATTCAGGAAGTGTGTTCTTCTTTTACGGTAAGCCCGTAAGCCTTGCGAACCGTACGAGGTCAACCACTCCTCTCTCTTCTATTCTTGAATCTTTCTCGTATCGTTCAATAGCGCACGATAAACGAACTTGTGTTATTTTCAAGTTTTTCAGAAGCTTGAAAATTTCACTTGCAGCGTATCCACAACGATGCAACGCAATTACAGCGACTCTGTCTTCTTTTTGTGTCCACTCCCTGTTGAAAACTATGTATAGAAAAGTCTACAAAACCTATGTTTTTAAAATCGCGAAACATTCAAAATTCGAACGAATTTTATTGATTTTGTTGTCTGCATTCCAAATTCAAAATTGGGAACCTATAACAGTATTTATGACCCGGCTACGTATGTACTTATTGCATACATTTATAATATTATTTATTCCTTATTCCTATATTTTTATTTTATTCAAGTATATTTTTACATAAAATTTAAGTAAACCAAACCTTTATTTCCCTCTGTATTTTCCCATATTATTATTTATTACATAAAACTATTACCTATATATATTTCTATTTCATCATAGCATCACATCAGATCTGAAGAATAAGTGTGTAAATGGTATTTCACTTGTATATGTAGATAAACGAACGAGCCAAAGATAAACTGCAAATTGGGATTGTTACTCGATCACGTGACTGAAGCACTCGTCCAGCAACAACAACAACAACAACAACAACAACAACAGCTAATAGTTAGAGTATATAAACTGACGTGAATCCTACGTGCGTTCCGGCGCGGCGCGGCGGGCGAGGCTTGCGGCTCGGCGGCGCGCGCGCAAGAGGGACGTGAGCCGATCACGTGACTGATGCACTCGTCCATCAGCTGCTTCAGCTCCTGCACATTACACATATATATTATACAGTATCACAGTAGGGGATATTGTTCACTGTGTTCTGTAGTCTGTGGGAAACTATTGTGGAATATTTATTTTAGCGAATATTTACAACCGGTATAGTACAAAAGGGAATACGCATAAATAATGACTACTATTTCACTCATTATTAGCAGTACACACAGATGCAGATCTCAACAGATGACGCTAGGGTATGTACTTCGCGTGCCAAAAAAGCGCGCCAAGAAGGATGCTGTTCCTCCACAGATATTGGACTCTTATGTCTTAAGAGGCCCCTTTATGCCTGGATTTTTTTAAAGATTCATACAAAGGGTAAAAATGTATTGTGAAGTCAATACCTTATTTTCCTTATATCTTTTTTTCATTAGTATTATCTTAGAATTTGATGAAACAGCATAATAGCTGTCATGATATCGTGAATATTGCCTCCTTTTTATGCAAAGTTGAGCAAGTTTTATAAATTTGATCTGTTCGGTTTTATGCTGATGCACCGAACACGTGATATGCAAGCGGCACGCGACGAGTTAACTAATTCTTAATTTGAACAAATCAGTGCATCAATCGGTGCCGTCGCGACCGGGTGCATTCACATAACATTTCTCAACATTTAAACTAATTATAATAACGTTGCATAAAAGATTAAATAAAACTTCTTTAATAATAATCTGGACTTTTAAATAACATTTACAACAGACATTTAATCCGTTCCCGTTACATTGGTCCTTCGAACCTTTGGGACCTCTCGCGCGGTGTATAAAGAACAGTACAAAACGTGTGAGGTGTCAATGAACTAGTGAAACATTTGGTGAAACGGATCGCAGTGTCAACAACAAGGATTGCAGGAGGTGCGCATTGACGGCTTTCTACAACCAACAGCGGTAACATTGAAGGAGAATCTCAAGTAAGATCGATCCTTTTATACATTAACATTAAATACCTACACTTCTCGCATCATGTCGCTGGAAGAACAGTATGATCGCTTGGAAGAGCTTAGCAGATATTGGGAAAACTTCAAAAAGGACAGTCAGGAGAGGAAAAGTAGGCAGGATTATTATAAAAATCAATGGAGTAAGGTGGAAGCCTTGTGGAGTACGATCCAGTTCAACCATGATCGACTGCTTATGGATCTTAGTCAATCCGATACGTATTTTACAAACAAAAATTACGAAAAGGCTAGGGAGATTTTGGCGCATTACACCAGTGCCATAAAACAAGGAGGAACCAAATTATTAGGATCCAAAGGAGAATTAGAGAGAGGAGACGGAGTGAAAGAAGCTGGAGAGAATCAACCCCATCAACAACCCTTACAAAAACAGCAGGGAAGCCACAGCAAATTGGACGAGAATAGACGTCAGCAACAGGCTAATTTTAAGGCATTTACAAGAACAGTGAAGAACATTAGTGTAGAGGAAATGACGGAGAAATGGGAGTTTGAGGATGCGT
This sequence comes from Ypsolopha sequella, assembly GCA_934047225.1. Lineage (NCBI taxonomy): Eukaryota > Metazoa > Arthropoda > Insecta > Lepidoptera > Ypsolophidae > Ypsolopha > Ypsolopha sequella. Next base: position 29,610,168 of record OW203990.1, on the reverse strand, counting down.
TAAAAACGCTGGAGAATCGTTGGTCTGTAGTGGATAAATTACATTGGCAAATTGAGAGCGAGTTGAATGAAGAAGGAGAAGACTCCGTTTATAACACCTTGTTCAACCAGTTTGAAAAACAATTTAATAACCTGAAGAGGGACATCAATAAGAAACTGGAAATAAGAAAGAGAGAAACACAGACGTCGTTCATGTAAAGAAGACTAAGTTTATACACTTTTCTGTAAATAAATAGTTATCGTTTTATCGAAAACAGTTTTTACTTGAAACTATTTCACAAATTCGGTGTTTTTAAAATATCTCGCCATCTTGCACGTCTTGATGAGAGATAGATCGGAGTGCAGAATGGAGGGGAAGGGAAACATATGTAAAGATGTGTGCAAAGTTTCATTAAGATTAAAGCCATCACACATAAAGCATGTATATAGTAGCTGGGCGGGATAGCCCACCTTAAATCTCACAGTTCTTTCTAAAACTCCAATCACTGTCCACCGTTTTGATTGTAAAATGTGACACGCTTCGTGTTCATAGAGTAAGATGCACTTGTGTCATCTATTAGATCAATGTCTGTGGCAGTAGGTACAGCACTCACCGTGTACAGTTTTTACATTTTTCCACGTCAGAGTTACATCTGCGACGGTCGCGGGATGACTGGGATCTATACACGTGCCGTACTACTTATAATGTTTATTTTGATCGTGTAAATTTAAAATGTTACTATTCTACTTTTCTCTCCACATCTATTCCGGGTACTTTTGACGTTGCCCTTCTTCAATATGTCGCCAATATGGTCAACACGTCCAAATTGAAATTCAAATAGTTTATTTTGCAAAGCAGGTATATATAATACACGTTTCACAAGTCAAAATTTAATCTTATAAAAATATATGTAATAAAATAACAAATGTACATGAACTAGATTAAAGGTTTATTTAATTTTTACTGGTCACTTGGTGCTCATTATGGACCTGGACTCAACAGACAGCACTGACAGACATGACCCGACCGACCGACGAATTAGACCGCTCAAAATTTCAAGTAAAAACACCAACAACATCACACAACCACCTAACCACCATCATCGATCATCCAAGAAGAGCAGTGATTAAATAACATCAAAAATGACCAAAAATAACCAACATCATTTTTAGAGAAACCTACTTTATTATTTTTTAGAAAATAGTTTAAAACTAAAATTGTTTACAAGTGTCAATTTTACTTTTTATATTTTTTTATTATGATACCTAAATTATATGTCACAAATTTTTTTACATTCGACTGATGACGGCCCCATACCGAGGGCCGAAATATATCGAGTAATAATTTTTTTAATTGTTTTAATAACACTATACTAATCAAAAGCTCATAAAAGTTAAATAATATATTTATAAACGTTTTAATTTATGTAGCAATATATAAATTCTTACTGCCTGTTCGAGCTCTACCTTCAACTTACGCACCATAAATTTCTTTCGTCACCTTACTTTCATTCGTCCTCTCTACGTGTCCAAACCATAAGCGGAATAAAAGAACTTGTTTAACTAGATTGATGGATGGGGAAGAGGCGGAAGAGGTGTTTCAGGATCGTAGAAGATGGAAATATGTAGTCTCTGCCTACCCCTCTGGGAGACAGGCGTGAGTATATATGCGTATGTTGTAGTTGCAAACTTGCGTAAAAGAAATGCTTTATCTAAAATGAAGCAGTAACCAAATTCGCACATTGAAGTGGTTACCTCAAATTCAGTATCGCTGAGATGTTTCGTGTTGTAAGGGTCACAGGCCAGCATCAGGAACTCTAAGCCTTGATTGGCCCATCTGAAAACGAACATCATTTTAATAATACCATTGATTTGATCAGAAATAATGAGAAACTAAGAATCAAAATGTTAATGGAATCTGCTAAAGATAAAAACTAAATACAACGCATATAATACTAACTTCTTTTAGTAGTGTTTTTTAGGGTTCCGTGCCTCAAAATGAAAAAACGGAACCTTTATAGGTCCACATTGTTGTCTTATTCTAATTCTTTGTTGTACACAAAATATTTAACTACACACGTAAAAATTTAAATTAGTATACAGCGGCGAGCTTATCTCTGTGGAGATTTCTTCCAGCAAACAGAAAGAAGATCAGGAATACATAAAATGAAAACAATAATTATATGTGTACAAACTTAATACCAATGTACATAGACATAAATGAGTAATGAATAAAATACATAATAATTACAACACCTATCAATTAAAATAAATATATACAAGGTGAATTTTTGATCATCGTCCAAATTCATACTGGTGGCTTGGTAAGTGATCAGTATCATGGATCAATAACAATTTTGGTGACATTCGTAAAATGAAATTTCACTCGGGAGTGGAACTGAATTTCTATGGAAAGCCGAAATTTCAATTTACGAATTTCACAAAAATTGTTACTGATCCAAGATACTGATCACTTATTAAGCCTCCAGTATGAATTTGGACGATGATCAAAAAGTCATTTTGTATATAATTATTTTAAAAAGCTCAATAATTTGCTATTTCAATTGTCCATCTGTCCTTTTGCTCCGGCCCCGTATGAGATATCAAGTTGTCAGAAGTCTACGGCTCCACGGTGCTGTAAAAACATCAAGTTTCTAACTCGACGCGAAAATAAGTTATTGCACTTTACATAATCAATTTCATACAAAGCCCATCATGAACACCTATAGGGCACTTCCAATTAATTAAAATATGTACTTGACATTTACAAGTAGCTCTTTAACACATGTATACATTGCTGGGAAATGAAATGTTAAGACTTTTATTCTAAAAAATCATTAGTTTTTAGTATTGTTCGTATTTATATCGTATTTAGTATTGTTCGTAACAACCAACAACAAAGAGCGGTCACCCCTAATATAGGTTCTGTGAACTTAACAGGGGTGTCCAATAACTGTGTGTTTTTGACTAATAACTAAAAAAGATCTTTGAAATTTTGAATAGGAAAAAATCTGAAAACTACCAATATTTAATTATTTAGGGAGTTATAGGTGACCGTTTAGATACACAGAGTTAAAGCTTTAAAATATACATGTTTTTATATTGGCAGTAATTGTTCAGTAAACATTCTTCCTGGCGCTACCCGTCTTCGGCATGTTAGCCACCAAAACCACTCAAAAGTAAAGTCTATTTCTAGGGCAGCTGGAAAATCGGTCAATGACCTTTGCACATTTTGTACTAGACCCCCGTACCATGAAACGCAATAATTTGCGTCAAGCGATAAGGATTGTTGGCGAGATTGACGTATCGTTTTATTTTGACGCGTACAGTTTTCCCAGGTGCTCTAGAAACAGACTTCATCTAGAGTAATAAACGAACGTAACGTCACGAACCTGGGCCGCAGTCCACGCCCACGGTCGCAGCGCTGCGTCACGAACCGCATCCAGCACTGAGCGAACTCGATTATGGCGCGCGCCACCTGCAACCGATACACACTGTATAGTATATTTCATTACGAGTGCAGAAAGCCTGTCATTGCAAAGAGTTCCGACAAATGTCTACCCGAGCCGAGGCGCAGCCGAAGGTGAGGGTTGACAGTCGGAACAAGTTGCAATGACGGTTCCGCACGTGTACTGAACAACTATTTTTAATACAGTTGCGAAAAAATTAAGCAATTTAATAAAATAATAAAAACACAATAAACTCATCTTATAATATAGATAGATAAAAGTTCGGAGAAGTATGCCAACATAACATTTTCTGAAAAACTATTTGCTTTTTTCTCTTCTCTCCACACAATAAATTCGTCGTATGTAGATATTATGTAGCGACTTTTTGACTTTTCCGGTAAAATGTTCTCCGAAGCATTTTGTGCAATTATACTGAGTTCCGGTGGTGTTAATTCAAATAAAATATCGTCGAATATACTCATTTTGTGCAACAAACGACTAAACTCGCAAAGAAAATTTTTAGAAAATGGCGCCAACCGTAAAAGAATATAAGCAGAGATTTTTTTTGTTTTCTTCACCCCTTCTGGGTAGGCAAAGGGAACTATGCCCATACAGCCAAGTCTTCAGTTATTTTTTTATTGATATGAAATGAAAATGAAATTTAATGAGATGAAATGAAATGAAACCTAACCTAACTCATTGAATCAAATCATTAAATCTGATATTGAAACAAATTAGTAGCTTCTTTTTAGAAATATTTGCATGAATCATAAAAACTTCTATGAATGTTTTTTAGTAAAAACTTAGTGGTTGGTTTTTTCTTTTTAATAGACATTATTTTGACAGTTGGGAAAGAGAACGCACGAGTTCGGAAAAGGTAAAGAAAAAGCTCGAGTATGTAATAGCCCACATCCCGAACGCTATACGTCCCTGCAATACACGACTTTTTGAGCAACTGTATTAAAAAAATCTTTTTGAATGTACTAATCTTAAGTTCTCTTTACGCAAATAAACATTATTATTATTATGAATATTATGGTTATGACTGTTCACTAGCCGCGGTTACCATACAGCTCCTTACATACACGTACTATTGGTTTGGTATCCCTCATCCCATATATCATTCGTCGGTGGGTATAGTGTTTGCGTTGGGGCTGATTAATTATTACTTTCTTTGACTGTACTTGTCTCACTGCTTGATTATACCTTTTATTGTGTTGGGTAACAGACAGCAAAGGTAAGTAAATTATTTTTCAATGCATGTGCTCGTAAAGGCCCACTTTTTATGCATACCTAATAGAAAGTCGATTATTTTGCCCTAGGGCTTTATATATTTTTTTTAATTTAGTTACAATGGTTGGCTAACCTGCAACCTTTCCTGTGTACCATACATTTTACACTTTTTTTCCACTGTTTAACGGCTCTGGATACAGTCCTTTTAAGGACATAATTTAAATTTCACAAGATTATATTGGTTTTATTTCCTCACACTATGCATTGAAAAACGTAGTATGATACACGGGCGTAAGAGCAATAAATTACTCGGTTACGTTTAAAACACTCGCTACGCTCGAGCTACTACGAGCTACTACTACTACTACTACTACGAGCGTAGCGAGTATTTTAAATCGTCCTCGTAATTTATTCCTTTTCACCCTTGTAGCATAAACTACTTTAATAACTAAGGTTTCTGTATGAGCGATATATTATATTCATATCGAAACGAAACTGTACAATATTATTTATAAATAGCCGTATACTCGTATATACATATATACGCCCCTGCACGGTTCTAGGCATGAGGCATGAGCAGCAAAGTATTAAGATCTGCGCATACAATGTTATACAGACGGACGCGAAAAATCATTTCTGCGCATTTAATTATCAAACAAATAAACAACGTATAAATATATGAGAAGCTGTAGAAGAGTCAGGCTGATATATATTATGTTACCATTAATGAAAACTTGTAATTGGTCGTCGTCTGTTTACTTTGTTTATTATTTTAGTTACTCGTAACTTTAATCAGTGTAAGTTTTCCTTAAACATAAATAATAGTAGTTTATGCTACAAGGGCGAAAAGGAATAAATTACGAGGACGATTTAAAACACGAGCGTAGCGAGTAATTTATTGCTCTTACGCCCGTGTATAATAATACGTTTATCAATGCATAGTGTGAGGAAATAAAACAAATATAATCTTGTGAACTTTAAATTATGATTGGCTCAAAAGGACTGTATCCAGAGCCGTTAAACAGTGATAAAAAAGTATAAAATTTATGGTACACAGGAAAGGTTGCAGGTTAGCCAACCATTGTAACTAAATAAAAAAAAATAATAATAATAAAGCGCTAGGGCAAAATAATCGACTTTCTGTTCGGTTTTGATGCATAAAAGTGGGCCTTTACGAGCACTTGCATTGGAAATACATAAAAATACTTGAAATGAATGAACATGTATCGTGCTACGTATGAATGTGAAACATGAGATAAAGTATATCAGTATTTACAATTACGTGTAGACTTTAAGTCAATAAAGAAGGCTGGCGCGCAGTAGGTATGTAAAACATGATAAAGACAAAATAAAGTACCGCACCTGCTTGGCCCACTGCTCCTCAAGATGCCAGTCTGCGCCGGAGCCGGTCCGCACCTCCACCTCGTCTAGTGACGCACGCGTGGTGTCACCCGACAACAGTAGCTCTATGCTACTTTGTTTCTAAAACGAAATATGTATTTATAGTCAAAAATAACCCCTCAAGTGTTGCATAGCCGGCAGCCGGCCTGTCAAATGTTTTCTTTTGTAATAACTTGCTGATACTAATATAGTTATAAGGTGTGTCATGTTACTAACCTCTATGGTGTTTATTGTCTGAAAATAAAGAATTTTCATTTTCATTTTATTTTTTTATTTATTACGTTACAAAATATATGAAAAAAACTGCAAAATTAAGTTAAGTATATATACAAGGTGACTTTTTGATCATCGTCCAAATTCATACTGGAGGCTTGATAAGTGACCAGTATCTTGGATCAATAACAATTTTTGTGAAATTCCTAAAATGAAATTTCGGCTTCCCATAGAAATTCACTTCCAGTCCCGAGTGGAGTCACTATGGGCAGTCGAAATTTCATTTTACGAATTTCACAAAAATTGTTATTGATCCATGATACTGATCACCTACCAAGACACCAGTATGAATTTGGACGATGATGAAAAAGTCACCTTATATATATACTTAACTTATTTTTGCAGTTTTTTTCATATATTTTGTAACGTAATAAATGAAAAAATAAAATGAAAATGAAAATTCTTTATTTTCAGACAATAAACACCATAGAGGTTAGTAACATGACACACCTTATAACTATATTAGTATCAGCAAGTTATTACAAAAAAAAATATATATAAACGGGATGGACCCAGCTAGCCAGGTGTTTCAGCGACCCCTATTACGCAGAATGTGCAACTCCGTGAACCTCCGGAAGACAGCTGCATCCATTCTGTCCGCTATCATTTTCAGGACCTCATTGCTGCTTTCCCTTAGCCTGCGCAATAATTATGATGCTTTTTTGCGCATAAGTGCAAAAAAATCATCGATGGCAGCCTCTGCAAACATGCCAGACGCACTGCCAAAGTGAGGGAGCCTCAACAAGGCCCTGAAAGTATTATTATATTGAACTCGCAAGGCGCTGTACGATTAGAGCGTAAAGTTGGGCCATAGAAAGAAAGAAAGAAAAAAGAAAGAAAGAAAATATTTATTTCAGACCGAAATCCATATCTTAGTAACACTATATACTTAAAAACTATGTTAGTATCCTTATCTACACACAAAAATAAAAACACAGAAAAGGCAGCAGAAGTCGCTGTTACAGACATCACACAACTAAATAGAGTGATGCCTACAACAACATCCTCCTGGTGAAGCACTGTGACTCCACGTGAACCCTGTTCTAGAATACCAGAACGGGACTGTCCCAACGATAAACAATGCCCTCCAAGATGCTGTTGGAGCTGCCCCTTAAACGACTCATAAGGGAAGCCACACGTTTTCTGACTATTGCTGTGAAGCTATCAGTCTGTGCCTCCACGAACATTCCCCAGCCCGAACAGCACCCTGAACGCATTGTTGTATTGGACGCGGAGGGTACTGAATGATTTCTGCGTATATCTGGTCCACAGACTGCACGTGTACATAGACTGACAGTACGCCTTAAATAGGGTAATTTTAACGTTATCAGTGCAGCGTGCAAATCTGCGGGCCAGCATATTGCATCTTACAGCCAGCGCCCTAGAGCATATAGAGCACACGTGTAGAAACTCTGACAGTATGCTCTGAAAAGCGTAAGTTTCACTCCAGTCGTACATCGCATGAATCTATGAGCCAACATATTTCCTCGAATCGACAGCGCCCTGCGCTCCCTCTCAATATCCTCTTCATCCTTTAGGTCTTCTGTCACAATATGACCAAGATACCTAAACTGTACAACTCGTCTCAGAGGTATTCCGTTCTACAAGATTGGAGGAACATGGGCTTGTTCTTTAATTTTACCTTTTAATAGCATGAACTCACTCTTTTTAGGGTTCCGTAGTCAACAACAAGAAACCCTTATAGTTTCGCCATGTCCGTCTGTCTGTCTGTCTGTCTGTCCGCGGCTTAGCTTAGAGACTATTAGTAATAGAAAGCTGTAATTTGGCATGGGTATACGTATTTATCACGCCGATAAAGTGGTACAGTAAAATTTTGAAAAAGATCTTTTTTTTAGGGTACGTCCCTTGCACGTAAAGTGGGGATGATTATTTTTTTTCTCGCCTATCCCCTAGTGTGGGGTGTCGTTGGATAGGTAATTTAAAAATATTAAGGGTGTGAGAAGATCATTTTTCGATCCAGGGTTCCGTTTGCGAAATATTAAACTTCAAAAGTGTTAATTTTTGTTAGAGTCAAGTGTCCCCCCCCCCCCCCTGCCGGCGAACGGTTGTATCTGGAGACGTAAAAAAAAATCACGGCAGTAGTATATATAACGAAATTAAAAAGAAAACTATCACAGCTAAGTAGGCTTTACAACTTAACGAGTACAGATTGCGCCAAACTTTTAGTCCCCTCTAAACACGGGGCGATTCGGATCAGCAGGAACAAAATGTATGGGCCGTTCTTGGGAAGAGCAACTTCCGAGCGGACTAGAAGTTTGGCGCGATCTGTATTATTATAGATAATGGTACGGAACCCTTCGTGCGTCTGTCCGATTCGCACTTGACCGGTTTTTTTTTCGTTGTACCTCAAGCCATGTCGCACAGCAAAGGCCTCACACTGACCTAAAAGTTTCCTTAAGCCAGTAATGGTAAGTTTGTATTTGTGTTCAAATTGTTTTTGATATAAAAGGCACAGCTCCTACCCCTACCGTTTTTTAATCTAAAGTGAGTGTCGTCAAAATTTGGACACTTTCGGATGCTAGAAAGCTAAAACAAATCTAAATGCTATAAAGATGGTACACGTGCTAACCTGGCCGATGACGTAGCTATCCTCCTCGAACAGTCGATCGTCGACGTCATCCCCAATACTCTCGAGTCTCATGAGGGCAGGTCGCGGTCTCCCCGCGCACCCCTTGCCGGGCGACATCGCCTGCGATCGGCGGCGCGCGCACCCGCCCCTCCCGCGCTCAGACTCGTTCACGTACCGGTGGACCTCTCTGTGGATCTGGAACGGGAAATCGAAAAATGGAAATGCTTCAACAAATCCTGAAGTCACCGTTTGCTGTTCAAAAGCGAACCACATTATTCATTCTAAGTCTGCATTCGCGGATTTCGGTTTTCAATCTTAGTTCATAGTGATAAAGTTGAAAATTGATAAAAAATAATAATCACTGGACATTTTTTGATAGTTGGTTGTAAAGAAAAACTTTAAACAAGACTTCGTATATTTTTATGAAGTTGGTCTTCTATGAGTATTAATATCGATGTGTGCTGACATACGAAATTATTGATAGTACCACCAGTTACTGCTGGCACTAACGATTCTGACGTATAGGATCTCACGACACGCCGTTTAGGTAAAAGACGGCTTCTTTTGAACATGTACATATATTATGACCCAAAATTAAATGAAACTTGACGATAATTCATGCATGATGTAACAAAACAAATAAAATAAAACATCTCAACCTATAAATACTGAGGACGCTTACGTGACGACGTTACGTGACGACGTTACGTGACGACGTTACGTGACGACGTTACGCTGGTCGGCTATCACGACCATAGTATATATTGAGATGAGCCGTTTGTTTACATTATAATATTTATAATGTTTCTTGCGAAAGGACTGGGAAGAAAATGTATTGACTGAACTACATTAGTTCTTATAGTTTGGTCTCTCTCTCTCTCTCTCGGTGCCTTTTACAGCGGCAATAGTGTTAATACGACAGACACGCAACACACATGTAATACAAATAAGAAGATCCACGGTGCAAAAACCAAGGAAACCTGTAACCCATATACATTGCAAAACCACAAATAAGCGTTTCTACGTCACAAAAATTACCAACATTAAAACAAAATTCCGTCACCAAAATGGAAAAGAAATTCAAAAATCGAACAAACAGATTCTCAATCAGGCCCACATCAAATAAGCCTTTCAATTAATAAATTCACACGTCCGTACCAGCAGCGGGTTGAAAGACTCATGAATGAGGACGGTTTCCGGACGTTTCCGCCTCAACACGGGCGTTTCCGGTCGAATAGGCTGAAGGGAGGCGGGCCGTTGCCTCAAGTTTGCCTTCTCACTCGGCCAAATAGGTTGGTGTGTGAAACGGTACAACTCTTTGTGTAACTGTAAAGGGTTAGTGAATATTTACATTAAGTACTAACATGCTACCTGTTTGTTTTGTGAGTGGAAGTAAATATTAAATATTGACTTTTTTGTCTTTTTAAATTATTATAATTAGATAAAACACAGTTAAATAAAATTTTAGTGAGATATATTTCGGGTCATTAGGGCCCGGCGTCAGTCACAATGAAGTAAAAAGGAAAATATAATATATAGGTAAATAGGCCCGACCTATATCTCACTAAAATTTTTGTGAGTGGAGGTATACTAATCGCAAAATTTCGCGGCAAGTACCTATAAATCATGTTTTGCTTCTATCATATCGTGTATGTCTAGCACGCTTTATCGCACGTTCCTGTAAGCAGTAAGCAGAGCGGGGCACATAGCGCGCTTATTATTACCTCATTTATTGTTTGGTATAAGTCTTTAGTTAATTTATAATAATGAGTAACCGAGTGCAGAAGTGAATGAAAAGGACTCCACTGACAAGAGCACAGCTCTTAGGTAAAATTGATTGATTGAATTAGTGCTAACGTACCTTAATAAAAATAATTTATTTACAAAATTACGTTGTTTTATTTTATATAAGGCTTGTCGATAACATTAAGACACGGGAGCTGTCCATCATTACGCATTGCCATAAGAGCTACAAGTGTGAGGGAGCGCGTCATATATCTTGCTCTACTCACATGTTTTATTGCCACGATTTTGCGAATAGTATAGTATAGTTAAAAGCTAAAGGTCTGCGAGCGATTTAGGGAAAAAGAGGGTGCACAGGGTTTACATTCTTACCTCTTCCCCCCCCCTCGCTCGTAAACTATGAGCATATAACGTATGAACTTGTCTCGCTTTAGTATACCATGCACTTTATAACTGTTAATAGTGAGAGTCATGCACAAAATACAGAAGTTACACCAGTTATCGAGTAAACACTAAAATCATGATCAATGTTAATATTAAAAAAAATATATATTTAACATATAAATAAACACCTTCCAGTGTCACATAATCTATATAAAGATTCACGGACCATGAGACAACAACATGACCCTAACACACATAGTGCAAGAGAGCAGGTAGATACACCGTCCTGCTTTCACATTTATTACTCCCACACCCAGCGCTAGCGTCATTGGTGACCTAACAAAATATATTGTATATATATTGAAATATATTTCAAAAATGCCATAGAAACATTAATAAAGAAGACGACTTATCGTCTGATATAGATTTGAAAATATGAAACAACCCGTGTTGTACTCGTTAGAAACGCATATCCGATACAAAAGTTCACACCCCGTTTCACCCCTTTTTAGGAAACCCTTTCTTAGTACACCTCTTTACCCCCTAAGAGTCGTTTCTCCAGATTTGTAACAAAATATTAAGGAATGTTTATAACGGCAAAAACACAACCTTTAGCTTAAATAACTTTTAAAGATAGTTTGTTATAATAATATGCATAAACATATTTTTAATGATATTACAATTAAAATATAAAACAATTTACATTACAATATAAAACAATTGACTTTTCCATAGTCGTGATACCAGCCGTAAATTCCTAAAATAATCTAATATCACGCTTATGGAAAATCCAATTATTTTGAAGCTACCATAATATCATTAAAAATATGTTTTCAATGCACGTGCTCGTAAAGGCCCACTTTTTATGCATTAAAACCGAACAGAAAGTCGATTATTTTGCCCTAGGGCTTTATTATATTTTTTTTACGAGAAGTTGGCTAACCTGCAAACTTTCCTGTGTACCATAAATGTTATACTTTTTTTTTCCGCTGTTTAACGGCTCTGGATACAGTCCTTTTGAGCCAATCATAATTTAAAGTTCACAAGATTATATTTGTTTTATTTCCTCACACTATGCAATATTGAAAAAAAAAAAATGAAAAAAAAAAAAACAAAAAAAACACTCGGGCGTAAGATCAATAAATTACTCGGTTACGTTTAAAACTTCGTAATTAATTCCTTTTCGCCCTTGTAGCCTACTATTATGCATATAGCAAACTATTGTTAAAAGTTGTTTAAGGTAAAGGTTGTTTTTGCCGTTATAAACATTCCTTAATATTAATATTAATTATCGTTTAAAGGTGTCTTGGCTAAAAGTTGTATTATTGCCGTTATAATTATTTCTTAAAATATTTTTATTTTGTAAAAAATACGGAGAATCGATCCTTAAGGAACATCAGTCTGTCAGTAACTAAATAGTTTTTTTATAGATAAGGGTGTTTCTTACTAATTTTTTCGTGTTTTTCCACGAGGCAACCCGGCAAATATGTTTTCTGTGGCTAAAAACGAACAAAGTAATATTTCTAAACCAAATTTAGGTGTCAACATGAAATTCTCAGCACTCTTAATTCGTATAATCGCTAAAACAGTAGATTGCAGTCCAGATCTAGGCTCGGATCCCAATTTCAGATAAACTGTGAACTCATCAATGGTGATACCGATGTATAGAGGAGTGAGAAGAGACCTCAAACCCGAGTTTATACACTTGCAGCAGCAGCTCACGGAGGCGCGCACTGATGTTCTCGAAGGTCTCTCGCGACATCTCGGCCGGCGCGAAGTTGCTGCGTTCGACGATCATGCGTGTCTGGTACACGATGCAGTCGCGGAACGACATCAGGCTTGTCTGTTGACCAATTACACTGTTTATATGGTTTCAGGGTATGTTCTGATGACTTGTTTACTTCAGACATGATAGATAGATAGATAGACAGATATATATATAGATAAAACAAGTATTTATATAAAACAAATTCACCCGCGTCTCCACCCGCGTTTTATCAATCTTTAACCCGTTTTATCAATGTTTGTCCTGTTTTATCAATGTTTGTCCCGTTTTATCAATCTTTGTCCCGTTTTCTTCTTATAGCCTATATGTTAATCAGAGTCCCTACGATGATTTTAAAGTAATCCGCATTAAAATCCGTTAAATGGTTCTCGAGTTAAAACAGAACATCAGACAGACAAAAATTATAAAAACTTTAGTTTTAGCCTCAGTAGAATACTAATAACCCGTTTAATTTTATTTATTTTTCGGTATAGATAGCATGAAAAGTGGAGTAAGGTAATTTAGCTCCGATAATACACACGAAGGCCCAGGTTTGTTATACCTTTATACTATATTCCACCATCTAAATTGACCACTGTGCTGTGACTAATGTACCAGTATCATGTACCAGTATCATGTACCAGTATCATGTACCAGTATCATGCACCAGTATCATGCACCAGTATCATGTACCAGTATCGTGTACCAGTATCATGTACCAGTATCATAAGGTTACTTAAGAAGTTCAAGTGGCGAGTATTAACTGGCCACGACTCGTACAGTTCGGTCCAGAAAATTAATTTTATTCCAACTACGCTATAAATTTGTTTAGTAAAAGCGTAAACCTCACATTTAAACATTGTTGTGCAAAAGTTACTATAAATTTTTCACAATAAACTATTATTTTATTTACTTGATGTCAGTTCTTTATTCGGTAGTTGAGAGAAAAGCCATTCATGAACCTTGCGAAAGTATTTTCATTGCACTCGTGTTTTAGAGCCCTCTGACGTCACACACGCCTCCTGTACCGGACGAGCTATATACAAGACTCACAAATATTTTCTCTCTGAGGTCCCTGAAGGCGGGCACCGGCGCCCGACTCAGTCTGAAAGCGAGCACTCTCGCGAACTGCACGGTTTGTATCGCCATCTCGCGGTCGCTCGCGTAGATGCAATGTGCCTCGCGACATAAGCTGTACACGAAGTATCTGGAACAAATATATTTTACTGAACATTTTATTAGTTTACTTACAGAGTATTTTTTCAACCAGCTTACAAAATGTTTATATAAGACAAAAAAAAACTTTTCACGAAGAAATAACAATCCCAAAGGCAGGGTCGCCATGTTATGTCAGCGAATGGTTAAATGAAACAAAATATTCTGTTCGATGTTTGACTGGCGACAAAGCCCAAAAGACAATGAAAAAAAAGTTGTGGCTACACACAACATACAAGTTAGTGAAAAGCGTAAGCTGCTTTAGTCTAGACGTTTTTTTTTACTCATAGCCCACCACGTTACTTCATGTCACATCTGTTATGGTTATGATAACCCAACAAATATAACCCAACTCGGCCAGAAGTGAATTACCTCTTGACATCAGCATCGTCGTCATCACCAGGGTAATCCTCTTCCCTCTTGGAGAACTCCGCGAACTTGTCCTCGAACTGTTTGCGCAAGCGCACCAACTGATTGCACATTATTTCACTGAAAAAACAACAGTCGAGGTATAGTGAAACTAACTTATAATTGCGCTTTTCGACGAATCCTCAAAAGTTTTAATATATTTAAATTAATATATTAAAATACATGTAGCAAGGTCGGCTGAGGAGATACTCTCTAACTGAGCACAACAAGGTCCAAGGTTTTGTCCGAAGGTGGATAAAACGAACACACTGTCAACTGTCAAGTAAATCTAATGAAATTAAAACGGTCAGCGAACTATGTCCCTACTTCACAGGCCCGCCACCAAAATATGAGACGTAGAGCAGGGATCGCGACGAAATACACCTTCCATTTACTGGATTACCAGATCGTTTGTCAGCCAGCGAAAGCAGTCTAGCTCTATTGTACACAGGGTGTTAAGGGTGTAATGAGATTCCGCCATACAAAATCAGTTCCTCTGTCATTCTTTCAAATTTCCTTATTTTTTAATGATACCTAAATAAGTTTGATTTGACACATAATATCTGGAACTCCCTGTTATTTTTTCAACAGAATATTTTAGGATAAGAAATACAGAGATCAGAAAACCAGTTCCAACGGGACCAAAACACCGTTTTAAATGTTACTTTCCAGTGATAAGTCTATTCTAGTCACATATTTAACAACAGGCAATTCTCTTTGAAATTGTCTGGTTAATTAATGAAGCTATTAAATTTTCAAATACATCGATATCATTGAATAGGAACGGAAGTACTAACTTATGGGCATTTACGGCAAAAACGACAACTAGCTTCTCTCTCGCACTAAGGCAGTGTATGGTGCTCTGAGCGAGACAACTAATTGCCACGCCTCTTCCAGCGCAGAGTTCATTTGTCGATTCATGGGACTCTAAAAGATGATGATGCAGATGTGGAAAACTGGCGATAGTACTCGTCTACATAAACAACTTTTTGTGAAAAAATCTAGATTTTTTTTTTCGTATATTTAACTTTTTGATATAACAGCTGTTTTATTTCATTATTTCAGGGTTGGTTTCATAGTAAACTATCGCCAGTTTCCGACTTCCGCAACATCATCTTAACACAAAGGAGCTGTCCTGGTTTGACTAGCTGACCAAGGGGAAGTGCAAAATACTCACGATCTTGCAGAACTTATCGCCCTCACTACGAATTTAGAATTACCTAGGAACATTTCATATCTAGCGAAACAATCACGCGAAGAATTTCACATCCCCTTCGACCATCTCCGAGCAAATCTTAGCAAACCACGGCGGAACCTCCGCGAGCTCAGCGATTGTAATTAAATTTAAAATCTGTGTATATAAAACATTACCACTGAGAAAACGAAACAGAATCACAGTGTTGCCAAATTTATGCGTCCGCGTGACAAAAGACGTGCGTGTTTTGTTCGCTCAGATGCTCGCGGTATATTTGAACTTGGTTTGATGGGGTGAAATTCCGACGCGATTTTTTCGCTAAATTGGTGCCTTAGAGCAGGTAACTCACGTGAAGCTAACAGGCGCGAGCACAGCGACGCACTGCATCCGCTTGGCGAGTCTGGCGGTGAACGACCACTCGGTCTGCAACATCGCGCGCGGCAGGTACTTGCCTACTGACAGCGTTTGTAGGTACGACAGGTATTGCTGGAACCATTATTACACGCGTCAGGATTTACTAGATGGTACACCGGGAGGAAAATAACGAGAGGGATAACATTTGTTTTTGGGCGTAAACTGAGACACAACTACTGATTACTCCAATAACGCTCGGCGCACCATGCACTGTTGGACCGAGACACAAGGCGGTAGGTTTCGGTAGTCGATCATAGATTAGACCTAGGGTGGCGTATGCTCGTCCAGGAAGTGGGAGTATGAAAGTAGGCAAAGCGTTAAGCAGTCCGTGAAGGCAGTTTCGCAAAAATCTATGGAAGTGGATAACGGACGAATAACTGATACCACGCAACTGCCTGTAAACGCTCTTCCTTAGTTGTAAATCTTCAGCAGGTTTACAAATTTTACAATTTTTTATTTATTACGGCCCTGGATGCTTTTCATTTTGAGATAGACATAATTTTTCATAGACTTTAAAATGTTAAAAAGTCTTGTCTAAGTCGCAGTTCTGTCAGTTCACACCTAAAATGATACGACTTTTATGGCGAATAAAATTGAGTATATAATTATATAAACACATGTTAAAGCACAGCCTCCACCTTTATTCTTTAACAACGTACTGCACAGGTTAACATTTTATCATTATTAATTGATCAAAACACCCAAAATGCTATATATTTTTCAATAAAAGAAAGATATGTACCATGAGCTCTTATTTTTTCATTCTCCCTCTCAGTTACCTTGAGCACGTTCTCGACAGTAGCATCGAAGGTCCTGATAACGAGCAGCAACTTCTCCTTGGCGGCGTCAGTGGCGCGGTACCCGTCCAGCGTCACCTCTATGTTCTTCACGAAGACTGCGCGGATGTCGGTCGCGATGTCGATGCCCTCCTTCAACTCGTGGATCATCTGGGAATCGGCTCTCATTTTACTTTTGGTCAGTCAGTAGTTTACGTTATGTGCAGGATCGGAGTGCAAGGTTACGAAGTTGTAACTACATGATCTACAGGTAATACTAAACATATATTATGGAATATGGAACAGAGTATTACAAGATATACAAGTCCTATATGCTCTGTCTTGTAGCACACAAATATTAAAATATATTTAGTCGAGGTAGTCGTGCACGAGCTCCATACTGACTGTGTTCAGCAGCAGGAAGTGACTGCGGTACGACGGTAGTATAGTGTTGGAACTGACCTGCTTGATGGTGAGACAGGAGGGCTGGTCGGGACGCGAGTCGAGCCGCAGTGCGAGGTAGTCGTGCACGAGCTCCATACTGACTGTGTTCAGCAGCAGGAAGTGACTGCGGTACGACGGTAGCCGCATCGCCTGACACTCCGCTGACCGACATCCGTAACTGTAACGTTGTGGATGCTCTCTTGAGGGTAGTTCGTAGTTCTGTCACACGCCCCGCTCTTTATAAGAGGATAATAGTAGTTTATACTACAAGTGCGGTAAGGAGGCAATAACTTACGAGAACGATTTGAGTAAGTTATTGCCCTTACCCACGTGTATCATACTACGTTTTTTAATGCATAGTGTGCGTAAATAGAAGATACATAATTAAAGAAAAAAAATTATGATTAAAGTGTAATGTTTATAATATATGTATTATTATCATTTTTATACTTGATGGTGCTTGTAATATCTCAAGACCAAACTGGGTACTATAATTTGGGATGACATTTTTAATGTAAAAAACACTTTATTTATTTTTATTGAATATTTATTAGAGAGCACACGCATCCTACTAAATGTCACACGGAAAAGAGAACGAATACCATTTACAAGGAACCTCAAAATAGTTATTTGTGTAACAAGAGAGCAAAGTTTTTTTTTGTTGCGAGTGCCGAGTCTGAATCCCGAGCAAGCGAAGTTAGAATATAATAAGTTAGAATCCTGAGCGTGGTGAGGGATTCAAAGGCACAAGAAACAGAATAAATTTGCTCTCGTGTGACACATACAACTTTTCACCTCACTAGCGATAAAAAACAGATGTAAAGACACCAACTTTTCGAACGAACTTATAAGAATTCAATGTTTTTTTTCTTTCTATAAAAATATTGCACATGAAATAAAATGTAATTATAATGTAAATATTAATTGAATCGGAAAATCTTTGAAAAACCGATCGAAAACGCAAAACATAACCATCACGCGGGAGTTTTAGTCTATCTATCCGTTTCCGATAGAAGTTCATTTGTTTATACCACAGATGAAGTCTAGCAATATAATACATTGACATGTTTTGCCATACAAAATGACTGTTCTTTTTTATGCCGATTCGAAGAGAACGTACTGGGAACTAAATTGACACTTGTTACAGTAGATAACGTAATTTTTCCATAATCTTTATCATTAGTTCTGAGTACGCTCACGTGACGCCAAAATGTCGACAATCAAATTTCATCATTATCTGGTCGTCAATAGCCAGCGTGGCTACTTGAATTAGTATAGAGATCAGTTGTTTATTCAGAGTTCTATGGTATGGATTCCATACACATTGGGAGGCCATATACAGGATTTCGAGAAGTTTACCTTGTCTATGGTATCCAGCAAGCTGTGGGGCTGTGTATAGCCTCCCGAAGTGTATATAATTCATATAGAGTGAAAGAGATAGCCGCCATGCTGATGTTTGCTGTCTCTCTTTCTCTTGAGCAAAGGATAGGGAGTTTAAAACACTTCACTGCCTAAAACCAGTGAGCAAAAGTCGATTTTGTTCACTGTTTTTTAGCATCAAAGGCGCGCTTTTCGTGCTAGTGAGGTGAAAAAGAATTTAAGAGACCATTTCAATAAGCGCCTTGTCGATAATATAAAGTCGGCGAGTGAGACAAAGTACTGAAAATGAACACGATTTTTTTTTTCACTTCTTTGTTGATCTTTATTAGTGAACGATGTCTAGGTTAAATCGTAATGTGACATACAGAAGGAATAAATATTTTAATATCATAATAAACAGACGGATTAAAAGGCAAGTCACCCGATCAGTTGCATGAATACACAAACTATAAAATCTTAAAAAATCCCCATCAAAGTTCATAACTGCATAAGTTTCTAGGTAATCAAAATAAAACGTAAGAAAACAGGGTACCGTCTCAACTCGACCGCGTTTTTGGCGAGTTCGTCTTGTTTCTCCTCCCGTGTGACTTCATCAGGAGTCGGCTCCTTCGTGTCGTCGAACACTTCCGCAGACTCTTCGTCGTGCGCGTACGGCTCGCTGCATGTGCTCTGTAACATGACGAGCACTTTGACATACTTCTCAAAGATGAATGCTGAAGCATAGCCTTTTCGGCTGTTCCACTGGATATCAGCCTATTATCTTAGAACCGGTTGCCAACCGCCCAAAACATATATTACAAACTGAACTTTCAAAATTGCCTTCAGTGGGTATTGTACTGCTTTTGATTATGGCACATCGGTTAACTTCGGCTTTGTAGCGCGTCGTCTCTGTCACCGGACTGTTAGTGCTTCGTGTGACAGAGATGACACTACGATACGATGTGCATATAATAATAATAATAACTTTATTTACTGAGAAAAAGTAATTACAGTACCTAAGTTTACAAAATTAACTCAATAAGTGGTGATTGTGTAGACTCAAGGAATACTTTTTAAGTCCCAAAAACTGAGCGGCAACTATTTAACGGATCCCTAGCACCCGAGCTAGACCGTAGACGATCTGAATTGCAGGTGCCAGTACCACAACTCGCAGACAGAAAGAAACACAGGATAAACAGTAGGCCAAAGTTTATTAGTTTAGTGTTTATTACAAAGTGCACGACTAACAAGTAAGTTAATGCAAGTTACAACAAGACAAGACAAAAACGTTAGATAACAAGTTATTGAATAATCGTAAAAAATCGCAAAAGCCTTTACTCTATTTCACCAGAAGAAATAATGTTTGTAAACAACTTTATAACCTAAAAGTGATGAAAAATAATATTCAAAAGCATTTTTCTATCTATAAATACATACATTTTAGTTTAAACTCATAAAAGTAAACTCCCGTAAAATAATATGTTCAATTGTACATTACAAATTGCAATTGAAAATATATTTCATCACTTTTAGGTTAGAAAGTTGTTTACAAACATTATTTCTTCTGGTGAAATAGAGTATAGTATTGTATTTACGAACGCAATTTTAAGTGCGAATTTGCAAACGGAATTTGGTAGTATATCTAAGTTTTTGATGATTGGCAACCATTTGACAACCGATTCAAAGATACATAATTTAGACGCTGGCAGACCGCCTCTGTGGACAAGTGGTTCGTAAGTCTGGACCACTAGCTCGGAGATCATGGGTTCAAATCTCGTAGGTGCACATTATTCGGTCTGCGTGCTTCAGAAGGCACGTTAAGTTCTGTCCATGTTTGTAGATCAACTCGCTGGGACGTAACAATCGTCGGCCAAACGGGTGTACGAGTGTTGACTGTGCTTTGTATTTCATACTCTATACCCGTACATGTCTCTCGACACCCCATCGGGGACTTATGTCGTAATGATTTGTTTTTTTTTTTTGAATGATGTATTATTGTGATATGTATACCCAAGTTACATGAAATCAATGTTAGTTATTAAGGTCGACATTAAATTGATGCCGTCGCATTCTTAATTCGTAAAGAATGGCATGAATTAAAGGATTGACCTTACAACTAATCTCGGTAAGGTGTTACTGGGGGCTAACGTCATAACTAATAATTGTAATCTGTAGACAAAGCTTCAATATTAAACGTGTTAGAAAGTTTTATCTTTACTGTGACAACTTTCCACCGGTCGTACATATTGAATGACATATTTTTCGTTACTTACAAACAAACACTAAGTATATTTACACATTTCTAATCTATGCTTCTTTTGGTAATAACTACATGACTTTTAACAAATGTTGGCCACAGAACTTACAGCCCATTTGGGTTTCCTGACAGAATCTGTGACTTCACTACAAGGGTTTGACCATGACTGCCCAAAAACACAAAAAACAAACTTTTCATGAACTTACGTCTGGCTTTTCGAATGTCATATACACTTTCTGCAAGATGTATGTTCTCAGTTTCTGTATGAACATCATACTGCGTCGCACGCCTTGCGTCTTCAGGATTTCACTCAAGTAATTTCTGTAATAAATCAATATTACATACTTCAATATTTAGTTGTTATTGTTGATCAATTTATTGTCGAAACGTGCACGGTATGACAACGTGTTCCACAATGTCGAAGACTTGTTTCAAGGCAACATCGACTAGAACAGAAGAAGTGATGGTGTACGTATAGTACATAGCTTATTCCGATGACGAAATGTTATTTAATCATTACAAAATAGACATTAAAAAACAAGTTATATCACCATAGTCCTGGGGCATGTGTAATTTCGTGGGATTTTAAATGAAGCAAGTTTGATTGATATTGAGCCATAGAATCGTGTACTAATGGGTTTTTTCTCTCATGGCTTGTCTTAGCCGGTGTAAGACGTCATCATTTCTTTGTATGGATTTTTTTTTCTGTGACCTTTCGTTCGGGTTACAAATAAAAGGACTTTAGGAGCTGATTGTAAAAATGTACTACATCATTACATTTATGGCACTTATTTCTAAAAAATAATAAAACATTTTCAAATCACACCAAGTTTGGGCTCCTCCAGGTAGAAAATAATGGCTAAAGAAATTTTTGTGAAATATACGTCAACATACTCGTAATATCCTCAAGACTAAAGTAAACAACGCAAACAATATATAAACGTTATTATTTACAAAATAAATTCTCAAACTCTACATTAACGGAACCATTGCATTAAGTACAACATGCATTTTACAGACGTTTGATAATAAAACGAGATATTAAAATTGAAATGAAAGAATTGATACGATAACATCGTAAAAAAATAACTCATTTAAAACAGCAAAAATGTGTGCGCGGTCAGCAATCATTTTGATCATGAACTTTTATATGAGTGTTCAAGATGGTACGTTGAATTTACATAACTAGCCCAATTTGTTTTCTAGTATTTTAAAAGCCCATCTGTTTTATAGCACGTTCTGTTGATTTTACACGAAAAACAATCACACGTATAAAAATTAGTTGTTTTATCGCAATTGTTATGAACCGTAAACCGTGACAGTTTTTGTAATATAAAAGCTCACCATCCATTCATCCATCAGCCTAGTTCGTCCACTGCTGGACATAAGCCTTTCCAGGACTTTGCCACTCCCGGCGGTCATCCTGGAAGAATTGCCCATACTCACACACACTAGGCAGGCGGGTTTGTGAGCGCGGTGCCGGAACCCACGCACCAGTGACGCCTCTGTTCCATATAAGGCCCGGCTATTAGGGATGGATATACCGCCATCCATCGGTCCCAGGCATGGTGGGTCTCTTGGTTTTTTGCCTGTGAGCTGTCCTCTTACTCTTCCCCGAATTACTTCGAGGGGAACTCCAAACAAGATGGTGGTACCTGCTCAGTCGAGCCCGTCATTAGCTCTACCACCAAGCTCACCAGATTTTCTTAAATACAGCTACTTAAAGTAAACAATGTTTTAAATTTTACTTCATTAAATTATGATCGAATCTGTGCAGTTCAATATTGATAGCTTTAACTAGGTATTCTAGATATCTTTAAGACTTTGGCGAAAATAACTTCATAGTGCTTCCGTGTTACGGAGAGTTCTAGTATCGGAGCACACATATTCGAAATTATTATTATGTGCTAAGTTGTTAGTTTTACAGTCTAAGAAAGAATCTGTTAATGTGTCAGAAGCCTGCTTTGGGTATTATTAGTCCCAATATTTTTTTTTCTCTATTTTTGTATTTTACTAACCCTAGGATAGGCCTAATTAAGTTTTTCTGTAATACTAACCATTTAAGTGAATAAATAAATAAATAAAAATAAATAAACTATTTCTAAGTCTGAAGTCAACCTACAAGATATCTTGAAATCGGTGTTTAGAACCGGGTTCAGAGCTCTGTAAAACCACGCTCTTAAACGAGTTTAAGTTTGACTAAACAGTAGTAACTATTTCTTAAAATATTCTTATATGCTGTGCCTTGAGGGATATCTTCGAGATGTCTTGAGAGACATAATAGTTTTAGCCAAGACAACAGCTGTAATTGGTCTACTTGCTTTCAAGATATCTTCAATACCTTTTTAAGACATTTGTTTGCTACTTGGGTTGGATAACAAATAATATCTATCTATCTATAACCAGTATCCCTAGTACGAACCAGAGACAGCGACATATTACCAGCATATAAGACGGACAATGTATCGCGGCGACACACCATCGTATTGGAAGTCATCTCATATTTATATTCATATTCTTTATTGTACACGAAAGAAACACATTATTTTCACATTGTACTTAGATATTTCATGTACATAGGCGAGCTTATCTCTAAAAAGAGATTTCTTCCAGCAAACCCATATTGATAAAGAGAAGTCATAATAAAAAGTAGACATACATACGTGTACACTAATAGTAGTTTATGCTACAAGGGCGGAAAGGAATAAATTACTAGGACGATTTAAAACACGAGCGTAGCGAGTGTTTTAAACGTAACCGAGTAATTTATTGCTCTTACGCCCGTGTATCATACTACGTTTTTCAATGCATAGTGTGAGGAAATGAAAACAAATATAATCTTGTGAACTTTAAATTATGATTGGCTCAAAAGGATTGTATCCAGAGCCGTTAAACAGTGGAAAAAGAAGTATAACATCTATGGTACACAGGAAAAGCTGCAGGTTAGCCAACCATTGCAAATAAATTAAAAAAAAATCCCTAGGGCAAAATAATCGACTTTCTGTTCGGTTTTCATGCATAAAAAGTGGGCCTTTACGAGCACTTGCATTGAAAAATATGTTAATATACTTACACCCTCTGACTATAAATAACTACAATATACCTACATAAATAATAATGAAGTAACTATTAGCATTTTCTTTCCCAGAGCCGGCATTCAGAATGGACTACATCTGGGCATCCGCACACCAGTCGTACTACCGCATCCACGACAAGGCCACCACGTGGGAATACGCGCGCCACGCGTGTTCGACTGAAGGAACCGCGCTGGCCGTGCCGGAGTCCATCAAAGAGGTGGAGAACCTCAAGATCCTCATCTCGAACATGCGGCCGCACTTCACCGCCATCTTTATCGGGATACATGACCTGTTCGCGCAGGGGGACTACATCACTGTTAACGGTCAGGGGCTCTTTGTTTCAGCTTTAGCATAGACTGTGTTCTATCTCCAATCGGTCCCGCTTACTTGCACATTACTTTGTACCTTTCAACCTGGCTGGAATTAGGTCATCGCCTAATACGAAGGCAAAAAGGCATTGAAAAGCAAGTGGAAACGCTAGCTCAACTCTAGTCCTGTCGAATCCTGCTTGTCGAACATGCACCAAAGCTTTATTGAATTAACGTGCATATTCATTTTATAATTAAAAACATATATTTGGAACAGTTAGTGTTTTCTTCACAATGTATGTATGTATGATGTAAATACTTTATTGCACAAAATAAATTTACAATGCACAAAGGCGAACTTAATGCTAATTAGCATTCTTTGCCAGTTAACCTTTGGTGATGTGGAAAGTTTTGAGGGTAGTGCCAGATAAGTTAACTACTATAATCAATTCAACCAAGAAATCATATTTTCATAGATACTATATATATTAAATTTAATTATAATTAAATAAATATTGTATACACATATATAATCTACTCATAAATACAATAATATACATATATTATACATAACAATACATAGGTAATTACGAGAAGGACAATGACTCGGGGGATATATGAAAATTACAAGTTTTATGACTGATTCTGTAGCTGTAGATAGTGTTGATAGACTCTGGTTTTGAAGATAGAGATAGAGGGAGACTGACGGATATTAAGAGGAAGTATGAAATACAATGTATGAAAAGTTCCACCAAGTTTCGACAGTCACAACAATCAACTCCTTTATAATAATAATCACTTACTGATGACGAAGGGAAAAGCTGTAAGGTAAACCGGCATGACCTTTGGTCCTGAAGAACCGCGACGGGACTCAGGCGCACGGGGGCGAGCTTATGTTGCATTGAGAGAGAGAGATAAGCCTGCCGCCTGTTGCTCGCGTGATTCCCTTTGTCATCCCTCGCGTTCCTGTAACGAGGTGGACGAAGACCGACTCATCCGGTTAGGCTACAGCTAACATTCGTAATGTCATTAGGAGTCCCGCTCGAGTCCAGCCTCTTGAACATCCTGTGGTCGGAGGGCAAACCGGACAACGAGAACAACACCGGCAGCTGCGTGGTGATGACGCGCGATGGACTGTTGCACAATGTGCCGTGCGGCGAGAAGTACCCCTTCTTGTGCAAGATCAAACATAGCGATGTCACGCCCAACTATGAATGTGGGAACTTCGACCTGGGTGCGTTCACGGTTTCAGGTTATACCTACTCGTTTGGACTTAATAAGGAACCGTTATGGTGAGAATTAGATTAAGGTTTTTAACAACTTAAATGTCTCATCATTATTTTTTTCCTTATTGAGGGTTGGCTACATACGTCATGTATCTTGTGTCTGCTACCATTATGCTGTATACACCATGCTAACTCATGTCCGAATGAAGATATATCTATCTGTAACTAAGCTACGCTATTGTCGGTGTAGTGACCTCCATTATTCTCTATCTTCTGCCAATGATTTGACCTCTTGATATACAAATTATGACAGAAATTAATGTCTATGTTTGAACACTTGGCGATTTATCCATCGCAAGGAGATATAAATTAACATATATCATTGCAGTATAGAAACGCAGAAAGAAAAGTAAATCTGGATGTGAGGAGCTCTGAGAGCGTCCTCTAGGCGCCAAGTGGCTCACTGTAAAGTGGGTATCTATAAATATCATTGCAGTATGGGAAAGCACATCGGTAAAATTCACGAGTTGTGTTGAAATCTGGATAGCTCAGTGGTTAGAGCAATCGCCCGGTAAGCAAGAGGTCCCGGGTTCGAATCCAACCGAGCTCCTCGCATCCAGATTAACTTTTTTTTCTGCATTTCTATACTGCAATGATATAATGTTAATTTACTCTTGATATGACATAACATTTACTTTCTCCTCCACTTTAGTAAAGTAAGTGTGTCTAGGTCTGCCTCTTTTCCCCTCTACCTTCCTTCTATGATATTTTTCAAGAAACTGTTATGTCGAATAAAGTGTCCTATCATCTCCCCTCTTCAGTTTTCAATAGTTTGTACACACATCTTTCTTCCTCTACAATTTGCAGCACTTCCTCGTTAGTCTTCCTCTCCTCCAGCACCAAATTTCAAACGCCTCCGACCTCTCTTTGTCTCTATGCGTTAATGTCCACGTTTCACTATCATATAATTTAATTATGTCGACTTTTATCAAGCGTTTTAGGACTACGCTCGAGTTCTTCGTTATGAAAAGATTTTCCTTGTTGTTAAAAGCTCTTTTGACCATTGTGATCCTGAAAATGATATCTGGGCTACATATGGAGTCGTTGGTCATTTTACTTCCTAAATATCTAAAATAACGGACGGACTGACGTCTTTTAAGGGAGTATTTTTGAAAACACCCGTCTATCCGTCCACAAAATGGGTCTGTCGATAAAAGTATCATTGGACGCGCTGGCAAGAGACGAACCTACCAGTGCCAGTGGCCTATGCCCAACAGTGGACTGATATTATGGCTGGTAAGATAAAGAAAGTCTCGTCTTATCCATATGAATACTTCGTCATCTATATACATATAAAATTTTGAGAAATAAATGGTTTTTGTATGGTATAAAAGAATACCCTGACTGACTGATGTATCAACGTCTAGACCAAACGCGATACACGCGAGCAACGCTGCTAGTAGACAAATATTTGTCCAAATGTTGCAGGTTACAAACCTCAGGAAAATGGTAAATGTTACAAGCTGCATGTGGAGCCGCTGACCTGGCACGATGCTTACCTGACGTGCAGGGCAGAGCAGGGCAATCTGGCTGTCATCAACACGCCACAAGAAGCCGACCTCCTGACCAGCTTCTTTGGAGAGATTCTCACGAGCAACGCGCCAGATCCCAACATTCTGCTCCTGGGCTTCAGCGATCTGCTTTATCCTTTTCAGTATCGCACCATTTTTGGTACGTTTTATACCTTCTTCTTCTTGTCATGTGGTTGGTGGCCAACTGAGTTGGCCAACATACGGCCCATCGACATGGCTTAACGTCTATTATATGTTACTTTCTATCGAGGCGTTGGAATGGAGACCACGTACAGCAAACGTACGCAGCGTAGGCCGACCTCATGTAAGCTGGACCAACGACCTGAAGGACGTTGCGGGTAGCGGCTGGATGAGGATGACGCACAACCGCCAAGAGTGGCGAAATATTAGAGAGGCCTATGTCCAGCAGTGGACGAACACAGGCTGATAGATGGATGGATGGATGGATGGATCTACCGATATCAGCCGGGACCAACAGCTTTACGTGCTTTCCGAGACACGGTGGGACCCAGATGTAAATGTCACTATACCTTGACCGTCCTAAAGTTGGCCTTTCCTAGGTTCGCGGGACGTAGGAGGGGGAACACGCTGGGTGCTTCCAATCTCGATCCACGACTTTCAACCCTCGAAAATTTTGTGGCGTGTTCATTTTATTGCCTAACATTATTGGGTAATTTATCCAGACTGCAATATTGGTAACAGATACCTGTATGTATTCTTGAATTTTTTTTGTGATTCCCATACCAAGTTTAATAAGAAAACACAAAAATAAATAATTGATAAATATTTTTAGATTTTTTTTTGCTATCATTACTATCTCAATCAGCCGAAATGTGTAGAGATCGGAACGAATTTAGTCGAAGTTAGAAACGGAATAATTATTTTTGGTTGTGAGTACTTATGAGTCATGGGTTGAACATTTTGTTACGAGTTCGGAAGTACCCAGCGCTTTTCACGCGCATGTGCGCACGGATACACAAGGCATTTCAGTACCCGTTTCGTTGCTAAGCAACGCTTTGTTTTTAAATAAAGCTATGTGCCTGCCACACATTTTGTATACATGGATTTACCGACTCTGCGTAATAAAAAGTTAAACCATCAAGCAAAAATAATGTTATTATTAATGTAGCAAACTATTTTAAAAAGAAAAAAGAAGGAGGAGATGGCAAGTAATAATTTATGGGACTTGGGCAAAAAATTGTACCTTGTAATTTTATTTCTGAGACCTTTTTTAGTGTTCCGTACCCAAAGGGTAACCAACGGGACCCTATTACTAAGACTCTGCTGTCCGTCTGTCACCAGGCTGTATCTTATGTACCGTGATAGTTAGACAGTTTAAATTTTCACAGATGATGTATTTCTGTTGTTGCTATAACAAATACTAAAAAACACAATAAAATAAATATTTAAGGGGGCTCCCATACAACAGACATGTTTTTTTTTACGTTTTTATAGATAATCGTACGGAACCCTTCCTGCGCGAGTCCGACTCGCACTTGGCCGATCTTTTTTATTTTTTACCTCCTTGGAAGATGATTTTCTGAAACAAATCATTCTCAATGTCTTACCAAAAGGTTCAATACCAATTTCCATTGTTCTTTTTATCGTGTATATTTAAAAAATATAATGGGTATATATTGTGTTTCAGTGTATGTATACGTTTACTATTTATTATCAAACTCTCACACCATAGTCATATTTCTTAAATTGGTCTTTAGACACATCATAACTTGGAAATACCGTGTGTAACCGTGCGCACCCGCCCCCTTGCGTCCCGCAAAACTAGGAAAGGCCAACCTTAGGACGGTCAAGGTATAATGGTCACCCATCCAAACATTGACCATGCCACGTTGCTTAACCACGGATCGTAACTGATTCATCACACGGCTGCACGCTGCTACAGACCCCTCTCAACCACCAATCTCTTACCAATATACCTTCTTACCTACAATGAGCGTCAAATAAACTCTCTCTAAATAAAGTCTAAAAGAATAGATGCTCCGATTTGACTCAAAATCGGTTTCTAAAGGTTTTTAATCGTGATTCTGAGTTCACTTTCTCGAGTTTAATTTTCGTTTACAAGGCAAATGAAAATATTTAGGTGGGTGTCGAGTTTATGAACAGAACTTTAGGTTGCATGATGTCATGTATGGCTATATCATTTAGGAAGCCGATAGCTGAGCCTCTATCGTACGAGACCAAGTAACGCGTGAAGCGTAGAGTATACAGCCGTATTTGCCGGTTTTCCTCGCACTTTCTAGACGAGCATTATATTTTGGTTCAGGTGAGTCCCTGTCTGGGGCGGGCTACAACGCGTGGAGTCCAATGAAGGAGGACCCG
Organism: Ypsolopha sequella; assembly: GCA_934047225.1. NCBI lineage: Eukaryota > Metazoa > Arthropoda > Insecta > Lepidoptera > Ypsolophidae > Ypsolopha > Ypsolopha sequella. The sequence continues at coordinate 29,580,741 of OW203990.1, read as the reverse complement.
GCCTATATCTACGAGACCCGATGCGGTTGCATCTCTCGGACCGGGTTCCTGCGGGTCACGTGGTGCGAGCGGCCCGCCATGTTCCTATGTCAGCGGCATATTAATGAAACTCATGTTGTCTAGACTAAATATATATATATTATAATATATATAACGACATGTACATATTGTAATACACGAGGGGTATCTCTCCCGGTTTGAAACTTGAACCACGTGTCTAATGGTCATCCTGAACAATTTTTATCTCACGCCTGTCGCCCAGTGGGGTAGGCAGACCACATATTTCTTTCTACATACTCCTGATGCCTCCTCCATATCCATCAATCTAGTCATACATAGCTCTTCTATTTCGAATACTTTTGACCTTACCTTTCTCCAGTGTGTCGCCAAGTTGGTTGACATTTTTATTTATTTACATTGGGACTTCTGCATGGCTGCTACCACGCCTGACGGTAAGGGTCAATGCGACGTAGGATGAAGCGCGCTCGCCCAGAAGGTACTTATTTACTCTTCTTTTAAAGGAATATGGGTATTATCAGAAATGGGAACAGGTAGTTAATTTTTTTTGCTAAGCCAAATTGATCTGTTTTTCTATCTGTAGAAAGTAGAAAATCATTTGTAAATTCTATGCGATTTACATAGTTTTTAAATTGGGCAAAAATATTAAAATGTGCATTAACATTGGGCAACCGAATACAAAATTTTACAATTTAAAAAAGACGCAAGTGACATACAAATAACAAACGATTTTCAACTTCCACCAGCTAGACATACAGTTCAATTAAGCTCAGAAAAAAATCCTCTTCCTTTTTCCATCTCTAGTTTTAATAGTTAGCTGTACGAATTATATAAGATTAAAACGAAGCTCAAACTGTCGGAATATTGACAACACATGTGTGAAACTTTGCTGCGAGTCAACTATCCCGGTGGTAGAAGGGGGATATAGGAGTCAGGTCGTGTAATTCCTGCCGAATCAATCAGCTGAAGTGGCAATGGGTAGGCCAAATTTATCGCCGACATGATGGCCGTTGAGGCCGAAAGGCGTCGGAATGGAGACCACGTACAGCAAAGCGTAGCGTAGGCCGACGACGTGCCCGGTGGACCGATGACCTGAAGGACCTTGCAGACAGCTGCTGGATAAGGATGACGCAGGACCGACAAGAGTGGCAAAATATTGGAGAGGCCTGTGTCCAGCAGTGGACACACATATTGTAACAGAATCCACTTAAACGGCTCTGCGGTGGCTGAACACACCTTAATTTTGGATACTAGGCCTTATATTCTGTTTGACAAAGCCACCATACGACCAAGGAGAAATTCTTTGTTCCCCGGAAGGTGATGGAAGATATGCAAGTAAGTAGGCATCCGCTTTTAACAGAGACCTCGGTTGGCATCTGGCGCCAACCTGGCAACCTGTGCTCGACGCTTCGTACAACAAAAAGTGCCAACATTGGTGGAAGACATTGTCAGTGCCGTCTGTATGTCTGTGCCTAGCGATACACGTGATCCAGAAGTAGTAGCGATAATAGTAGTAATCACAACTGTTTTACACATTATCCAACATTGTAATTATTTGTTCAATGCATGTGCTCGTAAAGGCCCACTTTTTATGCATCAAAACCGAACAGAAAGTCGATTATTTTGCCCTAGGGCTTTACTATTATTATTATTCTTAATTTATTTACAGGCAGCCTTTCCTGTGTACCATAGACGTTATACTTTTTTTTCCACCGTTTAACGGCTCTGGATACAGTCCTTTTGAGCCAATTATAATTTAAAGTTCACAAGATTATATTTGTTTTCATTTCCTCACACTATGCATTGAAAAATGTAGTATGATACACGGGCGTAAGAGCAATAAATTACTTGGTTACGTTTAAAACACTCGCTACGCTCGTGTTTTAAATCGTCCTCGTAATTTATTCCTTTGCGCCCTTGTAGCATAAACTACTATTAAGCCGAATTAATCTTAAGATGTATGGCTTATAAAATAAATAAGATAAAAAAAAACAAAAAAAACTGCATCAAACGTCTGGTCGGGTCTGGTTCTGATTTCGATACCAGTAATCGCTGAACGCAGCCGAAGAGCGGAAAGGCGATCAGCGGCGAGGGAGGAGAGAGATGCCAGTACACGATTGAACGAGGGAGGAGAGGGATGCCAGTACACGATTGAACGAGGGAGGAGAGGGATGCCAGTACACGATTGAACGAGGGAGGAGAGGGATGCCAGTACACGATTGAACGAGGGAGGAGAGGGATGCAAGTACACGATTGAACGAGGGAGGAGAGGGATGCAAGTACACGATTGAACGAGGGAGGAGAGGGATGCCAGTACACGATTGAACGAGGGAGGAGAGGGATGCCAGTACACGATTGAACGAGGGAGGAGAGGGATGCCAGTACACGATTGAACGAGGGAGGAGAGGGATGCCAGTACACGATTGAACGAGGGAGGAGAGGGATGCCAGTACACGATTGAACGAGGGAGGAGAGGGATGCAAGTACACGATTGAACGAGGGAGGAGAGGGATGCCAGTACACGATTGAACGAGGGAGGAGAGGGATGCCAGTACACGATTGAACGAGGGAGGAGAGGGATGCCAGTACACGATTGAACGAGGGAGGAGAGGGATGCCAGTACACGATTGAACGAGGGAGGAGAGGGATGCCAGTACACGATTGAACGAGGGAGGAGAGGGATGCCAGTACACGATTGAACGAGGGAGGAGAGGGATGCCAGTACACGATTGAACGAGGGAGGAGAGGGATGCCAGTACACGATTGAACGAGGGAGGAGAGGGATGCAAGTACACGATTGAACGAGGGAGGAGAGGGATGCCAGTACACGATTGAACGAGGGAGGAGAGGGATGCAAGTACACGATTGAACGAGGGAGGAGAGGGATGCCAGTACACGATTGAACGAGGGAGGAGAGGGATGCCAGTACACGATTGAACGAGGGAGGAGAGGGATGCCAGTACACGATTGAACGAGGGAGGAGAGGGATGCCAGTACACGATTGAACGAGGGAGGAGAGGGATGCCAGTACACGATTGAACGAGGGAGGAGAGGGATGCAAGTACACGATTGAACGAGGGAGGAGAGGGATGCCAGTACACGATTGAACGAGGGAGGAGAGGGATGCCAGTACACGATTGAACGAGGGAGGAGAGGGATGCCAGTACACGATTGAACGAGGGAGGAGAGGGATGCCAGTACACGATTGAACGAGGGAGGAGAGGGATGCCAGTACACGATTGAACGAGGGAGGAGAGGGATGCCAGTACACGATTGAACGAGGGAGGAGAGGGATGCAAGTACACGATTGAACGAGGAAGGAGAGGGATGCCAGTACACGATTGAACGAGGGAGGAGAGGGATGCCAGTACACGATTGAACGAGGGAGGAGAGGGATGCCAGTACACGATTGAACGAGGGAGGAGAGGGATGCAAGTACACGATTGAACGAGGAAGGAGAGGGATGCCAGTACACGATTGAACGAGGGAGGAGAGGGATGCCAGTACACGATTGAACGAGGGAGGAGAGGGATGCAAGTACACGATTGAACGAGGAAGGAGAGGGATGCCAGTACACGATTGAACGAGGGAGGAGAGGGATGCCAGTACACGATTGAACGAGGGAGGAGAGGGATGCCAGTACACGATTGAACGAGGGAGGAGAGGGATGCCAGTACACGATTGAACGAGGGAGGAGAGGGATGCAAGTACACGATTGAACGAGGAAGGAGAGGGATGCCAGTACACGATTGAACGAGGGAGGAGAGGGATGCAAGTACACGATTGAACGAGGAAGGAGAGGGATGCCAGTACACGATTGAACGAGGGAGGAGAGGGATGCAAGTACACGATTGAACGAGGAAGGAGAGGGATGCCAGTACACGATTGAACGCCGCAGCGCCTGTACTGCCGAAGAGTCCTCAAGATGATGAGTCGTGATCTCGACCTGTGCCTTCTTGCACACATAATAAAAAATAAAGTAAAATCCGTTTTTTTATTCAGCACCCACCTGTAGGGCGACACGTCGCTCTTGTTCAACAAACTCAGCGAGGTGAGTTCGTCCAACGCACCGATGTTGTACACGTCCTCGTGTGACACGGACTCACGTCGCGCGCTGCGGTCCGAGGTGTACCCGCTTTCCGCCGATGAACTCGTGTCCATGGTTTCACTGCGGATGTCGGAGATTACGATCTCGGGGGTTGTCGCGGCGCTTTGTTCTGAAATTATTTATATTAAGTTATAATGAGTACTAATAAATTATAACGTTGACTCTCTCTGTAATCTTGTGGTTTGAAAGTTGCGACCACTAATCTAGGTCAGGTCTCATTTGTGTGCGGTGTGCGTACTTGGGAAGACACGTTAATCTGTAGGTCCATATTCATCGGTGAAACGGGGTTGTACAAATGCGGACTATGAATTGTATTTCTGTCCATAGCTGAAAATAACTTAGAGACCACTTCGGGGGTTTGTATTGTAATTTATACTGAATAACGATATCAAATATGTACATATAATGAACTGTCACGTGAGGAAACCATTAAAGCGAGGCCTCGATGTCTCTCAAATATACGATAGGTTCCAGGACATATTTGTAGGTAGGTCGAAAGTAAATCTCACCACCGAGCACGTCGCGCTTCTCGCCCGCACAGTCGACCTCGTCCCTCTCCTTCCTGCCGCCCTCGGGCGCGTCCCCCCTCCCCCCTGCCGTTGGCTGCCCCTCAGACTGCGAGCTGCTGTCACTATTGTTGCTGTCCGACGGATTGCCGTTAAGATTGAACTTCACCAGGCAGGGCTTCACAACGGCGGCGCTGGAAGCAACATTTTATAAAGTTAAATTGCATAAACAGGGTAATTAGTCATATTTTTATTTTATTTTATTATAAATTATATATTTTTTTGTTTATAGAGTGCAAATTCTTACATAAATATTGCGTTTTAGAGAATTTCTTACATATAAGATTTGTTAGGTTTTCGGTAGAGTCCATGTACTCTCATGTACTCTATCAGGTGGTAGAGCTGATGCCGGGCTCGACTGTGGAGGTACCACCATCTTACTTGGAGATCCCCTCGAAGTTATTCGGGGGAGAGTAACAGGACAGCTCACAGGCAATAAACCAGTAGGCCCACCATGCCTGGTACCGATGGATGGCGGTATATCCATCCCAGATCTGTGATCCATCCCTAATAGCCGGGCCTTATATGGAACAGTCCGAGTCGACGCTGGTGAGATGCTGGTACCGGCGCGAATGTTTCTGGTGCATGGACCGGAACAGACACTAACTTAACAAGTAGCAAGTACCTGCAGTCCGAGTCGACGCTGGTGAGATGCTGGTACCGGCGCGAATGTTTCTGGTGCATGGAACGGAACAGACACTAACTTAACAAGTAGCAAGTACCTGCAGTCCGAGTCGACGCTGGTGAGATGCTGGTACCGGCGCGAATGTTTCTGGTGCATGGAACGGAACAGACACTAACTTAACAAGTAGCAAGTACCTGCAGTCCGAGTCGACGCTGGTGAGATGCTGGTACCGGCGCGAATGTTTCTGGTGCATGGACCGGAACAGACACTAACTTAACAAGTAGCAAGTACCTGCAGTCCGAGTCGACGCTGGTGAGATGCTGGTACCGGCGCGAATGTTTCTGGTGCATGGACCGGAACAGACACTAACTTAACAAGTAGCAAGTACCTGCAGTCCGAGTCGACGCTGGTGAGATGCTGGTACCGGCGCGAATGTTTCTGGTGCATGGACCGGAATAGACACTAACTTAACAAGTAGCAAGTACCTGCAGTCCGAGTCGACGCAGGTGAGATGCTGGTACCGGCGCGAATGTTTCTGGTGCATGGACCGGAACAGACACTAACTTAACAAGTAGCAAGTACCTGCAGTCCGAGTCGACGCTGGTGAGATGCTGGTACCGGCGCGAATGTTTCTCGTGCATGGACCGGAACAGACACTAACTTAACAAGTAGCAAGTACCTGCAGTCCGAGTCGACGCTGGTGAGATGCTGGTACCGGCGCGAATGTTTCTCGTGCATGGACCGGAACAACTTGCGCACCGCCAGGATCTTCATGCGCATGTGCAGAGCGATGTTGTACCACAGGCACATCGCCTGTCAACCACAATACATATCACAAGTTAAGAGAACATACCGTTCAGGATTTTATAAATAAAGTTAATAACAACTAGATGATTACGCTACATTTTTAGTAAACTTATTCTAGTCTTTGATTCAAAAATCTTATTTATTCATAAAAAAATACATCGCTTCGACATTAATCATGTCATGCGTGGATATGTTCCACGTATATCCGTTTAGATGCACTTTTACAAAAAAAAAAAAAAAACGGAAAAACGTAGTATAATATAAACTACTTCGTTTTTAACAAAAAGGAATTTCTATGGTTTTCAATATGACAGTGAGTTCAAAGATAACACTGACGTTCAGTTTAAATAAACCATATCTAAGAAGGTCAGTTATACTCCAGTGCTCTAATCTATGGTCAATGTCTTCTTTTAAAACGTAGACGTCGAAAAAAACGCCGACTAATATCGCCGAATTATAAAACTACGTAGTTTTGAAGTGTACGTTTTTGTGAAGCGTGTATGTCAAACAACGTATCCGACGTAGTTCTGACTGTACGTAGAATAGCGAGCACTAGTTGTATGTGTGGTCGTTAAAGAACACTAGATACTAGGAGGAGTAGGAGAGGGGTTGCAACGTTAAGTTTTTGAACGGGTTTTGTCGTGTAGCGATACTCCAAACGTCTTCTGACATTTTTATTTATCTAGATTTAGTACAAACAATCTTAAATTATGTTATGCCCCTACGGCTCACTTATTTGTAATCTAAAACTGTAAGTTAAACTGTTATGCCCCTACGGCACACTTATTTCACAGTATAAGAAATATGATGTGCTTATTTGTAAGTTAAAACTGTAATTTAAACTGTTAAGTTAAACTGTTGTGCTACTACGGCTCACTTCTATTTAATTTGCCATCCATTAAAAGGTGAAGATTTTTATCGGCATTTAGTTATTTATTCAAAAATTTTACTGTACCTATTTGTCTGTTAATCTTTTTTTTTTTTTTTAATCTTATTTATTTTACAAGCCATACATCTTAAGATTAATTCGGCTTAAAAATAATTACAATGTTGGACGATGTGAACAGTTGGGATTACTACTATGAGTGTTTTTATAATATTCAGATCTAAGGTTCAGTGAGTCTATTATAAAACTTACAAATCTATCACTATATTCGGCCGTGAACCCTGAACTTAAGATTTGATGGAGAAAGAAGAGAAAATCGCCAGTAGAGCACCGAGTTTCATTTAAGAAATCCAACCTACATTGTTCGTTGATTTTACACTCGAGTACTAAGTGTAGGAGGTCCTCTTCTCTCTCACATCGTGTACAGTTTGGATCGTCTCTTTTTTTCATGATGAAGTTAAACTTGTTAAGTGGGATGTGGTAAGTTCGAGTTCGGAAGCATATAACTAGATATTTTCTGTTGAGGTTTCTTGAGGCGAACCAAGGTACGCGAGGTGGTTCTTCTACAATGGTCCTGTACCAGATGCCCTTGTTTTGAGAGCACTCATTAAAATATGATTTAAATTTTATATAATTGTCGTTTTTAATTTTTGAAAGATGATCAGTATAGTGCGGTACGGTATCGAGAGGTATGCCGTTCTGTAGAGCTTTGGATGTAAGTGAGTCTGCTATCTCATTACCCCTGACGCCCACGTGTGAAGGAATCCATTGTAGACGAACTTCAACCCCGTTACGTATCAATCTATGGATACATTTAATAATGAGGTAAGCTTCGTTTCTACCGACACTACCGCCCTTAGCACTTCTTAACAAATGTTGTAGACTACTCTTAGAATCTGTAAAGATTACAATTTTATGGTATGGTGTCGACTCTATGTAGTGTGCTGCTTCATTAATTGCTGTTAGTTCAACTCCCATTATAGGTATACACTGATTTTCAATAAGAAATTTGGCCCCAAAATCCGCAGCTTCATCGTAAAACGCGCAACTAGAACCGTCTCTAGTTTTGGACCCGTCAGTGTAAATTTGAATGTAATCTGAGAACTGTATGTCTATCATATCTTCGGTACGTTGCTTAAGATCGTGAATGGGTAGTTGAGCTTTAGGTTTATTAATAGTGTTCACTCTATGAATTATGATTTTATCCCAGGGGAGTGTTTTAATATCAAAGGAGAGCAGAAATTGGGGCAAAATTTCAAATTTTGACATAGGTAAGTTGGAATAGTTTCTGAAACTCTCAAGCAGAAGTGGAAACTGATTTTTGCGCCAATATCTTGTGCCCGAATTTAATGTGTTGTCTAATATTTCTAATTGTTTTTTCAAATGATCGGATGTTCTGGAAGAAAGTTTCAAAAAGTATTTGTCGCTTAAATATATTCTTCTAAGACTCAAGGGTGGGATACATAGTTCGCTTTCCATTGTAAAAATTGGGGTGTCTCGAATAAAGCTTCCACATAGGCGAAGACATTGGTTTTGAATCACGTCCAACCTCTGTAGGAGCTTAGGGTTGGCGTTACCGTAAATGATACATCCATAGTCGAGTCGAGATCGCACCAGTGATAAATAAAGTCTTCTTAAGTGAGTTGGATGGACACCCCACTTTGAACTACATATACAAGTAAGGACATTAACGTATGGAATACATTTTTGGGCAGTTTCTAAGACATGTCGGGTCCAGTTCAGGCGACCGTCCACCCAAACACCTAAAAACTTTGTACAATTAGTGAAATCAATTTCAGTATTATTTATTCGTATACAAATAGGAGGCACTTTATATTTTCTAGTTAGGATGCAGACTTTAGTCTTTGAGAGAGATATTTCTAATCCAATTTCCTGTAACATTCTTACAAATTTGTTAAGACTTGATTGAATGGTACTAGCACAAAAATCAATACTTTGATTAATACAGTACAAAGCGAAGTCGTCGGCATATTGTGAGACCTTAACTGTCTTAATGAGTGTGTCGCATAATTTAATTGTGACTATATTGAATAAAATAGGTGACATTGGGTCACCTTGCGCTAAGCCCTGTCTGCTTATTCTTGTTATTTCTGTACCGTCCCGTAGCCTATATGTCAAAAATCTTTCTTTTAAAAATTCTCTAATATATCTACATATGAGCAGATCGACATCAAATTCAAATAAAGAGTTTATAAGAGGTTCAATTGCCACATTGTTATAAGCGTTACTTATGTCTCCATAAGCGCACAAAACGTATTCCTTGTTTATAAAAGCAGTTTCTGTATCTACAATGAACCTACTAAGATTGTCTTGACAAGAAAGTCCACGGCGGAAACCCAAAGTGCTACTATTAAATAGTTTGTTGCTTTCGAAATGATGTTCAAGACGACGAGTTATCATTAAATTAAAAGTCTTGCAAAGGCAGTTAATGAGTGAGATAGGACGATACTTATCAGTATTTCTCTTTGGTATGGCAATAAGTTTGATCCTACGCCACTGCTCTGGTATCTCACCTTTTTTATAAATTGTGTTAAATATGTGTAGGAGATATTCTTTCGCGTTATCCGGTAAATGACTAATCATAGAATAAGTAATAGTATCTAAACCAGCCGAAGTATCTACTCTTTTAAGAGTCAAGATAAGTTCTGAAAGTGTAAATAAAACAGGATTGGAAACATTTATATTGGAATCTAAGGGCTGGAAAGAAACACTATCAGGAGTGAGTTCTGTTACAAAGGAGACTGCGGTACTTTCTGGTAAGTAATGTTTAGGGCTTCGGTAACCTTTAAGCCATCTGAGTTTCCTCCAGACCTCACGGCTGGGCGTATTGTAGTTTATGCTGTCACAAAACTGTTGCCAGGAGTTTCTTTTAGCAAGTTTTATTAATTTTCGAGCAATAATTACTTTTTCTTTGTAAATTAAATAGTTTTCGACCGTGCGTGATTTCCTAAAGTTCTTAAGAGATAATCGTCTCTCAGCTACTGCCTTCGATAAATCAGGATTCCACCAAGGTTTTGGCTTGAATTTTTTTGGGTTAAAATCGGTTTTAATATATGGGATGTTTTTGTTAGCACTTTCTTCAATTATTTCTATGAGTTTATCGTAGTTACTTTGTACATTATCTCCGAAATCTAAACCCTCACATGCAGATTCTATGTGTTGAGTGTATTCTACCCAGTTGGCCTTTTTGATGTTCCTTTTTAATTCGGAGCTATATTGAGTACTGTCTAACGTTTTAATAGAAATAATGAGGTGGTCACTGCCAAAAGATTCGTTAGTGACGTTCCAATCGAAGTCAAGTGAGAGATCAGCACTACAAAATGAGATATCAGGTGATGTGCATACTAAACTATCATTAAGCTTAGCGTAACGGGTGCAGTCTCCATTGTTAAGAAATACGTAATTATGTTTTATGCTAGTGTCCGATAAAAGCCTACCCCGTGTGTCAGTTGTGTATGACCAAGCCGTGTGATGAGCATTGAAGTCTCCGACTATCAGAGTTTTCTCAGAAAAGTATCTGAAAAGCTCCTGATAGTCCCCCACGCTCACTGTGACATTTGTGGGAGAATAGACCCCTAGGATATGTTGAAGTTTATTGCTATTAAGGACTTCAAGACACAAAACGTCAATATTATTATAATTTCTTGGGAGAATTTTTAGTCTACAATTTATAGATTGGTGGACTAGGATAGCTAAGCCTGCATATCCGTCTGCTCGATCCTTTCTAAAGACAGAGTAACCTGCTAAATTAATTTGATGTTCACATTGTAGCCAAGTTTCAGAAAGAATGCATATATGAACTTTTTCATTATGCAGATATGAATCCAATTCACTTAATTTTGGTATTAGACTTTGACAGTTCCATTGAATAATATTAAGTTTGAAACCTATAGTCAAGTCCATTAAATCACACAAAACAAGAGACAACAGATAAAAAAGAAGAAGAAAAAAAAACAAAGATAATACTTACCTAAAAGTAACCTACTTATCTATAGGTATATTAGGATTTTTCTTACGAGATAAGAGCTTTAGTTTAACTATGATACGTGAGAGTCTGTTCTTAACACTACGATACGAGATGATCGGTATCAAGTCAGTAAACATTTCAGCCAAGGCACCAATTTCTTCTGTGAAACTATAAGTAATTTCTGATATGTCCTTAACTCCATATGTTTGAGTGAGATACTCCTTAACTTGTTTTCCAGATATTGGATACGTTTTGCCGGAGACGTTTTTAAAATTATCCAAGTGATCCCAATCAATTGATTCCAGATCGCTATGATGTGTTCTTTTGAGTTTCTTTCCACTCTTGGATTTGTAAACTTCGTCTGAGCTGGACTGGGAAGACTTATCATCTAAGTCCTCATCACTGCTTTCGTTGACAGGTATGTTGTTTTCTTTTGTTGTTTCAGACTCCATGAAATCAGTTGTAGTGGAAGATTCAGTGGGTGGATGTGGCCGCTTGAAAACTGGTGTCTCCGTGTGTGTAATTTGGTTAACAGCATTCGTGTCATTGGTATTATCCGGGCATTTAGAGGCTACGTGACCATCTTTTTTGCATATAAAACAAGTCATTGCGTCTGATGACAAATAGATCCAGTAATTCGTTTTTTCAAAATCAATACTTATTTTTTCTGGAAGTCGGATGAAATCCTCAGGAGTTACGTAGATTTGTCTTCGGAAACTTAGAATGTGATTGAAGCCCGTTTCATTGAGACCAGCACGCAGAAAAGAGATGGGTGACTGTGGCGTGATATTCATTTCTAGCAATTTCTTTTCAATTTCGATGTGCGGTATAATTGGACACACGTTGGATATGATGATACGTCTGTTTCTGCTGATCAGCGGTCGGATGGGTAGTTTTTGGTTTTGAATTGTGACATACTTTTGACTGTCAATGATCTCATCAGCGATTGCCTTTGAGGAAACGTAGATACAAATTCTATTGTTTGAAATTCTTGACAAAAAACGGATTTGGGATGGGTCGATTATTCTTCCTAAAGCTTGAGCATAATCTTTAATTTGGACGTTTTCTAAAGCATCGATGACAATTGCTTGGTCTTTTTTAGGGAACATGGTGTTTTGTGTCACAGTAGCATAACTGGGGTTATTGTCTAACGTTTGGGAGTTCATTTTGTTCCTGTAGTCAGAAACAGTTGGCAAGTTGCAATGTTGTCACTTATTGAAAAACCAAAAGTCCGATTCCATCATTAGGCACTTTACACAGTGAGGGTAAAAAGAAATTTCACTCGTGGAAAAATGATTCACTAGCGCGCGCAGGTAACAACCGGTCTCGGTGACAGAACACAGACGACTTGTCTGTTAATCTTCCTATGAGTAAATAAATAAAATGAAAAAAAATGTCTTAAAATGTTTGGAGCCTGTACGAACCTTGCGAGACCTGCTCGGGGTTGATGTTGAGACAGTAGTGTAGCGACACTGCCTTTTTTGAAAGGTCGGTGTTGCGACGAGAGTTGATTTTTGCAAGGTTTAGTGTAGGAAACACAACCCAGTGTGAGTTTATGAACTGCTATCTGAGGTGTTTCAGAGTATGGACTGTGAAATAAAAGTCACTCATAAACCCACTTTTCATCAACGATTATTACTTCCCAGCGTAATGGGTGAACCGTATCATCGAGTCATTAGACCACAGTGGCGATCTTATTTTATGACTTTAGGAATTTCTCTATTTTTATTAGGATATGATATAAATGTACAAAACCGCCGTTTCACCTTGAGTCTATTCTTGAACAGTTGTGTAGCGACCAGGGGGTGTTCGGTCGTCATCGCCTTACTCGAGGGGTAGAGCGAGACGGCGTTGTAGAACGAGTCCAGCAGAGTGCCCACTTCCCGCAACGCCTTGCCGATCGCGTCCGAGCAGGACGGGCAGTCGAAGGCGAGGCAATACTCTGGAAGAGATCGGTGGTCAGACTTCAGGCGTAGCATGGTGCCGGCAGGTTATGTCCCCCCCGAGGTGTCAATGGTGTTCCCTAGTGTGGACTGTTAGTGGTATAGCCAAAATTCGTACACAATTTGTTCACCGACAATCATTTGAAGGCGCGCATTAAACAAAAGGGACAGCATTGGAAATAAGTTTTAATATTTTAGAGTGTTATTTTATCAGTGACTGTACAAAACACGTAAATCAATTTAATTAATTTAGTTATGTCAAGTATAAATTTCCTTGTAGCAGAACTTATGGCTGGGCTAGGTCTGTCTACAATAAAAGACAAATACCACTCACTGGGTGAAATCAGAAACTAAAGATGCTACAAACTTCAAATTTGGCCTTCTAGATTCCCTATAAGACGCAAGAACCCGCTATGAAAGAGTTTTTTAAATGCGCGACCGGAGTCGCTGACAAAATGTTAGTCTCTAAATAAAGTTGCTACACTGGATGGTGTCAAAATTGGACACAATGTTTCCATTTTTTTTCTTTCATAGTGGCGTGAGTTCGCCAGGTCAATCTTGTAGCTTTATCTAAGCACGAACATAACAACCGCAGTTAAGATAATATTTTGGTGTTTCTTTACCCTGGCTCCATTCTTCTGGTTGTTACCTTGAACAATAATTTTATGTCGAAAAAATAAGAAAAGATAGATTTTTGTTTTAAAGTATGTTTTACGTTTATTAATACATTACTGCTGAGATCAAGTAAAGTGAGTTCTCCCAGGACGAGTGGACTTTTATATACGAGGCCAGGGAGGGCTAATTACAGTCGAAGTATGTCTAGTGCCTTTCTCAAATATAAAAGGAGACAATTTATAGCATAGTGAGTTAAATTAAATTAAATTAACTCATTATATTGAAAGTCACATTGCTCATATTGGGGCAAAATTTCGTAAAGGGGTACGAAAAAGTCCGATTTAAACGTCAAAATGTTAAATACAAAAAAGATTCGTTTCGAGTCGACCACTTGTAAGCGGAAAATTCAATTCACGATGCAAACTACAAATATTTTCTTCACAACAAATAAGCACCATGTTTTTTTTTCTCAAACTTGAACGTTAATGTAGGCTGCGTTCAGTTTGATCGTCGGACGACGCCCGCGTTACACTAACAGCAGCAGAAACAAATTTCAAGTGTTTAATGGGTTTAAATATATAAAATCAACCCAATTAATATATTTTCTTTATCATTATTGCAATTATAAAATAAAGCAAACATCTAAACGAAATTGCAATTAATTTTATTTTTATTTTTTTAAACCGGCCGCTTAAAACCGTATGATCACTAAACTCCTTAGTCTCTCAAAAACATAGACACGGATAGTTTAAAAAAATAAACATATGGTATGTGGTGGATTTTCATACGAATTTAGTGGGCACTTATTGAGACACTTACTGGAGACTAGAAATAGCTCTCCAGGATGAAGTACTTAATGGCTTGTCTTTACGGTATGAAATGATAACATTACAATATATTTTTGAGAAAATTAACATTAGTATTAATTGTTGTTAGTTAGACGTGGTGTTATGGTCGTTATAATTAATTCGTCACGGGCCACGTGTTAAGAGGCGACATACCTTCCTCGGCATCTAGAGGTTCAGTTTGTTCATTGTGGCCACTCTCGGTGTGTCCGTTCGTGTCCTCCTTGGAGCCGTCCGCGTGTCGCGTGCGGTACTTACACGGGCTCGTGTTTATGAACCTGGAAATTAGATATTATGTATCTATCAAATGTCCGTGATAGGGTTTTGTCGTCAAGCACGTACCTAGTATTATTGTCGGGAGGTCCCCGTCCAGGCAAACGATTCAACTATCGCACGGACATGCAAATTTCTCGGAAATAAAAAGTAAATCGATTTTTACAAATTATTTAGTTCTTGTCATGTACAGAAAGGCATTTTTGCGCTGTATTTAAGAGCCGTTTAGCAGCCTGATTGTGAAAATTCCGCCCTTTTCTATTTCATCGAAATAGAACACTTAAATTCAAATTTGGTCAATGGATATTCAACAAAACCTTATTACAGTTTAGGAAATAGAATTTGAGCCAATTCGGATTAATTTTGGATAACAATTAAACAATAGAGGCACGTACCGGTAAGTCACGACTCACGCTCACGGCTATCTATAAACTGTGAACAACAAATGTTGAGACTTTAATGCTATAGAAGTAACTAAGAGGACTAAAAGACAAAAAGGCCCTCATTTTGACCCAACATTTTATTTACTGCTTTCCACACAGGCTTATGTACGAGATAGTAAAGGAATATTAAATTTTGAAAACATTCACTAGTGGGTTCACGTGTGATGAACACCAGTACTCATTAAAATGTATCAAAACCTCAAATTCAAATTCAAATAGTTTATTTTGCAAAGTAGGTATATAAAATACACGTTTCACAAGTCAAAATTTAATCTTATAAAAAATATGTATGTAATTAAATAATAAATGTACATGAACTAGATTAAAGGTTTATTTAATTTATGTAGCAATATATATACGATTAAAATTATGAGTAAAATATATATTATACAAGGTGAAATCCAATCAACCGCCCGAACCCACACCGGAGACCCGGCCAGGGACCAGGAACAAGGTTCAATGATCAAAAACCAAGCCCCCAGCACGAATCCAGGCGGCCGACCAAATCCCATCCTATATACTACATACTAATAAGGTTACATATATAAATACATGCCTACCTCCGCCCATTCGATTAGTCTTGCTAAGAAGAACGGGCAAGAAACTTAGCAAGATCATGTCATTTTTTTTTAACATAAAACTTATACTAAACAACAAAAGACTTATATCTACTTTAACCAAGGGATAAGAAAATACAAGACAGCAGGAATTCAGGTTAATGAAAAAAAAGAAAAACATATATATCTTTGCCTACCTGTCTCATATAGTCTATTTCCTTTTACAGTCTGTAATTAATTAATGTTAACTCTTAGAGGAATCACAAGTTAGGTAATTATACTAATTAATTAAATTAAAACCTACCACCAGTTTACAGTTTTACTCCGTTTACATTGTTTGTGTCAACAGGTGTTCTGATTTAATGACAGTATATTTAACACAATAGTTAAGCCGTCCCATTCATTAGCCCAAGTTATATTTCCTGAACTATAACTATGTATTGTGTATGCTGCCATCGCAACATTTCCATTGGTTTCTGTAAATTTGAATTGTAAAGTTGTAATTCTAAACTTCTACTTTACAGAAACCAATGGAAATTTCGCAAATACAGTTTACACAAACCATAGGTTGTAAGGTTTTGTTGAATAACTATTGAGCAAATTTTTAATTTAGGTGTTTTGTTTCGATTAATTAAAAAAATGCGGGATTTTCACAATCCGGCTACTAAAGGGCTCTTAAGGATTTTGTCATTCGTATCTATAACATTTTCGGGGGAGTGTGGGCCCCCTGCACCTCCTTTTATGTCGTGACAATGTACAGACACTGACCTATACTCCATGATGTTCCTGATGATGGCGGGCACGATGTTCCGCTGCGCACAGAGGAACGCGTCCTGCTGGGGCAGCGAGCGGCCCGCGATCTTCGCCTGCAGCTCGAGCCAGATCAGGTCCTTCAACTCGTTCTGCCACACTTGCTCCTCGCGGCTTATCTGGGGATTGTTGCTATACCTTGTTAACGTGGACGGTCTGCGGGGGACGGGGGCGGTGGGGAACTATTTATGGAGTGCATCTTAGACGTATCATGAAATATTTATACACAACACGTGGATTTATAGTTTGTAAAATATAGCTTGATTAGAATGACAGCTCTCGAAGTGCCTCGCTTAGTGATGGGACACTACTGAGTAAATCGAGATTTTGTGTGTCTGTTTATCGACTGAGTTCTAGTAGCTGCTTTTTTTTAAAACTATTCACCCTACAGATTTTTTATATGGTAAAAGTTGTCAGGCTAGTTATTTTATGTTCAATAGATCAACATTAAAATTAAGTTTCGATTATTATAATATGCTTATTACAAATACAAGAATCTTTTTTAAATGCTTAATGGCAAATAAACAAGTAATTTAATATCACCGAATCTGATACCACTGGTATTTACTTCAAACATTCATACAAACTATTGATTAGTCTTAGACTGATCGACTCACTTTAATCGATTGTCCCATCCCTATGATTTCTCATATATGACATGGTTTTGTCGTGACGTGTAAAAATCAAAGCGTTATTTTTGTAATTACAAACCAACTACAATTTATTGCTTTCTAAAAGAAAAAAATACACAATACTGTTTACTTTCCATGTTATTTTTAGTTACTGCTGCCATTCTAATCAAGTTATATTTTACAAACTATAATATGTCATAATAATGTCAGTTTTTGCATATACTACATTTGTGTATACTTTTAATTTTAGTTTTAGTGCTGTCAAAACTAAATTTTGTGCATTGCAAAATGGTCCTTAAGTAAGGTAAGTATTGGGCACAGAAGCTAAATTACTTTGAAATAATTTTAGTTTTGCAGCACCAGAACCAAAATTAAAGCCTTCAAAATAGACTACATTGTCTACAGCTGGGAGCGTTTTTTGTAATATTGATCGAAGGTTTGACAGTTTTCCCTGCGACTTCTTTCACTTCACACGTTTCGGCTCTCATTAACCGCACCCTAGGGTAACTTAGGTGACTATAAATACTGCTATTAAAATCGATCCAGTGATACACGAACACGGAAGGGTGAACTCACCGTCCGCCTAGCGCCCTTATCGCCGCCCCCCATGTTGATGAGCAGACTGAAGGTCTTGTGGAAGTTGACCCTGGAGGCCGGCAGCTCCCCGCCCCGCTCGTCGCAGGGCTCGGGGCTGGCGGCGCTCAGCGCGGCGCGGCACTTGAGCCGTGACGTCAGAGACATGAAGCGGCTGCATGATTCCACCTGGATACAGGGAATTTAAGGGATTTAAACTGGATATTTAGGTTAAAGAAAAGCCTTTACGCAGAGACATCAATGAATGATTTAGTTTGGTACAATTTTTAAACATTGTAGGTGATTTTTTAAAAATATTAATAATTGTGTGATGAGATAACTTCAGAATTTAAGTATTTTTGAATTCACAACGTAAAAACTGAATGACAGGAGTGGGTTTCTAAATTCATGCGACATTATTTTAAAGATTGTATGACCTTGAATTAAGTCAAACTATCTAATATATACGAAAAGGCCCACACCCTATTACGTAGAAACGCTAAAATCTTCGGTGAAGTTAGGGTTGCTACTGCGGAGACACCTCTGGTTCCCCTTCGGCAACATAAGTCGTGAACATGTTTGTTTATGTGTTTATGAACCAACAATTCTGTCTCCTTTGCTCTCACTGGTCGCTTCACCGAGGCTGATCTACGAGATTCTAAGGTACAGTTCAGGAAATATAATTTGCACTGATGAATGGGACGGCTTAATCGTGTTATAATAGGTTCATTAAATCAGACCACCTATTTTCACAAAAAATGTTAATGGGGTAAAAGGTCTTGATAATAATTTTAATGAGTACTGGTGTTCATCACACTTAAACCCATTAGTGAATGTTTTCAATTTTTAATATACTTTAACTATTTCATACATAACCGTGTGTGGGTAGTAAATAGAAATGTTGGGCATAGTATAAGTAACTCTTATTTTTGCATTTCACTTTGTTACTTCTAAGAGAATAAGAAGTATCAACATTAGCTGTCTAATCTGTCAAGACCCCATTATTAGTTTGGAGTTCAGTTTTGTATTGTATAAGTTTTTGTTCACCTCAGTCACCAACTAGATGGCGTTGTGGGTATTCTGCATCGCGATATCGATTGTTCTATAACATTACCAGTAGTCATTCCGAGTGTCATTTGTAAACCAACCAGTTGAACTTATTGAACCTATCAATACAACTGATATTATATGCTATTCGTTATCACACGGTAATTCACGGTATTTCAATTGGGACAATTGTTCATTAGCTGTTTACAGTTTATGGATAATCGTAACCGTGAGTCGTGAGTTACATTAACGTGCCTCTATTTTGCTCCATTGTTATCCAAAATTTCTCCGGTAATCCTGTATATGTAATTTTATTTCCTGAACTATAACCAAGTAATGTACCAGTGTAGGTATCGCGGGCTCCTGCGGCAGAAGGTTGGGGGAGGGGAGTGAGTCGGCTCGGTAGTCCTTACTACCGATGTCCTGCTTCCAGTCCCGGTCGCGAGTGCGGGCCAGCTTCAGGGACGCGCGTTTCTTCATGCGATCTGGAAACAGAAATGGATGATTTAGGAGGCACCATCTCTACTGTTTGCTGTTTCGCTCTGAGTCTCGCATGTAAATTACTAGATGCAAGAGCAATTCACACGGCAAACAAATTTTCAAATCGTGTCCTTCAAGGCGATGACGGCGGTGTTCAGAATTATAATTTCATCTGATATCGACTTTCTAACTTGCATGGAATCGCTAATTTGAACTCAAGGAGAAATCTATTTCAATATCATTTACTAGTTTATATTGAGCTATGATCTGATTACCAACATAATGGGTTCACTGCTGATGACCTACATATATAATAGTAGCATAATCAGCCAATAGAAATCGTTCAAATATACGAGTATTCTGCAATGAATGACCATTGCTGGACCTATATCGCAAACTCGCCTTCCCGCCAATAAACTGACGTCTCAGACCAAAAGTAATAAACTAATAGACCAATAGAACGAGTGCCGTGAAATAGCATGAAAACTTACTTCAGGCTAAAAACGTGCGATGCTTGTGCCATCTAGAAGCGGCGCGGCGCTAGCATCGCCAATGGAATATATTTAATTAAGTTAAAAAAGAAATACGTTCCTTATTTTGGTCCGAGGTGGGGTAGTTAGGTGGGGTGGGGTAATTATCGTATCACCTGCTTTCAGTCACCTACTTTCTGGACGAGCGTTCTTCTCAACGACGCTTTACATCAGGCAAGGTGGTGGCGAAGCGTAACTTCATTAGGAATGAAAATATGACCCGAATAATATATGTGATCAAGTTACCGGTCGTGTCAGGGGAGCGCTCGGGGTTGTAGACGTTGTCCGTCGTGTATCGGCGAGTCTCCTTCAACATCTTCTGACCACCGGGCTCAGAGTCCATCAGAACGGTCCTGGAAACGTATCAACTACTTGTTTAATATCTCAGTCATTTCGTTAGCATAACAAAGGTGGATAGAAAAAAAGTTAATTTTATTTCCCAATTTCAATACCACAACATTAGTGCAGTATACATTCTTGTAACGAAGTGCCCATAGTGCGTCATTGCACGTCGCACTCCAGACACTTGGCGAATGAGAACTAGGACGAAAAAAGTGTGAGACTTCGACCGTCACGACACGTTATGCAGTTGTATGTCTATGTACAGGTATTTTAGATATTATGGTATTTTGCTGCGGCGCGGCGTGCGCGTCAGTAGTAAAGGGAACTTCGTTTCAACCGAGTGTCCCACGAGACCTCTCGTTATTTTTATTCAGTAATTAAACTTATATCTAGATTAAGAAACTTCCTTCCCCCTGCATGAAATCAAGATAAGTATAACGGCAACATAAATGTATGCCATATTTCGTAGGAAAAAGAAAGTGACAGCATCAATTTAAAGTCGCCGTTAAACTAATGTTGGCTTCTCAGTTGCTACTGGAAGGACACGGGTCATTAACTATACTCGGAACAATTCATTACTAAATATGTATGATTTAAAAACGCTTGTTTATTGGAATTAAATATTTTTTGTGTTCTTTGACCTGAAGTAAAATATACTCACGCCTGCCTCCCAGAGGCGAAGGCACAGACTCTCTGTTATAAGTCCGTGTACAGATCAGTGCCGGATTTACCAGCAGGCTGAGTAGGGTGGAGCCTAGGGCGGCAGATTGTAGGGGCGGCTAATTACTTAAATTTTGATTTTTGTTTTCTCAATTTATTTCGCCACATCGTGTGGCTAAATAAATGCATTTTCGAAACACATTTCAGGTTTCTTGCATATGCAGATATAATTTTTTGAAGTATAGAACACAGAACAAGAAGTTTCACCATAGTCGTTTCTTTTTTATTCTCTGCGTACGGAAATCAAAAATTACTTCATGAAATTCTTATAACAGTGTAAGCAGTACTATAGTTTACAAACATGGAATAGATAAAAAAGGTTCGTTACATAGTTTAATATCTAACTTGGACATTTCCACAACATTTATTTAGTTTAGGTAAGAGTACTTTATTTAATTATTCCTTTCGTCCAAGTCCCGCACTTGCTTTTATACAATATTAGTATTAATAAATAAAACACTCTTTTGTAATTTTATTAGATTCAGGTTTAATTTTTGCAACATTTTTTTGTAATATTTACAATTTTACAGTAATGATAAGATTACGAACTTGAAAAAAATTATTAGCTTTCAGCCTCGCAGATTGTTAAGTTTATTATTTTTCATCATCATCAGCTGTACCTTCCACTTGCGCACCATAAATTTCTTTCGTCACTCTACTTTCATTCATCCTCTCTACATGTCCAAACCACCGAAGCATTCCTTTTTCTATTCTAATCACTACATCTTCTTTCAGGCCGCAACGATCCCGTATGTCGATATTTCTGAGTCTATCGTTCAATATACACATACTCAAGTCAAGACAAGATCAACACACAGTTTGTGTATTTTCTTATAGCAACGTTTGCAGATATATATATACCTATACTCGTATACCTATACAAACCACAACCGCAAGATGTCTGTTCATAGCATACTATAATAATTATACATTGATTTACTCTAAATATAGAATACCAGCAATTAATTACTACAAAGCGCCGTAGCTCAGGGTTAGAACGCTAGCCTTTCAATCTTGAGATCCAGGTTCAATTACCGGTCGGGCATGCACCAATGAGTTTTTCAGAATTTATGTGCATAGTATTTGTTCTTACTTACCACTTGCTGAACAAAATTCAAAATTCAAAAAGTTTATTTTGCAAAGTAGGTATATATAATACACGTTTCACAAGTCAAATTTTAATCTTATAAAAATATATGTAATAAAATAATAAATGTACATGAACTACTTAGATTAAATGTTTATTTAATTTATGTAGCAATATATATACGATTAAAATTATAGGTAAAATATTATTATACAAGGTGAAATCCAATCAACCGCCCGAACCCATACCGGAGACCCGGCCAGGGACCAGGAACAAAGTTCAATGATCACCAACCGAGCCCCCAGCACGAATCCAGGAACGATGAAGGAAAACATCGAAAGAAACCTGCGACCTAAAAAACCCTTTATTTGATAAAAATTATGTTGTGTGTGAGAGTCGTACGAAAGAAAACTATAGCGAAAATGCCTCAAATGAAAAATTCTGTGAACTTACAGCTTTTATTTAATTTTAGACGAATTGTGTGATTAATATTTTTATGACCGATATTTGTGAATCCGTTACATATAAAGTAAAAAAATAAAACAAGTAAAAAACTATTTTTTCCGTACATTTTGTTAATTTTAGGAAAACTTCAAGTGGGAGGCGGCACAGGATTTTTATTTTTTTTTTATTTGTGCTTTTTATACATCGATTCAAAGTAATTTCACTATTATGATGAGAAATTTGAAAGAAGTGGAAAATCGATCCACCCTACTTCTTATCTTACCCCACTAGGTGGTGCTACGTGTATCTACATCACGGTACCTTAGGTAATAATAACTACCTATTGTTACCAGGAAGGCGTATACGAAGTGGCGGGTATAAACTAGTAAACAATATGTATTTCATATTTTGTGCAATAACTACCTATTGTTACCAGGAAGGCGTATACGAAGTGGCGGGTATAAACTAGTAAACAATATGTATTTCATATTTTATGCAATAACTACCTATCAGGATCGTAGCAGATGTAAACTCTGTGGTTTCTACCTTACTCTCAGACACAGAGGCGTGAGTATATAGATGTAATTAGTAAATAACGATACATTCATGTGACATAACGAGTCACGTCGCACCACTATCGCCGCACACCACTCCATTGTGGATCCACAAATAAACTTGGAGTTTGTAGGTAGATAACGTTACTAATGTAATTAGTAAATAACGATACATTCATGTGACATAACGAGTCACGTCGCACCACTATCGCCGCACACCACTCCATTGTGGATCCACAAATAAACTTGGAGTTTGTAGGTAGATAACGTTACTAATGTAATTAGTAAATAACGATACATTCATGTGACATAACGAGTCACGTCGCACCACTATCGCCGCACACCACTCCATTGTGGATCCACAAATAAACTTGGAGTTTGTAGGTAGATAACGTTACTAATGTAATTAGTAAATAACGATACATTCATGTGACATAACGAGTCACGTCGCACCACTATCGCCGCACACCACTCCATTGTGGATCCACAAATAAACTTGGAGTTTGTAGGTAGATAACGTTACTAATGTAATTAGTAAATAACGATACATTCATGTGACATAACGAGTCACGTCGCACCACTATCGCCGCACACCACTCCATTGTGGATCCACAAATAAACTTGGAGTTTGTAGGTAGATAACGTTACTAATGCCCATTTCATGATCAAATAGACGATGATAGTTTAAGGCGAAGGTATTCGTATAAATCTGTCCTGCTCCAACGTTTTCATTTAACACTTGTCTATATCCTGCTCGGTGGAGAGACAGCCGTTTTTTGTTTGTTATTTGGAATTAGAAGGATGGGTTTTTAATGTGAAGGCCATTTTATATCATATTTTGTACAATGTTTGATGTTTATTTTGGTATAAGTTTTATTTTCCAAAACTTTAACGATTCAAACGAAATGGTATTTAGATTATATGTAGTTAAGACCTATATTTGAGATTTTATTGTATGCAGGGAAATGCAGTGCATGTAATTGTGTATGGAACGGCCGAACTATTAGATATGACATATTTTTTAAACATTTATTATTACAATTTCACGGTTTAAAATGAATTTGAAAACAGACCAAATCGGGATGGGGGTTATCCCCCTTAGAAAGGGTCTTACAAGTTGGAACATATCTTTAACTAAAATTCAATTTTCCTCTAGTTGATAACAAAACCGTTCAAGTGCAAGTAGGACTCGTATCCTAAGTGTTCCATATAAGGGTTCCATTTCTCCATGATGAGGTACGGAACCTTAATTTACAGATCAATAAAACATAAAATAAAAACATATATATCTAAAACTGGGTAAGATTAGGAGAGCTCTTGAGCAGCTAAAAAACAACAAGGCGCCGGGCGAAGATGGCATCACAACCGAACTCCTGAAAGCTGAAGGTTACCCTATACTCAGACAGCTACAGGACTAACTTCACGCATGCCTTCTGTAATGGTAGGGACTAGTATCGGACTAGCTCTCCCTTACAGAAGGTACTCGTGATCCGAACGTGACGACCGACCGAGTACAGTGTGCCTTGGTAGGATAATAGTGGAAATGAATTGTTTATTGTTATGTTAATAATGTTTAATTAATTAAATATAAATGTTACACTGTTATGTTATTACAAGAGAAAAAAAGAATATAAAATGTTATGTTATAAATTATGTTAATGTTCATTAGTGGCACGATACCAACTGACGTTTCTGCAATATTTTAGGTTTAACTATGTGTCGCTGGCAGTATTGTCCTCAATACTTGCAGGCGCTATGTTAGCAACCTTGACTTAAGGCGATTAGTGTCGCCAAATTAGCAGCTCGATGTTTGTCGGTACGAATATCGGCGGAAACGACATTGAAATAACGTTCATATCAGCGCGTAATACATAGTGGCTGTTACGACGCTCGCTGCGTCCTTGAGAGGGCGAAATAGGAGAAAATAATACTTTTCACATGGACGTGATTGTTCGAATGATTGATCATATGTTATGTTAACAGCTAATAAGTTTATCTATTACTCAAATCATAAATTAATTAAATCGACCAAGCCGCATAGAAGCAGTAGGGAATCCAAGCCAAAAAACAACATTCGGTTGGATGTTTTATTCATATAGAAGTTTTGTTGGTATAAAAAACAAATATTTGCATACGTTGTGTTAGAGTTGATAATACATATACATTTTTTTTTTATATTTTTGGTTCAGCCACATTGACCTAAAGGTAAGGACCAGGCCAACGAAGCGAGTAAATGACCCCAGTGCGTAAGTGCTAAAATGCCAATTTAGCACAAGCGCGACTCAGTGTTCCGCGGGAGATTGTGCAGTGTGTTTGTGTGTGAATTTCTATTAAAAATGCCTTGTTGCACAGTAAAAAGCTGCAAAAACTATGAAAAATATTTAAAAAGCCAGATGGGATATCGTATCATCAATAAGTAACAGTACATCATGTTTTTTGCTTGTTTAACAACTAAATAAACCATTTTCGAAGCGATAATTATATTATCGAAGTCCATAATGGCGGCCATGATGTTCGCTACCACCTCACGCGAGTTTGAACAAAAGCAACTTTGTACGGGCGTCATTTTTATCAACCTGTATTTTATTTTTGTCTTAAAACTTATGTAGGAAATATACTTTAAACTTATGTAGGAAATTTAAAATTTTGCTAAGGGGAACTTAATATACGATACTAGAAAAATATAATAATAATAGGAAACTAAAAATTGGATGAAAACAATAATGAAATGAAATAATTAACTTTATTTTCAGAAGTAAAATACCACTTCTAACTTCGGCCTGGATTTGATTAAGATTTGATTAAGATTTGCTTAGCAGACTAATGGAATAAACTTAGTTTCATTTGTCTAGCTTTTTACCCGACTACGGCGAAGCCAAAAGTAGGGTTACCGGTTGGGGTGTAGATAAGATGGCACTATGGTATCGTGCCCCCTTATCGACACTCTGACCGGGTTACCTATAATTAGGACTACGGCAAAGCTAAAAAAAGGGTTATGATTTTGACCTGTATGTATGTATGTATGTATGTATGTTCATCTGTTCTCTTATAACTTCTAAACTACTTATCATAATTTGATAAATTAGGTATCGTTGAAAGCATCTTGACCGTCCGTTAGTTATAAGCTATGTGTCGTCACAATAAATTGAACGTGGCGCCCTCTAGAGGATAAAAAGTCAAGAACTAAAAAAAAAAAACCTATGGTGCCGTGTTTGATATCATATGAAAGGATTTAATAAGCATATTTCAAAAATATATATATCGTTAGCTTTTGCTCGCGGCTTTGCTTGCATGGACCCAATAATTTGATCATTTGGAATAATTTATTAAAAACAAACAATATATTATCACGAAATAATAACCCCAAAATAATTTAGATAAAATTAAGTTTAAAAACTAAAACCCGATTACTCACGATCACGCTCTAAAAAGTATGAAACAAGAAAATAAACGTTCATAGTGATATTCACAGGATAGCCATGGTTGTATGCACACTGCCTTAAATAAAAAAAATAATACATTCTAACAGTATTAAGCTTTAGGGCAAAGTGGCATACGACCACGGCTATCCCCTGAACATCACTATGAATATTTGTGATTTTCTTGTTTCATACTTTTTAGAGCGTGATCGTGAGTAGTCGGGTTTTAGTTTTTGAACTTAATTTTTATATACTTTGAATTACATTAATACCTACAACACGTCGAATTTATCACTGATTCACTCACTACCATAAAAAAGAAATTAAGGATTCATATACGCACGTACAAGGTTACATCGCACACCTACGCAACGCGGCATTCATGTTCGCGCCAAACCCGAGTGAAGTTAGTACCAGCGAGACAGAGAGAAAAATATGAAAGAAATATATGATGTATGAAAGAGAGAGATATACTAACGTCCGAGGCGTCATAAAGTGTGGCGCCAGTTGTAGTTTGGGAAAATGTTTAGATGGGCATCTCCTCCCTTTTGAACTCATTGTTCAGCCATAAACGAGGAGTAGGATTTAGAAAGTACCCATTGCCGATACCAAGCCCCTTAAATAAACTACAGTAGAAATAATTATTAAGAAGTAGGAAATGTTAAGATAATCTAAATATGTGGACACACTCCGTACAACCAACATTTATCAAATTCAGCTTGCAGCTACTAGGCGGTGTTTGTTTTTTGCCTTTTGTATAAAAACAAAGTTGACAATAAAACAATACACGCCAACAGGCTTGTGAAAAAAATCCAAGTACCT
Organism: Ypsolopha sequella; assembly: GCA_934047225.1. Classification (NCBI taxonomy): domain Eukaryota; kingdom Metazoa; phylum Arthropoda; class Insecta; order Lepidoptera; family Ypsolophidae; genus Ypsolopha; species Ypsolopha sequella. The sequence goes on along the minus strand of OW203990.1, from coordinate 29,553,607 downwards.
AATTGTATGTTCAGTGGAATTGTATAATAAGTGTAAATAGACTGGTAGTTCGAAGGTGGTTTATTATATAGAAATAGTAGATTGGACAACAAGGGCATAAAACAATCCATTTTATCCGAGACGCTTATATGTCCGAGCCGAACGGCGAGGGCATTTATTGATTATAGGATAAAATGGGTTTTATGCCAGAGTTATACACTCTGCTTTTCACTTCGATTGCGAAGAAATGAACCAGTGATATTGCTAACAAATGACATATTTAACATTCAGTAGGTAATATTTAATGCAAATTTAAATAAACAAGTTAATATTTAATATATGTACCTATTGAGAAAAAACAACAACTCTTTCCCGCCACAAAAAACAACAACTCTTTCCCGCCACAAAAAACAACAACTCTTTCCCGCCACAAAAATTTTAACAAAATTGAACTTACGACCTCTGGTCTGGTCTTACAGTATTAATACGTCATTTACACAATATAATTGAATTTCACCAAAAGTTATTTCTGAGAATTCGTATAGTTACAAAATAAAGGATAATCGATGATTGATGGTCATTTTGAAAATCTTTAAAAAGCGCTGATAACTTTTTTATCATTTTCATTCTTGGCCAGGCGCCAAACTACGTATAAACACAAATAAGGTAATCTATTAGCACACTCCTGAAATACGTGCCATTTTACCGAAAAGTGCTGAAAATGTATTATCACCTTGCGAATCACTCTCACTGACAGCTCGTTTCCGCCCACTGCTGGGTTTAATATGCTTATGTAACATTTAAAGATGGAAATGGTTGGATCAAGATTTTTTATTTCTGGGTCGTATTTAGAATCTATTTTATATAAAATCGAAAGCTATAAAGGGACAAAATTCACGGGAAAGAGTGAGATGGCGCTCTACACACCTTTGTGTGCGCGTATCACTCACACGAACGCCAAAATCGCGAAAAAAAAATGATGCAATTCGATTCCTTGGATTGTGACAATGATGAACGGTATAAACAATATGGGTATGGATAAGTAATCGCTTAGTAAGATTATGAGATGGAAATGTTCCGCGTTTCAGAAACGTCAGGTATATCCAACGTCACTCACAATCATCTCGTCTCTATGATTCAAGTGTTTCGGGTTTTATTAATATTATTTTCAACGCGGGCAAAGCCTCGAAGTCCTCGGACCTACAGGTTGTGCTGGAGGAGGACGAACATCACAACGCTTTTTAGATAGAAGCGAAAAACCATAAATCGGAACCTTCTTGCCCCCCCCCCCCCCTACCTCCAGCACAACCCATTGTTCCAAGGACTTTGAGAATAATAACTCTTACTTACTGTTAACTTATTGCTCTAAATACGACACTGAAATCAAAAATCTTGATCCAACTATTTCCATCTAGACTCCGATTTCGTCGTATAACATATACTAACTTTGAGGTTTAGGCTGGTTTTCAGACAAACTTGTGCCATAATGGTGTCGATTCGGCTAAACACAATTTAACTAATTTGACAGGACTAACCACAGAACATTTTAAATGTTCTGAGGGACTAACCTTATTTTAAGCTTTCTGTCTTTGTCTTTTAGATACGGAAAGAAAAAGACAGAAGGCTCAAATTAAGTTTAGTTCTGTCAAATAAGTTCAGACGTGTTGCGCCGAATCGACACAATTAGCTAGTTTTTTTTTAGTATTGATTAGCTGACAACATCAGAATCATGTAATCGACGAATAAATAAAAATGAGCACTTGATGTACTCCATGGAACAGTCAACACACTTTTGACCGACGATTATTACGACCCAACGTATAAACAACTTACCGCCGTACTTCGGTAACAAATGCACACTTTTTAAGGCATGGAGGTTTACCTCTCAGTGTTTTCCTTCACCGTTCATTTAGCAAGTAACCAAAAAGAAAGAAAGAAAGAACGGAATTTATTGCCAAAAAAAAATACAGTAAAGAATAAAAAATAAAACAAGAAATTATATACTAACTTAAATTCTAACAAATTAACCAAGAAGGCAAGTAACTTACAAAATAAATAACTTATAAATAAAGTGTTATATGGTTAACCATACATCCTTAAGCTAGCATACATTGTACAGCTTTTGTTTGGCAAAAGGTGGCCCGCTCAGGATTTGCTGTCGGAAACTTGTCGAGAGTTCCTACAGCGCTGATTTTCAGCGAGCACCTTTGTTTGTATACGTTTAAAGGTTGTTTTGCATCATTTTGCAGCGGGCGCTCTAGTAAATTTATAACATGTAAATAATAATATATATATATAAGTAATATGATAATTATGTAGGATAAATATGCGGTCGGCAGGAATACAATTGTCATATTCCACGTAGACTCCTCACCTCCGTTTCTCCTTGTTCCGGATGCGGGCGCGGGGCGGCGTGGTGCCCAGGAGGTCTGCGACAGCGCCGTCACCGCCGTCCTCTAGCAGGTGCTTCGAGGACCTGGGGCCGCCGTGCCGACGGACCACCACGTCGCCAGTGTCACTGCAACCAGGTTTACTTATTTATCGTATGGCTATTTATTTTACTATACAGGCCGGTTCAGGGGCAATCTCCTGCAGACACAGGAAAAGCAATTTGACGATAATATCTGGGCTAGAACTAATATACAAGGTGGAAAAAATTCAAGGGCCCTGGATGGGAACTACCTTAAATCCTTTAGTTAGCTCATTTTACTGAAAGGAAACATTCCTTTATTTTTTAAAAGAAACAAAACTGCATTCAAAGATCTTCTAAAACTTGCTTGTCTCACCCGGGAATCAAACCAACTAAAAATAAAAAAAATAAAACCCTCGCTACTTTATTATACGAATCGGTAGGATTATTGTTCAAAATAAAATTTGTCAAATAAACATTTGTTCTTTGAAATAAAAAAAAGTGAAAGCTAATATTAATTTTATTTTATCATCAATACGAAGAACACATAAACATGAAACATTTTTTTAACGAAGACTGATATTAAGAAGAGAAAAGAATCCTGATAAGTTAAAGCAAAACACAACAAAATTTGAAATTGGAACGAATACTTTTATCGATTTTAAAAATTTTGAAAGTTATCGTTCGAATTTCAAATTAGCAAGCTTGTACTTCATACGGTGTCTTTGGATGTTAGAGAGATAAGAAAATTATAACGTGTCATTTACTTGTTACAAGTGAACAGTACTAGGTATTGTTAATAAAGAACTTGTAATAAATATTCAATTTCATGGGTATCTCGTACAACAGATGAGTGTAAGACCAAATGTTTATTAGACAAATTTATCCTGAACAATAATCCTACCGATTCGTATAATAAAGTAGCGAGGGTTTTATTTTTTAAATTTTTAGTTGGCTTGATTCCCGGGTGAGACAAGCGAATTTTAGAATATCTTTGAATGCAGTTTTGTTTCTTTTAAAATAAAGGAATGTTCCCTTTCAGTAAAATAAGCTAACTAAAGGATTTAAGGTAGCTCCCCTCCAGGGCCCTTGAATTTTTTCGTTGGAGAGTAAGAGCACAAAGGCACAACCAGGTGGCCCACCATGCCTGGGACCGAGTGATGGTGGTATATCCATCGCAAATTGCCGGCCTTTGGGATGAAAACAGACTGGTGACGGACAGCGGCGTCACTGGAGCGAGGGTTTCGGCACCACGCTCACCAACCCGCCTGCCCAGCGTACGCCCAGCGCCAACAGTGGCGAAATCTTGAAAAGACCTGTGTCCAGTAGTGGACGAAGACAGGCTGATGAATGGATGGATGCATAATATTTTTAAGTTTTCGTTTTTCCCCCTTATCAAGGGTTATATTGGCACGGGCCAAAACCAACTGCATTTTCATGAAATCATGAAAATATGTTAGATTGACGGAATTTCCTCGTGATACGAGATGTGGTCAGAATAACAGCTTTTTGTAACATATAGATATTATGTTGTGGGAATTCTAGCATTTTTAGACTTGTGAATAGATTCTTGGGTACGAAACCTGTGGTGCGACAACTGTGGTAGAAATTAGTATTTATGCACTGTTTTGACATCGTTGACCCGCCACTGTGTTTTTATTTATTATTATATTATAATTAGTGTTCGTAATTAAGAATATAATTGATTTAAGGATTTGAACCCGGCACCTTTCTGGATTATAATCAGCAAAGATAATAGAATAGGAAATGCAATAGGTAGTGCAATTTGTTTGTTAAGCTAAATTGAACCGTAATTCAATCTGATTAAAGTTGAAAATCGTTTGTAATTTCTATGGCACATCTTTTCAAATTGATGGAAAAAACAAAATTTTGCATTTTTTTGCCCAATTCCAATATTTTTGCTCATTGAAATAGAAATTCCAATGATTTTCTCTCAATTTAAAAACGATGTAATTCGCATAGATTTTACAAACGATTTTCAACTTTCTCTTCATAGAAATACAACTCAAATAAAATTACACAATGTATGTATAATCGCAAACACATGTCTTCTGCAACAAATAAAATGGTAACAAATAAAGTAACAAATAATTAACAATACTCCGCTAATCGCGCAAAATATTGCATGTATTATGTTCAAGATTATTACCTGTGGTTTTATGTAATTTATTGAAATAGGTTCATTGACATTACAAGCTGTATGTTCAATACCTACCCATAATTGATCTTATTTATTGTGGTGCACAATACTCGTAGAATGAACACATTAAAGTGTGGATCGATACCCATCTAGTTTATTTGATTGTGTATAGTGAATAAATACCTAATCACTATGTATTAAGCAAGACTTAATTTTAATTTTAATACAAATTTGTAAAATAAGATCCGTAGAAAGAGCGGGTCTCCCTTAAAACAGGTTGTAAAACTTAAAAGGGGAGTCCCACCCCCTCAAAACCTACATTTTGTAATGTAAATAAAGAATTTTTGAATTTGAATTTTCTGAATTTGAATATACACACAGCATTCTACAGTAAACATATACATACATACATACATCACTCTACAGTAGACATAACAATATATCAACTTATATATAATATAATCTCATTGAATACATATAATGACTTATCATTATCAATCTTATCATGTTGAATATAGTTTAGATGGTAATTCACAATTAAAATGAACATTTTGAATGTAACGTAAGGAATCATTAGTTCAATAATTTTTTCTTCCAACAAGTTATCTCAATTATTAACCTCAACCATACATTATTTTCCTGTGGAAAATTCCCACCCTACTTCTTCTAAATAAAGTTGTATGAAAATGCATTATTTCCCGCTACGACTTGTCAACCAAAGGCAAACAAAAATGTTTCATAGATTGTATCATCAAAATCATCAAAATATGTAAAATTAAAATACAAACTAACTCCTCATTTTACATTAGAAACCACCACAGTGCGTAAAAACACAACACACATTTTTGCTATCGAGGAAAATTTCCCTCTTCTCAGTAGCGGATCCAGGGAGAAGACTAGAAGACTGAAGCCTCCCCCGCTCCCCACCAATAATATACGTCATAGTAGAACTCACATTTCTTTTATACTACTATATTATGGAAATGTCCTACTTATGTTGTACTAAAATACTTATCTACACGTACAGGTAGCGGCACGGTTTGAGGTCTGACCTTGACTGCGCTAGTCATTTTTTCCCTATCGCACTTGGTAATTTTGTGCGCGAATGAACACACGCGCTAATCCCCAACCTCTTTCGCCGAGCGGTCCAAAATCGTGTCGCGACCTATATTTTAAGGCGATTACCATCGCCAAATTAGCAGCTCGATATTTGTCACTACAAATATCAACGGAAACGACATTGAAATAACGTTCATATCAGCGCGCAATGCATAGTGGCTGTTACGACGCTCGCTGCGTCCTTGAGAGGGCGAAATAGTTGAAAATAATACTTTTCACTTGGACGTGATTGCTCGATTGAATAATCTTATGTTATGTTTATAGCTATAAAGTTTATCTATTTATCAAAACATAGACGAATTCAATCGGCCAAGCCACTCAGGAGCAGTAGGGAATTTGAGGTCAAAAAACACCATTCAGTAAAAAAAAAAAATCATATAGAAGTTCTGGTGGTATGAAAAAGAAAACTGTTGCATATGTTGTCTAAGAGTTGATTATTCATAATACATTTTTTCATTATTTTTTGTATTTGGCCATAAACGAAGAGTAGGCTTTAGAAAGTACCTATTTGGCGATAGTAAGGCCCTTAATATTACATAATATGCTATTTACTATGACTTCCTGAAAAATTTCGATGAAACCTACCCTCAGCCCCCCTCCACAATATGTTTCTGAATCCGCCACTGCCTGTTCTCATGTTAGTTCTGGCACTGGGTGCGTTGTCATGTTCAAGTCTATAGGTATTAGTGGTTGTCTACAACAATCATGATTCACGGCGCCGACGTTATCAAAAACGGATACACTCTCATAAATAACTAAGTGATAACGTTTTTAGCATTGTATTTAACAAGATATTGCCATTTCTTGTTTATAGGTACCTTGGAAAAACTTTTTTTTATCTGGCTTCGTATTCTTATTATGTACTCTTTCAAGGTCACGTCAAAAAATGCGAGAGTTCTTGTCTGTCCGCGGCAAAAATAAAACGGAAAAATGGCAAAAAAAACCGACCAAGTGCGAGTCGGACTCGCGCACGAAGGGTTCCGTACCATTATCTGTAAAAACGGCAAAAAAACATGTCTGTTGTATGGGAGCCCCCTTAAATATTTATTTTATTCTGTTTTTTAGTATTTGTTGTTATAGCGGCAACAGAAATACATCATCTGTGAAAATTTCAACTGTCTAACTATCACGGTTCACGAGATACAGCCTGGTGACAGACGGACAGACGGACAGACAGACGGACACGGGAGTCTTAGTAATAGTAATTTGGGTATGGAATCCTAAAAAACAAGGTAAAAAATTACACTCAGGAACAACTCAAAAACACCCAAAAACAGGAAAAAACGTAATGTTGTTACATTGTACAAGTGTAATAATTAATTACATTTTGAATGTCAGTTGAAGACATTTTCTTGCTAAGTTCCTCTACATTGTGTATAGTCAATTAATTGCAGAACAGATTGTATAATGTACCTACAAGTCTCAAGCTACTGGCGTGCAGTTAGCACATTCATCCAAATGGGTTTTTGTTTGCATAGGATTACAACGCAAAATACAATTGAATTGTCAATAAAACACTATAAAATAGTTATTTATAGTTATTGCAAATAAAATTAAATGTAAGGAATGTTAAGGCCAAAAAAAAATGGGGTTTTTTCGAATCCATTTACTCCACTATAACGTCATCTACGTATTTCATTTTTGGGTAAATGTTTATTGAGTGTTTTATTAAAATTCTCACTGAAGGAAAACGCGACTGGGTGAAATTTTCTCGATAGAATATAATTCCGAAAATAATTTATTTTTTCCTGTAATTCTAAAATCCTAAATAATTTCATTGTGTCCACGAATCCGTCCCACTCGCACTGAGGGTTTTTTCGCATATGGAGTAACAGGGACGCTAAAACTTTTACGTATCGCCTTAATTAAATCCGAAAAGCCGTGAACAATCTGAAAATCGTTGATAAACCGATCGAATCAATCACACAGCCATCACTGGCGTGTTACTATATCGGATTCCTATACGGATTTCATACACATTGGGAGGCTATACACAGGACTTCGAGAAGTTTACCTTGTCTATGGTATCCGACAAGCTGTGGGGCTGTGTATAGCCTCCCAATGTGTAAGAAATCCGTGATGAATTTTGCTCACTGACTTTAAGCAACAAAGGCGCACTTTTCGAGCTAGTGAGGTGAAAAGGAATTTTTCAAGGTCCCTTTGTGTCGTACATACACCATGGAAATCCCCGAATCGTGCACGAAAAATAATGAAATAAAACACAAGGAAGTATAAACCTTTGTTTATCTTTTAAATACAATGCAGTCATGTCTATGTGTGTCCCTTCCCTTAAAACTTTCGCTGGAGGTTTCAACTGTTAGGTTAATGCACATCACGCTTTTAAGTAACGGGAGCTGAGGCAGTGGCCGTTTTCATTAGTATATATTTCAATGAGGTTTTCTTATTATTATACAACAGAACGAGGGAGCTTTATCAGTTAGTAATAGAGGTAGTTATCGAATGGCCAGGGCCGCTGAGCTCGATACAAGGTAGGTATTCCCCGACAGTGGAATAAAATACCAACTTTCGTAACTAATGAAAAGAATGCAACACAGGCTATCATAAGAACCCGGGTTTCATCATAAGAGTATTGTTGAGTCGCAATGTAGGATACGAACCGGTCCCGAGCAGGATTCGAACGGCCGACCCAACCTACCTGTGTACGCTCTTAACTTTATAACGGAAGGTGTACAGTTTGCATGCAGTTATTTTTAAAATCCGGTTTATTTGCATCAACATAACATCATTGTAAATATAGTAGCAAGGTTTTTACATGTCGCTGTTTTGATTTGATTTGATTTGAGTTCTTCTCAAGAAAGTCCTGCGGATTAAGGCATTTTCATCATTATTAATTGATAAATACCTTGACGGGGGTTTTTCATTCATTAAAATAACTTTAGTGAAATTTCAATCCAAACTCACGTAGATAATAATGTGATCCTGTAAGTGTTTCGTTTTTTCATTATGTATAATAATTATTTTATTAAAAATAGTAAATATTGTTTGTAACTCGTCTCTAAGGCCCAGCGACATCTGGAAATGACTCCAATTGATAAAATATGGTAGTTTAAAAATTATGAAAAATGTAGTGTTACTGAGTGTTACATTACCTATAAATAACAACTTTATATAATATTGTTATTATTCTCGCGTATAAGAAACAACACGAAAATATTGTTCAAAGTCAACCTGTTTTTAGAGCTGTTTGTCTTATGTCTCTTTCCTTCCGAGAAATGGGGTACTACTGTACTAGTTAGCACCTGCATATATAACGGTCTAGCTCGGCTGATAGTAGGGAATGCAATCTTGCACCTAAATGTTAATCTCGTTATTTACAAGATTACAAAAAATCAATCTCGCAAGATCTCGGTATAAGCAAGATCTTGCACTAATAAAAGTTCTTTCGAAAAAATATTGTTTCAACTACTGGTTAATAAAAAAATTTAAACAAGATATCAATCCAATTAAAGGGATGTATTTAAGGGGGGCTTATCCCAATTTTGTCTGTTTTCAAACTCATTTTAAAGTATCAAATAGTTATTTTTAAAATCTGAAAAAAATATATGTTTCAGATACATTTTTTGTGCAGTGTTTTTTGTGGTTCAATTTGCGAGACGTTACACTTTGCTCGATCGAAAAAAAATCCGAAACTTTGTCGATTTTTAAGATTTTTTACGTTTTATGTAACGTGTACTTAACCAAATTGCATGAAAATTGCAGATAATTAAAGTAAAACTATTGTACTAATAACTTTTGTGGTTACTTTTTTTTTAATGAAAATCGTTTTTTTTCCCTTATTTAAAAAGAAAATATGATTCGCGACTACTCGGCGAGCGGCCGCCAGTTGCCCGCCAGCGGCTGTCGAGGCAAGACCTATGTCAGTTTTCTGAGCCCTGGTTCCCCCTCACTCGCCCCGAAGCTCTGATAGAGTGTACTATCATTATTTAAATAATCGTGTAAATATACATCAAACTATCAGTTGTGTGTACATGTAAATAAAAATCATTTAGTTGTATCTTGCTTAGATGTTTAAAAATAAAAATGGAAACTAGAAATAAGAAGAAAAAAACCGGCCAAGTGCGAGTCAGACTCGCGTACCTAGGGTTCCGTATTGTGGATGATAAATTTAAATTACTATTTTTTTTCGTGAATTTCTCAACTGCTTTATTTTTCCTGTAATCTTTACGTAAACACTATTACCATGATTTTTTTCATAATGCTCGGTCTACCAGTTTTGGAGATAAAGATAATTTTTTTTATATCAATGTATTTTTACAATCAGCTTTTTGATATCTATAATTTGATACCCATATTGTATTTTTAGGATAACATTTTTTAGTTTTGTTTTGGAAATATTTTGAATAATTTCAATTTTTTTTTACATCGTGATATGTGGGCAAATAAATGCTATTTTTGTGCCAAATTTCATGTCTTTATCTTTAAAGGTGCTAAAGTTATGAGGCTGTGACATACGGACGGACGGACAACGGAATCTCACCATAAATGTTCCGTTTGTACCTTTTAGGTACTACGGAACCATACAAATCATCAAATTTGAGAGTGCTGGAGATAAGAAAACAATTCTTTGAAACTGTAACGAGATGTTTTATTGATCGTACAGAACAACCAACTTTTGAAATTACGCAAAAAATGTAAACAACTCTTGAGTCCGAGTATAACTGTACAACAGTAAAATGTAACAGTACTTTCTCTTGCAGTCTGACAGAATGTATAGATATATAATGTACATATTATGTAAATATAATATATATATATATAAAAAATAATGCGATTGTATCTACGTATTATTATTTTTTTGTAAGCGTAAGTATGAATCGTATGTAACTAAGTGATTAAATAAAATTTCTTAACTTCAGCTTATCAAATCTTCGTACTGAGGAGGGCACCTTCGCATCGAGACAATGTATAGAGGCAACAAGTACGACAAAACTCGATAAAAACAGTAATTGGTATTACCAGGTACAAGGACAGCTTTACGTGACAGAACGGCGATTATGTCTCTTTGGCATTTGGGTAGGAGATAATGAACTTGTACATATTGAACGCATTACAAGAGATGATGATTTTTGGATGACGAAGATGGAGAGGAAGCTAATACAATTTTATATAAAATGTGTAATACCAGAGATAGTGAAAGTGATAGTGAAATGAGTTTATTTGCCACAGAACATATAAAAAAAGAAGACACAGTACAACACAAAACAAAATTGCAAAAAGGAGCAAGCTTATCAAATGCTGCACGTTGAAGTAACTTGCAGCTCTGATTTTCAGTTTGCCACATATGAACAAAACACAATAGCAAATAGAAGTAAAACATAATAATTAATAATTAAGAATTTTAACTAGTACAATTATACTATTGACTAAGAAAATAATGAATTATAATAATTCATTCATAAAAATAATATTGAATAATTGAAATAATATTGAAAACACACTAAAAAATAATTAATTTGACAAAGAATTACAAATAAAATAATTACAGTCTATTTCATTTACGAGGTTACATTTGACACTTCTGAGAATGTAACTCTGCACGTTTCACATAATTTGAAAAATAAATAGTCTTTGTTTATGACAGTAAATCACCGTTTGAAAAAACCACAATCAATTCCAAACATTATACAATTAATTCCCAAACATAATCAACGTATTTTTTTTTTTAGATATCGTGCTCAAAATAAGTATAACTTTAAAATAAAATAATATTTTACTGCAAATACGCGTTTACGTTCTATGGTTTATTTTTTACTTTTAAACATAGTGACGTAGCTCAAAAAATCTCATAAAATCGGTTAGTTAATCGATTATTCTCTTGTGTACCGAGGTCGTAGGAAATAAAAATTTACTAAAAATATGGTCCACCTCGCAATCACCATGGTTACCATGGCAATCACGATCAGCCATATTGTTTGTCTGTTCAGTACGGTGCAGAAGCCTTGTATACGTTGCGTGCGTGTGTTTTCTTCTTGCTTTACCACTAAAAGAACAGTGTTGGGCAGTCAAGCGCGGGAGTTTGTGGTACGCCTACAACATTACTTTGAATGTGAGTTTCAGAATGGTAGTCCACTCTTTCGTTATCAGTCGAAATACTGTTTCCCAAATAAGTAAGGAAAAGCATGGTAAAGATATACCAGAAGATAATAAATTAAAATCGCCACTTAAGAAAAAAGTTAGAAGTCGTTGTTGCAAGAAGCATGCTATAACGTTACTGCTGCGAATTGGAATAGTGTGGTTTTACGAACATTAAATCTAATTTTCGCTGATTGGGACCGAGATGTGCATATCGATGCCCTAATAGATAACCAAATTATAATAAATACGGTGGATCCTACAGACGATGGTGAGGGTGATGACGACGATGGTGACAATGAATATGATGCAACGATTTTGAATAGCGAGCACGCATAAGTCGCATGCTGATAAAATCGAAAAATAATAGTATTTAATCAAATTAAAAAACTTGAATAAGTAACTTTACCTCGTAAATGGAATAGACTGTAATGGATGTCATGCAAAAAAAAAGAAGAGAGAAAAGACATGTTCAGAAATGGAATGAATAAAAATAGAAATTTACAAATAAAATAATAAAATAAAACAACAACATGGTATAGTAAACCCACGGTATACACGCGGGATGCCTATAAGAACTCTGACTTTGCATGATAATAAAAATAATATTTAATAAGAAAACGTGGATCCTTCACCTATCTCAGAGCAACAATCAAGCTATGACACCTCGCAACCGGGTCCTAGCACTAGCACACATACAACTGAACAAATCGTGCGACTAAAAATACCGAGTGGGCGAATTTAAAGTATGAAATCGAAAATACTTCACCAAAAATCAAAAAATAGGTGCGACGAAGAGCGAAGCGAGAAGGAGCGAGTTAGGTTTACATGTAATATAAAATAAAGAGCCGAGCGAAGCGGAAAAAATGGGGCTTTTTCGAATCCATTTACTCCACTATAACGTCATCTACGTATTTAATTTTTGGGTAAATGTTTATTGAGTATTTGATTAAAATTCTCACTCGAGGAAAACGCGATTGGATGAAATTTTCTTGATAGAATTTAATTCCGAAAAGACCTCTAAATTGTTTTATTTTTTCATGTAATTCTGAAATCCTAACTAATTTCATTGTCAAATTGCATTCAAAATGTGGATATTATGTATTTGTAAAGTCTCGTTGAAAAACTTTTTGACAAAATTGCTTAGTACATTTTATATTAATAAAAAACTGACTTTTTACTACTTTTCCACGAATCCGTCCCACTCGTACTGAGGGTTTTTTCGCATATGGAGTAACAGGGACGCTAAAACTTTTACATAGCGCCTTAAAATGAAATTGACACTAAAATAGAAAATTGTTGGCCTGAGAATTATCAACTCAACTCAAATTTGTAATTTCAAGTCGCCGTTTACAACATTTTTATTCGCTCACAATCATTCGCCCACTTAGTATTTTAGTACGATATATTCAGTATTTTTGACACCATATGTTTGAATTTATATTCGCTCATTTAAATACTACGCCTATAATTTTAGTGTTAGTGCCGTCGAAACCTAAATTATTCCAAAGTAATTTAGCTTCTATTTTTAATACTTATGAACTATTTTGTAATATACAAAATTTAGTTTTGACAGCTCCTAGATTACAATGAAAGCCTTCAGAGTCAGCTTTGTTAGCTCATATGGTTACCAAGTGTATTAAATATTTTTAGCTGTACTTCCAAATGTTTTACAAGAGCGTGCTTAGATATTGCTCATATGATCCAATATAATAAACTCCCCTATTTGTACTAACTCGGTTTTTTAGTAGGAATAGTTTATGTTGGTTCATTTATCGGAATCAATTCTTATTAGTACGAAGTACAGTTACTGGCCCCGAACCTATTTTAATGTACGCGGCGGTCGGTGGCGAGTCACGTGAGGTCACAATTCTAGCCGCTCAGTTGCATCGTAAATAAATACGTCGCGGTGAATTGGCGGGGGCTGAGGTAGCGATAAATACCTACAGGTCCCGGATAACCTGCCCTTAAACACACTTATAATAGTTAATTATATTATTCTACTGATCATACCGAAAAACTTTCCCCAAGAAACATACCAGCGCAAATGAAAAAATAAATTCTCCTTTCCATAATAACTTAAAAAACCTACTGTAAATGTTGATGGGCATGTGTTTCTTTTTATTTGCTTTGTTATGTTTCTTTGTAAAATTTGTTTTGTGTGAACAGTAGAATAGAGTATATGATTTTATTTAAAGATAGCGTGTGTTTTCACTTTATATAGCCTATAGACTAGCCCGACCGCAGACAAGTTCTTTCCAATTCCATGTTTTAGTCATCAATTTCAACAAAATGATATTGATAATTTTATGATTCAAAATGCAGTCATTGTCTTCTCGACCCAGCAAATCCAAAGCTTTATCTTTTTTTTTAATTCAAGTGTCGTCAATGCCCTGCATCTGTAATATGCACTGCCGCTTGATATCGCAAATCTAGCGAGATCTCGCACTGATAACGATGCGTGATTGATGTTGCAATATATGTGCGAGATCTCGGTAGACCGATATTGCATTCCCTAGCTTGCTAGGCATCAGTCAAAATATTTGCTACACTAGGATTTTCTAAAATTGGTTATTTGTTTGAAACCACTAATATTATTTGTATAGGTATAGTTCTTGCACTTAAATACAGAAAAAAATCTTGCTTAGAAAAACAATATAGAATTTTTTTTCCGTACATCGCGTCCATGTGAAATGTATTATTTTCCATGTGAAATGTATTATTTTCTCCCATTTTTGTATTTAAGTGCAAGAACCATACAAATACCATAGTAGTTTCAAAGAAATATCCAATTTTACTAAATTTAAAAAGAGAAGTCCTGACTGACTCACTCATTCACCGACTCATCAACGCACAGCCCAAGCCCTTGGACCTAGAAAGCTGAAATTTTGCACAGAGCTTTCTTTTGTAATGTAGACAAGGAATAAGAAACGATTTTTCGAAATTTCACCTCTAAGGGGGTGAAACGGGGGTCCAGAGTTTGTATGGGGAAACAAGATTAGTTAGACTATTTTATTCGAGACTTCACAGGAGTACTTCTATCTATAAATGAGTAAACATGTGTTTCAGGTTTTTTCAGAATTCAACCCTTAAAAGGGGGAAATGGGGTGACAAAGTCTGAAAATCAACATGGGTATCGTTTGTATGGTTTATCGGGTCGCTGATTACGAAAACAACAACGATTTCTAAATTCAACGTAGTGGACGTGAAATACCGTCATCCTCTTTGGGGTGCGATGGGGTGAAATGATGAAATGTGTAAATATCAATATGGGTGTCGTTTTTATGTTTTTTTTGGACGTTAATTACGAAAATGGCATCGATTTTGACATTTAATATAGTGGACATGAAAATTCTTGAATGTATGTGTGCCAGAGCAAATCGGCTGTAACAGACGGACAGACAGACAGCCACACAAGTGATCGTATTAGGGTTCCATTTTTTCCTTTTCGCAATGACGATTAATAAGTCTCAGGGTCAGTCAATGAAAACAGTGCAGCAGGAATTGATCACAGGGGGGACTGCTTTTCGCACGGCCAGTTTTACGTAGCCTGCTCGAGAGTGAGCTCACCTAGCTGCCTGGTCGTGTTAACAGCTGGGGGCAGAACTTCTAATGTAGAGTATAAAGAGGTACTTTAAGTATGAATAAAAAAAAACTAATAGGTAATAGGCCCGCCAAAGAGACTTTACCTGGAGATCAAATAATTGCACCAAAAACACTCCAACCCAGATTTAAATACGTTCTTTAAAAAGTACTACACAAAAACTAAATCAACGCGGGCGAAGCCGCGGGCGAAAGCTAGTTTTAATCTAAAAACAGCTTGACTTTGAACAATATTTTCATGCCGTTTTTATACGCGAGAATAATTTCCTTAACTAAAGTTGTTCTTTATAATTTAACTAACAATATATTTGTTTTTCATAATTTTTTATAATGAGAAATAACTTTATCGATAGAGTCAGTTTTGGATAACCCTATATATAAGTGATAAGTCACTTTAAGATGGATGGTCTAAGGTAGTTTTTATAAAAAAACTTGTGAGAACCAATAACGACGACAGAAGTATTATTATTTAATTCCGTTACCTTTTGCCACACGGTCCATCAACTTTACACTCGCGAATATTCAGTTTTTCATAAAAACAAAATGTTTTAACAGTCTAATTTTGCAATTTAAAACTTTCATACATTGGATTACAAAAGTTTTAAATAACAAAATTAGATTATAAAAAAGTTTGTTTGTAAAAAAACTGATTATTCGCGGGTGTAAAGTTGATGGAACGTGTTAAAAAAGGTAACAGAATTAAATAATAATACTTCTGTCGTCGTTATTGGTTCCCACAAGTTTGTATGAAGATTGCCTTTGACCATCCACCTTAATAGCGATAGACTAGTTATCCCACAATATGAGAATTACCATAAACATTTGTAGTGTGAGATGGAGTTGCCAAAAACAATTTTTAAAAAAGTTGAAAAGGAAAGTATTTTAAAAAAGCATAGAGGTTCCTCAAAACGCACGAATAAGCTATGTACTATCAGAGAAACTTGCGCAGACCCACTTTTCACTGTTATTGCTGTGGCAATAAGTACATGACGACATGTTTCATTTCATAGTGTTATCGTCATCTTATTGGTTGTTACAGTAAATTATACAAATTTGTACATGTTTGGTGTACTTAATGTATGGTAGTATAGATAATGTATGGTAGTATATAGGCCCATGACGGTGCCGCTAAGTGGACACTCTCAAGGCCACCACGACAAGGTTGCTTGTTTTGTTTGTCATATGTATAGAGAAATCATAGTTACCATGCGGATATACAAGATTTAACGGGACACCTGACGCTAGAACATCAACAACACCTGGTTTTCAAGGGTACATTGGAAGAAAATAGGTCTCTCCTCACATTGAAGAAAATATATTTGATTTATCGATCTTTTATCTAGGGATTCCACCTAAAAACAATGTATTAAGATTTATACTTTTGTCAAAAAAAAATTTTCGACCCTCTTTTTTTTTTGGTTTTCAAACGTTCGTTTAAAAAACGTTTTTTTTTTTATAAAGTAGGCAATAGAAATATGAAGGGTAGTTACCTAAATCCAATATTTTTTTTCCTAGCAAATATTTCAGTATCAGCTAAAAACACACCAATTTGATGTTTTGCTGCGTGATCACTAGTATTACGCGTCCAAGAACAAGAGGCCAAAGAGCCAACATATAATCGCCTCTATGAAAAGCAAATAAGGTCTTTGCCATTAGACTTATCGTGCTGGACGGGTAATAAAAAAAGTTGCTATGGTATGCCATCCTCTTAAGAGGAATTTGAATTTTGGACAGAATTTATCTATACTTAGGACTGAAACTGGCTTATAATAGTACTATTAAATTAAGGTTGAGAAAAAGTTCAAATTTAGATGAAATAAGACCTAAATAGTACTTTATGCTACAAGTGCGGTAAGGAGGCAATAACGATTTGAAGCACAAGCGTAGAGTTTTTCAACGCATAGTGTGAGTAAATAAAAAAGAAAAGAGTAATTATTATAAAACTTACAATGTTCATAATTACATAATTTTTAAACTTGATGGTGCTCTTCAACATTGAATGTACCTATAGACCACAATGAATATGCCAAGAGAAAGTTTTCCGAAAATGATGCAGATTTTAATATATTTTTTTTTCACTGAAGAAAATTTTCGTAAGTAATCAGGTAATTGTCTCTTTATTTTGGCGGCAAGAGTATATCATTTGCAATTATAGCTTCTGTAAATATACCTGGCGGGGTTAAGTCCAATGATTTATCAATTAAACTCCAGATTTTCTTAGGAAACAAAGAAACAAAAATTATACTAAGTATACTTTCTTTTTCTTTCTCTGTACGCAAATTGCCTATTGCCAGCCAGTATTATAATGTACTCTGTGTTGCCAGCTTGCTTGACGGAAAAGAACGGTACGTTCCAAAACATGTCATAACTGTGACTCGGCGGATGCGTTCCGAAATTTGTTTGTGTGCAAAACAAAGAACTAAATATTACCTCTGAGCAATGAATGTGATAATAATAATGACTTTCGCCGCTTACACGAACTTTTAAGTGACACGAAATATTATTTTCCAGTTTTTAAATACATCAAAAGTACAATTTATTCCCTTTAAAATTCATTGTGAACTTGTGTTGTGAACTTAAAATTATGATCCAGAGCCGTTCAACAGAGAAAAAAAAAGTTTTATGCAAGGTACATGAAAGTCTGTGAAGGTACACAAGAAAGTAGAAGTGGGTTGTTGACGGTTTTTACGTCAACGAAACGAAACCATTTACGGAAAACGGTCAACTAGTTGAAAAACTAGTTGACGTTTTTAACTGGTTCGACGAAGCCAACTGGTAAATTGTAGTTTTAAGAATAATCGGTACGTTAAAATATGTATCAATAAAGGTTTACTGTTTTTACTTTGACTTTTCGTTTTCTATTGTAGTACTTATTTCTAATGGTTAATATGGTGGCACATCTGGTCTACACACTTTACTTTTGCTTTACTGACCATAATTGCGCACCTGTGCAGTCAATTCCAACTTTTACAAGCGGAATTCGAACCTAATTTACGAGAAAAGCAAAAAAGCATTGAGCTGAACTCAAAGAGCCGCTCAAACAAACTAAACATTGTTTAGTAAACAAACACTTTATCAATCAACCTGTTCGAGGAAAAAGAAACAGTTCGTTGATTCAACGCCCACCACTACAAGAAAAGTTGCAGATTAGCTAAATTCCTGTAAATAAATTTAATAAAATAAAACGCGAGTGCACTTGAATTGAAAAATATATTAAAACCTGAGGAAATATGATTAACATGTTGGTCTAATCGCTCACAAGATATGTAATCCTTGGTAACAGCAATCAGGAAAAGTATCTGGACGACCAAGCTCCGCTCGATCACATATGTACTTTGAGGACAAATACGGACGCAAAATAAAGGAAGAGCCCTATATATCTTCGGGAATATATAGGAAACAAAAAAAAAATTAAAATTAAAATCGCTTTTACTCCGGCGTGGTTCGAACTAGGGACCTTTTGCGCGCCAGGCAGACGTTTTACCAACTGCGCTACTGAAGATTGACAGTTGTTTTCGTTTTATTTTTTCTTGGTAATATTCCTTTAGATGGCAGTGTCCATGTTGCCGCCAGATGATTAAATCAGCCTCCTAATTGGACGCCTAGGTCGTTAATTAAATGGTGGCAGACAATCTGTCTGTATGTATGATCTGTTTTATCTCAAGAACCACTCAACGGATTTGGATGCGGTTTTCTTTAATATCATCGTAGTAACCCTGGTTAATATAGGCTATAAGGGGGTGTTGATAAAATAACCACCAAGACGAAAAAGGGACAAAGGTTTAATAAACGCGGGTGGACTTGCACTCGAAAGGCTATTGTAAAGAATAAGATTGAAACAAAAACAAACATGTGAGTGTTAGGGTGTGTGTATGTGTAGTATTTGAGGGTGTGTTTCTGAATGAAACTGCCTGCCAATGTCCGCAAATCCGGATAGTTATTTATAATATAATATAACCCAGATTCCCTTAAAAGGAGAGTAAATAGGTAAATGCTGGGTGAGCGCTCTTCATCCTAGGTCCTATCGACGTCAAAATGTATAGAGCTAGCACAATCAGTAAAACAATACATTTGATTATTAAAGTGTGATAAAATGTAACGGGCGACAATTATAATACGCGATAGTTTAAAATGTAACGGGCGACAATTATATTACGCGACAGTTTAAAATGTAACGGGCGACAATTATATTACGCGACAGTTTAAAATGAAACGGGCGACAATTATATTACGCGACAGTTTAAAATGAAACGGGCGACAATTATATTACGCGACAGTTTAAAATGAAATGGGCGACAATTATATTACGCGACAGTTTAAAATGAAACGGGCGACAATTATATTACGCGACAGTTTAAAATGTAACGGGCGACAATTATATTACGCGACAGTTTAAAATGAAACGGGCGACAATTATATTACGCGACAGTTTAAAATGAAATGGGCGACAATTATATTACGCGACAGTTTAAAATGAAACGGGCGACAATTATATTACGCGACAGTTTAAAATGAAATGGGCGACAATTATATTACGCGACAGTTTAAAATGAAACGGGCGACAATTATATTACGCGACAGTTTAAAATGAAACGGGCGACAATTATATTACGCGACAGTTTAAAATGAAACGGGCGACAATTATATTACGCGACAGTTTAAAATGAAACGGGCGAAAATTATATCACGCGACAGTTTAAAATGTAACGGGCGACAATTATATCACGCGACAGTTTAAAATGTAACGGGCGACAATTATATTACGCGACAGTTTAAAATGAAATGGGCGACAATTATATTACGCGACAGTTTAAAATGAAACGGGCGACAATTATATTACGCGACAGTTTAAAATTTAACGGCGATAATTATTTTATCACGCGATAGTTTAAAATGTAACGGGCGACAATTATATCACGCGACAGTTTAAAATTTAACGGGCGACAATTATAATACGCGACAGTTTAAAATGTAACGGGCGACAATTCTAATACGCGACAGTTTAAAATGAAACGGGCGACAATTATATTACGCGACAGTTTAAAATGTAACGGGCGACAACTATATTACGCGACGGTTTAAAATGAAACGGGCGACAATTATATTACGCGACAGTTTAAAATGTAACGGGCGACAACTATATTACGCGACGGTTTATAATGAAACGGGCGACAATTATATTACGCGGCAGTTTAAAATGAAACGGGCGACAATTATATTACGCGACAGTTTAAAATGAAACGGGCGACAATTAAATTACGCGACGGTTTAAAATGAAACGGGCGACAATTATATTACGCGACAGTTTAAAATGAAACGGGCGACAATTATATTACGCGACAGTTTAAAATGAAACGGGCGACAATTATATTACGCGACAGTTTAAAATGAAACGGGCGACAATTATATTACGCGACAGTTTAAAATGTAACGGGCGACAATTATATTACGCGACGGTTTAAAATGAAACGGGCGACAATTATATTACGCGACAGTTTAAAATGAAACGGGCGACAATTATATTACGCGACAGTTTAAAATGAAACGGGCGACAATTATATTACGCGACAGTTTAAAATGTAACGGGCGACAATTATATTACGCGACGGTTTAAAATGAAACGGGCGACAATTATATTACGCGACAGTTTATAATGAAACGGGCGACAATTATATTACGCGACAGTTTATAATGTAACGGGCGACAATTATATTACGCGACAGTTTAAAATGAAACGGGCGACAATTATATTACGCGACAGTTTATAATGTAACGGGCGACAATTATATTACGCGACAGTTTAAAATGTAACGGGCGACAATTATATTACGCGACAGTTTAAAATGAAACGGGCGACAATTATATTACGCGACAGTTTATAATGTAACGGGCGACAATTATAACGCGTCAGTTTGAAAGCCTATACTCATAAGGCTGCAAATATAATACAAAAATGTGACAAAAACTAGAGTTTGTTCGGAAGTCCCCAGTTTACTTGGAGACAAAGTATCACTTGCCTTGAAGGATCTATAATATGTCAACTATTCATGTTTCATATGAACATAATACATTAGCATTTTACCTATCTATATACTCACATATTGCAGTGTCCCGCCCGGAACCATTAAACTTAATGTTTATTTATGTACCAACAATATTGCAGTGATTAGCACAAAAAGCTGATAACATTATTACAGAGTGATAGAGTTATCCACATAAGCATGAAGCATGGGCTAACTAGTGATCAATAACACTTCAGTTTTATCAGATAGTTACAGTGGATTATATACAATTGTTAGATAAGTATTACTAAGTATTGGATTGATATGAATTAAATACATTTTAATGAATTTCAGAAGTAGGCATTTTTCAATGGTAAATAATAAGTTGATTTGTTTAGTAAAACTATCTAAAGACTTGTTAAGAACACTTAACTAGAGAAATGAATCTGAGCCATGATCTAGCGGCTAGATTCTAGCCAGCTAACTGTTGTTTAACCCTTACAGGATTGAAAAAAGGACAATAGACAAATAGAAGATGATACATAATATATACAATTCATACCATAAGGGTTAACAAATGAACAGATTTATCAAAAATTTTTTTGGTTTTGTTGAAATTATGGTTATGATCATGACATTGTTAATTACAGTCGATCACAGTTGAATGACTTCAATAAAATCTTGTCTGAGCATGCGTTGTACTTCATACCCTGCGGCAGAGGGTGACAAGTGGTGCACTTTTAGCAGTTGGGAATCCTGGGATCAATATGATGCCTATGGTATAGTATCAAATAATAAATACAAAACAAAGTATTTAAGTTAATAAATATTATTATGTATATAACCTTGTGAAATACGTAGAATTTTACAAACGAAAACTACTTTTAGTTTTTACGGCTGTACAAATTATATTTCATGTTACTAAAGCTTAGTAAATACTAATTAGGTGCTTATATTTTTGAGATTGCAAGATAAGTTGTTAAAGAAGTTTTTTGCGATCTAAGTTATGAGAAAACGAATTATTCTAAAATTCCTTATTTCTATTATTTTATACACACAAATTGTCTGACAATATATCTTAAGAGACGTGCAGAGCAATCATTTATTAACTTAAATACTATAGTATAGTAGTATCATAGTAGTATTTCTACAGTGAGACGTCTCTTGAGCAACATATTCTTTGAGTGTTATTCTTCAGGTTTAGGTATTTAACTATTAATAGGGCATTACCTATTATTTACTTACTGTGCCCTGTCTCATTGACTTTTTTTTTCATGTATTCTAGTTTTCCTAAATATCTAAAAGAGAAATAAATAATTAGTTTTCAAGTAAAGTTACCGACTGAAACTCTGAGTCCAAGTTGTGTCACTGTATGTGATTTTAACAAGTGTTCAATTGTTTTTAACAAGTGTTCAATTGTTTTTAACAAGTGTTCAATTGTTTTTAACAAGTGTTCAATTGTTTTTTACAAGTGTTCAATTGTTTTTAACAAGTGTTCAATTGTTTTTAACAAGTGTTCAATTGTTTTTAACAAGTGTTCAATTGTTTTTAACAAGTGTTCAATTGTTTTTAACAAGTGTTCAATTGTTTTTAACAAGTGTTCAATTGTTTTTAATACTTGAACTTATTCACTATTGCATATAATGGTGGTCTGGTGAATCAAAATATCTGTCTCCTTTTTATATACACTCCTAAACCTGTAAGATGGATCTAATCAATTTGGACTGCAATCCATTGTTTTATATTACTAATTTAACAGATTATCAACTGTAGTAATGTCTACAGAAGAAGCTAGACCCAACACTGATGGTACGGTGGAGTTAAGTTATACACATTGTACTTTGCACCTATCTTATATCCTTCACTATAGGGGCTAATGTAGTACTGCGAGTGTATAGCTTGACGTGATTTCCACTCCATCAAGTTTTTGGCTAAATAGGTACTTTGAAACGTGTTTTAAAAACTGTTTTTTGCTTTCTTAGCTTGGGGGGGAATTACGATCAGAGTGCTGGTAAGGGGCCATGGTGCCCCCTTGTCTACACCCCAACCATGGTGCTCCCTTATCTACACCCCAAACCTCAATGTGCATGATCTTGAACCAAAGACCCGCCTACTGACGCTCGAACATAACAAGAAAATAACACTTTGATAGTCACATAACAGTGGAAATGACGACTGCGTAGAAAGCTAACCTTAATCAGCTGATGAAAAATAAACAACAAATACTTACAAATTGTCATCACAGCTCTGGTCCGAGTCGTAGTTGATGGGGAATCCAATTGACTGCTTCCAGTCTTTGTCGGAAACACTATTCATTATTATTTAATTATCACACGCAGAAAAACAAGCAAACACTGCAAAAGTTTTTTTATTTCAGATATTCTCTAAAAAAACACATTTTTGTGTCACTGCTTTAGAAAGTGAAGAAGGATTCGTAATTGTGGTTTGCGATAAAATTACCGGCTTAATTCGTAAAATATCATTATTGCCCTTGATGGCCCGAACAAACGCAATCGACCAAAAAATAATAAAGTGCTCTTCTACCGAGTACCGAGCCACCGAGACGAGAATCGTGATTCGTGAATCGACGACTGACTGACTGACATGATAGTAGGGATGTAACAATCAATATATTGAAAACTCGATAATATCGACGTAAAGGACATCGACTTCTAAGCTTTTAAGCGAACATGAAGTAAAGGTGCATTGAAAAATACTTCATTCTTTTGCGTCTTAAATGCAACTATTACAATTTATTTTATGGTATGCCATAAGCAAGAAATAAATAAAACAAGTCTTCACTCGAACAGCTGCCATTTTTGGTTTATGGGGAGCACTAACACTGACGAAAAAAGAAAACTTTCATCGGTCATGTGACATGACATGTGTCAATAATTTCATGTTGTTTTTGTTGTCAAACAAAATAAATGGTCGATAGTTTAATCAAGAAGTAAGTATTCTGAAGTATTTAAAATATTCAATTTGTTGACAAGATATCTACTTGAAATCACTGACCTCTAAATCTAATAAATGCAAGGATTAGACATACACTATGTCCGAAGTTAATTATATACAGTAGCTGTCTGGATCTGAATGGCTTCAAACATCGAATTCATTGATTCTTTTCTTGTTTTTGGTTTCTTATACCTAATGGTTTTCAGAAAGTAGTGATAGAATTAAGTTACATGATAGGAACATAAAGGAGTAAAACAGAAGCTATAACACCCAGAATTGATTGGATTACAGTGGTAACAAATGGTCAAACTACTTACCTAAAAGATTGGTAGAAAGAAAAAGTATTTATAGAAAGTAACTGAGTAAGTTGTCTTGGAGTAAACAAACAGTGCAGCTAAGAAAATATGGTTGATAAACTGATAAGATAACCATTAATCACAAAAGTTTTAGTCGAGCCATTAGTCCCGAGTTACTAAGTTACATCAAAGATACTCAAAGACCTTTTACTTTATTTAAAGTTTTGAGTGGTTATTGCCCTGTTTAATTTCAATACAGTATAGCAATCTATAAAATTCTTAAAAAACCCCCTAGAGAATAAGAGATATTTACTGTTTCAGACCAGTAACTTTTGCAAAAAGCTTATTTCCATCTAGATCCGTTACGATGACACTTCTCATTATTTGTCTTAGTTCATCTATTCTCAATGCTTGTTCTTGTTTTCGCAAGATTAGATGAGGAAGTAGTCATGGCGCGTGGTTGCTTGCATTTACCAGGTTAATCCAGTCTTTGTTAAGTAGAGACGAGCGGTGCAGTTCAAGACGAGTGTCTTCACTGTGCAGTTAGTTTGCTCGTTTCGTTTCAATCAAATATTTTTTGAGTTGACAATTCTAATGTCATTTTCTTTGTGAGATGGGTCAGAACCATGTCTTTTCAAGGCTATCAAGGCTAAGTCTCTCACCCCACCTTGTACTACGAAACGCGGTAAGAAGTGCAAGCGATAAATAAATGTATAGAGAGCGATACGTATTGTTTTGTTTTGTAGCTAATTTATTACTTTGGGTCATTAACCGATTTTCCAGCTATCCTAGAAATATACTATAGTCCACATAATGAAGTATAATTTTCTAAAATTACTGAGAATTATATTATCGATAGTCGATATTTAAAAACTTATAGATATTGATATAATTATCGATAGAACTACATCCCTACATGATAGTGACACTAGCCAGGGCTGCGTTCAGTTACTGAGCAAATAAAACACGTTCAGTTTGATCGCCCGTCGTTGACGCCCGCCTAACACTGATAACAGGATCATAGCATAATAATATTAAAATATGCAGATGAAATCGAAAATCTTTCACCAAAAGTCAAAAATAAGGTGCGACGATTAGTGGAGAAAAGCGAAGCAAGAATAAGCGTGTTTGGTTTACAAGTAAATATATTTAGGGAGCCCAGCGAAGCGAAGCGGAGCAAGGTGACACTCCTAATTTTTCAGAAATATAATATTATGCATGATATGCTCAATTCTATGATATGTGCCGACTACACATAAATTCCACAGACTAGTGGCAGAGAATATAAAGTATTAAGTACTAATAGTCTAAGAGCTAGCGACCAAATCGGTCATGTGGCTTCAGCTGTATTGAAACTCCGTTAGCTACTTCCCTGAACAACCTTTTCCGATAATCTTCGTGCTGGCAGGCCGCGGAGCGGTGGGTGCGCGTGTAGTGGGGTGGGGGAAAAATGAGAAAAAAAATGTGGGCTCAGCGACTTTATTTTTTTTTTTTAAACAGTTGATCTGTACTCCCTGTGCACTCAAAAAAAATTTTTAATCGGTCGGGTGGTGGGAAGGGGTTGCCAGCGTTAATTAAAAGTACCAAGCCGCCGTGAGCTGTGAGCGCGATGACGCGTTCGCCGGCTGATATCTGAGTCCACATGAAAATTATTATTGTTTTGGTACTTTTAATAAACGCTGGCAACCCCTTCCCACCACCCGATCGATTTAAAATTTTTTTTGGGTGCACAGGGAGTACAGAGCAACTGTTTGAAAAAAAAAATTAAAGTCGCTGAGCCCACATTTTTTTTTTCATTTTTTCCCCACCCTACTACATCCGCACCCACCGCCCGCGGCCTGCCAGCACGAAGATTATCGGAAAAGGTTGTTCAGGGAAGTAGCTAACGGAGTTTCAATTTCAATACAGCTGAAGCCACATGACCGATTTGGACGCTAGCTCTCAGCCTATAACAGTGGTCTGTGAGAAATTCAATGAAAGAAATGGCATGTTAGGCAGGCGTGGGCGTGTAGAGATCAAACTGAACGTACATAAGTACAGCCCCCCTATTCTGTATCTTTAGTTGCCAACTGCACGAGGTGCCTATCATCAAAAACAAAGCTAAAAACTGAAATTTCAAAATTGCCTTTAGTGGGTATTGAACTATTAACAATCTGTGTCGTCACTTCAAGTGCGAAAATATCCTTAGGACATCGGAATTCGATAGTATATCTATGTTTTTGATGATAGACACCCAGTCCAGAAGGCAACTAGAGATACACAATAGGCCCGCAGGTCGAGCCACGGTTTTTGGCCGCTGAACTTGAATGCGCAGTAGTCTTAGACCACTGAGCATGTATTAGACCAACCTAAGGTAGTAAGTAGTCATTTTTGATCTGTTTGGCGGGGGGAGTGAGGTGCGACGGGAGGGCGGTTATTTTTATTTATTGGTTGGTTGATTTGATCCTACATACGTCTCGAAAAAGGAATAACACCACCACTGCCATATAATTAGAATTTGGAGGCAAATGGCTTGTATTTTATTACGTGATTCATATTTAAAAACCTGAGTTAAAAACAGTATTTTGTGCAACTGTGACATAATGAGAGACTTCGTTTGTTTCACAATAGACGAGAGGAGTTTTCAATCATATTTATATTATTTATTAATAAGGCAGAGGCGCTTCGAGGCTTTCACGCATTTACAGGATGCGACTCGGTCTCTTTATTATCATAATATATAAATATAAACAATCTTCGAAAACCTATAGGCAACTACTGAAAACCGCATCAAAATCTGCTTAGCTTTAGTTAAAGCGCAATAAGAAACTTCCCTCAATAACTTTAAAGCTAAAAAACGTTTTCAAAATTTTTTCAGCGGATAGAAGTTTATGGGCCGCTCGTGCTCAAACTAGTAGGATAAAATAGTAGGAAGATGAGGAAACACCCAAATTTCCGAATTTTACAGAATTTGACGTCATAATTGAAAAATATAAAATTGTGACATAATTATTTTTCTACCTCTTCTAACTTGAGCCATTGAAAAAAAAAATGCAATCTTTAAATATGTCCGGTCCAAAATAAGGGCCAAATTCTACCGCGGTCATCGTAGCGGTACGCTGGTTGGAAAGGCCAGTGGAATCGAGTTGGGCCGCAGTGTATTTGGCAGAAGTACAGCCTCCATTCCTCCTGGCACTCCTCCGTGGTCGGTTCATCACAGTCCACATATTTGCATATCTCACATTTCTCTTTGAGAGTCATCGCCACCGTTATCGAATCGTGTATTAAAAGATTGATCAGCCCGACCAATACGTAAACGAAAATTGTCTGAAAAAAGAAATAAATCTTCAATTTTACAATTGATGCATGATAATTATCTCATAAAAATTATATGAGATTAGGTACCTGGTAATTCATGACCAAACCATGTGTGATGACCTACTGCTCAAAACGCAGTGTAGACTTTTCTCCAAAAATCTCCTTTGTATGTAAAATTATAACCCATTGTTTCCATCAAACCCATTGTGAAAATAAAAAAACCGGCCAAGTGCGAGTCAGACTCGCTTACCTAGGGTTCCGTATCGTGGATGATGATTTTAATTTTGTCATTTTTTTTCGTGAATTTCTCAACTGCTATATTTTTCCTGTAATCTTTACATAAACAAATATTACAATAATTTTTTTCATATTTGTGTTCATCGTAGTTTTGTGTTCTTTTCAAATTTTCTCAAAACCAGTGCCAGTAAATATAGTAAAAGTAAATATATTTTTATAATCAGCTTTTTAATATCTACAATTTGGTACCCATATTGTATTTTTAGGATAATATTTTTTATTTTTCTCACTTTTGTTTTGGAAATATTTTGAACTATTTCAAATCTTTCATATGTTTTTGTAAACCTTAATGGGTGGACAAATTAATGCTATTTTTGTGCCAAATTTCAAGTCTTTATCTTTAACGGTGGTAAGGTTATGAGGCTGTGACATACGGACGGACGGACAACGGAGTCTCACCATAAAGGTTCCTTTTGTACCTTCTAGTTACTACGGAACCCTAAAAAGGTAACAAAAACGTTAACAAAAGTAGTCGAAAAAAATGCTTTTATTACGTAATAAACGTGGCATTTAAAAAATTAAAAAAGTCTTGGATGCGCTGGTATACATGGGAAAAGTAATATAAAGTACACCAGTTTTAGATTCACCGATGGCTGTGACGCCTGTTGAACCTATTCCTGTCACTGTTCATTCTGTGAAATAGCTCCTCACTGGCGAGAGAGGCTGCCATGTCTTCTTCCTCACTTTCCCTCATCGGCTCCTTCTTACCCACATCCAGCCACTCGCTCGGCTTACTCTTGGCTATCTTCTTCTGGTAGACCACATAGCCATCCTTCGTGACGTAAGAGACCACGGGAGTCAACACTTGTCGTTTATTCTGATCTTTCAGCTTCATGGGTCGGTGGAAGTGATTTCTACGCGTATCGTCCGCGAACTCATCGTCATCGTCATATATTTCACTGTCAGATTCGTACCTATTTCGTGCCGCTTGCTTCCTGGTTTTTCGTTTTCTTGATATGTTCTTCTTCCTCTTCTCGTCGACGGATTTCGAGTGGTATGGCATCATTATGACTGGTAGTTTTGATGATGGCATGGATAACGGCATAGATCCTACGGGCATCTGCATACCAGCTGGCATCTGCATACCAGCTGGCATCTGCATACCAGCTGGCATTTGCATCCCACCTGGCATTTGCATTGATATTGGCATGCCACCAGGCATTTGATACTGCATGGGCTGACCTCCCGGGTACGAGTAGGCGCTTTGAGCTTGATACTGTGACAGTGTCGTATCAACTAACAGTAGAAGTAGAGGCCCAAGGAGGAAGGCCGAGAGATGAATCATCTGTAAATAAAAATTATTTGTAAATGGCTTTGCTGTAGCTTTGTTTATGTCGTTTGTTAAAGATTGATAAATGCACTTACATTTGTGGTATTATATTAACAATGTTCATACTGTTATTCCCAGTATGTGATTGTTCGGTGGTTGCTTAAGTTCGATTGAACGAACATTGAATTTGAAGGCCAATAAATAGTAACTTAGTTAGATTACTATTATATAATGTTATGGAACAAAAGGTGTTTAACTTTTATATAACTTCCCTGTAAGGCAGTGTATTTTGTAAGACAAACTTGGGAGTTGTTTCTGTTACGTTTTACATGATTTTAGTTAATTTGGAAGTTTAGACTTAATACAATCAAACTTAAAAAAACAAATTTTTGATACAAAGAAAAATCATTTTGCCGAATAAAAAAACAATTATCCCTTACATAAGTAATGGACCATATGCTCTCAGAAACAAAAGCCATTGTTGCTGGTTATGAAGAGATTAGTATTGTAGCATAAGTTGAATATTTTTTTCGTTTTTGACGCTGATCTGGAAAAGTGGTTTACAAAAAGGTCTGCGAAGACTGCGCAAACGCATTCAAAAGCTGGATAGCGAGAACACCAAATGAAACTATTGTTAGTGTTGAATTTGCAGAAACTTGGTTATTCTTTTTAAAACAAGTATTAAAAACATTTTTATAAAGTTTTTTATTGGATTCCAGATAACAATGATCAGTAGACTGCAGCTGCTATTGTTCACCATCGTCTGCACCGCATCAGCGGCCAAGGAACCCGAGTTGCCACTATGTCCGACCAACATGCAATTCATGCCCCAGAACCTGCCGATGCACTGCCGCATGCCAGTCTCAGCACTCAGAAGCCCAGATTCTAAATCTGGTCCACAGACTCCACTTCCTTCGTCGGACCAAAGTCCATCACCTGCCAGAATGTTTCAATTTCCTGGTCTGCCTGGTCCGGGTATGCCTTTATCTGGCTATCCTGGCTTCCCGGGGGCGATGCCGATGCCGTTTCCCATGCAAATGGGAGGCCCACCATCAAAATTACCCGTCATAGTCATGCCGTTTTACTCTCCTGACCCAAATTACAAAGCCAAAGGACCATCGAAACCGAGGCCCCCGAACAAACCCAAGAAACCTAAATATCCTAGTAACGGAGACGATGAGTATAGTGACACGGATACCGACACAGACACCGATACGGATAATAGCGATGACACAGATACCGAAAGTGATACTGATTCCGACACTGACTATGACAGTGATCTTGACAGGCGCCGGAACGCCTTCTGGAAGGGAGGTTTGCGTCGCTTCGGAAAACGTCGGATTCACAGGAAAATACATCGTCGTCGTCATTCTCCAGTACAAAAGAAGACAAATATCCTCACTCCCATGCTTCAGTATGTCACAAAAGATGGCTATGTTATATTCGAGAAAGCTATTTCTAAAGGTGAAGCTAAAGATTGGCTGGAATTAGGAAAAGATAATCCGAGTCTGAATAATGATGTTGATAAACTTGTAGAAATCGAAGACAAGATTGAAAACAACGCTGTAGACAATGAAGATCATCACCATCACCATCACTTTGGTTCAGATGGTGAAAGAAAACATACAAGAAAGAACACAGAAAATGAAACAACAATAAAAGTTTCTAAAAAGAAAAGTGGCAAAGGTCGAGTAACCGCACAACCATGACTATATCAGTAACCGCACAACCATGACTATATCAGCAAGATGATACTTTGTAAATTTTACTTTTAAGCTTTTAACTTTATATTTTTGTAAGAAAATAAAGAAAATGTTCAATATTTATAATTAACATTTATTTTTTTTTGAAGTTTGCAAATAGGTTAAATGTAACAAGGGAAAACTAGGTAAAAAAGAACTATTATGGTGAGACTATGTTGTAAGTCCGTCCGTATGTCACAAAGTCTAAGACTTGAAAGGGCCTAGCCGTACTTTCATGGTGAAACTGCCCCAATAGGAAACTACCTATATATCGTACACTATGTTATTATGTAGAGGGATTAAGGATGGACCTGTGGGTCTACCGCGTAATTCTCATTTTCATCAACATCAAATTGAGATTGAAATTTGACGTGCGTGCGACGACGCCCGCCTAACATGCCATCTCTGTTGCACGCGTTGAATTTCGCATGCATTTGCTTGAAGTTGATACAAATCAGAATTACGCGGTAGAGCCCCTGATCATAGAATATGAACAACGCCTCACAGGACAATTATATTAAGATTAGAATAGCAATTTTATACGTTATGACATTGTATTCATTTTTACCCGACTACGGCGGAGGGTTATGATTTTGACCGGTATGTATGTATGTATGTATGTCAAATTCAAATATTCAAATTCAAATAGTTTATTTTGCAAAGTATAGTATATATATTATATATATATAATACACGTTTCACAATTCAAAATTTAATCTTATAAAAATATATGTAATAAAATAATAAATGTACATGAACTAGATTAAAGGTTTATTTAATTTATGTAGCAATACATATATGATTAAAAATATAGGTAAAGTATATATTATACAAGGTGAAATCCAATCAACCGCTCGAACCCATACCGGAGACCCGGCCAGAGACCAGGAACAAGGTTCAATGATCACCAACCGAGCCCCCAGCACGAATCCAGGCGGCCGACCAAATCCCATCCTATATACTACATACTAATAGGTTACATATATAAATACATGCCTACCTCCGCCCGGAGGCCATGTATGTATGTATGTATGAATGTTCATCTGTTCCCTCATAACTTCTAAACTACTTATCATAATTTGACAAATGAGGTATCGTTGAAAGCGTCTTGATTGTTTGCTGGTTATAGGTTACTTGACGTTATATTAAATTGAATATAGCGCCCCCTAGAGGGCATAAAGTCATGAACTAAAAAAAATATGTCTTAATTATGCCGTATTGGATATCAAATGACAGGGCTTAATTCACACATTTCAAAAATATATATATATTGCTTGCGGGTTTGCTTGCCTGCACCCGATAATTGGGAATAATTTATATAAAATCAAGCTTCACTCCAATCCTTCCCAAAATATATATATAATAAATACGTATGTATATGTAAAGCGGCTCTGCATATTCTTTATCACGAAATTACGTCCCCAAAATAATTTAAATGAAAAATGAGTTTAAAAACGAAAACCCGACTAATGTAAAACCACGCTCTAAAAAGTATGAAACAAGAAAATAAATACTCATCTCCAATTGTTATGTACAAAACAAACTATTCAAAACTTATCGTCTATTAAATAAACAACTTACACGTAATACATTTTAATGTATTTAATAAATATTCATAGTGATGTTCAGAGGATAGACGTGGTAATATGCCCCCCACCCTAAAAAAGAAAACAATACATTCGTCAGCGATCATAAGCTTTAGGGCAAAGTGGCATATGTCCCCCCCTTTATCTCCGAAACTGGTAGACCGAAAAATATGAAAAAAAAATTGATTATAGATCATAACTGGCCAATTACAGGAAAACGATAGCGATTTAAAAAAAAGTTGAGCACAAATGAGATATATAAAAAAAGAAGTAAATAAATAAAAAAATATTTAATAAAAATACATTATGGGTATCAAATTGTAGGTATTAAAGAGCTGAGTGTAATTATACACAGTTTGGCTATATTTAGTTGCATCTATTTCGAGAAATCCTTGAAAAAACCACAAAAAATGTATGTCCCCCCCCTTATCTCCAAGACTGGTAGACCGAAAATTATGAAAAAAATCATGGTAATATGTGTTTACGTAAAGATTACAGGAAGAATATAGCTGTTGAGAAATTCACGAAAAATTTTTTCTAAATTAAATTCATCATCCACGATATGGAACCCTGAGTACGCGAGTCTGACTCGCACGTGGCTGGTTTTTTTTAAAGTATTTTTCTGTTATTTAATCAAAAGTATGTAAGGAATGAAAAATAAAAAATAGGAGGTGTTTATGCCATTAGAAATAGATATCCCATCAAAAACATAAAATGTACAAAAATGTCGAGTCTCGCAATGCAATCTTTCCACCGTGAAAAGTTGTGAGATCTTATGTAAAGCCAAGTCTGTTAATTTAGTTTGTATGGAAGCACCTTTTCATTTTAGTTAGTATGGGAGCACCACCTATTGAACAAATGTATCATTAATTGTTTCCTAATTAGTTACCTACCATCATTAAGTGACTGTATTAATATTAGTCATCTTTATTTCTATAATAAAATATAGTGACTTCGCAATCGCACACCAACATATCTACCTAATACCAATTTGTTAGCGATTTGAGAAGATATTTCTAAGCATCAGCGCTTTATTTGTGCTCTGCGATTGCCAAGTCACTATATTTTATTAGAGAAATAAAGATGACTAATATTAATACAGTCACTTAATGTTGGTAGGTAACTAATTAGGAAACAATTAATGATACATTTGTTCAATAGGTGGTGCTCCCATACTAACTAAAATGAAAAGGTGCTTCCATACAAACTAAATTAACAGACTTGGCTTTACATAAGATCTCACAACTTTTTACGGTGGAAAGATTGCATTGCGAGACTCGACATTTTTGTACATTTTATGTTTTTGATGGGATCTCATTTCTTTTTGTAGGTAGTCCTCCTTTTTTTCTTCTCGGGTAATATTTCTTGCACGTCTGCTACGGATTTTCTTAAAGCCCACTCCCTTTTACTGATCATTTGGACATACTCCAGAGAAACTAGTATCGGGAAGGAGCACTTCATAATGACCACCTAAGAAACTACCAGAGAATTGTAAACGTTTCACTGGCGTCCCAGGATCGCCACTAAATGATCCTCTCAAACGGTTATTTTTGTAAACCTCAAAAGTAAATGGATACAAAGAAGTGGCTCCCATAAGTTCGGATACGGAACCGTAGGTGGTAGTTTTCATCATTGCTGTCGAGTACAGGTCAGCGTCAATGTGTCTCCACGCTCGTCACACGTATAAAGTTGCATTTCATCCCAATGCGCTTCCACATACTCGACTACCGCAAACCTAATGTCATACGACGACTCAATGTTCTCATACATAGAGAATGACAAAGAATGGAACCAACATAAACCATCTCCAGGTATAGGGACAACTAGGTGTGGACAATATTTCAGGCTACATTGCAATATTCATTTTTACGGTTGGTTAGTTATTATTATTATTATCCACAATTAGATGCAACAGGCAGGTTAATATTTCTTTTGACCGTGAAGTGAAAGGCAGGCTTGTCAGTCTAAACCACAGAGTACATTATTATGTCTAAACCTGGTCTTTATTCAATGACTAACGAGTACAAAGACATTTCATTATACCTACATCATAGAGGATGCATATACAAATAATACAAGATTAGCAGCTTTATTTTTCCTGTAAGCTTTACTGGAGAAATAACCTTTACCTTGATTTTTAGGGTTCCGTATCCTAAGATTCCGTGACCCTATTACTAAGCCTCCGCTGTCTATCCATCTATCACAGGAGTCTACAGCTTCAGGCGGTATAGGTGAATAACGCGTAAATATTTTCACATAATATATGTTACTTTGTCCTCTATCACGGCAAATAATAATATGAAATGGAAATCCAAGGGGGGGTCCAATTATTCGACGTTATTTGTTTCAGCTCTATCTTTATAATATAACAATTTTGGGCAGATAAATGTTAGAGTTCCTTATTCAAAAGGTGCTGATTTGTTTGTCAGGCGCTACCATTTTAGCGCCTTGTTTTTTGTCGCCTTTATGTTGCTATGTCATCTTTATTGTTGGTATTTACCATAATGGTTTGGGGTTTCGTACCCATATTGTGTGATGGTAGTACGGAACCCTTCGTGAGCGAGTCCGACTTGCACTTATCCGGTTTAATAGCGACTTATTTACCAAATGTTGATATTTCTCTTCTTAAATAGACTAAATGTGTTTTAGGGTTCCTTACCCAAAGCACAGATTATTATAACAAAGCCTCTATCGTAAGAACGGTTATACATACAAGTACCTTCAAGTTGAAAATTTAAGCAGACTACTTTAAAGTAAAATAACAAATAATAAAAAATGAGGGTTCCTAGGAAGGAAAAAAAGGTACCGAAAGGTAAACTTTTTAGGAAAAAAGGTACCGAATTTTTTGTCAGGCGCTACCGTTTTATCCTGTTTTATCGCTTTGTTTTTTGTCGCCTTGATGGTGCTATGGCATAGATCTATGTTGTTGCAATTTACGCAATTGCGTATTGTGTGGGGGTACGGAACCCTTTATGTGCGAGTCGGATTCGCACTTTACCGTTTTTTTAGTGACTTAATTACGAAATGTTGATATTCTCTTCTTAAATTGACTAATAAAATTGTGAATGTATCAAACATTATAAACCACCCTTTTTAGGGTTCCTTACCCAAGGAACAGATTATTATAACAAAGGCTCTATCTTTAGAACGGTAATACATACAAGTACAAGTTTAAACTTTGGGCAGTCTGTAGTAAATACTTTAAAGTAAACTAATGAAAATTAGGGTTCCGTACTAAAAAGGTACCAAATTGTTTGTCAGGCGCTACCGTTTTATCGCTTTGTTTTTGTCGCCTTAATGTTGCTATGGCATCTATATGGTTGTTATTTACTTTTAGGGTTCCGTACCCGTATTGTGTAGGGGTACGGAACCTTTTATGCGCGAGTTCGATTCGCACTTTACCGGTTTTTTTTTCGCACTTTAACGGTTTTATTTTTTATTTTTACTACTTGCTCTATTTTCGGAAATATAGGTATAAATTTTTTACACTTTTTACCATCTAGCGTCACGAGGTAGAATTTTTTGTAGTAGATGTCTTTAATGCAAAGCAGCATACCACCAACGTCATCTAGTGTCATACAAATTTATAGATGCAGCTGGAAACATACATTTTCTATAGACTTTGTATGGAAATATTAAATTACCAACCGCAAATAACATTTTTATATTTTTTTGTTGCAATGTACACTTAACACTAACCGCATGCAAAATTTCAAGTTTGTAGGCCTGCTAGAACACCTTTAGACTTTTGATGATGTGTCAGTCAGTCAGTGACAAAATAAGGGAACTTTGACTTGAGATATTTCGTAATCAAATATAGGTACAAAGTTGTAATT
Organism: Ypsolopha sequella; assembly: GCA_934047225.1. Taxonomy (NCBI): domain Eukaryota; kingdom Metazoa; phylum Arthropoda; class Insecta; order Lepidoptera; family Ypsolophidae; genus Ypsolopha; species Ypsolopha sequella. The sequence continues at coordinate 29,516,961 of OW203990.1, read as the reverse complement.
TGGAGTCAGAAGTAGGATCAGTAAGTACTCTTGGTATCTGAAATTTCAGACTTCTAGCTTTACCCACAACGAAGATACAGGGGGGTTGAAAGTGCCGTGAGTTGCTTCGAGAAAAGGATGGTACGGCCGTTCCGCGAGACTCGGCGGGGGCACTGCCGTGCCCCCAGATTATTTTGTCTACCTGTCACAGGCGTGGATACAAGGGGGAAGAGAGGGGGGGGGGGCAATGGGTGCACAGTTAAAGTTTAATTTATGTAGGATTAAAAGCCCGTGGCTTCACCCGCGCGAATGTAATGAAAGATCATGTCCCTAGGGAACTGCCCGCCCTCATAGAATAATCTGACATTTGTCCAAGTGAAGGGTCTAACCATTACAACAGTGAACAGTTGCCCATCTCCACGACACATACTATCGCCTATGTCCATAGGGTATTGCCGATCTCCACGACACATAGTATCGCCTATGTCCGATGTGACGAGAGTAACCATTATAACAAAGAAAGATGATTAAAATCGTTTTAGTAGTTCCAGATTTTCCTTACCTACAAACAAACAAACAAACAGAACCAATTTATAAAGTTAGTGTCGCTTAGAGTGCATTGCAAGGTAGAAAAACCGGTCAAGTGCAAATAAGACTCGTGCCCTGAGCCTGTTCCATACATACTGATTAAAACACAAATTTATTTCACGTGCAGTTAAAAATGTCCAACTTAACTTGGCACTTACGATCCATTAAACTCTATGTATCCAAAGGGTCTAATTAAGAGGATGGCATACCCTAGCAATTTTTTTTATTACCCGTCCAGCACAATAAGTCTAATGGCAAAGACCTTATTTGCTTTTCATAGAGGCGATTATATGTTGGCTCTTTGGCCTCTTTTTCTTGGACGCGTAATACTAGTGATCACGCAGCGTAACAACAAATTGTTGTGTTTGAGCTAGTACTGATATATTTTGTAAAGAAAAAAAAATTGGATTTGGGTAAAATCCCTTCATATTTCTATTGCGTATTTTATAAAAAAAAATCAAGTTGATCTCTTAACCGCGTTTTTGAAACGGACGTTTGAAAACCAAAAAAAGAGGGTGGAAAACATTTTTTTTTTGACAAAAGTATAACTCTTAATACATTGTTTATAGGTGGAATCCCTAGATAAAAGATCGATAAATCAAATATATCTTCTTCAATGTGAGAAGAGACCTAGTTTCATCCAATGAACCCTAGAAAACCTAGTGTTGTTGATGTTCTAGCGTCAGTTGTCCACTTAAGTTGTAAAGGTTTCATTTATGAAATTTATGATGTTAATTGTTTTCCTGGAACCTTAACATGCACGCACAATTACAACTTCGTAGGCCCAATAGGAAAAGTAGCTCAAAATGGTTCGTGTAATATAAAACACGTCTGGTGCCTTTCTTTTTCGAACTCAGCCACGTGTATAGATCAAGTTGAAACTAATATCTTCTACAGAAACCTACGATACCAGGGTGCTGTAAAAAAATCGGATTCTAACTCAACGTGAAACATTTTCAAACAAATTTGCTCACCATGAAAACTTTTACGGCACGTTCAGTTGAATTAGAAACTTGAAATTTTGTTCACTGGTAGATCTTATACGAGGGTGCGTTTTTATGTTCGCGGAATGGCGGGGTTGGAGAGGGGTGAGGGGTCTCATTAGTACATCAACGAGTTTTATTACAATCGGCTCATTAGTCTCTACTATCATCAACTAAGAAACTTAATCAAAGAAAAATCGAGCACCGCGCCGGTATAAAGTTCCTTACCAAGCAAGGAAAAAACGTCCAAACCATTACATCATTATGAACCTAAGTCTAAAGAAACAAGACTCTATGCAGTGGCATAAAAAAGGCACACCTCCGTCTAAGAAGTTGAAGGTGTCGCAGTCGGCCGGAAAACTCATAGCGACTGTTTTCTGGGATACTGAAGGAATCCTGCTAAACAATTATAAGGGTAAGGGTGTTAATATAACCGGAGAATACTACGCGTCAATGTTTGAGGGAAGCAATCAAAGAGAAAAGACGAGGAAAATTGACGAAAGGCGTCTTGCTCTTCCACGACAATGCGCCTGTGCACAAGAGCCATGTTACCCTGTCTCAAAAGTGTTCTGTGCCCTATGTTTGCCCTGCACAAGTTAGGCTTTAAAATAATTAACAACTCACCATATAGTTCAGACCTGGCGCTCTGCCATTATTATCTATACCCAAAAAAAAGAGCTTCGTGTCAAGAAATTTTCAAGTGATGAAGAAGTGAAGGACGCAGTTTCAGCGTATTTGAAGACAAATTTGAATCTTTTTTTTTTCGATGGTATGCATAAGTCTTGGAGCATTTGGTTTAATACTCAAAGGCATAAGCCTATTGAATGATTCGAAAAATATACAGGATGGAAAAAATTTAAGGGCCCTGGAGGGGAACTACCTTAAATCCTTTAGTTAGCTCAATTTACTAAAAGGAAACATTCCTTTATTTTTTAAAAGAAACAAAACTGCATTCAAAGATATTCTGAAATTCGCTTGTCTCACCCGGGAATCGAACCAACTAAAAATAAAAAAATAAACCCTCGCTATTTTATTATACGAATCGGTAGGATGATTGTTCAGGATAAAATTTGTCTAATAAACATTTGGTCTTACACTCATCTGTTGTACGAGATACCCATGAAATTAAATATTTATTATAAGTTCTTTATTAACAATACCTAGTACTGTCCACTTGTAACAAGTAAATGACACGTTATAATTTTCTTATCATTCTTACATCCAAAGACATCGTATGAAGTACAAGCTTGCTAATGTTATTTGTCTTAAGTACCTTGTTGAAGACTTCAATAAGAAAATCGTTAAATAATAAATCTATGCACAGCACAATTCCTTCTTGCACTAGGCGTACTGACGAAAAGTTTAAAAAGGGAACGTATTTTTTTTGCAACGCGAAGCAACAAATTTGAAGTTTGAACGATAACATGCAACATTATTAAAAGCAATAAAAGTATTATTTCTAATTTCAAATTTTGTTTTGTTTTGCTTTCATTCCGTGCTGTCATTGTGTAATAATGGCGTATCATTGTTACTTTACAAGTGAACAGTACTAGGTATTGTTAATAAAGAACTTGTAATAAATACTCAATTTCACGGGTATCTCGTAAAACAAATGAGTGTAAGACCAAATGTTTATTAGACAAATTTTATCCTGAACAATAATCCTACCGATTCGTATAATAAAATATCGAGGGTTTATTTATTTTTTATTTTTAGTTGGTTCAGTTCCCTGGTGAGACAAGCAAATTTTAGAATATCTTTGAATGCAGTTTTGTTTCTTTTAAAAAACAAAGGAATGTTTCCTTTCAGTAAAATGAGCTAACTAAAGGATTTAAGGTAATTCCCCTCCAGGGCCCTTACATTTTTTCCACTCTGTATAAGGCCAGCAGATGAATATAAAGAAAAAGAAAAATATTTGCTAATTTTTATTTACCCCTCTTACCTCGCATTCCGCGAACTTAAAAACGTACCCTCGTAGCACAGATATAGAAAAAAAAAACATAAAATTACCTACATATATTTTATCGTTTGAAAAGTTATTTATAACCAACTTCCTTATCCTTTATAAAAGGTGACATTTATTTATACAGCCAAACATACTAAAGACTTGGTAAGTGCTCAGTATGTTCGAGGTATAATACCAAACATACTAAAGACTTGGTAAGTGCTCAGTATGTTCGAGGTATAATACCAAACATACTAAAGACTTGGTAAGTGCTCAGTATGTTCGAGGTATAATACCAAACATACTAAAGACTTGGTAAGTGCTCAGTATGTTCGAGGTATAATACCAAACATACTAAAGACTTGGTAAGTGCTCAGTATGTTCGAGGTATAATACCAAACATACTAAAGACTTGGTAAGTGCTCAGTATGTTCGAGGTATAATAGCAAACATACTAAAGACTTGGTAAGTGCTCAGTATGTTCGAGGTATAATACCAAACATACTAAAGACTTGGTAAGTGCTCAGTATGTTCGAGGTATAATACCAAACATACTAAAGACTTGGTAAGTGCTCAGTATGTTCGAGGTATAATACCAAACATACTAAAGACTTGGTAAGTGCTCAGTATGTTCGAGGTATAATACCAAACATACTAAAGACTTGGTAAGTGCTCAGTATGTTCGAGGTATAATACCAAACATACTAAAGACTTGGTAAGTGCTCAGTATGTTCGAGGTATAATACCAAACATACTAAAGACTTGGTAAGTGCTCAGTATGTTCGAGGTATAATACCAAACATACTAAAGACTTGGTAAGTGCTCAGTATGTTCGAGGTATAATACCAAACATACTAAAGACTTGGTAAGTGCTCAGTATGTTCGAGGTATAATACCAAACATACTAAAGACTTGGTAAGTGCTCAGTATGTTCGAGGTATAATACCAAACCTACTAAAGACTTGGTAAGTGCTCAGTATGTTCGAGGTATAATACCAAACATACTAAAGACTTGGTAAGTGCTCAGTATGTTCGAGGTATAATACCAAACATACTAAAGACTTGGTAAGTGCTCAGTATGTTCGAGGTATAATACCAAACATACTAAAGACTTGGTAAGTGCTCAGTATGTTCGAGGTATAATACCAAACCTACTAAAGACTTGGTAAGTGCTCAGTATGTTCGAGGTATAATACCAAACATACTAAAGACTTGGTAAGTGCTCAGTATGTTCGAGGTATAATACCAAACATACTAAAGACTTGGTAAGTGCTCAGTATGTTCGAGGTATAATACCAAACATACTAAAGACTTGGTAAGTGCTCAGTATGTTCGAGGTATAATACCAAACATACTAAAGACTTGGTAAGTGCTCAGTATGTTCGAGGTATAATACCAAACATACTAAAGACTTGGTAAGTGCTCAGTATGTTCGAGGTATAATACCAAACATACTAAAGACTTGGTAAGTGCTCAGTATGTTCGAGGTATAATACCAAACATACTAAAGACTTGGTAAGTGCTCAGTATGTTCGAGGTATAATACCAAACATACTAAAGACTTGGTAAGTGCTCAGTATGTTCGAGGTATAATACCAAACATACTAAAGACTTGGTAAGTGCTCAGTATGTTCGAGGTATAATACCAAACATACTAAAGACTTGGTAAGTGCTCAGTATGTTCGAGGTATAATACCAAACATACTAAAGACTTGGTAAGTGCTCAGTATGTTCGAGGTATAATACCAAACCAATGGTATTTTATTCTGTGCCAATGGTATTATACGGAACACTCAGGGCCCGAGTTCTACTCACAGTTGGCCTTTTTATTTTATATATGAGTCAGTGGGTAGAGCTGATGCCGGGCTCGACTGTGGAGGTACCACCATCTTACTTGGAGACCCCTTCGAAGTAACTCGGGGTAGAGTAAGAGGACAGCTCACAGGCAAAAAACCAGGAGGCTCACCATGCCTGGGACCGATGATGGATGGCGGTATTTCCATCCCTAATAGCCGGGCCTTATATGGAACAGACTGGTGACGGGCAGCGGCGTTACTGATGCGAGGGTTCCGGCACCGCGCTCACCAAACCGCCTGCCCAGCGTGTGTGGGTATGGGCAATTCTTCCAGGATGACCGCCGGGAGTGGCATAGTCCTGGAAAGGCTTATGTCCAGCAGTGGACGAACTAGGCTGATAGATGGAAATAAGGGCTGATGACAGAAATAATATGTTGAAGTTGTTTGGCTCCCACACATTCGTACATATTGTTCTTATCTTAATATAAAAAGTACAGAATGTTTTCAATATGTAATAAAATACTATTTTGAAATACAGCCCACCACAAAATAAATCTAGTTCGTATTCGTATATTAGGTTTAATGTAACTGGCAATTCGAACTTAACCAAAACAAAATAATCTATTAGCATTCTTTCTGCATATGTAACTTAAAAAAAAAACGAAGTAAGTCCAGTCATTCATTACATAGCCAGTGCCTAACTCTTTGTATTTCAGACTCGGTCCCACTTGCTGAAACACAAAGGGATGATGTAACGTTGCGAGTTCGCAAGGCAATCACATAAAAGCACTTTCAATATGAACTCAAGACTAATGCACGAATTGTTCCTTTGATATTACACTATGTTTTATGTGAGTGAAAACAATTACGTAAGATTTTTTTCTAAGTTTAGCGTGTAACAGGTTTGTTCGCTTATTTCAGGATCCAAAATGGCTGTTTGTAACGACATTGCTGTCATATGGAACGTCTCCAGTGAATGTCCAAATGCCGATGCCCTATCCTGCAGCACCAGCCTACGGAGGATGGTACGCGCCTCCCCCTCCGTTGCCTCCGCCGCCGCCGCAGCTGATCGCTGTACCACATGCGGTTCCAGTACCAGTACCACATCCCGTACCAGTAGCTGTACCGTTTGCTATTTTTCAAAGGCCAAAATCAACTACAACAACAACTACAACGACCCCCAAGCCAGGAGGCACTGGTTCTGGTGAACAAGAGTACATAGGGATCGCCTTATCATTACCATTTATAGTTCCAGGTATTCCTGCTATGCCTCCACCTCCGGCATGCGTAAAGAGACCATCCGCACCGAGCTGCCCACCATGCCCACCCTGCACTTGCGTGCCTTGCACTCCATCGTTCTTCTCATACTGCTCTCCTTGTCATCAAGAATGTCGATGTAAGAATGGGAAGCCAAATCCCGAGCCTATTCCACCGGTTCCTCCTCCGGCTCCAGCAATACCAGTTCCTCCAATGGCCATGCCAATGATGGCAATGCCGCCTATGATGGCTCCGGTACCACCACCTGTTCTTATGGTACCTTTTCCACCGATAAGAATTAAACAAAAAAAGCAAAAGTATGATGACGATGATTGCGATGATTCTACGAGGAGGAAATCCAGAAGGAGAAACAGACATAAAAACTTTAATTATAGAAGAACTGGAAGACGTGGTCACTTCCGAAGAAATGATGAGAGGGACAGTAGTTACATTAAGCCCATGCTATCATACGTTTCCCGAAATGGCGATGTGAAATTCGAAACCAAAATAAGTAATAGAGAAGCGGACAAGCTGCTGCGACGGGCGGACCTAGCTGATGATCTTGATAGCAAACAAAAAGATGTACAAATACTGACGAGAACTGATGGAAATAAAAGACAGCAAATTGTTATTTTAACCAATAATAAAAATCGTGACTCTCAAGAACTAATAAGAAGATCTTTTAGAAACAGTGAAAGGACTAAAATGCTTGAAAACGGAAAGAAGGAGTTAGTGTTCACCGCTCCTGAAAACAGGCAAATCACTAACTTGTCTTTATCATTTCGTGTTGTTAGATAATTGTTCACCGCTCCTGAAAACAGGCAAATCACTAACTTGTCTTTATCATTTCGTGTTGTTAGATAATTGTTCACCGCTCCTGAAAACAGGCAAATCACTAACTTGTCTTTATCATTTCGTGTTGTTAGATAATTGTTCACCGCTCCTGAAAACAGGCAAATCACTAACTTGTCTTTATCATTTCGTGTTGTTAGATAATTGTTCACCGCTCCTGAAAACAGGCAGATCACTAACTTGTCTTTACCATTTCGTGTTGTTAGATAATTGTTCACCGCTCCTGAAAACAGGCAAATCACTAACTTGTCTTTATCATTCCGTGTTGTTAGATAATTGTTATGTTGTAGGTGTATGGCATTAGCTTTCTCTTAAAGTTTTTAATTTTGTAATAAACATTTTTCAAAAATATAAAAAAAAAATCTTTGATATTTTTTGTTGTAAGATCATCGTCCGTAGCACAGTGTTTAATACGCGGGCCGCAAGTGCGAGGAGCGTGACACTTGTGATTCAAATAAGTCGCGTGGCGCGCGATTAAACACTGCTACGAGTGCTGGAGTAATATAGGCAGCTGCAGCTCAGGTGGCAAGCCTATCAATATGGAAACCCGGGTTTAAATCCCACCGGTCCAGCATGCACCAATTACATTTTCGAAACTTATTGTGTACTTGTATACCACTTGCTGACGGTGAAGGGTAAACTTGCATACCCTAGTATAAGTGTATATGTGCCCGAAGAACGGGGATAAGGCCTTTCACGGTGAGACGTAAAAAGAGGATGTACACTTGACACCTCCACAGGGACATATGTCGTGATGATATAAAATATAAAACGTAATTGTATGTAATTTCGACAAAGGTTTGCTGATACAAAAATTGTTTCTATCTTAACCAATTAGAATATATTGTTATATTTTTAAAAATAATAACCTAGCATGTAGGATGTTATTGTCTAGAACTCATTGATTAGAGCACAAATGTATTTTTTATTTACTTTAATCTTCAAAATAAAGAAATAGAGGCTAGGAAAGTTGTTATTTTTAGACCATTTTTGTTACAGGGTCTATCCAGCTGTTTACCGCGCATGTGACACAAGGATGCGGTCACGAATTCTACCCTAATCATTCGTAGTCCACTGTGTCCACAGCGTATGGGTTTGATCATAAATGCACATGTATTCAAACCATTCCCGTTCAAACCTCAGACATGGCTGTATGGGCTAAGTTCCCTTACCTATCTCAAATTCTCTATATTACGTACCATATTCTGTATTTAACCAGAAAACGAATTATGATGTCGTTTTAGGATTACGTCTCCAAATACTCAACCAACTTAATTTTGCAGTTTTGTTTTATACAATTTGTAGGTAGTGTAAAAAGTTTGTAATTACTGTTTAAATTATTTAAGTATATAAACTTTTTAAATGGCACGGAACCCTCAGTGCGCGAGTCCTACACGCACTTGACTGGGTTTTTAAATGTATTATTTGTCGTGATAGAGGCTATAGCAAAACGTATTCTGTGAAAATTTCAACTGGCTATATAAACATTTGTAACATAAATAAAGAATTTTTGTTTTTTTTTTTAATAACGGCTGAAGCTGTAGGCCATTGCCGTATCCAGAGCTTTTTTCTGGGAGGGGGGGGGGCTGGTCCCTGAGTAGTGGTCGATAACTGCTTTGACAATATAGAAAAAAAACCGGCCAAGTGCGAGTCAAACTCGCGTACCCAGGATTCCGTATTGTGGATGATAAATTTAATTTTGTCAATTATATTTGTGAATTTTTCAACCGTTTTATTATTCCTGTAATCTTTACGTAAACACATATTGGTATCGATTCGGCATAACACGTCTTAACTTATTTGACACGACTAACCTTATTTTAAGCGTCCTGTCTTTTTCTTTCTTTATCGAAAAGACAAGGACAGAACGCTTAAATTAAGTTTAGTCCTGTCAAATAAGTTAAGATGTGCTTCACCAAATCGGCACCAATACCATGATTTTTTTTGATACACCAGTTTTGGAGATAAGAGGGGGGAGGGGCACATACAATTTTTTATGGTTATTCAAGGATTTTTTGAAATAGACTTAATGCCTTAGTTAGAAAATACAATGCATTGCTGAGAACACTAATTGAATGATTAACCAAATGAGTCGGTTCGTTTGTACGATACAGAGCCCTGCGGTGCTGCTGCTGAAGTAACAAAATACATTTTTAGACATACTCACGCCTGTCTCCCAGTGGGGTAGGCAGAGACTACAGATTCTGCTACGATCCTATCACACCTCTTTCGCCTCTTCCACATCCATCAATCTAGTAATAGAAGCTCTTCTATTCCGCGTACCTTTGGCATTGCCCTTCATTATGTCGCTAATTTGGTATCATACGTAGAATAGATACGTATAGCATAAACGGAACCCTGGATCGAAAAATGGTCTTCTCACACCTCCAATATTTTTAAATTACCTATCCAACGACACCCTACACTAGGGGATAAAAAAATTATCCCCACTTCACGTGTAGGAGAAGCAGGGAAAAAAATAAATTTTCAAAATTTTACTGTAACACTTTATTGGCATAATAAATATGTATACCCATGCCAAATTACAGCTTTTTAGTACTAATAGTCTCTAAGCTAAGCCGCGGACAGACAAACAGACAGACGGACATGGCGAAACTACAAGGGTTCCTTGTTGTTGACTACGGTACCCTAAAAAGGAATGCTTCGGTGGTTTGCACATAGAGAAGATGAATGACAGGCCGTCCTAGAAAATTCTATGACAACAAATATGGCCCGTTTCTGTATGCCCGCAGGTTCTGTAGAATTTTATAAGATTATTTTTGATGTGAATAAATAATGTCTATTAAGCTGAGTGAGAAGATATCCGTCAGAGATCGAAGGTGACTGACATAGCCTGCCGAATCAGTAAGTTGAAGTGGCAGTGGACTGGCCATATTTGTCGCCGACGTGATAACCGTTGGGGCCGTAAGGCATCGGAATGGAGACCACGTACAGCAAAGCGCAGTGTAGGCTGCCCTCGTGCCCGCTGTACTGACGATCTGAAGGACGTTGCGGGTGGCGGCTGGATGAGGATGACTGAGGACTGCCAAGAGTGGCGTAATATTGGGGAGGCCTATGTCCAGCAGTGGACGAATACGGGCTGATGGATGGAAGCTGAGTGTGGCCACCTCTGTAGCCGACTAGTAAAGAGGTCGCCTGCTAACCCAAAGGTCGCGGGTTCAATCGGGTTCGAATTTGTGTTCGGTCTTCCTGCCTCGGGTCTATTTGTACCCGATCTACGGCGATCATGTTTGGGACGAAATAACCGAATTAGAGATTTATGTTGACGATGTGTGTTTTAAACTGACTGCCAATATGGATGAAGATGAATATAATGCCAGGTCTTCTAAAAAGGCCGCTTTGGATGAATCATGTTATGATTCCGTTCTAATGCCGTCTCTTTTGCACGCGTAAAAAAACTCCTACTTTCAAACCATTTTATAATTCATCCAAGTCGGCCTTTTTAGATCCCCTGGTCGAATACTCCTCCGTGTACAGGAATTCACCACAGGATGCACCCTTTGACCATCAATTATGTGGATTAGCTATTCAATAATAATAATAATAAATAAACGAAATGAGGCGCTACTGTCAACATATTGGGATTTTTAGAAGTTCTGTAAACTTTCAATAAGAAGCTACTCTACTCTGATAATTTCATATACGTAGGCAAACTTGCAAGATTATATAGAAAGAGCGTTCGATAACGGTTCTGCCAAAATTTTATGGAAACTTAAATCTAAATAATTAATATAAATTATTTATTTAGTATAATTTTTAATTTTTAGATTTTTTAAAGTTCTTAATTTATAGTTTTAGTTTACATTTATATTTAGAATTATATTTGCGCCTTTTGCTGTAGAAACTCTTGGGCCGTGGGGTTCGGAAGCGCGGCGACTTTATAAAGAAATTTCGTCGCACTTGGTCGACGCTTCAGGTGACCGAAGGGCTGGAAGCTACTTTGGCCAAAGAATTAGTTTGGCCATTCAACGTGGCAACGCCGCCAGCCTTTTGGGCACCCTTCCTAACGACGGCAGCGATCTGGCCAGTATTTTCTATTTATTGTAATTATTTTAGGTTTACTTTGTTAGATTTTTTATTTTTAGGTCATCTTTAGTTAAGTTTTTAATGTTATTTAAGTTTTTAGGTAAGTTTTTCTGTAAATATAAATAAACAACTTACTTGATGTTATTTAGATTTTGAGGATTTATGTTATATAAGTTTCTTGTTTATTAAAATTAATCGACGAATACAGATGCTAGGTGGATTATATAAGATGTTTTCCTCAAACACCATGGTTTTGGCTCGTTGAATAATCCTTGATACTGATGTCAGCAGAATGTAATGGGAACAATAGGGCATTTACAATTTTACAATGAACAATTCAAATGGACGTAACTCCGAAACACCAATTTTAAATCCTAATTTACTTAGCGTTGCATTTACTTAGGTTCTTTACAATGGACACATTCCCGATGCTCCTAATTGTTTGTGTGCTGACACAGGACTTATTTGCTGAATTTCAAAATAATATAAACCTTAGTGAAGCAGAAAACGGAAAGAGAAAACTGTTGACGATACCTTCCTCGTCTGCATCAAAAATATCTCAAATATATGTCCCAAGACACAAGAGAGAAACAGTTCCAGTGCCAAACAGTCCAGGAGTTGATGTATCTAGAGCACCGTGCTGTCTAGGAGACAAGTGCTACACGCAGTGTACGTACCCCCTCGCACCGATGCCAGTAGCACCAGCACCAATGCCTCAGATACCTTTTATAGTGCCTGCACAAACGTTCTACGAGCCCGTCATACATGACCATCCTCCATTACATAAGATAGATGATTATCTAAACGACATAAAGAAACAATACAGAGAAAAAAAGCCCAAACGAGAAGAGGAGTTTTGCTCTCAAGAAGATACAGACACAGATTCTTCAGATTCGAGCTTAGATCTCGAGCAACGTAGAATTAACGACTATTACGATTTTATTTAAGGTTGTACGTTAAGCATTCATCGAGGAAAGAAAAAGTAAGATGGCTGAAAAATTTTTTTACTCAAGATAAAAAAAATCTACAATCATTTATAGTTTTATGTACAGAAATATAAATTAAAACATTCAATTGAGTTTGATCAACAACATCATAAAATCGATAAACATACTCAGGTAATCTCCTTTAAATTCTCATGTTTTCAAAAGCTTACTTTTGACGAAATGCATTCGTTCGTGAGCAAACACATATATCAATGTACAACCTAATATAGGTTTAAATTATCCTGGCCCATTAACCCTTACACTGGCTATAATTTCTAACGTTCCACACTTTTCATTAGGGGCTGTTGTGAACACTTCATCTCTGTCGCTTTGAACTGGGCGTCACTCTTCTCCTGCTGGCTGAGTGTGAAGTCCATGACTCTAGAGTCACCACACAGTGTCGCATTCCGCAGTATCCGTCGCATGGAGTACCCTACTAGGAATATGCCTGCTAGGAACAGGAGTATTTCTACAGCCATGAATATTCTTGGAGCGTATAAACACATCATTCTCAGATCCTTGAGTTGGTTTTCTCTCAGAGGTGGCTGAACCTGCAAGTGGAAAAACAAAACGTTGGTTTTAAATTCATACTTACATACGTTTACTTTGTGCAAATTTTGAAACTTACAATTTTATTCCAAGAAATAGGTAGCACCATATCGGAGAAAGGAGCTGCCTCGTTGTTGAATGTGACGTCATCCAGGACCACGTTCACTTGCACCGTGAAGCTCGTGCCGAGGACCATGCCAATGGTCTGGAAACCACACAAATTTCAATAATTAGTCAAACCCTCTACTTATACAAATAATATATATCAGTCGAAAATTATGAAAGAGTAACAATTTACCGGTTCAATCATGAAAACACTGCCATGTTTCTTCTCGTCAGGATTTAAACCATCTATTCTTCTAAACAGTTTTGGTTCACCCCCCAAGAAATGAGCATTGGAGATAGCCAGCGGTAAGCCTGTAATATGATGAATCAATATAGCAATATACATAGCATTATAATTATTTACAAACTAAACTAACTAAATAAAGCTAACTATCTTAACACTCATTAAATAACTAACTTCTCTAATATATTAATTAGAGACCGTATTATATGCAACATAAAAAGCTCGAGATATATCAGTGGCGTGCACAGAACTTTTTTCCGGAAAAGCAATTAGAAGGTCAAGTACGACATTAAAAAGAATATGAAAAAATTTTAACAACACTTTGAAAAAAAAAAGCTTGTATGAAAATGTTCACTCTAGGGTAGACAGTGCCTACCCTGGCGACCCTGGCGTCATACAAACTTTTTTTTTTAAAGTGTTATTTTAATTTTTTCATATTTTTTTATTGTCAATCTTGACCTTTTGATTGCTTTTCCGGAAAAAAGTTCTGTGCACGCCACTGGCATGCATATGTATGAAAGGAGTTAACATTAATAAATTACGGACTGTAAAAGGAAATAGACCACATGAGACAGGTAGACAAAGATATATTTTAATTTATCTTTTTTTTTTCATTACTGTGAATTCCTGCTGTCTTGTATTTTATTAACCACAAACTAAAAGTAATTTGTATAGTATAAGTTTTAGTATGTAACATATATGTTAAAAAATAAATAAAAAGAAAGACGAGATCCTGTTAGTTCCTTGCCCTTCTTCTTAGCAAGACTAATCGAATGGGCGGACTTAGGCATGTATTTATATATGTAACCTATTAGTATGTAGACTATGTAGTATATAAGCTGGGTATATAATGGTCGGCCACCCAGATTCATGCGGGGGGCTCGGTTGGTGATGGAGAGCGGTGTTTAATGACCCGTCGCGTCGGGAGAAGTTCAAAAAGGTTTTTTTTTGCTCCGGAAATTTTAATGTTTTCTTTTTTATGATTTCAAAAAGAGTGATCATTGAACCTTGTTCCTGGTCGCTGGCAGTTTCTCCGGTATGGGTTCGGACGGTTTTCACCTTGTATAATTATAGATTTTACCTATCATTTGAATCGTATATACATTGCTACATAAATTAAATAAACCTTTAATTTAGTTTATGTACATTTATTATTTTTCAATGCAAGTGCTGGTAAAGGCCCCCTTTTTATGCATCAAAACCGATCAGAAAGTCGATTATTTAGCGCTAGGGCTTTATTATTATTATTTTTTAATTTATTTACAATGGTTGGCTAACCTGCAGCCTTTCCTGTTACCATAAACGTTATACTTTATTTTTCACTGTTTAACGTCTCTGGAAACAGTCCTTTTGAGTCAATCATAATTTTAAGTTCACAAGATTATATTTGTTTTATTTCCTCACATTATGCATTGAAAAACGTAGTATGATACACGGGCGTAAGAGCAATAAATTACTCGGTTACGTTTAAAACACTCGCTACGCTCGTGTTTTAAATCGTCTTCGTTCTTTTCGCCCTAGCAGCATAAACTACTATTATTGCTTATAATATAATTATAAGATTAAAATTGACTCATAAAAAGTGTATTATGTGCACCTACTTTACAAAATAAAATATTTGACTTTGAAAAATACGCATGAAAAGTGTCAAAATATACAACATTTTTAGTTATTTAATTTCAAAAATAAGATAAAATCAGTAATTTAATCAGTAATTATTTTACATTTTGCTACTTTAAACAGAAACTATCAGGTACTGTTTCAACTGTTTGGTGGTGAAATTGTCTTCGATCGCTCTTAAAATTTTAAAAGAAAAAAAAAACCGTCTACATCCACTGAGATAACTAACTGGACAGTATTTGAATTTTGGTGCTTTGTTGGCAATTATTGATTCTGGCTAAATATAATAAAATAGCACGAAAATATGCCAATCAATAGTTTTTTAGTAAAAATATGCATTAACTGGTGAATGAAAAAGGGGCCAAATATGCAAATGCATATGCAAAAATAATATATACATATTATACATATATCTTTTGTCTTTAATAATAATATACATATATCTTTGCGTCACATATTTAATAATTAGGTCAAAAATAAAATATAAAAAAATATGTAATTTTGTACAGATTCCTCTCCAACAAAAACGGTTTCAACTTATTTTTAAACAAAGTATGACTTAAGCACCGTAGGCAACTTGTTGAACAACACAACTGACAGATACAGTGTGCAGTGTTAGTGTTCTGTTTGGCAATGTTTAGTTTAAGGTTTTAATTGTTTACTAAGTCCTTGTGTCTAGAGCTCAGCCTAATTTTCCGCTCATCCCCCGTTTCAAACTTGTAGATATTCTTAGGAAAAAACATTGGAGCAGTTAGTTTTCTTAATTTTCGGAAATGTTTACGGCATGGCTCTGTTTGCTGTATTCGAACCATCGTACGAATAGCTCTTTTTTGAATGACAAAGGCTTTCCGTGCGTTATATTCGTGGCTGTGACCCTAGAATTTGATACTAGTTTTTAAGACTCAATCAAAGCATAATATAGCATTTTCATTTCTTTTATGCCAATCTCATCTTTTAAGCTTCTGATTGTATAGCAGGCAGAGGCAATTTATCCTACGATGGTTTTTAACTCATGTCTCTAATTTAAAAGAGAGTCAATATTAATTGCTAGGAATTTAACCTGTTCTATTAGTACAATTTTTCCACCATTCATAGAAATTTCAAAAAAAACTCTGTTTCCTGCTGTTGTTCTGAATAACATTGCATTAGTTTTAGTAGCATTCATTAAACCAAGTGTCAAAGGCTTAAGGGTGAGGTTAGTTTTAAGACTTAAGTCGGCTAAATTCGATGAAGAGATGATAGCGTTGGTATCGTCTGCATATATAACCAAATGTATGTCTGACATAACCTTCATGACGTAATTTAATGAGGTCGTTAGTAAAAAAAATCAAAAGAACAGGTCCCAATATTAAACCTTGTGGCACTCCTCTTAACAACTTTACGGATTTACCACTAATTCTTGTTGATTTTTTTGGTTTTTATTTAAATGAACTAGCTGTTTTCTATTTTGCATATAGGATTTAAAAAGTTGTTAAGTATTGCCTCTTACACCGTAATGCTCTAATTGAAATAATTTAAACAATGACCATGACAGATCTATGCACTCACCCATGAAACAAGCTGATAGATCTGAAATCCCATTGTAACAAACTCCCTCCTTCCTATCGCAAAGGCATTGTTTATCAGGATTATAGTTGTAGGTCCTATTGCTGATTTCGTAGACCAGGGCATTGGCTCCATACTCCGTCTGTCTTTGTTCCACGAAGTCCAGCTCCAGGAAACGACACAGAACGTTCCTCCAGATCCTGACTGGAGACTCGGGAGTCATACCGGGATGGTAGGCGATGCCTTCGTATGCATCAACGAAAGTATTGCATTTGGTGCTGGAAATTGTGTTACGATCATGGAATTATTTGGTTTATTTTATCTCTTAAGGTGCATGAAAGAAATCTCCCCGAGTGGCATATACGGAGAATACAACCACAGATAATTCCTAATATGCCTGGCGTATCCTGGGCAGCTAGACCAAGACCCAAATAATCCTTTCACTTTATGTGATTGTAGACTTTGGCCAGACAGATAGACATTAACCCTGATGACGAAACCATGCTGCCAAGTGACTCTTTATTTTCCGGCATGTCGTCATGAGAGCGGCAGGGTTATTTATTACGTATCTTGCAAACAATAAGCAATCGACAAAAATTCCGCAGTTGCTGTGTCAAAAGTAACTTTCTTAATAAGAAAAGTAACTTTTGACGCATTAATTGCACAATTTTTGTCGATTGCTTACTGTTCGCAAGATACGTAATAAGCCATCCGTACTGGGGCAGTGGTTACATGTACACTGGTAGTAGGTATTGGTTACAGGCAGTTACGTATTATCAGTCATCCCTCCGTTACCAACTTTTCTAGATTTTGTGGAAGCCGTCCTGGAGAGACCGATTAACGGCTGGCATGCTTTCGCTCTCCCACTTTCTGGGCGAGAGCACACTTGGTTCTAGATATTATCAACGGTTTCTATACGGCGCAGTTGTGGCCAAGCAAAAATCCATTATTAATTTTAAATAATACTGACGTTTGGTTTAGATTTGTACTGTATTAAACTTACCGTTGCGTAGGATCATCGTAATTCAAAGCATCTAATCCTTTAACTCCATTCAGGGTGTGTATTCTAAACTTATCAGCATCTGTTGCTCCTACTTCCAATCGGTAAGTAGTTTTCTTGTCGTACAGCTAAAAAATAACAAAAACAAAGATAATGCAGGCAAAAGATTTTGCATTAGGTTCCTAGAATAGAGCTAGCTACTCGATAGAGTAATAAGATGTATCGTCACTACATGAATCCCCAAAGGGGATGTCAGAGGTGTTCCCAAATGTGAAATGTGAAATGCAGGTCACAGTCCACACTCGGTACACCCGCATTTCACCGATGATTATTGTGTAATTCAATGAACACATTAGCTTTGTACCTCAGGAAAAACCAAATAAATCACCTACCCTGTCCATGATTCCCATCTTATCAAAATTGATCCATCCAGGCATTACAGTATTTCCAAAGCTAATCAACGGTTCGTCGTAGCCCCAGAGATAGGTGTGAGCGTCCATCGTGACCATGGCCTTGGACTTGAGCTTCCGAACTAGAAGGTTGAAAGGGTATTTCGTGAAACTCGAGTATTCGGAGAGCATTGAAGCCATTGTCTGTGGAAAATTTTTAAATTGTGATTCGCAATTACACATTTATAACTTTAAATATATATAATAAATAAAAGAAAATTTTGAACATGAAATATATTTTGGCCCTTAGTAGGCCGTCATCAGTCAAGTATATATATCATACTTGACTGATGACGGCCTACTAAGAGCCGAAATATATTTCAAGTTAATTTTTTTTTTTATTTATTATATATATTTAGTGTGTTCTGAAAACCAAATCCCGAATCAAACTAGATCTAAGTCTGCTTTAAATTTAAAATTTTTATGAGGTTTTTTTGTCTATTGAGTTTTTATTGTCGCTAAAACAATAGATAGCAGGCTGTTTTTCCAATCCCTTTTAAAAAGTCAATACAGAATATAAATTACTCAAAATTTATTATTTTTATAAGCAACTACTGCAGTTTCAATGTAAAGATTCGGCAATTTTTTCTAGAGTGCTCAGGGAACACTAGCTGAACTTTGAGTGTGAACTCAAAATATATTTGAACATCGACTTATATGTGCCAAGCGGACACCTTGCAAAATCTGGCCTAATTCCTTGTTTACATTATAAAGGGAAGCTCTGTGCAAAATTTCAGCTTTCTAGGTCCAAGGGTTTGGGCTGGACGTTGATGTGTCAGGGAGTGAGTAAGTGAGTCAGGACTTCTCTAAATATATGTGTACATTATAAAGGAAACCTTTGTGTAAAATTTCAGCTTTCTAGGTCCAAGGGTTTAGGCTGGGCGTTGATGAGTCAGTCAGTAAGTGAGTGAGTGAGTCAATACTACTCTCTAAATATATACATGAGATTATGATTGAGAAAAATTCTCCCAACTCACTTGTTCCCAACAGTGCCCTATATAAAATCGATAAGTAGAATCCTCACCAAGAGAGCGATATTGGGCATAGTGATGATGACGTCCCTCGGGTCTGCGACTGACTCTTCAGGCAGGAAGGTCACAGTGGTCACGGGGGTGTACGTGAGGGTTCCCTTCTCTTCATCAAGCTCCAGATCCATGTTCTCACGGGTTTCCCTGGAAAATAAACAGATTATTCTCATTGGGAGAGAAATGATAGGATAGGTGCAGTTACAATGCATTTTAATCACAGCTACAACGGAAAATAATACCAAGAGTGGCCAAAACTTAGAAAGGTAGTGGACAAACCAGGCTGACGTACCACTAGGGAATGGATTGTAACTCACTTGTAAGTGAAGGGCCCAATCTCCTGCACCTTCAGCTGTCGGTCCAGACCGGCCAGGAAGCGATCCGCATTGGTCACGTTGAACAGATACGTCTCCACGTGCACTCCGTCCAACTTTCGCTTCAGCAGCTCGTGGATCTTCGAACCGTTCGAAATCCTCGCGTTCTGAGGATCAGAGTGAAGATTTATGAGCCATACTTCGGGACAATACGTGAAATTAGTCACAGCTGCCATTGCAGTTGCTTCGACAAGGAAGGAGGGTGTGAAGGTATAACTTCACACACGCCTTCTGTACGTTTGATGGGAACTTCCATTGCCATAGCCTGGTCTGAAGCGTTTGTAGCTTTGGTTTTGAGTAACAGAATTTGGTTCCCAAAACGACATTGGGAACAATTTGGGAAGTTGGGTAAACGGGGATGTTGAAAAATCATTAATCATTCAGTATTAATAAGCCTTAATAGGGGAGAGTTGCGTGAAATAAAATTGTGTATAAACAAGGTGGTGGCCATACCATACGTAGACAGTACAGTGCGCGTGGGCTCAATTTGTAAAAGTCTTTGTTTTAGTCTTAGTAACCACAAAAATACGTGTATCTAATGTAAGGGACAGTATTAAAATTGTTGCCCATTTCGGATACATTATTGGAATATTTATTTATTAAAATATTATATAAGATACAAGTAAAAATTTCAAGTTGAATTTTATTGGATGAAATTAACCGTAATACAACAATATTTGAAGGAGACCATATCTATGTAATAGCTTACATATCTGGATATGATGGAGGCAGGGTTGAGCAGCGCCAGCACGACGGCTGCGATGGCGAGGGTCACTCCCAGCGAGCTGAAGATGTACAGCCTCTCTGAAACATTTAGGAGGACAGACATAAACAACATGTACACGACATAACATCCTCGAGGGGGTGTCAGATGTATTTCCGAATGTGGACTGTGACCGTGTCGACCCTTGTTACATGACTTTTCACCAACAAGTTCAACGTCCCAACCAGTGGCGGCTGGTGTGTCAGAGAACCGGTGGTGCACTGCATGGGTTTAGTAAATATTTTCAAATAATTTTACTTAATATTCACAACAACAAATAATTAATCACGCACAAATTAATCAAAATAACACCGCAAGCGCGCGTAAAAAGTAACAATGACAAGTGCGTAGGTCAAACAAAAGGCGTCGGGTCATGCATCCGAGAGCCAAACGTCGCGTCGTCGCGTCGCCCAAGCGAGAGTCTTTCGTATTCTGTCGGCAATTTCCGGCACGGTGCGGCGCACGAATCTATCCTAAAAACGCCATACAATTTGTACTAAGCATCTTTGGTATCACGCGCCGGGCGGTTTACATCGTCTTTCAGACTTTCATAGAAGTTGTTAGAGATCGTTGCGTGCGCTTTACCGAGCGCACGGGGTCGTTTTTGTTCAAGCAAAAATAAGATCTAATTCTTTTGCAGTAGAAAGCAAAACAGATCAGCTTAATTTTATTTAACTCGAATATTAAAACCTTGTAATCAGATATGTAATTTCTCTGTACAATGTATGGATTGTTATAGGTATAGGTCATTGTTTTGAAAGTTTATATTTTTTACCTTACAGTGATTTTACGGTCAACAAGCGGCAAGTATACGAATACTATGCACATATGTTCCGAAATACTAATTGGTGCTTGCTTCATCGGCAAGATTCGAAACCGGGTCTCAAGATTCTCAAGACCTAACTGTGCTACCGCCGCTTGAAAAAAATCGAAGGAGTTTTCGAGAAGAGTAACCTAAGTAATTTTATATCGCAAATATATATTTTTATCCATCCATCGCTACCGGATATGATTTCATAGCTCTTGGCGGTTCTGAAAGAATAATGTATATTTTTTTATATTTGCGTATTATTAATTGAAATCATAGAAGAAAAAATCCTCTTTGATATAGAGTTTAAAGATTGAAGATAATTTTTTATACCGCCGAATATCCAATCAGCACTCGGAAAACCGACTGCCGTCCAAGAGCTAGCTTACGAGGAATGTTTCCATAAGGTATTGGAGGACAAAAATACAAAAGCATTCTCAAGGAACAAATCTAACACGCCATAATTCTGAACAATATGCGCTTTACTATATCATGGACTAAATATTTTGTAATAGATAGTCTGTGACCATTTGTAGTTAAAATCATGTCATGCGCACACCTTTTATTTTTTAAATTAATTGTACATAACATATTGGCAGCGTAACCTAAATAATTAATTAAATTAATTGCATGAAGGTTTTTCAAGTATAATAATACAATAACACCATTATTATATTTTTTTGTTGAGAAGAAACGATATATTTGCTTTGACATAAATGGTATTTGATGGTATTTGTCATAGAAATCTTCGCAACGTTTTCATTTTACGCGTGATAGAAGAAACACCGAAGAAAAACAACCAAGATATTGGATAAAACTGCACTTACTTCTGCTGCTCACGGATGAATGTTGCTCTCCTGTAGTTATGTAACCCATTTTCATTTTTCATTCGCTAAGAGGTATCTGGAATAAAAAAGTTTAGTAAGAATTTGTTTTGTTACACTTAAAAATATTTTTGTTACAAGTAGCACGTGAAATTTTGAATTCTTTTTGTCGTGTGGTTAACTAGTGAGTTATTCAGGCCGCCAACAGGCTCTGACACGTCTTAACGAACATTATCTTTAGATGTCAGCAGTGACCAACAGCTTTACGTGCTTTCCGAGGCACGGAGGGACCCAGAATTAAATGTCAATAATGGTCACCTATCCAAAGACTGAACATGCCAACCGTTGCTTAATCGCCGATCGTAGCTGATCGCACTCACACGTTGCTACGGGGCGTGAAATTTGAAATGAAACTGTACCTACTTCTAAACCTGTTTTCATATCTCTGTAACAAATATTAAACAAATAATGTAAAAAATACACAGTTACATTTTCGGGGGCGTCATTTTCAATAACCGGCACCATGAGGTTTATTTGTACTGTTATCTCATTTAAAACGGATGTCAATCCGTAATCATCTTTTATGGATTGCCCCTTATCATCGGTTGTTAAACATGCTATATCGAAACATAACAAGATGAACTTCAAAACGGAGATGTCACATTGTTAGGCCATTGACCATTTGACCATTTGTTCAAGCAGCATAATCATTTCAATCAAAATATTTGCCTTGGTTTATCGCAGGTTATAGTAATATGGTTCGAACAGGGCGGGCAGTGTTCGATGTTCTTTATCGGGATCATGGTAATTAAATACTAACATTTCTTACTAATTAGTTTGTCATACAGAAGTCTGATTGATGCGTGTGATTCACTCGCGTTACAAAAGTCTGTAAACTGTGTGTCCTACTCTATGCACGGGTTCACCCACGTAGATGGGATCTTATAGTCGAAATGTGTATGGACGTATACAAACCATTATGATGTCTTATAGAAAATAGCCTTCATGAGCTACCCTAACATATCATCGATGATCTTTCATAATTTTATACTAGCTTTTACCAGCAGCTTTTCTCGCTGGATATGTCTTTCAATTATCGACAGTTTTCAGCTTGGTGGTTATTTTATTACACTCCTTATAGCCTATATGTTGATTAGGGTCACTACGATAATAAAGTAATAAAGTAAGTAGTTTTCGAGTTAAAAAGGAGCTCACAGACAGACAAAAACTTGAAATATTGTAGTTTTGGCCTTAGTGTAATTATATATTAAATAAATAATATACATATTAAATTTATAATTAAATTGTATTGAATTTCGTTTTTAGTATTTTCAGTTTGATAACTAAAATGAAATCTTCAAAAACAGTTCAACCTAAATGACATCCATCTCCATGATAAGATTCATAATAATTTATTAGAGCTGACACTTTTCAAAAATCAAATTAATGTTGCTGTTAGCTTAATGTTGTATCATTCATACACAAAAGGAATTATAAAATTTGGATATGTCATTTCTTTAAAATAATGCAAAAATGTTAGTACTGAAAATTGAGTTTCTTTCGAATTCGCCATAAAAAACGCCAATTTCATATTTAAGAACGTAATATATTGTATATTTTACACGACTATTTTATTATTGTATTTATTGCAAATATTGATATTTTTATTTCGTATTTACCCGTATACATGTATCTTCTCTATATACACGTGTATGATTACTTCGTTTATTTTACTTTTTCCTATTATGATTTGCTCTCAGAAATCTCTGTTTAGTGATAAGCTCGCCAATGTGCATCTTATTTCACAGTAATTTTGTTTTCAATGCATGTGCTTGTAAAGGCCCACTTTTTATGCATCAAAACCGAACAGAAAGTCGATTATTTTGCCCTAGGGCTTTATTATTATTATTATTTTATTTATTTACAATGGTTGGCTAACCTGCAGCCTTTCCTGTGTACTATAGACGTTATACTTTTTTTACACCGTTTAACAGCTATGGATACAGTCCTTTTGAGCCAATTATAATTTAAAGTTCACAAGATTATATTTGTTTTCATTTCCTCACACTATGCATTGAAAAATGTAGTATGATACACGGGCGTAAAAGCAATAAATTACTCGGTTACGTTTAAAACACTCGCTACGCTCGTGTTTTAAATCGTCCTCGTAATTTATTCCTTTGCGCCCTTGTAGCATAAAGTACTATTATGTTTATATTGCCGTGTGTGCACAATAAAGAAGAAAAACCTTTTTACTATTTTAGTATTAATATGTATGTCGTCGGCACGTCGTGGAATTGGGCATATAATGATCCGCCTAGACACATTATATTCCTGTAACAATTCTAATTGTTGCCTTACTCCGCTTTGCTCGGGTTCCCAAATGTATTTACATGTAAACCTAACACGCTCCGCTTCGCTCCACTCGTCATCGCACTTATTTTTTGACTTATGGTGAAACATTTTCGCCCGTGGTAAGATCAAAATTAAGTATAATATATGTGATTATTGCAAAACGGCTCACCTCAATTCAAATTCAAATTCATTTACTTATCATAAGTGGGTACAAGATGAAGAATATGTACATGTTTATGCTTAGTCCAGAACAATGTGGTACCATAACAAAGGTGTAGCTGTTTCCTAGCTAGATTTTTAGGCCTGTAAGTAAGGAGTAACAGCGCCCTTCTCCTTGTATTGGGAGCAGTTAAATATTCATATTCATATTCATATTCAATCGTTTATTGCTTTCATATGTACAGTGTTGGATCTTAAATATTAATGTACAGTTCACATATGACCCCGCTGGGGCATAACAATATACAAGGAAGGGCAGCTGTGGCAGACCGAAGTTATTTAAAATCTTTGAAAAATTCGTCTAATGTGTAGGAGGTTTTATCTAATAGCATGTGCTTAAGGTTTTTTAAAAACGTTTTGTCTTTATCTTCATTTTTTATCGTGTCGGGTAGGTGGTTATAGATTTTTATAGACATTGCATAGGGACCTGATCTGTGTAATTTTAATTTTGATTGTGGCAGTATTAATTTATGTTTATGTCTTATTGATCGATGTGATATATCTCCTAATCTTGTGTAAAAGTCTTTGTATTTTCTTACGAATTTACAAATCTCTTAAATATAAATGGATGTCAAAGTTAATATATTATATTGTTTAAAATATGGCCTACAACTTTCTAAGTTAGTAATGTGTGCTAGGATTCGAATACATTTCTTTTGTAGTATAAATAGATCTTTTGTATCAGTACTGTTTCCCCACAGTACTATACCTTGTGATAACCATGCATAAGCATATGCGATTATAAAGTTAAAGTAACTTGAAAATTAATCGTGATAGCCGACCAGTTTCAGCAGATTCAGACTGCCTTCTTCTGGACGAGTGAAGACGTTTAAGTGGCGACACCGACGTTATATAATACATGCATAGTATAATAAATTAGGAACTTGAATTTTATTAACACTAGGTAATAATTGTCAAATGAAAGCAACGTTGAAAAGATTTAAAGGCAAGATTTCAAAATTAACATGAATATTTTCAGGCTACTAGAAACATGTAGATAAAAGAAGTCATACTCGTATGAATAAGGCATTTTTCTTTACAACCCAACCAGCGTAAGTAAGTATACACAATTGGCGACGATTGCGCACCGAGACCACACGTATCTACGTATCTACGCACTGAACCGCGAGGTCAACGATCATTATGTACGTTTGTTGTTTACGATTATTTATGCTGAAATCTTCGTTTTCAGGAACAGAATTAAATTTTTTAGAAAAATCTTCTACGAGTTTCTCGTCACAATCAGTCAGCGGCTCATACAAGGCTGATCTCATTGTATTGAATCAAAACCAATGGATATCAACAGATTTGTTTGATTTAATTGAGTTAATTGAGGTTAAATGGAGATGATGGTGGCTGTTGACGTCTCAGTGAAGCGATTTGTTCAATGATTTCAAGAACATCCGGTCACGACACCATAAGCAACGAAAAACATGCGATACATTGTTTGTTTCAATAGAAACCAGTCCCCTGCTAAACGATTTTTAACCGTTGTGACAAGTAAAAACTGCTATTGACGTACGTAATTTGTATATTTATTTTTATCCAGAAATGATTTATTAGGGTTCTGTAAAAAACAGAAACCTTTATTCCGAGGCGAGTCGTTGTCGGCTGTCTGCATAGATAATAAAAACAAGGGAGGATTGACTTATTACTCTAATTATTCGTGTTCAGTTGTCTCCGCGGTCCTCACACTTATTTCACTAACACAAACACAAAAACTATAAGTACGGCACACGTACTCATATTTCTCACGCATATTAATAGTACACATGCAACATGAGGGCGGTGTATCAACCTGTACCCACCTGAATAAACACATATAAAACACAACACATCATTGACATAGGGTCTCATCTCGCATCAAGTCTATTTCAAGCTAGACGTGTTCGCAAGCGCGCCGCGTCATCGTCAAGTCATCGGTCATTACCTACTACCATATCTCTCTTGTTTTCTTTATTTTTTGTTGTTTGTCTACTATAAAGTTGTCTGTCTATCCGTACGTAGCAAAACAAATTTATAAAAAATAAAGATAAAAAAGCTCTTTATTACGTATCAAAGACCCATTAAAAACACACATAAAATTACACACATAAAATATATAAAACAAAACATTAGAACAAGATTTGATTTAAATTATTTAGACTTTTATATTAAATTACCTATCATTTTTTCATTAGGTAAGCAAAGTATGAAAATCCAATTTTTCAGCATAGAATTGTCAAACTTATTAAAAATAACTTCGGGATGTTGTTGTCGCTGCGTGATTCGCTTGCACATGATCGCAAAAAAGTCATTGATGAATGCGTCCGCAAATATTGTCGATACACTACAGAACATCCCGAAGTTATTGTACATGACGCGCAGGGCGTTGTAAGTCCTCTGCGTATAGCTGATCCACAGGCTGCATTAGTTTGGCAGTACGACTTAAAAAGTGTGATTTTTACCTGGTCTGAACATCTAGCAAACCTGCAGGCGGCCACATATTAGCTTTGACTGCCAACGTCCTACGTGCTCTCTCAATGTCCAGGTCATCTTTGAGATCGTCAGATATAATATGGCCAAGGTATTTATTTAAACTAGCTAACTCTCTTCAGACTGCTCCCGTTTAAACATAACCTGTAATTTTCCTGCCTGATTTAAATACCATGAATTCACTTTTATTTGTATTATATTTGAGACCGTGATCCCTGACATAGTTCTCACATTTGGTTAATAGGCGGCGCATCGCAAAAATTGAAGGGCCGAGCAAGAAAAGGCGAAGGTTGATGATTCGCTGCGAAAGGTTCTGTATATCTAAGTATATCTATTTTCTGTATCATTGGCATAGCTGATGTTATTGATACACCGTCCATCAATTGAGCAACCAGTATGCATGCTGCTCAACTCTTCAATCAGGCTATTTACGTACAAATTAGACAAGGTCGGTGAAGACAGGCCCCCCTGCCGAACCCCGCTCTAGTGTATAGCTATCTGATAGAGCGTTACCCAATTTTACACTATTGGTTTGGCTACGGTACCAGTACCTAAACATGGCTGTAATCTAGGAGCCATAACTAGTTTATCCACCGTTTTTCAATAGCAATTCATACGATACGAGATCAAAGGCTTTTTATAGGTCCATAAAGCAAGCATGGGCAGATATTTGTTGGTGTTGTTAGTCTCAAGTTCTTAGACGGAATAAGATAGAGACCTGAAATTTTAATATGTTGTATAAAGTAGACCCAAAATCAAATATTGAAATAAAAATGTAATTAAATATTTTCGGAGGCCTCATAAATAAAAATGAAGATGAAAAAAAAAATCTTTTCTAACCAAGCATGTGTGTTTTTTCTTCAAAAATAAAGTTGTCACTTTTAGACCATTTTTGTTACGGGGTCCATCTCAAAGACGAAAGTAGTTAGGAATTTTTTATTTCTGTACATATACTGTATTTATGTTTAAACAACAAACACTGAAAACGCCGATTTATGATGTCGTACTCAACCAACTTAATTTTGCAGTTTTGTTTTATAGAATTTGTAGGTAGTGATAATTAAGTTTGTAATTTCTGTTTAAATTATTGAATGAGCGAGTTTGTATGTATGTATTTATGTATAAATTTTGGTCCGATGATAACTCGAGTATCATTGATCGGGACATCATGAAATTTGGTAGGCGAGTAAAGGTGACAAAATTTTTTTTTGTCCGAGAAGAGCAATTGGTCAAGGTGTTGCCGAGATATGGGGTTGGGGGTTCGCCAGTTCACAGTTCGGGGTGAACTACTTATTAAATTTTATTAATCTAATTAAATGGCACGGAACCTTCAGGACGCGAGTCCTACTCGCACTTGGAAAATAAATAAAATAAAAAGAATTTATTCATCAGATTACACATAATTTTAGTACAAACAAGTTGTTATTTAAAACGAAGTTAAAGGAAACTTATCATGAATCCGTTGAAAAGGTCAGTGACTCAGCTTTTGTCCCTACAGCCAAGAGCAAAGTAGACGCTGTTATTATGTCACCACCTATACTAACTTGAATAATAACTCAAATAATATAATAACAAAAATTATACAACAATTATTATTATTCTTACACAACAACAAAAAAAGGGCTTTACTATTTAGACAAAGAACTGCTTAGAACCTTTATATATATATTATATAATAAAATAAATAAAACTGTTATAAATATAATAATATTATTTAAGTTCTTTTTATTTAATTTGCCTTGTTTATTTCTTTTTCGTTTTAACATTATATTGCTCTCTTTTACTTGTAAACTCAGTAACCATTCTTTAAAGTGTTTCTTGAATGTAAGCAACGAATTCTGAGATTTAATAGGCGGGGGAATGTTGTTCCAGCATTTAGACGCATCAAATCGAAGACTGCCTCTGAATGTCTCTAGCTTAGGCGTCCGGGTTATTAGTATAGGCACAACCAGAGCTGTTGTTAAGGCTTCTAGCCTAGATAATAATCTCGGCAGATGGACCCCAGCGAATTGTAAATGCTCAATGCTGAGGTCGTCATGCCCCGGTGATTTTTTCCTCTTGTCATGTTTTTAATTACAGTTGCAATTTCTTTAGCTGAGAAACGTTCCTTAAGTTCACCTTAAAAAGAATGGCATATTGCATGTACTATGTAGATGTTGCAAAATTTTACTGATATTCTAGAAAAATATCAGAATTAGCAGAATCCACTGCACCGCTTGGGAAATGCTGAATGTTATGAGAGGGAATAGAAACAAATTCTATGAGAAAATAAAACCTTAGACGGGACTCGAGCCCGTACCTCTGCGTATGGCGGGCTGGACACTTAACCGGTTTGTAATTAGTGTTTAGTGGCCAGTTGATTACACTGGGACGAGTATTTGTTGTTTACTTTAATTGTTTTATTATATTAATGGCTTTTGCCTGCGGTTTCGCTCGTACGGAAGGGTTTTTGGTGGCAATTTTATCAATATTAATTATAGGCTATGTTGACCACGGTCACTACGATGATAATAAAGAAAACCGCATCCAAATTCGTTAAGTGGTTCTCGAGTTAAAACAGAACATTACATACAGAGACAGATAAAAATTCTAAAAATTGTAATTTTGGCCTCAGTGTTGAGTCTATAAATAACACATTTCATTTAAAATTTCGGAAAAATACTCAATGTATAGACACGACTCTTTTCCTCCTTTATTACATAAAAAACATTGAAATCGAGAAAAAAATCAGTTGTTTCATTAATTTTGCTCGGGTAGCGATGTCACTTTTATATGGGACAGCTGATTTTTTTTTCCAGATGCGAGGGTTGGCTCCATAGTAAAAGGTGTTCGTATGGACGAGTACTGTCGCCAGTTTCCGGCTTCCGGAACATCATATAAACAACCTGTATAGATCTGTGGTTTTGCTAAGCGTCGAAAATTACTTAGATTTATTTACATTGTTATTCTTAACCACAACATGTTCTGTGTTCTTTATCTACTCAGTCAGTATGCGGAGTTGTTGTAATTTTATGTATAATAAAGACGATTCTGAAGGCTTTAATTATAGTTTTAGTGCTGTCAAAGCAAAATTTTCTTCAATGCAAAATAGTCTTAAAGTGTTAGGATTAAAAGCTATATCCCGCTTCAGTGCTCCTCACATCCAGATTTACTTTTCTTTCTGCATTTCTATACTGCAATGATATAATGTTAATTTAAAAGCTAAATTACTTTGGAAAATTTCAATTTTTGACTTTGAAGCACTAAAACTAAAATTAAAGCCTTCAGAATCGGCACTAATATATACTTATATAGGTATATTAAATATTTATATAGGTACTTACACGTCAATTTTAATGTAAAAACCCAATAGAACTAAATATGATACTGAGAAATATAATAAAACATAATAAGTTTGGCTTTCTGTAGAATAGTACACTTGTATCAATAAAAGTACATCAAACGAACAAAGTTGATTATAAATGAACAATAAATAAAAACATTTAAGTATATTACTTAAATAAATAAACTCCACGGATTTCAAACTAGAAAATATCAATCAGAAACAAATCCAAAGACAAGAATTTGAAAAAAATCCCCGGGCCAGGATTCAATTTCTTGATTTCAGGATTTTTTCAAATTCTAGTCTTTGGATTTGTTTCTGCTTGATATTTTCTAGTTTGTAATGCACTCTAACAATATTTAGACTATTCATAGCGATGGATTTCGCAAAATAAACATAATCCACCGATTTCATAAGTCTTGTTGAGAAGTGTTCATTAGTCTTGCTGAGAAGTGTTAATTCATGGTTAATGTTACCATGATGAAGTTGAAGTAAGCATGCACCATCCGAAGCTACTGTCCCAGTCAGACCCCGGGTACCTGGGCAGCATCAGGAAACTCTAAACTGATTGAAATTCTACAAGACGAAATTCTACAAGTGTCATCTATAGAATATCTCAAGATATTGTTTATGGATTTACAGACTATTAAACATGATTATTTATTGGTTTCTTGAAAATTGTAAATTTGAATTGCTTACCTGATTACGACATGTAATTTCCTAGTAAAATCACAGCACAATAGTCCACGCAACACGTCTCACTAATTGTTCAACAACTACCCACATTCCTCACAAATTAACAAATTAACATAATTATTAGAATTAAATTGAAACTATAATAATTGAATTCTGTTACATTATTCTTAATCAAATATTTAAATTCACTTTATTGTACAATGTGTTTACAAATGACCGATTATATCCCGGACACGCCTCTCGCTGTAAGCGATATTTGACAGAATGACAACTTTTCTTAAACTATCGGTAGTTAGCCTCTATTAACCTTCAAGTTAAGGGGAAGCCTCATTGATTTTATTAAATAGAAACATAATGAAAGTTCGCCATGATTATTTTATTGCAATGGATTGATGAATAAATTATGTAAAAATATATTTTGGTGTTGATTATTTCCTCTTTAGAGGTTCCATAAACAGTAAAAAGCCTTACAGTTTTGGTGACAATTTTATCAGTTAAATACATCGTCAGGATTTCACGACATGAATCCCTAACGGGATGTACGAGGTGTTTTCAAGTATGTAATGTGAAACACCTGTTTTTCACCGACTATTATTTATTACATACAAGCGTGACGGTGGTGAGCCTTATGGCCGTACTTCGGACACAAAATGTTGGTGCCTTTCGAAGCGTGCAGACCGAACAGTAATGTGCCCCTCAAGATTTGAACACGTGACCTCAGGATTAGTAGTAGAGACGTTCGAATTTCGAACTACTAGACCACAGAAGCCATCATTTAGCGCTATTATTGGCTAAAGCAGTAGAATCTAAAATAGCTTCTATTCAGTAATTAAATTTCTGCATCCTGTTCATATGTACAGCAAATGCCACATCATGGTATACCATTTCAGCTATTATAACTTTCACTTAAAGGTCATAAAAAAACATTAATGCATCTATCTACATCTATCGAGGGGTCAAAGCGCACTTGAAAGCAATTTACATGTTCAGCTTCAGGTAGATCGTGGCATTAATGTCTAAGTTATATAAGTGTGGCTGTATTTAGCACAAGTGTTATTTAGTGAATAGATTACGTAAATGAGATTGTGTATTACCATTATATACAAATACCTTGGATTGTGCTCCTGATGCTGCATCATTATTGTAATTTTCTGGTCACTAGATCAAAGATCCACAAAAATGGCAGATTTCACTTGTCAAAATTTTCAAGTTTTTTCATCACTAATCCTCTGAAATTAGGTTATATTTAACTCAAAATGCGGGTTGTAAATTCGATTTACAGCATGAGAGATCAAAGTAAATTTGAAAATCAAACGATACTCCTTTACATTTACTAACTCGTAGTCACTCGTCTAGCAAAATGGCAATAGATAATATCTGTTCTGCCTAATCTCTTTTTATTATTTTTTATTCTGTATATTTTTTCGTTTTTATTGCTTCACATTAGTGATGAAAAGTAGAGTGCTCAACTTGGGTGTATGTAATCAATTACACCCTCAAACTGTAAGCACCGTCGCTGGCTTTGCTCGCACGCCCGAGCGTCGAGTCTTATGTCTATATGTAATTATGTCGGGTGTAATTGATCACTTACCCTTTTGTATAAGAATGTACTATTAAAGCCTCACAGTATAGTAACTCGCGCATTTTTATCAACCGTTTCACTGTAACACCTCGAAGTTACTGTCCTTAACGCTATTATTGACAGTAAACATCACGTCATAACATGCAAGCGAAAATGGTACCCAAGATGATGGCTTTAACGTTAACAATCCAATGAACCGTCAGCCTTATTTATCATTTTCTACCATCTTATCATTGATGATGTGAACGTGAATCATTGACGGCGCCCTAGATTGTACCATAAACACACACTCGTACTACGATATTTCTTTTTAAATTGATAACAGTAAAATCAAAACAAATAATTCTTGCACGTTTATAGCTACTTTTGCCAATTTTTACTGCGTCCAATGGAATTGGTATTTCAAGTGATCGGAATTTGTGTTGCCCTTAACAAAATGATAATTTTAGAGTACTCGCCTGCTACGAAAAAATACGTAACGTTGACGTGTTTTCAGAAAACTAAAATGTTTATTAAATGAATTCACTGGTTTGTAAGTACTTGTATTTTTGCATTGTATAGTATTGTTTATTAAACGACGTAACATGTCACGCGTTAGTCCAAGTTCAAGGCCTTTTTTTTTTAAATGTGTTTCCCCGTATTATTTTAATCTTTATCGTATTCTATTGTTTCTTAATGATTAAAACTGACGTGTAAGTAAAAAGTGTATATTACCTATTTATAATAAACTATTTGAATTTGAATTTTGAATCTGGGGGCACGGCAGTGCCCCCGCAAAGTCTCGCAGAAAAAACGCGGAACGGCCGTACCATCCTTTTCTCGAAGCAACTCACGGCACTTTCAACCCCCCTGTATCTTCGTTGTGGGTAAAGCTAGAAGTCTGAAATTTCAGGAACCAAGAGTACTTACTGATCCTACTTCTGATCCCAAATTACAACTTTGTACCTATATTCGATTACGAAATATCTCAAGTCAAAGTTCCCTTATTTTGTCACTGACTGACTGACACATCATCAAAAGTCTAAAGGTGTTCTAGCAGGCCTACAAACTTGAAATTTTGCATGCGGTTAGTGCTAAGTGTACATTGCAACAAAAAAATATAAAAATGTTATTTGCGGTTGGTAATTTAATATTTCCATACAAAGTCTATACAAAATGTATGTTTCCAGCTGCATCTATAAATTTGTATGACACTAGATGACGTTGGTGGTATGCTGCTTTGCATTAAAGACGCCTAAAACGAAAAATTCTACGTTAAAGTTAAAGTGCGAAAACTAAAAAATAAAACCGGTAAAGTGCGAATCTGACTCGCGCATAAAGGGTTCCGTACCCCTACACAATACGGGTATGGAACCCTAAAAGTAAATTGCAACAACATAGATGCCATAGCACCATCAAGGCGACAAAAAACAAAGCGATAAAACGGTAGCACCTGACAAACAATTCGGTACCTTTTTAGGAAGGAACCCTAATTTTTATTATTTCTTATTTTACTATAAAGTAGTCTGCCTAAATTTTCAACTTGTATGTATAACCGTTCTAACGATAGAGCCTTTGTTATAATAATTTGTGCTTTGGGTAAGGAACCCTAAAACACATTTAGTCTATTTAAGAAGACAAATATCAACATTTCGTAATTAAGTCGCTATTAAATCGGCTAAGTGCAAGTCAGACTCGCTCACGAAGGGTTCCGTACTACCATCACACAATATGGGTACGAAACCCCAAATCATTATGGTAAATACCAACAATAAAGATGACACAGCAACATCAAGGCGACAAAAAACAAGGCGCTAAAATGGTAGCGCCTGACAAACAAATCAGCACCTTTAGAATACGGAACTCTAATATTTATATGCCCAAAATTGTTGTTTTATAAAGATAGAGCTGAAACAAATAACATCGAATAATTGGACCCCCCTTGGATTTCGATTTATTGAACTTTTTATGCTGTGATAGGGGCCATATTATTATTTGCCGTGATAGAGGACAATGTAACATATTATGTGAAAATATTTACGCGCTACCTATAACGGCTGAAGCTGTAGACCCATGTGATAGATGGATAGACAGCGGAGGATTAGTAATAGGGTCACGGAACCTAATGATACGGAACCCTAAAAATCAAGGTAAAAGGTTATTTATCAAGTAAAGCTTTAAATATATTAAAGTAAAAATAAAGCGGCTAATGTTGTTTTATTTGTATATGCATCCTCTATGATGTAAGTATATTGAAATGGCTATGTACTCGTGTGGCATTCAAGAAAGACCAGGTTGACCAAGCTCATTATTCTGAGAGGTTTAGACATAATAATGTACTCTGTGGTTTAGACTGACAAGCCTGCCTTTCACTTCATGGTCAAAAGAAATTTTAACCTGCCTGTTGCATCTAATTGTGGATAATAGTAATAATAAATTATAGTAAAAATTTATATTGCAATGGAACCTGAAATATTGTACATAAATGAAAATCCTTGTCCACACCTAGTTGTCCCTATACTTGGAGATGGTTCATGTTTGTTCTATTCTTTGTCATTCTCTATGTATGGGAACATTGAGTCGTTATATGACATTAGGTGTGCGGTAGTCGAGCGCATTGGGATGAAATGCAACTTTATACGTGTGACGAGCGTGGAGACACATGTACTCGACAGCAATGATGAAAACTACCACCTACGGTTCCGTACCCGAACTTATGACAGCCACCGCTTTGTATCCATTTACGTTCGAGGTTTACGAAAATGGCCGTTTGAGAGGATCATTCGGTGGCGATCCTGGGATGCCAGTGAAAGGTTTACGATTATGAAATGCTCCTTCCCGATACTAGTTTCTCAGGAGTATGTCCTAATGATCAGTTAAAGGGAGTGGGTTTTAAGAAAATCCGCAGCTGACGTGCAAGAAATATTACTCGAGAAGAAAAAAAGGAGGACTACCTACAAAAAGAAATGAGATCCCATAAAAAACATAAAATGTACAAAAATGGCAAGTCTCGCAACGCAATCCTTCCACCGTAAAAAGCTGTGAGATCTTATGTAAAGCCAAGTCTGCTATTTTAGTTTTTATGGAAGCACCTTTTCATTTAAGTTAGTATGGGAGCACCTATTTAACAAATTTATCATTAATTGTTTCCTATTTAGTTACCTACCAACATTAAGTGACTGTATTAATATTAGTCATCTTTATTTCCTAATAAAATATGGTGACTTTGCAATCGCAGAGCACAAATAAAGCACTGATGCGTAGAAATATCTTCTCAAATCGCAAATAAATTGGTATTAGGTAGCTGATATGTTGTATATGTTGCTGTGCGATTGCGAAGTCACTATATTTTATTAGGAAATAAAGATGACTTATATTAATACAGTCACTTAATAATGGTAGGTAACTAAATAGGAAACAATTAATGATAAATTTGTTAAATAGGTGCTCCCATACTAACTTAAATGAAAAGGTGCTTCCATAAAAACTAAAATAGCAGACTTGGCTTTACATAAGATCTCACAGCTTTTTACGGTGGAAGGATTGCGTTGCGAGACTTGCCATTTTTGTACATTTTATGTTTTTTATGGGATCGTATTTTTAAGAACAGAGACCTACAAACAGCTTGTAACAGTTTAGTGTAAACATTTTTCTAGACCTTCAGTGAGCTGGACTGGACTATTATGTTACATGGCACAGGTAGACAAAGGTATTATATTTTATTGCTTTCATGACATAATTTTCTCATGTCTTGTATTTTTATCTCTTTATTCAATTAAAGTATAGGCTTATTTTTTAGATTTAGTTGTTCTAACTAATATTATGAAAAAAAAAAAGACATGATCTTGCTAAGTTTCTTGCCTTTCTTCTTAGCAGGACTAATCGAATGGGCGGAGTTCGGCAAATATTTATTATATTTATAATATTATTCATTCCTTATTCCTATATTTATATTTTTTTATTTTATTCTGGTGTATTTTTTTTTTTATTAAAATAAACCTTTATTATTTCCTCGTGTATGTCTCCATATTATAATTTAATACATGAAACTATTACCTATAGTCATAGATTATTAAATTATATTACATTAAAACCAACCTGTAATAAGTGTATCTGATATACCTACATTACATAAATAAATATATTTCATTTCATTTTATTTCATATTTGGAATAGTGGTCTCTTTGTTGATAGTGATACTACTTCAAGTCTTCTGGGGTTAAATAAAACCTCCTCCAAAATGTCAGACAAGAAGCGAAATTAATTTTAAAATGTATACCCACGTTATTGAAATGTAAACAACTAAACTTACGTCTAAATAGCGAAATATTAATATTTTGATCTTTTATGTCATTATTTTTAATTTAAGGCAACAAACCGTACAGAATAATCGAATTGTGAATAATTTGTTATATAACTACCTTTTCTGATAAAAGACGCTACAGTCGATTAAAGTTATGCAATAACTTGCACGTTTCTTCCTAATCAGATAAGAAAGTAATATTACATACATACTATACTGGTACCCGGTCAGAAAAGTGGACCGTAACGAAAAAGATTATAAAGTCTAACCTTAATAATTACAAAACTATTATTTAGCTTATATTGCGTCGGGTCCGGGGGGGGTGGCTGGGGAGGGGCACTGCGCAGTATAATAAATTCTGCGCAGTGCCCTTCCCCAGCCATCCCGCTATCTATACAGTGTAGCTCACGACTCACATGTCATAGCGCGGTAATTCTATTGTGTATTTATATAATTTAATTAGGTCAATCGATTAAAAAAAAACAAGTGTAATTTGAACAATAAACCATAAATAATTTTGGTAAAAATAACCAGAAAGTGTATAAAAAATTATAAAAATTCAATATTATGAATATTTTCAAATTGTAACGCCATGAAACAGAAACATTCTGGAATCTGCATTGGTAAACCCGACGTACATTGGTACATTGATGTACCCCCTGTGTACAACGGTACATTAATGTAGCCCTGTAGCCCCGGCATACATTGTACATTGATAGATGTACCCCGGGGTACATTGATACATTGATGTACCCCCTGCGTACAACGGTGCATTGATGTAGCCTGGAGCCTCGGCATACATTGTACATTGATAGATGTACCCCGGGGTACATTGATACATTGATGTACCCCCTGCGTACAACGGTGCATTGATGTAGCCTGGAGCCTCGGCATACATTGTACATTGATAGATGTACCCCGGGGTACATTGATACATTGATGGACCCCCTGCGTACAACGGTACATTGATGTAGCCCTGTAGCCCCGGCATACATTGTACATTGATAGATGTACCCCGGGGTACATTGGTACATTGATGTACCCCCTGCGTACAACGGTGCATTGATGTAGCCTGGAGCCTCGGCATACATTGTACATTGATAGATGTACCCCTGGGGTACATTGGTACATTGATGTACCACCTGCGTACAACGGTACATTGATGTAGCCCTATAGCCCCGGCATACATTGTACCTACATTGATAGATGTACCCCGGGGTACATTGGTACATTGATGTAACTCCAGTGTTACATCAATGCACCAATTTTTGTAGATATCGAAAATCTGAATTGAAAGAGAGCTTTTCAGTTATACCTGTGGGTTCCTATCTATGAGTTAATCATACGTAGGGCGTTCTAAAAAAGTGAGAGTAAGTATATTGCCGGTAACTTTTAGCACCTAAAAATGCCTCATTTTCGAATCTCTGTCCTCTCAGATACTCCTTCAACCTTGGAAATAGATAGAAATCACCATTGGTAAGGTCGGGTAAACGTGGAAGATGCTCAAGTATTTCGAAGCCAGCATCTGGAATTGCCGCCATAGCAACGGCTGACCTGTGAGCCAGGGCATTATCTTGATGGAACAAAACTATTTTAACTAGTTTGCCTTGCCGTTTCTCGCGAATATTGTTACGCAATTTTTTCATTTTCTGCAAACAAAAAGACCGTAACAGTAGCTCCGTGGTCGAGATATTCATTCATGACCACCCCTTTACTATTCTAGAAAAGAGAGCCCATGATCTTTCTGGCTTAACGAGTCGCCTTAAATTTTTTAGGGGTTGGAGATGGTCTTTTTCAAGTCACAGACTGTAATTTTGATTCTGGATCGTAATGTTGACACCACGTTTCATCCATAGTTGTAAATCGAGCCAAAAAAGGATCAGGAAATTTCAAAGAAGCTCGAGAAATGTTCAGCCTGGTTTGTTTTTGTGCATCGGTAAGCATTGTGGGAACACAGCGCGTGGATATTTTTTTCATCCCTAAGCGTTCGTGTAAAATGCTACTTTTAAGCCATTTCTTCGGTTACTATTCTTGTGGGTCGATCCGAGCGAGGGTCATCTTTGGTGGATGTTCTTCCACGTTTAAATTCGGCGCACCAACGTGTAACTGTATAATACGGTGGAGTATTTTCTCCTAAAGTAGTAAGCAGTCTGTAAAATGTATCAAGCACAGATACAATTTTTTTTTTTCAATTATCTACAACACGCTACGACAGACTGCAAACAAAAGACTTCCATTTTTAAAAAACAAATGATATTCTAATAATTTCCTTTTTTAAAAATCTAATATTCCAGCTTTACCAGCCAGTATTGGGAGGAGCCTAGTTTCCACTACACAAGGAAACTTTCTGTGGGAACTAGAGTTTTAATAATTTAGTTAACTTATTTTGAAATAAAGAAATTTTCATTTTC
Organism: Ypsolopha sequella; assembly: GCA_934047225.1. NCBI lineage: Eukaryota > Metazoa > Arthropoda > Insecta > Lepidoptera > Ypsolophidae > Ypsolopha > Ypsolopha sequella. The sequence continues at coordinate 29,477,880 of OW203990.1, read as the reverse complement.
ATTTTCATTTTCAGTATTAACTTTTTTTGGGTTCCAAAGAGTTTGTACTTCATTATCACTTTATAATGAACGCCCCTCGTAATTTACTAAAATTACCAATAAACTTGGAAACTTGAAATGTTAACAAAATATCGGTTACATTTCAATAATTATTGTTTGTTTTTGTACAGTCTCTTCTAGAGCAATTATATTGTACCGAGTAGACAGGTGCACAAGTAAATAATAATAAAAAAAATCAATGTAAGTACAAAAAAGCAGAGAGGGCAAGACTCCGAAAATAAAAATTTTTGAAAACTTATTTTGGTGAAGGCCGTAGCGGGATAAAGGAAAATCAAGAGCCTTTGAAACCCAACAGGTTGATATTTCTTCCTATGATTACTTCCATTTAGTTTAATGTATGCCAAGTTTTAGAACAAAAAATCTTAGGGTTCCGAAGGAAATCGACTTTACATGAATTTAAGAATTTTCACTTTTCTCATAAACTTGTCAATATTTTAACGTTTTCTAAAAAAATGCTTCCTTGCTTTCAAATATAAAACATTGATTTCATATATTTTTTATTATTTACAGATTACAAAACCTTATTACACATGTTTTGTGTAAAATGTCATCGCAAAGTTTTCATTGGTTTTTGTAAATTAGAATTCTAAAGTTTTAAATTTTAAAATTCTAATTTACTGAAATCAATTTATAGGTAATAAGGTTTTGTTGAGGAACTATTGAGTAAATTTTTAATATAAGTGTTATGTTTCGATTAATTAAAAAAGGCGGGTTTTCACAATCCGGCCCCGCCGCTAAACCGCTCTTAAGTACTTTTAGATTAAATGAAAAAATAAAAAATACCGTGTTTTTTTTTTTTTAAATACCTTTATAACTTAACTTTAAAACAATATTTACAAAATTATAAACAAATGACTTCACAAAACTACGCCTTCTTCTTAGGTCGATCTGACGGTAAGAAACATGCGACGACTACTCCGCCTGGAAACAAAAATTAGCAATAGTAGCTAAAATGCACGAAGTTTTTAATTGCTATTAAACAATAAGTAGGCGCTTTTGCCTTATAACAGTATTATTACCGCAGTAGATACTCACAGCAGACAAAAGCACCGGCTACCATGAAAGTGGCCTTGCAGTGGGAGTGGATGTAGGCTCCCACCAGGTTGACTCCGGCGAGGGTGCTACTCCGCGCTACGATCACGCTCAGGCACGCTGCCATGCCCCTACAGGAACAAAAACCGGTCAAGGGCGAGTAGAATTCTTGCTCTGAGGGTACCGTACCGTTATATCAACTATGACTTAAAATAATTTTTAACACACTTGCTCGTAACGACGCTCTTATTGCACCTATTTAAGGATCATAATGCTGCTTATTAAACACGCTTAATTGTTACTTTACCGCGCTAGTGCTTTCTACTTTATACATTTTTTTGTCTCAGCAAGGAGTTTTTATGTCTACGAAACATGCCTGTGAATAAATAAACTGTGTAAATTAAATTTGTTAAATAAACGTTTCATTACTAATGACAAAAAGTAATGACTTATGAATGATCATCGCATTGATTCTTTCATTTGTGTCAAACGGACTCGCTTTGTACTAAGCTACAAGGTTGTAAGTCATCGGGACGTACGAAGGGCGGATCCAAGATTTGATTTGGGGGGGGACGGGACATTCTAAAAAAGTTAAAAAAAATCTTTAGGCGCTATTGGCAAACCTTTCTATGCCATATACCTATGTTGCGTGAAAGTGCACCCGAATTGAATCAAAAAGTTTAGTCAGATGTATGGAATTTCCCATGGCCCCCGCCTTATACTACGTTAAAGCGATACCAAAAAAAAATGGTGTTTTTTCGAATCCATTTACTCCACTCATCTACGAATTTCATTTTTGGGTGAATGTTTATTGAGTATTTGATTAAGATTCTCACTGAAGGAAAACGTGATTGGATGAAATTTTCGCGATAGAATTTAATTCCGAAAAGACCTCTAAATTGTTTTATTTTTTCCTGTAATACTGAACTCCTAACTAATTTCATTGTGAAATTGCATTCAAAGTGTGGATATTATGTATTTGTAAAGTCTCCTTGGAAATCTTTTTGACAAAATAGCTTAGTACATTTTATATTAATAAAAAACCGACTTTTTGCTACTTTTCCACGAATCCGTCCCACTCGCACTGAGGGTTTTTTCGCATATGGAGTAACAGGGACGCTAAAACTTTTACGTTTACAGAATTCCATTGAGGCCATAGACTTCAGCATTCGATATAAATTTCAACTTGATACCTAAGACTGCGCCTAACAAAAATAGCCTTGACACACAGACAGACAGTCACATAGAAGGACAACCCTATAAGGGTTTCGTTTTGCGCAGATGAGGTTCAGAACCTTAATTAAACAGAAAAAACATACCGATAGGACGTAGGAAACAGGTCTACAAAGTAGGACGACAGCAAGCCGATCCCCAGTCCAGACGATGTGAAGACTAGATAAAAGATTATGGCAGAAATGGGCTCGGGAGTGGAGACCAGAGCCATGGCGCCCAAGGCCGAGAACAGTAGGATGAGTATTGTGAGGATCTTCTTGCGAGAAGCGGCCCTGGCGATGCACAGGTTGATACTCGCGTAAGATATACCGAGGCCGATGCCGGTGAACACCGTGAAGTCTTCTAGCCGGCTGTTGCAGACTTCTACCTGAAACATGAAGTAAATTGTTGAAGCAAATCCAAAATATTGACCAGGGGATTGACTAACGACTTTACAAGGGATATCAGACCGTAGATATATCGCAACTCCATCACATCATCTTCCGATTCGATCATTCCTTATGAGGCGAAATCCAGGTAGACTATACATTGTGGAGGGGATGAAAGGTTTAAGATATGACTTAGATATGTATGGCATCAATGCGTTGGTTGCTAAAAGAAGCAAGTATTATACAATTGCTGCAACTAATTTCGCATTCAATCTTTTTATTTACCAAAATAGGTGACGCTATTTAAACAAAATAACTAAATATTTATTTATGCGTGTTCTTATAATGAAAAACGCCACCCTTTGAGTTTTTTAAACACTAAAATTTTATACGCTACATAATTCTAACCAAAGTTTTCTTGTTTTTTTTTCTTTTAAAGAATCGTTCGTGACGTATACAGACCTTCAGCACCAGGAATTATTATTTGCTATGTAACTTCTAAAAGTAGCAAAGTAAATTCCAAAAATCTTTAAATCACGATAACTATTTTTCCAACATCCGATTTTAATGAAACAAAGCCTATATTCTAATCCAAATTAAGTTCTGTTCATTTTTGAAAATTACATGTAAATCCGTTCAGTAGTTTTGAAGATGTGCAACAAACAAACAAACAGACAGAAGAGAATAAATTCTAAAAATCGGTGATTTGTGTTCTATTACTCTTTTTTAGTTACACCCTTTCGTTTCGTTTTTAAATGTGTTATTTGTGTAAATCGTCAGAGCTCACCAAGACCTCGGTGACGTTTCCTGCACGCATAGCCACACTGCTGTCAGATTTGAGCATGTCACAGAAGCTGATGCTGCCTGCGTCTGCTGAGGTCTTCATGGAGCGAAAGAACTCGTTCGTGATGAATGGGAACCAGACGATGAAGCTGTTACTCCTGATGATAGGGAAATTTAAATTGATGATAATGGTGTAGCTGGCAAGCTCTCGACCGGCTACTGGGAGATGCTGAGTTGCATTCCCGGCAAAATGCAAACGAAATCATCTCGAGCGAAGTCGCGGGCAAAAGCTAGTAATTAATAACAAAGAAACATAAACTAAATTTTCCGTATGAACGTTCGCTAAGATTTTGGAAGGACTGAACAAATTGTTGTGCAATTTTCACTATAATTTACGGAGTTTTTGGGAGGCAAGCTAACGTTCATTAGGAGACAATATAACGTTCATTGGGCTAAAACAGTGACTTTTTCGCAAACCAAGTTGAGAGAATATGGGTCGAGGGCCAGTATTTTATTTTGAAAAGGATCGATACCATCCCGCGTTCATTAAAAATATATAATATATAAACTATAGGTATCAAGAGAAGATCGCTATGAAAAACCGGCCGGCCACCAGTGAAACGCATAAACAAGGAAGAAGAAGAAGAAGAAAATTATGATATCAAATTATGCAAGCGAGAAACATCCAGACTTGGATTTCCATCTACTAGGTACTTTCAACATTGTAATTCTGTTCAGCTACCACACTGAGAAGAACGGCGAGAAAATTAGTGGGTATTAAAAGGGAAACGATAGGGAAGTGTTTGAAATAACTCACGAGCCATAAATTACTGCGGTGATGAAGTAGAGCTGCAGAGTCTTGATCAGTAGAGGAAACTTGAACAGTGGCACTGTCTGCTCCCACATGGACTGAAGCACCGACACATCCGGTCGCTTACTCGACTGTTCTTCAAGAATTAACTTCTTCACCTAGGGAAGGGAAGGAAGGAATTTTTTACCCCAAATGTTTTCTAATGTGTCGTACATTAATGTTTAATAGAATACCTTAGTACACAAGCTTAATTCTACACAGATACGTATACAGAGGGGGGATTTGGGTGCTGTATACCTCCCTAAAATATTTGGTTCCCAAAATATTTTTAATTGTTTTGCTGACTTTAAAATATAATATATAAAAAAAATATAGTAGTTGAGAAATTCACGAAAACAAAATGACAAATTTCCCAAAACTTTCGAATTACGAAACCCTTACGCGAGTCTGACTCGCACTTGACCGATTTTTTTATACAGATTTAGTAGATATTTTTTTAAAGATTTTTTTACAAATGTCAAAATTTAAAGATGATATGATTTTCGTTGAGTTTTTGACAGATGTCAAAATTAATAGGTGATTTATTTTTATCCTGATTTTTTGACAAATAAGTTTTTTTTGAAAGGTGTCGAAACTGACAGGCTACTTTTGAACCTTTATCATAATAAATTTTGACAGCTGTCAAAAAATTCATGATAAGCTTATTATCTATTAATTTTGGCATTAGTCAAAAAATCAGAATAAATTTCATCTGTCACTTTGGCATAATGTCACAATTTTTTTATAAAAAATATCATATATCACTTTTACATCTGTCACAAATCCTGTATAAAAAATAATAATATATATAAACTGCAATAAACTGCAATGGAACTACAATTAAACGAAACTATGATTCAGAAGTAGAGTTTGGCCACGAAGAACAACCACGGATTTAGAGCAGAGAACAACCAACACTGTCTACCCTTGTTTAATTATTCAAGGAGTAATTAATGACCAACTTGATTATAGCCTTGATATAAAGTGTAATAGATCATAAATGTGAATTATATAGTTGTCCGCGCCTAACCGCACGTAAAATAAGTTTGTGTTGTTCGCCTTTGTGTTATTTGTCCTATTCGTAACTGATCGGTTTTTATTTGTTTCTATACATAAACCCACGCACCGGATACTTGTCCAGATCCCCTCCATTCCTGGCCCAGATGTTCGTCAGCACCGCCAAGGCCTCGGCGTCTCGCCCCATGTTCGCCAGGAACTTGGGGCTCTCGTAGAAGGCTAGCAGCAACAGGGGCGACAGGGCCAGGGGGGTGGACAGGATCAGAGCGTAGAGCCGCCACGCTGTGTACTCGCCCAGGAACCCGAGGTCATACGTGAAGTTTAGATTCAGAGTGAAGTAGCCGACGACTGGAATATTGGTTACTAACGTTGATATTTACACACTTTACTATACTGTATTCAACGAGACGTTGCTAAGCGGTCCATTCACCCTTCAGTATTGCTACTTAATTTTAGAAAACGATATTTTCGACATATGTGACTTCTGTGATAAAAAGCAACTACACATGGTTATCATGGTACGAGGGTCGAGAGTTGTTTTTATTGTGTCGAGAGTCGTGACTGCGGTTTTTCCTATGATGTGGTGGCAAGTGTCGGTCAGGAAAATTACCCGCTTTGCATTGTCTCGCTAAAAGTAGTATAGTTTCATGATAGTTATTCCCTTTTTGCTACGGCGTAGCAAGTGGTAAGATTCCGTAGTTTTTACGCTTTGTGCATCCGTGATGCTGTAACATGATCGCATACAGGATGTATAATAAATGTTAACTATGTGCTTTAAGATGTCAACCATAACTTTGTTGATCATACTGAAAACTTTTTTTCTAGGACTTACTTAGCAAATATCGTAGAACACAAGTTGTTCCGTAGACCAGATTTATTATTTACTAGCTTTTGCCCGCGGCTTCGCTCGCGTGGAAGTGTCTGTTAAATATCGTCAGTTTTCAGCTTGGCTGTTATTTTAACAACACCCCTTATATCTTATATGTTGACCGGGGTCTCTACGATGATAAAGAAAACTGTATCCAAATCCTTTGAGTACTTCTCGTGTTAAATCGGTACAGACAGACATTGTAGTATTGGCCTCAGTACAATATAAATAACTCATTGTATTACAAATTTCGCAAAAATATTCAATGTACAGACACGAATATTTACATTATTATTAATACAGATATAGACATACATAGTTTATCAGATCCACGTTACAAACGCGTCATTCGACGCAAACCTAATTCAATGTTTATGAAACCCTCAAAAGAAGTAGGTACTTACCGTAGTAATAAATGGGCGTGGTGTGCAGTATACTGCTCATAAGTAACATGTAGGTTCCCCTGGTCTTCTGTCCACAGGACTCTCCGAGCAGGGTGTACGTGGCTGACTGCGCACAGCTGCTTCTGTAAACCACCATGAAATATTGCTCTTTCAAACTTGTAAACACGGGGTCCACTGTAGACTTAATGTCCACTGTAAACACGAAGTTCACTGTAGACTTAATGTCCACTGTAAACATGAAGTTCACTGTAAACACCGGCCCCACTGTAGAAAGGGGGGTCAGCTGGCCAAAGCATAAGTCAAGTACATAATGTACGAGCCCCATCAAAGTGGAACTGTTTAATATTCTCTCTGTCTGTTTGTATCTACATTATGTCTGTTTGTATGTACATTATGTCTGTTTGTATCTACATTATGTCTGTTTGTATCTACATTATGTCTTTTGGTATCTACATTATGTCTGTTTGTATGTACATTATGTCTGTTTGTATCTACATTATGTCTGTTTGTATCTACATTATGTCTGTTTGTATCTACATTATGTCTGTTTGTATGTACATTATGTCTGTTTGTATCTACATTATGTCTGTTTGTATCTACATTATGTCTGTTTGTATGTACATTATGTCTGTTTGTATCTACATTATGTCTGTTTGTATCTACATTATGTCTGTTTGTATGTACATTATGTCTGTTTGTATCTACATTATGTCTGTTTGTATCTACATTATGTCTGTTTGTATGTACATTATGTCCGTCGAAACTTGGAAATCACTAAATGGGTTAATGAGGTTTCTGGATAAAGGTTTAAGGAAATGTACTCATATTATTGCGCTATAACTAAAAGGAGCTGAGCAGTAGCTACTTTGAAAAATAGGCCAAACGTAGAGGTTCTATATCAGGTTGGGCGGAGTGGTAGGCAAAAGGCTGGCCGAATCAATATTTATCAGATTAATATACTAAGAGTACAATACTACAGAAGACCACAGTTTTCTCTGCTATGGAAATTAAGAGAGCGTTTCCCTGGCAACTAGCGCTAAATTCTGTCTTAGTTTCAGTTCTAATAGAACAATCACATTTAGTTCGTAGTTTTGCCACTTGAGCACTAGTGGTCAATAAAATTGTTCTCTCTATTGTTCGTTCTAGCTGCGAGTCCAAGATTGAAAGGAAACCAAACACTTACAAGCTCGTAGCAAGCAGCTTCAAAATAGCCAGCACGATCCAGTTGGGAGAGAAGGTGCTGAGGACGGAGAGGATAAAGGCGAGGGTCATGGCGATCAGCAAACTCCTGCGCCGGCCTTGTGTATCGGAGACGTAACCCCACGTGTACGACATGAGGATGGGACCTGCAACGTGCAGGGGCTAGTTAGGGGCGGATCCAGGTCTTGTTCTTGGGAGCATCACAGTTGGCGGCATGAAATGTACCACGCCGGAAAATTTGTTGTTATGATTACATAAGAATTTATTAATCCAAAGTTATAAATAAATTATAAATATATGTAAATTATGATTATGAGTCCAAGAAAAAAACTTTATACGATTTTATTAAAATTAGAAATAAAATTAGTCCTTACACTCACTTTACTTATATTTATAATTAATTAATTACTTTGACTGATGATTATTTTTTGACTTCTATATTTATATTATTTTAAGGTCACTAAACGAGCTATGGAACGGGCTATGCTTGGGATATCTTTGGTGGATACAATCCGAAACGAAAATATCCGTCAGAGATCGAAGGTGACTGACATAGCCTGCCGAATCAGTAAGTTGAAGTGGCAGTGGACTGGCCATATTTGTTGCCGACGTGATAACCGTTGGGGCCGTAAGGCATTGGAATGGAGACAAAGTACAGCAAAGCGCAGCGTAGGCCACCCTCGTGCCCGCTGGACTGACGATCTGAAGGATGTTGCGGGTGGCTGAGGATGACTGAGGACCGCCAAGAGTGGCGTAATATTGGGGAGGCCTATGTCCAGCAGAGGACGAATACGGGCTGATGGATGGATGGATATTTATATAAGTATAATAAACGAAAGAATATCATGCCATTATATATTATATCTGTATAATCATATTCATCATACATTTATTTTAAGAGGTTGCTTTTGAAAAGTAATATAATACTTTGGCATGGTTTGTTTTAGTTATTGAGCGAGTATGAGAATGAATAATTTATTTATACAATACAATGTATAATAATATCTAATATATATTATTAAACGTCATTTGTATGTAATAATTGAAATAAATAATTTTTAAGGCGGGAATATGTGTACAAAAAGAAAAAGTTAATTACCTTCTAATGTACCACGCACCGAACACGCTTACGCACAAAAATTCTTCTTATTTCGAGGGCCGTACCTTTACAATACAATAAATAAAATAATCAACTTATACGACCTTACAAGCTTTAAATGCAAAAATACAATCTCAGAATGGTTATAAAGTCTGTCCTATTATGAGACGGAAAACCTACTCTCTGTGGTAAATTAGATGTTGTCAGATGCTATAATTAGTTTAAATAGATAGTTCATCTAATTTAATTTTAAGATTTTGTCTGAAACGTATAATAAATTATTAAGTATACAAATTGTTATCTTAAATCTGACCTATTTATATTCTGACAAATTTTTAATGCCTAAAGTACAGGCTACTTTCGTAGTTTAGTTTAGGCAATAATCTTTCACTAGCCGTAAGATGTTATTTTGAATGTACTATTCCTAAGTTCCTTTTACTCAGATAAATAAATGTATACGATACAAATTATAGGTATAAAAACATCATCATGATATAAATCCTTGACGGGGTGTCAGAGTCCAAGTAACAAGCCACACTAGCATACCTACGTTTCACCGACGATAATTACGTCTCAGCGTGATGGATGGTGAGCTTGGACGAAGTCCAAGATGGTGAGGCTATCACCGTACTTCGGTCACACATATGGATCTGGTGGAATTGTTCTATTCGATTCGCCAAATTGTGGATTCTTTGTCTTTTATTCATTGCGATATTTGTTCGTGTTAACTGAGTGAATTGGTGTTAACTGAGTGAGTTGGTGTTAACTGAGTGAGTTGGTGTTAATTGAGTGAGTTGGCGTTAACTGAGTGAGTTCGTATTAACTAAATGAGTTGGTGTTAACTTAGTGAGTTGACAAAATATCAAACGGTTATGATAAAACGGTTTCCAATTGAACACAAAACATACAATGCGGATACAACTTCATAGATAAGATAATAACGAGACTGTATACACACTTAAAACATTAATTATAATATTTACTTTAGATTTATAGTTGCTTCTACACACGAGTATATTATCGATAAGAAGTAAATAATTTCTATATTTTTTTTGGATTTGGTTTATTTACCACAAATAAGATTTTTCATTGCTACACTTAATGAAGTTCTATCAAGTTCCATCAATCAAATATATTAATTAGTTATATAAAAACAGATGTTGAGAATTTGGTATATTCCTGATGGAAGAAATTGTTCATATGGGTACCTATATTTTGAGTTTCACTCAGTAATTTCATTTAACCTTGTATTGAAGTTGCAACAATAGCTGCTAAAACAACACCGAAAATACGTCCGTTTGAAAGTTCTATTAGAAAGTACGGAAACAAATCAATAATTTCTACTGATCTCATTGATAATATAAATTAACATTATATCATTGCAGTATAGAAACGCAGAAAGAAAAGTAAATCTGGATGTGAGGAGCTCAGATAATAACTTTCAGACCACACAGAGCCCAGGTGTTCTCACCAACAAACGGCATGGAGCTGAGGATGCCCTTCTGCGCTTGCGTGAGGTGGAACTCGCAGCTGCAGCCGGTCACCACCACTGAGAACCCGAACATGTCCATGCCCATCGACAACAGGGTCAGGCTGAGCACCAGCAGCAGCGCCACGTTGTACCGCCCATTACCTGCAACCAGACCATCAAGCTATTCTGGTACATAGTTTTAGGGTTCCGTACCTCAAAATAAAAAAACGGAAACGTTTTCAATAATTTTGTTGCCTGTCTGTTTGTCTGTTCGTCTGTCTGTCTGTCCGTCTGGCAAGACCCTTTTGCTCGAGCTGCGTATGTGATATCAAGGTCAAATTGATACCTCCTACGTAAGTAGATGGCCCCATAGTGCTGTAAAATAATCAGGCTTCTAAATCGACGTGAAAAAAAGTTATTGCACTTTACATAATCAATTTCATACAAATTTTAAAACTTGCAAGGGAATCAATACCTTAGGGCAATTCCAGTTGTTTTAGGAACTTGAAATTTCGTTTACAGCTAGAGGTCTTATGCATAGGCAAAATACTGAAAATTACCAATATTTAATTACACCAACTTAATTACACCTTTACTTGGTCCTCCATAACTGCAAGTAGAATAATTTACCATGTTTTAGGGTTCCGTACCCGTATTGTGCACGAGTTGGACTCGCACGTGGCCGTTTTTTTAATAAACAATTGGCTTGCGCTTAGCCACTAACACCTGATAGCAAGCATCGACGAAACCTGGGATGAAGTGGAAAGTAAAAGAGTCGAGACGTCAATCAGTCTAACTAGGGACTCTCACAAAATCTACGGAAGTCGGTAACTAATAGACATAGACATTATTGGTAATATTCATTAATAATGAACTGTAATCAGTTTTCTGGTACCGCTTCCCATGACGTAACGTCGGAACACGTCGTACACATGCAACTTTACAGAATACTTGACCGCTCCGTCCAGGCACGTAGCCAGAATTCTACTTCGGCCCTTCCGAGCTTGTTTTAAATAAAACTGTTCTGCTGAATTGTAAATGTTATATTTACAGAAAGATTTTAATTTTTTGGGGGCTTCGGCCCCTCAAGCCTCCCTGGCCACAAAAGAAAAAGTAGTACTACCCGGCTACATGCCTGGCTCTGTCCACATAGGAATGTTATTATCGGATTCCCTCACGAAAACGCGTTGTAAAAGAGATTTTCCAAGATAATCTACATTCAACCATAGCTTCTATCTCCTAGTGGTCTTGGCTTACTAATTCAGATGTTCCAGGTTCAGATTCCGTAGGGCAACAATAACGATAAGCTGCACACGTCCCAATGGTGATGGGATAGAGCAGGCTTTTTGGCTCGGTTTCCACCAGAGCTGTGCGAGGCAGCTGAGTGGCGAGTGAGGAAAGTCCTAGCCTCGCACAGTGTAGGTCTGGTGGAAGAACGCTTAGTAGATCGATATCTATAAACGTAAAATGCGAGCGAGAGATGCTCATGCTCACCCCACCACTGTGACCGGATCCCCCATGCCACCTGCCCCAGACTCGTATAACACCACTTTTTCGCACAGGAGCCGTTCCACAGCTCCACTACGCATCCTCGCACCACACTGCTTCTTCACACAGCTCTGGTGGAAAGCCACCCTTATACCAGTCGCTCCATAGATCTCGCAGTACGGTAAAAACTGGCCAAGTGCGAGTCGGATTCGCGCCCTAAGGGTTCCATACCATTCAAATAAGTTAAAAAATAAATGATAAACTTATTTGAACAATCCCTAATAAAACTAAATAAATAAATAATTACAAACTTACCTACAAAATGTATGAAATAAAACAGCAAAATTAAGTCGGTGAGTATCAGGTACGGAACTCTAAAACTACATTATATGTAGTTTTAGAGTTCCGTACCTGATACTCACCGACTTAATTTTGGTAACACGAATGGTTTCGTACCATTAGCTATAAAAATGGCAAAAAAATCACGTTTGTTGTATGGGAGCCCCCTTTAATATTTAATTTATTTTATTTTTTAGTATTTTTTGTTATAGCGGCAACAGAAATACATCATCTGTGAAAATTTTAACTGTCTAACTATCACGGTTATGATATACAGCCTGGTGACAGACGGACAGACAGACGGACAGTGGAGTCTTAGTTATAGGGTCCCGTTGGTTACCCTTTGGGCACGTAGTTGAAAATAGGATGGAGTCACAGTTTTTTCACGCGTGCAAAAGAGACGGCATTAGAACGGAATCATATTATGATTTTGTTGTAATGCCGTCTCTTTTGCACGTATGAAGAAACTATAACTCTATCCTACTTTCACATCATTTCATGATTCGCCCAAGTTGGCCTTTTAAGGTCCTGTGTTAATTACTCACCAGTAATATCAAGAGCTTCTTCATAGTCGTAAGATTTATGTTCACTTGTCTCTGTTCCACGTCCAAATTTTGCCTCCGTGCTATTTTTTTGTTCTTTTACACTAATTTTAAGCTCATCTTTTGTGTCATTAATATTTCTATTCATCACCATTGTTACTGTTTTAGTTAATTTTTCTTCCTTCATCTCAAACGCATGTCATTTGCAACGATTTTCTTGTTTTGTCTATTAGGTTGTAATGAAATGAATTATTAAATCAGATCGCTGAAAGTTATCAGCTAGTTTAAATACCTTATGTAATTATTTGCTTACGTTATCGTCATTACAAACAGAAAAAACAGGTCAAGTGCGAGTAGCATTCGCGCCCTAAGGGTTCCATACCATTCAAATAAGTTAAAAAATAAATGATAAACTTATTTGAACAATCCCTAATAAAACTAAATAAATAAATAATTACAAACTTACCTACAAAATGTATGAAATAAAACAGCAAAATTAAGTCGGTGAGTATCAGGTACGGAACTCTAAAACTACATTATAAATCGGCTATTTTAGTATTTGTTGTTTGTATATTCAAATTCCACATTCCTAACTAGTTTAGTTTTTGAGATAGACCCCATAAAAATGCCCCAAATCTGACAACTTTGACGCCCCCTCCCCCCTCTTTTTATTTTTGAACATAAAACTGAATAAATTACATTTGTACTCTACTCAATCAGCTCTAGACAATTGACACCTCACATGTAGGGAATGCAATCTTGCACCTAAATGTCAATCTCGGTATTTGCAAGATTTAAAAAAATCAATCTCGCAAGATCTCGGTATTAGAAAAAATATCGTTTTAACTACTGGTTAATAAAAAAAGATATTTTTCCAATTAAAGGGATGTATTTAAACATACTTATAATATGAGCATACTGAAAAGCTGTCCCTAAGAAACAGACCAGCGTAAATGAAAAAATAAATTCTCCTTTACATAATAACTTTAAAAACCAACTGTAAATGTTGTATGGGCATGTTTTTTTTTTTTCATTTGCTTTATTATGTTTCTTTGGAAAATTTATTAAGTGTGAACAGTAAATACTTTACGTATATGATTTTATTTAAGGATAGCGTGTGTTTTTACTTTATATAGCCTATAGGTTAGCCCAGCCGCAGACAAGGTTCTTTCTAATTCCATGTTTATAGTCATCAATTTCCACAAAATGGTGTCGATGATTTTATGATGCAAAATGCAGTTATTGTCTTCTCGACCCAGCATATCCAAAGCTATATCTTTTTTTTTAAGTTATTCAAGTGTCGTCAATGCCCTGCATCTGTAATATGCGATATCGCTTGATCTCGCAAATCTTGTGAGATCTCGCACTGATAACGATGCGTGATTGATCTTGCAATATATGTGCGAGATCTCGGTATTTCGAGATCTCGGTATACCGAGATTGCATTACCTACTCACATGCCATGGTAACATTTTTTTCCGCTCCTTTTCATGTGACGCATAAAACTGTGAAATATATACACATAAAACTTTTTGCTGGAAAAACAATGAAAAGGTCAAATTTGAAAAAAAAAATAATAATAATAATTTGTATGACGCCAGGGTAGGCACCGTCTCTGATGTGAAAAACTTTCATACAACCTTTTTTTAGTGGTAGTGAAATTTTTTCCTTTTTTTTGTTGTCTAATTTGACCTTTTCCTTAATTTTTTCAGCAAAAATTCTTTGCACGCCTCAACTGATAAATAATTTCATTTCATTTCTTATTCAATATTCGGTTTTGGGTTAAAACTCTACACAAAATATCCCAGTTTTAGATCTTTAACACATTACATCACGCCTCTACGAGCTGGAGACCCGTGACAACTAACGGACATTAATAGGTTTCCCTTTTGCTCTGTTGGTACCGAACCCTAAAAATAATTCATGCTTCCATATTGAGCTTCCAATCCCGTTATTAAGAGGCTATGCGAATTTTATTTTTGTCACTGTCACTCCAAACAAAAATCGCGCAGTGCGAGAGGGGCGGATTCAGGGCAAAAGGAAAAAAAGTTGGTTTTATATTGTTATTAAAAAAACTAAAATAGCTAGCAAAATTTCAAATATCAAATCTCTAGATATTGTTGAAACACACCTAATAAAATATGTTTGAGTTCTGTATATGGTCCCTATTCGTCAAACGAGGAGAAAAAGTGTGTTTGAAGACCTCATTTCAACAATTATTTCTATCGAGGAAAATTTATCCAAACATGTTTTCCAATTTCAAAACCCTAGATTATATAGTCAAAATGCATATACCAGAAATTGATTAAAATTTTCCGTGTATTTCATGAAAGACACAGAAAAGAAACACCCGTAATTTTTTCGCATATCGCCTTAAGGGGACCAATAATTTGCTTGTGATCCCGATATTTGTGAGATTCTGCCGAATTGTATTTTCTGAATAAGGAATTACAACTCTATTCACTAGAATAAGGAAAATAACAAAAATACTTAAATATTACATATACTCGTAAGACTCACTTTGATTTTTAAAAGAAAAACTCGCGGCCACACGCGCCGGCGCGGCGCAGCAATCCGCGTAGCCTGATGAAGGGAGTTTTAGTTTTTGTTTCTTTATTATTATAATTAGTATTTCGCCCCGAAGTGTGAACTCGCGATTGCTGTTATATCTATTTCGTTATGAAGGACCAGTGAAGGACCAGTGAAGGACCAGTGAAGGACCAGTGAAGGTCCAGTGAAGGACCAGTGAAGGACCAGTGAAGGACCAGTGAAGGACCAGTGGAGGACCAGTGAAGGGCCTTCAATCAACAATAAGCGAAGTGATGGACACTCACCCTATTTTCAGTTTTATCTATTCACTCGGTTCCATTATACTATCAAAATACAAATGCTGTAGTACTTTTATTAAAACTAGATATTTTTATATCAAATAGTTACCAAAGTCAAAGCAAGAATTTAATTTCCCTAGTACCACAATAAACAATATATTGTTTAATAAAAATAATAATTGTCCCGATTTAGCAGCCATAAATTAACTCAAACAATATAATTAATATAGGACCGACACGCACGATCTGTCAGTCTGTGACTGCGAGTGTCAGAAATGGGGCGAGTGTTCAATAAAGTGAAACAATAAAAATAAGAAATTATAAAATTATAGAGCAAATTTTGAATTTAAGTGTTCAGTTTTGATTATTTTTTATTTATTTTATTATTTAAGGAAATTTTACAGCTATAGTAAAGCCGATTCTAAAGGCTTTAATTTTAATTTTAGTGCTGTCAAAACTTAATTTCATTCATTGCAAAATAGTCCTTGAAAGTTAGAAACAGAATCTAAATTACTTTGGAATAATTTTATGTTTGACAGCACTAAAACTAAAATTAAAGCCTTCAGAATCGGCTACAATATACATATAAAACATACAAAATTGCTAACACATAATTCAATTACAAGTTTTCACGGATATCCAATTACAAGTTTTCATAGATGTTTCCAAATTTGGAAACATAAGGTGCAAAATAAATAGTAATACGAAGTAGTTACGAGCACATAGTATTTACAGTATATTCACAGTATTAATTAGCAATGAAGATAGGTGAAGAAAGAGTTTACTAAACAAGAATTATTCCAGATGTGGAACACAAAAAACAAAAACAAAAAAATGTAGTAACATATTTAAAATAAACAAAAACAATGTAGTAACATATTCAAAATTAGGGTCCAATAACCTGGAATATATTTGGTAGAATCAAAAAATTTTGCAGTTGAACATTTACAATACAAAATAAATCGATGTCGTTGTTGTCTGAACAAAAGCTATATTAATAACAAAAAGGCGGGTATTTTACAATCCGCCTGCTAAACGGCTCTGTAAGTTAAAGACTAAGCCTCCACCGCACCGATACCTGATTTGTAACTATTTCAATCTGAGTACGACCGCATTAAGATAAATATATTATATATTGGGAACGGTCTCACAGGAGAGATGCTTATTCGTTATAGACTAATCAAGAATTGTCTGAGTCTTACCTGCCAAGTCAAGGGCTTCATGAAAGCTATAAGATTCACTTGAAGTTACACTTTTTGTCATTACATCTTCAGAAACACCCTGGACACAGTAACAACCACGGTTTTCATCCACCAAAACGGTTAATTTAATTTCTTCTATGTCATCACACTCAACACTCGGTACGTCCTCCATTTTTACTTTATAAAGTTTTACTTTATATTGTAGTAATTTCCGACACAATAACATTCACTATAAGTAACCTCAGTTTTTGCCAAAATGAAAATCTGCCATGATATACCGTGCTCTGACAGAGAGTAGCCATTCTCCGAATATACTCGTTTGACTTCAAGTGTCTTCAAGTGTCAAGTGACTTCAAGATTGTCATCTGTTTATATTATTATCGACGACATACGTACGTACGTAATCCAATAAATGAAAACCGAAGATTAGTTCAGAGTTCATTCAGTTATCTGTCCACAATTCGCTTACACGTTCTTGTGTCCAATTCACCATCACAAACGCTCAGAGTCAATAAAATATAATCATATAATAATTACCAAAATAATAATTATAATCAGTGCCCGTTTGACAACGACGGTGAACGACGTGTCGTCGTCCTAAGAACGACACTCGCCTTGATAATGCCGAAATTGTATCGGTGAAACGGTTGGCATATAGTCAACAACAATCATACGTGAGTGTTCAAGCCGTATGTAAGCATAGACTAATAAATTATTAGTCTATGATGTAAGTAATAATAATTTAGTATGTCAGCTCACGCGATCATATCATAATAATTATCATTTTATTCATAATGTTCATTACATGTCAATAAAAATACAGATAGTATTTACTTACAAAATAAATAAATTAAAGTTTTACATGTGAAACTACAATAATAATTCATCGTTCCGCGTCACGTATATTTTTCGTTAAATCCGTAAATAACAATAGATATGAATAATTCACACATTTGTTTTAGCGTTAAGTAGTCTGGATCGAATGTTCTGTTTTCAATGAAAATTCGGCATTGAAAGTATATAGCCTGGTAGACTCTTATTGAGCTGTAATAAGTTTCCATTTTCTTTGAGCGTAAGATGCATGGGATCAGTAAGTATAACCCGACCACGAACATATTGACGATGAAATGTATGGCGCACCATCGTCATCGGCAGTATTCTCGCGGTCGGGTTGTATTAGTAACGCGTGTATCTGCACCTGGCTGCGTGGGTACTTTTTTTTACTGTGGCGCGGGTATAAATTGCGGGTAAAAATATGTTTCTTTGAAATAGTTGTTCAGCATCATTGTCTCAGACAAATAAGACAATAAACCCAGAATTAATTTTAACCAAAAGAAAACCTATCGCAAATGAATGTTAAAAGGACACTTCACAATCCCTAAAAAAAGTTTCGGATTACAGCGAAAGTCCTTATATATTTCTATTTTAATATGTTACTTACGAGATGTGTCTTGTTAAGAGGCCCCTTTACGCCTGGATTTTTCTCAAGATTCATACAAAAGGTAAAAACTGAATGTGAAGTCAACACCTTATTGATTTTCTTTATATTTTATTTCACACGTACTATCTAGCGACCCCTACCTTGTCACATTGCAGTTCTAAAACCTTTAACGTAATACAAATTTAAACAAAGCAAACAGAATTACAATTACAATTAATCTAACACACGCCGTAAAATTCTACCAATCGTCACCGGTCGATAAACTTCGGATACGGTCGTTGTTTCGTACAGTTCCATCCACCGTTCAAAGTGACTGAGATGATTCATTTACTAATACGCGCTCCACGACGACGGCTGATCTATCACCGTGCGAGTGTTTTTAAAATATTCCTACCATACAGAATAACCCTGGGCTGGGTAGGAACACTGGTGTTGTAACGCTGAGTATTTGAACGGGTTTCGTCGTGTAGCGACATTCCAAACGTCAGTTGTCATTTTTGCATTATATTTAGTATAATAACGTTGAGAGGACCCCCTCTGTACAAAATTTAACGTAAATATATCAACTATAACGTTGAGAAGACCCCTCGGTACGAAAATTAACGTCTTGTCATTTACGAAAATTAACGTGAATGTCAGATGACGTTTGGAGCCTATACGAACCTTGCGAACCCTGCTCAGAGTTGATGTTGAAAAATTTGACACCAGTGTAGCGACACTGTCATTTTTGAACGGTCGGTGTTGAGACGCGAGTTTATTTTTGAACGGGTTAGTGTTGCGACCCGGGTAGGAAACCCAACTCGGTGTGAGTTTATGAACGTGTTACGTCGAGGACTATGTCCCTACCGACTCCAACAGCCATCACACCACCAAACAGATTGTGCAACCGTTCGAGTTGCTGACGCATCATCGACCGACATATTAAAAGGGTATTTCACCATCCAAGACGCCGCCTTCATGCTAACATCGCGACAGCGGGAGGTCATACTCTGATCATCGGGATCACTAAGATATAAGTTTAATGTAAGATAGATATCATAAGAATTGTAATCACACATCGATTACACATTTAAGTAAATTCTCTTCCGACTTTCTTTTTAAAAACCCTCGCCGACGGTCAACTCCCGTAATTGGCGCAGTCAGGCTGTAGGGTAGTCGCGGTTAGTGTTAGTCTCACATCGACTACACTAATTATCGTCTTCACGTCGCTTCTACCACTCTACGAACCTACGGAGGCCGTCCAAAGGAGCAGAGAGATCCCTCCAGACATTGACGGATCGAAGATCTCAACAGAAAGCCAGAAGGGAAGATTAAGAATGATCAGCTCATCGTGAGTACCTAGATAATAAGCATTTCCTATTGGTTGTCTATTTCCTACACCACCCTTTCCATCTTAGTAAATACTTTTTTTTTTTTAATTAAAACTCTCATAGATTTGAAAAAAAAGTGTTCGAATTAAATTAGTTTTTTGACTGAAGTGAAATAAAAAGCAACAAAATTTTTTTCCCACGCCCAAGTAGGGGTATTTTGCCCAATAGTCGTTCCGCGATTCGACAATCTCTTAGGGACGAAAATCGTCACCTAGATTTATTATCAGCACTTGAAGATATAGAAGAAGAAAGTTCAAACATGACGAACGATGGTAATATTCCTTCGGATGAAAATCCTGTAGCAGCATCTACCCAGTCAAACATGATAGATAGCATATATAAGGCATTACGATTGGTACCTGAATTTGATGGAAACTCTAATGTTCTTATAAGATTTCTAAAAATTTGTGATCAATTGGTCCTGACTTATGCTAAACCAGCCCCCGGGAACGAGCTATCAAATTACTCGCTTCTTAACGGAATTTTAAACAAAATCACGGGACCCGCCGCACGCACTTTAGCTACGAACGGCACCCCCAGTGACTGGAATAGCATTAGAGCAGCGCTGATTAACACGTTCTCTGACCACAGAGATGAATCCGCTCTTTACACCGATTTGTCCCTGCTATCGCAAGGCAGAGATACTCTGCACATATTTTATGAACGTGTGCAAAATCTGTTAAGCACAATAATGACGTACGTATCGTTACATGACTCTGTCGAAACGACAGTCGAGGCTAAAAGAACTTTATATAGAAAGTTAGCCTTACAAACCTTTCTAAAGGGCTTACATGAACCACTTGGCTCAAGAATTCGATGCATGAGACCAGAGACGCTTGAAAAAGCTCTGGAATATGCCCAAGAAGAACTTAACATACTTTATTTACAGAACAAAAATATTCAATCTGTTTCAATGACAGCTAATTCGAATAAATTAAATTTTAGCCACCAACTGATCCCTCAAATGCATCAAAATAAAGTTAATCCCCAGCAGCAAACTTTATCCCCACAACCCCCGACGTATCGACCAGCCTACCAAGGTGTGTCAAAGACTCAGCAAATGTTTAAGGCCCTACCACGTTCAAACATGAGCACAGGTTTTAAAATAACACCACGTGTATTTCAATCCCAACAGCCCCAAAGACAATTCAACAGTAACCAGGTAAGACCCATGAGTGGAGTTAGCTACCCCCGTGCACGCACTCTTCCACCAACACCACAAAACCCACCCCCTACACGAGAAATGAACGTTAACGAAGTGATGTACAACAGTTGTGATTATCCTGACATTGACTACAACCAACCCTTGGAACAACCCTCCACTATGACCTATTATTATGACGACGGGTCGACCGACGAACAAAGTTATGACATAGAAGAAATACCACACGAGCAATCAGAATCGGATTTTTCCAAGATTCAGACTTCAACTGCCCCCGAATAGAATTAAATATTCAAAATAAAAAGCAGCTTCCTTACATTCAGATACAAAACCCACCCTTAAAATTACTTATTGACACAGGTGCAAATAAATCATTTCTTAGTCCGGAAGCCACAGAAAAATTCTACCCTGATACACCCTTAAACTACGACCCTTTTCTTGTCTCCAACATTCATGCGACTACAAGAAATGACTATTCAATGTTAATTCCTTGCTTTTACGAATTTAACGAAACAAGACCGATAAAATTATTCATATACAAATTTCACGATTATTTCGACGGACTTATTGGTATCGACTTATTAGAGCAGTGGCAAGCTAAAATCGACTTAGGATCAAAACAGCTTTTGACACAGTTTGCAACGAACCCAATTCATATGTATGAATCACGACAAAGTATCAACTTACTCGAGACTATTGTTCCCGCACAGTCCACTAAACTAATTAGAGTGCCGATTAATATTCCCAAAGGTGAAATCTCCATAGACCATCAAACGATTTCCAGTTGTATTATAAACGAATGTCTATCTACAGCTAGTAATAGCCGAGCTTACGTGGAAGTATTGAACCCTACCTGTAACGACATTATATTTTCATTAACTGAACCGATAAACGCACATATTTTTAGCGAACAGACTATTACAAGTACAGACTGTATGACTGACCGAATGAACAAAGTTTTATCGAAATTGCGTACGAAGCATTTAAATGAAGAAGAGAGAATTAATTTGGTTAATCTTTGTAAACAATACTCAGATGTATTTTACGTAGAGGACGAATGTTTAACATTCAGCAACCAAGTTAAACACCGTATCCGAACAACTGACGAAATTCCAGTTCACAGTAAGACTTATAGATATCCGTACGTGCATAGAAAGGAGGTACAGTCACAAATAAAAAAAATGTTAGATCAAGGTATAATTAGACCCTCCACTTCAGCATGGAGTGCTCCAATTTGGATAGTACCAAAAAAAGCAGACGCATCGGGTAAAGTTAAATGGAGACTAGTTGTTGACTTTAGAAAACTCAATGAGAAGACTATAGATGATAAATACCCCATCCCTAACATCAACGACATCCTAGACAAGCTAGGAAACTGCCAATACTTCACTTCCTTGGACCTAGCTAGCGGATTTTACCAAATCGAGACCGACCCACGTGACATTCACAAAACAGCATTTAACGTTGATTGTGCGCCCGGGCACTTTGAATTTATGCGCATGCCAATGGGACTTAAAAATTCTCCATCTACGTTTCAGCGCGTAATGGACAATGTCCTCAGAGGTCTGCAAAATGAAATTTGCGTAGTCTATCTTGATGACATTTTGGTATTCTCGACCTCATTACAAGAGCATATAGTCAATTTAGGCAAAGTACTAGACCGTCTAAGGGAATCTAACTTTAAAATACAGATGGATAAGTCTGAATTTCTTAAGAGAGAAACACCATTCTTAGGTCACATCATAACACCAGACGGAGTAAAACCAAATCCCGATAAGATTGAGGCTATTAAAAAATATCCTATCCCAAAAACATCTAAACAAATCAAAGGATTTTTAGGTCTTTTAGGTTATTACAGACGATTCATACCAGATTTTGCTAAATTAACAAAACCCTTGACTGCTTGTTTAAAAAAGAATATGAAAATTAAACTGACTTCTGATTACATTAAATGCTTTGAGCATTGTAAGACTCTACTGACTAACGACCCTATTTTACAGTACCCAGATTTTTCAAAGGACTTTATTTTGACAACAGACGCATCGAATTTTGCAATTTCAGGTATACTGTCACAAGGAACAATAGGCTCTGACAGGCCTATAGCCTATGCGTCAAGGACCCTAAATGAAAGTGAAATAAAATATTCAACCACTGAGAAAGAGCTATTGGCAATAGTATGGGCAACTAAATACTTTAGACCATACCTTTTTGGCCGTAAATTCCAAATTGTAACTGACCATCAGCCTTTAAAATTCCCATTAGACACTATGACAGAGACCAACTGCCGAGTTTCTAGATGGAAAATGAAACTAGCAGATTATAATTATAAAATGGTATTCAAAAGTGGTAAAAATAACACAAACGCCGACGCCCTTTCCAGAATTCAAATAAATAATGAAGAAATGGCTTCTATGGTAGTTAACATTTCTTCCTCATCATCCGAAAGAACGTTGACAGCACCTGACGAGAGAGCATTTATTAGTGCCTCATCTACTGACACAGCACCAGACAACGAACCTTTGAGAAGCCCATCGTCCACCCTAACAGCACACTCAGAGTTATTTATTTTAAATGAAACACCATTGCACGAACCATTACCAGCGGAAACTGTGCATACAAGTTTGGAAAACCCCATAGTTAACATACCAATTTCCGAAGATCCCTTGAACAAATTTAAAAAACAGTTAGTATTAAAAATCGTAAATCGTCCACCCAGAGAGAAATCTATAATAATCAAGCCTTTTGACACGTTCCGAAAAGTCACTATAGAAATATCACAAGATTCATTCGAACATGATTTAATTAACGCCATAAAAAAACATGTTGACCCTAAAACCCGAACTGCTATATTAGTGCAGCCCTTAGAGAAAATGTACAGCATCGTACCAGTTATACAAAAAACTTTTCAAAGCTCTTCAATGAACTTGATTCTTGTGAAACATGAACTTGAAAATATCTCAGATTACTTAATTCAGCAAGATATCATAAGAAAATATCATGAGGGAAAAACAAACCACCGCGGTATTAATGAAACATATTTATCTCTATACCATCGGTATTTCTGGCCAAAAATGAAAGAATGTGTAACAAAATTTATAAGTAACTGTAACGTTTGCAGTTGTGCAAAATACGACCGTAATCCAATACGCCCTGAGTTTCAAATTGTCCCTCCACCCACAAAACCGTTTGAACTAATACACGCAGACGTGCTTACAATCGAAAACGAAAAATACCTAACTATCATTGACGCATTTTCGAAATTTGCACAAGCTTATCGAATGTCCGATTGTACAGCCCCTAATATAATAAAATCAATTTTGACGTTTTGTTCTCATTATTGTTTTCCGTTAAATCTTACAACCGACAGGGGTACGGAATTTACAAATCAAATTGTATCAGAATTCCTGAAATTACATAAAATAAACCATCATTTCATTGCAGCTCACTCCCCTAACGAGAACGGTATGATAGAACGTTTCCATAGCACTTTATTAGAACATATCAGACTTTTAAAAATAGTACATAAAAATGAATCAGCTGAAAATTTAGTACCTTATGCTCTCATAGCATACAATAGTTCAGTACATAGTATGACAAAATGTAGGCCATTTGACTTAATTACAGGACATTTTGACCCACGCGATCCAACAGACTTAAATTTGACTGAGAGAATATTACAACAGTACTTACACGATCATCGGAATAGAATGGAAACAGTATATGAAATTATTCATAACTCATCAAAAGCTGACCGCGAAGCATTGATGACGCGACGGAACAGTGATAGAGAACCTGAAATAAATTACGACCCAGGCCGAGAAGTATATATAAAAAACCCGTTAGCAGACAGACAAAAACTCGCACCCCGGTTTACTCGCGACACGGTAACCTCCAACTTACCGATTCACATATATACGTCTCGAAAACGCGGCAAAATTGCTAAAAACAGACTGAAACGACCTTTAAAAAATAAGGACAATGACTTGTTACAGGTACCTTCTAATCCTGATGACCCTGGCCCAAGCACAAGACATCCGACTTGACAGCCTTGACGACGGACCTGGCATACTTCCTTTTAAATTAGGCCCTACGAAAATAATATCTCACTACCATACATTCCTACAAGACATTGACATTACGATAATACAAAGACATGTTGACACTGCAAAAACTGAATTAACTAACGTTGCAAATGACATAAGTAACAAGAGCTTTTCACTGTTTAAGTATCAAATAGTTCACCTTTTTAGCAAACTAGAAAAAATTTCAGCACAGTTGGACACTTTCAGATCAAAAAGAGCGAAACGTGGTTTATTTAACCCCCTGGGAAGCTTTGTAAAAAGTATCACGGGAAACCTAGACTACAACGATGCTTTGCGATATGAAAGCCTATTAAAAACTTTGCAAGAAAATGACCAAAAGCTTTCGAATAATTTTAACCACCATATTACTTTATTTAAAGAAATAACCGACCATCAAACTCAAGTACTAAATAATCTTACCTACAACCAGTTGAAATTACAAAGGGCCGTATCAAGTTTTATAAACATGACGATTAAAGATAACAACCAAGTAGGTATCTTTGCGCAATTCTCGCAACTTTTTGCTATAATTAGCGAAAATGTGCAAGAACTATTTTTAGAAGTAATGAGATTAGAAAATATATTAGCTTTTAGTCGCACAGGCACTTTGCACCATTCTATTTTATCAGTTAGGGATATCACTAGCATAGTTAAAAAGTTAAATGCACTTTACTCGCACGATCAAGTTTTATCGTTAGACACTAGGTATTATTATGATCTTATTAGTTTAGGCTCATATTTTGTAGGAGATAAAATAGTAATCATCCTTAAAATTCCCATTACATCCCCGAACTCATACACTCTTTATAAGCTCTGCCCAGTACCTAATAAAAATCATAATGTAATCCTTCCTCCGTTTCCTTTTATGGCAACCAATTCCCAGGAATTTGCTTACATAGAGGCTGAATGCCCGAAGATTGACGCATGGTACATCTGCAAGCAACAGCTCAACCACCAGATCCGAAATCAACGCGACTGTATTCATCGACTAATATTTCTACAAGACCTTGATGAAACATGCAACCCTACGTCTATTTCTTTATCTAAAGAAGCCTTGATGGAGCTAGATGACCAACACTACATTCTGTCATTCCCAAAACCATTGAAAGTGCAGCTAAGTTGCAGACAAGAATACCACCACATTCTGGAAGGAAGTTACATTGCAACAATTCCTCGAAACTGCAGTATAAAGACGCCGAGTTTCACCATAATCAATTTCAATGACCAAATTCGCGGACAAGCTGTTGAAATCACGACATTGCCACGGTCAAACATGCTGATTAAATCATCTTCTGAGAATAAAGCACCTGAGTACAAGTTCATGACAATTGACTTGAATAAGTTGCACAATATTCAACAACAAGTTACAATGGAAATACCTACGAACCTGCAATCTTTCGACACAAGGACTACCTACCGTACAATCATTCCACTGTATGCAGTGATATTGCTGATTATAACTTTCATCACTATATTCTACATACGAAAACGAAACCATAAGATTAAAACTGAGCGGAATCCTGGACTGAAACTTACGAATGCTAAAGAAGCTAGCACATCATCTCAAACTCCGGCAACTATCGAAGATAAGAAAGCCGCAATATTTGCATTAGACATAGGCAAATAGTTGCTCGTTCTAGAGGGGAGGTGTTACGTCGAGGACTATGTCCCTACCGACTCCAACAGCCATCACACCACCAAACAGATTGTGCAACCGTTCGAGTTGCTGACGCATCATCGACCGACATATTAAAAGGGTATTTCACCATCCAAGACGCCGCCTTCATGCTAACATCGCGACAGCGGGAGGTCATACTCTGATCATCGGGATCACTAAGATATAAGTTTAATGTAAGATAGATATCATAAGAATTGTAATCACACATCGATTACACATTTAAGTAAATTCTCTTCCGACTTTCTTTTTAAAAACCCTCGCCGACGGTCAACTCCCGTAATTAACGACTATCAGGAGCCGTATTTTTGAATCGTTCGAATTCAGTTTACGTGCGAAAATATATACCTGTCTCATCTTGCAAATGACAAGTTCTGATGTGCTACGTGAGATGGGTATATACTTTCGCACGTGAATTGAAAACGAACGATTCAAAAATACGGCTCCAGCTACGCTGCGCTGGCTCGTCTTTTTATTTATTTATCTCGTGTTATTCGAGTATTTGTGTATGTGATTAGTTTAAGTTTGTGGCTTTGATCTCAATTAAACTTTGCACACATCCCCTTTTCCCTTTTTAAATGAACGACGCGACGTCTGTATTTCTCTCTTTTTTATTTCCAAATAAATATTAAATATTGACTTTTTTGTCTTTATAAATTATTAGAAATAGATAAAACAAGGTAAAATGAAATTTTAGTGAGATACATCTCGGGCCATTCAGGTCCGGCATTAGACACCATTTTTGAAAATTATACAGCTTACTTAGTTTAAAAACGAGGCAATATTTACGATATCCTGACAGCGATTATAATGGTGTTTCATAATATTTTTATTTTTGGGATGTATGTATAGTATAGGTTGTTACATTTTACTTTAGATTATAAATAAAACATAATTTACTATTTAGAAACTATATTTCTAAGTATAAGTATTAAATTAAAAAGTAGTTATCTTACATCTATGCTAGTGTGAAGCACTGTACAATAGATACCAGCGTCTGCCGACATTCACTACATTTATGCTAGTGTGAAGCACTGTACAATAGATACCAGCGTCTGCCGACATTCACTACATCTATGCTAGTGTGAAGCACTGTACAATAGATACCAGCGTCTGCCGACATTCACTACATCTATGCTAGTGTGAAGCACTGTACAATAGATACCAGCGTCTGCCGACATTCACTACATCTATGCTAGTGTGAAGCACTGTACAATAGATACCAGCGTCTGCCGACATTCACTACATCTATGCTAGTGTGAAGCATTGTACAATAGATACCAGCGTCTGCCGACATTCACTACATCTATGCTAGTGTGAAGCACTGTACAATAGATACCAGCGTCTGCCGACATTCACTACATCTATGCTAGTGTGAAGCACTGTACAATAGATACCAGCGTCTGCCGACATTCACTTACATCTATGCTAGTGTGAAGCACTGTACAATAGATACCAGCGTCTGCCGACATTCACTACATCTATGCTAGTGTGAAGCACTGTACAATAGATACCAGCGTCTGCCGACATTCACTACATCTATGCTAGTGTGAAGCACTGTACAATAGATACCAGCGTCTGCCGACATTCACTACATCTATGCTAGTGTGAAGCACTGTACAATAGATACCAGCAGCGTCTGCCGACATTCACTACATCTATGCTAGTGTGAAGCACTGTACAATAGATACCAGCGTCTGCCGACATTCACTACATCTATGCTAGTGTGAAGCACTGTACAATAGATACCAGCGTCTGCCGACATTCATTACATCTATGCTAGTGTGAAGCACTGTACAATAGATACCAGCGTCTGCCGACATTCACTACATCTATGCTAGTGTGAAGCACTGTACAATAGATACCAGCAGCGTCTGCCGACATTCACTACATCTATGCTAGTGTGAAGCAATGTACAATAGATACCAGCGTCTGCCGACATTCACTACATCTATGCTAGTGTGAAGCACTGTACAATAGATACCAGCGTCTGCCGACATTCACTACATCTATTTTAGTGTGAAGCACTGTACAATAGATACCAGCAGCGTCTGCCGACATTCACTACATCTATGCTAGTGTGAAGCACTGTACAATAGATACCAGCGTCTGCCGACATTCACTACATCTATGCTAGTGTGAAGCACTGTACAATAGATACCAGCGTCTGCCGACATTCACTACATCTATGCTAGTGTGAAGCACTGTACAATAGATACTAGCGTCTGCCGACATTCACTACATCTATGCTAGTGTGAAGCACTGTACAATAGACAGTAACTACAGTTCCTTGTAAAAGCGACACAGCCTTCAGAGGAACGTAGCTGCATACACAGTAGCTGCCTGCTGTGTAGGTCATCTGCAACTCCGGCTTTTCCGGACACTCCGCCTATACTGACCCCTCAAGATCTGCATACGTCTATGGGCCTCTCACCATCTCAGAGACACCTTGGCATGACTATGACATCACCCGCACAGGAGCACACCTCTGTCACTGGTCTGAAAGTGTCCCCAGGCTCTCCTGAAGTGCCAGTGCCCCCGTCCGAGTCCGGAGGTGAGGACTGTCAGCGTTACCAGCGTCCCAAAACACCGGTCTCCACACCTCAACCTAAGAGCAAGGCTACACGTCGAAGGCAACGTCACCGTTCTGCTCGTCTTCGTCGAGGCTCCGGTCATGGCGCAGAACCATCATCCACTCCTGCAGTGGAAACCGCGTCAGATCCTGCACCTACGTCTAACGCGCTGCCCACGCCGAGCTCTTCCCCTCAGCCCTCTGAGCCCTTGTCGGTTGCTGCGTCAGCGACTGGATCCTCGGCGTCGGAAGGACAAAATACTGTTGTGTTTACAGACACTATTGGAAAAAACTTAGGGCTCTTATTAGGAAATAAACTTGTGCAGAAAGTCACCAATATTTGCATGCCAGGTGCATCTTTCATACAAATTGTAGAACGTTTGCTTAAAATGGAATATAATTTAAATACTACAATTGTTCTGTTAATAGGAAATAGTACAGGTATCACACAAAGTGACCTTATTAAATATCTCGAGCTAATGTTACAGCTTAGGGTTAAAAAAATCATTATTTGTGAATTCCCTTATTCAGAATTACTTACAGGGTCACAAAAAACTAATTTATATAATTTGAATATGTGCATGCACAACTTCTCGGCGTGTCACAGTGACAAAGTGCACTACTTTAAAACGAATATCCACATTCGTAATTTTTCTTTGACAGAAGGTACTTTGTACCTTGCAAATTATTATAAAAAACAATTAGCTACTAAGTTAGCATGCATTTTAGAATGTAGTGAATCTGTTACAAAGTGTGTAACAGAAAATTTTCCAATACCTGTTATAATTGATGGTATTTGTAATGTTAATTATTTACATAATTTTGTCCCTATTGACACGGTTAGTACAAGTACTAACAAAATTGTAAAAAATTCTTTTTAGAATTGAAGACAACGGGAGGGCTGCCTGTATTAAAGTTGGTACATCAAAATATACAAGGCGGCTTTCTCGGCAAAATACTTTCAATCGAGTTGTTCTTAGAGGAATCAAAAACAGATATTTTGTGTGTAACCGAACACCATCTACATGAACATAATATGCAGTTTAATGTGAATAATTTTAGTGTTCTTAGCTGCTACAATAGATTAAAAATACAAAAAGGTGGATCCATGATTCTTGTAAAAAATAATATAAAAGCAAAGGAAAGAAAAGACATTGTAAAACTTTCTGTAGAACATCAAATTGAATTAGCTTGCATAGAAATGAGTACATATATTATCCTCTGTGTTTACCGACCCTCGGGACAAGATTACAGCATTTTTGAAAAAGCAATGGAAGAGGTTTTAAAATTATTATTTGATGCCAAAAACAAAGTTATTATATGTGGAGATTTTAACGTAGATTTACTAGAAAAATCGATTATGCGCTCAAAATTAATACATTTATTCAAATCATTTAATTTGTCTAATGTGTTCTTAGAACCTACTCGAATTACTCGGGATACTGCGTCATGCCTCGACAATATATTCTGTGATTGCGAATATTCAGACAATAAAGTAATCAACCGCTTGCAGTCCGATCACAGTGGCCAAACTATAACCATTAAACAAAGCGTAAATCAATTGCCCAAAAAAGCTTTTTGCAGGCCTATTACAACTCACAAAGTAGATTGTTTCAAAGCAAGCCTAGAAGTTAAATTAGCACATTTTAATCTTCTCCAAGACGATCCAAACGCTCTCTTTACAGACCTTTTCAACATAGTCTCCAAAGAGTTCGAAAATACGTTTAAGATGCAAAAACTTTCTAACAAAAGTAAAATCACCTTCAGTGACTGGGCGACTCCAGGTATTTACAAAAGCAGAAATCATTTATACGAATTATACGACATAAAGTCCTACAATAATAATGTTAAATTTACTGAATTCATGAAAAATTACTCACGCATCTTTAAATTGGTGTGTTTAAAAGCAAAAAGTATCTACTTAAATAAAAAACTTAAAAGGTCCGATAACAAAGTAAAAACAGTATGGAACATCATAAATACTGAAACTGGCAAAAGTAAGAAACGTGATAACGAGCTTAAGTTAAGTATTAACAATGAAGTCGTTACGGGAGATAAAGAGGTTGCGAATGCCTTTGAACAATTCTTTACTGAAATTCCGTCCTTAACAACTAAAGATTTAAATTCAAGCCCTGGGCTTGCGCAGGATCTTTTAATAGATAACGTACCGCAGTGTCTTTCTGTATTTGCTTTTAAACATATTAATTCATTAACTGTAATTAAAGCATTTAAATCGCTCAACTTGAAAAAAACCGAGGACTTATGGGGCCTATCTGTGAAAGTTATAAGTTCTGTTATTGATTTAATAGCTCCTTATTTGGCATTAATTTTTAATAAATGTGTAGATGATGGTATCTTTCCTGACCTAATGAAGTTTAGTAAATTGATCCCCCTTTTTAAATCAGGCGACAACGGTGACCCATCAAACTATAGACCTGTGTCAGTTTTACCGGTTTTGAGTAAGGTTTTTGAAAAAATAGTTTTTAATCAATTGTTATTTCATTTTAATTTAAATAAGTTGCTTCACTGTGAACAATACGGATTCACTAGAGGGAGGTCAACCACAGATGCAGGAGTTGCTTTAGTTAAGCACATTTTTGATGCTTGGGAAGAAAAGCAGGATGCATTTGGTGTATTTTGTGACCTCTCGAAAGCCTTCGACTGCGTTAATCATGAAACACTCTTATGTAAATTAGATCACTACGGAGTGAGGGGCAAATCTTTGGCGTTAATGAAGTCGTATCTTAGTGATCGTATTCAAAAGGTAGACATTAATGGGGTAAAATCATGTGGAGCATTAGTTAAAATGGGTGTCCCGCAGGGTTCCATATTGGGGCCCTTGCTGTTTTTAATTTACATAAATGACCTTCCCTATTTAATTAAAGACTTAACTAAGATAGTACTATTCGCAGACGACACGTCACTTATTTTTAAAGTTAATAGACGTAAAGATATCCTTGACGACGCGAATACAACTTTATCGCTGATGCTTGATTGGTTTACTGTAAATAATTTAGTTTTAAACGCAAAAAAGACAAAATTTATAAAATTCAAGTTACCAAATGTTATTCAAGTGGATTGTAATTTGCTTTTGCAGGGGTCCAAGCTGGAGTTAGTTAACGAAACTAAGTTTTTGGGCATTACGGTAGACTCTCGTCTTCAGTGGGGTCCCCACATAGAAAACCTATGTGGTAGACTTAGTTCGGCCGCATACGCTGTTAGACGCATAAGGCAAATTACTGATGTAGATACTGCTAGACTAGTCTATTTTAGTTACTTTCACAGCATTATGTCATACGGCATGCTGTTATGGGGTAGAGCCGCGGATACAGACGCAGTCTTTGTTTTGCAGAAGAGAGCAATTCGGGCTATTTATAATATGAAGCACCGGGATTCATTAAGAGAAAAGTTCAAAGAAATCAATATACTAACTGTTCCTTGTGAATATATTTACCAGGTCCTTAGATATGTTAGAAAAAATGTTGAGTCTCTCCCGAGGCTTGGTGAGCAACATTGTAAGGAAACCATAAATAAGTATAAACTGGCTTTTCCAAAAATCAGACTCGCCAAAGTAAGTACCTCTTTCGTAGGACATGGTATAAAATTTTACAATAAACTTCCAAAAGAGGTCCTTACTTTGTCAGAGAATAAGTTTAAACAGTATATTAAGCAGGGCCTACTGAAAAAGGCATATTATAAAATAAATGAATATTTGGATGATGGTGAAGCATGGTGTTATAGTGATACTGATTTTGATGATAGTAGGTAATAATTTAATTAATTAATATAATTTCCTAACTTTTGATTCCTCTTAAGAGTTAACATTAATTAATTACAGACTGTAAAAGGAAATAGACTGTATGAGACAGGTAGGCAAAGATATATATGTTTTTCTTTTTTCATTGACCTGAATTCCTGCTGTCTTGTATTTTCTTATCCCTTGGTTAAAGTAGATATAAGTAATTCAATGTATAGTTTAAGTTTATGTTAAAAAAAGACATGATCTTGCCAAGTTTCTTGCCCGTTCTTCTTAGCAAGACTAATCGAATGGGCGGAGGTAGGCATGTATTTATATACGTAACCTATTACTATGTAGTATATAGGATGGGATTTGGTCGGCCGCCTGGATTCGTGCTGGGGGCTCGGTTGGTGATCATTGAACCTTGTTCCTGGTCCCTGGCCGGGTCTCCGGTATGGGTTCGGGCGGTTGATTGGATTTCACCTTGTATAATAATATTTTACCTATAATTTTAATTGTATATATATTGCTACATAAATTAAATAAACATTTAA
The DNA here is from genome assembly GCA_934047225.1 of Ypsolopha sequella. NCBI lineage: Eukaryota > Metazoa > Arthropoda > Insecta > Lepidoptera > Ypsolophidae > Ypsolopha > Ypsolopha sequella. The sequence goes on along the minus strand of OW203990.1, from coordinate 29,444,501 downwards.
TCTAATTAGTTCATGTACATTTATTATTTTATTACATATATTTTTATAAGATTAAAATTTGACTTGTGAAACGTGTATTATATATACCTACTTTGCAAAATAAACTTTTTGAATTTTGAATTTTTGAATAGATACCAGCAGCGTCTGCCGACATTCACTACATCTATGCTAGTGTGAAGCACTGTACAATAGATACCAGCGTCTGCCGACATTCACTACATCTATGCTAGTGTGAAGCACTGTACAATAGATACCAGCGTCTGCCGACATTCACTACATTTATGCTAGTGTGAAGCACTGTACAATAGATACCAGCGTCTGCCGACATTCACTACATCTATGCTAGTGTGAAGCACTGTACAATAGATACCAGCGTCTGCCGACATTCACTACATCTATGCTAGTGTGAAGCACTGTACAATAGATACCAGCGTCTGCCGACATTCACTACATCTATGCTAGTGTGAAGCACTGTACAATAGATACCAGCGTCTGCCGACATTCACTACATTTATGCTAGTGTGAAGCACTGTACAATAGATACCAGCGTCTGCCGACATTCACTACATCTATGCTAGTGTGAAGCACTGTACAATAGATACCAGCGTCTGCCGACATTCACTTACATCTATGCTAGTGTGAAGCACTGTACAATAGATACCAGCGTCTGCCGACATTCACTACATCTATGCTAGTGTGAAGCACTGTACAATAGATACCAGCGTCTGCCGACATTCACTACATCTATGCTAGTGTGAAGCACTGTACAATAGATACCAGCGTCTGCCGACATTCACTACATCTATGCTAGTGTGAAGCACTGTACAATAGATACCAGCGTCTGCCGACATTCACTTACATCTATGCTAGTGTGAAGCACTGTACAATAGATACCAGCGTCTGCCGACATTCACTTACATCTATGCTAGTGTGAAGCACTGTACAATAGATACCAGCGTCTGTCGACATTCACTTACATCTTAGTACATAGTTTTTATTTAGGCTTAACTCATGAGGATAAACAATTTGGAAAACTTAGGAACCAAACAAACTTAAAAGAGAGAATTAGAGAATTTCCTATTTAAGTAAGTTAATATTACAATGGAAGTGGTATTAAAATTAATAAGGTTGGGTTAGATGTCTAGGGGGAGAATTAATTTACTGGAATTTAGGGAGTAGGTAAGTGAATAATAAATAAAATTATGCTTACGTGACAGATTTGAGCAAATCTTCCGTGTCTTTGTAAGTCATATCAAGAAGCCACTTTGTAATAACAGATTTGCAGAGATGAAGTGTTTTTGGGTAGTTCTTGAGAATATTATTTATTCTATTATACAGGCGACATTATATAATGTCGTGAGGTAAATGCAAGTCTTTGTGAAGGTATTCGACAAACGAGGTCATTGCGTCGTGTTTCTTAAAAGAACTTAGAATTGAAAGGGATAGAGGAGTGAATACGCAGGGTGATGCGAAAAACAAAAAGCTGTCTCACGGTAAGTACTTGGACTTCTTTGTACAAAAGGGTTGTTCCAAAACAGGTTTGTTGGTCATTAACCTGAGAACAGCCCTCTGTTACTTTTTTATATTCTCTACCTCTGTGCTCGCTCCAAACGAAGCATAGATGTGGCGGGTATTTCCTTCCCCCCAGGACCGTGATACAGTACGAAAGGACAGATTGAGCTAGGGCATAGTACACGGTTTTAAGTGTTCTAAGATCTGCAGACGACCTCAGTTTCTTAAAAATGAAAATGAGTCTCTGAGATTTTGATATTAAAGAATTTAGATGAGGTTTCGAGTATAGCGTACTATCTATATAAACACCTAGATATTTGACTTCATTTGTTCTTTCAAGAGCTAGACAATTGCAAAACAACCCATTATTTTGGTCACAATTATGAGCTTTAATGTAAAAATCATTATTGGTAGGTTGACAAGAAGTTAAGGCACTAAATGTGATAAATTTGGACTTTTCTAGATTTAAAGTTAACAAATTGTTGGAAAACCACTGCACTACGCGAGATAAGGCTGATTCAGCTAGTCGTTGAGTGCCCTGCCATGTTTTATCATGAATAAGAAGAGCCGTGACGTCTGCATAGGTAAAGATTTGATAGTTAATTAGATTTAGTTTACAGAGATTATTAATATAAATTAAAAACAAGGTTGGGCCCAACACACTTCCCTGGGGGACTCCATAGCTTAAGGATTCTTACGAAGAAGATGGAAGTAAATACTTCAAGAATTGTTTTACTTAGGTACATACAATTTATTGCTGGTAAGTCATGTCGAGCTATAAATAATGCAAATGAGATAACAATTATCTTATTATAATAAATATTTACATAAGTACTGTAAGAGTATTTGACTGTTCAGTTGACACTCGTAACATTTCTCACAGTGATGGATGTCATTCCCAGTTAAATTATTTATAAATTGGTTATTAAAAGTGAACGAAAAAACGTAGAAGTCTGATTACAGCTGAAAAATGACCCAACCATAAAGTGTGTTGAACACAATTTTGTATGGCGCCGGCTCCAATAGCGTTCACTGTGTCTTTGAGTCAGCCAATCACGGTTGACCTAGAGTCAGATGAGAACAGTACGAAACAATCATGAGCCTATGCTATGTCAGATAAAACCGTAGCACGTACCGTACTCCTGCAGACATTCACAGATACAATACTCGTCACGCGAGCAGACTGGCGGCGATAGGGTGCAGACACAGTAACAGTAGTTACGGTAGAACATACAAAACATATGTTGAAAACATTTATACAATGCAACTTCGTTTACTTAAAACTATTGTGCCTTTGTCTATTAGACATAAATACAAAGAAGACGAATTATTCAAATACTGCAAAGTCATAAATGTTTTCAACAAAGTAAAAATGGACACTATTTGTGAGAAGTACGACAAAGTTGACCAAATACAAAAAAAAAACAAGACCAAATCAACTTCGTAAACTGACATACTTACCGACATACAAACTACCCTCATACAACAATAACTATGGTACTCGCACTTGGGAGTACATGCTACCAAAGATACTAAACGAACTACCAAGTGAAATTATAAGTCAACTGAATCGTAATCCTCACAAAATAAAAACTATTTATACTACACCTGCTCGGAAAGTACCTTCTTTCTTTGTTGAAAACGATGCAGAAAATACGTCATTACTGTCATACAAATATGCGGGCGGCAAAAGTGTATGAAAATTCATTGTTAACGTGCTTGAGCGGGCAGAAAAAGTATATGCAAATCCATTGTTAACGTGCTTTTTTTTTTTTTTTAAATAACATAAAGAATGAGCAAGTGGCCAAGTGGCCAGTATTATTTTGCGAACTCGTACATAAAACTCGAAAAATGATACTGGCCACTTGCTTTTCCTGCACATAATAAAAAATAAGAAGGAAATAAAAGGTTGGAAAAAAGGCGCGAAGACGTGATGGCGTCGTTTTTTTGTTTTATTGAAAAAATATTGCATTTTGGGTGTTTTGATCAACAATAGTGATAGGATATTGTGAATTAAAATCGCCGTAACCTGTGTAGTGTGTTGTTCAATGGAACAAAAGTGCGGGCTGTGCCTTTTCGTGTGTTTTTTCCAACCCTGTTGTATTTGCGTTACAAGGCTATCATTATAGCGGAAACGACAGGACAGTGACTTAGACAGGACAGACCTTTCAGATGATCCTCAACAGAAGAGGATAGTGCATATAAACATAAAAAACTATAACGTCAAACATGGCTGTATGGGCTAAGATCCCTTTGCCTTTCCACTTAGTGGGAAAATGAAAAAAAAAAAAAAAGTGACAATCGCACGCGAGTCAGTCGGTTTCTTTTATTGTATCTTGATTAAAAGTAAAATGATACTATTTCCTCGCAGGTGTAGTATAAAGCACTATGTATCACTCGGGAGAAAGTGCGATTCCCAACTCGTGTGTATTGAGGCCCTTGGCTTCGCCTCGGGCCCCAAACTACACCCTCGTTGGTAATCTTCCCCTTTCTTCCCTCGGTGAACAATGTACTATTTAAAGTGTCACTATCTAGATAAAAAAAATTATCAAATTAAATAAGTAAAATTTTAGTTGTGAGCGCTTGCAGCGACACATAAACCTCTTTATGGTTTCCGTTAGCTGTACATATAAGTTTTATAATATTGTATATTTTTCTTGTATTTACTCAATAAGAGCATAAAAAAAAAATAAAAAAAAAACTTGCTAAATCTGCCAAATTGACACACATAATGGGCCCAAGCGTGTACAATAAGCTGAAACGCTATCTCATCGAGCAAACTCTTTATAAATAATTTGAATATTATGCACCATCACTTTTAAAGATTTTTCGGGTTCGTGTTATACCTATGCCTGCCGTACCGGCAAAATATTAAATATTTTTGGTTGGAGCTAATTCGCATTATCTACGTTAAAAATATTGTATTTATTAGTTTTGTGATATATTTAGGTAATGTGTTAATGTTAATAAGCTTTTCGTGTTTTTATAAAAAAAAACGATATTTTTATTTAAAAAAACGATTTTTATTAAAACCTTTAGCGTCAAATGTGTCTTAGATTTGATTCATTGCGCATTGTAAGTACTTAGATTTTTATGTAACAAGATGAAAGTTCTAGCATTAAAGGGGTAATTTTATGCAGATTCATAAAATATATACTTCGTATTTCTATCATTTCGCACCATTTCTCGTAACTTTTAGCAGCATTTAGCAGTTGCAAGCAAAAGTCTAAATTTCTAGAAAGAATCTAAATTCAAATTACAGCTAATGTTGTCGATTCGGCTAAACACATTTTAACTAATTTGACAGGACTAACCTTATTTTAAGCGTTCTGTCTTTGTCTTTTCGATACGAAAAGAACAAGACAGAAGGCTCAAATTAAGTTTAGTTCTGTGTAACCTCGGGGTTACAGGAATGCAGAGCTGATGGGATTTAAGGATTAACACTGGATAATTGTGGGTGCACTGACCTTTATTCTGGATTGTTGTTTTTGATGTATGTGGATGGGCCGACGATTGTGCTGCTTGGCGTCACTCCTTGTTGAGTTGATTGAGCTGGCGCCTGTGCAGGGATGTGCTGGATATCTTGGTTGGAGTAACGTGAACACTACACTGGTATATAACACAGAATACGCAAAATTTCGGCGCGTTGGCGGCGCGAATGTGTGCACACGTATAATTCGATCGACGGTTGCGGCGGAACAGAAAGGACCAGCGCCCGCGCGCGCCTCGACCGGCGCGCGGCGGGGGGGGGGTGGTCATCCGCGCATGCGCGCGCGAATCACGCGTCACGCTGTAGCGTGAACATCCTGGGGGGGCCGGGGCTGCGACTCCTCTTGAGCTGAATCCAACGGCAGCCTGGCTATCTTGAACACAGGTCGTCGCAGATTTCCATGAGCTGTGTCCAGATCCACAACTCGGATCACTCCATCCTTGCCAGGTATCGTGCGGAGAATTCTTCCCAACTTCCATTGGAGCGGAGGCAGGTCATCTTCTTTGATGAGGACCAGTTCACCCACTTGAGGAGGGGAAGAAGGGGAGAGCCATTTGGAGCGGGTTTGCAGGGTATGGAGGTAGGATCTGGACCAGAGAGTCCAAAAGCGCTGAGAGAGCGCTTGAATGAGTTGAAACCGTTTAAGAGCAGATATGGGTCTGTCGTCAAAAGACTGCTCAGGTAGAGCGGTGAGCGGACGACCAATAATGAAATGTCCGGCCGTGAGAGGTTCAAAGTCCGTAGGGTCGGATGAAATTGGGCAGAGGGGTCTTGAGTTGAGTACAGCCTCAATTCGAGCCAAAAGGGTAGAAAATTCCTCAAAAGTGAGGTGCTGTTCACCTATCACGCGATAAAGTAGTTGCTTGGTGGATTTTACGTTTATTTCGTGCAGAACGCCGAACCAAGGCCCTTTAGGCGGGTTCAGTAACCAAGTTATGTGCTGATTCGCGAGCTTGTGAGTGATTGCATCATTGTTTGACCTGAGGAAGTTCTGAACTTCAATGAGCTGATTCCTAGCACCTACATAGTTTGTGCCGCAGTCTGAGCGAATGAGAACCGGAGTACCGCGACGTGAGATAAAACGTTGCAATGCCGCAAAGAACGCTTCCGTTGAGAGTGCAGAGACTGGTTCCAAATGAACCGCCTTTGTTGCGAGGCAAACGAAAATACAAAAGTACGCCTTTATGAGTTTCGCGTTCCGCAACGTGCTGGATTTAACGAAGAAGTGGCCAGCAAAGTCCGTCGTGACGTGACTAAAAACTGGCTGAGGAGTAACTCTGTCTACTGGGAGATCAGCCATGAGCGGAGCCTTAGGCTGAGCGCGGCACCGGAAACATCTAATACATTTAAACACGCGGTGTCTAATAATACGACGAGCGGACAGAATCCAGTACTGCTGGCGTAATATGGCGTGTAATGTGTCAGCTCCAGGGTGGCAGTGTATTTTGTGATAGTGGTCTATAATGAGATCTACGAGCGGACTTGAGCTGGGTAGAATGAGTGGGTGTTGAGCGTCATACCTAATTGACGCGTGAGAGAGACGACCACCGACTCTCAAGAGGCCGTCCTTTATGAAGGGCGAGAGACGCTGGAGCCGAACGGGACAAACTTTATCAGTCTGGATACGATTAATGTCTTCAGCAAACTCATTGTGCTGAACAGAGCGGACCCAGTGCAACAGAGCGTCCCTGCGTTCATTAGCTGTCAACGGACCAGAGCGCCGTGCATCTGGGCTGTGCCGACAATTGAATATGAACCTTTTAATACAAGCCGTCACTCCGACGAGCTTGTCAAGTGAGCTGTAGCGAGTGAGCAAGTCCAGATCGATATCTGGGACTGCTATGTGTGCTGGTACTTTTTTGGGCTTAAGGCCTGGGAGAGCATGATGGCCTAGAGCGGGTGGCATCTTGGGCCAAGTGCAGGTAGGTTCTTTGAGCCAACTGGGTGACCACCAAAGGTCATGAAGTGAGAGAGACTGGGCAGACATACCTCTGCTTGCACAGTCAGCAGGGTTGAGGTTTGTGGGCACATGCCTCTACGTATTGCTAGTTGAAGTAGCTGTGATCTTAGCCACTCGATTGGCCTCGAAAGTCTGTAATCGGTGAGGTGGGGTATTGAGCCATGCCAAAACTATTGTGCTATCTGACCAGCATGTGTGTGTTTGAATGGGTATATGAGCTGAAAGTTGGGCTGACACTCGAGTCATGAGCTGAGATAAAAGAGTCGCGGCTGACAACTCCAATTTCGGGATTGAGAGGCGAGTCTTAATGGGTGCGACCTTGGACTTGCCAATGATTAGGTGTACATTGACATGTCCAGTGGTATTACGCTCATGAAGATAGATAACGGCACCAAAGCCAGCCTCTGATGCGTCCGCGAACCCGTGAAGTGAGTAAGTAGACGTGAGCTTATACTTACAAATGTGTCGAGGTAAACGGAGGTTTGAGAGCTGAGG